>CM075448.1:14161148-15472825 GCA_037832335.1 Carallia pectinifolia | reverse complement strand
TTTTTACAACAAAATTGATAAAATATGGAACAAAAATCATTGTTCTATTTTTTGTTGCAAAAAAAATTAACGTTGTTGCAGAAATAGTCTTTATTGTTGCATTATTGACACTTCTTCTGTCCTCTCTCTCTGGCCGCCAATCTTTTTCCTTTAAAGATTAGTTAAAATGTTGGATAGAATTAAGTATCTGCCCACAAAATTTATTCTTTTGATGTTTTCGATTCTTTTTGATTGAGATTATAGGACAAGAGCCTAACTTTCTATTTTGTTTATTAAATAAAAAAAAAAAGCAATTAAACTGTGGACACATCAAAGTTTATGGTGTTCAAAACGTTCTCCCACTTCATGTGCTGGTAACCACAGAAACTACGGATTTTTCACCAAAGGCTAATTCAAAACAACAATTTTAGGGCCCTAATCTGTTTGTGGGTCCACAAACAACAAAAAACTCTGTTTGTTAAAAAAAAAAAAATTTGTTTGTGGGTCCACAAATGGCTTATTCACTGTCCATTAGGAGACGTTACTCTACCAATCTTTCTTCTTTTTTTTTTTTTCTCCTCATTAAAATGATGTTTACATCTAATAATGCTAGAAACAGACAAAGGAACAAAATGTGGAAACCACAAAATGTTATATGGTTTCTTCAGCTCCTATTTTTAATTTCATTTATTTATTTATTTTTTGTGACTTATAATTACAATGAGAGTTCAAACAAAGAACAAGGTTCCAAGCCTGTAAGCAAGTCCTGTGTGGCGTTGAGATTACGAGAATTTCTAGTGGCGAGGAGAACACCTTGAATGCTAACCTCAAAAACCAGCGGAGACAAGAGACTAATGCCATCGTGACGCGTGGCGACCAAGCAATCTTCATTGTGTGGCCGTTAAGATTTTGGAGCCAATCTCCAACGTTTCCAATTTTTATTCAAGCGGAAAAAAGAAGTGCTATAAGTTGAAGTCCTCCCTATTACCCTCTCCTCTATTCTCAAAAGACAACTTGAGCGTTTTGCTTGCAAGTGCCTCTCACTCTGCAAGTAAGCAACATCATCATGGCTGCCACAATCTCCACTGTCGGAGCTGTCAACCGAGCACCGGTACTCTTAGTTTATTCCCTCACATATCTAGGCTTCTTTGCTCTTACTTGCAAGTGTCACACAATCTCGTTACAATCACGTTTAATTGTGAATTTCTACAAAATTATTAGTTTGTTTGTTGTTCATAGTTTTTAGTCCAACAAATTTTCGCTTTCTCATGAAAAAGTGTGTTGCAATTTAATATATAATTTATATCATGACCTCTTGCGATAGAGTAGAATGATTCTTTGAGAATATATATATATATAAGTTTTAGTGGTGTTTTTAATGGCCAGATTGGCATCATCATTATGACTATGTTACTCTGTTCAATTCTGGAGCTTGCATGCCAAATCTGCCTTTCCTGTTTGAATTTTCGTCTCTGTTGGAATATATTAGGTGTATGTAAACTATGTATGTATGTAGGTAGGCGAGCTTCTTGTGACTGGTATGCTCAGTTGCACTACTATATGCTGCTGTAATTTGTCCATGCTGTGTATGTGCACGCAGGCACATAACTGTCTCTCTATTTCGTGTACTTGAATATATATATATCTATATATATATATATATATATATATATATATATATCTGCTAGATAAGAGGAAATTCTGCGCTTAGACACTTTGGAACTCAAAGTTGAGGTTGAACTAATTAACGGGACAGCTTTTTTTTTTTTTTTTTCAACAAAAAAGGGGCTAATATCTGCCTGTGTTAAGCTAGGCTTGGATAGAAATTGGAAAACAATGAAAAAGGAACTTTTTATTCATGTGGTCTAAAAGTCTTGTGCCTTGATGCAGCTGGCCTTGAATGGATCTGGGGCTGGATCCGCTGTCCCAACTTCAGCTTTCTTCGGGATCAGCTTGAAGAAAGTGAGCCCAAGATTCTCACATTCCAAGCTTTCAACAGGGAGTTTGAATGTTGTTTCGGAGTACGACGAGGAGAAGCAGACAGATAAGGACAGATGGGGTCAACTTGCCACTGATATGTCCGATGACCAACAGGATATTACCAGAGGAAAGGGTATGGTGGACTCTCTCTTCCAAGCCCCAATGCAAACAGGAACCCACTACGCTGTCATGAGTTCCTATGAGTACATCAGCCAAGGATTGCGCACGTAAGTAATTACTTGACAGCTCAATATATGAAAAGAAAATTCTTGGTATTTTCACTTAGGTAGTTTTAGAGTAGTAATAAAGTGATATGTACTGTTGAATGATTAAATTCATAAAAATAAATAAATTCAGATACTGTTGGATAAGACTATTGCTACTTATTATTACCTATTTAAAATTATATAGTGTTACTCTATATCAAAAATCACTATGCTAAAAAATGTTGCTCCTGTAATAATATGTGTTGGTGACACTCCTTAGGTACATGGACAACGAAAAGGATGGCTTCTACATTGCTCCTGCTTTCATGGACAAGCTTGTCGTTCACATCACAAAGAACTACTTGAACCTGCCCAATATCAAGGTAGATATACAACTCTGACTTCTCCTTTCTAGCTGTTAAACTATTTTTTCTTTTCAGCTATATTCAGGTGATCGCTAAGAATGTTAACTCCGACTTTGTTGCAGATTCCTCTCATCTTGGGCATCTGGGGAGGCAAAGGTCAAGGAAAATCCTTCCAGTGTGAGCTTGTCTTCGCCAAGATGGGAATCAAGTGCGTTAATCTCTTCTTAATTACTTCAATTGATCATGCTGAATGTCACTCTTTCTAACGTGGTTTTTTTAATATCCCACCCCTTGATTATGATGTAACAACATTCAGCCCAATCATGATGAGTGCTGGAGAATTGGAAAGTGGGAACGCTGGTGAGCCCGCCAAGCTCATCCGGCAGAGGTACCGTGAGGCGGCGGACATCATCAAGAAGGGAAAAATGTGCTGCCTCTTCATCAACGATCTCGATGCTGGAGCTGGTAGGCTTGGCGGAACTACCCAATATACAGTGAACAACCAGATGGTTAATGCTACTCTCATGAACATTGCTGATAACCCAACAAATGTGCAACTGCCTGGTATGTACAACAAGCAGGAGAATCCCCGTGTCCCCATCATTGTCACTGGCAATGATTTCTCAACATTATATGCTCCTCTGATCCGCGATGGTCGTATGGAGAAATTCTACTGGGCTCCTACCAGGGAAGACAGGATTGGCGTCTGCGCTGGAATCTTCAGGAGTGACAATGTTCCCCCAGAAGACATTATCAAACTTGTGGACTCCTTCCCAGGCCAATCCATTGGTGAGTAATCTCTCTTAAGAAAACAAATTCCTTAAAGAATTTTACCACTTATATTGAAGTTGCAAAACTCCAAGCTCATTTAACTAATTCAGCTCCTCTTAGACTGATTGCGATCGTTTAATGTACCTTTGCAGACTTCTTTGGCGCCCTTAGAGCAAGAGTATATGATGATGAAGTGAGGAAGTGGGTTCTGGGAGTTGGGGTTGAAAGCGTTGGAAAGAGGCTTGTGAATTCAAAGGAAGGACCTCCAACATTCGAGCAACCAAAAATGACACTTGAGAAGCTGATTGAGTACGGAAACATGCTTGTACAAGAGCAAGAGAATGTGAAGAGGGTCCAATTGGCTGACAAATACTTGTCCGATGCTGCTCTTGGTGAAGCCAACAAAGATGCTATTGAGAGGGGAACTTTCTATGGTACAGCTCTCTAGATCCTAGAGGCCTCGATGGGAGGTTTGGCCCCGCCTTCTTGGAATAAGCCTACGGTACATTAGGATCAGTCAAAGTGTTTCTTATAAACTGCTTTTGTTGTTCTCTTTTGCAGGCAAGGCAGCCCAGCAAGTGAATTTTCCTGTTCCTCCTGGTTGCACTGATCCACAAGCAACAAACTATGACCCAACGGCAAGGAGTGACGATGGGAGCTGCCTTTATAAATTCTAGGCCTTTTCTAGGATATTTGGTGGAAGCAGAAACACCTTCCAAGTGATGTGAGATTGTCAACTATAATCTTCCCTTGTCTAAAATGGATTGTTATCCTCTAATTTTGTGTTATAATGTACACTGCTTGATTTCAAAGGGTGCTTTGTTCCACCAATTTTCATGAAGTCCCTTATTCAACCACCTGTTAACATTGTGCAAATTGAGGTCAAAGTAAAAAGATAATAAGCTCACTTTCTACAAAGAAAAAAGCAACGAACTGAGAGGGATAGGCATTGATTTTTTTTTTTTTAAAAGAAAAATGTTATCTTTCCTAGCAATATACCACTATTAACAATCATAATTTTTAGATTATAACGGTTAGTTCACATTTGTAGTTGTTAGTTTATATTTAATTTTAATTATGTTTCAATTTATCATCATATACATAAACTCTATAAAAATAGCAAACACTCAAATTTTAACTTACTTTTCGATTGAAAATTATGTCATTTGTATTGATATTTGACTTAGATATACTACTATAGTTTTACACAAAGAGTCCATATGTTATATAACAACACAACCTTACAATCTAATAAAAATCAGTACCATATTGTAATTTTGGTCATTATAATTCGCTTCATTGCACAATAAAAAACAATGCAAGGAAAATAAGACCTTAACGGTTATAATCTTCTCACAAATGTCATGCTATATTATCTCGAACTTGATTCATCTCAAATTGTTGACTTGGACCGGCTATTGTGGCTATATTATTAAGTGCTAATCTCATAAAAATACATGAATTTTTCTGTTTTTTTTTTTATTCTATGATGAACCTTTTATTTTTTTAAAATATATTATAAATTATTCGTTTGGTCTTAAATTTATCGCGCTATCATGATACCGTTATTTTGCTGATGTAATGATCCAATATAACACATACTGCCACGTAGACATATACAATGTATGAAAAAAATTATTTTGAAGAAAACATTTAAACAAAAAATTTCAAGATAAAAAATCATAAAATCAATTTTTGTCTGCAACCAAATTTCAAGCTCACTCTCTCCCGACATCAAAAATTGTCTCCTCTCATGAATCCTCTTTGCTTGAATTTCAAGCTCTTTCACTCTCGGTCTCTTCTCTGTCTCTCTCTGTAGTTTCATTCTTTTCTAAGTCAAAGTTAAAAACTCCTTACACTCACCAATTGTTTGATTTTTTGTCTCAGAAAATGAAATAAAAATGCACAAAAGATTTACTATCTACTTATTACCGATCTGAGAGGCCCAAGAAAGATTGTTATGCAGTTCCATCTTCATTCTCATTTCAGGAATCTGGCTCCATGCGGATATTCTTGCACGTTTTCTTAATAACCAAACAGGAAGGACAGAGGCAATAAACAGTAAAAAGTTCACTAGTAAAATGAACCTCGTAAATCTGATCGAAATTTAAAAGCAACGAATTCATCTCTTTGGGGTTTTTTTGGGATATATTTTTTTAATTCAATATTATTTTAGTTATTATTTAATTCTTTCATCTCTCCCTCTGTCTCTATCTCTCTCTGTCCCTCACTTTAATCCCAATGAAAGGAAAAACAATAAGAAAAAGAAACAGGAAAATGAAAAGAATGAAAAACGAAGTTAATTGCCAGTGAAGTATAGACGCGCTAAAATATGAGAGTATTATTTGTCGGACAAGCGTTTGATACGTACATGTGATGGATATAAGGTAGATACGTGTTTGATATAGTTAAAAGTATTCGGTAAAAAAATTTTTTTGAAAAAAATTCAGATACGTGTATCAGACACGAGAAGTATGAATGTCTGATACGTTACGGACACGCTTAAAAATTTTTATAATTATTTTTAACAAATAAAAAAATTTAAAATTATAATTTAATGTTATTACTTAACAGTAACTCCTAAAACTTTCGAACTCCAATTTATTTTTAACTTCAACAAAAAAATCAAATTGATTACAAATCTTATGTATCTATTTTGGTACTCTACAATAAAAAATAAAGGATCTTACAATATGTTTTTTGAATAAAAAATCTCTAAAACTTATAATAACTATATAAATATATTTTTAAGTATTTTTAAGTGAATAAAATTTATAAAATTGCTAAAAAATAAATATACGATGTATAAAAATTTTCTAAACTCAATTTTTTTCATATATATATATATATATATATATATATATATATAGATAGTCATATTCAAGCTATGTCCGTATCCTAATAATTTTAAGATTAGTGTGTTATTATGTCCGTGTCGTGTCGTGTTCATGTCGCCGTGTCTGTGCTTGTGCTTCATAGTAATTCGTCGATTGTTTTGCTGAATAAAAGAGAATTGAAAATTAATTTTTTTTTCTTTATCCATCAAAATACAAGGTTTTGCTTCTCGGTTTAGTTTTGATGAAGAAGATTCCTTCACTGGGATGTGTGGACGCACGAAGAAGAGAAATGTCTCAAAAATGAAAGCTTGTGCTTGGTTTTGTTTCCTAAATTGGATGATTATGTTCAAGTGGGCCAATGGGGTTGGTTGTCTTGATGTTAATTTAGATTTAGTAGTTAATTATTGTTTGAGTAGAAGTTGGATTGTTTAGTCTAATTTTTGTAGTTGGGTAGAATTAAGATTTAATGTTTGCTATTATATAAGGACGTAAGGTCTAAATTTATATGTGTGCATCTCATATTAGTGCGTGACGTGATTCAATTTGATAAAGCAAAGTTCAGTTAATTAAATTTAATAGTGGCATCAAAGGTTGTTCGATCTTGAAGTCACTGCCGCCAAACTAGATCTGGTTAATTGAAAATAAGAGCCAATCCTAGAGTTTTGTTGAGTTTGTTCAAATTCAGATCCAACAAAACAGAGCACTCAGATATCATAGAGATATTTGATTTGAAAACCAAGAAAAAGGCTGCACCATCAAAGTAGTCGTTGGACCTTGTTGGAGCTGCCGCCAGACCACCATGTGCCGTCTCACGCACCGCCTCACCAACTGCCATTCGAAGTTGGAAGTCCGCGGATGAAGCGTCAGATGTCGATCTCCTCGAATTTGGTGCCCATGTGCCAAAAAGTTCGCCAAAAAACCGTTGATATACAAAAGTCTATTAGTTCTAGTCATCGTTCCCATGCCGTTTTTGCCTTCTCCAGTCGTCGTCAAAGGTCAAGGCCACCAGATTTCATTTACGCAGCCACCAATCTATTTTCCCCTGAGGTTGACGCCCCCCGAAACTCACCAAAATCTGTCGCGGTCGTCTTCTCAATTTTTATATAGTCAAGCCGTCGTTCGCTATTGCTTTCACATTTGAGCTTGTCACCTCCAGTCACAAGATCCCTGGGTCTCTTAATCACCAACCATAGTTAGATTGCCACCTGTTGCTGGTGCTTATCTCTGTCGCTGTTGATCGCTTGGGTTAATAGGTAGTAAGGTTTTGTTGTCGAATGAGGGAAAAAAAAAACAAAAAAAAAGGGTCAGATTAGAAAATTAGAAAATGAAAAAAAAATTGCGATGAATTTTAATATGAGTGGCTCGATTTTAGTCTTAAATCCTATTTTGGATGGAAAAAATTATCACCGATAGTGTGTGCAGATAAAAGTCTTGTTTGACTACAATGAATTACTTAGTGTAGTGAAGAACAGAGTTGAAGAACTTGCTGCAGATGCAATAGAAACATAGAGGATTGCTCATTGAGTCGTGCAAAAGAAGTGCTCTATTTCATTTATCAAGCGGTGAATGATGAGAATTTTCAGAAGATTGAGTAGCAATTTCATCAAAGTAAGTATGAGATATTTTGACAACATTTTTTCAAGGTGCAGATAAAGTTAAAAAGTGAAACTCCAAACCTTACTACATCAGTACAAGCTTTTGCAGATGGAAGCCTCGGACACGATTTTAGTTTATCAGTAGAGTTCACACCACGACCAATCAAATGAAAATATATGGAGAGTAGCTTAATGATCAAGTTAAAGTTAAATAGATATTGTAGACACTCACATCGTGATATGAGCATATTGTGGTTGCAATTGAAGAAGTACACAATTTGTCCTAGATGTCAGTTGATATACTAACGGACACGTTGCAAGCTCACGAATAGCGAATAAATGAGAAGCACTTTGAGGAGCTAATAGAGCAAGCCCCTCCAAAGTCAACTTCCAACAAAAACGAGTAAAATGATAAATCAAAGTGAAGGAAAAATTCCTCTCGTGGAAAAGGATGAGGATGTGGTAAATCCTACAACAATCGAGATCGAGGAGGTCGCTACAATAATTATGGAGATAGAGACAATCATTATAATAACCAAAGAAATTTAAACCAAACATACAGAGGTCGAGTTCGTGGTTGAGGCCAAGGAAGAGGTCAAGGTAAGGAAAGATATAACAAATCTAATGTTGAGTGTTACTCATATCACAAGCGTGACCACTATTATCATGAGCGCTAGTCAAAAGAGAATAATCAAAAAGATCATTGTACACAAGAGGGAGATAATAATGGAAATTAGGCCCTCATGATGATTATTGCAACTAGTGAAATGTCAAATTACAATACATAGTTTCTAGACACCAGATGTACCAATCACATGTGTGGAAAGAAAGAGCTTTTTGTTGATCTTGATGAGTTAATTTACTCCACGATCAAGTTTACTAATGATAGCAGTGTTACAGTTATGGAAAAGGGGCAAATTCTCATCAAGTTAAAGAATAGGGATCATAATTACATCTCATATCTATTATATGTGCTATATATGAAGAGCAACCTACTCAATTTGAGCCAACTGCTTAAAAATGGGTATAACATACAATTACGTGATAATTGTCTTTCAATTACTAATAGTAGAGATACGCTTGTTTTCAAATTCCCTTTGATGAAAAATCAAATGTTTTGAGTTGATATTGCCACTGATATTTACACATGTCTGAGTGTTGTTGTGAAAGACGAGTCTTGGTTGTGGCATCTTCATTTTGGTCATTTGAATTTTCACAGTTTGAAACTGCTTGTACAAGATAATGTGGTGAAAGGTTTGCCCAGAATAAATTATCTGAATCAAATATGTGATGCTTGTATTCGTACCAAGTATAGCAAATTGCCTTTAATAAAAAGGACTTGGTGTGCAAGACAACCACTCCAACTTATTCACTTCGATATTTGTGGCCCGATGAGTGTTTCATCAGTTGGGAATAATAAGTATTTTCTTACCTTCATTGATGATTTTTCAAGGAAGATATGTGTTTATTGCATGCAAAGGAAATTTGAAATATTTGATTACTTTAAGAAGTTTAAAGCTCTTATTGAAAGGTAGAGTGACTATTATATAAAGATTTTACGAACTAATGGTGATGGTGAATATGAAATGTGCATTTGTTTGAGACACATAGGCTATTTATTTATCCTTTAATTTCTCGAATGAGCTTGATTTAAAGTTGTTCATAATTAAAGAATTATCAATTTTGCATCACCGGCATTAAATGCAATACTTTCTTAAATATAAGAAATTAACTACATTCGAAAGCTTTCCTTGTGGAAGGGTCAACAATTTTATCTTGGCAGATTGAATGAGAAAGTAGTCGGTTTAAGATACATTTATATTGGTGTTCGAAATTGATGGGTTGGTACCTGATGTTGTAGTTGCAGCAGATGGGACTGAGAACTTCACCAAGATAAAGGATGTAATATCTGCAGCACCTGATTATAGTATTCGACGTTTCATCATCTACATTAAAGAGGTGTGTATTATGAAAATATAGAGATCAAAAAGAATGAATGAAATATTATGGTGGTTAGAGACGACATGAATTTCACCATTATTTCTGACAGCTGGAATAACATTGATGGTTGGACAACATTTCGCTCGGCAACCTTCGGAAAGTATCTTGCTCTATCAAAATTCTATAGAATCCAAATAATTTTTGTCCATAAGGTAAAGTATAGCAAAAGATGATAATCAGCAAATAATGAATAAATATGGGGAGCGAAATCAACGTGGGCTTGAAATAAAGGGCATTTAATCAGATAGTTACAACAAATATTGAGGTAGAATTTTTTTTAATTTTTTTTCATTAATTTTAAAGAGTGAAAAAAAGAGAGAATTTTTTTTTTTTACATTAAAATTGGGACATGAAATAAGGAGAGACTTTCTCTCAGCTACCCATTTATAATATTGATATTATATATATATATATATATAGTGAGAGAGAGAGAGAGAGAGAGAGTATAAAGTAAAAAATATGCCTCCCAATAAAACTCGTCAGCAAATTCAAGAAAAATTATGCACATGGATAAAAAGCAATTAACAAATTGGTCTACCTTTGTTTTTTTTTTTTTTGTCAGAAATAAAAGATAGTATATTAAAACCTATAAAAAGTACAAAGGGTCAGCCTACAACCTATTCAAACAAAACACAAGGTATAAAAAGAGCCAACCCAAAAAAACCCATATTAGAATTACAAGACCAAACAAGCCCCTCACACATACATACAAAACAAAGCCCACTTCGACCCATCAAACCCAAAAACCCTACAGCAATCTTGCAGGCCAGAGATTGATGCAACCTGAACCCAAAACTCGAGCAGCAGACCCGCAAGAAGGACAACCAGAGCCCAAACTCATTATCTCTGGCGCACCACCACCTTGCAGTGGCAAACACCCCCAAATCATGGAGAACGGCAAGCTCAAATAGGCCAACAACAACAGATAACCAACTTTGAGCTCACGCCAATAACACCAAATGCATGAACAAAGCGCAAATCACATCCAAACATTATAGGGCATTGAGAGGTGGAATCAATTTCTTCTACCTATTTCGTAGGGAAACCATCAAGAATATTTAATAATTGTACGCATGATGAAAGAGATATAACCACTTATCTCTTAATAACTATTGCATTCATTAGGTTTAAACTAGAGATTGTCTACCAATTGTAGCTTAAAATAAACAAATACATAAATAGGTTACCTGGTAATCAAGTTCCAACTTCCCCTGCCAGTTTGGCAGATTGGCTTGACTAATCCAAATCATATACATCAAACAAGCATGTGGCATTTCCTTCTCTTCTCATAACAGCAATCCTTATTCAAAGTGCCTTCCAAATTTCCAAAAAGAAAGAGAGAAGGAGAGAAGGTAAAGACAAAAATGAACCCAATCGGAGAAGGATTTTTAAACAAAATTAAAAGAAGTAGGGCTAAACTGTGCAATAACTGATTCTTGGGATAAGAGCCCATTAAGCCAAACTTTTCGCAAAGCCGCTTGGACACAGCCGAAGAATGGGCTCTGTCCTCACATGGCAGAAATTAAGAACTTGGTAATATTATGGAATTACTTGTTTTCCAGTTTCCAAGACCAAAAACCATTCAAATTGCTCTAAAGTTAGCTTGCCTGGAGACGTAATTAATTGTATTGTTACTTACAGGAATATGTTTGTTTACAAAAAAAAAACTCAACAAGAGTCAAGACGGTTGGAAATTTTTGTCTCTTAGAGAGAGATTTAGATTAAAACTCTAATCCCTCTTTCTTAATCCCTAACTGCAGGGTTACTACTTTTAAAGGGAAAATGAAGTGTTTGTTAATGCAGCACTCCCTATGATAAGCCTAAGAAAACTTTGGATAAAAACTGCCCAAATTAACTTCTTCTAACTTAACCTGCAAAAGAAAAGGCAAAATTTTTTATAATACATTTTAATAGTTACGAATTAAAATTTTTATTTTAAAGATCTTGAATTCTAATTCTAAAATATGAGATGTAAGATTTATAAAAATAAAAAAATTATTTATATTGTATAATTTATGGTTTAACGAATATGACAATGAAAAAAAAAAAGAACAAAAGAAAAGGCATAAACAAAGGGGGGCGTCAAAGTAACTAAATGGTTGAAATTTTTTGCAAGGTCAATATATTATTTAAATGTACTGTTTGGCAGTCCACAGCGAAGGCCCAAGAGAACCAAAAACGACAGCTAATAGTTATGACCAGAAATAGAATGGTTTATGATGTTGGAGTTTTCTCGACGTGCTAAAAGTAAACCTTTTTTCTTTTAATGTATAGTTTAATAGAAGATATATTAATGGATTAATGAGTTATAATGTGTTTGAATTGAGAGAAAAAATGTGAAAAAAAAGAAAAAAAAGTTGTGAGAAAATAAAATTATTTAGATAAATGAAAAAAGTTATGAGAAAGAAAGTGATAAAAAAAACGTAATTTGTGAGAGAAAATATAGTGAAAAAAATAAATTATTTAGATAAGTAGAGTAAGTTGTGAGAAAAAAAGTATTGCAAAAAAAGTAAATAGTAATTTGTGAGAGAAAAAGTGGTGAAAAAAATAAGTTGTTTGAATAAGTAGAAAAAGTTGAGAGAAAGAAAAATTTGTTAAGAAATAATAGAATAATGATTATAATAATGATCATAACTTTTTTCTTTTTATCCTTTTTCATTACAAAACAAACATATTATTAAAGTTTAACTGATAATGAAATTTTATTTATAATTATAAATTTTGAGTTTGATTTCCATTTGGACTTTATTAACAAAAAAAAAAGTTATTTCTATGGTATTTGACCTATTCAATTCATTATTTCCGATTGGCACTTGTAGAATAAAATTTTGTGGTATTTGACTAATTGAAATGTTGAATGTTGGAATTCATCCCTCCCCCATGCGTTCACTTTAAGACGAATCCACATCGGACATAAAAAGAATAAAAATGTGACGTCATTTTTAATATGAGATCTCATATTTAGAGGAAAGTACTGATATATTTTTAGACAAAATACTGTCTGAAATATTATTTGAATGTAATTAACTATATGTCATTTGCAATCGCTTCGATTTTAAGTACAATTAAGAAGAAAAAAAATCATTATTATTTTCTTTTATATAAAATTTAGCTGGTTACACGTAAAATGTAGTCTAAACAGTATTTCAAATATTTTTTTTTTAAGGAAACGTAACTTTCTCCTTTGGAGAATAAACGAGGAAAACGCACAACGAAAGAAGATTCAAGAAAGGGCTCTCTTGACTCTTGAAGATAACATTTTCAAAAGGCGGATTGATTATTGGAAAAATGAAGGTGGATCGAAAATTTTGTCTTAGTCTTTAGCCTGAATGATTAAAAAAAATATGAAAATTTTGTTTTTAAAGAAACAAAGATTTAAGATATTATTAAATATATTTAAAATAATACTGAGTATTATGTCTGAATAAATTATTTAAATACTATTCTTAAAATGTAATTATTTGTGATTAAAATATAAAAAAATTATAATTAAAATTTAAAATTAAATGAATATTATTATAAAATTTAAAATATAAATATTATATAATATATATTAAAATAAATTTTTTTAAAAAAATTTAAAAAATTCAACACGATGATATTTTATTGCAACCACGCGAAGGGTACGCCCAACTCACAAATTTTACCGAGAAGTAGTGCCACGTCAACGGCAGATAAGGGCTAAGACAAAATTGGCAGCACCCACGATTATTTCCCCGAATAGGGAGTGTAAACATTAAAAAAAAAAAAAAAAAAAAAGAAGAAGAAGAAAAAAAAAAAAAAAAAAAAAAGAAAAAAAAAAAAAGTCAATAGTCGACTTATTCCTTTCGCATGTGTGCTTTCACACGGAAAAGTCGACTTATTCCTTTCTCACGCATGCTTTCACACGGAAAAGTCAGAAAAGTCGACTTATTCCTTTCTCACGCGTGCTTTCACACGGAAAAGTCGACTTATGCCTTTCACACGGAAAAGTCGACTTATGCCTTTCACACGCGTGCTTTCACACGAGAGGGGAAACCCTATAAATAGGCCCATGCCCCTCAGTTCAAAAGAGATTCAGCAAATCTGTAAACAGAAAAATTCAGAGAATTTGAGAGAAAAAGAAAATTTTGAAAATCTCTCAAGAAAATTTCTCCTTTTCTTACGTGCTTTTACTTAGCAGTATACTCTCCTAACTTCGTTTTGAGAGATATTTCAGGGGTAAAGCCCAAAAAATTTGCTGTTTCCATTTCTAAAGTTATTTTTAAATTTATATTCTTGGATCGTTCTAGATCTGAATTTCTGAGAATATAGAGTTAAAAATATCAAATTACTACAAATCCGGCTGGGATTAAGCCTCATACGGCCCTCAGCAAAATCCAGGCAGCTCATCCGAGAACAAGTCTCTTCGACTCTCGGTGAAATTAAGTCAGATCGGCTCAGATCTGGTCTCTACGGTTCTTAACCGTAGTCAAAACGTCCAAATCAGATCCGGTTTCAGTCTACCTAGTTCAAGAAAAATCTGTGGAATTTATTTCTGTCAAGATCAAGCTCGTGCAGCCCTTGACGGAGTCAAAAAAGGAACACTAATCGGAGGATCTACGGAGATCGACCCCACGTAAATTTTCTTTTATTTTTAAATTTTTATTTGTAATTTATTTTTGTATTTTTGAGTTTAATTGTTTTAGGCTCGAAATTTACGCTTTACAAATTTTTGGCACGCTCGGTGGGACAACTTCACCTCCCATCTCTTGTTCCTTAAAAAAAAAAAAAAAAAAAAAAAGTAAAAGAAAAGAGCCGAGAAAAAAGAAAAGAAAAAAAAAGAAAAAAAAAAAGGAAAAAAGAAAAGAGCCGAAGAAAAGGAAAAAAAAAAAAGAAAAAGAAAAAAGAAAAAGAAAAAGAGAAAAAGACAAAATAGAGAAAAAGACGAAAAAGGTAAAAAAGTAAAAAAAAAAAAAGTGAAAAAAAAAAAAAAATTTAACAAGGTGTTCAGCACATTAAATGGCACCGAAAAGGAGTACAACTGCTGCCACAAAAAAGAAGGCAACGGCTCCATTGCCTGCATCAACTACCCTACCTGGGTACGCAGGACCACAAACCCGCGGACGGACACAGTTTCTTGCCACTCAATTGAGTCCACAGACTCGCGCAAGAACAAAGTTCCTCGCCACCAACAAAGTTAAAATTGAGGACTTGCAGCTCACACAGCAGTTAGATTTCTCACGTGACTCTGTCACTAAACAGAGGAGTCGATCACCTACCCCTACCGAAGTTAGGGGTAGAGCATCAAATTCTGCCCAACAACAGAATCCGACCTATTCTGCACAAACGAACACAGAGGAAGAAGAAGATCCCTCTACTCCAGTCTTCTATAGAGCATCAAATTCTGCTGAACAGCAAAATCCAACGCGTTGTGCTGAAACAAGTCAGGAAAGATCAGACGGGCCCTCTACAACAGTCTTCCGTGGAGAACCATCTACCGCTGCTGATGTCAGGCTGACCAACACCACCAGAATAGAAAAAATGTTTGCAGATTTAAACCGCGGATATTCACAGCTGATTAGCGGATATGCACAGTTGATTGAAAATATGAAGGAATTAAGACAGCAAATAGATGACGTTAACAAAGGGCTTCACCAAGCCCAACCCGCTGATGCAGTCAACCGCGAAGATCGTCCTCAATCATCTCGATTTGGGGGCACAGTTTTTAGCCAATCGGACCAACAGAAGGACGAGAGTACCGACTCAGCCACAAGCTCATTTCCAAGTGGGAGGGGTCATGTCTAGTTCAAAAAAAAATGCTTCCATGTTATCAGGTCAGAAATGCATTTCGACCTGACCCAATAAAACAGGTAAATTTCAGAACTACTGTTATGTCAAAAAGAATAAAAAAAAAAAGCAAAAAAAAAAATTCTCAAAAAAAAAAAAAGAAAAAAAAATTCAAAAAAAAAAAAAAAAGAAAAATTAAAAAGCAAAAAAAAAGAAGATCCCAAAAAAAAAACAAAAAAAGATTAAAAAAAATACAAAAAAAAAAAGAAAAAAAAATTCTCAAAAAAAAAAAACAAAAAAAAGGGGGCCAAAAATTCAAAAAAAGAAAAAAAAAAGGTAAAAAAAAAAAAAGAGAAGCACAAAAAGGCCAAAAAAAAAATGTCTGAAGTTCTTGTGCATTGTCAGAACCCTTCATCAAAATTCAAATTTAGATTTGGGGGCAAATCTCAAATCCCGACTCAAAAGTCAACAAAATTCAAAGCCAAACATAAACTCGGCTAAACTCGGGCTCAAATCCCAAATCTAAATTCCAAGTCCAAATCCAGATTCGAGGGTAAAACTTAAACCCTGAATCAAATTCCAGCTCAGCAGCTCAATAGCTCACCAAACAGTTCAGTAGCTCAACAGCTCAGCAGCTTACCAAACAGCTCAGCAGCTCAACAGCTCAACAACTCAGCAGCTCAACAGCTCAGCAGCTCACCAACTCTCCGGCTCCACAGCTCACCAGTTCAACAAAATACTCCTGTCTCGCACGAGTATAAAAGGCGAACAGCTCCACAATTCAACACTCCTGCCTCGCACGAGTATAAAAGGCGATAATCAATCCATCACAGTTCAACACTCCTGTCTCGCACGAGTATAAAAGGCGATATCACAGTTCAACGCTCCTGTCTCGCACGAGTATAAAAGGCGACACCACAATTCAACACTCCTGCCTCGCACGAGTATAAAAGGCGACAATACAACAATGCAGACCCTAACAGGTGAGAAGCAGCCACAGCCTGCCGAACTTTGCCTGTAGGAGGCTCTATCTGCAAGCACCATCCCATTCCTACACTATGTGTCGAAGTCACGACGTCTAGAAGGTTAGCCCCCTTTTCCCTTTTTTATTGTACTAATCTTAAATAGGAGGAAGGACATACCCAACCCGAGTCAGAAGTGCTTCGAAGACAGGCTTATCCAGTCAAACAAAGAAGGTGAAGTCAGAGGTTCTGCATTTCATGTCACAATTAGCGAGGAGGCTGATTCCGACTCATCAGATGGTGAAGTGAAGGAGGCTCCCCCGGAACTTGAAGACGGTGGCCAAGCAACTGTTGATGAACTCAAGGAGGTCAATCTTCGCTCTCCGGAAGATCCTCGACCTACATTTGTAAGTGCTTTACTTACTGCAGAAGAAGAGCAAGAATATGTTCAGCAGTAAAGAAGGGTGTCCGTTCTGTCAAGCAGCCACAACGACGGTTCCGTCCGGAACTCATTCCACAAATCGAGGAGGAGGTGAACAAGCTGATCAATGCCGGCTTCATCCGAGAGGTCACCTACCCAACGTGGATTGCCAACATTGTCCCAGTAAGAAAGAAGAATGGACAGTTGAGGGTATGTGTTGATTTTCGAGATCTTAACAAGGCCTGCCCGAAAGATGACTTTCCATTGCCCATAACGGAGATCACAGTCGATGCAACAACGGGTCACGAAGCATTGTCCTTCATGGATGGTTCTTCAGGCCATAACCAAATCAGAATGGCACCAGAAGACGAGGAGTTGACAGCATTCCGCACCCCAAAAGGTATATACTGCTATAAAGTTATGCCGTTTGGATTAAAAAATGCTGGCGCCACTTATCAACGTGCTATGCAAAAAATTTTTGATGACATGCTGCACAAGATTGTAGAATGTTATGTTGATGACTTAGTTGTAAAGACTAAGAAGCGCAAAGACCACCTCGAGGATCTCAAGACAGTGTTCGAAAGACTTCGGAGGCATCAGCTCAAAATGAACCCTCTCAAGTGCGCATTCGGTGTCACATCAGGAAAGTTTCTTGGGTTCGTGGTGCGCCATCGTGGAATCGAAGTTGATCAGTCAAAGGTTGAGGCAATTCAAAAGATGCCTGAACCTAAAAACCTGCACGAGCTGCGAAGTCTACAAGGAAAGCTGGCTTACATTCGCCGTTTCATCTCCAATTTAGCTGGTAGATGTCAACCTTTCCATCGGTTGATGAAGAAGGATGTCAACTTCGAGTGGGACGAAGCTTGCAGCAAAGCCTTTGAGAGCATAAAGAAGTACCTTTCCAATCCACCAGTCCTGGGAGCTCCAATTCAAGGAAAGTCGTTGATTCTCTACATTGCAGCGCAGGAAAGATCTTTGGGAGCCTTGCTTGCACAGGAAAACGAGCAGGGAAAGGAAGTTGCCCTGTATTACTTGAGCAGAACACTAAACGGTCCGGAACTGAGTTATTCGCCCATTGAAAAGACATGTCTAGCACTGTTCTTTGCCATTGACAAGCTGAGGCACTACATGCAGGCTCACACGGTACGTCTCATTGCCAGAGCTGATCCTGTCAAATATATCTTATCTAGACCAATCTTGTCAGGACGACTTGCCAAGTGGGCAGTAATCCTACAAAGCTACGACATTGTCTATGTGCCTCAAAAAGCAGTCAAAGGACAAGCTCTAGCAGACTTCCTTGCAGATCACCCTATCCCATCCGATTGGGAGTTCACAGATGATCTTCCAGATGAAGAGGTCTTTTACATTG
The DNA here is from genome assembly GCA_037832335.1 of Carallia pectinifolia. NCBI lineage: Eukaryota > Viridiplantae > Streptophyta > Magnoliopsida > Malpighiales > Rhizophoraceae > Carallia > Carallia pectinifolia. The sequence continues at coordinate 15,454,591 of CM075448.1, read as the reverse complement.
AGACACTGCCACCATGGACGATGTTCTTTGATGGTGCAGCAAGGCGTGATGGTGCTGGTGCCGGTATAGTGTTTGTCACTCCTCAGCGACAAATACTACCATATGCTATCATACTCGGTGAGTTATGTTCAAATAATGTTGCTGAATACCAGGCTTTGATCATTGGTCTTCAAATGGCTGTCGATATGAAGATTCCAACTATAGAAGTCCATGGAGATTCCCAGCTCGTCATCAACCAACTTACAGGATTGTATGATGTGAAGAAAGAGGACCTTGCACCTTACCATCAACTTGCTCGACAGCTAATGGATGAATTTGAAAACATCACCTTGGAGCATGTGCCTCGACGAGAAAACACTCAGGCAGACGCGTTGGCTAACCTAGCCACTTCTCTTGCAAAGTCAGAAATCCAGGCTACAGTTGTTGCCGTATGCCAGAAATGGATAGTGCCACAAAAGGATGATGAAGAAACTACAGCAGCCAACACTGTATCTGTACGTCTCGCGGAGGACGAGGACTGGCGTCAACCAATCATTGACTACCTACAGCACGGGAAGCTGCCCGAAGATCGTCGTCATAAGACAGAAATTCAACGACGAGCTCCCCGTTTCATATATCTCAAGGATGCTCTGTATCGAAGGTCTTTTGATGGAGTTCTACTTCGCTGCCTAGCCAATGAAGAGGCAAAACAGGCTCTCACTGAAGCACATTCTGGTGTTTGTGGCGGACATCAATCAGGGCCTAAGTTGCACTTCCAACTCAGAAGGATGGGATACTACTGGCCAACTATGGTACGTGATTCAATTGAGTTTGCTAAAACCTGTCAAGCTTGTCAATTTCATGCGAATTACATACATCAACCACCGGAGCCACTGCATCCAACTGTCTCATCCTGGCCCTTTGAAGCTTGGGGTCTCGACTTAGTGGGGCCCTTGCCAAAGTCATCCCTAGGTCACCTGTACATCCTCGCAGCAACCGATTACTTCTCAAAATGGGCTGAAGCCATTCCACTTAGAGAGGTAAAGAAGGAGCATGTTGCCAATTTCATCCGGACTCAGCTGATCTATCGCTATGGAGTCCCTCGATTCATCATCACTGATAATGGTAAGCAGTTCTATAACAGCTTAATTGACAAGCTCTGCGAGAAATTCAAGTTCAAGCAGTACAAGTCATCCATGTACAATGCCCCAGCAAATGGCTTGGCTGAAGCATTCAACAAGACCTTATGCAACCTGTTGCGAAAGGTAGTCTCTAAATCCAAAAGAGATTGGCATGACAGAATTCCGGAGGCATTATGGGCGTATCGTACAACTTACCGGACTCCAACACAGGCGACGCCATACTCACTTGTCTACGGTGTCGAAGCAATACTGCCGTTGGAAACACAGATTCCATCCCTGCGCATGGCTGTTCTGGAAGGACTCACACAGGAGGAGAATGCTCGCCTACGTCTGGATGAGTTAGAAGCTCTCGATGAAAGGAGGCTCGAAGCACAACAGCAACTTGAGTGCTACCAAGCCCGGCTCACCAACACGTTCAACCGCAGGGTCCGTCTTCGATCTTTTCAAGTTGGAGATCTTGTTCTTGCAGTGCGACGGCCCATCAACATGAAGCATCGGCCTGGTGACAAGCTTACTTCCAAATGGGACGGGCCATACTTAGTGCAGGAGGCCTACACTCACAACGCTTACATGCTGTCAGACCAAGAAGGCGTCCGAATCGGCCCAATCAATGGTAAATTTCTGAAACAATATTATGTGTAAATATGTTTGAAAAAGAAAAAAAAAATCAAAAAAAAAAAAGAAGAGAAGAAAAAAAAAATCAAAAAATCAAAAAAAAAAAAGAAGAGAAAAAAAAAATCAAAAAACCAAAAAAAAAAAAAAAGAAGAGAAGAAAAAAAAATCAAAAAAATCAAAAAAAAAAATCAAAAAAAAAAGAAGAGAAGAAAAAAAAAATCAAAAAAAAAAAAAAAAAAAAAAAAAAAAAAGTTCGGAAGTCCCGATCTGAAAGTCCAAGCGAAAATCCAAACCCAAAAATCCAAACCCAAACACTTGAGCCCAATTCAGAAAACACAAAACTTAAGTCCAAAACCCAAACACTCAATCCAAATCCAAAAGTCCAAACCCAAACATTCGATCCAAAAACCCAAATCCAAATCAACCCAAATTCAATTCAAAGCCCAAAACCCAAAAAATTCCAAGTTCTAAACACAGTCCAGAAACCAGGTTCAAAATCCAATCCAACTCCTGGCCCGCATGAGTATAAACTGTGAACGGCCCAAAAATATAAAAGCAACGGAGGGTTTGAGTCTGAAACTCAGCATCAGTCTCAACCGATCTTCACCACACACAAGACCTTTGCTCCTCTGCCGCAAGAAAGATGGAACCAGTTGCAGAACCTCAAGACAAGGGAGAAGAAAGATCACCTCGCACAAGGTGGCAACCGACCATGGCACAACTGCAAATTTTGGAGGAAGTCTTCTACAACGATGGAGGTATTGTCCCTAACTCTACACAGATTCTCCAACTTGTCTCACGACTTCGCCCGCTAGGGGCAGTCGAAGGAAAAAATGTATATTTTTGGTTCCAGAATCGGAGACATAGGGAAACAGTGGCGCTGAGAGATGGTATTTCCAAAGCACAGCCTGTTGTTCCTATAGTAGATCTCACCAGTACAGCTTCACCCTCAAATGAAGCCGGCCCAAGTTCTACCACTGCAATGGTCTCTCCACGGTACGTTCATCAAAGCCGTAGCCTATGGGAGCATACATACTGGTCCTGGTGGTTTCACGGAGTCAGCCAAGGGTTCATCCCTCCTAGATACTTAAGTCTAGGAGGAATTTTTCTAGCACACAGGAGTCATTCCGGCGAAATTTTGCCTCTCTTTCCAGAATATTCCGGCAGCATCAACCAGCCGGAAAGCGACGTCGACGTTGACATCAACATCATCGGCCCACCGGACGAGGTCGAGCTTGACTTGGAGTTGCACCTCGGGCCCCGCTAGGACGGCCGACAAGATAAGGTGCAACGACTTCTGCAGCACGCGGCAACGACTTCCGCAGCACACGGCAACGACTTCTGCCACACACGGTAACGACTTTCGTGACACGCGTCAGCCGCTGCCTCTTTTGTCTCTTATGCAGGAAAGGGACGTGGATGGCCCTATCCGATTCTGCATACCTTTTTTTGACTTTTCAAAAAAAAAAAAAAAAAAAAAAAAAAAAAAAAAAAAAAAACTCTTTATTATTTGTATATATATCCTGCGTGCCCGAGTTGTAATATTCACCCCTCAGCTCTTCTTTCTCAAAAGAAAATGGCTAGTCTCTACACTTGTCTCAGGAAGTTCTTCGATCAAGAAGTTGGAGGCGCACGAGCTAAGAAAAGAAGGAGTAGTCTTCTTCGAGGGATCCCTAAAAGCCCTCGAAACTCAATCTCCAACGCCATCGGTGTCATGGAGTTCCAACTACTCTCCTTAGTTCACATCTACCACAGAGGGATGAGAAGCTGCAATTATCCTAATCTTTCTTTGGATGCAGCGACGTACAGGGAAGTTCCAACTACTCTCCTTACGTCGAAGCAGACTTGGAAATCATCACTACAGTCAGTCTCTCTGTGAGCCGGTCTTGAAGTTCCAAGGTCCTGAGCCTTTCTCTTGGGGAGATTGAAGTTCTTTGCCTACTGGATCATCCTCACCAGAGCTCTGGAACTTTAAGAGATATAAAAAATCCTTTGCGGGCTATGGAAGCTCGAACGCACCTGGAACCAGAATATCAATTTTTATATTGGCTGGGGTGCTAACTTTCTCAAGATCGTATCGGGTTCCTATTGTGATCCAACAACAGCAAGCATGGTCAAAGATAGAAGACTCCAAGATTCAATGTTCATCAGGACGTTTCCAAGTTTCAAACTGGACTTCAAGACTCGGTGCGGATCACGTCTGCAAAGTTCTTCCTTACCGACCCCTGAAGTGGGGGCATTTGTAAACATTAAAAAAAAAAAAAAAAAAAAAGAAGAAGAAGAAAAAAAAAAAAAAAAAAAAAAAGAAAAAAAAAAAAAGTCAATAGTCGACTTATTCCTTTCGCATGTGTGCTTTCACACGGAAAAGTCGACTTATTCCTTTCTCACGCATGCTTTCACACGGAAAAGTCAGAAAAGTCGACTTATTCCTTTCTCACGCGTGCTTTCACACGGAAAAGTCGACTTATGCCTTTCACACGGAAAAGTCGACTTATGCCTTTCACACGCGTGCTTTCACACGAGAGGGGAAACCCTATAAATAGGCCCATGCCCCTCAGTTCAAAAGAGATTCAGCAAATCTGTAAACAGAAAAATTCAGAGAATTTGAGAGAAAAAGAAAATTTTGAAAATCTCTCAAGAAAATTTCTCCTTTTCTTACGTGCTTTTACTTAGCAGTATACTCTCCTAACTTCGTTTTGAGAGATATTTCAGGGGTAAAGCCCAAAAAATTTGCTGTTTCCATTTCTAAAGTTATTTTTAAATTTATATTCTTGGATCGTTCTAGATCTGAATTTCTGAGAATATAGAGTTAAAAATATCAAATTACTACAAATCCGGCTGGGATTAAGCCTCATACGGCCCTCAGCAAAATCCAGGCAGCTCATCCGAGAACAAGTCTCTTCGACTCTCGGTGAAATTAAGTCAGATCGGCTCAGATCTGGTCTCTACGGTTCTTAACCGTAGTCAAAACGTCCAAATCAGATCCGGTTTCAGTCTACCTAGTTCAAGAAAAATCTGTGGAATTTATTTCTGTCAAGATCAAGCTCGTGCAGCCCTTGACGGAGTCAAAAAAGGAACACTAATCGGAGGATCTACGGAGATCGACCCCACGTAAATTTTCTTTTATTTTTAAATTTTTATTTGTAATTTATTTTTGTATTTTTGAGTTTAATTGTTTTAGGCTCGAAATTTACGCTTTACAGGGAGAAGAGGACGAGATTCCCCCGCCCCACTTTTTTTTTTTAACCTTCTTTTTTCTTAGAAAGCCATGAAGTATTTTGAAGATAAAAAAAAAAAGAAAAAGGTTTGTGGCTATTAAAAATTAGTTAAACGAATTAATTTATATTGTAATAAATTTTTTTTTTTAAGTAATAATATTTATATTTTTTATGATAAAAATTTATTATTTTATTTGTTTGTTATAAAAATTATGAATATTGTTATTTTAAATTAAAAATTCATTATAATATGTACGAATCGTTTGGCTAATTTTGTTTGATCACAAACCCGAACCCGAAAAAAAAAAGAAGTGTAGTGGTCCATTTTTTCAATAGTTTGGCTTTGCTCTTATCCATGGAGTCATAGACACGTCATTTCTTAGTCACTTTTAATCTCAGTGATTATCTGGACCGGTGTATCACGCAAAGATTTTGGGTTGGAAGAGAGATTGTGTTTAGTTTAAGAAAAGAAGATATTTTTGATGCAAATATAACTTGCAAACAATTTTAAGTATCACTAAGCACAGTTTATACAATTTTTTACTCCCCTCTCCCCGACTGCACATGTATTGCACTTCTGCGTGTCTCTCTGAGGAGCAAATAATTTTTATTAGGCAAAGGATTCGTACTAGGTTAAAGCAAATGCTGCACAAAAACAGATGCTTACCAGTTGCTTTTGTGAAATCCACCGACCAAATAGAGTTACAAATTCAAGATCTTTAGATACATAATTTGTGAGTCAACTGCTGTAGGCCGCTATCTATGGAAGAAAACAATTTATTATCACCGCTTGCATTCCCTATTGAGTGAGAGATCTCAAATCGTATGGGTGTTTGTGGATTGAGCTAATCGGTTTTAAAGGTATATTCACATTTAATCTATCATTGGTAGATTATATGATTCTCCATCTGATAGTAGATTAAATGATTCTCTATCTGCACTCAATCCATTATTATACTCAATTCGATTAATTCAATCTGTCACTTATAAATTGGATTGGATCAGTTTTAGTAGATTACATGCAATAAAAGAAAATTTTTTCAAAATAAATAATTCAGTTATGCACACAAACGTCAATATGCAATTTTAAAAATAGTCTGCATAAATGTTCAATTGAACACTAGACAAACCAACTGGTGATATACAACATCCCTAGTGTCCAATTCAAATGCATTAATTTAGAGATGCCATTTTGGTTGCATTGTGTTTGCCTTTGCCATTATAGAAAACTTTGTTGGTTGACGTCACTCTTAACTAGTGCTTTCATGGTGTCGACTCACTACCATTATGAGTATTTATTCGTCTTGATTCGATTCTTAAATAATAAAAATAATATTAATTCCAGTAACAATTATTGACCTTTTTGTCAGAACTGATCTTGTTTGTTAAAAATAAACTATATTGTGCAAAAAATTTCATAATAAAACTTGTGATGCAGTAGCCAACTCCACCATCATAGCCATTTATTCCTCGGCTTCTTCCTTTTCACTCTCTCCCTTTCTGCCTTTTTCTAACGTTGGAAAAAATAAAACTTAAAACTCGTTACTGTACCTTACATTTAATTGATTGTTAGCCCTCTACATCCATACGTGTTTATATTCCTATTACCACATCAATCATGGTTTCATTGTACTAGATTATATATTTTTTTTATTTTTAATAAAAGGAACGGATTACATGTTGGTTGAGTAAATTTTAAAATTTTTGATCTGTATTTAATTTACTTATAGTAAATTTAAAAATTTTAAAATTGTAATTAATCTAAATCCTTGTAGTTTTAATAGATGTGAATTTGTGGAGTTTAAATTGGTCAATTTGGGTTGGGTGGTCAATTTTTTAATAGTCTTACTAAATTAATTAATCTAACTAGAATTAAGTGGTAAGAATGAACTTATGGCAAGTTGCAATATTTTTTGCCGAACAGAAACATATTACTTTTACTATCTGATTTTTTGCAAAAAAAAAAATATATATATTTCATCGGTATTCAAAATCAAGGAATTGATTTTGCATTTAACAAGCATATTGCTTTCGTTCTATTCCGATCCGTGTGATCGCATCATACATCCGAATGTTTTAATACCAAAGATCATAAACAACCACGCGCAGAAAAAAAAAAAAAAATCAGCAAGCGCTGTGTAGATGACAGAGGTCCGTTATCGCTTAACTAGAGGTTCGAGTTCGAGTCCTTAAAAATACAGTCACGTTAAATACTTACTGAGAGATTTGTCACCCTTTGACATCTTGCCCGGGTTAGTCCAGATTAGTCAATTCATTAAACTGGATACTGGACGATTTCAGACAAAAGAAAATAAATAAAGAACTAAAGACACCAAATAGTCCAAATTAAAGATGAGAAACCAAAAGGAAAAGGATCTTTTATGTTAAAATGTTATTTTTTTTTGGTGATCACGTATTAAAAACCATATAAATAAAAAGTAAAAAATAAAATAACTCTAGAAGACTAGGAAATTAGATGAATAATTGAAAATAATTGTGAATATCTTTAGGTGCCTTTGTTAGATTTTTTTATTTTAATTCTTCTGTTACAATGCAAGAACAAGGAAATTAATGGAGAATGACGTTCGGATTTCTTAGAGCTAAGTTCTGTAGTCATTTTTTAAACTTGATTTTAAAAAACCTTAACAAAAATATCCTTAATGCCCTGATTGGCAAATTTTCAATAGAAAAAGAAAGGAAAATGAGAAGAAAATAGAAATTTATTTATTTATTTATTTATTTTTTATTAATTTAAAGAATTATTTTTATTTTTTTCACAAATTATTATTTATTTTTTTTATAATTTTTAATCATTATTTTTTATCAATTATAATATTATCATTACTGTACTATTTTTTATCTTTTTTTTATATCCAATCACACCGATAAGTTCTTGTGCACTCGTTTGGGTTGATAAAATATTTGGCACAATCGATATCTGCGAGTTTTGACCAACATAGACGTGCTTAATGCGCCAGGCTTCGAACGGTTTTGGGGAGTAGACTGAATTAGAAACCTTTTCCTTTTAAGGCACCTAACACACTAACTAGCCCACCAAACAATGTGATATAGCAAATAGTTTAAGTTTGAAATATTTCTCCACGGCTATACATATATATTATATAGTTTGACTGAATTGTATATATTTTCATTTTAATCTAATTAAAACTTATCACTGACCCACCTGAACCATTGTTTGTTTTCTCATAAAGAGAGATAGTTTTCATAGGGATATTGTGTATCTAATTTTTTTATTTTATATTTTGTTTATTGTGAAACTTATTAAATTATAAACTATTTAATAATAATAGTTCTTTTTTTTCATAAATTTCATTTCTTTTTTTCTTCAAATTTGAAAGAAAAACCTCTAAAATAGAATTATAATTTCTAACTATTGGGTACCTATTTTCAATTAAGTATTCTTTTTAACTTAATTTTAGATAACACTTTAAGGCAGTTATACAATCTTTTTAACAACACTTAATAATTTATTTATTTTTATTATTTTTTAAATATTATTTTAATGATATTTAAAATATAATACTTAGTATTTCCCTTTTTAATTTTAGAGATTTATTCTTGAATGGAGCGGGAGCACGTTGCGTGGTCGACAGTCTTTTTTGACTCAATACCGTGATTGACTTGTTTCGTTTCTTTTTTGTGAATATTTATTATTATTTTGTGTCTTTTCAGCATGAAAATATGCTGTTGGACAAGGCGGTGGAATTTCCACCAGACTGTTGTTTGAGCACCCACAAAAAAGTCTTCATGATGATCAAAATGTAGTTGACAAACCTGACGACATTATGTTCCAAAATCTCGTCTCCTAAGTACCATAATTAATGAGTGCAAAATGGAAAACGTAACAATGGTACTTTATGCTCTTTCTTTTGTGGAATCAGTATAATAATTTAGTTTACTGTGCAGTATACTTATCATAATATTTTTCAATAGACGTGGGAAGTATTATCCAACTTTTTCATTTTACTAACAAAAAAAAAGTAAACAGTGCCTCGAAAGCTAAAGCATACCATTGTCTCAAAGAAAATTACAACATACCAAAAATTGCTTCAAATATATTATTTGCAAACAGTCGGGTCCACTTCAGTTTCTTGCTAGGGAAATGATAAAAATGAAAAACATGATATGATCATGAAAATGTATCCCTTACATGTCCTTATCCAAGCATTATACTATTAAGTGCCATGGTTTTTCCTAGCTTATGCCAAAGAATTTGTATTTTATCACTGCTTTTGTAGTAATGAAGCTCGCAGGTGTAAGGTTTTGACGTTTCTCACAAATTCATAATCATGAAATTAAGTACAATTTCATTATTTATTTCTTCTAATTCAACAGAGTTATTGAACTTATGCGCAAAGAAGCCTATTTTTTACCAGATGTATGGATTTCTTTGGCTTCAGTTGTTGATTAGAACCCACAAATTCGTTGGTATGCAAATTATATCATGAGTATTTGTGGATTTAGAAAATTTGGTCAGTGTCAGCAATATATATCCTTTTGTATATCTTTAGAAGAAACCTGATAATATAAAGAAAATGCTATATACAAAAAAGTTATACTAATAATTCTCTCTCTCTCTCTCTCTCTCTCTCTCTCTCTCTCTATATATATATATATATATATGTACACATATGAAAATGTAAAATTTTTTTTTGAATAAGAAGAATGATAATAGGTCGATTACTCTACCTTCACCACCAGTTCAAGTTTTTTTTTTTCTTTTTAACTAATAAAATTCGAAGGCTTATTTCCGGAATCCTTGCAAATTGTTTTTTTTTTTTTTTTATAGATTTGGCCAGGAGTTTTTGGTAATTTTGATTTTGTTTTTTAAATTAAACCCTAGGTAGACTTAGTGTTACCTTAAAATTTAAGAACTTAACTGTTATTTGTGAAATTTCGTGAATAAATTTTCGTGATAGTTATCTTTATTCTAAAAATATATTAATGTTATCATTATTTCTATAGTTGTACAAAAAATTAAAAAAATTTAAATTTTGTGGGTGAAATGTTTTGTTAAAAATATTTGATTGAAAAAAAATTAAAGAAGGATTAGAATATAATGAATGAAACAGAACCATATCACAAGTCTTGTATGTATATCTATAAACAGAATTAAAAAAAAAAGAATTTGTGAAAATTTTGAGGGATTATTTAATAAAATAATAATTTTCTTTTTATCCAATTTTTCAAGTGAGTGTGGACAAATATAAAATCTCTTCTAAACAATACCCAGTTTTTGGATTTCAGTGGGAGCAATTGCCCACCTTGATGGTGATTTCCTCTCCTATAAGTTGTTCTAAACGAAAACAAGAGTCCAATGAACAATTTTTTTTATTTTTTATTTTTCTCTCCTGTGTACATTAAATGGTCAGTATAGGAAATGCAGCAAGTTCTGTCAAGCTTCCGATCAAGCGAAAGTGCGTAGAAACTCCTTAAATTATGAGTTGAACCCAACACTTAAACTTTAATGATTTTGTCTTAAACGTCTTCAACTATGGAATTACTGATAGAAGGAAAAACTGTGCAAATCGCAAGTGATGAAAGGCGATATCATATATCATTTTTTTAAATGATTATTAAATAATATCAGACTTTATTGTTTTCAATTTAGATAGATTGAACTTCAACCCAAAAATTGATGACTAAAGGATCTCAAACCAAAACTTTAAAAATTTTAAGCATTTACTTCCAAACGACTTGTGGCTTGAGGTGTTTATGTTGTTGTTGTGATGAAATCTAGTAGACTAGAACCATTAGATGGATCTAATGGATCGCTCGGTACGTAATTCCCATCTAACACTAAACTGTGTACAATGTGTGGCCTAATTTGGTAGGGTTTTTTTTTTTTTGGGAGCAAGTTGGTGGGTTTTTTCTTGAGAGATGCATGTGACACAGACAAACTCATTCTGGAATTCAAAATGACCAAATGCTTTCAAGGAAAGAGAAAGCACACCACATCCATGGTGGACGGTGGAGAACCACAAAAGAAAAGTTGTTTTGATATTGACAAGATTACATCAAAATTAAAATCAAATCACTAATGTTAAACGTTTTTTTTCTTATTTTCAGTTGATGGGTTCTAATCGAGGTTTAAACTCTAGACTTTCAAATTTAAAATAATTTTAATTATAATTGTTTTTTTCCTTTTTGTTTTTGAGAGGAGACTTATTACCTTTACAAGAAGGGGGGAAGTGGAAAATAATTTCTACTACTTCCTGGATGACGAAGGCTAATAGTAGCTAAGGTAAAACTTGGGGTCCAACTTAAACTCATTGATAATGTGTTTGTCACTTATTGATTGGACGGTACCAAACATTTATGCACTGCTGCGGTGATGCCTCTAGCCGGATGAGTTGTGCACCGGTGCCCTATTTTGTACACAAGGGCAATAGTAAACTTCAAACCATAAAAAGAAAAGGAAAAAGTAACAAATGTAAGATTAATGGAGCCAGTACATGTTCACAAAGTTGAGATTTTGTTGACAACGTAAGTCTAGTGGCACATTAGCCGAATGTATAGGAAAATAGCGATTCTTTAATAGACATTTGGCAGTCCCCAAAACATCGTGTCTGTCATGGAAACGCTTCAAAATTTCTGACGTCTCCCTTTTTCTCTTTGGTTGTCAATTTGCGATTGCCGAATGACGAAATTATGGATAGGTTAAAATATTTCTTGAATTTTTTTGTTTTTTCTCTTTAGACAAAGAGTAAACCATTTTAATAAGAGAAAAAAAAATTAAATAGCTCATTTTTATTAAAGTATATATGAACACACGGTAACATGAGTTATTAAATAATTAAATTTAAAAAATATAAAAAAATTATTAGATATTATTTAATAAACTGTGTATTTATTTATATTCTCTTAATAATGAGTTACATAATAGTATTCATATTAATAAAAATATGACTCTATATATATATATATATATATATATATATACAAACTTGAGGGGAGGCAATAGTTGCAGAGCGAAGACTAATGTTAAAAACTGTTGAGCTACGGGAATAAAAGCATCTACTTGTACAAGCCCAAAAACTTTGTCGTCACTGCTTACTCCAGCTTGTAACTACTAACATAAACAATTATACATTTTACTTGATACCTACTCAAATTAATTAGTTAGAAGTGTGGGAAAAAAGAGGAGAATAATTGAGATCCTGAATCAGTTCAAACTTGAAAGCAACCAAAAGCCTAGTCTTTTTCATTGATTCTTTTTCCGAAACAGAACAGCCGAAAAAGGGTTGTCCTTTTCTCCAATTGGTGAACGCACACAAAGCTCAGATGGGCTTTGCATTGATAGCCTGCAGGAACAAATCTGCAAACCTCTTGTGAAATGAGATGCCGGATTTCTTACTTCCTTTTACTTCACCGTCTTTCCTTTCCTTTCTTTTTCTCGTCAGACGCCAAACTTGAAGGAAGTGTAATTAATAATATTTTAAAATTACTTGTTAGATAACTTTGAAATTCTAATATTTTATTTTATATACTATTATAATTTGATTTGTTTTTTAGAACATATCACTAAAGTGAGTTCAACTTTTTATATATATATATATCTAATTCTGTTTTTTTTGTTGTTTGGAGATTCATTAGATCGTGAGGTATATAATAAAAGTAACTCTTCTTTCTTATAAATTTCACTTCTCCCTTCTTAAAATTTAAACTCAAGACCTTCATAATAAAAATTTAAATTTTAATCACTAAACTATCCTTTAAATAAATATAATTCCCTTTATTAAAAAATTTAACTTTTTACACATAAATTTAATTCATTTTATCCCAATCTAATCTGTTCATGATATGATATGTGCTAATCAAACTTGACACATATCTAAAAGAAAAGATTTAACGTGTATCAAGAGAACAGGATTTACAATATTCTAACAGCCATTTAGCAGTTAAACTCCAGTACGTCTTTCTGAAAAGAACAGAGCAGAAAACAGAGTGTCCTCTGTTTCACGAACCTGACTCAATCGACTGTCCACCATGTCCCTGAAACTCACACTTGTCTTTGTTCTTCTTTCCCTTACAAACACAGTTTTCTCTCAGTCGAATAATCTCTTCTTCCAAGGATTCAAGCACGTTAACGACAACATGACCCTCAACGATGGTGCTGAGATCGAAAAAAATGGCCTACTTCGCTTGACAAATAATACTCTTCGTACAAAAGGCCATGCCTTTTACTCATCCCCAATCCAATTCAAGAGCTCTAGTAATGGAAAAAGTCTCTCTTTTTCAACTGCCTTTGCTTTCGCCATAGTCCCAGAGTATCCCAGGCTAGGTGGCCATGGCTTCGCCTTCGCTATTTCCCCTTCTAAAGATCTCCCGGGTGCCCTTCCAAGCCAGTATCTGGGCTTACTAAACGCAACTGATATGGGCAACTTCTCCAATCACATATTTGCTGTTGAATTTGATACAGTTAGAGATTTTGAGTTCGGTGATATTAATGATAACCATGTTGGAGTCGATATTGATAGCCTGGCATCCAACATTTCTGTTCCTGCCGCCTATTTTCTTGATGACACCACAAAGACAGATTTACAGCTCCAAAGCGGCAAGGTGATTCAGGCTTGGGTTGATTATGATTCGACTCATAATCTATTAGAGGTCCGGCTTTCACCTGGTTCTTCCAAACCCAGATCCCCAATTTTGTCATTCGATGTGGATCTGTCTCTTTTTATTAAGGATTATATGTATGTTGGGTTCTCTTCATCAACTGGCTTGCTTGCAAGCACGCACTATATTCTTGGATGGAGTTTTACTATGAATGGAGAGGCTAAATCTTTGTCTATTTCTTCTCTTCCTTCTCTTCCCGGGCCTAAAAAGAATCAAGTAGGTTTGATTGTTGGCGTCTCGGTTTCAGCTGCCTTTGTCTTGATCTTGGCTGTTGCTGTATCCTTGTACATAATTAGGAAGATGAAGAATGCGGACGTGATTGAGGCGTGGGAGCTTGAAGTTGGCCCACATCGATTCTCCTATCGAGAACTCAAGAAAGCAACAAGGGGATTTAGGGACAAAGAACTGATTGGCTTTGGTGGATTTGGCAAAGTTTACAAAGGAACCCTGCCAAATTCCGATACTCAAGTCGCAGTCAAGCGGATCTCTCGTGAATCCAAGCAAGGGTTGAGGGAATTCTCGTCGGAGATTGCTAGTATGGGTCGTCTTAGACATAGAAACTTGGTTCAGTTACTAGGGTGGTGTCGCCGGCGAGGAGACTTACTACTTGTCTATGATTTTATGCCTAATGGGAGCTTAGACAAGTACCTGTTTGATGAACCTAAAGCAATTCTCAGATGGGAACAGAGGTTCAAGATTATCAAAGGGGTTGCTTCAGGTCTTTTGTATTTGCATGAAGAATGGGAGCAAACCGTGATCCATAGGGACATCAAGGCAAGTAACGTGTTGTTAGATTCAGAGCTAAATGGAAGACTTGGTGACTTTGGTCTTGCTAAATTGTATGAGCATGGCTCTAACCCCAGCACAACGAGTGTGGTCGGCACGTTGGGCTACCTAGCACCTGAACTGACAAAAACAGGCAAGCCTACTGAAAGCTCAGATGTCTTTGCATTTGGTGCATTTTTGCTGGAAGTGGTGTGCGGGAGGAGACCAATTGAGCCTAAAGCATTGCCTGAGGAACTGATTTTAGTGGACTGGGTATGGGATAGGTGGAGAACTGGTGCAATCCTTAATGTAGTAGATCCAAGACTGACTGGTGTGTTTGATGATTTTGAAGTCATTGTGGTGTTGAAAATCGGTCTAATGTGTTCAAACAATGCACCAGAGGCAAGGCCAACAATGAGGCAGATTGTGAGGTACTTGGAAGGAGAGGCGGCATTGCCTGAGGTGGCAGCAATCCAAGATGCGTACGATAGAAAGTGTAATGTAACTGATGGCGGTTGCAGCAATTGTGGTGAGTATGGGGATGAAGTTCATTCGTATCAAGATTCAACATACTTTGAGAAGGTAACTACTTGGTCATCTGCTGGTGATTTTGCAGACAATGATCTGGAAGCCGGTTCAGCATCACCTTTCTCACTTACTGGCAGCAATGCATATAGATAGCATAGTTTTTGTTTTTGTTTTTGAGAAAATAGATAGCATAGTTAATAGAGCTAGATTCAGTTTTGGCTGTCATTATTATTATTTTTTATCTCATGGGATTTTAGTTTTCTTTGATGATTACTCCTTTCCTTTGGTTGCACAAAGTAGAGCAGATGAGTGTTAAGGGTTGTTGTAAATAGTCCTGTTTTGTTGCCCCCTTACTTATTTGCATTAATATCCTTGAGTTGTAAGACAATATTGTCTATTGCAAGGAGTGTTCCTTCAATGCAATACTTGTTTTTGGATACACTTCAAAATTTAACTTGCAATGAAGATTATTCCAGTAGAAACTGACCCAATTGATTTCATGCAGCCAAGTCAAGCACGCCATCATCTTTTGACATTTTGGCTCATCGATCACGGTGTTGGTTCTATCGTAATTTGACTGGCCATATGGTACAGTTGGGACTACTTGAGGAGCAGTAAGACAATATAAACAAGCAAAACATGGAAGTCATCTTCTATAGTTGTTGATTGGCATTGGGTTTTCTTTACGATACGCAATGCATTTTTTGCAGGATTGAAAGTAATCTGTCTCTCCTGTCATGAAGCTCATTTTTCCCATGAAGGTTGGAGCTGATAGCTTAATTAAGTCGTCTAGTTACACTATCACCACAAAACCAGGCAAAAATTGCTTACTAAAGTACGTCTAAAATGGTTTTGAGTATATCCAATAAAGCAAATTAAATGAGTTCTTAAGGAAAGGTGTGAAGGGAAACACTATGTGAATTTGATTTCTATAATGAGTCAATAGTTGGTCTACTGCGATCTGATGCCTATAGCAGAATCAATGATCAAAGCTACCAAATTCAACCAACCGGCAACCATGCCGATTTCATGCTGGAAATTGAACAAGCATATGTCTGCTGTGGAGCATGCAATGGAAGCAACAAATTCATGCTGGAAAAAAGTCAGGGAATTGTCAAACCTCTCAGATCCAACCATCCAAGTCATTTATGAGCATGCATCCTATGAATTAAGCATCGGTTACAACAAATTCATGTTGGAAATCGAACAAAAAGACTACTTGTAAGGTGGGAAGCACTAGCAAGCACATCGGCAGTGCTCTCACATGTTCAATACCCCTTGTTCTGTACTTTAAACTGCTTTGCCAAAGCTTCTTTGCCTTCTCATTCAGAAGAGAACAAATAATTCATCTTCCCCTACAATTTTAGCCCATTACCTACTGCTGTGAATGCATATGACAAATAACAAGTCATTGTCAGTTAGCAGAAAAATATACATCTGAATGGTTGATCATTTGAACTCAAAGTACCAATCATACAATCATTTCTTTGCTTTGAGAATAACATGTATGTTTTACATTGTCATGAGCGTCAACATGCATCTAATTGAATATGTAAGAGAATAGCACTCTTAAATGTACAAGATATCCTTTCATTTCAACTACAATGTGTGTTATCTCAGATAAATGCCTACCTGGTGTCGGAACAGCTATCACCATACAAGAACCAAAATTTCATCTCCTCTTTGCACCTTAATCTAGTGTGGTAATTCTGCTGACTAAGATCTGTGGTTTTGGAAAGCCTCATCCATTCAGCTAAAAGTGTGATCAGACAGCGATAATATCTCTATGCTTGACAATGGAGAAATGAAGCCTCATCCATTCACCTTAGTTGTTGGACTATTGACTTGTGACATTGCCTTCAATATTTTCACCCTTGCGCCCCTTCATTCTGTTGAATATCTCATAATCATCAAACCCTGCATATTGACAGAAACTATTGCTAATTAAGAAGTAACACATCTTTAATTAACCCCAGCACATAAGAAACAAAGCTACTTTTATATATATATTTTTTCCTTATTCCACATTTTAGGGAACTTGAAGCACCTGCCCCCGGTTCTTCAACTTCATCGGGCAAAGTTTCCAATGGCCTTGTATTAGTGAGTGGATTAAGTGTCGTCCAGTCCGAATTTGCATGGTCTTCTGTACACAATTCTTTCCCCTTGACCCAGTCCTCCAGAACACTAATGCTGTCAAATGATATGGGATCAACAGATTCCTGTTCTTCATTCTTACTGATCCTGCAAGAATTGAGTCAGCTAAAGAAGTGGATTTTCCTAGGAATCATATATTCTTATATTCAATTTCCCATGCAAAACTTACAATTGCCTTAGTCCCAGGTTGTATTGAACAAAAACAAGGTCAGTGACTCGTTGACGCTCTAGGCAATTAGTTGTGTAGTGCATTTGTTCAAAGTGAAACTGATTTTTCTTGAGCTCAATCAAACTGCAGGTTTGACTGAGAATACGGACGGCAAACCGCACCAAATTTGGACAACTTCCTCCATACGTTGACCACCATTCGGCTATTACAAATAGCAAAATAATCAACCAAAATATCGATGTCATAAGGCAGCACACCGCACGTAAAAGAGAAAATAATAATAAAAAAAATGCCCAAATGATATAATTGTTGGACAAGAATTAAGGCATTTGACGCTTCACAATAAAAAGCAGATTGTTTTGGCAGTCACAAAGATCTCGATAACAAGTGCGAATTTTGGAATTTCTTTCAAATTCTGATAAGAATTCCATCAAGAGTGATTCTGCCTAAGCAACATACAGTCAGAGTATAATCTAAAAGGGGTATGTGTCACAATTAGTTCAAAATTAATGCATTCAATGTCACATATCTATATATATATATATATATATATATATATATATATATATAAACACACACACACACACACACACCAAGTGAAGGTCCATTGTGCAAAATGCACTTTGAAGCAAGATTTGTGTTCTGCATAATTGTTTGGCTATATACATAGAAAAAAATTCATTGTACTTAACAGCCTTCCCACGCAGCTACAAGTCATCCTGATAAAGCAGGAATCTCACTTTACGAGGAAACAAGAAAAAAAAAAACAAAATAGAAGTGGAAAATAATGAAAATCAAGTAAAAAAAGGCACTCACCAGGAAGCAGGGTGCCTCTAGATCTAAATGCCATCTTTCTCCCAAAATCTCCGGCAGCATTCTTATAGGAGTTTATCTCTTTTACAATCTTATCTTGGGTTTCAATATCAGGAACCAACTTCTCGATGCAATCATGCATCCCAGAGAGAATTTTGCTGTGCACATCACCAGCAATACTGTAAAAGAACTTGGGATTAAGGTAGAAACCTGCAGCATGAAGGGGGAGATTCCACTGTTGTTCCCACCAGCAATCTATAATATTCCAGTAGACCATATAATCCTCCCTTTTTGTAAATTCTCTCTTAATTTTTTCCTTTACCCGGTACATCCCTGCAAGGACATAGCCCATGGCAGGCCTCCTCTTGCTACTAGCTATTCTCAATAATTGCAAGAGAGGATCTGTCAAGTTAACTATTAATGCACACGAGGACCAAAATGATTGATTACTTATCATATCTAAAATTTCCAGTCCTCCTGGCTTCTTCGAATATGGGCAGTCCATCCATTCCTGTGAAGTAACCATAGCCTGCAAATCATGTTTAAGAGCAACGATTCGTCCCAATGTTGCAAAGTTTGTAGCAGAGCAGGTGATTCCCAGTTCTACAATATCATTGCCAAAAGTGTACTTTCTCAACATATTTAAAACCACGCTGTGGTTGTAAACAAATCTTGTAATAGATCTAGCCTGTTCAATCACCGCATTTATCCACTCAAGTTTTGCAAAGTCACCAAGAATCAACTCTAAACAATGAGCTGCACAAGGAGCCCAGTAAAGAGTAGGAAAAGTACTGGATAGCCTTTTCCCTGCAGTGATGTAATGCTCTTCCATACGAGTAATTACTTGCAAAACATGTCTAACTCCAATTTCCTCTACCACTTGTTTAATCAGTTCATAAAGAGCATCCGGCGATTTTACAATTTCAGATGCATCCACTGATTTCAAAAACACCAGTCCATCAGGAGAGTAAACCAAAATGTTTAATAGAGTCCTGTCCATAATTGTCTTATGCTGATGAATCAAAACAGAACAACCGGTCCTTGCCCAACTTGCCATGTGCTTATCAACCTCAGACTTCACTTCATCGACTGAATTCTTCAGTATCCAACCTCGAAGGTCATTATATGAAGGCCCTTGAACCTCTGAACCTCCTGAAGCAATTGCATCAACCATTGGCTGAAAATAAACCGACTTCACAGCATCCAAAGATGCCCCAATATCATATAAAAACCTCCCTATTGCCATATGAACGTGATCATTTGCGTTTTTTATGGCCAATGGCATACTATTATTTACAGCAACAATGGCATTAGCAGAAACAGCAACAGCAGAACCCTTACGCCTCCCCCTCTTCCTCTTATTTTTGGTTCCTTCTTCTTGACTCACCGTCAAATTTGAATCAGGCTCCATTGCATTGGAAACTTCTACCAACTCCATTCCATTGTTCACATCATCCTGGACATCACCAAAAGCCCCCATCTCAACAGAAATCGGGTTTGCATTAGTTATCTCCTCCGAAATCTTTTGCTTTTTCCTCTTCTTAAACACAACCACATCTAAACTTTGTTGCATCGCAAGCTTAATATCAGGAGGAACCCGCAAACAAGTAGCTGCATTACCCTTTTGCCCGGCTAAATGTTCCTTGATCCTATGAATCCCACCTCCTTTGAATATCTTACCGCAATACATGCACTTAAGCTGAACTCTATCCCCATTCTTGAACATTTGGCAATGCTTCCAAGCTGGATCATGTTTTTGTGGTGTTATAGGTACTAGCTCCAAATCAGAACCCATCTGTACAAACATTAACCATCAAGCATCTCTCTCAAATCTTGTTTGCCTCCCCATATCTTTCATTTCCCATATAAATAACAACAACAACAACAAAAAGAACTGAACTTTCCCTTTATTTTCTTCAATTAAATGAAGCAAAAAATGAAACTAATAAATACTCTTTAGCGTCAACCAAGGTTTTTGTAATAACAATATAAGAAGATAAAAGAAAAAGGTATTGGGAGTAATAAAAACTTACAACTTTGTGTTTTTTCTTTGGCTGTTAGAATGCTTTTTCCCCCGAACAGATTTATGCTGAACGTGAAGCAGAACCGAGTTAAGGTTGTCAGGGCGGTCGGTTTTTATGAAGCGGAAAATTTTCATAACCGGATGGTCCGGTTAGGGCAAGGGTCAGCCGGTTTGGTTCTGCCCATTAATGGTCATATGTAGTTCAGTTTTACCCGGTCATCCGGTTAAGCGATGAAGCGGACCGGCGTTGTCATAGGAAATTCTCGGTTGACGGGCTATAGAGCCGGAAAACGGTTGGCTCTTAACCGGCGATTCTGTTTCGAACCGGCTAGAGATTGATTCTGGTTTGAGACGGGTCAAATTCTTCAAAAGCTCGACGAAAAAAACAACGGTTCACATATTCCCCATTTTCAGTGGATTTTCATGCGTTATTCCCTGGAACCAGACAGAAGAGGGCTTTTGTTTCTTTGTGTTAACAAATGCTTACTTTGCTCAATTTTACATGATTGCGTCATTATTTCAGAGGTTGCTTTTGAAATGTGATGTTTTTTCTTTATAAAAATTGGCAGACTAAAAATATATATTAAAAAAGAAAAGAAAAAAAAATGAAAACCTTTTGTTTTTTTGTTTTTTTTTTTGTTGGGCTCCAATATAATTATATAAGGAAGCGTGGTGGATGCGACGCGCTTGACAATCCAAGTGTTGTGTACACATTTTCATAACTCAATTATATAAAGTTGTTAGCAGTCAAAAATAAGTAAAATAAAAAATTAAAAACTTATAACATTTACTTCCATCAACAATATGCAACAGATTTAGAGAGTGTTTAAGTAAATTTTTAAAAGAATGTATTTATATTTTATTTTAAAAAAAAAGAGGATATGTGTTTTGTAAATTGTTTTGTACTGCTGTTTAATTTTGTTTATTTCATTATTTAACTCCTTACAACAACTGATTAAAAAGTACTTTCAAATTACTTTTTACTATTTTTTAGATTAATTTTCACTTTTTAATATTAATAATAATTTATATACGCTAAATTACCTTCAAAGAATATTTATATAATTTTACTATTATTTTTTTTCACTTGTCACATGAATTAGATATGTTAATTTATTTTATTAGTATTGATATAATTTCAATAATTTCTTTTTTTAACTACTCTTAAATAATATTTTTTTCATTTTAATTTTCTTTAATATTGACACTTATAAAAAAATCTCAAATATACTAATTTTTATCATTTAGTAAAAAAATAATATTTGATTTAAAAAGTTAAAAATTAAGTAAAACAATTCTCAATATTATTTATAAAATATTATTCTAAAAGTACAAAATTATAAAATATCAAAATTAAATTTTCAGTATGATATATTTATATAAATTAGATATCTAAATTAAATATTTTATTATTCAACAGTAACAAAAAATATAAACTTAACCAAATATTTCATTACTTTTATCAATAATCAGCAACAGTAAATAGAAATTAGTAATTAGTAATCAGCAGCAGCAATCAGTAAAAGTAATCAGCAAGAGTAACATTCAACAGGTAACCCAAACAGACCCTTAACAATTATGTGTATAAACAAAAACTTATACACATAAGTAAAAATTAAGTAAAAAAAAACTTATAAGTAAAAAAAAAAAACTTAAAAGACGTAACAATTATGCTGCAACAGACTTAACAGCATGCCAAAAATAAGTAAAAAAAAAAATTAAAAAATTATAACATTTGCTTCCAACAACAATATGCAACAGACTTAACAATTATGTGTATACGACCAATTGTATCACTCCTGCATCGCACCCCACTCACGTCCCTAAAACTTCACATTGTTTTTAATCTTGCAGAAAATCTAATGGATTGTAGTAAATGATGCATTATTCATTGAACAAATTTGCCCAGTTGCAAAGAGCCATGAATTGACTACCAAACCAAAAAAGTGTTATGAATAATATTTTTAGAAAGGGAACAAAAAAAGTAAGGGGCAAAAAAAAAAAACGTTTCTTTCTCATCTTCTCTCTCTAACTCTCTGTCAGCCAACCTTCAATTGATATTTGCTTTTGATGGTCGGCGATGGTGGTTGGGCTTGCCACCATCGCCGGCCACCCCCATGCTCATATCCATCCTCTTCTTCCCTTTTTTTTTTCCTTTTCCTTTTCTTTTTTTACTATTTCGTCTCCTCCATCTTCTTTTTGTAGAGCTTCCTTTCTTTGGTTTGGAGCTCCCTTTCTTCTAGATCTGGATGTACATTAATCACCCATGGCCTTTTCATTATCAAATCTATCTCCATTTGCCACCTGGTACCACCTTTTCTGACTTCGCCGCCATCTTTGCTGCTGCTTCAACTGTCTTCGCCATTTCCGAGCCTCATCTCCACTAGATTAGGTTGTTGGAAAGGATTTTGTGTCCATCTAAAATGGGTGCTACTTGCTGTTTGGTTGTTTTTTCGGTTAGTAGGTTGGGAGATCGTTGTCAGTTGTATTCAGACAATTTCTATCACAGGTCCGACAAAGTGTGGTGGGTGCTATTATGTGCAGTTTGGTCATATTGGATTAGATTTATTTGAAAACTTAGTTTTAGATAAATTTAGTTACAGTTTGATTTGTACCCTTGTTAGAGGTTTTTGTCAAAATGAGCCTTGTACCCAGTTAGTAAATGGTCTGTTTGACCAGATTAGCAATCAGCTATTTTGACCATATTGTATTCCTACTTTATGTAGGTCTTTTCGACGCTTTGCGTTGGATTTGTGTATGGACTTGAATTATATTAATGTAGTATTTTCTCTCTATTCAAAAAAGGGGAGAGGGGCACAAGTGCTTTCAGAACAAAAGGCATACATTTTATGTCACTCTTTTTTTTTTTTTTCAAATATCTCTACTTTTTTTTCTTGAAATGAGAGGAGAGATAAGAATAAATAGTGGAGAATCCAAAATTTTTTATCAGTGGAGACAAAAATGATGTACACATATAAACAAATTGAAAAAATTCAATGAATTCAAACTATTGGAAAAATAATTAGTTTTAAATATTTAATAACAATATCACATTTATGGCAAAAAGCCTCAATCGGGTTATAATGTTTTACTGCTTTTTAAACTAGAGTCATATCTTTTTTTAATTATAAAATCAGTCTGCCACGATTTTCCATTCACTCATTTGATCTTTCTCCATTATCTTACCGTTAAATTGTCTACTTTCACCCATGTCAGCATAAGTCAACTCAATCACCTGCCACGTTAGCAAACTTAGTTGACATAGCATTTTTCTTTTTCCTTTGCTAATTTTTTTTGGAAATGATTTATAAGAATATGAAATAATTATAAAATTAAAATAAATATATAATTTATTTTTTTTATGATTGAAGCGCTAAAAATAGAATAAAAAAAAAGAAAGCAATTAAAGCAAATTAGGAAAGCAAATGAAGAATTAAAGATGACTATTAATGACTTCAGATGCCTTTACTGAACTTCTTTATTTTAATTCCTTTGTTGCGATGCAATATCAAGGAAGCCAATGAAACATTATGTTTAAACCTTTTGGGTTGAGTTTTGTAATCTTCTCATAGTTTCGAAAGGTTTTGGAAAAAAAATCCTTCAACTTTTGTATTATAGAGGATGAACCAGACCTAACTTGAACAGTTAATTGTAAAAAACTAGGTGGCAAAAAAATTGAGCCTTTATGGCTTTGCTTAGTCTTCAATAAGTTCATTTGAAATGATATATCCTCAACCCTAAAAGAGCTCCCATCGAGAGAAAGGATCACCTTGTCATCTACAACGACTTGCTT
Organism: Carallia pectinifolia; assembly: GCA_037832335.1. Lineage (NCBI taxonomy): Eukaryota > Viridiplantae > Streptophyta > Magnoliopsida > Malpighiales > Rhizophoraceae > Carallia > Carallia pectinifolia. Next base: position 15,430,752 of record CM075448.1, on the reverse strand, counting down.
AGTTATATTAAAAACAATCAGCAGTGTACTAAGAATTTGATTTAAAATATCTTCTTTACCATTGTGCTTTGCAAAAGTATGAGGGCCATTCTCTACCTTGTTTGGCTTCATCTTAGGAAGGCCAAGAGAAAAACTAGATGGAGACTCAAGAACACGTGAGATATCGCTAAACCTCCCTTTTGGTTCATTCAAAGGTAGAGTCTCACATGGTTGTTGAATCTTGGAGTTAAAGCTAGTAGCACGATTTTAACTTTTAGGATAACCAAAAATTTCATTATTGGAATCAAATTATTTGGGATAGGAATATTTGATGATTGTACAGAATTTGCCAACACATGGCTAATTCTTAAAGATTCAGCAAGCATACCCTTATTTTTAGAAGATCAGGAATATGGCCCCTTAGCAATAGATATGATCCCTTATTTAAATAAGAATAAATCTTTTTTTAACTAACTTTTTTGATCTTTGTTTGAATTTTGCTGATCAGTAATACATCCATCCTTATTAAGCACAACAAATTGAGAATTTTGAGCAAAACACTCATAATTATTTCCATTTGATTTTTTTTGAACATTCTCTGTGGACCCTCTACGAACATGTCTTCTACCTCGCTTCTGAGTGTGCATCCACGAACCAAATTTGTCAACTTGTGGCTCAACCCAAAGAACACCCTTATCAGCCATGGCCTGCCATTGATTCTTAACACAACCGTCTTTACTAATCCTCAACAAGTTAGGACATAAATCTCTAGTACGACCAGCCTAACCACATTCAAAGCAAATTTGAGGAAGGCCTTCATATTTACTGTCAACATGGTTCCCTCAATCCATAGCTTAAAGAGAAGTGGTTTATTCAAGTCAATTTATTTTTTATATTCACTGCTTACTCAGTCTCTCTGCCTCTTTTTTCTCTCTTTCTAAGTCACTTTGACACTTTGTCTCTTAGATGTCAAGCGTCATTGCACAGACTCAACAAAGCAAAAGTCAGATTTTATTATGTTGAGAAAATCAACCTCAAAATTTTCTTCTGGTTTCTCTCCCTCTCTAAATGTAGAGAGTGTGATAATGGAGTGGCTTCAAGATAAAAATTCCATCATGCCTTGGGGTTTTGCTCAACCCTTAGGTTTTTCTTTTTCACTATTTTCCTATTTTGACTCTTTTCCATCTATGCTCAGGTTTGCATCTCTCCATTTTAATTATATTCGACATTTGACTAACTTTTGATTATTTTTGACATTTAGGAGTTGGTGTTAGAAAATAGGAATAGAGAATGAAGCAGATCAACTAAAGGTCTGGGCAGTTGTGGCATAGTGAGACCCTTGTTCATAAAGTTTTAGCTTGCAAGACTCCAATCGCACAGCTCTCCAACCATTTAGAAGTAGTCTGCAATTGCTTAATTTGATGAGTAATGGCTTTTGAGTCTGTATTTGCTTAATTTGGTATTTAATGCCTTTTGCTTTGGAACATCTAACGGTGAAAAATATTTTAATTAGGCGAATGTTCCATCTATTTGAATATATTGGTGCTCCTCCAATAGTTTACACTTGTACTTGCCTTTTGTTACATGAATTGGAATACTTCTTGTTTGATGGTATGTGTGAGATAATTAACTCAAAATTGTGTTTAGATCATCCAAGGTAGTTCTCTTAAAGAACTTAAATTAGAAATTTGACAAAATGACAATTTAGTCTCCAAGTTTTATGTCACATGACTCACATCCAAGAAACAAACGTCTCATTTGAAATTGATTGGTCTTCCAATGTGTCTAATTTCTAACCCATCACAATTTTGCTATTGTTGAAATGTAAAGCATGTGAAATTGCTGTCCTCCATGAAGCACAGACACGGATACATTGACATGGATACGACACGACACGGATACCGTGACACATCACTATTAAAAAAAATTAGGACATGAACATGGTAAGGATATGGCTATATGCATGTGTGTGTGTGTTTATATATATATATAATTGATAATTTTGCATATCACTAAAATATATCTTCTAAAAATATTGTGAAAACATTGAAAAAAAGGGAAAAAAAGTAGAATCTGAAATACAAAAACAAGGAAAGAGTACGTGTCATGTCATCCTCCACAAGTCTATATCCTTCTATATCTCATATTCTTATAATTATTTTATTATTATTTTTTTAAAACAAAGAGCCAGAGTCTTAAACAAAATAAAACGATAACCCAACTGTATTCATTACCGATTAGCCACTATCCAAGACGTTTCTCTTCCTTCCATCACAAAAATTATCCAACCTCAGACTTTGGTGTTTGGATCTGACGATCTACAGACTCAACTAAGAAAAAGATGAAATAATAAAAGAAAGTGGATAGTTGAACGACGAAATCTCAATATGGACTGTTGCAGGAAAAAAAATTGAAGAAGAAAACAAGAAAGATCTCGTGCGTGGCTATGTTGTTGTCTGTCATTTCCAACTGGTGGCTGCTTTCCTTCCATTTTTTCTCTTGAATCTTTGTCTTTGTTTCTATAAACCTGTTGGGTGTGTCAGACACGACGCATCTTTAGCTTGGCATCAAAAAGCTTTTGAAAATGTAGTGCACCCAAGTAAATAAGGAACAAGATGAATACAGAGGTTAAATGAGTATTCCACACCCAAAAGGTGCCCCACATAGGTCTTCCCTGAAACCCCTTAGTAATTAAGGTAAACAACATAAAAACAGCACCTATTTCTGTACTGGTTCCGGAAGAGCAAAGAAAAAAGGGATATTTTGTTATTAGGGACAAGAAAGTGTTTATAGCTATAGCAATATAAACAAGAATACTCATCCAAGCCACAGGAATGTGTACATATAGAATACGAGAATTTTCACCTTATTGAAGATCTAGTGGTACACATCGCCGCGTCAAACGCGGAGTCCAATATTTTTTTTTTAAAAAAATTTTTGTCGGACACGTTTAATTGTGTCCGATGCATGTTGGACGCTTGTCCTTGTCCAACAAGGTCGGACACATAGTATGTCTCTAATATGCCGTGTCGGTGCTTCATTGGCTGTCCTCCTCATTAAGGCGTATTACCAAATCTGCAAATTGCCTAAGTCAACTGTTTTTTTTTTTTTTTGGTGGTGGTAAAAAAGTGAAAGAGGACTTTGTTAATGAGGTTGGTTTCCTTGAAATCAAATTAGCCAATGCTGAGGCGACGAGACAAATAGTACATTTCCTCTTTAAACTTTTAGTGAATCACTCCATACTTGTTCTGAAGAAAAGACAGTAAAAAAAATAGAATGAACAAAACAATTAAAAAACTAGATATTGAATGATAAAGAACTAGAATAACGAACATTAACTAAAACTGGACATTTTGCGATCAAGTCAAATAACAAAAGTTTAGCTTATACGACAAAATTTCATGCTTTAATACCAATTCTTTTTTTTTTAATAGAAAAAAATATGTATCGCCGGTATATGGGTCATTGTATATGCGAGTCGAGGACGAGGGTTACTTGTTACGTCTTCATTCAATCTCCTCCATAGGTAGAACCTACCATCTAAGCACTGATGGGGCTGAGTGGGCTTTCCTCAAGCTTGGTTTTGGTGTTAACGAGTTTTGAACCAAATTTCACACCATACAACCTTGCCCACTTTGTGGATAAAACGTGTGGGTTGATTTGATAAAAACTAGAAGTTAGAGGACTAAATTGTAAATAAGGGAAAGTTAAGTGAAAGAGGTTAAAATGCAAATATGGAAAGTTAGGGTAAGTAAAGTCCGAATTGTAATTTTTGAAAATTGAGGGACTAAAAAGCAAATATGGAGAACTTTAGACAAATGGGGACTAATTGCAATTATTTGAAAGTAAAAGGGATGAATTGTAAATATGAGAAAGTTTAGGTAAAAGTAAACTAGTTTGTAAATATTTGACAGTTAGGAACTGAAGCACAAATAAAATTGAATATCAATTAATGTGGATTAATTTGATAAATAGTGAAACTGTAAGGACCAAATTGCAATTATTAGCACATTAGAGTGATACGCGAATTGGTTTGTTAGATACTAAGCATAAATGCACTAGATCGTAATTTGGGAGATTTAAAGTGAGGACAGGTGGATTCAGGTGAGAAATCAAAATTTGGGGACTAAAATGTAATTTTATCTAACTTCGGGAGGAAGATGAATGAATTAAGCAAGGTATTTGTCTTACAAGGCAATTCACGGCCATCAGACTTTGACAGCCGATCATGGTCATGTTAGGGTTAAAAGTGGAAAGGACATAGAGAAAAGTAATTACATGAATGTTTTATGTCATTATCTATCCTTATGATGCATCTATACTTAATGAAGTATCAGCACATGTAGGGAAACACGAGTGTTATTAGAGCAAACTTAATCTGATGTCCGCGATGGTAACTATAAAATATGATATTTTGTTGTTAGATTGAAACACTAGACTTTTACTATAGCAGGTTAAGATACGGGCTGTGCTCAAATAGTTCAATTTGGATGACACACTGTTAGGGTTTGACAAGATGCCCTCGTCATGGTCACTAGAGGATAAATGACACAAAGATCGAAAGGCTCTGTCTCAGATTCATCTTCATCTATCAAATCAAATTCTACAAGATGTTTTGAAACAGAAAACTGCTGTTGTGCGTTGGCTAAAATTGTAGTCGTTATGATTTTTTGAGAAAATAATGTTGAAATTGGGTTTTGTTAATAGCTGGGTTCAGCTGATTATGACATGCATTCGATCTCTCTCATATTTTATACGGGTGAATGGTATCCTTGAGACCCCTTTCAAACCTTTAAGAGGATTACGTTAAGGTGACCCATTCTCTCCCTACTTGTTTTTTTTTCTGAGCAGAAGGATTGTCAGCTTTTATTTCCAAAGCAGCAAATAAAGGGCTCTTAACAGGTTTTCAGGTAAGTAGATCAGCACCTGCAATTACCCACCTCTTTTTTGCTGATGTCAGCCTCTTATTCGCATCAGGGATTGTGCAAGAGTGCCAACAGATTAAGCTTCTTTTTAACTAGTATCAGAATGCTTCAGGCCAAAAGATAAATTTGGAAAAGACGGAGCTCTATTTTAGCCGAAATGCATGGAAAAAAGTTAAAAGTGCGATTCAGGATTGTCTCAATGTAATGGCTTTAGAGGAGCCTAAAAAATATTTAAGCCTTCGTATGGTAGTGGGTTATTCTAAGGAAAAAGTTTTTGGCTTGATTCTTAACCATATTCGCAAGAAGTTGGGGGGTTGGAAAGAGAAACTGTTATCTCGTGCAAGTAAAGAAGTGCTTATTAAGGCGGTTGTTCAGGCTATCCTACATCTATTATAAGCTGCTTTTTATTACCTAAATCTTTTTACAGTAATGTGGCAAGGTTGATCAATAGATTCTAGTGGGTGAGTTATGAGGATAAAAAGAAAGTGCATTGGTGCTCATGGGACAAAATGACCATTGGAAAGTTTGCAAGTGGACTTGGTTTTCAAGACTTCTATTTTTTTAACCAAGCCATGCTAGGTAAGCAACTATGGAGGATACTTTCAGCTTTAGACTCTTTAGTGGTAAGAGTTTTTAAAGCTAAGTTTTCCTACGGCACCACTTCTGCAAGTTAAACTTGGACACTGGCCCAGCTATGCCTAGCGTAGTATGTTAGCTGCGCGTCATTTGATCTTGACTAGCTCCAGGTGGATTGTAGGTGATGAGTGGAGCATAAGGATCTAAAGCGACCCTTGGTTACCTTCCCAAAATGGATTTCAGGTTCTTTCTCCCTATAGGTAACTCGAATCCGAACTGGTGGCTTGTTTAATTAATGTAGATACAAGATGGTGGAAGGAAGAATTGGTGCGTAACATTTTCTCTCCGGATGAAAGCCACCAAATTCTCTCAATACCCCTCAGTAGATATGGAGTAGAAAATAGGATCTCATGGCATCATCACAAAAGTGGTCATTATACGGTCAAAAGTGCCTAGGGACTTGAGCTCAACAAGCATACCAACCTCAAGTTAACCCTGGAATGCAATTTGGAAGCTGATTTGGTCCTTTGACGTGCCAAATAAAGTTCGCCATTTCATGTGGAGAGCAATTAAAGGCTATTTACCTACTAGTTTGAACCAATGTGAAGAAGGAGTGGCTATCGACCCTTGTTGTCCCTGGTGTGGGCTAGAGGACGAATCCATATCTCACGCTGTCCTTTTATGTCCCTAGGTACAGTGTGTCTGGTTCCTCAGTCCACTCGATCTGAGAGTCTTCGAGGTTGATGTTTCTGATTTCTTCCATTTGTTGATAAACTTACCACATGACAATGTAGAGGTTCATTGGAGTTTGTAGCCATGGTAGCATGGGCAGTATGGAGCATGTAATCTGCTTGTTATGGAAAATAAAAGACTTGATCACAGACAAACACTTGCTTTGGGCATCAATCTACTATGTAATTTCAAGTCGACAAAAGATACAACTGTAGAAAGGAATGGTTTAACTCGTCGCCATCGTTGGTGCCTTCTAGCTAACGGATACATAAAGATTAATACTAATGCAGCGTGCCGTCAAAAAACTGGAAATTTGAGAGCTATTTTTTGAAACCACTATAGAGATGTTTTGCTGGCCATCAGTAAGAGCTTCCAAGGTTCTTTTTCACCTAAGATAATGGAGTTATTGACTATTCGTTTTGCTGTACATATTGCGTGGGAGAAAGGTTTTTCTTCAATTGCGATGGAGCCAGATTGCCTCCCTACTATCAAAGTAATCAATGCTCAGTGTCGGGATAATTCAATTGCTGGCCTCCTCATTTCAGATATCTAGACCATGACATTATCCTTTGCAAGTGTTTTATTCTGTTTTACTCTAAGAGAGTCTAATACTGTAGCTCACTTGTTGGCCAAAAAAGCAATCTCTTCCACAGCAGAGTATTACTGCGATAGATTTTCCTTTGGTCAATTATATGATTTAGCTGATAATGATATAAGAATTTCTCTTCATCAATAAATGATTGATATATTTCTCAAAAAACAAAATGATGATTAGCTAAAAAGCACAAATATTTTTTTTGAGAAAACAAAAAGTATAAGTATGATAGTGATTGATTTAGCGTACCTTTTTGTTGACTTGGGGTCCTTTGTGCATTGTTGTCTCCTGAAATGCTTTTCTACTTATTCTACAATTAATAATACAAATAAAGAATAGTGATATGTTTTTATAATGTAAAAAAGAAGATTGAAAGATATTAATATTAAAAATAAAATTTTAATTTTAATAGAATACTAAAAAAGACTTTTTAATATAATACTAAAAAATATAATTATTAAAATTCTAATTCTATTAAAACACTAAAAAAATTACAATTGTTGAAAATTTTTTAAATTTAAAAATTTTAGAATATTAAAAAAGGCTTTTTAATAGAATATTAAAAAATACTAAAATTATTAAAATATTAATTCTATTATAATACTAAGAGACTATAATTATTGAGAATTTATTAAATTAAAAAATTCAAAAATTAGCAAATTAATCTTTTGAGAATTCAAACACTAGAGGCTACCACGTAAGTATGTAAATGTTCTTTCTGCTTCTAACATTATATTTTACTGGAAATAGACCTGCGCGATACACAGTTTTAATCATATTTGTTAATAAATTTATTTTTAGTTTGTTTTATTTGAAATAAAAAAATAAAATACATTTTAATATTGAGTAAAATTTTTTTAAGAATTTTTAAAACATTTTTTAAGAAAATAAAACGATTTTTTTTTTCTTTTGAATGAATAACAAAGATAGATTTGGAAGTAATGCTTCTTTTATTTCCTTCCGAGGAAATTTTAACGTAATTATTTTTTCTTTTTCAAGAAAAAAATAGGTAAATGTGAGATTTTAAAATAGACTTCATCAATAGATTTTTAATTCATGGTCTATGCTTGTTTTAGGCTTTAATCTATTGTTATTATAGACTTAAAAATTCCTTAAAAAATAATATTCAAAATTTACAATTTTTAATATTTTCTTTAAATAAAATAAAGTAAAAATAATTTTAAAAAAATATAATTAAATTAACACATCGTAGGAATCTATTACTATTATATATATATATATATATATATATATATGAATAAATATAAATTTATTATTAAAAATATCTTTTTATATTTAAATTATAAATTGAAAAATAGTAAATTAATTAATGGAAAATTAACTAAATATCATTAACGGGAAAATTTTTGTTCGGGTTACGATTATAGGTGTCAAAACGGGTCATCGGGTTGAGTTTGGGTTGAGTCACTTCGGGTTCGGGTCACTTCGGGTCGGGTTACTTATGTGTTAAGTTATTTTCGGGTCATTTTGGGTTGGGTCACTTCGAGTTCGGGTCGGGTTCGAGTCGAGTTCGGGTCGGCCACGTCATCAAAAATGATGACGTGACATTTTTTATTAAAAATTTTAAAAATTTAAAAATTTCAAAAATTTTACTAAAAATTCTTAAAAATCAAAGAAAATCATATGATTAAAAAATAATTGAAAATTTTCTTTTAAAATATTTTTAAAAATTAAAATAAAATTTAAAATTGTATAAAAAATCTCAAAATATTCTAAAAAAATTTATAATTAAGATTTATATTGAAAATAGTATAATCTATACTTTTTATAATATAAAATATGCTAAATTTTTTCATTTTATTTTTTTGTTCCCTAAAAAAAAAAAAAATTTCAGGTCAAACGGGTCGGGTTAGGGTTGGGTCGGGTTTGACCCAAAGATTTTCAGGTCATTTGGGTTCGGGTCATTTCGGGTTAAGCCATCCTTCGAATCGGGTTCGAATCGTATTTTTTCGGGCGATTCGGGTCAACCCATCGAGTCGAGTCAGATTTTGACACCTCTAGTTACGATGAAGAGTTGAACACCAATCGCTAGCTCGGCGTTCCCATACTAGTCGATGCGGCCACACCACCAGCCCATGCCATGCCAGCGACGCGAACAAAAAAGAAACACCAACAAGGTTCTTGGGAAAAAAATGAAAAATAAATAAATAATTAATTAAATTTAAAAAAAATAAAAGAAAAATAGGTAAAAAGGAGGGCAGAAAATGGCAATGGTACGCCACGTGTCATCACACTTTCTCCTCCTTTACTTGAGTAATCACTCCTCGGCCACCACAGCAAGAACGACCCGACTCGCCCGAAACTACTCATCGAACTTCTTCTCCTTTAGAAGACCCAAGACGATCGCTGTAATGGCTTCCTCTGCCAAGAAGGTAGGAGCGACGCCGGCGATGTCCTCTTTTCGGCGTTAGATAATGATGATGATAGATGATGATGATGATATGTTTTGAAGAGTAACTTAAAAGTCTTCTGTTTTGATTTCATTTTTCTGTTTTTTAATCTTATTTCGTGTGCTGTGTGTGTAGGTTTTGGTGCCGATTGCTAATGGAACGGAACCGTTGGAGGCCGTGGTAACTGTCGACGTTCTCAGGAGGTCCGGCGCCGACGTTTCCGTCGCTTCCGTTGAGAAGGACCTTCGAGTCGAGGCTTGTCATGGCGTCAAGATCCTCGCCGATGCTCTCGTTTCTGACTGCGCCGGTTCTGTTTTCGACCTCGTCGCTCTTCCTGTCAGTATCTCTCTCACTTCCCCTCCCTCGCCCACCCCACCCCACCCCCACCACCTTCAACACTATGATAACAATTTAGAATTTTTTGTTTGTTTTCCAAAATAAGAATGATTTCCATTTATGTTTTCTGTGCAAGTTTTTCTTTTTTTTTTTTCAAAAATAAATTTTGGCAGTCATAAGGTTTTCTGTCCTGTCGTGGTTAGGGAGGGATGCCAGGTGCTGTGAATCTTAAAAATTGTGCACCTTTGGAAGGCATCGTCAAGAAGCAGGCTGAAGAAGGGCGGCTATATGCCGCAATCTGTGCTTCACCTGCGGTTGCACTTGGCTCTTGGGGTTTGCTTAAAGGATTGACAGTAAGCATTCGCTAATCCACTAATTGTTTGCTGATGTTCTTTTCTGCCAATGGTGATGACGATAGGACGAGGGCCATGAGAGAGTTGGGTCATCATTTTTTTTTTTTTTCCCTTCCCGCTAGGCCACTTGTTATCCCTCATTTATGGAGCAATTGAAATCTTGTGCAACTGCCGTTGAATCAAGAGTGCAGCGAGATGGAAAAGTTGTGACGAGTCGTGGACCTGGCACTACCTTTGAATTTGCTGTTGCGCTGATTGAGGAGCTGTTTGGCAAACAAAAAGCTGACGAGGTTGCAGGGCCCTTGGTACATACTTGATGGTCTTTGGTTAAATCAGCTTAAGGGTTGCAAAAAACACATGTTTAATGGTATACGCATGTTGTTTCTGAAAGAGTTTGTCAAGGGCCTTATAGCATTTGCATTACTTTTATCTTATGTTCAGGTGATGCGCCCCAACCATGGAGATGAATATACTGTAAAGGAGCTCAATCCGATTGAGTGGAAGTTTGATGATGTTCCTCGGGTACAGTTATTTTGTTGCTTTCTCAAATTGTGTTTGGAAGATTGCGTGAAAGAATGGCATGTATGACTCCATTGGATCTAGTGATTTGCGAGGCAAAGTTGGAGTAGCCAAAGTTATGGCCAGAAACTCTTATTTTGTACCAGCTTGGGCTAGATATCATGTGCAACAAGGCACAATAACAATTACTCAACCCGATCCTGAATAATTTCTGGTTGCCTTTTGACTTTTTCCCTAACCCATGCTAAACAAGAATAAGAGAGTTGCAGCAATTATCTTCATTTTTTATGGCCATTGCCATCCATTTCTATGTTGTTAGTAGTAAAGTGGGAGGATCCACGGCCTTTTTAGTTGTTAATTTGATGTTGCATTACAGAAAAATAATTAACATCACGATATCACCTGTGCCTAGGCATTTTTTTGCATTTCGTTTTGGGAAACATGTTTGTTCTACAATTCGTGGTGTATTCACTTTACCTTCAGGTTCTCGTACCTATTGCAAATGGAACAGAGGAAATGGAAGCTGTTATCATCATCGACATATTGCGACGAGCTAAAGCAAACGTAATTGTGGCTTCTGTGGAGGAAAAGCTGGAAATTCTTGCCTCCCGTAAAGTAAAACTAGAGGCAGATGTGCTCCTTGATGAGGCTGCTAAACTTTCCTATGACGTCATTGTCTTACCTGTAACTTTTCCTTTCATCTTCTGGTTAGATTTACTCCAGTTGTTGGCCTTTCTAGTTGTAGTTGAAGATTCTCAATTATATCCTTTACCACCTATTTGTAGGGTGGGCTTGGTGGTGCTCAAGCTTTTTCAAAGTCGGAAAAATTGGTGAATATGCTGAAGAAGCAGAGGGAGTCTAATAAACTGTATGCAGCGATATGTGCATCTCCAGCTTTAGTCTTGGAACCTCATGGCTTGCTCAAGGTATCACCTTTTATGGGAAATTTTTATATATGGTCAATACACTTTCCTTCTAATTTAAGCGAGCGGATAGAAATATCATTCATGTCACTTTATATAGGTTATGAAAGCTGATTTTAACTGGTTTGATCTGGCTTGTTTTGAGCTCTTCTGTCTTTTAAATACTGAATTGAATGCAGTTTGCAAATGCCTAAACATTGGTTAATAATTCATTATCTATGTCACAGTGGTTACTGAGTTCCAAGTTGGTGCAGTGCACTTGAATTGTTCTCAACTTTAGTGTCATCCCGACTGTAAAATGAAAAGAAAGCTTTGGTATTATCCTGCGCTACGATAGATGCACCAATCATCACCTCATTAGTTATTATTGTGATTCAGTGCCTTCTATCTGTGATGACATGGTTTCTCAAGACTCAGGGTGTGGAGTTAACTATCACTAGAAAAGAAGGAAAGGCATTAAATTTATTTATATGGCATTGACAAAGTTGCAATTAATAGTGGGTTACAGTTAGTAGCAATTTTCAAGACCTGATGAATTTGAATGAAAATAGATTAAGAAATTTAATTCTAAATTTCTACCAATTAGGATTTTTTAAAGGGAACTGGTCATTGTTTGATTGACATTTGCTGCAAAGCTCCTTAAACCCCACAAGGGAATGCCAAGTTTATTTTGATTATATCTGACGTGGAATAGGCCCTATTTATCAGCCAAATTAGTCCTTTATTTACCAACGAGAGTCTTGTTTTGAGGCCAATCTCTCTACTGCATAAAGCTCCTCAGAACCCACAAGTGAATGTCAAGTTTATTTTGATTATATCTGACGTGGAATAGGCCCCATTTAGCAGACAAATTAGTCCTTTACTTACAAATGAAAGTCTTGTTCTGAGGCCCTCTCTACTGCATAAGCTGCAAAGCTCATTTCGTGTTTAATTTATGGTAAATGATGAGTACATTTATGCTTTGATATTCTATTCATGGTATATTAAGCTGGTAAATGTTCCACTTTGTTCTAGGGTAAAAAAGCCACAGCATTTCCGGCAATGTGTGACAAGCTTTCAGATAAGAGTGAAATTGAGAATAGGGTTGTGATTGATGGCAATCTCATCACAAGCAGAGGCCCTGGAACAACAATGGAGTTTTCGCTGGCAATTGTGGAGAAGTTGTTTGGCCGTAAGAAAGCACTAGAGATTGCAAAGACAATTCTTTTCACACACCCGTAGAACTTGTATGTCTGCCCCAACCCCAACAGCCTGTCTGTCTGTTGTCATCTTGTGCCTCTGCTAATATTAAACATGCTAGTACTAGATAGAAGAAAAACTGAAAATTTGAATTCATATTTGAATATGAGTTCAGTTTGTAGTCATGCGATGTAACACGGCTTTGTTGATAAAATAAATGGATCTTTAAAGAATGTTGTCGTTTCCATGAAGTTTTCCAAATTAAGGCTGTGACTAAGTAATGCAAGTAACTTTTGCTTCTGCTAAGTGATGCTTTGTGAGTCCTGTTATTAAAGTAACAGCAGGTCCACTCTGCTTTGGGAGGAATTCCAGAGCCCAAAAAAGGTTGGGACTTGGAGCGAGGATCTCACAGTCTTGGGATTCCGACTTTAAAACCATTATTATTGGGTTGGCTCGCTGCACTGATTTTCGATGCCCTTTCTTCTTAGATCTCAGTGAGGTCTTCAATTGTTCTATGTTATGAATGGGATTAAATGTTGTAGAATGATTTTGATAATTCTAAAGATTTGTTATTACTTCTGTTGTAATAAGAAGATGGAAGCTAACAGTGTTACCTTGGTTATCATTACGGCCGTGAATCGTGGTAACTGAATAATGCTGTTGATCGTGACTAGTGCACATAACAGGCATGTACATGTACTAAAAAAAACGTGACAGTTATAATAGGGCTAAAGCCGGGTGTTAAATTCATTGTCTAGCATTGCCTATATATATTCATTGACATATTAGTGATGTTTATTTAAAATGAATGAAACATGATTATAGATGCATGTGAGAAAAGGAATTTAACTCAGCTTAAGAGGGATAAGGTAAATTGAGATTGATGCCGCAAAATATGTCTAGGGTAGGGCACTACGGGACATGATTAAAGGGTTGTAGCCATTATGTATTGTCAATGGGTTTGTAGAATGTATTTCCACATGTAAGTGTGCTTTTAAGTTACACGAGCTATTTGCCGATATGAATGGTCTATGAGAAATGAAAAGTTGAGAATATCTTAGTAGTGAACGGGTTTGTTATAGCTTATCATGTGCAAATTGGAGATGTTAAAACGTTGATTTATGAGTTGGATTAACATGTTCATGATAAGCTAACTTGACATAATTATATAAATGTGTGAAGAGGGTTGAAGAAAGTAACACCTCTCTAAAGGTGATTGAAGGGAGTTGTAACTCCTCCCTTATACGGTTCTAATGAATGACTCAAAAGAAGCAGAAGATTGCTTTCTATTTTTTTGAAAAAATAGTTTGTGTATAAAAGGTAAAGATAAGGCCATGATTTAGTTAAAGAGAGGTCAAGATTTTAAACTATTAATTTCTTTGATTGTCTCATTCTTTCAATCAGTGAGTTTAAGTTTAAAAAAATCTAAAAAATAAGTTAAAGATAAAGTTATCTACAACATGCTTAAAATGTATATAAATATTAAAGTTGATGTACGATAAATTTAAAATTAATGTGTAATAATATGAGATAAAAAAAAAAAACAGAGAGACAAATTACGTCGTTCCCCTCTGTTAGCCAAATCCATCACAATAGCAAATCTAGACAGAAATTATGATGCTTGACTTTTCATAACTCCTTAATGTACTAATTAGGGGTGTTCAAACAAACCGAAAATTTCAGTTAACTGAGAAAACCGAACCGAACCGAACCAAACTAAATTTTCAGTTAACCGAACCGATTTTAATTTCAGTTAACCGAACTGTTTGAAATTGAAATTTTCAGTTCGGGAACAATTCCTAATATTAAGTAACTGTAGTTAACTGAACCGAACCAAATATTTATAAAACAATTTTAGTTAATTGAACCAAATAAAATTGAAACTAAAAATATTTACACCAAAACGATGTCCTGTACATGCTCATTTTCCTAAGACATCTAATAGAAATTAAAAGGTAAACACGTGATACCTTTCTATTCTCAATTCCCAAGACATATTACAGAGAATAAAAACTTGGAAGCTTTAAAAGTACAAAAACAACTTAAGAAAAAGAAAATGTAGTACAAAGAAGCAAAATATCTATTGAATCCCTATTCTTCTCCACTCTCCATATCCTCTAGCTTCCATCTCAAGCCCTTTAACCTCCTTTTTCTTATCATCATTCATCTTTAGCACCATACACTGATATTCCTCACTTTCTCATCTTCTTTTTACACACACTAACAACCAAAGAAAGAAAAGATTTCTCTCAAATTCTTACTCTTCAGGGAACTTTGTTTTCTCTAAAGTATACGAATTTGTAAGTACAAATCAATTCTAATCCCTCTTTTATTTACATTAAAGTGTCTTTTTTTTGGTCGATTTTTTTGAGCTGTTTTTTGTTAATTTTGATTGGTTATGAACTTATGATTATTTTTACTTTCCTGGCTCTAACTTAAGAAGCAAAGTTTTTGTGGGGCAGGTCAAGGGTAAGAATACTAAACCACCCCTACTTAAGTCGAAGTCTAAGTTTAAAATTAAGAAGGAGTCTAAAGATAGAAAAAGATCATGGACATGGAATCATTTTTGTGTGGTTGTCAGATGAACCAAAACCAAAAGCCTCTTGTAATTATTGTGGTGCTAAGATTCAATGTGACTCGGTATGTGGCACTAGTGGAATGATTAACCATTTGAGAAGATGTATGACATATCCTCAAAATATTGATAAGAAGCAAATGACCCTTGAAAACAGTTCTCAAGAAACAAATGATGGCTCTGTCATTGTCAAAGTCAAACCATGCATCTTTGATCAAGAAAGTTGTAGGAAAAAGCTTGCTAGAATGATCATTATTGATGAGTTGCTGTTTGCATATGTTGAATGTGAGGGATTTCGTGATTTTTGTTATGAAATGCAACCATGATTTGTCATTCCCTCTCGTTCGAATATAACTAGAGACTGTTATGATCTGTTCTTGGAAGAGAGAAGAAATTTCAAGTGTTTTCTTCAAAAATTATCTTCAAGAGTTTGCCTCACTACGGACACTTGGACATCCATTCAAAATCTCAATTATATGTGTCTTATGGCTCATTTCATTGATGATGGTTGGAATTTGCATAAAAGAATTTTAAATTTTTGTCCAATTTCTAGTCATTCAGTTGAGGTTATTGGAAAAGCAATTGAAAGGTATTTACCTGATTGGGTCATAAAATTTTTTTTTACCATAACGGTGGATAATGCTAGCTTTAATGATGTGGGGCTGCAATATTTGAAAAAAACAGGCTTAATAGTTGGAGAGAAACTGTTATGGGTAGTGACTTTTTGCACATGAGATGTGTAGCACATATTTTGAGTTTAATTGTTAAGGAGGTTTTCAAAGAATTAGATGATTCTATTATTAGAATCTACTCTACTGTAAGGTATGTAAGATCTTCTCCAGCTTGTTTACAAATATTTAAATCTTGTGTGGAGAAAGAAAAAATAAAGAGCAAAAGTCTTGTTTGTCTTGATGTGGAAACTAGGTGGAATTCCACCCATTTGATGTTAGAATCTGCCCTTAAATTTCAAAAAGCATTTGATTTGTTAGAAATCATTGATAGCAAGTATGTTGAAGAGTTGTCTAAGACAAGAGGTATGCCTAATGAATGTGATTGGGAATATGCCCGCAATCTGTTGCCTTTTCTGAAAGTATATTATGATTGTACATTGAGGTTGTCTGGATCACTCTATGTGACTAGCAATGAATACATGACGAAAATTTATGGAGTTAGAATACTTCTTTCCAAAAGGTGCCTTAGTGATGATGATGGGGTGGCTTTGATGGCTTCTAAAATGAAGAAGACACATGACAATTATTGGTCAAATATTGATAATATTAATATCATGTTATTCATTGCTGTAATTTTTTACCCTTATTTCAAGATGAGATATGTGCAGTGGGTGATTGATGAGTATTACAAGGTTGATTAAGCTAAGTTATTGAAAGCTAAAGTGGATAAGACTTTGAAAGCTATGTTTGAGTTATATGATTTAGCTTATGCCTCAACCAAGCAACCGAGCAATCAATTAGAAAATTCAGCTATGGTGAAAGTTAGCCATGTGGTAGATAATGTTTCTAATTTTATGAGTTCATTGTATGATAAGGAAAATATGGGCAGTGATGTTGTTGAGAGCAAGACAGAGTTAGATAAATACTTATTGGACGCTTGTGAAGATAGAAATAATAAAGACTTTAACATTTTGGCATATTGGAGGCCCCACTTTTCTAGATATCTGGTACTTGCTTCAATGGCTTAAAACATATTAGCTGTGCTTGTGTCGACTGTTGCATCTGAGTCGGCTTTTAGTATTGGTGATCATGTTCTTAATTCCTTTCAGAGCTCTTTAATACCTAGGACTGTGGAGGCTCTTATCTGTGCACAGGATTGGCTTTAAAAGAAACTTCTTAAACTTTGCTTGCAGGAGAAATTGCAAGTACTTGAATCAATAAAATATGGTATTTAATACTCATTTCTAACTTTTTTTTTAAAGATATGTTAGATTGATTCCATCTAATTTATTTTTACCTTTTATTGTAGGGTATCGTCTATAACTAATGAGCATCCTTTATTTATAATTGATGAGTGAATGAATGCATCATATCCTAGAAGAAGAAGAGGTAGATTAGAGTTACTTCATTTTGGAATTGAAGTATTTTGGATATCCAAAAAGTGTTGCTGATGCTAGAGATGAAAGCTACTAGGATGGGTGAGATTGCTATTTTGTTCTTCCCAGCTTTCTTTTTTTGTTTTGGTAGCAAACATGTTCTCTAAAATATTAAGTATGAATTTTAGTTTTTCAAAGATGATTCTATCTTGTGCCACAACATTTCACAAACTAAATAGATATTGTATTTTGAGCATTGTAGTGCGTTAGTATATGTGTAATCCACTTACTTTTGGACTTATTTAACAATTTAATTTGCTGGAAAAGATTGCTTTCGAATACATTCTATTGATGCCTTGAGCTTTTAGATTAAGAATATATAATTATGAAGTCAGTTTTCAGTTCAAAAATCAAAACTGAATCGAATATTTCAGTTAACTGAACTTCAGTTAACTAAAATTTCAGTTCAGAAACAATTTTCAATTTTACATAACCAAAGTTTTCAATTTTACATAACCAAAATTTTCAATTTGGGAATGGTTATGAGTGTTCAGTTCAGTTAACCGAACCGTGAATAAACTCGTTGGCCCACATTTAAGACTTGTATAATCATATCGAATCATATTGATGAGTAATTTTCAGCGATAATATATTATAGGAATTTTCTAATTTTATTCTCTTTTTGCAACTCATACAGAAGTAAGAAAAAAAAAACTTAAGAGGGGAGTTAGAAATTACAGGTACCCCTTTTTTTTTTGGTAGGAATTTAACTTTCTTTCATGTCCTTTTCATAAATTTACTAAATTAGCCCCATCTTTAACCTTCACAAATTTTTTTTATTTGAATTTTTATTATTTCTTTTATACTAAAGTTATGCCTACAAGTATGATGCTAATTGTTAATCCTTCATTTTTAAACACATACAATGGTAATTTTTAAATTCAACAAATATCTCATTTATATAATAAGATTTTTATAATTTTGAAATTATGTATGCTACTAGTCAAATGGTTGATGGGAAAAGTGTTAACTCATTCACATAAAAGAATAGATATAAAATAATGAAAGTAAATAAAAATTAAAAATTATCATCTTTCTTCATTGATTAGGCTCAAAATGTAAATTTTTATTGTTGGGACTAAAAGTGTAATATTGTGTATGCCATTATACCACATTAACTATTTCGCTTTTGAAAATATAAATGTACTCGTTCTATTCTTAAGTTCAACAAAGTGATATATTATAAAAATTATATGTTTACAAATTTAATCTTGATAAATTATATACATTTTAATCACCTGTCTTCTCTTTTTTTTTTTTGCAATCTAATGATGATTGTTTTATTTGTTAAAATTAGCAAAAAAAAAATTATTGCAAAAAATTAATTGTTACAGATTTTTTTTCAAAAAAAATTAAAATTTCACATTAAATAGTTTTTGTAAAAAAGAACATACTTTATATTTGAATAACGTTCAAATTGATTTTTACATTTACTCAAAATAGCCATTTTTATTCAAAATGTTGTCCATTTTACGTAGCTGTAACTTTCAAATAATGTATTTCTTGATTTTTCTAAATTACGTGAAATACTCTAAATTTGACTAATTTAAGTCGATTTTCGCAGTTACTCAAATTAACACATTTTTTTATTCAAATCCGGCCTATTTCATGAAGTTCAAACTTTCAAATAATGTTTTGTTTATTTTTTGCAAATTACATGAAATGCTCTAAATTTCCATAAATTTTGGAATGATTTTTGTAGCTATTAAAATTAGCCAATTTTTATTCAAGCCTGATCAATATCACGTAGCTTTAACTTTCTATTAACATACGGCTAATTTTCATAAATTACAAGTAAAATACTCTAAATTTCAATAATGGTTGGATTGATTTTTGTAGTTGTTCAAATCACCCTTTTTTTTATTCAAATATGGCCTATTTCATGCAACTCAAACTTTCGATTAATTGTTTGTTTATTTTTAGAAAATTACGTGAAATACTCTAAATTTTTATAAACTTTAGAATGATATTTTTAGTTACTTACGGCCAATTTCATGTAACTTTAATGTTCAATTCATGTATTATTTAATTTTTTTCAAAGTACGGGTAAAATACTCTAACTTTTAATAACGTTTGGATTGACTTTTGTAGTTACTTAAATCACTCTTTTTTTATTCACGTATGATGCATTTCACGCAACTCAAACTTTCGATTAATATTTTGTTTATTTTTTGTAAATTATATGAACTACTCTAAATTTCTATAAGATTCAGAATGATTTTTGCAGTTACTAAAATCAACTCATTTTTATTCAAGTTCGACCAATTTCACATAACTCCAATTTTCATAAATTATGCGTGAAATACTTGAATAACGTTTTGATTATTTTTGCAGTTACTTCAAATCCCCCATTTTTTTTTATTCAAATTCATCCTATTTTATGTATCCCAAACTTTTGATTAATGTTTGGCTTATTCTTATCGAATTACGTGACATACTCTACATTTCTGTCAACTTTAGAATGGTTTTTTAGCTACTCAAATCACATTTTTTTTTATTCAAGTCAGGCCTATTTCACATGGCTCAAACTTTTGATTAACATTTTGCTTATTTTTCACAAATTATGTGAAATACTCTAAATTTCTGTCAACTTCGGGATGATTTTTACAGTTACTAAAATTAGCCCTTTTTTGTTTAGCCTTATGAATTTTGTTTAACTTTTTTGTTTAAACTCCAATAAGGAAATACTTTAAATTCATATGACTTAGTTACTTAAATCAAGAAACTAGTTTATCCAGTCCTGTCCACTGATAACAAAAATTTTGAAAATTTGCTTATTTTATGAATTTTTCTAACAACATAAATTATTTTCTCATGCACATTGAAAAAATATTATTATATTAACGAGTGAGATATATTGGAGCATTCTTTTTTTTTTTTTGAAAGTAATGTGATAAAAAAAATACTCCATCTAAATTGTGAGTCTAAAGCCCTATTTTAAAAATTTTTGTTTATAAAATTATATTCTAAATAATAGCATTATAATAAAGAGTAAGATCTATTTGAAAATTTCTTTTTTCAACTTTAATATAATGTGATAAATGAAAAAAAAAATCCACGTAAATTATTAGTAAGATGTCATATTTTAAAAAATTTTTTGATTTAAAACATAAAAATTATTTTTTTATTACATATTGAAAAAAAAAATTATATTGAAGCATAAGCTCTATTTGAGAATTCATTTTTTGGCTTTCTCACCAATATTAGGACGAGGGATAGAGGATTTGGGAGTTTAAGGGGCAATTAAGCATAATCTTTTGATGATTGCAATTCTAAAAGAGCTTGCAAGATTTAAAGAAAAAAAAAAGGAAGAAAAAAAGGTTTGTAACAGAAACAAAAGGCTTTAAGGGGCAATTAAGTAATTTAGTAATTTGAGTAGGGTTAGTTCTTTTTTTTGCTCAGTTCTCATTTTTGCTCTTAAATGAATACTTAGGTCATCAAAGCAATCTCCAACCTATATAACAGGTAGCCTTGATGTTTTATGGGAAGTTTATTATACTCATATTTTATAGAAGTGAGATTAGCAAGTACCTTAAGATAATGTGTTTAGTAGATTAAGATGCCTTTTGGAGTTTCTAAACTATTAATTATGACTAAGAGGTTGAATGTGTGTTAGGAATGCAATATAAATAAGAGTTTATATGATGTATTGCGTAGTGTGAAGTGATTATCTTTTATATAATATAAGTAGATTGTTTATATTATCCTTTCACTCGAAATAACTCTTGCAAGTATCTCCCTAATTCAAACTTAGAAGTATTAGAGCCAATTTCTTAACTTTAACATTGTGGTATCAGAGCTTAGCGTTGATCTTGGGAAGATTTGAAAAACTTGAAGAGAGAGAAGAAGAAGAGCATCAATGCTTTAATAAAGAAATTCCTCCTTCAAAGAAAATTTCAAAGAGAAATCTCGTTAAAAAAGGGAAAGAACAATTGAAGTGTTGGACCTCCGAGTGAAAAGAAAGTCCGTTAAAAAAAGACAAAAGAAAGCCCGCTATGAAAGGGTAAAAAAAGTGGAAGACGAGTGAAGTCCCTAAAAAATTGTGAGGTTAAAAAAATAGACTCTGTCCAAGAAACATAAGTATCTAAAATGGAGTGTGGAGTTCTTGTATTTGTATTTGTGCCATTCAAGTTGATACTTCAAGTTGATGCTTAAGGACTAACTTGAACGGTTTGGGTTTCCACCAGCAAATTATTCGTGTGAGAAGTCAGGGACAATTCATTCACTAACGTTGATGGTAATAGTTACTTTTAAAGATTTTAATATAATTCAAATGATTGATAGTTGTGCAAGTTTCATGAAGAAGAATGCAGAGTATGATGTTGTGTTGCTCAAAATCAAGTGTTTAAAAAGAGTTTACAACATTGTCATTTAAGATGTTCATGTTCAAAAGTTAGATGAAATCAACATAGCTGTAAAAGATATTTTTGAAGAGAATGGAAGTTTGAAGAAGAGCTATGATGGAGTCATTAAAGAGTTGAATGAATTGAAGTTAACAATGTAGGGGAGAAAGAAAAAAAAATCTAAAAATTATAAAGCTGGGACACATTCTCGTACAAAGAAAAGTTAGACTTGTGCAATTCGTGATTTTCCTCCAGGTTATGGTCTAGGAGCTCGTATTAAAGATTGAAGTGGAAAAAGAGAAATTCAAATTTACGAGGGGGTGTTGAAGACAAACATAAATTTAATAATATTGTAGTACGTAAGGTTTATGTTTCTTTAAGTGTGAAGTTCTAGTCTAAGTTATGTGTGTATTTAAAGTATTTAGTTTTTCAATAAGATATATTTACTATAATGTGTTTAATATATTAAGATGTCTTTTAGAGTATTTAGAATATTAATTAAGGAAAAAAAGCGAAGAAAAACTCCTTTTTAAGTCTCAACTCTCCTGAAGAAAAAAAAAACTATTTAGAAACTTATTTAAGAAACTTAAATAAAAAAATAATCTAGATTTTTTAGGAAAAAAAATCCTCTTTAAGTCTCATCTCTCTTATATAAAAAAACAAACTAATTTAAATAGAAATTTAATTCTCTATTCTGCTCTTTAAGAAATTAGATGGAGGTTTAAGTCCCTTACTAATTTAAAGTCTCATAACTTTTCTTCTTTAAATAATTAAGTAGACACCTATATAAGTTAATCTTAATCTATTTAAGAGTAATACTAATTTTATTTGATAGACCAAAAAAAAAAAAGAATAGGCTTCTCCTTCCATCTTATAATTTGTTTTGCATGATCTTTTTCTCAAATAAGTTTGCTGGATATTATATATAGGTACTTCAAAAAGATGCCTTAGGGATTATCGTCTTATTTTTCCACCGCTTTCCATCATTTTTCTTTTTGTTTTACAAATTGTTTTGTAAATTGTGAATTGTTTTCTTATGGTTCCCATTTATTTTTTTAATTTTTTGTAGTTTTAAAATTGCGCGTATTGCAAGTCTATTTCTAATTACATATATAAAAGTGAAGTTGAAAAAAAACTTCAACTTCTCTCTTCCTGCTACATGGCAATTAATGAAGGAATAAAAATAAATATCACGAAAATTTCTTCACGAAACTTCACAAAAATTTCTAAATTTTAGGGTAATAATAAGTCCACCTAAAATTTAGTTTTAAAAAATAAAGTAAAATTACAAAAAAATCCTTACTACATCAGCAAAAATCCAATTCGTGAAGTATCGTAAAAAAAATCCTTCTTGGTATATATCACTGCTCTTAATGAAAAATACTTTTGATTGTAGTCTTGAATTAATAAATTAAAAGAATAGGAAAAATTAAAATCACTCTAAATTTTAGTTTTGTATTAGCTATGTATTAGAAAAAGAGAAATTAACTATTATTATTATTGTTGTTAAGAAAAAAAAAATCAATTTTTTCCTCTCAAATTAGACCTAAGTATTTTTCTTATTTTGTGTCTTGGTTTGTCGTTTTAAGGAATCCTTCTCAATGTCTTATAAATTCTCCTTTCTAAAAAGTACATGTATAAATTGCTCTAAATATATTTAAGAGTCATACTAATTTTACTTGAAAGACAAAAAAAAAAAAAAAAAGGCAAGGCTTCTCCCTCTCCAGTAAGTGTCGTTTTATTTTACTTTAATCTTATAATTTGATGGCAAAATTAATTTGAAGAAATACAATAAGAAGAATAGCTACAATGCAATTCTTTCACTACTTATAAACTTTTAACTTTATTATAGCAATTGATTTTAAGATCTTTGTATTTCAATGATGTCCATATTCATGAATTTTGGAATCTGTGCCGGTGTAGTACTTATGGCTTTATGAGATTATGGCGCAACAAGTTGTAGTTTGTTTTGGTATGGTGTCACCGCCCAAAATAATAGTTTAAAGATAATTCGACATTTTATTTTTATATTGATTCGGAAGATTTAGATTTAAATTTTTGTACTAATCTCTATCCCTATCAATTGGGGATTACATGCCGTGGAGTAGTATTGTGAGTTTAAAATTTATTAATACTGTGGTCGGACATGAGAAGATCCGCTTAAATCCAATAGAGTTCGAGTAGTAAATCTGCCTTTATGAGACAGTTGAATAAGGTTTTTAAATAGAGGTCATTTTAATTTCGGTTTATAAATCCGATCATCGACATATCTGCGATAATTTTTTTTTTTGAAAAAAAAAGGCACAATATGAGTTGACAGCCAATAGACAACGGAGATATGCATATTTTTTATCCTAAATTTTTAGATTTTTTTTACGTTTGAGTTTTAAACCTTTTTGACATTTCATTTGAATCCTAAACTTTTTGATTTTTTACCAAATCAGTCCCTCTGTTTACCAAAAGTGATCAATCTATTAAAAAATAATTTTAATTTTACAAAAAATTATTTAAAAAAAAGATTAAATATATAAATTAAATGTCTTTTCTATTAAAAATATGCATGTTATATATTTAATTCGTATATTTGTTAACTAAAAAAAAATATTTAATATACATATTTTGTTGATGAAAAAAATATTTAATTTATGTATTTAGCCTTTTTAAATGATTTTTATTAAGTTAAACTCATTTATTAATGAATTGACAACTTTTTGTAACTTAAAGAACTGGTATAATAAGAAATTAAAAGATTTAGAACTCAAATGAAATATTAAAAAAGTTTAAAATTCAAATATAAAAAAATCTAAAGGTTTAGAACCAAAAATATATTTATCCCATAGACAACGTATCTATCGAACGATCATAGGACAAGCACCGTTGAACAAAATTTCCTATAACCAAATTAGAACGTATCTCAAGCTTATTTCAAAGGCAAAAGAAATTGTTGCTTTGCAAAGACCTTTTTTTATTGGGCTGGAGACAAAGAAAAACAGAAAATGTGTTTAGTAAATGGGGAAACGATACGTAAGCCAAAAAAATCTAGTGGTCTGGAGGTGGAAAATTTGTTGCATAAAAACAAAGCTCTGCTCTTCAAATGGATATGGAGATTTGCTATAGATAAAATATCTATGTGGCGCCATTTGGTTGTTCCCAAGTATAATTATTCTTTCTCGATCTGGTGGTTCCATTCTATGGAAGGATGTTACTTCCTTTGCCGTCGCAGATGGGCCCACAAGGAATGTTATTGATACTGGCTTTTGTTTGAGGCTTGGTGATGGTAAGAGAATAAAATTCTGCTTTGATGATTGGGTTGGCACTTCCCCTCTTGGTTCTTTATGTCCTAGAATTTTGGTTCTAGCTGAAAATAAAGATGTTGCCATATGTGAGTGTGGAGTTTGGGTTAATGGAATTTGACAATGGAATTTTAAATGGCGTCACAGTTTTTTTGCTTGAGAAATCAATAGTATCGCTGCCTTGCTTTCAGTTATTGGCTCACAATCCCCTTCCCTTCAGTCAGAAGACAACTTGCTTTGGGCTCATGGTTCTTCGGATGATTCCTTTGGTCAGTCTGACTCTCGGATATATCCTAATGTTTGGCTCAACCTTGCTCCTCCTAAGGTTGAGATTTTTGTTTAGATGGCCACTCTTGACAAAATTTGCTCCGCAAGTGCCTTATATAAGCGGGGTATTCTCTCTGAGAGCTAGTGCCTTTGCTGCTTCTGTAATGCCAATATGGAAACCTCAACTCATCTCTTATTCCAATGCAAATTTTGCCGGGGCCTCTGGTGTGGCATAATTGATTAGCGGGATTTGAGTTGGATTGTCCCCAATACAAAGTTGCATTTGTTGTTTCTTTTGAGGACCACTTTGTGCAGTGGTAGGGTTTGGTTTCGGGGAAGGCTGGAAAAATAATTTCGATTTCTCTCTTTTACACTATCTCTTGGTCTATCTGGTTGGTGCGCAATTAAAAAAAAAATTAAAATCTTGATTTTTTTTTCCTAAATACCCTCTACTTAACGATGAAATTCTAGCACCCACTTATTCTTGGCTCAAGGTTAGGGAGTGCAATCTTCCATTTTAAGCTCAGAACCTTCTTCTTACTGTTGATACCCTACGTGGGAAGTCGACTATCAATAATATCTGGTAGCCTTGGCTGCCTTTGGGGATAACTTTGATCTTTTTCTTGTTGCTCTCTAAAACTGTACTTTGATATATAACTTCCTTTTTAGCCGGTAAGATGCTCTGTACTCTCTTGCATAGTCAATATATAATGAGGACGACTACGTAGCTTACACAATCAGCGCCTCAATTGCCACACGGACAGGTGGCAGGCAACAATTCGTCAAGCATGTGGAGGATGTTTTTGTCTTTTCAATTGAAAAATGCTATAATAAAATTTGTACAAAAAGGGTAAAAGAGGGTTTTAAAAAAATAACTAATTAATTTTAAATTACATTCTCTGCAACTTTGCATCTCTCTCTCCTCAAGCTCTTTCATAAATCCCGTGAGCCAAAAATTTAAGAACTCTAATGGGTTTTTTTTAAACTTGTTTTTTGGAAGGGGGCTTACAGTTTGGGTGTTATTATGAACACCAGCAATGCAATCCAAGAGAAAATTGTGGTATAAAGATGGCGACAATTGCACGAAAAATCAAGAATAGAGGGAGAGGCGCTCGGTGGCAGTGAAAGCAAAAGCTCAAGCCATAAATCCACAAATCAGAAATGATGAAGAGAAGGTTGTGGACTCTATTATAGTTTCTAAGCTCTCTAAATCCCTCAATGCCTATTGCAGGTTTGCTTCTCTTCGACTCTCTATTGCTATTATTTCACTCAATTGTAGTAAAGATTGAAATTTTTTTTTTGTTTTTTTTTTTACGAATTTTTTGCTTCTCTCCCTTACCATTTTTAGTCAATTAATAAGCATTTTCTAATCAAATATTTCACTTTTAAAACTCGTTTTTTTTTTTTGGAAACTGAACTTTTGAGCTTGGCGAGCAGAGGAGTCTTTTTGAGCATATCCAGATGATTGCGGGACTGAGAGGCTCAAAGGTTTTTGGATAGGGAATTTAGTCAATATTGTGTGCACTATGCACTTAAAGTCCATTAATTTCTATACTTATGATACTGTACAAAAATTGGCTCTTAAAATAGTCTGGGAATGAGGAAGCCACTAACTTGAAGAGGTTTGTGGCTATTGCTGCTCCTGGAATAACTGCCACATTACTTTGCTTGCCTATGGACACTGTAAGTTGCAAAATGAACTCGCTTAATCTCAATGATTTTCTCGCTATATATAGATCTTGTAAGGCTGTAACTTTGTAAGAACATGTTTGAGTCTCTGGAAGAGTATCTTGGTGATAACATTTATGCTTCTCTAGATCTTACGCTATCGAAGCCTTGTGCGCCAAGACGCCCTATGTATACTATAATTTTGTAATCAAAACTTGTGAAGTAGTCTTGTGCTTTGTTAATGGCATTTGCATCGAAGTAACTTACACAAGTTGTCATCAAACTAGGAAATGCATGCTTGATTGAATTTTTCCCTTATCTTTACGACTATTTCCCCCTCGGTCCACTTTGTTCTTGTTTTTTCTATTTGGGAGTGTGCAGGTTCTGGAAATACTAGTTACCAGGCTATTGTTATATATTTAATTTAATTTTTTTATGTCATAATTTTATTTTTTTGTTCAATTGATGCCCTCTGTTTACGTTTGGCTTGATTGCCGTCAAAATGGATTTTGATTAACATTACAAATATTTTGAACTTTAACTTCATGCTCATGCTAAGTCAGATGAGAATGGGTAAATTTTTACCCAAATTTATCTTCAGGTTCTTATTTGTTTTGTTGGTCCAATTAATGCTTTTTTGGAGCTGAACTTGCTTTCATGAATGACTTTCTGCAATTTTGTGGGATCAAATATTGGAATCGGGATATGAGTCATCTCAATTATGAGTGAACAGTAGTTGAATGTCTTTGTTTTCATCTTTGTTTGCTTGTCGAAGTTGGATTTGTAGTTTTTGTTATTGTTTGGAAGTAAAAAAATGAAAAAAAAAATCAAAATTGGTGGTGCTTTGCCAGAATGTTTGGACCTTTTTTTTAATATTTTCTCGTTCAAGAAACAGTACATTCTCGGTAGAATCTCAAAATAGATGTTGTGGTCAATTTAATTTTGAGTACAAAGAGATGTGATGACCTTGGATGTTGTAATGCAAACGCATATGTAAAAGTAGAATGGAGACCAGAGGCAGAGGAAAGAGGAAGATACGGTGAGTTACACAAACCTAACGTTGAGTTAAGATTTTTTTTTCTTTTATGTTTGGATCGTGTTTATGATAAATCTCGTGAATGAGAATGAAAAGGTACATGTAGTGGTTGTTGATATTTCTGGCGGTCACCATGAGACCGACAATATATGCGATTTCAAATTTGTGCCAAGACATGATGTTCTCACATGCTATACTTACATCTATCTTTTGTTGTGGTGGTTGTTTTTGCTTCAAAAGTATTTTATTTAGCTTAATAAAATGAAATAAGAGGAAATATCTTTGTTTTGAAGGAATCTTTATATTTTTTTTTTTTGGTTGCCAAGAGAAGATAAGGGCTATTGCCTTTGGTAGGCAGTGTCCTAGTTTTGTATATGGAAGTGACCGTTGTAGTCTTATTAATTTTGGGTACATGTATTTTTGTTGGTTGGATCTCTATCTCTTTGTTGCAGGAAAATACGGTTCAGGCCTTTATACATGTCTTTCACCTCTTGAAAACAACAGATTGTGTGACAGTGTGCACAAGTAAGTTTAACTTTCTTTTTTTTAAGAGGTTTCTGATTGAAATTTACCATTGAAAGGCTTTTTGATTGTTTTTTTTTTTCCTCTTGGTGTTGTCTCTTATCAAATAAGTTATCCATAAGAAGCTGTGATTGTCAGCTATTTATCACTACCACTGCCACTACCTTCAGACCGGCACTTCAGACAAGTAGTAGCATTGATATTGAGTCATGTGGTCAGTATTTCATGCCGATTCTCCTTTTTGAGATGGCAAAGGTTGTTTTTGGAGGTCATGCTTTGTGATCTAGTTCATTTACTAGTGATGTCAATTACAGCATCAATTTACTTAGAGTATGTTGTCCCTCATAAATCTTGTAGGTCCAAACATCCAAGGATTCAAATACCTATGCATGTAATCTATGTGTAACCTTTATTGTAGATCGATTTGTAATATATTGGATCTACTAGCTGGGAAAAGTGGAAAAGGCCGGCAGAGAGAGCATTTTATTTTATTAAATTCACTATTTTATTTTGTGAATTTTCTTCAGTATCTTTACTATTTATTTTGCAAATTGTCTTCAGTATATGTCTCTCCCCCTTTTTTTTTCCCCCATATTACAGGCCTAACCTAACTTGTTTATGGAGATCCAACGTTGGTGAGGGATAAAGTAATGAAATCTTTGAAGCTTGGGCCTTTTTTAGTGGAGGACTTCATAGCTCTTGCTGTAGGTAGATCGGTATGTGTCTATGTGCTATTTGAGACTAATATATAATCTCCTAACAAAATTTTATGTTTTTAGTTATAGTAAAGATGAGCTGTTTGTCAATGCAGTGTAACAACTTTTGCATTTTATCTCACAGGTGAGCTGGTTACATGATAGTTCTCTTGAACAATATATGATCCAGATACGTTTGAGTGCAAATTATGTTATGCCTTTGTTTTATTCTTCTTATGAACGTAATTATTTTGTCACAATTTTCAATGCATCAATGGTTGTGTTGTGTTGGTTTCTTCTTTAAATTCTAGTAAATGTTGTAGCATGTTTTCTTGATGTTATAATCTGAAAAACAAAAGCTAGATATGCAATACGCTGAATTACGACATTAGATTTTAAAAATTTTTAAAGTTTTTAGTAGTCAATTAGAAACTGTGGTTCTGAAACAAATTGGATAGATTTTGTCTATTTAACTTGTTTCATGGATATAATATAAGAAATGTACGACCGAAACTTGTGAAAGGAAAAGATCATATTGGTTCTAGTTCTTTTTATGTGAACCAGCACTATGTCTTTTTGTGATTTTCCTGATACTAATAACTACTGAGCTACTTGTGTTCTTGTTTCTGTTGCCTTTTACAGTTACTTATTGGCACAACACTTAATTGTTATTGGATAAGCTGATTTATATAATTATATTTTCCCCATTCCAGTGATTTCCTCTCATTTGGTCTCATTTGGTCTTATGTGCATTGGTTTCCTTTCAATAGATATTTCCTCTCATTTTATTTTAAGTTGTCCAAGAATTCCATGGTTTGGAAGCCCTTAGACATACTTCGTTTTTCACTGAATGCACCACCAAATTTAAGAACATCAAGACCTGAGAGGCCACTTTCAGCTTCCAGGGGTAGGCCTAGGCTACCTACTTCACGTTCTTGCTTTGTTGAGCCCACATCTAATGAAAGACTAAGACGAGAATCATGTTCTCCCTCAAGAGGAGGAGCCCTTAATGTATTTACTGGCACGTTTGGATATAGAATATAGAAATATATACTGGGACAGTAGATAGAGTATTTTGAGTTAACGTAATTGTTGGATAAGATTTATTTATTTTTTTTGTATTTCCACGTGTTTGATGTTACTGAATGTTTAAGTTATCCCCAATTGTAAGACACATTGCTATTAAGTTATTAGATGTTCTTTTTATCTTTATTACCCTAAGTGATTGTTTATTCTAAGTTCACTTTTTAATTTTTATGCAGGACACGAGGCAAAGCATTCTAAACAAAATATACTTTCTAGCATCTTTGATGTACAATATGAGATCAGGGCATGCACAGAAACCTGCATATAATTGGAGCTGGCTAAAGAACCAATAACATGAAACTTGAATGGCAAAGATTTGGTTCCAAGAATATGGTTAGACAAGATTTGGTTTCAGGAATATGGATAGGATGACAAAGAATTGCTTCTATTAGATTATCATTTCGGGAAATATTGGCCATTGGATTTTTTTTTTGTCGAAATTACAAGAGAGATTATTCATTAATTTATATTAAATTTTATTACTTCTCATTAAACGGAATGCAACTTTATTACTTCCTAATTTTTCGATATTGCAATACTTTTTTTTAATGGACCTTTAGTGTTATATTCTTCGCTAATTTTGACTTAAAAAAAATTAAAAGGAACATAATTTCATTTAAGTGATGCAGTTTATTTTTTTATTTTTATGTCAATTATTGAACTTTTTATAATTTTTAGATTGCTTTTAGAACAATCGTGCATGCTAGTTGTTGACTTTTTTTTATGAGGAAGAGTCGTTGAGTAGTTTATCATACGATGAGATTGCTATATTTGTTTATTGTAAGAAAATTAAAACATTTATCTCTGTTAAGTTTTCTTAAAAAATTAATGTGTATGTATAAAAGTACAAATCTAATCTTGGAAAGAACTGGGAAGTGAGAATGAAAAAAAAGTATGTTATCATGTAATTCAACAAACTTTTAAATTGGTAGTTATTAATTTTATTCTCTGTTATCATGGGTAAAATTTATTTATAATCTAACACAACATAAATTTAATTTTTTTATTTTTTAAAAAAACTTCACTCATCATGTTAGATAAATAAATAAATAAATTATACTAAAATAACAATCTCATCGTATGACAAACTACTCAACAACTTGACTATAAGCCTCTAGTTCAATTTTATTAATTTAAAAAAATTTCATGCAACAGTAGCCGAACTGTGGCATTAAGCATTAACAAAGAAAATTCAATTCTTTTTTCTTTTTATTTTTTTTTCTTTTTTATTAAATAAGGATCACGAGACCAAAATACTATGTACTAACCAATAAAGCAACAAACCAACATACAAGTTGATTAAAAAAATTTTAATTTGACTCATATTTTTTAATAAGTGTAACTTATTCATAATATAAGATTATATAACAAATGAACTCTATTTCAAATTAAAAAAATGAAAAAATAAATTTGTGTTATGTAATATAATGACTGAATTTTACTAAAAAATAGAATAAAATTAACAAATATTGTAAAAACAAAAAAACAACCAAATGAGAAGGAACGAGATGAAGAAGAAGATTTTCCTTTTTTTTTTTAAGCTTGAGATGAAGAAGAAGATTTTTTTTTTTTTAAGCTTAAGATGAAGAAGAAAATTAATAAAACAGAAACTTCTAAATCTTTC
This sequence comes from Carallia pectinifolia, assembly GCA_037832335.1. NCBI lineage: Eukaryota > Viridiplantae > Streptophyta > Magnoliopsida > Malpighiales > Rhizophoraceae > Carallia > Carallia pectinifolia. The sequence continues at coordinate 15,399,008 of CM075448.1, read as the reverse complement.
CTATTATTACTAATTTACTACAAATAAAATAAAATAATAAAATAAAGTATTATTACCATATTTGTAAGTATTTAAAAAAAAAATCTAATCTGCTTTGTTATTCGAGTCATTTGTCGACCAAGTCATTCCATCTAACGGACTAAACAAAGTGTAGTTTGGATACAATTTATTTTCTTTTTTCTATCATAAATTTTTTTCGTTCCCCATCAGTTATAACATAGGAAAGGAGGACCACTGGAAACAATTTTTTACACTTATTTCCTTATTTTTCTATGACAAATGATTAAATGATTACGACACGTATTTCTTTTATACAACACTTAGTCACTTACTACAACAACATTACTTTTCCCATATGACACTTCACTTTTGACATATTCCTTCTCTTGCTATTGTACGATATTTGGCCCCTTTCCCTAGACATATTTACTCTATCTATTCTTCCTGAAGCACCATTATATGACGGTCTCTTTAGAGGTTGTTTGGTGGTAACATATACGACACAACAAGTAAATTATATGATACAATAAAGAAGTTATATGGCACAGCAAAAAAACTACACGACACGCACAGCTAGCCATTAAAAAAAGTTTTTAATGGTGCATATGAGCTGTCATATAATTTTTTTGATATGTCATATACTTTCTTTTTAATTCCTCCACCATCTTGTAGAATTGCCTGATTTTGTCGTATATTGACGGCCACCAAACATACAACCAAAAAAATTTTCCCATCTTGCTATTCGGAGAAACTTTTTGGCAGTTTTTTAGGTGATTGTTTCGTTGCTGTCATATACAACATAATAGGTAAAATATATAACCCAATCATAAATTATATGACATGTCAAAAAAATTATAACATGTGTAATAAGCCATTAAAAAAATATTTAAGGGCTAGTTACACTTGTTATATATTTTCTTTTAACATGACTGTCCGTATAGTTTCCTTAATATGTTAAATATTTGAAGTGACATGTTGTATCTGATAGATACGAAACAACCATCTAAGAGACAGCCATGTAGTAACATTCCTATCAATTTTAGATATCTTAACTCATTCCATAAGACATTTTTGTTTCTTTTGCAACACACTTGGGTAATTCCCGTATGAGCACCACTACATGTCTGTCTTTTCAATGGTTGTTTGGTGGTTGTCATATAAGACACAACAGAAAAATTATATGACACAACAAAAGAATTATATGACATTTTAAAAAAATTACATGACATACAAAACTACCTATTAAAAATTTTTTTAATAGTACATATAACTTGTGTCATATAATTTGTTTGATATGTCATATACTTTCTTTTTAATTTATCCCCCATGTAATATAATTGACCTATTGTATCGTATATTGACAACTGCTAAACAGCCAGCTAACATATAGCAAAATTTTTTTTCCCTTCTCGTACATGTCTTCCTTCATACAACAATTGGTCAGTTCCGTATAACACATTTTCTTCTTTCTTACTACACATTTATTTCTTTAGTACAATACATCATTTTTTTTTATACGACGAGTGAATAATTATCTTTTCGTTCTTTCTCCATCCCCTCTCTCTCTTTCTTTCCCTCTTAACCTCAAACCTTTGTTATAATTTTTCAATTTAAAAATTGGAAACAAATCTAAATGTTTTTCATACTAACAAAAATTACAAGTTTTATATATTTTTAAAATAAAATCTAAAAACTATTCTACAATTTTTGAGAATTCTTATATTATAAAAAATAAAATATTCAAAAATACACTTTAAAAATCTAATAAATTCAAAATGTTTTATTTCCTTTTTAATCATTCTCTCTCTTTCTCTGCCTCTTTTTTATGACTCACCCTCTCTCACTTTGAGTCATCATGACATTTCAGGACTCTTAAAAGAGATGGAAAGAGAATTTAGAGGAAGAGGGAGAAATGAAAGACAGCTTGAGAGACAAGCAACATATCGTATATTATATCACACGTGTAACAAGTAACATACTAAAAAAATTTTATAATGGCGGGTTACACGCGTCATATATTTTATTTTGACACGTCTTATAGTTTCCTCATGTCCTATATTTTGTTGCTTGTGTCATATATTACAACTACAAAACAGCCACTTACAAGACAGCCAAAAAATTTTTCTCATTAAATATTTACTTTCATCATGCTTTCAGCTACTACTTATCAAAATATATAAACATTTATGCGATTACAATATTTATTATTTTTGCATCTTATTAATTGTCAAAAAATTCACTTCAAATTAATTCTTTTCTTTCTTTAGTACCACTATATAAATGTTCTTAAATGGTTGTTTCACGTCTGTCACATATGACACAACAAACAAAATATACGATACAGCGGAGGAAATTATACAACATATGAAATAAATTTATACAACACCGGCAACTAGCCATTAACAAACAAATTTTGTAATGATGGTTACAGATGTCATATATTTTACATTGATACGTCGTACAAGTTTTTTACCATGTCATATATTTTTCCTGTTGTGTTATATCTGACAGCTACAAAATAGCCACTTAAAGGACAACCAAAAAGTTTTTTCCATTAAATATTTACTTCCGTCATGCTTTCAATTACTACTTATCAAAATATCTAAACATTTATGCGATGACAATATTTATTATTTTGGTATCTTATTAATTGTCACAAAATATACTTTAGATTAATTCTTTTCTTTTTACACCACCACTACTGGCTATCCTTGAATTGGCTATTTCGTGCGTGTCACATATGACACAACAAATAAAATATACGATATAATAAGGAAATTATATGACATATTAAGGTCATTACATGACACATGTAATAACCATTAACAAAATATTTTTCTAATGGTTGGTTAAATGTATCATACATTTTACTTTGACACGTTGTATAGTTTATTCTATCATGTCATGTATTTTTCCTATTATGCCATATATGATAGCCACCAAACGACCATTTCAAGGGCAACCAGAAAATTTTCCTCGTTAAATGCTTACTTCTATTATAGTTTCAGCTACTACTTATCAAAATATCTAAACATTTATATGATTATAATATTTATTATTTTGGTATCCTATTAATTGTCACGAAATTTATTTCAGATTAATTCTTTTCTTTCTGCAGCATGTTTGGTTGTCTTTTAAATAGCTGTTTTGTGCTTGTCACATATGACAAAACAAACAAAATATACGACACAGCAATGAAAATTATATGACACATGTAGGCAGCCATTAATAAAAAAATTTTTTGGTGGCTGGTTAAATGTATCATATATTTTACTTTGACATATCATATAATTTCTTCCTTCATGTCATATATTGTCTTTTGTGTCATATATGACAACCACTAAATGGTCACTTTCAGAGCCAAACAATTTTCTTAATTAAGTATTTACTTACTTCTATTATGCTTTCAGCTACTACTTATCACAACATTTAAACATTTATACTATTAAAATATTTATTATTTTCGTATCTTATTAGGGAAAAATTTTTTAGTTGCACCTTAAGTGGTTGTGTTGGTCACTGTTTCATATAACATAACAAGTAAAATATATGACACTAAAAAAATTATATGACATATCAAAAGAAATTATATGACACATGTATCTTGTTGTTAAATTTTTTTTTTAATGACACGTGTAACAATTTGTATAATTTTTTTAACGTGTCATATATTTTACTTATTATGTCATATATACAGCCACAAAACAGCCACTTAATGGCAGTCATGTAGTGATGCTCATTTTATTAATTGTCACAAAATTTATTTTAGATTATTTATTTTCTTTTTTCAGCACCACTACATGACTGTTTTTTAAATGACTGTTTCGTACCTGTCACATATGACTAACGAACAAAATATACAACACTGCAGGGAAATTATACGACATATGAAAAAAACTATACAACACGTGTGACCAGCCATTAACAAAATATTTTTATAATAGCTAGTTTAACGTGACGTATCTTTTACTTAGACATGTCGTATTGTTTTTTTCGTCATGTCATATATTTTTCCTGTTATGTCATATATGACAGCCACCAAACGGCCACTTCAAAGATAGTCAAAATATTTTTCTCGTTAAATATTTACTTCCATTATACTTTCAGCTACTACTTATCAAAATATCTAAACATTTGTACGACTACAATATTTATTATTTTGGTATCTTATTAATTGTCACAAAATTTACTTCAGATTAATTCTATTAATAGTTTTTAACCAAACAATACCAAAGCTCGCAAGTTAGCTCGGCCGGTAGGGCACTTTACCCCCCTCCTCTAGCCCTGAGTTCAAAACGCAACATGTACTTTTCTTTTTTTTTTTTTTTGGGACAATTGCTTCTTTTCTTTTTTTTTTTTGTGTAAAACTTCTTTCCTTTCTTTTTTTTTTCTTTTTGAGATTCAAAGTTTACAATTTAATTTTTTAAAATTAAATTTTATTGAATGTGAAAGGCTCATACACTTAATTATCATTTTAATTTCATTTCAGTTACTTTTAATATTATTTGAATAAATTTTTCTTATTTTTATAGAGTCTTTTGAGTAATATTTAATCTTTTAATGAAACAAATTATTACCAATGAACATTAAATAAGAAAAAAATATCTATAAACATATTGTGTATCTAAACATATATTTATTTATAAAATTCACATTAATTTTATCAGTTACAATAGTTATGCAAAAAAATTATTTTTTCTACAATTACAAAGAGTCTATTGTGTAATCAAATAAGAGATAAATAACTAAATAATTAAATTATTTCTTATATAAAAAATACATTTAATTACATCTCAAAAATAAAAAAATAATTTTAAAGCATTAAAATTTATGAGATATAGTTATAATATTTATTATGCAAAATAATTAATAATATTTTTTTTATTTTTCATCGCATAAATTTTTATTTTTATTATAAGTATACATATAGAACTCTCCTCCTTAAAATTTTTTTCTAACTTGGTCCTTATTCATATCGTATACATAAAATTTACAAGATATAATTATAATATTTACTATGCAAAATAATTAATAATTTTTTTTATTTTTTATCGCATAAATTTTTTTTTATAAGTATACATATAGAATTCTCCTCCCTAAATTTTTTTTTCTGACTTCGTTCCTATTCATATCGTATACGTCGTAATGGTGTCTTCTACGAAAAAATAAAATCAACTTGCAACATTGAAATTTTGTTTCCCGTCCGCCCTCATAATTTAAGTCATCGTCAACTTTTTCTTCTCTTATTTTACTCATATGCCCTTGTTCGTTTGCCTTTTTTATCATTTGTATTAAATAAATCAATAATAAAATTTTCAATTCTGTGATTGACTGCACGCGTATGTGCCAACCATGTTGCTGTCATTGTGTAAGCTACTAAAGATTTCTCATATATAATTCATGCTTGACTTAATAAAAAAATTGCGGCGGGTCGTCCAAAGGCGCTGAGTCCATGGCCAGCCAGGTATACGAGCAAGACATTCTTTTGTGTGTGTGTGTGTGTGTGTGTGTGTGTGTTATTTTTTGGTTAAATGTAGGGGGACGGAAAAACAAAGATATAAAAGAGACGAAATTTTTTTTTTATGCAATCAATTTGATTATTTGTGTAATAAAATATTTAATTATTATAATAAAATTTAAAAATATTTTTTTATGTATTTTTTGTTACAAAAATTAGACATTTTATCATATAAATAAATTTATTGATTACAAAATTTTTTTTTTCATTTTTTCGCATCTTCTCTTCTGTGTCTAAGTAACACCACTTTTTTTTTTTATCGGTTATATAAGACAAAACAGACGTACTTTACCACGTGGATGTTCGATGAGACCCTTGAGCAGTGGATTACCTATTTTACCTTTGAAAAAAAGTATATTTCTGAATAAAAATAAATTTGAGAAAGCGTTCAAATGTAACTGATTATATTTAATGTACAATTAATTATATTTAATGTGTAAATAAATAATAGTCATTTTTTTTAATTTAATTACATATTAAATACAGTTAGTTATATATTAAATCTAACTGATTACATTCAGACGCTTTGAAAAATAATTTTTATTGGAAATGTATCGGGATTCTTTACCTTTAAGGTACGAAAATAAGAGTGAGTTTCCAAGTCTGGCAATGCTTCCTGCAGTTCATTTGCTAACTACCCTGACCTAATCCAAAGAACAAACAAACCAAGAAAATAACTTTATGGCAGCATACGTAAGCCAACTAGCATAGCTGTGAAATTGAATAAAAAACGTGTTCATGGAAAAAGAAAAGTTGAGTAACCTGGCAGCGGAATTGAACTTCCAGCAAGCATTCCCATGACAACCGTGTTCCCAGGTCAAAATTTACTACTAGACCTGCCTAAGCCAGTGTTTCTTCGGTGGAAGAAATCAGGGCTATTAGAATGTTGTAATCATTCGCAGTTTCTTAGTATAAAGTTACAATATTTTTTACCGGGACAATACAATATTACATATATTTTCTGATTTTATCACCAATAAAATAATATAATGGTTGGTCTAATTGTACGTATTAGAAAATTATGTAATTATAAAGATTTGAATGTGATCAAGTCAAGATTATGGCAATCAATCAATTTTGAAAATCTATATATTTAGATGTAATTAAGTTAGAATCTTAATAATTAATTAATATCAATTTAGAATCCTAACATGGTTGCAATATAATTGTTTTATATGTAAGGAATCTCTTTCACTCTCTCTCTTTCTCTCTCTCTCTCTCTCTCTCTCTCTCTCTCTATATATATATATATATATATATATATATATATATATATATATTTCATATAACATGTGAGATGCATGATTAAATAAGAAAGATGCAATTCTTCTAAGTTTTTAGACTATAAACGCAAGTTTTTACGACTAAAATACGGATTTTTATGTGTAATCATTTCTCTTCTCTTTCTTACCTATCTTCTCACGTAGTTTCATCTTTATTTTACTATGATATCAAAATTTGATTTACTTTTTTTATATGAATTTGTCACTATGCAATTTGATCTTTTATATATGAATTTAGTTTGTTTCAACTAAGTTTTCTTATATCACATAACCTTACACATATCAAAAAGGTATGTTAAATATTATAAAGTCTTATATTAATAAAATAAAAAAATCTGACATAATTTTAAATATTATTTGACTTTCCCACTTACTAAGTTAAACTTTTAAATAAATTCAACATTCAAAGACTTTATTTGATAATACAAGCAGAAATGCAACACAAACCTGATTGAAAGATGAAAACGTATCAAAAGCATGATTTACGACGCTACGTGAGAAAACACGCAAGCCAACCTTCATGGTTGGCCGAGGCGACAAAGAGATATGCGCTCCTTTGACTCATCGACAAAAGGTAATTTGCATCTCAGGTTCAAGCTACATTTATTTATTTATTTATTTAATGGATTTTATTTCTAGTTTGACTTGGAAGAAGTATGCATTTCATCATATTAATTCATGATCCACGTTAACTAGTCAATTGGTTTTTTTTTTTTTTGGGTTAAATAAGTCATGGTCAGATTTTATTGAATAAAAAACCGAGGAAAGCTGTTGCAGCATACAAGGACAAAAGGCGAGGAAGGATAGCAAAGGAAAGACATTTACTATCAAAGTATCTCGAACCAACTAGTGCACTTCCTTCCCTCCGAATTAATAAAGGACATATTCTTAATTCTTGCAAAGTGCATTAAAGAATTTATTCCTAAGTATTTCGTGCATAGACCCTCTCCATACTAACTGGACCAATGCATGTCGATCGATGTACAAAATTGTTTATTGCAATCTAGATGATATCCCCGTGATGCACAAGATTTGTAATTGTAATTATATAAATAGATTGTATTATCATGAGAATAAAAGTAAAACTTTCATAAATGAATTCCTTTCCATTAAAAAAAGAAAAAGAACTCTCCATTATTTCTATTCTCATTTACCAGAGGCAGATTTTGCTTGGAAAAAAGAAGAAATAAATCTTGAAGAAACCAAATATCAATTTAACAAACCAAAGTGCTAAATTACCACAGGGTTCACTCGAGCAAATTACTGGCCGAGAATATGTCAAACCAGCTGAAGCAAAAATAATTTTCTTCATCTATTTAGAATTTTATATTTGTTAAATTACTCTACCGTGACTTCGAGGCCCAAAAATTTGGGAAACTATACCTCCCTAAATAGGAACTACCTCCCTAAATAAATAATGAATTGGAAAATGGATGCCTACGCACGCTCCTATACATTTTTTAGTCAAAAATGTTCGCCTAATTATATTAATCGTATAGATATGGTTACACATATATGGCTTATGCATATTGGCTTCGGTTAGTTACCTAACATAATTTAGATAGTGGCCCCCAAACAAATTTTGTCTGCACGCGTAGACTTGTTGCAATTAAAATGCTACAAATTTACAAAATTTGGCATGAAGTTTGGTGGGAATTAAGTTATCCATCCTTGTATTATTAGGTTAATAACATGGCGCATCGTTCTTGATTCTTGGGTGGGTCACTTAAAAGTATGTAATGAAGTAGTTGTAAACAGATACGCTGCCTAATTCAAGCACTAAATGCAAGTCAAAATTCAAACTTTGTTCCATAACTTTTTGTTGCCATTAAGACCTCATTTATTATCACCCTCAAGCAACAACTAGAAATTCAACCAAAACTTGCAAATTTACTACTCAAAGTTGCTGGAAAGAGAGAGAGATAGAAATTTTGGTAGAATATGGAGTCATCAATCGTTTCAGAGCTTGAAGGGACTCTCCTCAAAGACCACAACCCATTCTCGTATTTCATGTTATTAGCATTTGAGGTATCCGGTTTGCTTCGTTTTGTCTTGCTATTGATTTTTTGGCCTGTGATTCAGTTTCTAGGCTTGCTTGGGATGGAAGATTCCGGGCTCAAGCTAATGATTTTTGTTGCCATGGCTGGTATTCGTGAATCGGAGATTAATTCAGTGGCACGAGCAGTTTTGCCAAAGTTTTACATGGACGATCTCAACGTGGGGGCCTGGAAAGTGTTCAGTTCTTATGATAAAAGAGTTGTGGTGACTAAGACCCCTAGAATTATGGTGGAGTGGTTCTTGAAGGAGCATTTGCAGGCCGACGAGGTCATTGGAATTGATCTGGTGGTAAACCGGTTCGGATTAGCTACTGGTTTTATTAAGGGTGGTGATAATATTGATTCTTTTATCACCACTCAAATCGCCAAACTGTTCATGGATGAAAAGCCTTTCTTGGGACTGGGAAGGTCCACTTCAAATGCTTCATTTTTATCCCTATGCAAGGTGAGTGTGCTTTCTACATCTTTCTTTTTTTGGTCTTAAGAGGTGAAAACTCATATTAGAATTGGAGAGGGATTCGGAAAAAGTGAGATTCAAACTTCGATCTCCTCCCTCACTTGCATGGTGCAAATGGACTAACAGCCATTTCCTTTGGACATCTTTTCTAAGAAAGCAATACAATCTCATAATTTTAATTTATAAGAGCTAACTGGCCATGACTCAAAATTATGTGCTGTTATTTAACAGGAAAAGATGCACCCACCGGTAGCCATTGATAACCAAAAGCAACATGATGACCACCAGCTTGTCCGCCCTCTTCCGGTGATCTTCCACGACGGCCGCCTCGTCAAGCGCCCAACACCCTCCACAGCCTTGCTAATAATCCTTTGGTTGCCACTAGGCATTTTGCTAGCAACTTTCCGGATTGTAGTTGGATTAATGTTACCAATGTGGGCTAAACAATACGTGTCCGTTGTTGGCGGCAAACTCATTGTCAAAGGCAAACCACCTTCGCCGGCCTGCGGTGGTGACAAAAAGGGCGTCCTATTTGTGAGCAATCATCGAACCCTAATGGATCCCGTGGTCATATCAGCGGTCCTCGGACGTAGAATTCCGGCAGCCACCTACTCTATTTCCCGATTGTCGGAAATTTTATCACCAATCCCTACCTTTCGATTAACAAGGATTCGCGACGTGGACGCGGAGAAAATGAAGCGCGCATTAGCCGACGGGGGTCTAGTGGTTTGTCCTGAGGGAACAACATGCAGAGAACCATTTCTATTGAGATTTAGTGCACTTTTCGCAGAGTTGACAAACCGGATAGTGCCGGTGGCTATGAATTGTAGGGTTGGGTTTTTTCATGCAACAACGGCCAGAGGGTGGAAAGCATTGGACCCAATATTCTTATTTATGAACCCTAGGCCAGTTTATGAGGTGACATTCTTGAACCAATTGCCATTGGAGGCAACATGTTCAACTGGCAAAAGCCCACATGATGTTGCGAATTATGTGCAAAGAATCTTGGCGGCTACGTTAGGGTTTGAATGCACAAACTTTACTAGGGAGGATAAATACAGGATTCTTGCAGGGAATGATGGAACGGTGACGTATACTACATTTGCCGAACATATTAAGAAAGTAATCGGCACTTTGTAGCCCTGCTTAATTTCACTGGTTAATTAAAGTCATGTTCGAAGATGATAAAGAGGCATTTCCAGTCGAAGACCTTCTACACAGGTCGACTGGGAAGGATCAGAGATGATGCTAAGAGAATAATAAGTTGTTTTTATATGTTTATATATCCTGGGGTTGTTTTTTGTTTTGTAGATGGGATTGCATTCTTTTCTCTTCTCTGTTTACTCTGTTTTTTCTTTTTTTTTCCTAATCATTATAATTTTTGTTGTTATTAACATTGTCTACATGTCCTATCGCGTTCTAGAATAAGAATTTGTTTTTTTATTTGGCGCCACTACGTAACAAACAATGTCTATGGAGTAACATGATAATTGATAAGTACATGATGACTATTAAATAATTTTTAACATTTAATTTCATTTATTTGTGTGACATACTAAAATATAGCTGACTCTTAAGTATTGTTGCCTAAGTTATGTTGCTCTTATATCACTCTTTAAATATTACTACGTAACTTTTCTCTAGTTTGTTATCCTTAATTAATTTTTTTTTTTTTCATTAGAAAGTGCAATCACCATTCAATTACATAATAAAAATAATTTTTTGTATTTTCATAAATCTCATATCTCGTACCCCTACACGATAGCGAGCTACACAATAGACTTTAAACAAGTTTTGCGTACTAGCATCCTAGTCCATCACTATTATGGGAAATTAATTCTTTATGAACATAAATATAATAGATGTAAAATGATTTTATATTACATGTACACTCTTTTACACCACATAATTAATATTTTGTATAACATATAGCAAATTAATAGCGAAACATTATTTTTTTTTATAAATTTTATGTATACGGTATGAATATTATCAATATAATATAAAATATTTTATATGTAGTATAAAATTATTCTACGCCTATTTAAATTCATAAAATTTTGTTTACCTGTAGTTCTCTTTTGTTACGTGGAACTTTTATCAACGTCTGGTGCAAAAGGGGGTCGTTATGTAGCTTAAGTAATTTTTACAAAGAGGAGCCGGAATTTACTGGCAACGAGACCCACAATAAGGAAATATTAAAAGCATTAAATCTGTTTTTTGAACTGAAAAAAAATCAATCTTAACCGTTCATCTTTCTTTTTTTTACTAAAAAAGAAAAAAAAAGATTTTTTACTAAGAAAAATGTAAATTAAATAAAATGATCTTGATTACCAAACCAGTGTGTCAGAATTGGTTGAATTAAATCTACTATTTTCACAAGATTGTATGTAAAACAAGCTAAAACAACTACTAAAAGAAAAAGAAAAAAAAGCTAAAAACAATATATTTTGGCAAACCGGCGTCTCACATTCAAAATATCCATAAAGAATTTAATGATAGTTTTGAAAGGGTCCCGTCCACCTGTCTAGGCTGGAGAGGTGATAATTTTGTCCCTGATTTTTTTTTTCAAAGGTAGCAGACGGACGAGTTAAGTTAAATTCAGGTTAGATTATTCAAGTTTTAAGTTATTCAGATCTTAAATTATTCAGATTTTAGGTTATTTGACTTTCAGATTGATCAAATTTCAGGTTCATTGGATCTCGGGTTTATCGTATTTTAGATTTCACATTATTTCGAATTTCAGATCTGATTCAGTAGGTCTCGGGTTAATCCATTTTATCATTTTTAAATTTTTACCAGACTTAAAAATTAGGTTTGCATGTTTTATTATAGTGCTTAAAAAAATTAATTAAAATGTAAATAATTTAAATTTTAATTATTTAAAAATATCAAATAGTATAATCCACATAATAATATTTATAGTTAATACAATATACATTTAATTAGTAAAAAACACTTTATAATTAAGTGAATGTTATGATATTTTACTGGCATTAAATATTATAAGTATCAGGTTATAGTAACTATGGATAATATACATATTTAAATCTATCATATATATATATATATAATGAAATAAATATGTGTTTTCCATTTTCTTATTTTTTTATTTTTAGAATTAGGTTACTTTTGATAATCATAATTCATAATATCAATAAATTTAAGATTTTTTTGTTAATTATTATAATGACTAGATTATTATAGTCATTAAAAGTATATACAATTATTTTCAAAAATTGTATTATATAAAAATTTCATGAGAATTGAGTAAATTTGATTTATTTATAGTTCATTTACTTTGTTATTTAAAAATATTTATATTAAAAAAATTCATTTTATGTTACTTATATGATAACGATTTTTCTTTCACTTTTTTTTTTAAGTTTCTCTATAATGAAAAATTATTTTTACATTAATTAATTTTTAGATCCCCGTGCTCTAAAAAGTAAAACATGGCTTCTGAACCCATGGCAGCTTTCCATGTCCTTTGTTTTTTTCATTTTTTTTTTTTGGTTTAATCCTTTGTTTTTTTTATCGGCAAAGGAAATACCATTAAAACATTAGATTCATGGTACAGCTATTGGGCCCAAAACCACAACTACCATAGCATACATACAAAGCACATATCCTAACCCAACCTTAAAGGCCTAAATGGTACAACAACAAGAACAGAGCACAGCAAAGCCCAACTGGATCCGAGCCTCATACCCAATTACAACCTGACCCAAAGGCTTAAGGATAAAATCCATTGCACTGCTCCACAGCCACCCCTCTATATCGGAGAAGTGCCGGCACCAACGAATGCCAGTATGAGCAACTCCGCATAACTCGCAGCAACACACCCGAAGGCTACACCAGACAGAGAAAAGCCACCCGCGGCCGTTACAAAAGATCAGAAACCCTGCCGCAAACGAGCAGTCACCATTGAACCCCGCTATACCTCGCACCTGACGTCGAACCACCGAGCACCAAAGGGGAGCTAGGGCTACCGATCCCAAATTTGTACAAGGCCCAGCCTAATACTAGCAAAAGAGGCCTTGCCCCGCCACCCCACCCGCCGAAAAGCGAGTATGAGGTGGGGGAGGCCGACAGAAAAGCTGCGAGGAGACTAGGCACAGGAGAGTTAAGCAGACAAAAACCCTCAGAAAATGACCACCAGACAACCGGAAGAGCAAACCAAAAAACAGAGAAAGAGGCGCCGATGCCTCACAAAGCCCACGACGGGGCATGAACAACCACCGGACGAGCAGTCGCTGACCAGGATCGACGGAACTTTCACAAAACTCTCGGCGCCCTATAAGTTATCGGCGCATGATAGCTAGGAAGTACTCCAACCATGATTTCCTTGCCTTCCATGTTCTAATTCTTACACCAGTGATACTAACTTATACTCATGTATATGCACAATATGGTTGTCATGTACATACAAATTTTTTTTTCCTAGTTGTCAGAAATGTGTTAAGAGAGGAGCGTGGAACATCGTTCGGGAACATGTCTTTGTTCGAAATAGATTTATTGAGCTATTGCTGTCGGAGTATAACTAATGCCTTCGGAATTATGCATGACATGGTTCGGAGAACAGGAAATAAGCTATCACGATTCAGTGTGACCCAATTCATTATTGATTATTTCCTCTCCTTGATTTTGATATCTTATAATTGATTCACGATGGAGTGGAAGATTTTGTTCCTCTATGCATAATCTCATATTTTTCTGGTCTACGGATTTTGGCGTAATGTAAGGAATATTATTCTTATCAGGGTAAATTCTTCTATTTGGTCAAATTCTTATCTGGGTAAATTCTTTTCTAGTATGCATGGGTAAACTTGATTTTGAGCCTGTGTCCAATTTTCTCATGCATGCAACCTATGGGTTTTTTGCGGGCCTAAACATATTTGTCTCACAATGTTTAACTAAGCCACCAGGCCCAAGAAGGTTTTGCCTTTACAACATATTTTCATTTAACACAAGCCGAAAACGTGTCACAATGTATTGTAAGCCGGACGAAAGGATTTAGTAACTTGTTTGCTATTGGCGGTTTTTTTTTATTTTTTTTTTTTTTTAGTTTTCTAAAAAAAAAAAAAACATTCGGCTTGTGTTGTCTGTATCCTTTTTTTTTTTTTAAACAAGAATCACTTCGTACAAAAGAAAAAGTTGGAAAACATCTATTGAATGTTTTCTGTTTTTTTTTTTTTTTCCCCTTTTCTTCATGATTTTATTCTTTTCAGGTTTAGGATGTATTCCCTTTTCTATCAAAACTAAAAAATTTCAAACCCATAGAACAATAATCCATATCTTTCTAGTTTTTTTTTTTGTACTATATTTATTTGCTGTTTTGCCCGCTTCTTGAGAACTCTTTTTTTCGGCCTTCGTTTGGGGTAACAAACACTTGTCCAATGTGTCATTTTCTCTTCATATATGCATTGTGAAGGTGCGTGTAGAATGTGGCGAGAGCAGCTGCTTGTTAACGGCTGAAATGTCCAGCTATTGCATGTATACTGTAAAGTGAATAGAGGAACGGATTTTCTGGTTTCATCGGTATTTGATCAACCTTACTTATTCTCTGTCTTTTCTGCCCACATATGGGTGTTTTATAGTTAATTTTAGAAGGTATTTGTGGAGTTTTCTTATTTCGCTCTATAACCGTTTAAATGGGATTTTTATCCTGCCTTTGATAAAAAAAAATTGTAGAGAAAGCTAATGTGTCATCAAATTTAGCACTTGAGGCTCTTATTTTACAAAACGACAAGATAATTTTCAGTTAGGTACACTGTATAGTCCATGAAGCAAACAAATTTTTACCAATAAAGCTGAAGCTTTGAGATAAAAGGCCAACAACATAGACCTTCAAATTTTTTTTTTTGTTTACATAATGTTTCCAAGAAAGTGTGGATACAATTCCTTTTTTTTTTTTTTTTTTAAGATACTGATGGTTCATTGCATTTTAGTTAATGTAATTAAAAGTTGTGTTTTTTTTTTTTTTTTTTTTTATTGTTACTAGACCTTTATGGAAGAAATATAACAGTTGATATATGGATGTTATTTTCATTATTAGGAACCATAATTATGTGTATTTGTCGTCAAAATTATGAAACTTTTTGAAAAAAATTTGTAATATTTTCAATTCTATTCAACTCAAAATGTAAATTGTCTCACTTTCATTGTATGCAAATTAAGAATCTATATATTAATATTACTAAGCATATGACTTTAACTTGCTAAGTGACATACTTTTTGAAGCTTTTTTTTTTTTTTTTTTTGAGTCTTTTGCTCAATTTTTTATTTGCCTCCTTAGATCATCACTATGAAACTAGCTGAATAGGTGTCTTTTTAAATTGTCATTCATGTAGGCTTAGTAATGAAGAAACTCCTCAAATTCCAATCCAATTTTGTCCTTTTTTCCCCATTTCTTTTGGTAATCTTTTGTAGCATTGTCTTTCCATATATCTAAGTCTAGCGATTAAAGTTCAATAGATACAAAGGGTTTCTTAGGTAATAAATTCGCGTTTAATTAGTCATGCCAAAAATCTTTCATGAAAGTTTCTTAATTGTCTAACTATTACACTTATAAAATTCAAATGAATCGGAAAAGACACAGACGGTTTTCTAGGTAATTAATTTATTAAACTATCATTTAATTAGAGATGTTAAGGGAACATGAATGAAAAGCTCAATAGCCTTCTTGGCTTTGTTCTTATTCGATTTCCACAACGAATTAATGAATGTTGATCAATTCCCGAATTTCGCTTTAAGTTCCTGATCAATTGCAGTGTATGTTTTCAAAAATGTGTTTGGTAAAATATTTTCATATTTACTGATTACTGATAGAAGGACCTACTAACAATCTTTCAAGCTACTTTTTTGTACTGTTATAATTACAAATCTATCCTTATCCCATTTTCTACAAAAGTGCTTCTTCTTCCTTTGAAACCAACAAAAGAAGCCATGTCATATATATTTTCTTTTGTCTTCTTCTCTCGGCCCGTTCTTGCAGCTTTATGGATGTGGTTCCTGCTCAAATTCCCTAGCTCCAAGTCCTTCCTTCTTGTCCTGTTCTTGCTTCGTGTTCCCTCCTTTTTCTTCCGTGCTTTTTTCTTCAGTTATGTTCTGTTGTGTCCATGAGACCTCTGCTGCTTAAATTTTTGGCTAGACCCCAAGATTTTAGAAGAGTGATCATAGAAGGTTTCATCTCATCAAAAACAAAAGGAATTTTCCTTGGTGCTCTCTGTTTCCTTTTTCTTCGTTTAAAGATCTAATGATGCCTAGCTCAAAAAAAAAAAAAAACAGAAAAAAAGTTTAAAGATCTAATGATGCCTAGCTCAAAAAAAAAAAAAACAGAAAAAAAAGAAAAATATCCAATGCAAAGCCAGGGGCTTTTTGGTTCATAATTCAGAATCAGAATTGGAATAAGAATTAGAATTCATTGATATTTGAAATGGAATAGCTAATTTTAAAACATGTTTGGTTTATTTCAGAATCGAAATCAGATTCCTTTGTTATTGTTTATTTCAATTTAGAATCAAAATTACTATCAAATATGATATATGAGAAATGTTTTTGAAATTAAAAAATTAAATGGAAATTAAAAATTGTGAAATACAAAAAAATGTATAATATTAAAATTACTATAAAAATAACATTGTAAATATCTTACCTTCAAGAATTTATCTACTAGTAGCAATAGTAATAATAACAATATGAATTTTATGTTAATATTTTCTGAATAATAATAATAATAATAATAATAATAAATTATTATTATTATGATTATTATTATTAACATGTATGAAAATATTATTAATTATTAATTGGCAAATTATATTTTTTATGTAAATAATTTTATTTTATATTCAATATATTCTTTTAATCCAAATCGTTAACAAGAAGTTGTTGTTGTTGTTGTTGTTATTATTATTATTATTGCTATTATTAGCATGAATTTTATATTAATATTTTCTAGAAAATATAATAATAATAATAATAATAATAATAATAATAATAATAATTAAAAGTAATATAATTGTCATCCTAATTTTTAAATCCTTAATGCCATTATCATGCATAATTTAATTATTTATTATTATAATCATTATTATATGATTGTTATTATTATAAAATATATTTTTATTTATATTTTACATAAAAGATTTATTTTTTTTATTTATCATAATATTCTTTCATATTTATAATCATTTACATGCTTTTCATATATATATATATATATATATATATATATAGGAAGCGGGGAAAGAGTGATTCTCATATATAAAGGTATCTCATTCCTATTAATAAAAGAATGAGAAGGAGATTACTCCTTACCAAATACTAAGATTGAGAATTACTCATTCTCATTTTCATTCTTTGGTTAAAAGTTTTTGAACTAAGCACTACCAAAGGCCTATCCCCTTCAAAAAAAAATGGAAAATAAATGTAATTTTGGATAAGAACTGTAACTTTGATTGGTTAACAAAATATAATTCTAAATTATTTTATTATCACAATTTACCAAAATTCATTAGACCTTTGTTTATAGCAAGAAATGGTACTTTCAAACTTTAGTTTTTTAGCAAAGAAGTTCTAAGTTGTCGTTTAATTATTTAGCAACAAAAATTCTAATTAAAATTTAATCAAACACTATAATATTTTTAAATTTATTAGCAACAGTAATTAAAGATCTACAATAATAATTAGTAACAGTTAAACCAAACGGGTACAAAGTAAAGGAACAAAGAAGGGTCAAGGAAGGACAAAGCAAAAGTTTCTTGCCAATCGCACGACAAAGAAGAAGGAACAGATTCTCTAATCCTTTTGGCAACAACACGACCGCAAGGACAATGCCCGCCAAACATCCCACAAAATCACGTCCTCCTGATATCTAAATTTCTTTCGTTCCAAGGTCATTTCTGGAAATAGTACTTCACTTTTATTTCATAATTAAATACCTTATGGATTCGAAACACCATGTAAGTTAATACCTACCACACAACATAGCAACCTTGATTGATTCCTTCTGTCCTGTCGTAGAGAAAATTGAATTTGACTTCTTGGACTTCACAATGCCTGAGGAACTCCACATCAGTTCGATCTTCCTCTCATCCTTTGCCAATGCTCCTGGGGGCTGGGGCTTCCATTCTTACAATCTCTATCAAATTAACTAAGCAATCCATTATCTTTTAGGCTTTCATTAGGTGGCCATACGGGATTACCATACATTTCAGTCATACATTTTGTCATTTTACAATAATACACAAATTTTTTATAATCACATACGTTACTTTGTGTAATAAAAAAATAAACTATAAATTTTTGTTGCACAAAATATAGTTGTTACAAAAACGATGTATGTTGTTGCATATGACTGAAACGTATGACATTACAATGTGACCACCAACATTTTCCTTTTCTTTTATCTGTTTTAATTGATTTAGGGTTTTGTTTTGTTTTGATTTCTGAATTTACTTTCTGTTTAGTATTTATTACTACAATTATGACAAATTCATAATCCAGTAAGCATGATTATTTTTATATTTTATTTTTATCTAATCATTTTGTTTTAATTAATGGAAATCTTTTGCTTTAATCTACATTTGATTGTTTTTTCATTGAATCTTGATTTAAGCTATTTCATGATGTATCGTAGACTCGTGTAAATTCTTTTCTTTAAAAGTGAGAAGTCAAGTAACTCATGTATGTTTTCTGGATATGTTACTCATCAAATATACATATATATAGTACTTCTTTTTGTGTCATTTTAAGCTAATTTCAACAATTCTAACTCATTCCATGAATTCAACCATTTTCTCGGTGGTCTAATTACAGTCAATTTATTTGTGTGTGTCGGGATATGAAGATGTGAATTTATTTGTATGGTGAGAAAGAATATGAAATTAGTCCGTTACCTGTGCTATGCGCAGTCTTATTTTTCAAATGTGACACATCACTCACAATGGTTTCGATTTGCGTGCTTTCAAGAGCATTTCAAGAATAAATATTCCATAAAAAATGCATATCTATGCCCCACAACGAGCTACACCATATCAGTCCAAATGTTTCAAAAACCAGTTCACAGCTTCGCATAAAAATATTATCCTCTACTCAAAGGAGCATTATCATTCAATCAGGTCTCATACCAGCTTCTGCCAAGTGTGATACACTTCACGGATGTTTTTCCTTGTCCACTCCTCTAAATTGGAGGTATTCATTCCGTATGCCCATCCACAAGCACGGGATCAAAATTGTTTGAAATGAGGATTTGAGAAGTTGAGATATCAATCAAACTGATGGAAACTTTCCCCACATATCTCTAGAGCACCATCAACATTGCCTTTAAAATCAAGTGATCAAAGGCCTGTAAGATCCTTCTGCACCACATTGTCATCATCTAAAAACAGCACTTTGTTAAGATTTGGGAAGACTTCAGCCAAGAAAAAGCGGAGATGAATTAAGATGGATAAAATACTTTGGATTCCGATACTTGAAGTTTGAATCAGAATTACCACGATGTGCCATGAAGTAGTAATCTATCATTGATTGTGAGCCCAGCTGCTTCAGTACAGGACTGTAACTCGAATTTAACCGCGTAAATTCTTCAATGTTCTGAACCTGAATGGCGACTTTTCCTAGTGAATTTTTCAGAAACCACATTCTCATTGCTGTGTAATTGAGTCTATCAGTAACAACGTGAAAAACACGGTTTTGACGGGTCCTGAAAATACATTTGATTTGACACACAACGGGTATGGATGGCAGCCAAAAGCAAATACCTGAAGCAAAAATAATTTTTTAGAAGCAAATTTACTAATTTAAATGCAGAAAAAGAGAGCAAGATTTGGACTTTAAAACAATAATAATAATAATAATAATAATAATAATTCTCGCTTAAAAAGAATCCTAGATTTTGTCCTGCTTACCTTAGCATGGCTAACAGTAGAATTGATAACAACCGCTGCAGCCAAAATACTATATGAGAATAATGCATAATGACACAACCGACTATTTTCCAGGTTCTCTTGATTTTGGAAATTGTCATTTAGAAGAATTCAAGTGATATTACTCTGCTGTCAGGCGCAAAGGGAGACAATTTAGACCTTTAAGACGTGTTTTTGCAGTTAATAGTGTTAAGAACATTGTCTGCTTCCTATGCACTCGAAGCTGCTCTTCTGCTCAATGCAGCATTGCACCTTTTAACTACAGCAGCACAATCATCTTGCATCTGCTATCCTTTGGCCAATGATTGGTCCATTGCCTTCATTTTTTCATTGGCATTGCATCAAGGAATTGTATAATATACTACCATTACAAATCAAACCATATAAATAAAAGGTTAAATTGGAACACAAACCACCAAAGATATTGCATAAAAGCATACCAGAGAACTCAGCACCAAGACTGATTAGATATGAAGGGAAAAGAGAAAATAAATTTACTTTCTTGGCAACTCAGAATCTTTTGTTGCATCTCCAAGGGCACGTTGAACTTCCTTTATCCGCAGTGGAAGCTCCCTTGTAAAGGATGGATTGTTCTTTGTCACATGAAGGGAGAGGTAAACTTGGCCCTGATAAGCTTATCTTTGAGTTGTCGTACTCGTAAATTTGATACAAACATTTGATCGATTCTTTTATCAAATTTAGCTGGGGAGTTGCTCATTTCATTGGCCTTCCCTGAAGCTAGACCAGATTGTTGGTCGCGCTATTAAAAAAAAATAAAAAGAAAAAAAAAGGATAATAAATACTATGCATTCATTGATTCAAATGTTTTCATTCTTGCAAAAAAAGTTGGATAATTATACAGTTCAAGCTTGAAGAAATCCAATAAGTGGCACCTCAATTGAAATGATGATAAGCGCTTCAGCGGTTTCATCTAAATTTCAAGCAGTTGTTTAAACCTAATAGCATCAAAAAACATATTCTTAGATAACAACATGTAGTGCCCTATCAAGATATCTATGATTGTGGCTATAAAATTCTCACATTAGAAGACATTAATTTGAGATATCCGTTGCAGACTATGTTATGGAACAGAATAATGAATTGTGTGGAAACCCAAGAAATTTGAGAAAAGGAAATCACAAAATTTACAATCAAACATCAAAATCAACGGAATATTACCAAAACAACCCTTATAATCCACAGATAATAAGAACAGCAGAAAGGTGACCACACATATAATAAAAGCCTAATTCCAGACAATCGTTTCAGAAATAGAAAGCGACATAACTTATAGAATGCATCTACATTTAGGAGTCAAAGAGAACAAAATTAATTGAAAGCACACAAAATCTATAGATCACAAACCAACCATCGAATAGCTGAATTCCCACAAAAGCAAACACTTTCAAGTCCCACCCAATGGAACCCGACGGTGAAGTCGGGTGCCCAGAACAGGAAACCATTGATTCATGCCTCCTTAATCAGCTCTACAAACTTTACGGAAAAACACCGCAATTGAAACAATTAAGTGCGTAGCCCCATTTTAATTGCAAGGCCAATTCTAAGTTTCTAACCCAAACTGCTCAACTATACATCAATAGCCCAAAAAGAACAACTGCATATTTCAGTTATGACTGCACCTAATTCAACTAAATAGAGCAGAGAGAGATGAACAAAGGAAAAAGATTTGTGACACATAAAACCCACAAAAAGAAGTGCCTTTTCGAGATCGTCTTGGATCTCTTGCAGCTTCTCGATTGAAAGGACGAACCGTTCATCAATCTAGTTCTCTTCGTCGCTTTTCTCTGTCACTTTCATCTTCTTCCCCTTTTCTCCAACCATTTTCTCTTTGTTTCTCTCCCCCATAAACCTATTAAATTACTGTACTCGAGAAATCCGCGCAACAGAGACGATAATTGTTTGCTGGAAGCCCATCAAATCGAAAAGGGAAACGCTAACAAAAATAGAGATTTGCAGAGACGCACGTACGACTAAAAGGGCAAACCTGAGAGAATCCAAAATGTGAGGCCAATCAACGGTCCAGGAAAATGAGCAATAAGTAAATTATAGCTCAGGAGGCGAGGTGCCAATAGTAACGGGCAAAGAGAAGACAAAGGAGCAAGGAGAAGAAAACAGAACAAGAATCAAACGGTTTTATGGTGAATCTCAACCGTCTCAACTCATTGAATTGAGGAAAAAAAAAATGAAGAATAGTGAAAAGAGCCTAAGGAAGAAAGGAGCTAAAAACAGCTAAAAAGATCAAAGAAGTGTGCAACCTGACAGTAAGAAGCCTCAGCAATAAAATATACATATAGATTTTTGGACAAGTGAAAAGCTAATGTCATTTATTTTTAATAGTTGACAAACCATTAGTAACTCCTGACGAGGAACATGAGTGGTGGTAAAGAATGCACGAACTGCGGAGGAGAAACTTAAACATAGCTTATTGGGCGATGATGAAGGCATGGTATTTGTATTCCGGTTGTTTTCCACTCTTGCTAAGCTGTCAAGTTAGTTGCCTTTGATGGAAGTGATATCGCACGAGTACCACTTGAAGATATTGCTGAAGAAGAGGAGGAGCAAGCAAAAGCATAGGAGGATGAAGATAGTGATGAGGATGGCAGATTTTATTGTACAAGCAGAAGAACTGGATATTCCTGTGCGGTAATGCTCATTATATGCATTAGTATGAGTATTATGGATAGAATTTTCATTTGTTTTTAATTTTTATTGAAAACAAAAAAAGTGTGGGTTGTGCTCAGCGTGCTTCATAAACAGAGAAAATTAATATTTACAGGGATCCTAAAGCCATGTTTTGCTCATAATCTTTTTTTTTTTTTTTTGGTTAATTTATTAAAATGATAATGGTAGAAGTGTCATTCCAAATACAATTCTTGTTTGCATTTTTTAAAAATTGCTGAACAATCTAAGTTCTCTTTCTAACCTCTATGAATAATATACATCATAAAAAAATTGTTTGTACTACTTAATTATTTTTAAAAAAAGACCTCGCCTAACGCAAATAACAAAATAGTTTTAAGATATAATTCGAGATATCACTTACAATCAAATTCAAATTTTAAAAAAATAAAATAAAATTCTAACGGCTGCTTTTGGACACCGGAGCAGCAATTATGACAATTGGCAGCTCCTGGATTGTGAAATTGCATTACCTGGTTTATAAAGCTACCAGAGTGACATTTTCGTTTTTGGGTGTTGAATCGGGCGATCAGTAATAATGACAAAGCAGAAGGTAATGCAAGTAGAGGCTCAGCTCGATGGTAGGCGGCAGCCGACACCAAGAACACATCATCTTCTATTGGAATCCGCAAAAAGATCAGACGAATGATGATGACTCGGAAAAAGAATCACTCACACCCTCTTGACGCTAGATTTTTTTATCATTTTTATGTGGCCAGCAGCGCCAGCCAAGACCGCGATGCATTTCTGTGTCAATTGCAGCCTACAAAGCATTATCCAAGATACTGGACGATACATAATAGACAATCAAGGTACAACATATCTACATTAGGTTCTCAGGACTAAAGCGTTGGAGGAAAATAATCAACTTTTTCAGTTTTCAGAAGGTACTGACATATATATTATCATCAATTGCTATCACCAGTCACCTGCACAGATTCTGTCACATCCCAATTCCAGGGGAGGGTTCCTTCAAATTGGCATCGTCGGCAAAAACGACGAAGGAAAATTTTTACTGGATGCACGACCCTTTAGACACAAATATCGGTTAATCACTAATGATTTAACATTACATGCAGATTGTTATATCATATGAATAATATTTTATGTAATATAAGAAATATATAAAAAATAATATAAATTATAAAAATTTCTTATATATTATATAAAAAGTTCTTAATATAATATAAAATATTAGTATACATTAATTGTGTCTAAGAATACAAAGACATGAATATAAGTCCGTGTAGTCAAACTCGACAATGAAACGGTTAGCTCAGGTAATGAAAATCTAACAACAAAAAACTCACCCAAAGAGATGATGATGATAGAAGAATTTGATGAACTAATTAATAGTCCAACATAAATTCTCTCAGTTTAAAGAAAAAGGATTGGACACTACCTGTGACGCTAAAGACAATAGCCAACCTTTCACAACTCAACTCAACTGCACCTTAATCTCCAATTTGGTATGTAGGCTGTACGAATATTCATATTTATGTTGTTGTACTTTTTTTTTTTTTTTAGGATTATTAGAAGTAATGACTTTTAATTAAAAAATTTAAAGTTTGAGTTTTAGATTTATTTTTTATTATCTTTTTCAGCCAACCGCTAGACTACTAGTTTTAAAAGAAAAAAAAAAAAAAAAAAAGAAAAACATGCTCCTAGTCTCCTGCGCATGAGCAATGGAATGTCATTTAGGCAATTTGGAAACAATTGATGGACTTTTAAGACAAGAAAAATATTCTTGAACTGTTAGAGCTAGAGTTCAATTAACTTTGATACTACTGTTGGAACTAAAGTTCAATTAATTTTGATACTATTGTTAGGATTTAATTAACTGAATTCTATTTTATTAAATTAAAAAAGCCACACATACTATCAAAATCTCTCAACTAATATACACACCAACTAAATAATAAATTGAAACTCTCAACTCTTTATATACTAGATACTAACATTTTTACTTCTACTCCAATACCAAAAATATAACAAATTAATTCTGACTATACCAAAACACAAAATTTTAATGTTAAATGAATTTGAATTAACCTCAACATGAACAAAATGGAAATCCGCAAGAGAATCAAGAAAACAAGTTACCTCCTCATCGTTGAGTTCCCAACAGAGAAGCCAACTCCCCACCATGAAAATATTATTTGACCATATATAATAAAAATGAAAATTTTCTGTTACTTCTCTCTTGATAGATCGGAAATTAATCGGTACTTGGACCATAAAAAGAAATTAATTACTACATTCCACAATATTATGCATTACATGACATAAATTAAGATTTGCAATATATGTCTGATGATCCTTTCACTTAAACATGACATGAACTATAAGATGGGCAGTAACTAATCAGTTTCTCCTTCAACATTGCAACTTGGCCGATACAGTACAGGAAACTCAAAACATTCCATGAAATCATCTATACACTGAATGTTAAACCAGTCAATCTAAAGTTCCAAACTCATCCTCAAGGCATAACAAAGCGGCATAGTTTGAAGAAAATGATCAGCAAGGTCACAGACGGACATGAAAAAATGGATTTTGACTTTGTCAATCTAAACTACTCTGAAGTGTTAGTCTTAATATCTCACACTAGTGATCATCAGGTTTAATTGCAGTGCATAATAAA
Organism: Carallia pectinifolia; assembly: GCA_037832335.1. Lineage (NCBI taxonomy): Eukaryota > Viridiplantae > Streptophyta > Magnoliopsida > Malpighiales > Rhizophoraceae > Carallia > Carallia pectinifolia. The sequence goes on along the minus strand of CM075448.1, from coordinate 15,373,418 downwards.
ATACTAGAGGATGAATTAGCAAATAACAAATGAGCAGTTAAGAGTAAATTAAAGACCAGAGTAAACCAGGTGTAAGAGATTAAAAGATGTCCAATCTTTAAGCTTCTCTACATATTTTTCCTTTGAAAATAGTCTCTTTCTCTTGCACTCTGCCTAGAACAAGCGAAAACTGGAAACAAGTCAGTGGAAAATCAAAATATATATTCTTAAAAAGAGTAAAAAATGAACTTGCTGAGAAACAAATCTGAAAAACACTCAGGTAAAAAGCCATAAATCTCAAGGAGGAAGCCAAACAACAAACGAAATACTACGGTTTTCCTGTACGGAAAGAACAAAATGATTGTATGTGAGACCATGGCATGTATTCAAGACACATCAACCAGAAAGGGAAAAAAGAAAAAGAAAAAAAAAAAAAGTTGTCTTACTGATCATCTGAAATGGAACTTTGCAGAAACAGATAAAATATAGCTAGAGAGGGTATGCAACTATGCATAACAAAGAACCCAAAGTTCATAAAGGAATAAAAAAGCAGCCAATCAATTCTCATGGTACACAGGTATCAACCAAAAGTACAGACATACCTACCAGGCACCACCAGATGGTGGCGGTACAGAAAAATTCTCTGAGAGAAGAACTCAGAGAAAAGCATTTCAAAAAGCTATCATATAGCTGAAAATAAAAATCACATTAATTGTTAACACATAGATTTAAACCATATTACAGCAAAATAAAGATAAATTAGCCATTGGCTGAAAATAAATTTGAACTCAAAACCCTATCCCGGTTAGTGCTCCAGAATGTGCAAATCAACCAATAGAAAAATAAAGCAGCAAAATCAAGATAAAATAATGCTAATCTAATTTAGTAGAAAACATATATAGAAAGAATAAGAAACAACAGCGCATATTCCAAAACCTTTTAAGGGGTTCACCTTGGAGCTTATTTCGTAAGAGATCTGCAAGTATTAATTGTTGAAGGAGGAAATAAAATTAGCCATTTATTGCCGCTGCAGCATCATCAAGATTCTCACATATATATATATCAAAAGGGCCATTGGAGTGAAGTGAAGGGGACCACTACCACCACCACCCATGGCAGCAAAGGCAATCATCATCACCACTTCCTCTACTACTCACTGGCCCTAATAAAGTTTTGTGAATCTTGATGATGCTCCATCAGCAAACAGTGACTGGTGTGTCCTTTTAGATCTTGTAATCATCATCGTCTATATACCCAACCATACAAAAAAAAAGGGGAGAGAAAGAGAGACAGAGAGAGAGAAAGAAGTGGGAGAGTTGGCCAATAGTCCTTTGGAAGGGAGACCTAACCCTAACCCTAATCCTAATCTCATCCCAGGAAAGTTAAAAAGAAAAGTTCAAAAGGGGAAGAAAAAGAGAAGCAAAGGACATATTGAAAAAGAGATTTCCCTTTTTTTTTTTTTTTTTTTCCTTGAAAAGGAGAATTCAATTCAAGATTCAAGCTTATGCCTAGGTGTGGGAGATAGTAAGCCAGACTCACCCTCTTGGTAGGAAAAGTTATGCGAAGATTAATGTTGTTTTCCACCCTATGCATATCGCAGACTGAAAGTGCAAAATACTCAACAAATAGAATTTGGAAGGACTATTTACCCCCCACAAACTGAAACTAACGACAAGAGTCAAGGGGAAAGGAGAGATCAAAGAAAATGCATATGTTTGAGTATTGTGGATTTGAAGGATCTTTGTAAAGTAAAGGGTCTAAACACTTATAGAGATTAGAGAAAGAGGGTGTCGATCAAGCAATAAATACTAGAGATGTCTATTCAAAACTCAAAATTTTATATTAAAATTACAGGAGAATTAAGAGAGATTCAAAACTCATATTACAATTACAATAAATTAAGGAAAGAAAATGGGAGTGGAATCTGAACATCCTCCTTGCATAATGCCCATAAACTAGTATATAAGTTCAAATACTAGAGACATTATAGGATTGGTAGGAGTTAGGATTATGTCAGTTGTGGCCCCTTGTGGGTGCTGCAAGTGCCGGTAAGAGAGAGAGAGAGAGAGACGGTGTACCCACAACAGTTACACATCGTAATCCTAGCTACCAAAATTACCAAAATCTTTAATCCTGAATGAACAGGTCTGTATTTTTGGCCAAACTAAGAATGGGAATATATTAAATTAATAGTTAATGGCGGATATAGTTACGGTTGCGTCTTCCACAAGCATTTCCGAGTGGTGGGGTAGGGTAAAGGGAATTGTGAGTCAATTGACAGTGCCCTGAGACGGAAACCCCTCACCCGAAACGCTCACACACATTTCAAGAGTTATTAAAGGGAGAAAAGCGTTTTCTTATAGGGTTTCAGCGTTACTTGCTTTGATCCCTCATTTTCCATTTTTGGACCCTTTTAGATCTTTTCTTCTGTAATTGAATCTTGCAAGTTTACGGCCTTTTATGGCCACTTTTTATGTTTCGTCGCCAGTTTGGTTCGTGTGATGCTTGTTAATTGAGGCATGCTTCCTTCTTTCTATAATTCTCATCTAATAATCCTTTACGTTTGCCTTTTTTTTTTTTTTTTTTGATGTGTGAAAATTTTATTGCTATAAAGAAAGAACGCGGTGATTTAAGTTTGCTTTTGCTGCAAAATGCAGGCAACAAATTATAGTCATAGAAAAAGACTCGGACTACATCTTAAAGGATTTGGTCCTGATTTTATGAAGAGGTATAGAGCATATGATAATAGAATGAATTATTTTTATTTTATAAACTCACGGTCCAATAAATTTTGTAATAGACAAAAAAAAAAAAATTGAAAGGTAAAAAAATACTATTTCACTTAGAACATTTTCAAATGAGATAGTACCTTTTTCAGTCTTGAATCTTGTTACATTTTATTAAACTTTTAAACTTTTCCAATTAAATCTTATATCTTTTAGATCTTTTGTAATTAAGTTCTTTTTGTCATCGACTGTTATTCAAACTATTTAAAATGTATTTTGACTAGAGATGTCAAAATCTGACCCGACTCGATGGATTGATTTGAACCCGTCCGAAAAAAATACTATCCGAAGAATGACTTGAACTCGAAATAACCCGAAAATTTTGGGTCAAACTCGAACTCAACTCTAATCCGACCCGTCTGACCCGAACTTTTTTTTTTTGGAACAAAAAAAATAAAATAAAATAATTTAGCATATTTTATATTATAAAAAATATAGATTCTACTATTTTCAATATAAATTTTAATTATAAATTTTTTTAGAATATTTTGAAATTTTTTATACAGTTTTAAATTTTCTTTTAATTTTTTAGAATGTTTTAAAGGAAACTTCTTCAATTATTTTTTGATCATATAATTTTCTTTAATTTTAAAGAATTTTTAGCAAAATTTTTTAAATTTTCAAAATTTTTATTAAAAAATGTTACGTCATCATTTTTTATAATGTGGCTAACCCGTGGGTTGGCCGGAACCCGAACCCGAAGTAACCCAACCCAAAATAACTCGAAAATAACTTGACCTATAAGTAACCAACCCAAAGCTATCCGAACTCGAAGCGACACAATCTGAATTCGACCCGATAACCCATTTTGACACTTATAATTTTGACCAAACAAATATGAATGAAAAAAACATAAATACGGCTTCTTTGTATTTCTTTATTTTAGTATTTTTTTTAAGAAATAATTAAAATACCATATCTAAGATTTTCAATTTTCTTTTATTTTGTCAAAGTACATTTTAAATAGTTTGATTGATAGTTGTTGACAAAAAAGATTTAATTGTAAAAGATTTGAAAGGTATAAAATTCAATTGAAAAAATTGAAAAATTTTGAACTCAATTATAAAAATGTATAAATATTTAAGATTAAAAATGATGTTATTCCGTGTTCAAATTTGTTGATATGTGTACATAATATGTTTTTTTTAAGGGTGTGTTTGGATTCATAAGAATCTATGGGAAAGAATTGACTTCCCACAAAAAAAAAAATATATAATAATTATTATTATTTTATTTTATTTTTAATCACTTTCTTTTTCGCTCATTTCTCATCAATCTAACTAAGTTACTATTTTCACAAATTTTTATCCTCACAATTTCTTTTATTATTTTCATTCTCATCACTTTCTTTCTCACATATTTCTCAACTATCCAAACAATCAACTTTTCTAATAATTTTTTATCTCACAACTTTTTTATCGTTTTCTTTCTAATAACTTTCTTTCTCACATATTTCTTATCTATTCAAATAATTTTTTTTTCTCACAATTTTATTTCTTTATAACTTTCTCACAAATCCAAACCCATTATTAAAAAAATCACCCCATAGTTTGTCTTCCATTAGCATCAATTTTCCCTCCCGTTAGTTTAGTTATTATCTCTTGTTAGAGATATCGGTGTATCCGACACAGCATCAGCAGCACGGTGATGAGTCACCATACCACATCATCAAAATTTGATTACATAGAATTAAAAAAATAAAATAAAATATTAAAAAAAATTATTTAAGTACATAATAATAAACAAAAAATTAGTATTTAAATATTTTTACCGTTAAATTATAAAAAATGTATTAAATTTAAATAAAAATATCAAATAAATCGTTGAATTATTTGCATATCTCCTTGGTATAGCAGGTTGCATGGAAGAAGACAAACCAAATTGAACTACCGAAATCTTGTCGGCGGGTTTATGGAGATCGGAATCGTTGTCGCTGCCTGCAAAGGGAGTTGACGCCGCTGCTTTCGTCGTTCTCTGGGAAATCGCTGACCATGAGAGCGAAGTCATGCTCGCTATCGCGGTTGAAAGCTCCTCGGTGTCGCCAATTAGTCCCTGTTGTCGTCGCCGTTCCAATCACAATGACAGAACCCAAGTCATTCCAAACCGGATGCGAATCAACATCATCAATTATTGGTTTAATTTAATCTTTTTTTATTTTAGACATTTTAGGAGGAGAAAATGTATTTTTCTCTTTTTAATAAAAGACAAAATACAAATTTTCTAGTTTTCTAATTTTTAAAAAATCCAAGTCATCGAATTTTGATGACATGGTACAACGATATATCACCAGATTGATGAGGCGGCAACCACCGTGGCGCCATCTAGCTAGCAAGGGTTAACGGCTGAACTAAGTGCCAAATGATACTAACTGAATAAATGCTGTGGAGCGATGTAAAAAAAAAAAAAAAAAAATTGGTGACTGAGATAAAAAAAAAAATTTTGAAAACTTGCTAGATGAAACAGTATTTTTTTGCCAAAAAGAAAAGTCATTTAGGTTTGCTTGAACCTCCTCTAAACCTCATGTGTTAGCTCCTTATAATTATTTTGTGGCTGTATGTAACCAATTAGTCTATATCTCACATACATTTCTCACGGGAGAAATGTTACCTGTGCGGGGAGGCAACGGGCATGATGGGGGAAGAGAGGTGGGTTTCACCGATATTTTGATTTTTTTTTTTTGGAAAAAATATTTTATATATATAAATATTAAGATTAATGAGCAAAAACAGAAAATACTTAAAGTTCATATACAACAGATTCAAACTTAATGTGTAGTATATGTCATGTATATAAAAGTTAAAATTAGTATACAATAAATGGAAATAATATGTAATAGACTAAGATAAAAAATAATAATAGTAAAGACAATGTGAAATTACCGTATTACCTTCCGTGTGCTTTATTCTTGTAAGTCTAACAAGATTCTTCTTACTGGGAATTCAATCAATTTAAAAGTAGAAGCTGATCATGTCAATCATTAGCTGATTGATAAGCACTTTTGAATTTTGATCTCCGCATATACACTTCGAATATGCTATGTGTTTTTTTTTTTTTTTTTTTTTGAGCAAACTGTCTAGCTAAGTGGTTTCTGTCATAATAAAGATAGTATATTGCCATGAATTCCACTGGGCCTTCTCCAGTGTCGTTGAATTTTTATTTTTGGTCACAAGCGACCTTATCTTCACATTTCAGTAATTGACCTGCAATCACCGCAAAATTCTACTAAGAGAATTATTGTATAAATGCATTTTCGCATTTTATTTGATAGAATCAAACAGCTTATCTATTTATTCTTTTTTTTTAAATTTGATTATTCAATAATTCATACCATTTTGATCATATTTAAGAAATTTCACAAAATATTTTTCTTCTATCATTATGCGCAAATTTTAAAATACTATTTAAAGTCCGGATAAGTGACTCAAACGGGTAGTAGTTTTCACTTAATATCAGAACTCTATTATTATTTTGGAAATATGCTATTTTTATTTTTTTTTAGTTCTTATTCTCATTTGTTTTTTTTTTTTTTTTGTGGACAAATATCTGTTTGGTCGATTCCATTTCTTTCTTTTCAACCCACTCCTTTCGCCTAGATGAAGTTTAGGTAGCAAGCCACCTATGCTCACCCGCGTGAATTTCATTTTTCTAGAACAAAATAATTTTTGAAAAAATTATGGTGGTTAATTTTATTTTTTTTATTTTTTAAAAAAAGAAGTATCCTAATGCACCTCTACTTGGTTACCATCCAAACAGATACATGAGGAGTTTATTGATTTCGATAGTCATCAAAAAAATTTATTGAACCTGATGTTGGAAAAACAAAGTTTATTGAGCTTGCAGAACTTAATGAGACTTAATGAGAGCTTAAATAATGTCAAATAAAATATTTCATATTCACTACATTCTAATTTATGGTTTCTTTTGTTTACAAGTTTGATGAGAGGTTTGGTTTAACTTTTTGAGCGTTTCAACTTCAAAATATAGGACAAATACTGTTTGGTTAATTTTTTTTACATTGCTGTTGCTGATACATCCTCTAAAATACTGCTGATTGAAAAAGTTGAGTAAAATTACTTTTTAATTTGATCGGTAACTGATAGATTATGTTATTATAAAATTACCCTTAACTTGGCTACGCAATGCAGAGCCCATACAGTCCTTATGGGAAAAACATGTAGGAACAAAGTAAAAAAAGTAAAAAAGCGTACTTATGGGAAAAAGCATTTGCATTACTTGTATCAAAAGCGGAAAACCCATGGGAAAAAAAGTAAAAAAGCGTATTTATGCAGACATAGGGCCCACCATAAAATATAATATTTTTTTGAATAAAAAATTATTGTTTCTTACTTTAAAAAAATTAAAGTGAAAAAATCTCTGACATAAACGTTATCCATTTGTTTCTTTTATCTTAATACTGTGTAAACACTAATCTAAATATATAAAAGTAATATTATTTTTTTAAACATAGTAATTAGTAATAAAAATAATATTTTTTAAATGTGATTTTTATATATTTATTATAATTATAGTTGTTTCTCAACTCACACAAATTTTTATTTATAAATACGTTACAATATTAGTTTATATTAAGTAGAGTTAAAAAGATTATCTATCATAATAAAATAGAAATAAAATGTCTACAATAGTAATTTTACTATTTTAACAGCAATCAAATAGCGTTTATTTAACTAAACACTCAATTTCTTTTTATTCATTAACAATAGCAATTAGTAATAATAATTAGCAATCAACAACAGTAACAACAACCACCAACAGCAAAACTAAACAGGCTTAATATTGTTGTTGCTGATTTATATTACTAATTGTTGCTACTAATTGCTGATTACTGATTACTGATTCTTGCTGTTGATTACTGAAAAACTTAAACAAGTGTTTAGTTAAATTTGTACTTGTTGTTACTGTTGAATAATGAAATGATTAATTTAGATATTTAATTTATAAAAACATATCATACCAAAAAATATATTTTTATATTTTATAATTTTTATTTTTAGAATAAATATTGTATAAATAATTTTGAGAATTTTCTCACTTAATTTTTAACTTTTTTAAAAAAATTATTAATATTTACTAGATTGTAAAAAATATAATATTTACGATATTTTTTATAAGTGTCAATATTAATGTAAATTTGAAGTAAAAAATTACTATTTAAGAATTGTTGAAAAAAGAAAATGTTATATTTATATAAATATTTATGAAATAGAATAACAAATCTAATTCATGTGAAAAGTAGAGAAAATAATAAAGTAGTATGAATATTTTTTAAAGTTAATTTAGTTTATATAAATTAATGTTAATATTAAAATGTAAAAAGTAGGCCAAAAAGCAGCAAGAAGTAGCATTGAGTTATTTTTTAATCAGTTATATTCAAGGACTCGTGCAAATAGATAAGCTGAATCAAACGACAATTTACAAAAGTTTATCAAATACTTATCTTCCTACTTTTGAAAAAACAAAATGCAAATGCACTGTCCTAAAATCTAAACCAAACACCTTAATATTACATACTTGTATTCAAATGCGCAACTTCAAAAAAGAGAGAAGCAGTGGTGGCTAGCTAACACCCTAGCCCCCCTTCTTGCCTCCTTTCCTCTTCCTCTCTACCTGAGTTTCCTTTCTCTTTCTCCACCCTATCCTTTTACTTCCTTCTTTTTACAACTATGGCGGTCTTTGCCTTGGTTTCTTTTAGATCTAGCCTCTATAATGTGTGATATGACCTTCCTATTTATAAATTTATACTCCTTTAAAGTCTGACAACTTTTTTGCTGTCTCTACCGTCATTGCTGACTCCTCTACTATCGTTTTCAACTCCACGGCTGTTGTTGCTGTTGGCACCAAAGCCGTTGCTCCTTCTATTGTTGTTGCAGCTACCATTGCTGCTCCAACACCACTGCCGTTAGCTTTGCTGCCACCGTCATCATCTTCATTGCCGCTCCTGAATTTGATAGGAATGGTTGCTGTTGGTTTATTTTGGGATTGAGGACTTGTACCATTTGTGTGTATTTTTCTATTTGTAGCTTAGTTTTTTAGAAAATCATTGTCAAACATACCTAGTTAATATCCATCACAAATCTGCTGCAGCGTGATGTTTGCTGCCTTATGTAGTTTTATCCAACTGGTCTAGACTTAGCTAAAATCTTATTTTTGAATAGGTTTAGCTTTAGTTCGGTAGGCACCTTCTTTCGATTGGTTTGTAAAAAGGGCTTTATGCCAAGTCAGTAAATGATCATTTTAACCATGTCAATTGTAAATCATCGTTACCGTTCTTTATTCCTAGTTGATACAGGTTTTTCTGATACCTTTGCGTCAGAATTGCATACAGTTTCACGTGATTTTAATACAATGATTTCCTATGGTCAGAAAAAGGTGAGTGAGAGGTGCACAACATTCCAATATACAAGCGCTTTGTAAAAGTGAAATTTGTTATTTTCTTCCCCTTTCAGTGCACATCAAGGGTAACATGATGATGCCATTTAGAAGGGTTTATAATAAAAAGAACCATTGAAAAAGATAAAAAGAGAGAGAGAGAGAGAGAGAGAGAGAATCACTATATGAATATTAGCAGTGTTACTAAATCATCCAATTCGTAAAAAAACAACTCAATCTAAATCGCATAATCCTACATCTGTTAAAATCAAGAAAGCACAAAGCATCTACAAGTTTTAATTTTTTTATTACTGTCCTGATGGTGGATTGGAAATTTTAACAACCATAAAAAATTGATCTAATATCTCAACAATTAATAGTTTTAAAAATATATATTGTTGATTAGTAAGGGTATCGTTTGGTGGTAAAATTACTAAAGGGATATCGTTTTTAGAGACTAAAGGTAAAACTAAACTAAAAACCTTAGTTTAAAATGACCCTATCCATTAGGAACTATAAGATATTATATAAAATTAAGTAGTATAAGAATTATAGGATAAAGAAGGAAGCAATTTTGATACACATGGTTAATGAGACACTTTTATGACAATGAAATGTTTAAATGATTTCGCCATCCTTTTAAGTGATGGGAAAAGTTCTTATTGAATCCTTTCTTCGCTGAGTCCCAAGTTTTCATTCATAATTGTATTGTCTTTCGGGAGAAGAGAAAAGAATGAGGGGGAGAGTAAAATGGAAAGAAAATGAATAATACTTATATTTACAAAATGTTTTGGAAGGGACAAAAGTAAAGGAGAGAAAAATTAGTTTTCATTCCTAACCTATCAAATTTATTGATTTTGATATGAAAGACTCTATTTTGTTATGTCTCTATTTATAGAAGAGTAAAATTAGCATTCGCAAAAAAAATTTGTTTTCCTCGAATTTCACTATTTCTCAAATAAAAATTTATAGTTCTCAAATAAAAATTTATATTTTTCCTTTATGTTATCATCATTTTCCAAAAACAATAAATAATTAAAAGTTTTTAATTTTTGTAATGAAAAAGTAATAATATTTAATTTTTATTTCCAAGATTATCAATTTTGCTTCAAATTTATTAGTCTTAATTTTATTTGGAACACCAATTAAAATACTAAAATTTAGCACCCCAACATTTTCTCTATAAAATTCTCTATGTTGTAAGTGGTTATAGGACGTGAAGGCTTGGGATGAAACAAAAAACACAAAAAAAAAGTGATTAGATAACATATGCCAACAAACGAGAACTAAAAGAAGGCTAAACGACAAGTAGCTAGGCTGCGAACAGCTAGGGTTTTCTATTTAGAGTAAGCTACTATTATGTACTGGAGTGGTGCGAGCCTTAGCCCAGCCTTGACCTCGTCACGGAATGGTTGCAGACAAGTGAAGCTCACGAGATAAGAAGGAAAACAAAGGCAAATAAAAGTGATTCTACTGCTAAAAAAGTGGGATAAAACATTTCCTACCATTTTACTCTTTTTAATAAGTATTTAAATACAATAGTATTAGTTAATTCTACATCTCCTTGGGTAGTTTGATGATTTTCCACTAACATGTACCACTAACCACTGTTCCCTTTTTTACAGCAACTAACATGCACCCCCTAAAAGACAGCAGACGTGGAGGCATGTAACATCCCTTGCTGTTTAAAATCAACCTTGGCCGCAAGGTTCAGGGTCTTGGCTATCGTCTTCATCCTCAAATTCAAGCAGTTCCACGGCTGGTTGCAACTTTGACTTGAGTTGTTTCTTTAAAAGAGAAACATGGATTATTGGATGGATTTTGGCTCCTTTTGGTAGAATTAATTTATATGCCACTAGTCCCACACGCCCCTCCACTTGGTAAGGACCATAATAGCGAGCTAATAATAGGTTTGTTCTAATTCTTGTTGTAGAGACTTGCTTATAAAGCTAGAGCTTCATGTAAACCCAGTCGCCTGCAACGAATTCCATGTCTTTTTGGCCCTTGTCATAAACTACTTTCATCTTTTCTTAAGACTTTAGCAGCTACTCCTGTAGTTGCTCGAGCCTCTTATCCCGTTGAATCAATTTTTGGTCAACTAAAGCATCAACTGTTGTCCTTGACTCATATTGGACAAGAGTGGGTGGTGCTCTACCATAAACAATCTAGGAGGGGCCTTGGTTGCAGAATGCCTGCTAGTATTGTAACAAACTCTACCTATGGTAGCCACTTCACCCACTGATTTGGGTTTTCTCCAACAAATCATCTCAAATACATTTCAATAGTTGGATTTGTTACCCCTATTTGGTCATCAGTCTGTGGATGGTAAGAAGAAGAAAAATTGAATTCTGTCCCTTGTAATTTGAACAACACCTTCCAAAAGTGGATTGTGAAAATAGGATCACGATCTGAAACTATACTTTGGGGGATCCCATATTGCTTGAACACACCTTCAAAAAATACTCTTGCGGCTGAAATTGTCGTGATAGGTGTGGACATGGCAAAGAAGTGCACCATTTTAGATAAATGGTCCACAACAACTAGGATTACTAATTTTCCATGAGACAAGGAAAGTTTGACCATAAAGTCCATAGAAATTTCAGTCCAAATTTCCTTTGGAATTGGCAGTAGCTGCAGATACCCAGATGGAGCTCCTTATTCTTTTTTATTTTGTTGGCATGTATTACAAGCCCGAATGATATCCAAAACTTTTTCCTTCAATCCCTTGTAGTAGAAAACATATTTAAGACGATGGAAAGGCTTGTTCAACCCCGCATAAGTGGCATTGTGAAATGCATGAATGAGCTGAGAAATCAATTTAGAGGTAGTGGGAAGATAAATTTATCCCTAGAAGAGAGCAAGCCATTTTTGTTAGTCCATGGGTCAAGTATTTCTCCATTTTGGTAGAGCTCATGTAGCTTAACCATTTCAGGATGATTTTGATTTTTTACTGCCAACGCCTCTATTTAAGAAGGCTCTAAGTGTGATATAGCCATCAATTGAGTAGAGTGAAATTTGATTGGGAGGGCATTTGCTGAATTGTTCTCCTTCCCCTTTTTATACTCAATAGAAAAATCATAGCCCATCAACTTGGTTAGCCAACGTTGTTGAGTTGGAGTTGTAATGCATTGGTTCAATAGAAATTTGAGACTTTTGTGGTTAGTTTGTACCACGAAAGTTTGTCCCAATAAATCCAATGTTGTACCACTAAGACTAAAGCAAGTACTTCCTTCTCATAAGTTGAAAGACTAGCATGATTACCTTTGATGGCTTGACTGAAGAAGGTAATGACTTGCGTTAATACGGCTCCTGCTCCATGCCCAGATGCATCACACTTAATTACAAATGTTGTTACCCCTATTTGGTCATCAGTCTGTTGATGGTAAGAAGAAGAAAAATTGAATTCTGTCCCTTGTAATTTGAACAACACCTTCCAAAAGTGGCTTGTGAAAATTGGATCACAATCTGAAACTATACTTTGGGGGATCCCATGTAGCTTAAACACACCTTCAAAAAATACTCTTGCGGCTGAAATTGTCGTGATAGGTGTGGACATGGCAAAGAAGTGCACCATTTTAGATAAATGGTCCACAACAACTAGGATTACTAATTTGCCATGAGACAAGGAAAGTTTGACCATAAAGTCCATAGAAATTTCAGTCCAAATTTCCTTTGGAATTGGCAGTAGCTGCAGATACCCAGATGGAGCTCCTTATTCTTTTTTATTTTGTTGGCATGTATTACAAGCCCGAATGATATCCAAAACTTTTGCCTTCAATCCCTTTCAGTAGAAAACAGATTTAAGACGATGGAAAGGCTTGTGCAACCCCGCATAAGTGGCATTGTGAAATGCATGAGTGAGCTGAGAAATCAATTTAGAGGTAGTGGGAAGATAAATTTATCCCTAGAAGAGAAGCAAGCCATTTTTGTCAGTCCATGGGTCAAGTATTTCTCCATTTTGGTAGAGCTCATGTAGCTTAACCATTTCAGGATGATTTTTATTTTCTTCTGCGAACGCCTCTATTTAAGAAGGCTCTAAGTGTGATATAGCCATCAATTGAGTAGAGTGAAATTTGATTGGGAGGGCATTTGCTGCATTATTCTCCTTCCCCTTTTTATACTCAATAGAAAAATCATAGCTCATCAACTTGGTTAGCCAACGTTGTTGAGTTGGAGTTGTAATGCATTGGTTCAACAGAAATTTGAGACTTTTGTGGTTAGTTTGTACCACGAAAGTTTGTCCTAATAAATCCAATGTTGTACCACTAAGACTAAAGCAAGTACTTCCTTCTCATAAGTTGAAAGACTAGCATGATTACCTTTGATGGCTTGACTGAAGAAGGTAATGACTTGCGTTAATACAGTTCCTGCTCCATGCCCAGATGCATCACACTTAATTACAAATGACTTGTCAAAATCAGGTAGTGCTAAGACGGGCCCTTCTACTATTGCTTGTTTGAGTGCTTCAAATACATCCTCTACATCCTTGTTTTACTAAAAGTTATTCTTTCTCAACAAGCATGTCAATGGAGCTGCAATTTCTCCACAACCCCGAATGAACTTTTAATAGTATCCGATTAGGCCTAAAAATACCCTTAAGCTTGTGATGGTGTCAGGTTTAGGCCAACCATTAATCGTACAAATCTTGTTGGGATCTATCTTTACTCCTTTGTTGTTGTAAATGTGACCAAGATACCTTATTTCGGTGACCCCAAAGCTGTATTTCTCTTTTTTGACATAAAGTTGGTGAGTAGCAATTATAGTGAACCCTATCTTTCAGTGCTCTATGTGTGCTTCCCAGCTTTTGCTATACACAAGAATGTCTTCACTGAACACCAAAACAAATCATCGTAAATGGGGCCAAAAAATGTCATTCATTAGAGATTGAAAATAAAGTTTAAAAAATTCAAAATGAAATTTTATTTTAAAAAATAAAAAATTTTCAAAAATATTATTTTAATGGTCAAATGCTCAATTTTTTATTTTAAAAAATTTTTGATTTTTATTAAAATAAAATTTCATTTTGAATTTTTTAAACTTTATACATATTTTTAGATTTATTTTTGAATTTTTAGAATTTCTGAAAATCTTTTGAAATTTTAAGAAAAATTTCCATGTGCATTTGAAATGTATTTTTGAGAATTTTTTAAAATGTATTTGTTATTTTTTACTAATTTTTATAGGTTTTTAAAGTAAATTTCTTTTTTTTTCATTTCTGTAGTTTTTTGACATTATTTTATTTTTTGCAATTTTATAATGCGGTCAACTACCATATTTAATGGTCCAAGTCCCTTCTGTCTAAAATTATACTCAATTGAAATGATTTCATTAAAGTTTAGAAAGCATTGAATTTTTAAATTTTTTTTACATTTTTTTACAAAAAGTTCAATATGCATATGATACGTATTTTTGAGAAATTATTAACAATATTCATTTTTATTAATTTCTATAGATTTTTAAAGTCAAATATATTTTTTATTGGTAATGTTTAAAATACGCTTTTTATATGCTATAAGTATTTTAAATTAATTTATAAATATTTTTATTCATGTATTTCCTTTTAAAAATAATATTTTAATCAGTCAAATACCGAAATTAACGGTCAAACCATATTCCGTTAGTGATTGGATTTGATTGAAATGAAAATAATAACGTTTAGAATTTAAATAAAAACGTTTTAACCTATAAGACTCAATTGAGAAAAAGTCAAACCTAAATGACTAAAAATTTACTTATCTCCACAGTCAATTGATGGTTGGAAAGCTATATCAATTTTCTTTTTTTTTTTTTTAATTTGGAACTAGTGGTTCGAGTCAAAATCCTTTTCCGTTTTCAAAGGAGATAAACCCAAATTATAACTAGATCCCAATTTTTTTTCTTTTTAATTAATTAAAATTTAAACTCAAAACTTTCAAAAAAAAAAATACTCCACTGTCAATAGAGTCATGGCTCATTGGTGCTAGACCACCATTCAACTCACAATGGAACTGTATAATTGAAGTCAGTTTCGGTTTCAAGTTTCAACCCAAGTCAATTTCTGTTTAAACTAAAAACGGCGTCAAGCCTGCTATCAATGGGTCCTTTAACGAACCGGAAAAATAAAGCAGTACAAATCGGAACATTGTCACCCTAATAAAGAAAACTAGCCGCAGATGGTATCCAATGCCCTTTTGTAGAACCAAAGAATCCATGCGCCAGATCACTAGTACGACATGTTACCTTTAATCAGTCACCTTTGCCTCCTGAATGGTACAATAATTCAATGCCCACCACATAAAGAAACGACATTACGTAATCTTTTACCTATTGAAGTAGACAAAATTTCCATGTTATTTCAGTCAAAAAAATTTTTCCATGTTACTCTTCTTATTCTCCTACGCACTCTATGCCCTATTACCGTGTTAAATGTTATTTCCAATTGCAATAAAAATAATAATAATAATAACGCCTCTTTGTCCAAAGTGAAAAAGTACTAAGCATAGCTGAGAGACCAAATTTGGAGGCCCAATGTAAAAAAGCGAAAACACTATTATGCCCAGCTTCAGAAGCACAAAAAGGGCTTATGCCATGGACTTATGAATATATATTATATATGAGGATCGATACATGACTGTTTTTAAAGTTGTCGTTTTGTATTTATCATATCTAATATAATAAATAAAATATACGACACGACAGAAATATATTATACGACATATAAAAAAAAATTATATGACACATATAATCAACTCTTAATAAAAAAAAATTTTTAATGATTAATTACACGTGTTGTTTAATTTTTTTTATATATCTTATAATTTTTTTAAAATTTTTTTTTATATTATATATTTTATCTATTATATCGTATATTAATAATTACCAAATAACTACTTAAAAAATAACTAAAATTTTTTTTCATATATAAATATGGGTCCAAGACATTGTCCCAACAATCACGAGAAAAGACTGACTGACGGACGCCTCCGGACCTCATGAATTGAGGCCCTTTCTAACTGTCAGACTTGGACACAGATATTGAAAGAAATGAATCAGCCACTGTCCAATGACATTGAGGGCTAAGGAGGGCTAAAGTTGTCCCAATAAGTCGTTTCTTCCGCATCCTAGCCCAGCTATTATCCAATGCCTTTCTTGGGTGATTTTGGTGCCACAAGATTTTTCATTTTTTTTTTTTTTTTAAGTTTTAAGAGAGGCCGTAAGATAAGAAAAAATAGAATGAAATCATTAGATATTGAATACAAAATTAAGAAATTTTAATAAATATTCAAACCAATTTTATTAAAGATAGAGTACGTGTTACTTGAGTTTTTACGAGAAGATTGCTGTCCACAAAATTGTGTCCAATCACTGTTAAATTGTCCTGCAGCATGAAAATTTATTTAGACTTCTAAGTATATGATCTAATTTTACATGCCAAAATTGAAATAAAGCTGCCAATCCTTCGCCCACTTGCACATAATAATATTCTCCAAGAAGAGTCTATAGCTTGAAACTAGAAGTGTCAAATGGGTGGTAGGGTTGGGTTCCGGTTGCATCACATCAGATTCGAGGTATTTAGAGTTGAATTACTAATGGGTCACGTCTTGTTATAATTGAGTTCGAGTCAATTTGTGGGTCAACACGCTATTACGCTCATTTTTTTAAAAATAAGTGTTTTTTTACTAATTTTTTATTTTATCATACATTCAAATATGTAAATTATATTATCTGTATGCATGATATATTATGAATATAAATTTTATATTATAGTTATTTATTTATATATACAAATTATATTATTATATGTGAAATCATTTATTTTAAATTTTTTGTGTATTAATTTGTACATATGTGTTTTTGTGTGCGTGTGCATAGATAAAATTTTCAAACTATTTTGAATTTTAAAAAGATAAAGATAGGTAATTATATAAAACAAAAGATTTGGTATCAATATAAAATAATTAAATATATATCAAAAACGATATCCAACGCACGAGACTTTCATATTTGTGGATTTTAAGGAAATGCTTAACATAGGTAGCGTTACTCTTATTTTCATAGTGATGTTGTTTTTATGATTCAAACCTGTAACCATCAGGTTATAATAAAATAAAATTTCGCTACACTAAAACTTGTCCTTCGAAACATATATATATGATAAATAAAAATTATATAAGTTTTGTATAATATATGAAAATAAAATGATGTACATATGTGTTGTATGTATAGTTGTCATATATAAATAAAGTAATAAGTAAAAATATAAGAAAGTATTAAATAATAATTTTTTTTATAAAAAAATTGATTTCTAAAGTAAAATTCATGTTTTTTGAGTTAGGTGTAGGTTGGGTTCGGGTTAGATTCTAATTTAGATCATTTTAAGTTGAGTTACTTTCAAATCATGTCGTATTTAAATCGAGTTCAATTCCAATCTTTACAATGCAGGTGGATTGGGTTAAAATTTGGCATCTCTAAGTAAAATCCCCAGTCCTTTCACGTGATTTTACAATTTTATTGCATTTGTTTCGTAACAATTATCACCTCATACAATAAATTGTAACACTTTACGCCAAAACAAATAAAATAACTATGTCATAGGATTGAAGATACCAAACGTGGGACTATTACACCAAAGCGATACTTGGATTTATTATATTTGTTGAAAGTTGTATTTTTACTTGTTTATTCTTTAAAGGAAAAGAATTAAAAGAGACTTAAATTTAAATAATCCTTTCTTTTTTTGATAAAACAAAAAGAAATATTTAGAAATATTTTTTCCTTTTTTTTCTCTAAAAAAAAAAGAAGGAATATAATTTTTTTTCCTTCTTATAGTTTTTTTTTGTTTTTTTATTTTTATTCATTATGAGTATGTGAGTTGCGTGGATTTTAAAATTATGCACACAATCGTTAATATAAATTGAATAAATTACAATATATGTTACATCATAGTTAAGTAAATTGATTTTGTACTTTTAATTATTGGGGATTGCTAGCAACAGCCGAACTTTGCCATAACTTTTACCTTCTCCCTCTCAACTTGCCACTTGTCGCCTGTCGAGTTGTCTCAAACTTGTAATCGGAAGATGCAAGTTGGAGGGTTATAGAAATTAAAATGATATAATGGTAATAAACTTGATTTTTTGAAAAGTTTATTTAAAATAATAAAATCATAACTTTATTTAGAATTTGACTAAAAGATGTATAAAATAACCATAAACTAGTCATGAAAATGATTTTAACTTCTAATAAATAATTAAAATTTTAATTTATTTTAAAATTAAATACTAAAAGTACTTAACGATACATTAAATGTATTTAGTGTGACTTTAAATATAATTAGTATAATCTTAAATCTTGATTTATCAAATTTTTTCTCTAGAAAATTTTTATACTACTTATACTTATTTTATGACTATTTTCTATATCCTCTTAATTTTTTCCCTTTACTTTTTATTTTTATTTGTGTCGGCATTGTTCGTCCTCTTAAACTCAACTTATAAAACACAAAGAAACAAGAGTTGTCAGGATATGGAAATTAAGATGACATAATGATAATAATTTCAACATCTCAAAACAATAAAAAATTTTTGAAAACAACAAATTTTTTGAAATTAAGACTTAGAGTAATACTAAATATATTTAAAGTAACACTAAATAAGTTTAGAGTTTAATTTTTAAAAGAGTTAATATATAAAAATATCACCAATTTTACTTAAGTAACAAATCTAGCACCAACTTTATATAAAGTAACAAATTTGGCACACTGTGAAATTTTTTGAATAAAATTTATCTGTTTTGATGATATGACACTAACTTATATGATTATCATGTTATCGAAATAGACATATTTTTATAAATCTGTTATCGAAACTGAAAAATTTTATTCATATAAAATTATTGCATGTTAGATTTGTTATTTTAAATGAAGTTGGTATTAGATTTATTATTTTAGATAAAGTTGGTAATAATTTTGTATATTAACCCCTTTTTAAAAAATAAAATTTTAATTATTATTAAAAATTAAATTTATTCTTATCTCTACTCTATAGTTATATCCTACGTCTTCTTAATCAAAATCTAAGTAAAGTTATAATTTTATTATTTTAAATAAACTTTTCAAAGAGTCAAGTTTATTACTATTATGCCATTTTAATTTCCACAACCCTCCAACTTGTATCTTCCTGTTGCAATTTGAAGCAACTTAACAAGTGACAAACGGCAAGTTGAGAGGGAGAAGGCAAAAGCAATGGTAAAACTTAATTGTTACTAGTAATTCCTATGATTATTACTCTACATAATATAAAAGTATTCTAAGAAAATCATATTTCTTAATAACTAGTATTACGCCCGGTAATACACGAACTTTTCATATTTATTGAGAAGTGCATGTTTATCGTGTTTTATTTCAAACAATAAAAACAAAAATAAATTGCTAATATTTTTTTTTCAAAAAAATAAAAAATGATTTGGAGAGTTCTTTTTTCAAATACTTAAATTATGAATATGTTTTTCCTTCTAAGAAAAATTAGAAATTTTAAAATTTTCATAATCAAGGTTTAAACTTTTTTGAGTTTCCAAATGATTCCTAAATATTTAATTTTCATTTCATATAATCTATTTTTGAAGAAGAATTGATCAAATTATTAGATACCTAATTTGACTTCATAAAGATAATATAAAAAAAATATTCAAATATGTACAAAAAACATAAAAATACGTCCATGTACATATTTTGCTATTTTTTTAATCCTTTCATCTACATACAACATGCAAAAATTTTACATTTTTTCTACGTAGAGTTAAAAAAAAAATTAGAGTGTGTTACCTTTTATATGTAGGAAAAATAAGAAAATTTTAACGAAATACAGTTGTGGACATATTTTCGGTTGTGTTTGAGTGTTTTATTTTTCTTTTACTTTTTTTGTTAAGTCAAGCTACGCATCTAACAATTTGACCAATTCATGTCCAAAAAAGAGCTCATATGGAATGAAAATCAAAAGTGTAGGACTAGTTTATAAACTCAAAAGGTTTACAATTAAATGCAAATATTCCCAAATGTTTAGAACTTATGGGGGCTTATCCCAATATTTATAGGCAAACTTAACTCTATCATTGTGATCACTCTATAATGTCAAATTTTAACCTGATTTAGACGAATTGATATAAGTCTGAAGCAGGATCGAAGCGCAAAGAAAAAAGATAAATAAATGCCAACACTTAATTGAGTCTTTAATAGGTTTTTTGGAATCTACCAGAGAATATAAAACGATTCTCAAAACAGAATTTTCATTGATATTTGCTAACTGAATATACTTGATTGATTGATAATTGGTAAAATTGATTACAAAAGAAAAACTATAACCCTATTTATAATAACTTATAGATTTAGCGACTAGGTAAAAATCAAAAGGAAAGTAAATCTCACTATTACATAATTGTCTAATATATAATACTTATAGACCAAATATTCTAGAATTATCTTAATTAAAACTCCTAAATAGGTTAAAATACTCTAAAACAAATAAATAAACTATGAAATAATAATATAAAAATTACAACATAAGTCTATTTTAAACCCCTTTATTAGAAAGAAACTCTCTCTCAAGTTAACAACCAAGAACTTATGTCTTCCGTACCACAAAACAAATAGTTAGAATAAATGAGGGCCTTCAATAGGAACCAACAGTTTCTCTAGTGAACCGTAGTGTAAAATGACGCTAACCAACATGGAAACTAAACCAAAACTGGTGTCTTTACTAGGAACCAATAGTTTCTCTTGTGAACCGTAGTGTAAAATGACGCTAACCAACATGGAAACTAAACCAAAATTTTTCTCAACTTAGCTGTCCACTCTACGAAATCCAATAAACACTGTAGGTTGAGAATTAATAAGATCCTTAGACTTGTGGGTTATAGGATCATCCTTTGAATTGATCAAATCTACGGAAGATACTATAATTACTTGGTCCTTATTAAAATCTTCATCATCACACAAGAAATCAACTAACTCAGCCATAGCGTGGTATATAACAATGTTATTGGAGGACCCTTGGATCCCATAATTATCAGGCTTTAAAGTGCGTTTAGCGGGGAAAGAGGCTATAATAGGGGACTTGATCCATGAAGACTGAAAAAAATGGAATAGAAGGAAAATACTGTGACTCTTTCGACCGGATAAAACTGCAGCTATTGAGAAATTCCAGCTTAGCTATCATCCAAGAGAGGACACACTTGTTTGGCACTTTGATAGGACAATAGAATACTCTGTGAAATGGGGATGTTATAGAGCGACGTTATCGAGTTATATGAACATAGTTGCATATTCCCCAAGTGGTGTGATGAGGGAAGAGGACTAGGGTGCGTTGTGGTCTGTAAAAAAAACCCAAAAATTAAGGCGTTTATTTAGAGAGCAGTGGAGAACACCTTTACCCAAAAGAATCTATGCAAAAAGAGGACACGACCCATACTTTTTTGGGGTGTCAACGTGCACAAGCCACGTGGTTTGCAAGTGCTATGAATTATTTTTTTATATGTGTACCCAATCTTTCGTCATTCAGTGAATGGCGAAGAACAATGGTGATCGTCTTTAAGAGAGAAGGTGAGTCAGAGCTTCTTCATAAATTAACGATTTTATGTTGGAATATCTGGAAGACCATATGTAGATTTTGTATGGAGCAATTCCAAATCTCTTCTTTGAGGACTCTAGAAAGAGCAAATAAAGACTTTGAGACACAAGATTAATGGTGGTACAGTAAGTAATCAGGGGACTAGAAGGTGTCATTAAGATTAATAATGACGCAGCTTTTGAAGGAAGTAGTGGATAAGCGGGAGTCGCAATAGTATATAGGGATGACCATGGTGGGGTAATAGATTGTACTTCCAAAAGAAGGAGAGTGACTTTTGCACTTATAGGGGAAGCTCCTGGTCTGCGCCTTGCTACCACGGTTGCTACCAAAAGAGTTTGGTCTTGTGTCTAGTTTGAAATAGACTGAAAAACTCTCTATAAAGCTTGCATGAAGAGAGACTCTCAATGTCCATGGGAAATAGGGTCAATTATAATAGATATTAGAGAATGGCTCTCTCGAACAAAGGAGGCCAAGCTAATATTGATTAGTAGGGGAGCAAATTATGTAGTTGATTAGATTGCTAAGGTTGTATGGGACGGTAGATGCCCTTGTGATTGCGTTGATAAACCCCCAAGAGCTTTGAGAGAACTTTTAATAGCTAATTATTGTATTGGCTAGTAATTTTGCTTCTGGAATTGTTAGAACATTATAAATTTATAAATATTCTATCTGATACCTCCAAATCATATCAATAATTTTTGCAATCTTCCTTTATATGATTTGGTGAATCTCATTGATTCCTTTGATTTATTATTTCCTATTTTGTGTACAGCAGCTAGGTAGGGGCAATTTTACTGAATGTTTATATGTGTGTGTGTGTGTGTGTGTGTGTGTGTGGACGAAGGCACATGGAGGGGAAATTTTTAGTTAGAGAGTCTGGGGAGGCAAAGGGCAGTTTAAATAAATGTTTATTAGTAATTGTTTAGCAAAATGTAACAGAGGAAGCCGGGTAGCACTACTGGGAAGGTGCAATTTGTTCCCCCTTTCCTTATCAGTCCATCACACGTTCGAGGCTTCATAGTGTGCATATGGGTGGTTGTTTTTTTCGTTTCACATTGGGTCAAATGACTTTTTTTTTTTTTTTTTCTCTTTTTTCTTTTTGAGGATGACAGTAACATAATTATAACCTTTGTTTGCTTATGCTTCACTGAGGGCACGCAGTAGGCTAAATGTCCTTTTTTTTTTTTTTTTTTACTTCCTTTCTTTTATGTTTTTTGGTTTTTTTCATATATATATTTTTTTAGTTTTATAATTTACTATTTTGCTTTTAGAGAATTTTTTTTTGGAATAGAAAAAAAATGTATACCACTGACATATAGGTCATTGTATCTGTAAGTCAAAGTAAGGAGTTATCCGTTGATGTTCTCATTCAATCTTTTAAAGGAGAGAACACACCACCTAAATATTGTTGGGTCCGAGTGGCCCTCTCACATGCCAACCTTGATATTAACAAGTTTTGAACTAGCAACATACAAAGTAATAGATTTTTTGGTATGAAAGTGTAGCCGTTGGGATTTGAATCCGAGCTAATGCGATGGGAAGCACTCCGGATCACCAACCAAGTTACTACCTTAGGTAGTTACTTTTCAAGAATTAAATTTTATTAAATGTGAAATTTCATATACTGAATTATCTATTTAAATCATTTCATTTATGTTCAAAAGTATTTGAATAAATTTTTCTTATTTTCATACAATATTTTCAGAAATATTTAATCTTTTAATGAAACACTTTATTAATAATGGATATTAAAAAAGAAAAAATATCTAGAAACATATTATATATTTAAACATGTATTTATTTATAAAATTGACTTTAATTTCATCAATTACAATAATTACAAAAAAATTATATTTTCTACAATAAATATTATAAAGAATCTATTGTGCAATCACATGAGAGTTAAATGAATAAATGATTCAATTATTACTTATATAAAAAAAATATATTTAATTACATATAAAAAATAAAAAAATAGTTTTGAGTCATTAAAAATTACAAAATATAATTATAATATTTATTACTCAAAAAAATAAATATAATTTTTTTTTATTTTTTATTATACAAATTAATTTTATTATCGTAAACTTGCATACAAAATTGTCTTCCTAAAATTTCTTTCTGGCTTCATCCCTGTGACCCCTGACAGTAATCAACGTACAAAAATTATTTATTCTCTCAAATTCTTTCTCTTTTATCTTTTTTTTTTTGGTGCACTTTTTTATGATAGTATCAATCTCCACTCTTACATAAAAATTAAAAAAAAAAATGTGAGAGGAATACAGTTTATTTTGCTACCGTTGCCCTTGTCCGATTTTCTTGGTTGTCGAACTTTCATTTTGGTGGTTGGAATTTTTGTTTCTTTTGGTTGTTCATTTTTGTTAGAGTTTACCTTTAAATATTTAGAAGCTTGCAGAGTATCATTGGAAACGTTATGTTAAATGTTTTGTTGTTCCATGATCCTTTTTCTGTCTTTTATTCTCAAATCCCGATTCATCAATCTCTGACAAGTTTAATGCAACAAACCACGTCAGATTCCAATAACATTTGAGTTGAAATGAGTTGGATAAGGAGCGTTTGCGGATAGGAGCAGACAGACTTAGAAATATATATGTATTTAATTAGTTGTTAGTGAAATGAATGATTTTCTATTCGCACTCAATTTATCATACAATTCAATATATTCAATTTAATCAATTATTGATAAATTGAATTGGGCTAATTTTAGCAGATTTCATGCAATAAAAAAAAAATTATAATTTTCTTTTTAGCCAGCAGCTGCACTTTTTCATCTCTGTCTCTAAAATGATGGGACTTTACTCTTTAGTTACAATTTTCTTTATTTTTTCTTTATATATATATATATATATATATATATATATATATATATATATATAAGCTTTTTTATTTTTTTTTTATTTTTTTTATTTTTTTTTTGTATTGACAGTATTTGTGTTGAGCATACAAACACTCATTTAAATCAAACGTGTCTTTTTTTCAAATAATGATAAATAAATTTGTGTTAAATGTATACATATCGATGTTTATAACATGTGTTCTGTTCATGGAATAAGATTTATTGGGCTTTGATCATCTTCAATACATTAATGGGCTCAAAATATTGTACACAAAGTGTGATCCTTCTTCAACTGTAACATACACATAACTTTTTTAGAAGTGAAATATTGGGTTATGCAACACATATAAATGATCCAACAGGTGCAATAAAATGTTCAATAAAACATTTTTCTCCAAATAATTTTGTTGATAATTCATTCAAAGAGGAATAAATATCCTCCATAACTTACCTAACATTAAGCATTAGAAACAGATACTCTTAGAACAATAACTAAAATTAATTTCTTTTAATATATATATATGGATTGGGTCAGATTAGGCGGGTCAAAACCTCCAATCCGCACCTAATTCATTTATGACGGATGATGCGAACCCCGCAGATAGTACCGGAAGACCCAACGCCTATAAAGAGACGCAAACCCCACGGATACACCGAAAGACCCACGAACGAGATTGAAATCACAACCCAAGGAAAGCCAAGTCAGGTTTGAAGGAACCTTGACCCAACGTCTATACGGAGACGCGAACCAAAGGTATAAAAGAAGGATATAGTCGTCACACCCTAGAAAAGAAAGAAGGAGGGTGATAAGACTTAGGTTGAATACCACAAGGAAGTGTCCTTGATAAGTTCGGTAAAAGAGTTTTGAAACTCTAAACAACGATTGTTCTCAAATCATAATTCATCAAAATTATTCAATTCTTTTAAAATAAAAGTCTTACAAGCCTTTTATAGGCAAACCCAAATAGTTAGGGTTTTAAACCTAGTAAGACTAGAAAACCTATTAAGACTAAAAAACCAAGTTCCTACACGAATAAGAAAAACCTAATTCAACTAGAAACTTAAAAATTAAATCTAATTCCTACTTGCAAACGGATTGGGCTTAAATAAAACATTGTTTGGCCCAAAACAACAATTAAAACTCTAAACTAAACAATCCAAATCAGTCCACACATAGTCTTGTATGCATTAGGCCCAAATAATTCTTGTTGGCCCAATCTTCCTCAATTTGGTTAACACTCCTCTTCTTGCACTTGGATCACATTGATGTAGACTTGTAGGATCTCCAATCTTCATTGATTGCTCCACAAATAAAGCACGTTTCTTGCTCTCCAAGGAAAGTCCACCGGGCCATAAAATCACACCAAATCATGTAGTGAGGGTGCTAGCCAGACTCACATCATTCCCCCTTTCTTCAAAAAGATTTGTTCTCAAATCTTGCTGTCGTTCTACTTCGAAACCTGGAGGAATGTCTTGAGCTACAAGGAATTGATGTCTCCCATGCCAAAGAAATAGATACTTAGAGTATTTTGATGCCTTCACCGCAAAGCAAAATCTCCTCTTTTGAATTACCACCAAGCGATCAAACAAAGAATATGAGCTAAGGTGGTTCAGCACTTGATCTGCAATGACAAAATCAACATGAGTAGACACATCAAGTATAGAATCAACAAAATCTATTGGTTGTGGTGTAGTTGAACTGAATGGTAGCTCTATAGTAGGATATTTTGCTAACTCTCCACCATCTACCAATTCAACTTCATGCACGGATTCCACATCCAATTCACAATCTTCCACAAGTTGAAGCTTATGGCCTTTAAATTCACATTCTACAACATCAACCAAAGTCTCCACTTCACCATCATGAACAACTTTCTCATGTGATACACAACCAAGCTCAACAACTTCAGTTTCAACCTCTAAATCAACTCTCATGCTTGATACCACACACTCATGGTCAGATGTGTGATCAACAACCTCATCTTCAACCTCATGTTCTTGTGCAACTTCTTGGACCACATCAACACAAGATTCAGAACTCACATGCTTTGATTTAGAACTCCCCACTTGCCTGATATATTCACTAAACTTTTGGAGAAACTCTTTATAAAAAATCCTTTCCTTCATTGGCACATCCTTCTTACCCTTCTCTTGGCTACTTCCAACCTCCTTACTTTTGTTTGGATCAGACTTGAATTTGTTTGATGCTTTATCCTCCTTTTTTTTTCAATTCGGCTTCCATGCTGGGGAAGAAGTCAAATTTGAATAATATCTTGATGTTGTACTCCTCCCTTTGAGCTGCCTTTCAATCTTCATAGCCATATGAACCATGTCCTCCAACTCCACATAATGTCGTAGCTCTACTATATTGGCTATGTTCTTGTTTAGCCCTTGTAGAAATCTAGCCATTGTAGCTTCTCAATCTTCCTCAACATTGGCGCGGATCATAACTATCTCCATCTCCTTATGATACTCCTCCACGCTCTTGGTACCTTGAGTAAGCCCTTGCAACCTGCGATAAAGCTCACGATAATAATGGTTAGGAACAAATCGTTTCCTCATAATTGCCTTCATCTCATCCCAAGTGTCAATTGGTCTCTCACGATTTCTTCGACGATTGAGCACCAACTGGTCCCACCAAACTATGGCATAATCGGTGAACTCCACGACTGCTAACTTCACCTTCTTCTCCTCAGAATAATCATGGCAGTTGAACACAAGCTCTACCTTTTTTTCCCACTCTAAGTAAGTATCAGGATCACTTTTGCCTTGGAATAGAGGAATCTTCATTTTGATGCTTCCAAGGTTGCGATCTTGTTCCCATCTCCCAATGTTCTCATCTCCTCTACCTCCACGGCCTATTTCACGTCTACCTCTCTCTTCTCTACCACACGCCATTCTACCCACACTATGATTGGAGGCTTGATCATCTTCAACAAAGTCATCCTCAAAGTGAGCTTCATAATGTTCTCCACCATTCCCACGTGCATTGGGAACTCTTTGGTGCTGCCCCCGCTGCAAATTGGCTATGGCAGCTTCTTGTCTATCCATGCTATCTCGCATTTCATCAAAACACGCAAACACTCGATCAAATTGTTGTTGCATCGCTTTGATCTTGAATGACTCATTAGCTGATCCTTTCTCCAAAGCACCTTTGCCATGGTCTGTAGACATCTTTAAACCTGCAAAATTATGTTAGAAAGGACCTCACAAACACTCCCTCACGTGTTTGCACTCCACTCCTCACGTATGACACTCAATCTCTCGTGTTTGCACACAAATCAATTTGGCTTTTCTCTCCAATGCAACTCACACTCTTGCCTTTTTCCACTCAATTGTTCCTCACTCTAAGTTCCTTTGGAGCCAAGAACCAATAAAAATTCAGTTTACAAACTCCTTGCAACAGCTAGAACTAAAGGCTGAAGGAAAAACAACAAGGGAAAGGGTTTGGTACAAGCTGCTGTCCACACAAGTAATTTGGCCAAATAGTTTTTTTTTTTTTTAATATGGCCAGAACTCCTTTTTTTTTTTTTATATTTTTGGTTAAACTTGCTGGAAAGTAACAAAAACTGACTCCAATAACCACTAGGAAACACAAAAGAAGGTTTAGATTGGGCGGACTAGGGTTTCTCACTTTTTTCCCAATCAGGACAGATATTGGGCGCTGATTTCGAACTCGATTTTGGCTATGCTTCCAACAGAACTGGGCTTTTCTCAAAACACAAAAGTTGTAGCCCTATGTGTTAGCTTTCAAACGCAACTGGAATCACTCAATTTGGAGTTGTATAGAAGAAGTTATTGCACAAATACTGAACAGACGTCAAATCTGGCGGACAGACACGCGGAAACACAAAGACTTAGGGTTTTTTCGTTTTTTTCTTTTTTTTTTTTAATAATTTTCAGCAAAGAACACACGAACAAAGGACAAAGAACACACTAGGGTTTTGTTTTTTTTTTTTTTTAATTTTCTGGAATAGACACTAAACAACAAAACAAAGAAGACAAAGATGAATAGACACAAATCTAGGGTTAGGAACACGATGGAAAACACAAAAAATAAAACTTTGGATACGCAAACCTGACCTAGAGTTTAAGCTCTGATACCAACTGATGCGAACCCCGCAGATAGCACTGGAAGACCCAACGCCTATAAAGAGACGCAAACCCCACGGATACACCGAAAGACCCACGAACGAGATTGAAATCACAACCCAAGGAAAGTCAAGTTAGGTTTGAAGGAACCTTGACCCAACGTCTATATGGAGACGCGAACCAAAGGTATAAAAGAAAGATATAGTCGCCACACCCTAGAAAAGAAAGAAGGAGGGTAATAAGACTTGGGTTGAACGCCACAAGGAAGTGTCCTTGATAAGTTCGGTAAAAGAGTTTTGAAACTCTAAAGAACGATTGTTCTCAAATCATAATTCATCAAAATTATTCAATTCTTCTAAAATAAAAGTCTTACAAGACTTTTATAGGCAAACCCAAATAGTTAGGGTTTTAAATCTAGTAAGACTAGAAAACCTATTAAGACTAAAAAACCAAGTTCCTACACGAATAAGGAAAACCTAATTCAACTAGAAACTTAAAAATTAAATCTAATTCCTACTTGCAAACGGATTGGGCTTAAATAAAACATTGTTTGGCCCAAAACAACAATTAAAACTCTAAACTAAACAATCCAAATCAGTCCACACATAGTCTTGTATGCATTAGGCCCAAATAATTCTTGTTGGCCCAATCTTCCTCAATTTGGTTAACACTCCTCTTCTTGCACTTGGATCACATTGATGTAGACTTGTATGATCTCTAATCTTCATTGATTGCTCCACAAATAAAGCACGTTTCTTGCTCTCCAAGGAAAGTCCACTGAGCCATAAAATCACACCAAATCATATAGTGAGGGTGCTAGCCAAACTCACATCATTTTAGAATTTTAAAACCGCAACTAATTTAAATCTTTGCAATTTTGGAGGGTACGAGTTCCTGTGTTGAATTAGTCGAATTAGGTTAGGTTGGTAAGTTTTTGAACTGCCCTAAGTTGAATAAGAAATGATTCAAAATTTAAAGTCAAATTTAATCTAGTCTGCAATTCAGTATTTGACTTCTATGACTTAATTTTTTTTATAATTAAATATTATAATATTTGAATCATAAATTTTATATACAAAAAATTATAGTTTTTATTATTCCACTAAGAATTTTATAAACATTGATTTGGAAAAACAAAAAAAAAAATTTATTATTTGATATTTTCTTATTTTTTCACTTGTTAATTTATCCATGCATATGCAGCTGTATACATGCACATCACACATACACAATATTTTGCTTTTAGATATTACACAAACATGTCACATTTAATTTATATAATAAATTAAATTTCTTATGCATATTAATATGTTACATTAATTTAAGATTATTTATTTTTTATAGTATTATATGTTTTTATATTTATAATATCCTAAAAATTATATATATACACAAAATATACATACATAAATATCAATATACTAATATTTTAAATAATATAATACCTTATTTTGATATTAACAGGTCAACTTGTAACTGAACTTTAATGATAAAATAAAAATTAGAATAAAAATAATAAAATATATCCTTTTTATACAAATTAATATATATAAATAAAAAATGTGAGGATAAAAAATTAATTTTTGAATAATAACTTCAATATATAATTAATATAAATTGAGAAATTTGATTTAAAAATAAATCAAACATGACTTAACTCGAATATAATTCAAATTAGGATTACCTCACTCAAATTCCACTAGATAACCGGATTTGACGGGTCTACTCTACAACAGTGTGCCATGTTTTATTCCCAATGATTTTTCTGGTTGGAGAGATTATTATTAGGGATGCACCATATGGCCAAACTATTAGGTTATATTTTATCTAAACTCATTCTTTTTATTTTATTTTATTATAAATTAAATTTTATAAGTACTTAATATTATTTTAAATATATTTAATATTATTTTTAATTATAATTTTTAAATTTTTTGTGATCAATGCAGTATAATTACTATTTAGCTTTCTTATTTAGTCTTGAACCTTTTCTTCTATTATTATTATTATTATTATTATTATTATTATTTTCCAACTAACGAGGAGATTGGTTGGAACGGTTGTCTGCCTCATCGAGCTCTACATCCATTCCAGTTCGTGAACTCAATGTAAGATATTTTCGGCATTTTGCTCCTTCTGAGGAGCACAAGCCGGCTCAATTTATAAAAAAGGAAAAAAAAAACCCGGTTCAGCACCATAATGAACCGGTCCACGAGCCCAGAGGGGCAGCGCTTCTTGCTTGCACCGTCAATGGTCCTTTACGTTGCGCCTTGTTTGTCTGATATGTGAGCAAAGCAAGAGCTCCGCCGCCCCGCACTCGCACAAAACCCTAACCAAGAAGAAGAAGAAGAAGAAGAAGCGAGACAGATACAGAGAAAAAGAAAAATGCCATTCATATCGCAAATTCAGAGACAAAAAGACTACAATCTCTTCCCCTCTACAACTCCCATAGTCATCGACAATGGCGCCTCCTATTTCCGCATCGGGTAAAGTCAATTCCTTTAAACCCTAACTTGAGGTTTTTTTTTTTTTCAAAAATAATTTTGAAATTCTTTTTTTTTTTTTTTCTTGAGAGTAATTTTGTGTGATTCATCAGCTGGGCGGGGGAGACCGATCCTCGAGTTATTTTCCGCAACATTGTTCAGAGACCACGACACAAAACTACTGGTAATATTAGTATCTTCTTTTTGTTCCTCCTCGATATTTCTGTTTGGTTGCTGAGAAAATGGAGTAAAATAGAAGGGTTAAAGTTAACCTCATGTGCTTTATCTCTTTTGCATCTTACCTCTCTAAATTTTAATTTCTTTTTAAGATCTTGTGCCTTTCAATTTTGACAATTATGGTCTTCTACCAGAATTCTGCGAATTAAGCTATGGGCAAAAGGGTCGTCTTGCATGTGTTTTATTTTTATTTTATGGTGGGATTCCAATTCTGGATTTTGATTTGGAGTTTAAGGAATGCTGATGTGGAGGATGGAATTAAAAATAGTTTCATAATTTTGGTTGAAAAGAATAAAACTTTATGACAATTGACATTGTTTTGGTCAAGAGAAATTAGAGGACCTTCATTGAAATCCCAAAGAGTTAGGATGCAAGAAGAAGCAAACCACAAGGTGTGCATTTGACCAAAATAGAATGCTAAGCAGCCCTCTGTTTTTGGAGGGTAAATTGTTCCGATCGATCAACAGATTTGCTACTTGAGACCAAATCCTCTGGTCTTGAAACCTTCATTTCATCATTCATGTTTTGTTGTGATGTGCTTATTTGCTCTATAACAAAAGTGAGTGTGTTTTATGGTTTCTTTCTTAGATTGTTTGGTGGGAGTTATCACTGCATAACTTAATCTTTTCTGATTTGATATTGTGTGGGCTGCGCAGGCGAAACTGTGACCGTTGTTGGTGACCATGATCCTGCATTGTTGAGATACTTTGACTGCACTCGCTCTGGTCCACGATCCGCTTTTGATAGCAATGTCGTGTATCAATTTGAGATAATGGAATATGTATGTTTATCCTGATTATCATAACTACACTTTTAAGTTTATAGCTCTATTACCTAGTATTGTGCACTAGTCTTATTCAGGACAATAAATTTAGATTCATTTAAATTGCAACAATTCATTTAGCTCCATGACAAATAAATGGATGCACTTAAGTTGCTGACCTGTTCAATTTAACCTGTCACTGTTGGGGTTTCACTAACCAGTTCCTCCTTATTGTAGATTCTTGACTTTGGATTTGATCGGCTGGGAGCAAATGAATCAAATGAATCACAGGTACAATAAAATGTTATCTCAGGAATTGAATTTCTGTTTATTTTTTATCTTCCATAGTCTTATTTGTTTCTGCAGTGGCTGTCTTTGAATATGTTATAGCAGAGGCTAATTGTCTGGTTTAAATCACCTTATCTCATATTGCCCATGAGCATAGTGAACCTTCTGTTTTCATTGACATTTATGGTATTTTTATTTGAGGCAGTTTTAGTGAAATGTGAATATTCTTTGGTTGACCTTCAGAAAATTTAAACTTGGTTGCTAAGTTGTGGAAAGTTAGAATCAAGTAGGACGGATATCAAATAAAATTTCTGCAATTAGCATGCCAAAAAACTTGTTCATAATGTGAAGTTGGAGTTTCAAGCACTGCCATGCATTTACCATGATGATCCGTGTATGCGCTATGCTACACAAGCTGCACAATTTTTCTTTGGGTCCTCAGTGATACTTACTTAAGGGTGTTATTCCACGTGTTCACATGATTTTCTGCTGATTTTTGTTTACTTGAGGCAGAACAGATTGATCATCCTGTCCTGATTACAGAATGTGTGTGCAACCCTGTTCACTCCCGCAGTAAAATGGCAGAGCTGCTTTTTGAAACCTATGGAGTTCCATCTGTAGGTATAAGTTATTGACTGCCATTTGTGGGGAATTTCCTGTACCCTTTGGTGTCACTATTTTCGCTTCTTTTAAGTCTGTTGCTTCTGTAATTAACTAGTATGTTGAACCATCATTGCAGCATTTGGCGTTGATGCTGCGTTTAGCTATAAGTATAACCAACAACATGGAGTTTGTGATAAAGATGGACTTGCTCTCTGCCCAGGATTCACTACAACTCATGTTATTCCGGTATGCTTTCCTAACCTTGGATCTGCTTGGTCCAAGGGCAGAATTTGGGAGTCTGTTTTTGGAAGATTCTACAATATCTGTAATTAGGATGTTGATGCATATGAGACTGAATGATGAAAAAATCTCTCTCTCTCTCTCTCTCTCTCTCTCTCTCTCTCTCTCGCATGCTTTTTTACATTGCTATTGTATTTGTTGCTTAACAGGTCTGCAATTTAGTATTTTAAACCAGAAAATAGTATATTTTCTGGGTATATTTGCTTGCACATAGTACTTGATGTCTATTGTGTTCAATTGTCTGGTATCATCAGTCCATCACTGTTTCCAAGGTCTAATATTTTGCGATAGATACTGGGTGGATAAATGTGTAGAACTATTTGCTATAATTATGATTAATTTTTGTTCTCAGTTTATTGACGGAGAGCCTATTTACAAAGGATGCTGCCGAACTAATATAGGTGGATTCCATGTCACTGACTACTTGAAGCAACTTCTTTCACTCAAATATCCTCATCATATGTAAGTTTATGTCTCGTTAGGTTTACTTAAATCTTATGTGTGTTCACTTGTTGCATATTTTGATATGTATTTGACATGCTCCTACAGTCAACGACTTACATGGGAGAAAGTTGAAGACTTGAAAATGGAGCACTGTTATATTGCATCAGATTATGCTTCAGAAGCTCGACTATTTCAGGTAACAAGCTTGGATCTCTTTGCATATTATTTGCCGATTCTAAAGGTTGACTGTTGTAATTATGTACAGAAAGGAACCAAGGAAGCTGAAGATAAAACTAGGTGTTGGCAGCTTGACTGGACTCCACCACCAGTTGAGGAGCCCCCTTCAGAAGAGGAGATTGCCAGAAAGGCAGCCATAAAGGAGAGACAGGGTCAAAGGTTACGAGAAATGGCCGAGGCAAAGAGGTCATCTAGGATAAATGAACTGGATAATGAGTTGCGTGGGTTGGAATTTCTTTTGCATCAGCTCGAACAAGTGGCAGAGAATGAAATTCCAACTTTTCTGAAAGAAACTGGCTATGCGTCCAAGCAGGAAATAGAGGCTTCTGTTTTGAAGGTAACGCAGTCTTTACGAAAAGCAAAAGGTGAGCCAAAGAACGAACTTGCGGAAGTTGAAGAGAAGACTGACTCTTCTGGAAATGAAAAGTATCCTCTTGTTAGTGTTCCTGACAACATGCTGACCCCAGAGCAGGTGTGCCTTGATATCTATTGACTGATGATATGCCTTGCTTTTGGGAAATGGCTATTAATTTTTTTTTTCTCGAAGATGGATGAAACTTTTGCAGTGGTACTTAATATATGATTTATACTTCCATATTTCATCATTGTGCGTTTTTTTATGTATTTTTAACATTTTCTAAAGCAATCCTATGTTTAACGCTTCTTATGCGACTTTCCTCGTTACAAGTATGATAAATTTCACTGCTGATGGTATTGACAGCTCAAGGAAAAGAGGAGACAACTGTTCCTTAAAACTACATCTGATGGTCGGCAGCGAGCTAAGCAGAAACGTTTTGAGGAGGAACTGGAGCGAGAGAGAAAAAATAAACTAGATGAAGAAAAGCGATTGTACGTGTCAAACTCATCGATGGTTCTTTTGATTTGATTGACATGAGATGTTGAGGATAATGCGTAAAATTTGATATTGTTGCGGGCAGGGGTTGGGGGTAGCGGGGTGGGAATGGGAGAGAAAAAGGATAGCATCTTCCGTCAGTTCTGGTGTCCTAAATAGTATTGGTTTAATCTGCTACCAGTACCATGCCATCTCATAGTTCTGATTGTTTTTGTTATCCCTAATGTAGAGAGAATCCAGAGCTTTATTTAGAGCAGACACGTGCTAAATACAAAGAGCTCTCTGAGAAAGTTGAGCAGCGAAAACGGCTCAAGACAAATGGGAACCACTCAAATGGAAATAACACATCTGGTGGTGTTGGTCGCGGTGAGAGATTGAATGCTGCCCAAAGAGAAAGGATGCGCCTCTTAACAACAGCTGCCTTTGATCGGGGCAAAGGTGAGGATACTTTTGGGGCCAAAGATGAAGATTGGCAGCTCTACAAATTAATGAGCAAAGATAAAGATGATGAAGATGAGGGACCAGATGAGGATGAAGCAGAGCTTGCCCGCATTTCTTCTAGGCTTCAGGTATCTTTACCATGTTCTTCTTCCGTGCCATTATGCTCATTAGTTATTGCATGGTTTTAGAAGTATCCGTCATTTGCGGATTCATTTAAATTTAATCTGGCAGGAGATAGACCCAACATTTGTCCCTAAGCCGGATTTAGGACCAGCACAGCCTGCTGGTGAGATGCCACGGTTTCGTCCTCTGACCAAGGAAGATTTTCAAATTGTGCTCGGGGTTGACAGGTTCCGATGCCCTGAAATTCTGTTTCATCCCTGCATGGTTGGGATTCATCAAGCAGGACTGGATGAGATGGCTGGAGTCTCAGTAAGGAGGTTGCCATCCACTGATGAAGACTTGGAAAACAGGCTAACTAGTTCTATCTTGTTGACTGGTGGGAGCTGCCTTTTCCCGGGTATGACTGAGCGCTTGGAAGCAGGAATTCGAATGATTCGACCATCTGGGTCACTTATAAAGGTAGTCAGAGCATTGGATCCAGTTCTTGATGCATGGCGGGGTGCTTCTACTTATGCTGCTACTTTGCAGTTTCCTCAGCAAACATTTAGTAGAATGGATTACTACGAGAAGGGTGAAGATTGGCTTCGGAGATACCAGTTTCGCTACACACTATAATTTGTATCGTCACACTGCATTTCTGATTCTCTGTGGTGTGAGATGGCAACGATGAACTACTTTTAAACAAAATTTGTGGGTTTCTGCAGCTCGCACCTCCATTTCTGCCTTTGTTGAGGCTTTAGGCCATTGATATCTGCCAGTTGTATTGTTCTGGTAGCTGTTGACAGCTATTTATATTCCCTATGTAAGTTTTATTATCTCCCTATTTCATCTGAGGGTGTGCATCCCCTTGAACGGGAAACAGTAAGGTCCGCAATCTGAAGTAACATAAAATTTTCAATCTCAAGAAACTGGGTATTTTCTCAAGCTGGAAATAACTTGGCTAAAATCAGGACAGAAGCTGGAGGTAGTCATATTTGTGAAAGGTTAAAGAAGGAAATAGATTTCTTTCTTAGGAACATATTAAGCATAATAGGAAACAATTGGAAAGTCTCCACCCCATCTGCTCTTAACCACAGTTTCTTCTCTTTTTTTTTTTTTTTTTTTTTTTAAATTAGTAAAATCTATGTGTAGATAGCAATTTTTCATCGTTGTCCATCAACCTTTCTAAGATAAATATACATTTTATCGTTGATCATCTCGACATATCTTAAATTAATTTTTTCGATCTATTTCCATTTTTCATAATTTTTTGGCATAACTCATCGATTTGAGACCATGTTGGTTAATGCAATAGTAAAACATCTTTTGTAATTTATGAAACGGGACAAATTTATAAATCCCATTCTTTAGTATCCTATCAATCAAAGAATTTAGTACACCACATCACTTCTCTTTTTCGCGAGGACTTCCAAATTTTCTACGCATCTTATCAAGAAATTGCCGTTGATAATACTAGTCATTACAGATAACAAAGTTCATATCAAATAATGAAAAGGGAATAACAGAAAGAATAAAAAAGAAAAAAAATAAAAAATGTAACCGAAGAGGCTTCTAATTACAATTCTTCTCACTGCACTTATTCCATGCATTCTCTCTTTTCTCTCTCTACACATTATTCTCCCTCTCTCTACACATTTTCTCTTCTCTCTTTTTATATTTTTACTATATTCCCTCTCTCTACCATTTCTTTTTATTTCTCATCTATTTCTCTTCTTATATTCTCTCATTCTCTCACTGAAGAGCTCGACTTCAAGTTATAATCGGAGTTAATTTAACTAAAACACTATAATTAATAATAATAAAAAAACAACCTGCAAAGCATAACGCCGGATCAGACTATGATAGCCAATCACAAATCCAGCAGAAATGAGGCTTCTCTTCTGCAAAACAAAAAGGGAAAGTAAAAAAAATGTAGAGTAATTGACCGTTGGAAAATCTTGGACGATACACGAAAATGAATAATAAAAGCGACCAAAAAGGAACCCCCGTAACTTTACCAAAATTACAATCAAAACCCCACCGGCACTGAGACTCGGACGCTCCTATATACCCTACCACAATTTGACCGTTGCAAGCCTTCCTAAATCCTAAACACTAACTGAACGGCGCTGCTCTGCTCTGCTCTCTCTCTCTCTCTCTCTCTCTCTCTCTTTGCTGCTCACCAACCCCTCCTTTGAAAAGCCCTCTCTTTGGTCTCATTCTCACAGAGAGGCCTTTACAATCTTTAGAACCAAGAAAGAAAAGGAAAAAAAAAAAAAAAGAATCAAATCCAAGAACTCGAAAAACTATCAGAAAAGAAAGAAATGGAGACGCCACCGAGAAGAAAAAGTGGCCTAAACCTCCCATCTGGGATGAGCGAGGATTCTTTGCGGCTGGATACTTTTTCGGGATCGGGTCGAGCGAGATCGAGCATACAATCTCCGAGAGCAATCTCGAGCCTGTCTTCACCGTCAAAGGCATCCACTTGCAGTGACAGATTCATACCTTGCAGATCATCTTCCAGACTTCACACTTTTGGGCTTGCAGACAAGGGGTCACCGGTCAAAGAAGGAGGAAATGAGGCCTATTCGAGGTTGTTGAAAACTGAGCTTTTTGGTTCTGATTTTGCTTCTTTTTCTTCTCCTGCAGGGTCTCCCATGATTAGTCCTAGCAAGAACATGTTGAGGTTCAAGACTACCGATTACTCCTCCGGCCCCAATTCTCCGTATTCTCCTTCAATCCTTGGGCAGCACAATGGGATTTCCGGTGAGATCTCTACCCCTCCTAAGCCGCCACGAAAAGTACCCAAGACACCCCATAAGGTTAGCCCACCTCTCTTCACCTTTTTCCTTTCTTCCTTTTTTTTATTTTCCCCCCTTCCAATTGCTCTGTGTTGGCAGTCTGAATAAACTTGGGGGAATAAGAAAATTTTTTTCTTTATTTCCAGTCCTTCCTTTTCTAGCTTTGATCCAACAAAAATAAAAAAAAATGCTGTCTTTCTTTGAAACATTTGCTATAATACAGGAAAAAGTGCATTTCTATTTATTTGTCTAGAAAAGTGGGAAGAAAGAAGAAAAAATTTTCTGAATAGAAGAGAATTTTCCAGATCCCTTTCCGTTCTAAATTGGATCTGATAGAGAAATGCTGTCTTTTTTTTTTTCGAAACATTTACTGTAATACCAAGAAAGTATGCTTCTTTAGAGTGAAATTTCCTTTCTTTTTCTCGATTTTTAGAGTGTTACACAAAATGGAATATATATTTCCAAAAGAGATTGCAGAAAGATGTTTATCGTAGGGATCTCTGATTGTTGAATGTCTATTTGCTGCAGGTTTTAGATGCCCCGTCGCTTCAAGATGACTTCTATCTGAATCTCGTGGATTGGTCCTCACAGAATGTACTTGCAGTTGGTTTAGGCACTTGTGTTTATTTATGGTCTGCAACAAATAGCAAAGTAAGCTTCCACACAAAGCTCTACATTCAGGTTTTGGTAGAAAGTTAGGGTTGAGCTCCATCTGCATAGCTTACCAATGAGAGGAAGGGAATAGATGTTTAAGTAACTCAATTTTTTGTATTGATTGTTCCTCAGGTGACCAAGTTGTGCGACTTGGGACCCAGCGACGGTGTCTGTTCAGTGCAATGGACCCGGGAGGGCTCATACATCTCTATTGGTACAAATGTTGGCGAGGTTCAGGTATATTTACTTGTCCGATCTGGCCCCATTATTTGACATTGGATTGCTACTCTAGATCATCTGAATTTACGTGATTTGGATACAATTATATTGTTGATTCATACACCAGATATGGGATGGAACTCAATGCAAGAGGGTACGTACCATGGGTGGCCATCAAACAAGAACAGGTGTCTTGGCATGGAATTCTCGGATTCTATCATCAGGAAGCAGGGACCGCAACATTCTTCAGCATGATCTTCGTGTGTCAAGCGACTTTGTTAGCAAGCTTGTTGGTCACAAATCTGAGGTAAATGCTTAGAGCAAAATGCCTGCAGGAAGATCAGCTACCTGTGACTAATTCAACTACTTTATGAAGTAATGTGGAACTATTGTTCAATATCATACAGGTTTGTGGCTTAAAATGGTCTCATGATGACAGAGAACTTGCATCAGGTGGAAATGATAATCAGGTGACTATCACTTCTCAATGATATCTTTTACCCAGTTTCCTAGGGGAAGATAATAATTCAAGTAGTTTTAGTTGTATAAAAGTTATAGCAATAAACTCCTTTTCCACTTTGTTTTCGGAGATCAGCTCTTGGTCTGGAACCTGCATTCTCAGCATCCAATTCTGAAACTGACTGAGCACACAGCTGCTGTCAAGGCGATTGCCTGGTCACCTCACCAGAGTGGCCTTCTTGCATCTGGAGGTGGAACTGCTGATCGATGTATTCGCTTTTGGAACACCACCAATGGTCATCAATTAAACCATGTCGATACTGGCAGTCAGGTTTCTGTCTTTGCCTTCTCTTTTATTTCCTTTTTCTGGACTCTTATATCTTAGATTGTTCTGGTGCACAAAAAATATCTGTCTGTGAATTGTCATTGAAAGCCAATATTCTGCAAGAGTGCCACTGGGGTAATGTTTATTGTAGGTTGTACTATTCAAAGCAACAGCTACTTAAACCTAAATTTCTCCACATAACCGCAGGTATGCAATCTAGCCTGGAGCAAGAATGTGAATGAGTTGGTCAGCACTCATGGATATTCTCAGAATCAAATTATGGTGTGGAAATATCCATCATTGGCAAAGGTAATGGCTAAAGAAGCAACATCTTTTTTAATCATTAGGAGAATGTCGTGTCATGGTTACTGCACTCTAGTGTTTTCTGCCGGAATCGTTTGAATGGTGACATTTATGGCGTGCACTCTTTGATCTTTTATTTGGCAAATAATTATGTTTGCAAACTCTTGGATTGTTGTAGGTTGCAACACTAACTGGCCATAGTTTACGGGTACTATATCTCGCCATGTCGCCGGATGGTCAGGTATCCTGGAAAATCTCCATGGTGTTAGTTTATTGGAAGCGAGATTTGAATTCTTTTGCTCAGAGTGCTGTAGTCTGGCCACAAAGGCAGAAAAAATCCAAGTCTAAATGTGCATTTACTTGTTCATGCAGACAATAGTGACTGGAGCAGGAGATGAGACACTGCGGTTTTGGAATGTCTTTCCATCTGTGAAGACACCGGTAAGCACTGCAATACCATGATCATTGTAATGGTTTCATAAGTTGCTTCAGTAGGGATTTCTGTGTTCCAATTTTCGACAACATTGTTCTTTGAGGAAATTACAAGTCAAAAAATAAGGTTGTTTTTTTTTTGTTCTTTGTTTTTCATTTCTCCTTTGTCTTTTCAGGCACCGGTCAAAGATACAGGCCTTTGGTCTTTGGGACGAACACAAATTCGATGACCAACTCTCTGCTTTTGTCAAGCCAAACTAAACTGTACATGGAGATGGAGACATTAAATTTCAAAAAGCAGCCGCTCAAGAATAGAGAAGGCCAGGGGAGGGAATAAGGTTGCTAAGGTTGTCTTGCCTTCTTTGTATGTATTAATCTTTCTAATCTTTAGTGAGTAGGATGATTTGTTGGGTAGAACAGATATGTAAATTTCAAATACTGCTACTAAAATAAGTAATACAACAGGGATTTTATTGATGTCACCAAAGAATCAGAAAATGCAAAAATAACAGAAACCAGATCAGAAAGGAATTGTTCTGCTGTATCCACGGTAGCACAAACTTGATGTCCCGACTCCGAAGTCATGATTTATGAAGGCTTTGTGCGACAGGGTCGATAATTGTAAATTACCTGAAACCCTTTTAACTTTTTAACTTGAATCCATCACAAAATACAAACTTAGAAGTTCCCATTTGCAATGCAAAGCCCATAAAAATGCATTACAAGATATGCTCCACAGAAATGCTCCACAGAAATTCTTGTTTAGAATAGTTCCAGCATTGACAACAACAGCAAAAATTTTCTGAGCATGTCTTTCCTCAACCATGTGCTATGACCTCAAACCTTGACAGATTAAATAAATTTCTCTTGATGAGGATCTTGTTGCCTTCGGCCTCAGCCATGATGCCTTTCTAAAGAGTGGTTTGCACATCCGGCTAATTTCTGTAAAGTAATCATTTAATTTAAATACTAAACACATCGTTATGCACAAAACTAGGCATCTCTGTGGAAAAATATGCAAGGAACAATGACTCCCACCTTTTGTATCCTCACTCTCTAGAAGTTTAATTACTAGGTGGCCCCCTGGCTGCAATATGCCCTTCTCATGTACACCATCTAAAGAGCTATTCCTGTTACTATCACTGGCTGCCCCAGCAACAGCCATATCAAGTGCTTGCATTCCCAACTCTGCAGACAATGCTGCATCTTTGGTGGTGATTCCAGAAACTGAAGGACACATATCGGAAAGTATCACAGAAAAACCTTTACACTGGAGAACACAACAAAGATGAAGCCATAAGGTACAACAAGAAGTTATAATAGTGGGAAACCAATATTGAACTACTAGGTTGGAAATCAATCCATTATATAAAGCAATTCTTAAGAAAAAAGAGAAAAAAAAAATATCCATGAAATGGTAAAAGAGATTAAATTTTAAGCATTTGCTCACAAGAAAAGTTCTTGCTTCTGAGTGCGACAGTGGTAAGAGTCCCAAATTCCAACCAAAATTAACAATATAAAATTTACAGTTTCCAGGACATTATTTCCTCTGCAGTGCTTGAATGTTCCAAAATTAACGAATCCATTGACAAAATAGATTAAAAGGAAAAAAAAAGAAAAAAGTTCCGTACGAAATTTTTATATGGCCCTGCATGAGAATAAGGAGAGCATTTCAAGTTCCTAAAACTTCAGCCACTTTTAAGCATTCAATGGATGCTAAATTCCCATTGCCTCTTCCAACCACACTTTGAAATATGCTCAATCAATCAAAACATGGCTGAAGGCACAAAAACAGCAACTAATTGCACTTACGGTCATTCAGAAAAAACCAGATATACAAGTCATGAACCTTGAGCCAGCAATCCATTTTTATAGAATTACAAACAACCTTGCCGAAAATAGATGCCTTCATACGGAATATCCACAAAGTACCTGAGGAGACAGTGCCTTAACTTGGTCTCTACAGAGGCTCATGACATCGGCAGTAACAGTTCGAACCCTTGCATCACAGTGATGGGAAGGAACCTTTACATTCTGTTCTGCAAATCCCACATTTTGAAAATCACAATCACCCAAATGTAGCCAAATTGAAAGCCTCATAAAAACTTAATGGATCATAAACAACCGATTTCAAAGACTTGAAACTATAATTCCAGAAGAGGGGGGGGGGGGGGGGGGACGAATGGGCCAGCAAGCAGACCTTAAGATCAATGCCCACTACGGTCCCGCCGTTCTTAAGTGGACCCAAGCTCTGACAAGCGACCTTCAACGAGATTACATCAAGTTAGAACAGTCAAAA
Organism: Carallia pectinifolia; assembly: GCA_037832335.1. NCBI lineage: Eukaryota > Viridiplantae > Streptophyta > Magnoliopsida > Malpighiales > Rhizophoraceae > Carallia > Carallia pectinifolia. The sequence goes on along the minus strand of CM075448.1, from coordinate 15,330,469 downwards.
TCAGCCTGATCAACCCATAGAACACAAAAAAAGAAAAAAAAAAGAAAAATAAAGGACAGAAATAGAGATCCAGTGCAAGACGACTGAGTAAAAGAGGATTATTAAGGAAGAACCTGAAGCCAAGCACCAGGAGCACAACCAAGGTCAAGGACAGAGGAGCCTGCGGTTATCAGCTTGTATTGCTTTTGTATCTGAAGAAGCTGTTTCGTTGCAAACAACAAGTGCAAAGACCATGGATTAAGTTAAAAAAAAAAAAAGAAAAAAAGACACCGTGAAGTACCTTGAAAGCAGAACGAGCTACATAGCCAAGGCGTTGAGCTTCTCTATAAAAGAAATCTGGGGATCCTCCACTCATCTTTTCTCCACCCCCGCAATATGACTATTGACTGCCTGTTCCTTTTTCTGCTCCTAGCGGGCGCTTCGTCTCTGCACACAAGGGTTTTCCTTCGCTTATTTTCTTTACAGTGCAGTTATATGTCTTAAAAATTTTATGATGAGGTTTTATCTCGGACTAAATTAAAATTGTGATTTTTAAAATTATTATTGATATTTTTTAAATATAAAAATAATAATTATTTTAAAAATATTAATTCTAATTTTAAAAATAACTATTTCAATTTCATTCAATATAAAATTCAACACACAAAATTATCGAAATATCAACATTCATTCTTTTCATTAATCAGTAATTTCCTCGTTCGCCGGATGTTAAACTTTCTCTACAATTATATTCACCTTCACAAATGATTTTAATTTCATTTAGAGGGACTTTTTTAATTTAATTATTTTTTCAGTTAATTGATTGTAATTTAAACTTGATACTCGTATAAAAGACGACTCTAAATTGAATAGGTTGTTCTGTCTGTACATGTGCTCTTGGGTGTACTTTTTTTTTTTTTTTTGAACGCATAGAATAATATTCGTGCAAAACATTTGAAGATATAACAAGTAATAAATCAACGAAATAATATATAGTAGATCAGCCATCTATTTTAATTAGCATATAAAGGGGAAGTTTAGAGAAATTTTTTTTTTATTTGTAGCTTCGATGTAGCAATTCTACCTGTCATTTAAAAATAATAAAAAAAACAATAATAATTTACAAAAATTGTTTAAGAATATAATAAATCTACCACTACAGCTACACTTCCTCTCGATATAACTCCCTTTCCACTAATTTATGCTAATTCAAAACAACCATTACTATCATTAATTAATAATAATAACAAGAACCATTACAATCTCATTTCAATAGAAATTAGCCAATTAATTATTCTGATATGTATCAATTCTTTTGATTTATGTGATCCCTAACTAATTAATTTATCTATCAATTGTTTTTTCTTCTCTCTCTCAATTCATCTGTGTTGTTTAAGGTGATTCCTTTTGAAAATTATAATGTTTGCTTTGATTTGTGAGTTAGATTTCTGAAGTGACAATAGCATTAGACAAGATAAAAGGCTAACATGACAGTAAGAGTGTACATGGGTCGGTTTGAGGCGATTTGTTCTTAATATTCAAACCAAACCATTGGTGACAGTTTGGAAAATTTCAAAACTACAACCAAACTAACATACAAGTAAAACCAACCAAACCGTTACCAGCGGTTGCAAATTGGTTGATCAGTTTGGTAGTTTGAACTATAGTGCACAACTTTTTCTTTTTTGTCATCAAAATAAAGACAATGATTCATCACAAAACCTATTGACATATGATCATAGAACAATTAGAAAAATATAATCTCTAGTTCAAGTGTCCAAAGTCCCACAAAAATAGAATTTTGCAAATTAGTTTGCAAATGACATCGGTCATCGGGTATGAAAAAACAAAAAAGTTAAAAACATAAGTTTATCCAAAGTTTTCCCCAAAGCTGCTACGATCAAAATAGTGTGTTGGTGGTTGAGCTGCCAAAATCATGATTCAACTTCCAAAATCATTCATCATCAATTGCAATTGAATTTGATTCTAAAATCTCTACACATAAAAAAAAAAAAGTATATTAGTTCACATAATTAATCTGCAAAATAATGAAGTAATTACCCAAAAAGACGTCTTCAATCTTTTCCACTTCATCTATAGCTTCTCGAAGGTCAATGGTTTGAGAGCTTGATCACAACCAATTCTGACCACACATAAGAGCTTCAACTGTTGCAAGAAATAATGAACTCCTAAACGGGTCTAAGATTCTGCCACTAGTGTTAAAAGTTGACTTAGATGCAATAATAGAAATTGGTATAGTTAATATATTATTTGCTATTCTTGATAAAACAGGATACTTGTTTGAGCTCCCTTTCTACCATCTTAATACACTAATTGGTCAACATTCTTTTTAATACCAGCTTCCAAATATTTTTTAACTTCTGATTCGCTTTCTTCATCCTCTTTAGATTTTAGATGTTTTTCAGACATAGAAGCCAACGATATGTGTGCATCATCATCATCCTCCTCCTCAACCTTAGATGTCATGACATTGGACAACATACTAGTTGGTTTACTCAAACCACAATATGCATCTCCTTCAACAATATTGTAATGAGCATACAATCTCATTAAAGTTAACTATATCCCCTCACTCAAATCGGCAGCCATCTTAGAATCATAAACTTGTCTAAAGCAGAATTTGACATACTTCATCTTGTAACGAGGGTCTTAAACAACAACAATATATAATAAAAAGTTGATATTGTTGAAACTCTCCCAATATTTCTCAAATTTTAGCATCATTCTAGTTCCCATAAGTCTCAAATTCACATCACCACTATTACGAAATTGAGAGAGCTTCTCACGAATTCCAATAATCTCACCAAAGAAAGCATTAGATGTTGCATATAGTGAGTTAGAGAAACGTAAACACTTTACCAAAAGAGGGCTGTACAAGTGGTTTCATGGCAGCAGTTTTAAACCGCTGCCTTTAACCTGTAAGGCAGCGTTTTCCACCGTTACCCAAAAAAATTGGCGCAAAACGCTATATTTGATGCCTTATGAGTGGTTCTTATGCTGCGCTTCGTAAAATCATGATATATTTTATTTTATGCAGCGGTTAAAGTCAGTGGTTTAAAACTACTGCATACAAATGTAGCGATTATAACCATTACTTTTACATGCAGCAGTTCATCACCGCTGTGTATGTTCTTGTTTATGTAGTTGTTTTAAATATGGCATGGTTTATGATTTATTAAAAAAAATAAATAACTTTTCTATGGATGTTAAGAGACCACATCCCTTTTGCACACTTTACTATTAGAAAAAAACAAAAACAAAAACAATAATTGTTGCTCTCTTCTTATTATGCGCGTTCTTATAAAAAATAAAAAGAAAAAAAAATAAAAATACACTTCTTCTCTTCTCAATCGTTCCTTTCAATTTCTAGGGTTAACGCCACTTCACCATCGATCATTCAATCTCTTCTAGCTTAACGCCACTTCTCTTTATTTTTTTTTTTTTTTCATTTTATCTCACACTCTCTCTCTTTCTCTCTCTCTCTCGCTCTTTTATATTCTAACACTCACAGTTTCTTCGCTGGTGAGAATGAGTTGAGATTGGACCAAATTCAACCCGATTTTACATCTGGCCCTGAGTCGCTGCCCACTGTTATTTTGCTCTCATTTCGATACACGATGTCAATAGCCATGGACGTTCAAACTATAAGCTCTCCCTCTCTCACATTAGTTGTTTTGTGGTTGATCTTTAAAATGTTAATGTTGGATTTGGTCTCTTTTTTTCGCTTGTTCTGATAGATTTTTCAATTTTTTTAATGCTTTATAGGATTCTTGAAGCCCCGATGAATCACTGTGTATTGGTGTCTTCCTAGTTGCTTTCCTTTTCTCTTCGTCTATTCTCAATCGATTGGACGTCTTCTCAATTACTTGGCTAGCTTCTCTTCTCTGGTAATATTTTATTTTTCTCTCTTTTTCTTCGTCTCTTCTCAGTCTTCAATCTATTTATCTTCGATAATGATAATTTTTTTGTTGCCTAAGCTATTTTTTTTTCATTGTTTGTTTTTGGCCTCTGGTCTTACGGTAACGAGAGAAAGGGGAATTTCTCTGTGCTAAGTCCATAACGTTAATCTCCTCATTTGATACCCTATTTTAATTTTTTCCATTAATTTCGTTACATTTCTATTATGCATGTTTTTGTGTAATTCGTAATTTTGATTACTATTGATGGGTAGATGGATTTAATGAGTGAATAATGTCTTTATTCTCCTATCTAATACTATGCTCATTCAATTTTTGAGAGTTAACTAATTAACTAATTTCTAATTGGTGCATCAAGGTATTGGGATACAATTTAAAAAAAAAAAAAGATTTCTTCTCATTGATTAGGTTATCTCTAGACCAAAAGGCCTCAAGGTGGCTCCTAAAAAAAGTTGTTTAATTTGATAGTCAATTGTAAGATTTGGACTCAGAAAAAAATTTTGAACTTTTACATTCAAGTCCAATAGTGGTACCATTGTGCCAAATCGTACAGGAAGCATTTTGTTGCAGCAAAGGCTTTGTGTTTTGTCAACAAGTAGCTAAGTTAGCTTATTATATATATTATCTGGTAGAATAGAGACATTACACGACTTGATTTTTAATTGCGAGATGAACAAGATGGATTGAACTAGTCTAATTGACGATGCATGAATATTTTATTTATCTGAGATTATGTGATCAAATATACATGAGCTTTGCAATTTGTATATATATTATATGCATTGATACCCAAAGTGTTGATTAGAAATTAACCAAATATTAGTACAATGTGAAATACTTTTACCAGCAAGATATAGATTTTTTTTTTATAACCTATCAACTAGATCCTTCTCCAATCTCTACATTATAGAAGTTTTGTGTACTAGAACGTTATTTTTCTTAAGCAATTTTCATGTTTGGCTACTATATATGCCTTGATCCTTAATTGAAAAATGCAAGAACTGCTGAGTTGTGAGTGAAAAATACATGAACTTTTGAGTTGTAGGTGAATACATTTGACATTTTGATCCTTGATTGATCCTCGATTGATAAAGAAAGTAATCAATATACTAATATGATTTTTTTTTTGTACACTGTATTGATAGAAAAATGAACATCCCAACAAAGAGTACCCTTCTCAAGTTGAAATGTTCAAAGCTACCCGTGCAAGAAAACTGGGTCGAGTATACAAATCATACGATAGTACAAGTCGAAAAATTGTAACCATTATGTCTCTTAAGCTATAGTTTAAGATTAATGCATACTTTTTATTTTGTGTTTGCTTTAAACTGCACATTGCTTTTTCGTTCTAGGCTAAAATCGAACAAACTCAATGGCAAGGGGATGGAGCGAGCAATCAAATAGTTGATGCTTTCACTACAGCCATGGGGATAAGCATCCTGGGAGGTTATAGGAGGGGTGTGAACCCTTGTACCTTAAAGGGGAAGAAAGTTGATGATAGTGAGAGAGCTCCTTTCGAATTTATGTGATCCATCAAATAAAGTATAGAAATTGAAGTGAAAAAGAAGTTTGACGTTGAATTGGAAAAGAGGTTGGATGCTTGACAACATGCAATGACACAACAAATTTTCAGTATGATTGTGTCAGGATTACAACAACAAAATCCTAGTCTCAACATCAATGCAAACTTGTCAGCTTTGGTTTTTCCAGGAAGGGCTTCACCTGGTGATGCTATTAGTGCTCCTAGTCAACACAACCAATAAAAAAATCTCCCATCTTCAAGGGGTGCATATAGTTTACACATCGAGGTACGCCATTAAATGCATATTTATGTTAGTTACGTTTATTTTTAAATGTTGACACTCACACTTATTGTTTTTTTATAGGATTAAGATGAAGGGGATGTCAATGTACATTGACAAATTTCTACATGTAGAAAGTTGAGCATACTTTTTGAATGTAGGTAATCTCTTTTTTTGATAAGCATTTATTATGTGTACAGTAAGTAAATTTTAGTAATTTAAGTATTCAAGGAGGGCCTTGAGTTTTGAGATCATGCTTAAGCGTTTCTATTGGCCAAATTGTTATTTCACAAATTTCAACAATAATTTAATTCCATAGAACATTTTTTAAAAAATTTTTTGAGTTCCCAATTGTTGGCATCATTGTTTTTGTATTTTTCTAAATTACTAACTTAGCTTTCTGCTTTTGGAACATTAGCAATTATGGATGATACTACACTACTATATGTAGAAAGAGCTGTGAGAAAAAGTTATGGAACACCATTTATTTTCTAACATGTTAGTTTTAATGGACAAGCCAATATGTTATTTTTAGGTTACTATGTATTAAGACTTTTGTCATGTTACTAATCAACTTTTAGTACGTACTTGATGTATGGATTGTTAACAACCTTATGTTTGGTTCTTTGAATTTATATAGCCTTTTATTAGTACGATTTGAATGTTTATGTTGAATTTTATTTTTGTTTAATTTGAATTACTGCCCACTGCACTTATTGTCACAAAACCATTACCTTTGACAATCCAAATCGTTGCATTTTGCAACAAAAGCATTGCCTTTATGTGCACAAACAGATAGTTTACGTGAATGAAATGTTGCCTTTTCACCATCAAACTGCTACTTATTATTTTCACAAACCACTACCTTATAGCCTACAAACCGCTATTTATTTTTGAGAAAACCACTATCTTATCACCTCCAAACCATTGCTTATTCTCTCAACAACCGTTGCCTTTTAATTACAAAACTGCTACAACATATAATTTTAACTGTGCTCTTAGGCTAAAAATTACTGCATATACTTGTAGAAATCGCTGTTCAATATTCCTTCAAATCATTGCTTATAATGAGAATGACTGCTGTATAAAAAATATCATGCAACAGTTTTTGTAACCGCTACAATAACATTGAAAACCAATGTTGTAGGGCTATTGCTACGTTATTATAACGTAGTGGATTTAAAATCACTACCTTACATAACAGGAAGTGGGTTTAGGCCTTTAGGCAATGACATTTAACTGCTGCAAAAGGCCTTTTATGGCATGGTAAAAGTTGCATGGTAAAAAAGTTTTAGAAATTCGATAAAACACTTAGCATTATTCCAATCTTCTTCTGTAGGAAGCCCCTTTATTTTAACACCATCAAAGTAAAGCAAGTATTTTTTATCCTCTTCCTCTAGCTGCTCAAATGTCCTTGTGAACTTTCTTATTTCCTCCAACATCAAATAGGTGGAATTCCACCTAGTTTCTACATCTAGGCACAATAAGCATTTGCTTTCAATTTCTTCACGCTGCACACATCTCTTGAAGTTATTAAATCTAGCAAGAGATAATCGCACATATTTCACTGCATTTCTTATCTTCATTATGCTCTCACTCTCTCCTTTTTTTTTTTCAACTAATCCTTTTTTTACAATGAGATTCAAAATGTGGCCACAACAATGAACATGAAAATATTCATTGTCTAAAATATTGCTTGTCCAATTCCTCATTTTCTTTTTCAAATGCTTGACTGCCAAATTATTTGAGCTAGCATTATCAACAATTAATGTGAATATTTTTTTGATACCCCAATTCAACAAATACAAATCAATAACTTGCTCTATTATCTCTCATAACTTGCTCTATTATCTCTCATTTGTGATTAGGAACTTGACAAAAATTTATGATTCTTTTCATCAAACACCAATCCTTGTTAACCCAATGAGCAGTCAAGTACATACAATTCAAATTTTGAACTGAGGTCTATGTATCTGTGGTTAGGCAAACCTTTTGGTCTTTTAGGAGCTTTTTTAACTTCTTTTTATCTTCTAAGAAAAGTTTCGTGTAATCCCAAACAACTGTGACGCGAGATAGAACTGAAAATTTGAGTCTTAAAAGCTTTAGAATAGTTTTTAAACCCTTCTTTCTCAATAATACTAAAAGGAAGTTCATCCATAAAAATCATCTTAGTAAGCTCTCTTATAGCAATATTAGGATCATAATTAACTGCCTTTAGAGTACCTATAGCTGACCCCTCATCATCGCCTGCTTCATTACAAGTGTAATATAAAGTTTTTTGTCTTTTTTCAAGTATCCTATAAGAATATTTCTTACACTGAAAGTCTAAATGTGCTCACAGATTACTAGTGCCACCTTTTTTCGGATGACTAACATAACTTTTGTTATAATAGTTGCAAAAGGCTCTATGATTAATCTCATCATCATTTCTTTTAAAATGATCCTATATGGCTGAGGTTTGCCTTGTTGCATCACATGATTTCTCTTTTTCTGATCTCTTTCTTTTTAGTTTCTCAAGTTTAAGAGGCAGTTTAATACCTTTATCAATTTTGACATCTTCATCTCTTTTAGTTTCTCCAAATCATCAACTGCATCGTCAACTTCATCGTCTTGCTCCAAATTTATAGTTGACTATATGACTCCAACATTAGCAATACTGCCTTCCATCTAAAATTAACATAAAGGGGTAAGTAGTTATCAAAATAACAGAACACAAACACTGCTTTAAAACGTAAGAACTATAAAAAAAAGGGCCTGTAGTTCGTCCTTTTGAAGATACTCTAATTAATGACAAATAAAATAAGTAATTATCAAAATAATTATACACAAATACTACTTAAAAATATAAGAACTACAAAAAAATATAAAATTATTCTAATGACAATTAATTTCTATGGCGGTAGTCCATCACATTTTATATGTGTCCATGTGAGTGTATAGGCCCCATAGTTTTAAATCTATGTTTGTTGTGTTTTTTCAAGCAACAAAGAAAGAAATAATGCTTAATAATAAGCTTTCAATAATGGATTCTCCAAAAAAAAAAAAAAAAGCTTACAACAATAGACATTCGAACGATGGGCGAAGAAAACAATGATACTTACAACAAATGGTGACTTTAGCAACCAGAAAAACAATGATTTCCAACAATGACTTTCAATCTTCTCTTTAACTGAACTGGAATTTAAGTTGAATTGTCCTCTCCAACAGTCACACAACAAGAAAAGAAAAAGTTGTAATTACAGAGATAAGAGAATTGTGTGGCTATGAGCTAAGAGACATTTAGATATTTTCTATTTTTATTATTATCTTTTTTTTTTAATTTGGCATGTTGGAGGCCAAAGGCCAACAAATGAATGCCACTTTAACCAATTAAAATGTTGGGCTGAAAAATGTGTATTTTGGACCATTGATTGTATTGGGTTATACAAGGATATGAAGATGGTTGGCCTTTTTTGGGTTGGATATAGAATGGTTTGATTTTTTTTATTTGGTCTATTTCTTTATTATATATAATTTTAGATTATGGTAAAATTAGGCGGTTGGTTCGGTTTTGAGTGGTTTTTAAATCTTCAAAATCATAACCAAACCGCAGAGTGCGATTTAAATAAATTACAAACCACAACCAATCCATTTTCGACAATTTTTATGGTTTCAGTTTAGTTTTGGTCAGGTTGGTTGGGTTGAACGATTTGGGTGGTTTAATGTATACCCCTAAATGATGGGCATTGTTCAACAATCATATATAATTTTACTTTGTCTATTGGTTTATAAGTAAAAGAGGTTATTTTGAAGTGTGAAAAACGTTACTGTTGCTTTCCTTTCTTCTTTTTCCTTTTTGTATATGGTTTTTGTTTCTTTCTCTTATCTTTGAAGAGGCAATGAGTGATCAAAGAAAGATTAGAATGAAGGGAGCACTAAAAAAAGTTGGGAGCTTCAAAGCAGTTTTTGAGGAAGCTAAAAAAGAATTTTCAAATATGTATGTTTTCCTTATATTGATCAATTTATTCTTTTGTCCATGTTATGATTTTCCATTTGGGAAGTTGACATTTAATTTGCAGCATTGATGCTCGCTATATACAGGTGTGGGATAGATAGTCGTCTTTTGATCATTTAAGAATAATAGTTGTTCTACTTGAATATATTGCAAATGCTTCACTTTTTCAATTAAGGAAGCAATGTAAGAAATGGGCGCGCTTATGCTACTAGATTGAGAGACTTGCAATATTGTCTTTTCTTTAACCCTTTGCTGTTGTCTAATTTATGGGTTATTGTCAACCTTTCATTTTTGGTTTATAAAATTTTAGTAACAGTTTAAGTCTTTTTTATTCTCCTTTTCATTTGGCACTAATATTGCGAATTTTTTAAATAGCTTAGTGATTATATATAGTGAGTGAAGTTAGTATCATAGGTATATATAAAGTGAGCCAACCTTATTATCAACTCTTTTTGCATTTTATTAGCAACATTTTATATGCTTTGTTTTTTCTTTTCTTTTTGTTTCTTCATATGAAAATAGCTTTTTTATTACACTACATTTATAAGATCATATATTCTTATTGCTTGAAGATAGTCTAGACATAATGGCTTCCTAATATCTTAAAAAAATGACTACAAGCAACAATAAGAGTTGCTTTCTTTCCATAACATAAACTATTTTTAATGAACATAGACCGAGAAGTAATGCTTAACACCATTCATAAAAAACCCACCATTCATAAGAAAGCAAAAATTACAAATAAAAAAAGTGAAACTGGTTGAATTTGACAATATAAACATTTACCTTAAAAAGCAAAAAAATCAAAGTCCTAAAAATTGAATAAAATGAATTAAAATTATGTGGAAAAAACATGTGAATTCATCCCTAGTAGTATAATAAACACAAGTTGATCAAACTTATTTATTGCTTCCTAAGAAATAAGTTGTATAGTTCAATGTTTTACAATTGTATATTATGTGGCTACCAAATTGTATGTTCGTTTAGTCTATTCCTTAGACATTTATATAATCGAGTAGTTTTAAATGAAGTGAAAAGCCCCCTTTGGAAAAAAATATTGTCTCTCTAATGAAAGAAACAAACTGAAAATAGTTTTACCACAGCTCCATTAATGCTAGAAGTGAGCCATGAAGTACCTCGCTGGCTATGAATCATTTTTCTCCAAAAACCTACTATATGACTGTATTTTATATAAAACTAAAGTGATTATGCAATTTATTCGATGATAAGTAATAATTTATTTATTTTTTTCTCCAAATTCAGTAATTTAATGGTGAATATCTTTTCCTGTGATACTTGGCCCTTTTTAATGTTCTTATCAAATATTTAACACTTTTATGCACCAAAATATATATGTTTTTTATTATAACATTTTTTTTTTACAATGACCTATTCAATGCTCTCATTGCTATAAATCTCATACTCTACCTTTTTAAGATTAGAATTCAAAACATCTAGAATAAAATTTTAAGTTTTAATTACCAAAGTCTCCTTTAAAAAAAATATAGATCTTTAATTAACATTGACCTATAGGCATATCGGCCTAGAGTAGGTTGGGTTTGTCCTTCCCCACATCCAAAAATTGTGTGGCTTGATGTGAATTTGGAGCATTAACCTATGGTTATAAGAGATTGATGTGGCCCGTAAAAATAATAAGTAAACCCACTTTATCGGTCACTATTTTCAATAACATATCCACGACTTAACCTTTCCATTAGGTCATTAACATAACCCTTCTATTATCGTAATGTGAATATATTTGGTTTTTATAAAAATAATATTATATGGATGCAAAAGTGATCGTAGGCAGGTTTGCAAATGAGTTGATATTTTGTTAAAAGCTCATTGGCTTAACTTAGCTAGAGTTCAGCTCAAACTCGTTCATTAAACTTAACAAGCAATACATGAGTCTAATTATAAAAATTGTTGAGTAAACGAGGCAAACTTGAGCAAGGTCATGCTTGACTCGTTAAAACTCATGAGCAACTTGTTAACAAGCTTAATATGACTTGTTTATTGAGGCTCATACAGTCAAAAAGCAAAGTTAAACATCTTGACACAAAAATACTATGAGAAAGAGAGGACTTAATCTATTTATAGGATAGCCCCTTCCCTTCCCTTGCATTCTCAAAGAATATGTGAAATGAGAGGAAAAGAGAGGGGAAGGGGCTTGCCTATCTACAAATATCAAACCCTCCCTTCTCTCGTCTTTTTTTTTTTTTTTTTACTTCAAACTGTTTCCACCTATCGATAATGGTTGGACTAGTCCTAACTTATACGTCGAACTTGAGGATTTTGGGCTTATATATATATATATATTTTTTGGTATTTGAAGATTTTGAGCTGAGCTCGAGCTTCCTGAAATTTTTATTGAGCTGAGCCCTGGCACCCATTAACTCTACTCGACTTGGCTCATTTGCAATCTTATTTGTAGGTCTACACCACTTAAAATTTTCCCTTTGAGTAACAAATTTTGGAATGAGGATATTAGCTGATTTATTTTTTAAAAATTTAAATATCATTTTCCTTTACTCATAAGCTTTGTCAAGCTTAATTTTTTAAGTTAAATTGACATTATCTATTATGTTTATTTTATATATCAAAACTCTATTTGAGTGGCTTTTTGAGTTTTAATATATTGAGTGAAATTTCAATCTTTAGGATTTTTTGGATTTTTCAAATTTTTAAAGTCGAGGAAAGGGTCAAAAGTATGAAAGTATTATTACCTTTATTTCTAAAATGAAAAAGAAACTAAATAATTTGAAATGTGACTATTGGGATTATGTTAAATGTGAGTCACAATTATATTTGGAGAAATTTCTGGTTTGATTTATTTTAATTGTAAATATAACACATAATCTTAGATCATAAATAATTAATTTTAGTGAGATTCAATTAAAATAAAATAAATGATAAAATAGATTCATATAATTTTATATAAACCATTAAATCCTAAACTATAAACCCCTAAATTTTTTTAAAAGAAATTTTTTCCTTAAATGTTTTTTGAAAACAATAAAATATTCATGCATATATGAATGTGCATACAATATATGTGCCAAATAATTTTAATTTATTTTTTTTCTTAAGAAGCGAAAGTTGGTGGAACCACAACTTTTTTTTCTTTTTTCCCTTTCTCTCTCTCCTATTCCTGTTTCCCTTCTAACCCCTATGGCTAATATTTTTCTATATAAATTTGCACTCTCAATGTCAAACTTGTAAGAGAAAGTTAAGAGAAAAAAAATATAAACAATGGCAAAAAATATAAATAATAACTAGTGACAGTGATAGCCAAAAGGTGTGGAGTGTTGAAGCCGAAGCTTGTATGGCTGCTGTCTTCAAAAACTACATACTCAAGAGCGTTATGGAAGAGTTTGGGATTGATCAAGGGAGGCTAGGCCGCCTTATGGAGAAGAATTACGATTGTATTGATTCAAGGGGACTTCAGTTTGGGGAAGTAAAAAACATTATTTGACTTTCTTACAAATTTCCTGTTGGGTCAATTTCTTTATTTATTCTTTATGTCCCTCCACCCTTTTGGCCTTCTTTTTTTTCGATGTCGTTTCTCCTTTTTGATGCCATTGGTGAGTGATAATGTGCAAGAGAAGAAGTGCATGTGCTGCCAAGAGGAAAGGGCTTTGGTTGAAGGGTTGCATTGCAAACATGCATCCTTTTGTGTGGACTGTATGGGATGGGTTAACACTGCTCATCAAAGGCATCCCTTTATGTGCTTGATTGGATTCTTATTGCAAGAATCACAAAAGAAAGTTAAAAGAAAAAAAATAAAACAATGGCCAAGAATGATAATAAAGTATGGGGTGATCAAGCTGAAGCTCAAATGACTATTGTTCACTAGAATTATGTTTTGAAAAGCTTTATGAAACAAGTCGATGTTCATTGGAAGAGGTTGGGCTATGAGTGGTAAAGCTAAAGCTCAAACGGCTATTGTAAACTGAGATTATGTTTTAGAGAGCTTTATAGAATAAGTCAGAGTTGATCAGGAGAGGTTATGTTGTTTTAGGTAAAAAAAAAAAAATTATAATGTTATAAGATACTTTTGACTTTTTTTTAAAAAAAATTCTTTGGCTTAGGTTCTTTTTTTTTTTTTTTTTAATTCTTTATGTACCATTGCCATAAGTAGCCAAGATAAAGTTAAGGGGACTAAATGCCTGTTTCTTCCATCTTTGGTGGATAGGGACATCTTTTGTTCCTTTTTTTTTTTTTTCTAATTTTACTACTTTAAAACCTATTGGCACTATAGGATAAAAAAGAATACCCCAAAAGAAAGGACCAGTGAACCCTATATCTTATTTCAGTTGAAAACAAAACCCTGTTTCCTGGATTTAGGCATCAAAATATGGTACTAATTCAACCAATAGGTATAAGTATTAAAGGAGTGAAGGGACAAGACCTTTACGCAGAGGTTCGCATATGAACCAATGTCTGAAACTATAACACTAACTTATAGTGTGCACACAAACTCTAATAAGACTTGAAGTAGTTTAAATTCTACTTATATACTGAATTCTAATCTAATATGGATTGCCTCTTACTGGTGCTAGAAAGCACAAAGTCGGACAACCAAAAAGCAGAAAGTGGCACAAGAATTGGACAGGACTATACAAGTAGGTACTCCATACAAATTAGCTTATATAATTATTTATAACCTTTGTAACTATTAACATGCCTATCTCGGGCAAAAGTACTGGCTATCATATTACTTCTTTAATCATCATACATATCGTAAAAATATTGATTAGTACCAATCAGTCGAACTTGTTTTTTGAACAAACAACTAGATCTCATTAATGTTAGAACGACTAAAATGTCCACAGTGACACAAACGCTGTAGCCTCTTAGAGTATTCATATCTACAACCACCCAACATTACACATTCAAACTAAAATAAACAATGTCCCAAAATTGGTTGTAATTAGAATCAAAAAACCAAAATCAAAAGTTTTGCCGGCATCAAAGATGAATTAATTAGGTCATAATATTGAGCTTCAAAACCTATTCGCCTCTTTGTCTGGTTGGTCATTAGTCTTCACTTCATCTTATTAAGATTATCATCTATCCTCTCTCCTAAATATGCAAAACAAAGTATTTACTCCAGCAAGGGGCAAGCATTCATCATACAGAATCCCGCAACCATATGACATAATCCTAGCCAACACGACTTGTTTCCTTTGGCACCGTATGCCTTCTATTTCGTATTGAGATGCCTTATCCAACTACAAATTGATGATCAATTTTAATCAAGCATTAGAAGCAAGAATTTCAAAACCTAAGAAAACAAAAAAATTAAATAGACCAACTTCATAGGCTAAAATTTTTGTGCAATTGTGCTAATTTTTACTAACCTTATATAATTTGGTACAACAATGACACATATTATATTGTGGTTTTGGCTCATAATAATGAGACTCCTCATCATGTAGTCATCTGCTAGGCAAGTGGTCCTTTCAAGGGTAACTTTGACTTTGATCCACTTAACCTTACTCTTAAAATTGGCTGACCGAATGGTGACTAATGGAAAACATACACTTATAAATATGAGAATGAAGAAAACTATTATATGGTATGTTGGCTGGATTATCTTGCACTTAGCAATGATCGTGTGTGCTTGATTGATGCATGGGGCCCCATCCTTGCTTGCGATATGGTTGACGCTACATGGACTTGGCTTGGCTTATAGAACAAAGAATGAGGAATGGAGGAAACACAAAATTAAGGGCCACATGATAGTGTAAGATGGGGCAATAGTCACAAGGATTGGCTCAAGGTGAAAATCCTCAATGGTACAAAAAAGAAAAATCTGTCTGATAACTAAATTCTTATTAGTTGATAATATTGGTTGATAGCTTTGTGAAAGATTCCTGCGAAAGGTTTCATTAACTCCTAATTCATATCAAGTAGACCTTGTTGTTGTGAGAATTCTTAATTCATGAGTTATAGGGAGGGACTAATGTCACCACAAACAGAGACTAGAGCAAGTGTTAGATTAAAGGCTAGTTTTAAAGATTATAAATTGACTTATTATACTCCTGACCATGAAACTAAAGATACTGATATCTTGGCAACATTCCGAGCAACTCCTCAATGTGGAGTTCCACTTGAGGAAGCAGGGGCTGTAGTTGCTGCAAAATCTTCTACTGGTACATGAACAACCGTGTGGACCAATGGGCTTACCAGTCTTGATCGTTATAAAGGACGATGCTACCACATCAAGGCAATTGCTGGAGAAGAAAATAATCTATTGCTTATGCAACTTACCCCTTAGACCTTTTGACTTCTTTTTATAAGCTCAATGAAAGTGAAGGAGCATGGGTTAGATTAGAAAACAATGAATTGAATGGTAAATGTTGGTACTACGCTGAATATGACACAAATTATCCATGATTTATCGCAAAAGAAATATGGAAACGAGGGGTCCTTTCTTTGTACTATTGTAGATTAAAGAATTTACAATATTATATGGATACTTACAGGATGAAGAATGGAGGTTCTGCGAAAATGGTTTCAAGAGATCGATTAGATTGTTGGTGCAATCGAGTCGATTTGGGTTAAGTACTTTATGGTAGCAACTTCGAAGCTGTGTTGCACAATTGGCGAAGTTTTGTCTTTGCATCCATGAGGGTTTTGCATGTTATAATACATGCATACATTTTGAACTACGAAAATTTATTTTTTTATTTTTTTATTTCAATTGAATACCACTTAAATTTTTTTTCTTTTCACATATAATAATGAGTTAACTTGACTCACCTTTTAGATGAATTAAATTAGAAAACTTCATAGAACTAAGCTATTAAATCTAATGGGACATGCCTTTTATAACCTAATGGACTATAATACAATTCCAAGTCTATTTATCATCACACAGGAAACATGCCATGAGGAGGTATTAGGTAGATTGGGCTACTTATTTCTTTTTTTTAGTTACAGTTTATTAGGCAACACGAGCTCATTTCAAGATTCTTTTCACAATAATCAGAAGACCATTTCCTTTAAAAAAAATTAAGAGATTATTGGACTATATAATTCTAGTGTTTTTGATAACTAATTGCATAGAGAACTTGCACAAACACTTAATAACAAAATCATATTTCCTAATTTGCTGCCTTCAACTCAATGTCTAAATTGTCAAGTTGATGATAAAATTTTATCTTGTTAACATGTATAATATATGCCTCTTCTTACTGGTGGTCAGTTGGTGATAATATCGCTTTCGAAGGACAAATTACAAGGTTCCTAAGAAAGGGACTAATATTAGGTCCAAAAACAATTTTACCCTACATTAATAAGATGCAAACCCCAAAGTCACTCTACTAATAATCTTAGTATTTTCAAATCGTTTAGTTCCTTTTCCAATAGTTTCTCCTTTTGACCTTCAACTTGACTCTAAGAACCTAAAATACTATTTGCACGACATAGTTTTGATAGGGAAACTAAGAGTGGTAGGTTTTTAATGAAATTACTCAATTATGAAAAGGTTGCCTTGAAATAGACATGGCGAAAAAAAGGATATAAAGGTGGCCTATTTTATATGGAATCAACAAGTACATGACAGAATAGTCATCACCCTTATAGTTACACAACTTGTTCTCTAAAAATTATGCTGACTATTTTACGGCTTCTATCCTACCTGAGAACAAAATATAGATCAAAACCTTCCCAAACCGAGTCTTCATCTATGGATGGACAGATAAAAAAAAAAATAGAGAGAACTAATTGGAGAGTTGGATTCTGTTCAAATAAATAAAACATGGTGAGGGTGGCGTTGCATGTGGGTTCCATGGGCAAGTATCAAAAACTAAGATTGCAATTTTCCAGAGAACATCGTGATATAGGATGAGCAAAAAAAAAAACAAGAAATTTCTTTTTTTTTTTAAATTTTGGTAGAGGGTTAAATCCATATAAAAGAGGAAGGGGAAGAGATGTGGTGGGAATCAAACTCCCAACCACACTCGGACTTCTAACCACACTCTTGGTCAACAAGACTAGTAAAGATGAGAAAATTAAAAATTTAGACGAAACCAATTGAAAAAACAAAAAAGTTAAAATAGATTTGTAAGAATTAAATTTTTGTGCAATATACTTAGTGAAAAAGAAAACATATCGTAAGCATCTCATTTATAATTTCTTGGTTACTAACTTAATTCAATTTTTTTAATACTTGCATCTATTTTTTTATGTTATTTAAGGAAAACTCTGAGATAAATAGACGTAAGAGTCATAATACAACTAAATATTATACTTGTTTAATTGTGATAAAGTAAAAGATGAGTTAATATAGAGAAAAAAGAAAATAAGTCGACAGATTCCATAAATTAATTTTGTCCTTAGAGTATGAGACTTTGAGTTCGTGTAATCACCTCCTTGAATTACTAAATAGCCATAACCATGATAGTAAAAAAAAAAAAAAAGATTAAAAGATTTATAGATATAATTTAAAGTATATATAAATTTAATAATGTCATTTAATTTTAAACACTAATCAACCCTAACATTAAATATGAAAAATAGTTCTTACAAATAAACTCAAAAATAGTTTATTACGCATCAGTTTTGTTGTGTCAAGGTATAACTCATTTGTCTTCTATGTCGTGTAGTGTCGTGCTTAATAATTTCGACAATGAACTTGGCATGACTTATACACCCAAGCACTATGGGCGTGTGTTGTACGAGTGCCTGTGCTGTTTATCATGCCTAAATCATGTCATATCCATTTTATAAATAAATAAATAAACAACTTAAATAAAAAAAAATAAAGATGTAAGTAGATGTAATAGTTTATGTTAGATCAATTTGATACAAAGTATAATATAATTTATTTATTTTTATTTGAGAACCATTACATGGCCATTTGTTATGTAGTTGTTACTATACGATGTGTTAGACGAAATATACAACGTGACAGAATAATTGCAAGAAAATTATATGACATGTCAAAGAAAATTATACGATGTGTAACCAGCTAATAAAAACTAAAAATCTTTTTTAATGGCTGGTTACACAGGTCATATAATTTCCTTGTCACATCGCATAATTTTCTTATAATTCTTCTGTCACGTCGTATAATTTTCTCTATCACATCGTATACTAACAGCCACGAAACAGCCAGCTCAAAAACAACCGAAAAGTTTTTCCATTTTTATTTTAAAGTAATTTATGTACTTTCTTTTGAAAAAATAATTATTTTAAAAAGTAAGAGTCAATATAATATAATACATAATTTCATGCATTTTTATTGAAATGTAAACAAGTATAGTATATAAATATTATCTCTAATTTTTATAATTTAAGATTTAAGAAAAAAGAAAAAAAATATGAAATGGTGAGGTATTATCTTAAATAAAAGTAAAACATATACATAATATTTCAATCACTACTCTTAATCTAATAATAAAGGTTGCCACCCCTTCAACTAAAGTTCAAGGTTTGTTGACTATTTACCTTCTTGATTTTCCACTAAGTTTTGAAAATGTCATGCTTGGGCATGGGCTGTGTCTAATCACATACCTATCACAAGTTGTGCTAAGTACAATCTGCAGGTCAGGAGGTTTAGGCTCAATCCAAGCCTTAATGGTAGGTTGTGCTTGACTCAAGCCCGTTATTGTTCATTATGGCTCAAGTCGGCACGTTTTACGTGTCTATATAAGATATCCAAATCCTATTTCTTTCTTTGTTTTTTCGGGCAAAATAATAGAGATTTCATTCATTTAAGGAACGTATAATGTAATCAAGGTGGAGACCGACTGGACACTATCACGATTACAAATCGCCTTGTTGGCATGATCTCCCATTAAATCCAAAAGTTAGGCTTACGCATGACAAGTACTCCTTTGTTAAAAAAATATCATATAATTAATGATTTTAATATACTTGACTATGAATATTTACCTGAACTGCAATTTTACGATACATATTTATTACTTATTAATTACATCACTTATTGTCTTTAGTTCTTGAGTTCACTGTTAATGTCAAATAACTACCTAACACCCTTAACCTCTTTATTTTACAAGAATAGGGCACCCATTCTCTATTATAGGCCTAGCTCAATGCGCCTATCCTGGAACTTCGCTTAAACTGAGCTTGCTACCCAATTCCCAAGATCACTCCTAGTCTTTACCTCGGAATTTTTTTGATCAATGACAAAGCAAATTTGGCCAAAGCATGAACTACCTCATTTGCTTGCCTGGGTATATCATGAATATTAAAAAAAGAAAAACTAGCAGAAAGAGATTTAACATCATCAGCTATAGGACCAGCATAGGAATACACCAAAGATGTACAACATGTTGCCTGGATTGTGGTTAGAGAATCGATTAAGATTTAATCTTTACGTCGCGAAAGCTGAGACTCAATTATAAATTTGTGCACGATTGAATTTGATGAAAAGAAAATAAGTAAGATGAAAAATACGTGCACATAAAGAATTTACATGATTTTGCAAATTCGTGCCTACATCCATAAGGGTGTAACCACTCTTTACCATAAGAGAATAATTTGTACAAGTGTATGTACTGATGTTCACTCACCTAATCCCAAATTCTTTGTATGCTCTTCTCAAAGCTAAGAGTTACTACACAAAATAAGTTTGCTCTTTACAAACCTTTCAGTCACTCTCGTCCTCTCTTGTGTTTCCCACAAGATTTTCCTCACGCACTGATACCCTACTTTGGTCGAAGAGACAACACAAAATCTTCGAAAGGATTTGGCCAAATCAATTTTATCCACGCGCATAAGATCCCATATGCACGCTGAGACCACTAAAAGCCAAAAAAGATCTCTTCGATGGCATGCTTTGAACCCAAATTGCCTTTCCATATCATATACAAACAAAAGACCTTGTTGCCTTACATTTTACACATCCAAACAAACTAATTTTCAACAGAATCAGACAGTTTCCATCAAAACTGAATTCAGGGACATTACAGCCGCACGTTGAGTAACTTATCTGATTTCCATAAGCTCGAGTATCTCTAGGGAAAAAGATCCTTCAATCGTTTTTGTGATCAGCATCAACAACGCTCCATAACTATCTCGAAAAACAGTTCCAAAGGTCCCCTTTCTTTCACTCTAAGAAGCATCCGTATTTGTCTTGATCACAACCGGGTCAGGTGGTTTCCATCTTGGCTTCTAAGTTGCAATTTTAGGAGAGGCAGAGATTGGTAGCTCTCTACAAAAATCCGTGTACGGTGCAAGAGTCATCCCCACCACTTCAATCAGAGCAACCACCCTATTAGTGAATACTTTAGCATTTCTTAATTTCCAAATTGCCCATGACACCAAAGCCACCAATTCAAAAACTCGAGTCTCACAATTAGCCATGACATAACCAATCCATTCAACGAAATCCCTTGTTGGATATCCTAGCTTTTCAATCTTGGGGGGAAGGTGGGGAAGGAACCAGATTGCCTCTGCACGTGGACAGAAAAGCAAGGCATGGGAACTGGACTTTTCCCCAATCCACACATAGGACAAGTCAGATCCACTTGTATCCCATTTATGTAGAATTTTATGTGAATACCATTTGTTTGTAGGAAAACATTTGCAAGTGAAAAATATTTTTTGAGAAAATTTTTTTTTTTTTTTTTGGTTTTTTTTTTTCCTAATTGGTTGTGACATTAACAAAAATTATTCATTGAATTTGATGCACAAAATGTGAAATATTTCTAAAATTTACGCAGTAACTTTTTCTCCCCCTTTCTTCCATTTATCTTTATCTTCTCTCTTTTTTTCTCACGAAACTCCAATATCGTCCTTGATGCATGTATTAACTTATGAGGCCAAATTTCTTGCAGCAGGCAACAATATTATTGAATTTGTTGATCCTAAACTTAATGGGAGTTTTCAATGGAAGCTTTTAACATAGTACTCAAGTTGGCTTTCTAATGCGCAGGGCTGAAGCGAGATAGGCTATAGAGAGAATAAATGGTATTGAGTTTCGTGGAGTCACCTGATGTCTCAACTCATCTGAATTCAATTACACCACTAAGCATTAACGATGGATCACATAGAGCACACTTGTTTATATAGAAACTTCTATGCAATTTCTTTACTTAGTGAAATATAACAACGTCATCAGATCAATCTTAAAAATAACTACATATAAAAACATTGTTTTACACAGTTTCAATCTGAAAAAATAATGAAAGAAAAGAATTTCTTATAAAATCACTGATACTAGCCCTTCAAAAAGCCGAGCTCATATCACAAAACCATAGTTCAAAGAAAAGCAAGCATACTATATATGATGGAGCGTATTTACTTAGATGGATGCTTAAAAAAATAATACAATGACTGAGACGATCACAAAAACTTGTGCAACGGCACGTAAACGGATCTCACTTGAGTCAGAACTAGAGTCCTGGAGCCAGTAATACTTTGGAACCCCATAAAGGATCTTAATGCGCACTAACTTTCCGGCTTGCTCCAGACGCGCATACAATCACACTCTTTAACAGCAGCGCGATCACATTTGCACAATCACTGATGCAAAAGTCAGCAACAAAGACAAAAAAAATGCTCCTTGGTACAACTTGAAGTTGAGGAAACCAAAGTCTCTAACAATTCAAGCAAAGTGCCACAATAGAAAGTTTCAAAGCCAATGTTGCCAAAACTGTTGAGGGATTAATCATTAGCCCAACAGAAAGTTAGAATGGTCTAAAAAAGAAAACTTGGAAAAATTTGCAGAAGGCTTATAGGGGGAAAAAAAAGCACCAAATCATAAAAAGTCCAAAAAAGAATTCAAACATGGGAAGACCATGGCAACAATTATAACAAGATTGATAACTTTTACAATAAAAATTGAAAACTGTTATATTTTCATTATAAATATTATCAGTCTTATTGTAAAAACTATCATTTTTATTTTATTCGCAATACTAATCAAAAAAATCAAAATTTTGCATATCTAACATTTTCTCTATAGCTTTTAAATGGACTGCCAAGCGGATGCTCCACAAAGAAAGGTAAAAATCAACTGCAAATTTGTCCGCTGCTATCAACCCATTTTTCTTTAAAACAAATTCAACTTGTATTAAGTTTTTGCTTTTAAAAGAACTGCCAGGAAACGCACTTGAGTTGGTTGTCTGGACCCCTGGTGCTGAGCCTGTTAAATGGGCAAAATCCACACCAAATTTTTTTAGCGAATTCTCTTTTTTTCTTTTTTTTTTTCTTGTTTCTTTTGTCTAGAAACAGTCAGTGATCCGGTAGAGGATCGTATGAGGGGGTGACAAAGAATAGGAACCCCACCACTACAAAGAGGCTCATAGCCTCTTTGCTCCTGGGCTAGACCCAGACCTCAAATTCTATTAGTTTCAATGTTGCAAGCATTCTTGCCCTCCAAAAAACAAAAAATGTGCGGACAAAAGTCAAATGTTAATTTTTCGTAGAATAAACTAAAAACGCAAAACTAAAGAGGAACGAAACGATTAATGTTTATTGGTGACCTCAGCTGACAACTGGAAACACCATATTTCCGCTTTGCTTCAACCATGCTAGACTGAAGTTTCAAGTCTTGTAACACCCAAGCACTTGAACTAATAAACATGGACCGACTCAACAGTCAACATAAATGAATATAATTAGCAATTTAGCATAAATGTACATCACCATGACCGTAAGCTCTTTATTAGAAGGATTTATTCTCCACCACAAAGCAGAAGAAACTATTGCAGATGTGGCCCAAATCGCGAGCTTCAAGATGAATTATGGCACCACGGATTCTGCATGCTGAATGGTTTTTGCTTGTGGACCATGTAACAACAAAAAAATTTTGCACCACCACACGTTTTCAAACAAAAGGAAGAACACGAGAAATCTTTCATAATCAACGGGAAAGTTGGCGGCTGTTCACTTCAATTAACGGGCAAAAAGAAAAAAAAGACTCCATGCAGAAGGACTACTTAAAAATATCAACGCCAAATGACCTGTAAATACAACAAGGTGATATCTTAATAGTTTGATACATAACAAGAGCATTCGGCAACATAGAACTGCAGCTCGTTTGTTTTTCCATTAAAAGTGTCAAAACTTTTTCAAGAACCACCCAGGAGTAACCCAAAATAGAAATGTTTTCATTTTTTTTTTTTTTGGGGTTGTTTAACTAGAAGTATACCAGGTGCCATGGAATACAGGATTTCTTTCTCCTCAATTCTCACAAATCAATGGCTTTTGTTGCTCTTTGCACCCAAATCTAAGGCCTCTGTTGCAACACACAAGCAGCAGTCAACAATCTGTTACAGACAATCTGCAGGCAAAATAACAACATAATATTGTTAGGATTAACTTCCCATGCTTGTCTAGAGAGAACACAAATTGCAAGATGGGGAACATACAGAAAAAAAAAGGGAGAATACTTTTGCCGGAAAATTGGCATTTGTTGGAGCAGACGGGCAGGAAACTGACGATAAGGTGTATCTATTGTACTTGCCCATCCATGAGAAAAGAGCACCTTTAAGATTTAACGATCAGGTGTCCATGAAGAGAGCGCATAAACAATTCTACCTTTCCATCCTTGGAGCAACCACTGGCTGTTTTCATCTATTTCAAAATCCTTGTGGTAGACTGCATTCACCCTCTCCTTTACCGTGGTCAAGATCTCCTTGTTCAAAGGTAGCCGCCTAAAGCCAGCCCTTAATACCCGAGCATGCCACTGCTTGTAGGTCTCTGGCCTCTCTAACCTCTCAGCACCTTCGCATGCAATGACATTCATTGCCTCCCGCCCAAAAATTTCTCTCTCAATCAGCATCCTTTCTGGAATTTCACGAGAAACATTAGTTTCCAGCATATCAAACAAAGTAGAGTAGTGAAACAAAGCTTCCCGGAATCGCGTGATAAAGAATGGAGCGCCATAGGCTCCATTCACTACCCCTAGTATGAAGACATGTGGACTCATCTTCCTGATCAGATTGAGAACAATGTTTCTTGGACTTGCCACAACAACAGTCTCATCCAGTAAGTTTCGTAATCTAAACACACAGTTTACGACTAGAACCTCATCACTATCAATATTGAGATCCTCAATCTGAATGGTATCCCACTTCTGCGCTATGGCATTGAACTCAAATGGCACATTGAAGGTTTTTGCATAGTTTGCCAAGCGGCGTCCTGTTTCCTCAACCCTTTCTGCTGGTCGGAAACCTGGATGTGGGAAATCAATCCCAGTAATCCGAAGCTTGGGAGGTCCACCTGTCCTAGATGAGAGACGTTGTATGAGGCAAGGCCATTGAAAACCATATAGAATGCCAAAGTCAACAATATGAATCTTTGTCGCATTTTCACTTAGATTCATAATTGTTTTATTCGAGAAATAATTTGACAGCTTCCTAAAAGGACATGCAGCAAGAAAAAGATGGTAAGCTTTCAAGACATCAGCAGCTGAAGTTGGCTGGGAAATAAGTGCTTTGTAAACCTGAGTTCCAGAGCCAGCCAATCGTGCTTCGAGGCCATCAGCAAAAATGAGAGCCAGCCTCTGCATCCCATCCCCTGTAGAAGAAGCATTCTTTCTGATTTGCTCCAACAGATTGTTTGCACTCCTCCGGTCATCTGCTGAAACAGCTTGTGCACAAAGGGTCAAGAGAGTTCTCAAATCTACCACATTCCTTTTACCTCCCTGCTTCTTACCTCGACCCCTTCCGCCATTTGAACCTTTTGTTTGTCCATTTTGCTGAGCATCCCTGTTCTTCCCATTCAGCAAAGCTTGATGAAGGGGAAATTCTTGCCCACAGCTGAGCAATACATGGTCAAAATCTGCCGAACTCAAAGGAGATTCAGTGTAAACTGCTGACTGCTTTTTGCTTCTAGCTCCCTCTAGACTCAAATCCCCAGGATGAGGATTCCTTTTTCCCCTAAAACCTTCTGCAGAATGCCCATTCTCATGTCTCTCCACCACCTCAACTTCTACATCCTTGGCCTCTACGTTCAGGTCTTTATGAAAGGTACCGCCACTCTCCAAATCAATCAGCACGCTACCATTTGGAATGAACTTACTCGCCTCCTCAAACCGTTTCTTAAACTGCATAACAGATGCACTGTCATTAAATATCTCAGCAACTCTAACAACACTCTCCGGAGAATCAGCAAGACCATCGATACTGGTACCCATGCTGTTACCAGAGCTATATGATGATTGTGAAGCAGACTGGGAAGGATACATCAAGGACCTGTTATCAACCAAGTAACAATCCCAACCAGGATCAGCAATGTCACAACCACTGTTGCTGGTTGTACTACTAGTACAACTGGTGAAACTAAACTCGTGGTGTTCATACGTGCTTTCATGGTGTTGATCAGAATAAGGTGTCTGCTGATAATCAGATGAAGGAGGATATTTCTCCCCTATAAGCTCATATAATGACTTCTCCGCAGCTTGGAGTGCTGCAGAAGACTCTTGAAACATACACGTCTTCTCTTCCATATCTTCCTCCAAAAGAATCTGACTAATGAACTTGAGAGCTGCATCACTAACATCAAAATCATCGTGGGAACCTCCCCCTTGGCTCATGCCCAAGGACACCGCGGAATTAGTCGAGCTTGGATCAGGTGGCAACGGAGGTATATCTACATAACTTTGGTTGAAGAAATTCTTATCCAATCTAGTGTTGTTAGAGAGATTCTGAGGCCCAAAAGCAGATAAGGTTTGGCAACTGAGTTTCAAACCATCGACAGAACCATATACCCCCGACAAAGATTGATCCATGACCATTTATATTGCAAAAGGCGAGCACAAACACCGACACCCAGAATCACAACTCTAAGAAACACACCAAATCCAACCACAACTCAGCAACCAAAATTTCCAGCTATAAGAAACTTTCAACACACTACAATTCAAGGCCAATCTATAACTGCTTCCCCCATTGAAATTCTGCCTTCCAGGGTAATGGCATCTCAGCAAGAACTAGCCTTTCACTGTCTATTGAGTACAGAACATAACAAACAAAAATCACACAGGAATCTATCAAAAGAAACAAAACATCACAGGAAAGCAAATAAAAGAAACAGGTATCTTGCAGATATACATTGTTGAACAATGAACACAAAAGCCCAAAAACAAAAAATCAGAAGATGAAAAGAAAAAAAGGGTAAAGTCGAAAAATTTCAAGAACCGAAATAAAAAATAAACGCTTGGGTGAAGCAAACAGAAAAAAGTATGGACAAAATCACCCGAAGAAGCTTTACAGAAAACCTGGAACTAAAACCAAGCGGACAGCGAAGAACAAAGTACCTGAGCCACGCAACAGAGGCAGAGACTAGAGAGAGAGAGAGAGAGAGAGAGAAAGTAAAAGCAACGAGCTATCAGTGGCCGGCAGTGGCGCTGGAATTGTACATACGTAACATTACAGCATAATAAGGCGATGAGCCTTTACTGTTGTTGTTTTTTTTTTTTTTCCCCAATAACTATTAGTGGGTTCAAGAATCGGAATTTACTTAAAAAGACATTAAAAAATAAAAAAATTAAAAATTAATTAAAAATTAAGTTTTAAAGTAACACAAAATATCTTTAGTGATATATTTAAATAATATTAAATGTATTTAAATTTTAAGTATTTATAAAAAATATCTTTAATTATTTTTTAGATAAATTTTCTACTCATTTACCAAAATCCTTTTTTTTTTAAAAAAAAAGGGCAAAAAGTAAGTAATCTCATCACCAAAAAATATTTTACCGTGTGGAGAGTCAAATGTCGTATTATTTTTGACAGAAATTCATATTAGGCGTCAAAATTGCTCCTAGAATCGGAATCAATTAGAATTATTTCGAATTTAAATTTAATTTGAAACAGTTATTTTAGAGTTAACTTACTTTTTGAGTTATTTTACATTTAGATCACGCCAATTAATGTCGACTCATAAATTGACCCGTCATCATTTTTTATAATTGTGACATTCTATTCGAAAATTTTTAAAATTTTAAAAAAAATTTAAAAAATTCTTTAAAAAAATCTTAAAAAATTCAAGAACTTTCTGAAAAAATCTAAAAACTCATAAAAAATATGAAAATTTTTTTAAAAAATTTTTGATTAAAATTTTTAATGAAAATGATAAAATCTATAATTTTGTATGTACTTATTTTCTTTAAAAAAATTAGATTACGAGTTAAATGTCATTAATAAATTACGTAATTGAAGACACAATACTAACTGTAGTGATTAAAAAATAATAACTCTTAATTAAAAAATTTTAAATTTTAATTTTAAATTTTTTTCCTCATTTTGCCAAATCTCAAACTACTTTACTACCAACTACAAGACTATGTAATTACTTCAATATCATGAAAAATGCAGCCAGAAAAGCACAAAGACATATATGTACAAATCTAAGCCGCCAATGAATTCCCCCAACGCTTTCATTCATGAATGATCATAGTTAGCCGATCTTTGTTCGCACCGCGTTTACACGTGTTGTCTCGTCTAGGCGTTCATGCTTCCTCGAAATCGTGTCAATCCGTGTATGTCTCTGCGTCTGTACATGTGTGTCAGCGAAGCTGTTTGCAAGTGTCATGTTTTGTTGTCTTTTAAATATGAGAAGTTCAGTTTTTATATAATCATGTATGTAAATGAGAGTGTAGATTTGGTCAAAAAAAAAAAAAAATTAATGAAAATGTAGATGTTGTTTTTCTTAATAAAAAAATAATCGTACGTATATCAGTTGTCATATTTTGTGAGTTGAAGTCAAGAGTCACTCGTTATTATTTTCATTTAATTATTCCTTATAAAATAGACACGCTGTTTAAATACTATTGAATTCAAACGGCTCTCCTACAAGTGGACTACGATGTTAAATTGTTTAACTAGTCAGAAATTAGTATCGTGCATGTACAGTCAAACTTGCAGTCATAAGAGACATTACTTCCAAAAATATTTATCGAGATTCGAACTCAATTCAGATATAAGAAAAATACGTTAAATCACTACTAAATTATTATTTTGAGTAATAAATGTATGTTTTGGTTCTATGATGTTTTATTCTATGGAATAAATTATATCTATGTTAAATATAAATATATATTTTGACATCAATGTTAAATATATTTCCGGTTTGTATATTTAGATACGCATGTTATTTTATATGCACATGTAAATGTGTGCAACATTTTGTACAAAGAGTCCTCTTATCAGTGGTTCAAACCAAAAAGTCCTCTTATTAAAAAAAAAAAAACAGAGAGAGAGAGAGAGAGATTAGAATAGGCTTAAAATTCTTGAAAAGATTGAGATCTATACAATTATAAACAAAATAAACTTTAGTTTGGTCTTTACTAAAATTCTCAATATCAGAGCAAATATTGGACAGAGGAAACAATTGCCCTCAATGAAAATAAAATGAATAAATATGTGTATACAAAAAAAGATTATTAGAAGAGCTTGTCTCCACTAGAATATTTTGTTCTCACAATGTTTTTGAGTGCTATTTACACACAACTATAGGTGTCAATTTTTGGATTTGGCATGTCGATTCAAACTCACTGGAAACAATACGATGCAAACTTGACCTATAAACACTGACCGGAAATTGACCCAAATCTAAATGACTCCAAAAAGTTCAGGGTCGAGTCAGGTATGGTTACCTTTTTTTTTTTTTTTAAGAAAACAAAAAAAAGTAAAATAAAATATTATGACATTTGAATCATAGATTTTATCATTTTATGTTAAAAAAACATAATTTCTATTATTTTTGCTGTAAAATGTAATCATAGATTCTTTTCAAATATTTCCTACTTTTTATGCATTTTTAGATTTTGTTTTGAATTTTCAGATTTTTTTCAACAAAAAAATTCTTAGATTCTTTTTTGATTTTGCTTTTTCTTTTCTTTGTAAATTTTTTTTTCATGATGTGGTCAATCCACTAATTGATCTGAATCGACCCAAATTAAAATAACCAAATCCAAAATGACAAAAAAGTAACGTGAATTAAAATGACCTGAAACAACTTCTTTTGACCCTTCTTCACGAAAAAATAGAAAGCAAGGTTGAGGGGTTTCGACATTGGCGTTTTAGCGCTCAAATGTCAAATCCGTTAAGGGAGTCGAGATAAAGCCATGACACTTACGATGAGAGTCTGTGAGTTGGTTTATTGCCAATGGCAGAGCCACTTTGAGTTGCCCCACTGGAATTTGCAAATCTTTACAAAATAGAATAAAAATTTTAAGTTATCACATAAAAATTCTATTTTGCCCTGCTAAAATATGAATTTTGCCCCCACTAAAAAGAATTTTTGCTCCCACTCAATTCAAAAGTTAAAGGAAAAAAAACATTTTAATTAGATAAAAACATATGAGGTACAAATATTTTTTAAGTTCAAGTTTTACATCTTTTCTTTGTTAATATATATGTTACTTGTGATGTTTTTTATTCACGAAACTGTGATATACTCTTATCTAGTTAAATGAATAAGTGACCCTTAAAACAAATTTTAAGACTCATTTACAAGTTACATGAATAATGACAAGGTTAGATAGTTTAGAGTCGTAAAATTTAAAAACAAAATCGCAAAAATCAATAAATTTATATTTAATATTATAAAATTAAATGAGTTATTCACAAAGAGTTCACAAGTTCGGTTCAATGAAAAGCTACTTGTTAAAATTTATTTATTAAATAAATAGATATTAATTTATCTAATTTAGACTCCACTCTATTCGATTTATTAGTTAAATGACATTGATATCTAAACTTAATTCTAGCCTAATTTACTAAATGTACTAAACTTGGGCTAAAACCGGCTTGTTTGCAATTCATATATAATTGTCTCTACTGACTATGATTTCTCGATCCGCCGTTGTTTATTACGTTGTAGCGGTGAGTCTCGGAACACTTATAAACTTGTGAGGGAGTCCTTTGGTAGCGGACCTACGTGAGATCCCGTGAAAGAGGCGTAAGGGAGTTATAAGGAGTAGAGAGAGTATTCGCTTTGAACTTGAGGCACGAGCTCGAAAGAAGAAGACTTTGATTGAATTCGAGTTAGGTGAGATTCATAATTGGACCAGTGGTCCTGAAGGCCCATTCTTCCTTATTAATACTCATTGATATTGGATTCATTTCTAATGCTGAAATTATCAAATTTAAGTTCTAGTAAAAGGCAATTATAAAATATTCATCACAATCACTTATATTAAGTTAAATTATTTATCCGCAAAATGAGAGACCATGATAGCGTCCCCCTAGATGAAAGCTATGAAGTATCAATCGTTGTGTCGCTGTCATTGCAAGTTGGCTCATGTTTTCTTTCCAGCTAAAAAACAAGGCGTTTTTCTTGATACATATGAAAAACTTTGTCCAGCACAATGGATGCGATCAGAAAAGAATCACTTTCAAAGAGCAAAAATTAAATAGGACAAAAAATACTTGTTTCAGAGAAAGGTGATCTGGTTGGCATGAGTCACTTCCACATGTTTTTGACTAAAATCTATGGTTGAAACTTCTTTTTTTCTTTTATACAAAAATGTTTATCGTAAATATGTAAGTTATCTTATATGCAAGTCAAGATCAGCATGTAGATCATCGCACATATAGGGTAGGGCTGAATCACTTGCTGCTATCTTTATTCACCCATTTTTATTGGACAAACACACTATCTGAATACTGGTGTCGCCGAGCATAACTCTACCGAAAGCGAATAGAGCGATTGCCAAATTTGGAACGTGTCATCGCCCTTCAACCTACTTAGCGTATGTTTGCCTAAAAAGAGTGCAAGATAGAGATTTGAACCTAAATCTCATATCTTGAGAGAAACTGATTCACTATTAAATTATTACTTTAAGTGGTTATACTTGAAAATATTCAATACATAAAAACGGTGTGATTTAAATTAAAGGGATTAATTATTTTTTTCAAAACAGAGTATAAAGTTTGAATTGAAATCTTCCTTTTTAAGAAGTCCAAAGCAAAAGGACAATAATCTCAAAATAAAAGAAGGCGTTATATCAAAATTATAATTATATTACGTCATGCGCGGGTTTTCAATAAAATTTTTGTAAATAAATTTTTTTGGTTGCATGTCAAGCACTTTTTAAATCAACTATCCTCTAGTTTTTTTAAAAAAATAATAATAATCAAGAGCACGTTTTTACATTGGATTGGTCCATATTGAGTCGCCCATATTGTTGTGTTTGTGAATCGCCTTGGTCAAACCGAACAACACTAGATCTTTAGTTCTGCAAGCAACAAACTGGAATAGACCAAATGGAATGACATACATGTGATGATAACTCGATCAATATACCTATTGGAAATTACGAAATTATGAAATATACCTATTAGTCTTGTAAAGAAATTTAGAAATTTAGAAATTTTACCAAGAAATAATAGTTCACTGGTATTGGATTTAGAATCACAATTGGAGTTAATTAATTTTTTTTTTTAAAGTTAAAATGTATGACAGGTGTAGTTATAAAGAAGGAAAAGTCCATATAATAATATTATTATATTACTAAAATTTGATATTATTAGGTAAACTACAACAGTTACGATATCATAATATATTATACAAATTAATGAGAAACCAATAAAAATACTAAATGTAGGAAGACAAATTTCATTTATGTTAATAATTTCAAATACGCTTGAAAGGGAGCAATTATTATACATAAAAGAAAAAACTTTTTCACATGGGGCAGTGTCATTGTTTTACCAGTGAAAAGATGGAGCACTGAAGATGAATGGCCCAAGATAATGGTTAAGAGCTCTCGTAAAAAATATCTATGCCTCATAAAAGGTTTTTCAAGGAAAGGTTGGAACATATAAACTGCAATGGATGCTGAGATAGCTTGAAGAAGTCGTAGATTTTCCTTGCATAAATCACAAATCACCCATTAGAAGTAGACAATAGACTTGTTTAGTGCTACCATGCTTTGAGTGAAAAGGGCAAGGAAAATGGGTCAAGTTGTTATGGAGCATCCCTCAAGAAAACATGCTAAACTTATAGCAACAATTGTGTTTGCCATTAAGCCTTTAAAAAACCTCTCCTCACCAAACCTTTTTGCAATACGCCTTTTTGCAATGTCCCACAGAGCTTGACATGCGGTTTTTTTTTTCCTTTTGAAGGAAAATGGGTACGTTTCTCAAGTTGTTATGAACAATTGTATTGGACCTTTATAAGGATAGGAGATAAACTGCTTTTTGATTGACTTCATACATATCAACATGTACTCCATGAAATTAATGACACATATAGCAAGCTGTCAAAGCAAGATTGACAATGAGTTATTCACCTTGAGTGTTTCTTGCAATTGTGCTTAACCGCATCAAAATTCTCTTCAAGTTATCGAAAAATTGTAGAAAGAATAAGACCATAAATAATATCATCATGGTAATCCAAAAAAAGTAGCAAAATTTTCTTTAAGGAAAAAAGAACCTCCGCTTCTTTCATCTTTTCTTATTGTAGCTCTTTCTTCGGTCTTAAAAGCATCATCATGAATTTTATTTGGATGTGCAAGATAGAAGAGGAAAAGAAATCAAGAAGAAAAAAGAAAATGGGAAACCGGTAGTGAAGAATGTGAGATCAGAAGTCTTAGTTTTTTTTTTTTTTCCCTCTCCCTCTTGAATAAATTATATCGACAATGGTGTGAAATTAGTAGTAGTTGCTTATCACTGTCTTTGATTTGGAGGAAATTAATGGCAATCAATGGTCTTGAAGGGAAAATAGAAACAAACATAATCGGAGAATTTGATAGTAGGGAAATATAATGGAGTCATAAATATAGTAATAACATCATACAAATAAAACCTAATTTTAACAAATTTGAACGCGTATTATTTGGTTCATTTCCTGTCAGGGCCGAATTTCAAGAAGATATATTTGTAATCAATTCTGATAAATGGCAATTATTATAAAACGAAAACTCTATGATTAGTGACAATTCTACTAAATTTGTAATTAATTTTGAAAAATTAATATTAAAAAGGCAATTATTGACTATTGACAATATTTAAAATGTTAATTGTAGGGCAATTATTCTGCCGCAATTTTGAATTAAAGGATTCCGATTCATTTTTTGTGTGCGGATAAAAATAAATGTTGTGCCACATTTTCAACGGGATACATTTATGGTTATACCATGTTTTTTTAATTTCTAGGTTCAAAATCAATGTTTTTTGGAAGCTATGTCTATGGTTATGTCATATTTCCTCTCAAATTCCTATCAAGAGGAGAGATTATAGAGATCTCAAGATCAACCTCAAAATTAGCCATATGTTAGGTTCCGAAAATCATGGGATACATATATATCCGGTGTCATCTTTGGGATTAAAATGACTTTCCAATCATAGCTTCTTGTAAATGTTATGTACTGAACTTGTATAGCTAATAAGAGATAACAAAGCAAATTGATAATAAGTGGTAAGCAAATGCTAATGTGGATTGTTTACTTTTCATCTTTATATCGTAGCTTTCTCTTCGGTGTTCTCTTCAATGTGTCTCTCTTTCTTCCTTCATTTTTTATGTCTTTATTTTTAATTTCGTCTTTCATTTTAGGGTGGTGTAATTCACTTTTACCATCTCTATTGTTGTCCTCCTCTGTGCTTGATTGTAAGCCATTCAAATATAGGCTCTGTAGTTGATAGGTGGATATACATATTAAGTTCATTCAATTGATTTGAAATATATATCGTTTCACAACTACCAAAAAAAGAAAAAAAACCATTTGTGCCTGATTGCATTCAAACTATGATTTTCACGTTCGAAGGCACAATTGTCCTAATTGCATTTTAGATGGTCTTTGTGGTCAAAATCCTGAGTTTTTTTTTTTTTGGAACAGACTATAGGTTCCTTGCAGAAGAAATACTCGATTGGATCTTCTGAATTGCTGAGTAAAATGGCTCTGATTCAGGCTCCGTTGAAAACAATTTGTGTTCTCACGCTGAGATGACTACTTTTTTATTCTAAGTTGACTTTCAATAACATAATGGGAATGGTTATAGCTGTCCTTGGAATAGTAGTTTATAGTTGGGCTGCGTAGGCTGAGAAGAGTTCAAGTGCCAAGAACTTACCGCATGTCAAGGGCAATCTGACAGAAGAGGAAATTAGATTTCTAAAGGAAGGAGTAGATACCACTCCTGTGAAAGATGTTGAGCTTCTTGAGTTTAAAGCATAGAAGTATTCACTTTTAGCCGGAAACATATGTGTCGTCACTTGTTCGGTTCAGCTTAGTCTATGTATCTACCTTCATGTGGCTGCAAGGCTTGGGCCCATCAGCTAACCTATGATCCTGCGAGATTGTGCTCTGCATGTTAAATTTTTTTGTTTATTATTGTTGGTTTTGTTTTTCCCCTCATCAAAAACTGACCCCATCATCTCCCAGAAGTGACCAAGACTTTGTCCAATGAGTCTTCAGCAGACTTCAAGGTAAGAAAAGTAAGGGAAGAGGAAGAGGTGGACGAAAAAACACAATTCCAATACTTCTTCAAGAATCCAACAGCAACTATTCTAACATGTACAAAAGCCTCAGCAAACAATAAA
This sequence comes from Carallia pectinifolia, assembly GCA_037832335.1. Classification (NCBI taxonomy): domain Eukaryota; kingdom Viridiplantae; phylum Streptophyta; class Magnoliopsida; order Malpighiales; family Rhizophoraceae; genus Carallia; species Carallia pectinifolia. Next base: position 15,295,286 of record CM075448.1, on the reverse strand, counting down.
TAAATAAGGGGAGTGAAATTAATGTGGGTAGAGGGGCATCTATTTCGACAGTTACAGCAAACAATAGGAAACAGTTTTCCTTTACCATGGTAAAATTTTTTTTTCATTAAATTTGAAGAGTGAAATAAGAAATGACTTTCTGTTAACTATCCTTTATAATATTGATAATAAGAATTAGCCCACACGATGCGCAGTCTTTAGATAATTGGTTAAAAAATAAAGTTTCACAACTTGTATCATAATGTGAAATATTTTAAAAAACGTCATTAAGTTGTCCATAAGGAGCCACCGATAAAATTAGTTTACTATTTTTACAAATAAATAATAAAAAATTAATTACTTTTATTGACATTGATAAATTAATAGGATATTTATTTTGGCTTCTCCATTTTAAAAATGCTCAATCTTGGAAAACTAAATAATATATAAAATTATTCTAAATCATCCAAAAATCATAGACCTTAATAATTTTGATGTGGCTATGCGGAGAATATCACGGTAGTATCATATTGGTGACTAAACACCTAAGGAAAATTTTGAAGGTAAAAAACAAAAAAAAAATAAAACGTACTAACAATATATTACAGAAGACTACACTTTAAAGGTGTCATTCAACCCTCAACAGAATATTGCCAACTTGTATAGGCGTGACGAGTTTCCATGGTGTTCAAGCTCAGAATTCTTTAAAATTACAATCAGCAAAGGAGATTAGTTAATTTATAAAATTGGAAACTAACCTCATCAAATGTTAAAACAATTTTAGGAAGGTATTGATTGCTAGGGCCCAAAAGTTCAACATCTAACCTGTATTTGATGGTGAAGAGTGGGTTCGTTACGATTGAATAATTATGAAATAGACTACTATACCTAAAATAAAATTAAAAAAAACCTCGAGAACACAATACAAAACTTAATCTTTACCTCTTCACCATAAAACAAAGTTGTTCATAAACAACTTTTGCCTCGGTCAAATCACCTGTATAGGCGAACAATTCAATCATGCAGAAACAACTTGCCACACATAACTAAATTTACAACCACAAGAAACAACATGAAAATATTATAAGTATGAACATATCTATGACAAATTGAAAATATGAAAATTACTAGTATTGAATCAATATGTCTTGATGATGCTGGCAAATTTTCATTTTCACAAATTACAATACCTTGTCTTTTAACTAGAGGTGTCAAAATCTAACCCGACCCGATGGGTTAACCCGAACCTGCCCGAAAAAATACGATTTGAACCCGACCCGAAGGATGACATAACCCGAAATGACCCGACCCCGAAATGACCCGAAAATCTTTGGGTCAAACCCGACCCAACCCTAACCCAACTCATTTGACCCGAACTTTTTTTTTCTTAAGGGAACAAAAAAATAAAATGAAAAAATTTAGCATATTTTATATTATAAAAAGTATAGATTATACTATTTTCAATATAAATCTTAATTATAAATTTTTTTAGAATATTTTGATATTGTTTATACAGTTTTAAATTTTATTTTAATGAGAATGTTTTAAAAGAAATTTCTTCAATTATTTTTCAATCATATGATTTTCTTTGATTTTAAAGAATTTTTAGTAAAATTTTTGAAATTTTTAAATTTTTAATAAAAAATGTCACGTCATCATTTTTTATGACATGGCCAACCCGTGGGTTGACCCGAACTTGACCCGAAATGATACAACCCAAAATGATCAGAAAATAACTTGACCCATAAGTAACCCGACCCGAAGTGACCCGAATCCAAAGTGACCCGAACCCGAAGTGACCCAACTCAAATCCGACCCGATGACCCATTTTGACACCTATACTTTTAACATCTAGTGTTTAGTCAAGCTAGTAGAAGCACTTTCACGACTGCAAGAGTCATGACACTGTATAAACAATGTAGACATACACATTTGCTTATTTTATGTATAGTAGTGGTTTTATATGAATGTTAGAAGATGAAAATTTATGGTAATAATTTTTCATAGTAATGATTGTTAAAAAAGTTACAAAATCATTAATTACACTAAATTAATGATCAATTGCATTTTTGTAGTGTTTTTAGACAATTTCTTTGGAGGAATTGTCTGATGCATAATCTGCAACCATATATATATTGTTAAAATCATTAGATATATTGTAATGGTAAAAGTTTGAAAAAGATTTAACATTTTAATTTCAAATTTTCATCTTATAAAAAGAAAGATTTAAGTTTGCGCGATATATATATATATATATATATATATAAATGATTCCATTGCATGGGCATATAAAAAAAAATTCATGCATTGATCATATTGTAACAATTAATATATTTTATTCAACTGTAATAAACAAATGTGAATTAAAAAAATATTATTATTTTTCGTTGCATACTTTATTATTACGATTGTATAAAATATATTAATTATTATAATATGAACATACAACTTTTTATGTGCTTATAAACATTTTCCCATATATAACCGCACAAGTAAACGAAAAATACTGTCCAATCCAATTGGACCTAAAACTATACCTTTTTTTACCCTTTTTTTTCCCCCGGGGGGGGTGGTGTTGGTCGAGACCTTAGACCATAGTTAAACTTGAAGGAATTTGCTCAAACGATTATATGAATGTGCTTTCCTATCATGTGTTAGTATTTATAACAAATTCGTCGGCTTCATTAGTATATTTTGAAATTTATAAAACCGGTTACAACCTGATCACCAAACAAAGAAGAGAATTTATTAAAATGGCGATCTATATGCAAAAAATGTTATTTGGTAAAAATAAATAATAAAGATAATAATAATTATTATTATTATATTAAGTATTAGGAATAAAAATAATATCCGGTACTGCAACAAAAGCAAAGTGGAGAAAACATGAGCCAAAAAATGGTTCTAGTTGGCGATAGAATTTTGCTTCGCCAATGCCATTATCTTTTCGGATAAGAGGGAGTTTTGTGGACTTTATAGTTTGTGAAGTTTGATGAAACTTCTCCAAAGTTGTAACTAATACGTCTTGCATCATTAAATTGGATGAGATTTTCCCAACATATCTATTTAAGAATATGAACACGAGTTAGAGCACCCCTTTCGTTTTTTATTTTTATTTTTATTTTTTTTAACAAGGGGTGTTATTTAGCATCCCAATTAAATCCACATAAGGTGAAGGTGAAAGAATGTGAAGAGATTTCATCTCTGACCTCTATCGTGGTACAAGGTCATGGTAATCACATGGACTAATCCAAGTGGTTAGTAAGAGCACTCGATTAACAAAAGAATGATTTGTGCATATATTAATATGGAAGCTTTAAGAATAATTCACCATCATTTTACTTTTAGACCATAAAACCTCTCTCACTTCAGGCCATCACCATTTATCAGATAATCCTCCTCTCACGGTCTATGTTGTTTGCGATTAATTGCATGGTATCCTTTTCCCCTTCCTCTATTCCTTTCTCTCTCTCACCTCTTTATATATATTTTGGAGCCAAGAAGTACTTAACATGAACTCAAGCATTTCAATTTTCTAAACTAGATAATATCATTTGGGTTTACTAAACTAAGCTTCTTGGAGCTTGTGGTGGAATGCTAATGGATCCACAGTGTCTTCATCTAGACTATTCCTTTATACATAGAAGCAAATTTTTTAATCTCAGTGAGATCATCTTAGCCTATCATTTCTTAGTTTACAGGCTTAAGATATATATATATATTCTCATTACAACCACCGCCATCTCATAATAATTTCATACTTTATCTTAACTTTTTTTTTTTTAACAAGGTAGATAGTAGATATATTAGTCATTGCATTTGAGAGCCGATCATGATTCTGCCGACTACAATGATTACTAAATCTAAAACTCACGACACATTCAATCTGTCTGAGCTGTAGCGAGCATCCAGCTTTTTTTAGTTGGAGGAGAGTTACGTTTGCGAAGACTTAAACCTGAGTTGTCAGCGTAAAACACAATTCTACTTATCACTAAACTATCACTTCATATGATCTTTATCCTAACGTCTATGGATCTTCAGTCCTTTTATCTTCTCCATGAATTTGAAGACTATCCTACCAAAGTACTCACAGTCACAAAATTATTGATACCGCTTGAACAAAGTTATTCCCAATAAATAAAATTTGGCCCTCAGTCAATACTCAAAACTTTCACGGAAAAGATTTCCACGGGAAAATAAAACTCACAAAAGGAAGAAAATATTAGCAAAACAATGTTTATGATGCAAAATACTATCACAAAGAAACCTATAGATATTGATCCAACACTCGTTGAATATTTGTTCAGATAGGTCCTCAGACCAAGATAACACAAATCTGTCCCCATCCCATGAACTGACTTATCAAAAAGTGAGGAGGAACGGTTAATTTATGCGAAGTCCATGTGATGTATGTAATTTTTCTTTTTTTGTAAGACTACAATGATACGATCAGTAAAGTACACAGAAGAAAATAATTAATCTTACGATTTATCTGTTTATTATTTTTTCAAACTCAATATATTTCTCACAATTTAATAGTATAAATTGCGTGTGTTAACTATATTGTTACAGATATGTACGCTACTTAATTTTTTCTTATTTTGTAATTCAAAAAAAGACATACATCAAAAGTACGTCGGTCACTATACTTTTAGGTCATCCATTAATATCATAATTCAATCTCTCTTATAATTAGGACTTACCACACAAGTATTGATGATTCCAAACACTGATGGATTCAAGTAAAACTCCGTCACAACTCATTCAATAATTGACGAATTGTGAATCCGACATTCACGCTTCAGCTAGATCTTTCAAGCTTATTTTTGGGACGACCATTCTTAACTCTTTGACTCAAGAGAATAATAGAGTGAGAATTCAAATTTAATTTAATTGTACGAAAACACGCTGACCATTACTCGTACCACCACTTCTGGTGTTGCATGTGATGTGTAATGGTTGCATCGTATATGGTACTCATATGAATAGGATAGGTGCATCAAAGTAAGAAATGATAACCTTCACCTTTTGTTCTTTATTCAAGTAAAGATAAAGATTTCCTTATCCTCATTTTCGTGCTACTCGACATGCTTTATCTTAATATAGATATAAATAAAAGTCTTCTTGTCTTTTCACGATTAGCTCTTTTAGATATCAGACTATTTGATATTAATTAACATGCAATTATTGGTACCTTTGATAGATCTCTACGGCCCTTTTAAACTATATATGACGAATCACATAACTCGACCAATCAACCGGTTTTAATTAAAATAGGTTCTCTTAAATTAACTACAATTAGTATGTACCAAAAAAAATTAACTACAATTAGTCAGTATGCATTATTCATTAGTTTGTAATAAGCTTCTGATCCAACTGATTCCACTAGACGTGATCAATAAACTACTATTGAATACTCGATATAAATAAAGAGAAAATTGTGATAATTTTAGTTTAGTAACTCTCATAAAATGATATAAATTATTAAATTAAATTTATTAAAAAATAAAAATATTAATAAATAAAGAAGTATAATTACTTGTATTATTTATTTAAAATTAATTAATGTTATTCGTAAAGAAATAGCAAATATGAATGCTGAGTGAAAAAATATCGAACGACAAATTGAAAGAACAAACGCGGATCCTCCTGCGATTCCGTAGCAGTGGAGCGGAAAATTGGATGATGACTTAGCAGCTTTAGGAAGCACGTGAGATAAGGACCGTCGGTGGTTAGAGGCCGAATCTTGCACTATTTGTGCATAAGCAGATCTCTTTAAAGGTTCTGACCCAACCAACAGTGAGGCATCGACCCAATGCAAAATGAAACTTTAACGAAGAGTGTTTTTCGTTTGTCCTATACTTTAATGAAGACTCAGGACCAAAAAAAAAAAAAAAAAACTTTAACGAAGAGTTTAAACGAGCTCAATTATTTCTTGGCATCTTCATCAATAAAGCAAAAGGTTCGAAAATAGTTTCGGGAGAGCAGAGGGCCAGAGGGGTCTTCTTTTCTTTCTGTAATAAGGTAAAAAGTTTTTTTTTTTTTTATATGAAACCCTGCTATTCAAAAGTTCGTTGAATTCTGATTAATTCACTTCGAGCCGGATGAATTCATTAAAATGAATAAAACTCTTTCATTACCTTTTTTTTTTTTTTTTATACACAGAACTCAAACTCAAACTTAAGATTTTATTTAAAGAAATCAAGCTGCTCGTCGTTTGAATTAAGAGACGTTGGTAAGATAAAAAATTTTAATTTAAAGAATGGTAGAAAAGGTAAAGGTAAAGGTCCGCGGTCCAGCCACACATGACCTTCTTGCTTTATCCTGTGTGGTGGATGTGGTCATGGCTTGGAGAGCTACAAAGCTGCTTGAAAGTGGAACTCTCTGTACAATTAATGGGCCCAAGATTTCTCAGCAGTCGCTAAAGCATTTCAACCCAATTGTGGGCATAAAAAAAGGTGAACTTGGGCCCACTCTATCCATGATTCAGACATGAGTACATGCGAGTGTTTAGGCGAAGGAAGCACTCTGCGCATGTGCTTCAAAAGTGTACTTTTTGCAGTCATTCAGTACGAACAGGGCAGTGGATATTGCTTTTACTTTTTTTTATTTTATTTATAAAAAAGGAGAGAGAGAGTTAAATCAATTACCTATTATTAAGTAGTTTATAAAAATTATTTATTTTTTTATTTAGTTTAAAAAATAGAAAGAGAAAGTTAAATTAATTATATATTTTTAACAGATATGAAGAATATTAATTTTATTTTGTCATTTTTATTTTTCTATTTTCTTTACCTAAAAAGAGGTCAATCATTTGTTTTATATCCATTAAATTTCTAATATTGAAAAATTTTAACTTAACTTTTTTTTTAAACATAAACTAATAAAATTTTATTTCATTGACATGACATATATTAATTACAAAACTTTTTGTTATAAAAATCAGAATATCATTTTTAATATGAATAGCATTATTATTCTTAATATAATCATTTGAACAAATCTTTTTTTTTTTTTTCTATTGAAGCTGATAGTACGGTAAGAAGAGGAGAAAGTGATCGCTAAGGTTAGTTTTCGAATTTTAAATTTAAGAATTAAAAATACACACTTTTAATTAATTAAATTAAAGTCTGTATTCACCGAATATAATCTTTGAAGATCCTCGTCCATGTTTTATTGAATGCCATCTCAAACTTATCCTATGAGCCGATTAAGACCATGGCAGTGGCACTTACATTGGGCCTCAGTCTCTCAAACCAATCTATTGGAGTCGATCCAGACTTAGGCCGATGGAGAATCGCCAGCTACATTGCTTCCCAAATCCTAAACCCATCAAACGAGTTTTTTATTTTTTCACTTCAGAAAATTCCAATGACTACCGCAGCGTTTTTGTAGTTAGAAAATTTTGCTCATATTATGGGATTAAGAGTTTAAGAGTTTAAGGACTTGTTTGGGCTAACTATTGAATATTGTTATTACTGATTGTTATTACTGATTACTGATTGTTGATTTCTATTTGCTATTGCTGATTGCTGATTGCTGATTTCTACTTGCTGTTGCTGATTACTAATAAAATTAATAAAGTGTTTGGTTAATTTTATATTTATGGTTACTGTTAAATAATGAAATGTCTAATTTAGTCATATAATTTGTGTAAATATATCATATTAAAAATTTTATTTTTATATTTTATTATTTTATATTTTAGAATAATATTTTATAAATAATATTGAGAATTATTTTACTTAATTTTTAATTTTTCAAAAAAAATATTAATTTTTATTAAATGATAAAAATTATTATATTTGAGATTTTTTTATAAATGTCAATATTAAAGAAAATTGAAGTGAAAAAAAATATTATTTAAGAATACTTAGAAAAAAATTATTGAGGTTATATAAATACTAATAAAATAAATTAACATATTTAATTCATGTGTTAAGTAAAAAAAAATAATAGTAAAATTATATAAATATTTTTTAATAGTAATTTAGTTCATATAAATTATTATTAATATTAAAAAGTGAAAAGTAATCCAAAAAACTGTAAAAAGTAGTTTAGAACTGCTTTTCAATCAGCTGCTGTTAAGAAATCAAATAAGAAAATAAGCAGAATTAAATAGCAACACTAAAAAAATTTACCAAACGCCTATCTTCTTATTTTTTCAAAATGAAATACAAATGTACCCCTTCAAAAGATAACACAAACACCCCTTAAATTTTTGTCAGAGGTGTTCAGTGCAATTAAATGTACGTTTAATCTATATAATTGTAGAAAAGATCCATGATTTTTATTAGATATTGTTGCATTTGTTATTTCATAAATTTCACGATGATTTCTCTTTTCTTTAAAAAAAAATAATAAGAAGATCCCACCACAAGATTACTAAATTTACTACTTGCACTAGTCGGTTTAGTTCACGGTCCAAAAATTGATGATTCGATCAAATCGGTGCACTAAATTATAACTTGTACTTAAATTTTAGGTCAATCATTCATTTTTATTAAAATTTATTATCACATTCATCTAATCTATTCTTTTACGTCATTTCGTCTTAAAAGTACTTTGGCAACACAACCATAGACAGATTGTAATTTACTAATGTCCATATGTGCTTCTCTTTATTAGCTGTTACATGTAAGGCCTATTATCTGCCACAACATCTTGTATATGAAGCCGCGATGCCTGCCTCTGTTCCTCTTCTCTTTCGTCCGTCTAAATTTAGATGACCCATTATTTTAAGAATTTATTAACCTCTTCCTCAAAGGTGGATGCACTTTACAACTAAATTAGTTGTAATTTAATGCCATCAATTGTGTGGTTTAACTAATTTAAGAGGTTCGATATTGAGTGAGAGATCTCAAAATTGAATCTTATCAAAGTCAAGTGATATAACTAAAATTTTTGCTCACTGCTTCTCGCGAAAATTGAGGTGTACTATTCTAACTTCTCCATTTTATGTACCAGAACAAAGTTGCAATATAATCATAAAATGAGACATGACCATAAAGTATAAGAAAGCAAATATTCAAACGGAGAAGAAGAACACAAAACTTTGCCAGACTGGTTCATACGGACGCAACATGTGACGAGCACGTGCAATTGGATGAATTTCTTGTAGAACAGAGTATTCCATGCTGGTAGCCGGTTGTTGCTGTTTGGTTGTGTTGTTTGTTGGCTTTGTTTGTTATTGTATATAATATGATGAAGAGCATTGGACCATACGAAACCTATTCTTTTAGCCAAAAAGCTCCCCACTTTCACGTGGCGGTAACGTGCTGGGAACGAAGTATTACCGGCGAAGTCATATATTCATTACTCTCTGAAAAGATACCAAACGTACCTTCCAAGCTCCACGAATATGGCCAAAAGTCCGCCTTCAATTTAGAGAAGCAATTACCAGTACTACACGGCTGTTCAGTTCAAGGGCCACCAGCATGCAAACGCTTACCAATTATAATTTGATCCAAGGGCTACCATGCGCGTCTGCATGCACAAAATATGCATGAGGATCGTCGTTTATATGAACTTTTTCAAAGGAAATATGCTTACCAAATGTAATCGCGTAGATGATGAAAAGAAACACCGAAGGACCAAAGGATTGAATCACATTAACTCTCTAGATCGATTCTCCTGTTCTTTTCATTTTGAACGGTACGTGTTTTACAAATATGAAATCAATCAATGAATTGGAACAACACTGAAAAGTCAGTTAGAATGACCTTTATTACATCAAATCATTTACACGTGACAACCTCTCGCGATCAGAGAGGTAAGAATGAATCGGTGTAAGTGTGAGAATATCACATTAAATTGAATAATTGTACAATTGTTCTTGTTCCTTGTTCCTGACAACGTTCTCCTTTCTCTTTACATCACAATGGGCGTATCTTCAACTCCACTCCTCACAGCAGGGGCATCTGTAATCCTCAAAATAGCAGCCTGATTCTTGGCATGCTGCTTTGGTGGATGCTGGGACCAGTATGCGTGAGCTGCCAGGACTCTGTCCAAGAGCTCCTGTGGCACGGGCTCACCCCTTCTTTGCTGAGGAGCGATCTTAGCTGTATGGACCAAGGTCTTCCATTTATCCTGCAATAATGCAAACTCGTAGTTATCAATAAAAGAATGGGGGCAAGAACCATCACATGGACTATAGACCTTTTATGGCCGTGACCATGACCATCTGAGGCAATACAGGGCACGTCCTTGAAGGAGATGCAGTCAATTTATCAACCTTCAAGTAACCTGCAACTCTTTTGTTTGCTCCACCAAATTGGTTAATGCCAAACTCCATGAAAAAGAAATTGAATCTTACCTTCAAATCCACATAGGTCCGATGGTCAGCATTCTCGAAAGAACGCAACTTAACATCACGCCACCTGCAAAATAGGAACCATACCAAGTCTTGGATGAACAGCTGCAAAAGATATAATATACTGGTGCAAGAGGTGCTAAACAACAGTAATAGCATACCTTCCAGTTCCAAGTTCCTCGACTGCATGCACTAGTGCTTCTACTTCTGATACAGAGAATGGTCTCCTAGTTCTTCTCTGTACAAATTCGGATCTCCTAGGTTTCTGGCTCACAGGAACCACTGCAAGTGCCTCGGCACTCATTGGTGACACAGCAACCAGAGCTTTAGATTCCGGGATTGTTATGTCAGTTAAAATGTCAGTATGAGAGGAAACTGAGTGGCAATTATTTTCAATATTTTTTCCTGAATTAGTCAGTGAAAAAGAGTCAGGTAACATGTCAGAAAATCCTGAACCCAAAACAGGAGGGGCTGGGGACCTGCAAAGAAAGTAAAATAGATGGCAGCGTCACTAAAAACTGTTTGAATGAAGTTAAACAATATTGTAATTACAACATTCCAAATTCAATACAAACTTAATGTGTACTAATAAGAAGTAAAGGCCAACAAACTGCAACAGTTCAGCCCCACGTCCAACAGGTTAGGTACAAACAATATACAGGCCAGCTCAAATGGTTATTGAAGGATTCTCCCATTTTTCTTTTTTTTTCAGCAGCCTATTAATTGGGAGAACCAAAATCTGGCTCTCAGAAAAGCCAATGTCAAAAGTAGTTTCTAGATTACCTTGTTATGGGTTGAGAAGTGTTAGATGGTAGTAGGGCAGGAGTATCTTCGGCGCATGCAAGAGGAGAAGCTTGCAAAAGACTAGGTTCCAACATGAAACCAAGAGAATTAATATTATTCTCAGAAGTAATACCATTTTGCAACAAGGTTCTGTTGTCATCTCTAATCTTTTTGCCACGAAAAAGCATCCCAACACGTAAACTACCTCCAAGCATAGCAGTTATGGTGTCCATGACTGCCCTCTACAGAAAGTCATATAACAACAAAAGACAACCAAGAAATCAGCAATCACCAACAGTTGGTGGCAACTACCACAATATTACTAATGTGAAAGGACAATTAAACCAATGACCTAATTACAGCATTTAAACATCACTTATTATTTACTGACAAAATAAAGACAAAGTTGGGTAAATGAAGATCCTAATATTGCCTATTTATATGCGATTGATGAGCAATGATATTTGCCAGTAAAATGTGAAAATGGAACCACTAGAGAGGAAATAAATCATGCATTTAAGAATGCTACTATCTATGAAAATCATGTTTACCAGAAGAAAATGGAAGAATCAGGTGTATACCTTAAGAGAACCAATAGTGGCAGTTTCTGGAACCTCAATAAAAATCTCAGGCACCCTGAAGGACTTAATACTGAAACTTACTGCGAAAAGAATTAAGCACATATAAGAATGCTAAGAAAAGCCATATAGAAATTGTACAGCCACGATCTACAAATTCAATAGCGGTCCTAGTACCATGAGCATCCTTTTCATGGAAAGATGGTTGATGATCTGCAACTGCAGCTGAAAACCCACTCACTGCATATACAAAAACTACCATTTAGCAGAAGACAAAGGAACAGACAACACCAACCTCAAGATGTTTCATTGGTACTGTAGAAAGGCAGAATACCTCCATTAAACATTGCAACTGACCCGTTCTTCTCTCCATTTGTGCCGTTTTCCGGTGAATTACAGACACTTTCACCACTGAAACCCCCATCAGAAGTCACAATTAGGCTACAGTTAGAAAACTTTCTCCTCTTATAAAGAGTTTCATGTTTATATCTTTTGTGACTGTAACTGAATTTCCTCTTGTGATAAACAGGCTTTATCCCTCCATCTGGTTCTGCCAAACCACAAACTTCAATGTCAGAGCAGTCAAATTGCGAATGTATGAATAGACATAGTCTAGGTGCTAAAATATTGCACAAACAAGCTGTCACAAAATGCTTACCAACGGAGGGAAGTTCACAATCCTTTAGTTTTGGAGCTTTTTTCCAATATTTGGATGTCAGTAACTTCCTTATTCTTCGGTCAACAATTCGTGATGGAGGCCTAAAAGTCTTTGGTTTGGCCATTGGTTTATTACAGCTAAAAAATTTTTCATCATCATCGTCATCTCTCCTACCTAAGTTAGGATAACTCTTATGTCTAAGAGGGTCCCTGCAAGATGAAGTACTAATGCTATTGTCTGGATTGATCGATGCAGGACATTTGACACGTAATTTCATAGGATCCTTTGAACTGCAGGTACTATTATTAGTCAAACCCAGGGCCTCCAGTCCATCAGCCCCCTCCAGTCTACAAAATGCATTCATTACATGACCGACTCCAGGATCAGTAGAGCCTCTCTCTACTATAGACTTTACATTGTTGCATACTCTCTCTGAGGAATCAGAGTTTGTGACTATTGAAGAAGGCTCCAGCATAAACTCACCAGCACCATTTGGGGATTCCTTTAATACAGACAATTTGTTGCTATTTTGCGAAGGAAAATCAGGGATATATATGCTTTCTTCACAGTTTCCCTGATCAAAACGCTCTGTTTTGAGTATATTATCTTCATCTGGCTCTTGCTTAATAACATCATTACCAAGAGCAGGCTGATCACTTGTTTCGGAAGCATTACTAGAGGCAGAAGAACTTTCAGTCTCCTGCAAAAGCTTTCCCACTAAAGAAGCAAGCAACTCAATTGCACAGATATCATTATCCTCAATTTTCTGTTTGTGCCGGCCCCTCCCCTAGAATCAGAAACCCCAACAAATTAGACTCTGAAGAAACACGGACGACAGCTTAAAAACACGGAACAACTTCAAAATTGCATTTGATACTTACTCTAGCTGACCTGGGAGCCCTGGGAAAAGATGGGACTTGGAATCCATCAAACCCATAATATTTAATCTTCTTCAGCACCATATCTTAATCATAGATGACATTAAAAGTCATCAAAAAACGAGTGTCGTCTCAATTTACTTCACTGTCACCAAATCCATAAAAAAGAAACAACGAAATTAGGCACGTTAATAAGTGCAATATAACAGCATAAAACAAGAAAGGAGCAATATGGTCCTATCATTATGACAAAACTGGAAATTAAGTCACTGTGCTAATGTGATTTGAAAATTGGCATTTTCTTTTGAAAGATCACAAAATAAGTGATTGAGACAATAGCCATCATAGCTGATTTAGCAACAAACCACCGAAATGCGAGGAGCACTCTACATTAGGCCTAAATTACGTTCTTGCAAGCAAGATTTACAAAGATGAAAGATTCGTCGAAGGAGAATAATCAGCAACTTAATAATTGAAACAAACGAGAGCCACAGATCAAGTCAGTAATTGATAAACCTTCCAACAAAACGCTGATATATATAGGTATGAATCATCACATTCGCATTGAGATCTCGGAATTCAGAGAGATCAATTATAACCATTCAGATAGCAATTGCTTGTAAGAAACGAAACGGTATGAAACAGAACTCAAGATGCTGATGTCGAATCTAGAATTGGATTTAGCTTCACAAAAAGAAAGAACTTTTAACTGGATTGAAATCTGAAAACAAAATAAAAAATCAGGCCAAAAGAAACAAGAAGAAACCATAAACTAGAGAAAACGAAATAAACATCAAACATAGTGAGTTTTCTATTCTGTTGTAAAGATTCCAACTCCTGCTCAAAAAGTTCGATCTTCAATGATCCGATCACGCTATCAAAAGACCGAAAGCGTTTATCTAAAACATTTTTACAATTATTCACCGTACAATCAGATTCTTCCAGCTTTTTCAAAGATCAAAACTGAAAATTCACAAACAAACAAACAAACACAAAGAAATCACAAAAAAAAAACAAGGTTAATTCCACGAGAATTCTGATTACCCACCGTATCGTGACGGTCTTCCGTTTCGGAATCTATACAATTATGCACAAGAAGAATGAGATTGTACGCAATGGAGAGGAAACGAACCAACTGCTTTCAGAATTTACAAGAATCCAGATAAAATCAAAGATCCAACAGACCACCAAACGAAACTAAAAAATGTTGAAACCGAAGAAAGAACAAAATCAATATATATTTTCTCTAACTTTTTTTTCTTTTGTTTATCGCCTCATTCAGCAGAAATTTAAAGGGGGGAAAAAAAAAAGCAGAAATTGAAATACAAAAACCTCTGCTCTGTCTCTCTCTCTCTCTGCTTTCTCCTTTTTCTCTCTCAAAACCAAAAACCACCAAAAACCAGTGGCTTAAACCTCCCCGTTGAAATTCCTTAGTTGTACTTTCCAAGAAACCCATTTTTTTTTTTTTCTTTAAAAGTTCGGTTATTTAAAATTTATTAAATTTTTATTAATTTAATTTGAGTCGAGTAACTCTATTAAATGAGTTAAAACTTTTTTAACGTCTTTTTTTTTTTATATAAGATTTAAATTCAAAAATTTTATTTAAAAAAAAATCAAATTTCTCACTACTTAAACTAACAATCGATAGTAAACAAACTTACTTTATTGAAAGCTTTTGACCACAAAACCGAACCAGCCGGTGAAAATGACGGTATTGTCCCGGCGATAGCAGGTTACCGTAAACTCCACAACACATAGTTCTCTCTTTGCCATGAATTGTTCAAGACAAATGTGGGTTTTGCCACGTGGCAAGTCTGTGGGAGTACCGGCGCATGTCAATATTTGTAAATGTTTGGGATAAGGTTATAAAAAGAAAGGACAAAGCGTAGTTAGACACGGAAACGAATCTTGGAAAAAAAATTTGATGTTGGGATCACTCTTTAATTGTGTTACGTAAGGTATAAATATGTATCCTGTCGTTGTCCTCGCTATTCAAATCAAATTATTGATTGCCCGTTTAACAAATTTTTAAAATTTTATTGTCTTCACAAATTTTAACGGAATAGTAAAAATTAGTTAACTCATTATAATTAGTTACAGGTTGAGTGGATTAGTTTTGACAGTTTGATCATAACCGCATTAAACATATAAACAAAAAGAAATGAAAATTAACATAAAAATATGTATAAATAAGAAAAAATAATATGTCTACACCTTAAACCTAAATAAAATAAATATAATTAGATTGTATCACTATAACGTTATTAAATATATTAAGTAGGCGCATTTATATCAAAAACGCATAAAGTGAATTGTATTATATTATTATGATTTTTAATTGTATATTTTTAGTTTTTTGATATAAAATTATAGTTAATGATAAGAATCACAATCGTACGTCTAACTCTCACGATCATGACAGCGTAATGTGAATTTATATTAAAAACGCATAAAGTGAATTGCATTTATATAAAATTTATGAGTAACAAATTAATTTGGTATAGGTGCATATATAAATATACCTAAAAACTCTAATTAGTTTGTATTTTTCTTTTGCTCTTTTTCTTCTATGTCATCGAAAAAAAAAAAATCTAAAACCAAACTACAAGCCACAGTTTTCCTAAATAACCACCAGCATTCAATCTATATCTCAACGATCAAACGGTTTTAGACTTTCAGTTTAGGTTGAATTAGTTTGTCGGGTTAGGGGTTTTGGATCAACACCTCTTACAGGTGTCTTATATTGCTACACTCAATGTGGGCCTGTTGTAAGAAGTTCACACAAATTTGAATAGGAATATATAATTTTTTGATCCTGAATTTTTATAATTTTTTTATATAAGTTCTAAAATTTTTTGATATTTTATTTAAATTTTAAATCTTTTGATTTTTTTAATAAATTAGTCCTTTCATTTATAAAAAATGATCAAGCTATTAATAAATAAGTTTAAATTAATAAAAATTATTAAAAAAAGTCAAATAAATGAATTAAATATTTTTTTCATCAATAAATATGCACATAAAATATTTTTTTAATTAATAAATATACAAATTAAATATGCAAAATGCATATTTTTTGATGAAAAAATTTTCAATTAATGTATTTAACCTTTTTTCAAACAATTTTTGTAATGTCAAAATTATTTTTTTAATAGATTGATCATTTTTTGTTAACAAATAAATTAATTTGGTACGAAATCAAAAGATTTATAATTCAAACAAAATTTCAAAAAAATTTAGAATTCATATGTAAAAAATTATAAAAGTTTAGAACTTATAAAATGAATATCCCAATTTGAACTCTAGCAGCCAACTAAATAAACTCAGTGTAGGCGGAACTTGGTAAAAGATACTATATAAAAGACTTTAGGAACTAAGCTAGCTCATAACTAGAGGGGAAAAGTTTGTGAACGACACTCTACAATCATATAAAGTCTCTATACTTCAGTTAACGAATGAAACTAATTACTACATTGATATTTTGTGTAAGAAAAAAAATGTTTTTCGAAGAAACTTTTTTTTAACTCATATCATGTAAGATTTACATTTTAAATTTAAAAATAATACTTATCTAATTTTATATTTTAGTTTTGTTGTTCTATTTTTGTTTTTTAACATTTTATCAATATGGTTGTATTATGTTAATAAGCGGTTAGCTTCGTTGACTTGAGTATGATGACTTTGTGTGGTTACATAATCTGGTGTACAAATCGCGCTCTAACTAGAAATACTGAATTATGTCAATATTAAAATCGTACTATCTTTGTATGCTGCCCATAGAATAGTATGGAAAGAGATTGCATGCAAATGTTACTCGACCTCCTACTGCAAAGTTTTTAAGTATTATTTGGTAGTAAATTTTTACCAATAATCATGGAGGCTTCATTACTCATTAGAATTCTTATTATGGTGTAATTATTAACACCTTGTGTTGTTAACTTGTGTTTTCTTTTCATTCTGTTTTAATCCTTCGGTCATTATTAAAAAAAAAAAAAAAAACCTGTAGTTTATTGATCTCATAGTCATTATTTGTGTTACCTTAAATACAATCTGCTAGAATTTGCTCTCTCATATCTTTTTTGTGTGGCCAATAACAAGTCATTTGAAAAATTCTAGCTTTGTATTCCAACTCCAAGAATTGAAGCGGTAAAGGGTGCTCAAATAAAGTGGCTTTTATTGTCGTAAGTTCCATGCACTCACCAAAAAGTATAGTAACTAACTTTCTGTGACTCTCCGATATATATAAATACAGAAAAAATACGTGAACGTGAAAAATGAGAGATTGGAGGAACAACACATTGCAACTGACTGTATTTGTGTTTTGCAACCAAACACTTAAAATTTGTAACAAAAAAAGATATAAAGGGATCCAGCGTCGCACATTTTCCAAGTCTGAAGTCTGAAGGGATCTAGTGCCCAACTATTAAATCCTTTTGAAATTGCATTATCAACTGCTACAAGAATGGCATCCTAGTGCACCTAGTCATTTACCACCTCTAAATTCCCCTTTTCCAAACTTAAGTTCTCATGTATACCAACCTATAGACCAAAAACTAAAAGCCATCATAAGCATTACAACTAGCCTACAACCCATTCCAGACTCCCTAATATGGCATTGTGACAAGCGAGGCCATTTTACAGTGAAGTCGAGCCATCACTTGGCTGTAGGACAAAGGGATCAAGTTCAAGAGGGATTATCGATAATAATCATTTTTTTATACTTGTAAGATAGAAATTGTTGCCAAATTGATTAGTTTGAGTCCTTATACAATAATCCTTATATAATTCCATTATGATTACGTATATAGTTTTTATAGGAGAATTAGATTCAATTGTCAACTTTTAACAGAATTTCCATCAAATAGATTAGTATTAATTTTTTTATACTTTTTATCTATTTGTATAATCTATCTATATAATAATATATTAATTGACAAAGGAGCTTTTGACAAAACTCTTAAGTATAATTATTTTCATTTATTTTAATTTTATTATTTGTTTAAAAAAGAGTTCTAATTTTGTAAAAAAAAAAAAATTTTAAATTTTAGTCTAACTCATAATCTTGATAGAGATAAAAATTTACATTTTATTAGTCTTAACTGAATTATTAAATTTAATTATCAATTTATAGTAGAACTCTCATTACATACATCTATCTCAAAAAAGCGCGATAGAAATAAATCTCTTCTAACCCCCTGATAATTATAGATTCCACTGTTGGAATATAAAGGGTATTTTAAAATGATTGAATCTCACGTGGAAAAAAGAAGTCAAGTATTACTTAACAAGTGAGTATAAATAAGAGACAAAAATCTCACATGGGAAAGAAAAGTTAAGTTTTACTTGTTTATAATCCAACATTTTTCTCATGTTTTATAAAATAAAAGACCCATAAGAGGTATTCTGCAACCCAGACCTAGACCCGATATGAGCAGGCCCATGTGACCCCATGCAGTGGACCGGCCGGTCCACTCCCAAGCCCAATGTTTTGAAACCTTTCAGAGATTTCTGTCAAACTAGTCGTTTTTTGACTAACCATTTTTTGCTGTTGCATCCAATAGTTACAACCGTTACAAACTGTTAAAAACCAGCCATTATGACTATTAAACTCAGTTTTAATACTCATTATTCTCTTTTGTGTTTAACCTTTCTAACCTAATTGTGCGCTATTTCCAACGGTACAGACTTCAATTGAACTTTTTTTGAGTTAGTGACCTATTCGTGTCAAATTGACAAGTTAATGACCCACTAGTATACTTGTCCCGTTCCATTTGCAATGTCATGTTTTTTATTTTCTGTTAATAGCACGGAGATAAGCTTATTACTGGGTCAGTGAGTCACTAACTGTTAAAAATTTCAAATTTGGGACAATAACAAAAAGTAGTTCAAATAAAATCACTGATTTTGGAAAAAAAAAATACTAATAAATCAATGATATTAAATCATCTTTAATTAATGAGTTGCAGTTAATATGACGAAATTCACTTAAGATAAGAGAATTTAAGCCATCTAAATATAAAATACAGACTAAGAAAAATAAATTTCATTACATTAGATGTCAAGTAATTAATTAACGGTAAGTTAATGTGAACCATATATATAGATACATCTTTTTTAAAGTTAGTGACTTTATTTGAACTATTTTTTTTATTAACTTAAATATAAATTTTCTAATAATTACTGACCCAATAATAAGCTTATCCTTACCAGAATCACGCCGTTGAAATTTACACCTACATTTTATTAGAAAAAATATATATATACAAAATTTAGACATAAAATAATGATACGAGTTTATTATTTGAATCTTAATCATTAAATAATGGGGACAATACAATTAACAATTTAAATTTAAATGATAAGTTCACTTCATTATTTTATGTCTAACTTTTATATTTATATAATATATTTTTTTATTATATGTCATTATCATCTTTTTTAACTGGACGCATCGACAATGTAGTCGTCAGCAATTAATATGGTTATCGATTTTTTTTAGCAAAAAAAAAAAAGATTTATTATAAGTATGATTATTAACAGATTTGTGAATTGAAATTAAAGTAACTTATGTTTATTTGAGTCTCGTTCAATCACATCTAAGGGATAGACTCACCACTCAAGAACTGTTAGGTCTAACGGATTTTTTCTAATTTGACCATAGTTTTAACGAATTTTGAACCGCCAACTGCAGTCCAACATAATTCTAAGTAATTAGAAAAGACAAATTTTTGAGAATCAAGATTCAAACTTAAGTCATGACGTGAGAAAATATTCTAAATAACCATCAAACTGCTGCATCGAGTGGTATATACCTATTGAATCAAAACAAGTATATTTGCTTTAGAAAATGATTTATAATTGATTTTCTCCTTTTCCAGTGAAAGGCATGAACGATAATGGGATATACCGACGATGCAAAAGGGAATCTTTTTAATTAAAGAATCCATAGAAAAACGCGAGAGCCTAAAATAAGGAGAACTTTAAGTAAACTCCTAATAAGTAATATAAAAGTGGATTTGACACCATATCTTAATCTAAAATCTTAAAACATTAGAATTATAAGTTTTTTTCATTTATAAATTACTTAATCTTCTTTCTCTTTTCTAATATAAAATATATTAACAAAATAATTTACATATGATATCTTAACAAAATCGAATCTCCCAATAAATATATTGTGAAGAACCTTTTTCACCATTGGCTGTGGTAGTGGCGGTCATCGAGCAAGAATTTTGTTAATCTAATAAGGTCCAAAGCGACCATCATCAATTAAACAATGCAAAGGGACTAATTAATTTTCTTAATTAGAGAGGGCGCTCTGAGATATGCAAATAATTAGGTATGAGAATTGATGTTAGGCAATTAATATTTATAGACATTCACATGACAATCAGGCTGTCAACAGGTAGAATCCATGTGAGTGGGAGTTCGTAAATAAGAAATTTAATCCGCATGTGATGGCTTTGTGTTGTAGGTGCAACGCGACATATGACATAATCCAAGTTAGCCCTTGCAGTTGCACGGCTAGCTAGGAGCTGTCTTGTGTGTATGTATGTGTGAGCTGAAATGGCAAAGGCAATTGCGTAAGGCTGGCAACTTCACCAAAGATGGATCTTAAAGCAACGCGTTGATTATTTCAGGTTGTTCCCCTTAAAAATTGTATTTGGATAGTCCCATGTACCCAAGTCTGGAACATGTTTAGTTAGAGTAAGCAAAGAGAATTTAATTAATTGTGAAATTTTTGAGTTCAAAAGTTAAACCTCACCTCAAATTATAAATTTGATAACTCTTAACCTGTGTTTTAGTGGCCAAGTCTCAAAGGTTAGCCTTGGAGAGTATTAGTTATTATCAGCTTTTACCCCTAGAAAGAAATGCGAGCCCTTAGCTAGCAAAATTGGCAAAGTTCCACGAAAGTCAAACCTGAGATTATTTTTGGCGAGCCACACGCGTATACGTAGTGGTACGCATACCTGTCTTTGCAACCTTTCCTCGAATGAACGTCCGATTTAAAATTAAACAATTGAACGAATATTATTATCTACGATTTTAACAAATTTCATCCATGTATAAGTGTCATAAATGATACAAAATTTAAGCTAAACGTATTCCTGTAACTCTTCCTTACTGTTGAGGGCTGGAATTGGAACTCCTGGGTTATGTGGCAAGTAATCCATAGTCACAACATGGACAAAATAACATAGAAATATTATTTGTCATTAAACATATAGAAAAATTAATTAAAGTAGAACCTAAATTAAATTAATGAAGGGGATAAAAATATACATTGTCACATAGCCTAAATTGTGGGAACTCATACAACCCGTTGTTCGAAAATTTTTGGATTGTGAAAATGCAAAAAAAAAAAAAAAAAAGGCAAAAAGGAGAGACAATTTCAGTTTTTTGATATATCATATGAATATAACAACAATCACAAGAAATAATATTTTTATATTATATGTGAGGGGTCATAAAAAGATAAAATTGGTTTATATATAAAAAAAAAAAAAAGATAAACTTCATTTTGAAAGCAAATATAATAATGAAACCACTTGATACAGCCTACTGGCCACCAAATCTTAACTTAGGGGTGAGATCAAGTTTGAAGACTTTCACTTATAAATTAATCCTAATCCCTCAATCCAACAAGACAAGGAAAAAAAAAGGTAAAATGTGTTAATAAAAAAGAAAGTAAAGTGAAGTATGATATAAGATCATAAATAAATTATACTCATAAAAAAATGTTACTAAAAATAGCAAAAACTACATAAGTTATAGTAGCTCTTTTTTTTTTTTTTTAATCTTATTGCTTATAGATTTTTTTTTCTTTTATTTGGTCAACTTCGTTAAGAAAACTAATTAGATTCTCAATAAAACTAATAAATGATTGGATAATTAATTTTTTATTTTGCCTTTTTAAGTTTATTTCATTTTTTTTCTGTTTTTATAAATCAAAAGGTGTTGGATTACTTTTTTATTTCTTACACACATTTCTATTGATTTCGTATTTCTCGTGTAATCCTGTGCTTGCCGATTCAACAGGCACGAAATTTCGGATGGCTCAAGGTGGGCCTTTTCAGGACCGAAATTGCATCACCTCAAACAGGCCTATTGAATGCTTACATGGTCAGAACGACCCATGTTCTTTAGCAACTAGTTTGATGTGATTAGTTAGCCAACTTGGGCTTGGTTGGGGCTTTGTCAGTCCTCCACAGCACCCGAGCTAACGACTTGCGAACAACACCATGCAGTGTCATGTTCAGCCCCCCATATGCCAAAGCATTGTGTTGTGTTTAATTAGACCTCCAACAATAATTGGTTTAAACTTTACATGGCAAGGGTAATACCTAAATTTTAATGTGTGCATATCGTTTTTAAAGCAATACATTTTCTAAATTAAATAATAAACCAATAATAGATACTTTTAAAATATTACTAATCTCATAACTTCAACATGCCAATTGGCATACTACTTTGAAGTTTTTTTTTGGGTCTTTTACTCAAAACTCTTAAACAAGTCTCATTGGATTTTTTTTGCTCTTACTATTTAATTTATTTTATAACTACAGAGAATGGAAAGTTGGCCCTTAGAATTCTTTAGTTACTTTAGATTTTGGAACAACTTACGAAATTCTTCGTTGCTTAGAACTATGGTCTTCGAGGGATAATGGGAGGTTCCGTTGTTATTCAATCTTCTTTATAGAATTAAGTTTCTGTTATGATTGCTTCATATCCTTCAGTCATAAAACAATTATCATAATTATTAGGTTAAGATATACCCTTTTACATTATTAGAAATTTAAAGGCTTGGAAAATACGAAGAATTCTTCTGTGACTTTTGATTTACCCAAATAAGGAGCCCAAAATGGATGAATTGATTTTGTTTTTTGTTTTTTTTTTTGATTTTGTTTTTTTTTTTTTTATGACAAGAACATTAACAAAAAGAGTAATAACAAACAAGAAAAGGAATAGCCAAGGAAAGTCAACTAAAGACTATTTAATTGTGTCTTTTCTCAATACTACTATTCTAACATGATCTGTATGGAGAAGATTCCTTAAACCTGACAAGAATCATTCCGAATCCAAAGGATAGTGTGAGAGAATACACCAATATTAGCTATGAAATTTACACAGAAATTAACTTTTCTTAAAGTATGCTGCAAATGACAAGTACAAGAATTACTCATCAATTGAGGACACTCAACAATAATAGAATAGAAAAGATCTAAATCCTAATCATCTTTAGCGAGTTTCTGAAGAGTTAATATAAAATCTGTCTCAATGATAAGCTGTTAAATACTTCGTTCTCATGCTATCCTTAAGGCCATGTAGATTGCTTTTAACTCCTAGTGATAGCCTTAGGAACACCACTGGAGCCTGAAAATCCAAAAATTTACTGGCGAAATTCATTGCGTGCAATGCCACCAAAACCAGCAAGTCCAAGTGCCCCTTTTGCACAGCTGTCGACATTGATTTTAACCATCCTATTTTTTGGAACTTGCCAACCAATTAAAGCATTATGCCTACTACTACTTTCTCCAAGACACCTTTGATCAGAGAGTCTTTAGCCCAACACAAAAATATCTCAGTGGATCTTCGTTTAATGTCCACCACAACCTCCCTAGGCAAAGAAACTTCACCGGAGAAAATTTTGGCATTCCTTGAATTCCATAACTTCCAAAGGGACACAATAAAGATCACTTGAAAAGGGACCCCCAGGAAGTTAACATGCATCTCATTCTAATAACCCTCTCTAATCCATCTATAATTTGAAATAGAAAGAGAATTTTATCCATGGATGAATTGTGATCTTAATGATTTATGAAAATGAAAATCAATCTGAAATAAAAAGAGAATTTTATCTATGGGGCATTACCATGGTTTCCTACTTGTCAATTTTTTAGTATTCACTCCAATATTCCTTTGAAATAAAATAGCTTTTATTTTATAAAAAAAAACTAATAATGAAAATTATAGAACTTAATAACATTAAATGAAAAGAAGAATGTTGTAACTGATCTCCAAAATAATGAATAAAATAATAACACAATACGCGAGTAGAGCAGATAATAAAACTCGTTTTGGACTAATTTCAACTATTTTTTACGTGTAAATAATCATCCAACTTGAAAACTATGCCAATTAACTCATGAAAAAATTAAATTTTTTAATCAAAAGTGTATATCTTGTTCACTAGTTTTTATAGAAGTGATTGTCTTATTTTTTTTTAATTTCAATAATATAATAAATACATCTTAATTTTTAGATTACATACTAAAATTCATAAATATTTTATAAGTTACATTTTTTATTGTCTATCCTAATTCCTATTTGTTAATGATTTGTATCGAAAATAATGAATAAATAAGTACTTTATTATCTTTGAATTGAATCGTACATGTTTGTCTATATTAAGAGAAATTGTTTATTTATTCTATTCCAATTTTATCTAGTTGTCGATTTTCTAATTTGCCCTTTTCTCTTTTTCTGAAAAAAAAAAGAAAAAAAAATTGTTGATGGGCTCTTGTACTGTATGGAAGATACATGCATGTGTCCTGCGCCTCCCTATGCTACGGTTGCATAGTCGCCCTCTCTTTATAGAGGTGCGTTGAGACGAAAATGTCTAAAGAACATATTGCCCTTTTGAGAAGGGAAAAGTTAGAGGGACAGGGTTCTTTGGACAAGGCTCCTTTTTTTTTCCGTTTGGGGGGAGGGGAAGTGGGAGCGCAGCCTCTTTGACATAAAAAAAAAAAAAAAAAGGACCCGTTTCTATGTGTCAAATGGTACAATTACAATGAGGGAGCCGTTTTATAAAAGAAAAAAGTTGTATGGTCGGAAAGAAATTATCATAAAGTCTTCTGGAATCGTAATTTATTAGATTTATTGTGTAATTAACTAAATTTATCATGCAACGAAAAGATAATGATTTTTTTTTCCCGTTTAGTTGCATTTGTAATTAAAACAGTTGTACAATAAATTTAACAAGTTACATTTCAGAAATTTTTCCGACCAATTTCTCGGGTCATGTAACAGGACCCTTTATAAAAAATACTGAGTCTTGATTTACGTATGTACCAAAGTTACTCTGCATTATCTGTATGGTTTAATCCAATTGTTCCTAACCTAATCGTTGATGTGTCATCTCTTTTGAATGCAATTCCACTTGGATCTCCTATGTACCTTGAGTTTGCCAATGCTGTATCCATACAAGCTAGTTGTTTGAATGGTATTTTAATCTCGACCGTGGTCAACCCGTGACCATGGATCAATGTTTGCAGCTATGGATTTGCACTCTAGCAAATTATTTAGTCTTCGTCTTCCTCTCTCTCTCTCTATGCTTGGCATTCTTATGTTTGAAAGCTCGCGCTCGTAGTCATATGGGGTTATCTGAATGCAAATGCATTGTGTGCTTACGCAGGCCCGGGCATACACAGACCATTGTGCTTAAGCTTGACAGAGAACACTAAGAGTGTGAAGAGAAAATGTTTATGGCCACAATAAAGTTATCCAGATAATATCCATATTGCAATAATTAACATATTTTATACAATTACAATGATAAAATATGAAACGAAAAAATATCACAATTTTTTTTGATTAATATTTTTTAGTTGTAGTTATATAAAATGTACTAATTATTATAATTTAAATATTATCTGAATAATTTGTTGTATGACCATATAATATGACTCAATTGAGGATAAAGTCACAGGCAGAATTGCCAATATGTAATTCTTCACTTCTTCACTCTATGCAGTTGCCATGTCCAATATTGTATTCTTCCTCTACTTTCTTTTTAAAAAAAGAAAAAATTGCGTAACTTTTAGTAGGTACGCTCATTGCGCAGAATGATTGCTTAGTAATGTGGGTAAGGTGGGGTGGGTTCTTCCTTTTTTTTTTTCTTTTTTCCTCCTGCTGTTAGTGCCATCATTTTGTAGCTTATTCGGAGATTTGAAAATGTTGCGTGAGTTATTTGCCCCTTTGTTAACACATAAATGGGGGTTAACATTTTTTCTGCTGATTTTCCTTTATAAAAGAGACTGGAAGAGTCTCACTGTCTCATCTCGAATACTGACAATAGGTCAAGTGCCAAAATCATTTCTGAATATGAATTATCTATTCAAAACGTTACTTCTGCAACACTTTCATTTGCATATTAATTTGTACACGTGCGTCTCCGTTTTGATAACACATTGAAAAATAATTGGTCTCATGTTTCTTCAATTACATGGATGCTGAGATTTTCCCAACGCAATCATCAAAATGGTTAAGCCAATCCAATGTCTCACAGTATGGATCATACGAAGTCAACTGTCTAACTCTCTCACATTTTCCATTTCAGAGACTTCAAAGTCGTCAATTCTCGTATCAGGAACTTGATTATCTCCTGGAGACTGGCTTTTCTTCCCTCTTTAAAGTTCCAGAGTTCAGAAACTATGTACCTTGCACTAGGATTGTATTCGTTCAACTCCATTAATGCATCAGATATTGCTTTGTAAGCTGCCTCGCCCCACTCACTTCTCCATTCCTTCAACTTTCTGTCATCTTCGTCTACTACTTCCTGCACTTCCCAGGGAGTAATGTGTCATACATTGTGCGCAAAGTAATGATCTCAAAGTTGTTAATATAAGATCTAACAAGATAACCAAAAAAGAGTTCTGAGTTCAATTCTCTAAGCATTAAAGTCTACTTTGCTTTGATGCCTGCTCAAAACATAGAACCAAGGGGTTTATGCACTCAGTAGTTGGGGTGCAGCATGGTTCCGACCACTTGCAGGAGCGGAAAATTAAGCAAGTCTCCAAAACACTTGTAGGATAATAAACATACTTGTGCATCTCCGAACGGAAATATATCACAATTTACCTGTTATTATTTCATCAATGGCATGCAGCATTATTATCATTTTTTATTAGTTAATCCATAGCACCTAGCTGCTTACACAAGAAAAAAGTTTCATTGCCGTATAACACAAAAGATAACAATTATCAGCATTTGAGCATACTTAGGATAACCTAAGAGAAGGTGAGTTCGCGTATGAAGGTAGGGTAGTGAAGTACTTGAAGTTTCCCATCCGAGAGCTGTTTCTTAAAGGGATGCCACTGTGAATTGTTAACACGGTCCTGCCACAATGAGCATATCTGCATTGACTTCTCTTCATAATCTTTAACAGACTTCTGCAAGCACGAGTCTCTAAAGGGGCTAGGATCAACCTCTCCCATTCTTTTGATTCCAATCGTTCTTTAGCCATCCAGAAAATTCGGCAAACTGCATCTGCCTCATACCTGACTGGCAAAAATTGAAATTAATAAGCACAGAAACACCCATAAACAACTTGAATTTTTCATAGCTAAACAATGACAGCTAATAATGATACCATTCTTTAAATATTTGCTGGCATAAAGTACCTAATATATCTAGTGGAAGGGTACAGTGTGCGGAATACCTTCGACATTAGCCTGCCGCAGCCTAGCATTCTCAACGGTCCTCACATTTAGTGTTGCAGAAATCTCATCGTACGTTTTCTCCATTTCCAACAACTTTTGGTTTTTGAAATCAATCTCCCCGGCAAGAGTCACAATGAGAGCGCGTGCTTTTTTCAGCTCTTCAACAAGGTTGTTCTCCATATTATCTTTTAAATTTGAAAATCCAGCTTCTGTCCACAAACGGTGCTCGGGCGTATCCTATTGAACACAGGCTAACTGCAAAAGACATTACAACCTGTTTGGTCAACGAGATGACGCAGGAAAAAAAAGGAAAAAAAAAAAAAAAGAACACAGGAAGAAAATAAGGATTTTGATTGTCACGGTTTTGAAGCAACCCCATTTAAAACTAGACAATGATTAATGAAATAAAGCAGTTGTTTATCTTACTTGGGTTTCCCATTTCCCTTTGTCCTTCCCATTATGAGATTCTTGCATTTTCCCTCCGAACAAACACGCAGAAGCTAGTGGGATTGGACATACCATTTATTGGGAATGGACAGCAAATGAACAAAAGGGTAGAAATTAAGAAGAAAGAAACAACAGCTACCCAAGTTTTCTTTCTTTCTTTCTTTCTTTCTTTTTTTTTTGTATTTTTAAGAATTGCTCAATGTTCAGTTTCAAGATTGATTAATTTAGACTGACATAATTAAGAACACAAACAATAAAAACTTTTTAATAAATATTTAACATGACTACACTTATGAAATTAGAATTAAAACCTCTAATTAAATAATAATGATCTATCTTACCGTTTGCTGGTCTCCACAAATTTTCTGGAATTGAAGGAAAGCCTGGCTGCTAACTTTCTTTTCACGCTTCTATGCGGATCCAAAGCCTAGGCCCAGGCCGTATCCACCAGAATGTGATAGCCCACCAAAAGAGCTTTAGTTAATCGGCCTTTTTTTTTTTTTTCCCCCATCAATAATTCTGTTCCTTTTGTATTAGTTTCTGTTAAATCTTTTGTATTTTTTATATCTACAATATATTTTTTTATGAATATTAATCATTTTTCCTCATATATTTTTGCCCCACTAACCCAAACTTCTGGATCTACCACTGAAAATGAGTTTCGGTACAATATTAATTTACTAGGTATATATTTTTTTTGTAACAACATGTTTTCCATGCCAAAATAGTTACAATTTTAAATTTTTATAATGTTGTGTTTAGTTTAGACAGAAGGACTTTTTGAGCAAGAAAGAGAACTTATTATTTTCCTTCAATTGTGACTCCTCATCCTCACCTTATTGTTCTTCAAATTTAAAAATGTTCATACTCAATGTGGTTTGTTTTAGTAGTAACAAATTGAAGGCAAATTCTCGATTTTGCTCTTTTCCTTGCAAAAAGGCTAAACATCATTCAAGATTTATTGCCATAACTTGAACTAACCTCAGCCAATTTTATAGAAATTTAAAGCTCTATGTTTGCTTTTGCTTGCTTTCCATCGTTTTTAACATTTTTTAGGTATAATAATCAATTTTACCCAAACTACTTTTCAGTTTATTACTTATCCATAACTTTTTCTTTTTAAATTCAACTCACCAGTTAAATTAATATACCCATTTGTCACTTTTATTTGTCAAGTATCCAACATGACAACTTATATAGTGTCACGTCAAACTAAACTTGCGATTTCAGCATGCTACGTCATAAAAGAATGATAATGTGACATGTGAAAATTAAATTTTTAAATGTTTTTAGAAATCAATAACATATAAATAAAAAAGTAAAAGAAAATTAAGAAAAGAAACTTATGTCTTTCTCCTCTCTCATCCCTCTTTCTTTCTCTCTCTTTCCTCCTCCCTTTTTCTCTCTTTCTCTTTCTCCTTTGTTTCTCTCTCTTTGCCCCTCTTTCCTTTCTCTATTCTCTCTCCTCCCTCTATTTTCCTTTCTCTCTCAATCTTCCCTACCTAAATAGACGTTCTTCAAACTTAGATTAATTTGTAGCACTTATGGCATAATTAATCGAGATGCCAATTATTCATCTTCTAGACTAGTCCTGCAATGATTGATAAACCCCTCTATCCCTGAATTTTTTGAAAAGAAAACATAAAAGAAAAGAAAAACTAGAGCTACAAAACTTGAATCACATGGTTGTACTAATAATTGGAAGAGTCGACTTCTGTGTTTTTTTAGTGCATAAAACATGAAAGAAAAAATGGAACGCTTCCATTTATTTACTTGTCTCTCTTACATTGGAGCCAATTGACTACAGATTCATTACCCTTAGTCATTTTTTCATATTCATTACCAAGATCACAAAGACCATGCGTTCAGATTAGGTAAAATTGAGGAAAGAAGAAAAATAGAGGGAGGAGGGAGGAGAGAGAAAAGAATAAGAGAGGGGCAAAGAGAGAGAAGGGAGGATGGAAGAGGGTTGATGGGATTTTTTGGCTTTTGATAGCTTTGCTAGGGTTTTTTACTAGGTTTTTGGGGCAATTTTGGAGCCCTACATACCATTGCTTTTAATATATTAAAGTTGTTTTTGGATACTAAATTGAAGTTGTAAATAATTTGGGTGTCATTTTTGTTAAAGTGTTGTCATGAATAAGAATTTATGCATTTTCAAAAAATAAAACTTTTTTATTATATACTTTAACTTTTAATTCATTTACTTGATAAAGGTGTTAATGAATTTGGTTCAACTGATGTAAAATTCATAATGTCAGTAATGGTGACAATGATTGTGTGTTTGAAAATGATGCAATTTTTGACCATTTTGGGTATATTGCAAAAAATATTGATAAAGAACTTGGCACCTATAAATATTATGATGACTATATAAATTATGAAGATAATGATTAAAATTAGTGTTTTAAATTTAAATAATCATGTGTAATTTAGTTTGCTATATAATATTAAATTTTAATTAAGTCATTTAGATTTTTTACAAGTTGTATGTTCGCTTAGATTTTGATAAATGTTTAAAAGTTAAAAATACGTGTTTCAATTATTTGTTTTTAAAAAAATTCATAAAGTATTAAGATTTTACAATTCGATACTATAATGTAATCTTGACACACTCAAATTGGTTTTAAGTATGATAGTGATTTTAACAATCTTAGTTTTAATATGTAAAACGAGACAATAAGCACGTTTTGTTAATACAATACAGCATGAGACGAATGATAATGTCACCTAGGGCGGTATAGGGCCCTTGATTTTGTGAGGGAAAAGGACTGAAAAAAATGAAAGTATAATTATTTTTATATGTATTTTTTTATATATTTTTTTCTTAATTTCTACATCACTTCAAATAATTATATTTTTTTCATCATTTTTTTTTTATAAATTACTAGTTACCTTTTCTTTTATCATACTTCATTTTTTCTAACTTTTTACACTACTTCAAATAATTTTATTTTCTTTACTATTTTTTCTCTCACAAATTACTATTTATTTTTTCTTTCACTATACTTTCTTTCTCTACCACTCCAAATAATTTTATTTTCTTTCTATTTTTTTTTCTCTTTCCCTTCTTTTTTCCATCCTTCCCTTTATTCCAAACACACTGTTAGGAATAAGACATTTTTGAGTTCTTAACTTGTGCAATTTCCATAATTGAGTTTCAAATTAGTATCAAACTTTTAATTTTCATTTCATATAAGTCTTGATGGGAATTGGTCAAATTGATGCATAATATTGAGATCGTATACAAAGTTTGACTTAATTGAGATAGTACACAAACACCCAAATATATTTTAAAAATACATATATATGTCTATCTACATGTTTCCCTCAATTTCTCTCTTTTCTCTATCCCACATATAAAAGTCAAATACCGTAAATTCTTTTAGAGAAATTTAGAATTTTTATCTTTTTATATTAGAGAAAGAAGAAAAAATCCAATGAAATATGTACGTAAACGTAAATATGTGTTTTAGGATATGTTTGAGGTTTTTTTTTTATATGGTCTTAGTTAAGAAAAACTATTTATATATGGATTTCACCAATTTGAGGACAGAAAAAAAAGTTTATATAAAATAAAAATTAAAAGTTTAGAATTAATTTAAAAACTCAAAAAGTTTTTGAATTTAATCTAAAAAAATTTCGAAAATTTAAGATTTTGAAAATGACTTATCCACCCCAATCCTCCATATGGACTTTGGAGTTGATCTTGAAATCCATTTTGGGATGGATTTATGCCTTTCGGGTTTAAGCATTTCCACCTCTCCACCGTATACGACATTCTATTCCTGAATCGGACTCCACTCGCCCACCATCCAAACTCACGCATTTTGCGACAGTCTGTTTCCACAGTGCAACTTCTTCTTGTTTTTCTTTCTTTTTTTTTTTTTTTAAATAAAAAAAATCTTTTTTCAGTCACCAAAATTTGTACTCTCTCTCAGTCTTTCTCTCCCGGTTCATGTGTTCAAAATCGAAATTTTAGATAGAGAAAAGAAAAAAAAAAAACTATGTTCCCTCAATTTGGCGCGACGGCGGAGACGCTGAGCAAGGCGTCGACGATCATGTTCCGGATCGGCACCGACGCCCACTTGTACGACGATCCGGATGACGTTAACATCGCGCCTTTGCTCGATAGCAAGTTCGACTCAGAGAAATGCGAAGCTCTCAAGCGCCTCCTCGCTCTCATCGCTCAGGGCTTTGACGTCTCCAATTTCTTCCCTCAGGTCCATTTTACTATCTTTTTCAACTTCAAAATCATCTTAAATTTCTTCAAGAACAACGGAAGAGAAGCTGAAGCATTAACGCTGGAGATAAATTTAAACTAAATATTCTTACCAAAACTTTGTGGCAAAAATCTGAATATATTTATGGAAAATTGAATTTTGTTAATCATACATCTTTTGGACTTGCTATGTACAGTAGAGTAAGATTTGGCTCCGGGCTTGAACTCTGTCAATTTGTGTGTTGATTGAGGAACCGCGAGTACTGCCATGAGATTGAATTTTGAATTATTTTTTTTTGCCACATTTTTTTTCTAAATATAATTCCATGATTTATTGACTTCTTATATTTTGTTCGTCATTTGGCTGTGTGTGTGTGTGTGTGTGTTTTTTTTTTTTTTCCCTTCTTCTCTCGTTCGCCTTTGATCAAGGGATTTACAGGTGGTTAAAAATGTGGCATCCCAGTCATTGGAAGTAAAGAAGCTGGTTTACTTGTACCTTCTGCATTATGCTGAAAAGTACGTAAGAGGTCTAAAACACTGCATAATTTTTCCTGAGGGATTTGAATCATTGGGCATTTGTGGCGAGAACATGTTGTGACATTGCATGTTGTGCTCAAATATCCTTTGTCAAGTTGAATTTGGTATTGCATAAGCGTCTATGCTCTGCATAAACTGTTGTAGCGTGAGGTAAAATAAAATAGAAGAGGATATGCTTTTGGCTGTCTGCTAGTTAGGTAATAGTAGTATGTTCTATTGCAAATTCATGTCTGGTTTTCTGTTGAACACGTTTAAATATTTGCTGATAGCATTGGACGATCCACAATTTCTTGGATTGAAGTTGTCTAATGTGGAGTTCAAGCGCAATCTCTATTTTGTACCTTTCGTTTTGTCCTATGATGTGAGGTGTAAGGACAGTTTGGTATTACTTACATCCATCTAATTCTATTCTGTGTTTAAGGCGTCCAAATGAGGCATTGCTATCAATCAACTCCTTCCAGAAGGACTTGGGAGATCCAAACCCCTTGGTAAGGGCATGGGCACTTCGAACCATGGCGGGAATCCGACTGCATGTAATTGCACCTCTTGTTCTTGTGGCAGTGGGCAAGTGTGCTAGGGATCCATCTGTTTATGTCAGAAAATGTGCTGCCAATGCTCTTCCCAAGTTGAATGATTTGCCCTTAGAGGAAAATTCCTCTACAATCATTGAGGTTTGGTCAATTTATTTGCTGGCACCATACTGAAAATTGTTCACATTTTCTAGTTTATGAATTTAATGATTAAACATTTTCCCTTGTTCCTTTTACCTGGAAGATATGTGAATGTTTCTATATTGGACAAGAGATTGTTTTTCACTTAGCTTTTATGATGTATGATACTTATTCCCTTGCACAGGATAGAGAATAGATAAATCATCCATCTTTGCTGCTGGTTTAAAGATGTGTTGTGTCTTTTCACAGAAACATGAATCGTTGGAATTGCTTGAACAAGTTTAGTGTGGAGAATTCCATCGTAACTGTTCAAGTGCACATCCCATATCAGTGCAACAACGTGTATGGAGATGCAATTGTTGTTGCTCTCTGTTTTTAGTTTTAATTACGTAGGCTTTTTTCCTCCTTTTACCTTTTACGTTTTTTCTTTTTTGATAATTTGCAAAATGTGTGTTTTTTAAAGTTACTTGGTTTATATAGTAGGAGCCCATGATATGCATGCTTCACTCGTCACAACTTTTAGATTTGCTGTCCTGATTTGTACCTTCGGATATTATGAGTTTAATATCAGTCATTCTGGTAGGTTTACCAGCTTTTATTCTGTACAGACTGTTGGAATATTGTTAGGTGACCATTCACCTGGAGTTGTTGGAGCTGCTGCTGCCGCATTTATTTCTGTTTGTCCGACCAATTATTCTTTGATTGGAAAACATTACAGAAGGTTATGTGAGATCCTTCCTGATGTGGAAGAGTGGGGTCAGATAGTCTTAATCAGTATGCTTTTGCGTTATGTAATAGCGAGGCATGGTCTAGCAAAAGAATCCATAATGTTCTCCTTACATGGGAAAGAAAACTCTTTCTCTGAAACGGATGGTTCAAATGTTGATTGTGCATTAGAAAACGACATCAGTGACATGGATGGAAAATATGACAATGAATTAGCCAGCATGGTCTCCAGGTGTTATATTGAAAGCCCTGATGAATATTTGTTACGCTCAAGTTGTAACAACAAGATTTCTGCTGAATTCAGCGGCGACCGATTTGTGTCTGGCAAAAGCAATAGTGACGTCAAGATCCTGCTTCAGTGTACATCTCCGTTGTTATGGAGCAACAACAGTGCTGTAGTGCTAGCTGCAGCTGGTGTACACTGGATCATGGGACCAATTGAAAATCTCAAAAGAATTGTTAAACCACTTCTTTTTTTGTTGAGATCATCCAGTGCTTCACAATATGTGGTACTTTACATTCCTTCTTATTGTTCAGTTTGATATATGTGACAATGACTATATTGTTTAACCTTTTAGCATATTGTGTAGGCACTTTGTGTACTGAGAGGAAGTTATATACCTTTAATGCAAATTTTTTTGCTTTTTTCATTATGAATACACTCAAGTAGTAATCATTTTGAGAAGCTGATACACGAAATGTGAACGACTTCCTGAAGAAAGACCTGCATGCTGATGCCTTGGTGGTGGACTGTTTGGAAACAAGTTTATTATTTCAAATAAAAAAGAAGTGTTGAATTTTCAAAGAAAATAGTATCCGTTTAAAGAAAATTATAAAAGAAGATGTTTTGGAGCTTCAACTACTATTTGAAGGAGGAGATAAAAACATATGGACTCTTAAATTTATCTATATGCCTTTGCAGGTCCTTTGCAACATTCAAGTACTTGCTAAAGCAATGCCTTCTCTCTTTTCCTCCCATTTTGACGACTTCTTCATAGTTTCTTCTGATTCATATCAGATAAAATCCTTGAAGCTTGAGATCCTTTGTTATATCACCACAGAATCATCAATTTCATTTATCTTCAAAGAGTTCCAGGTACTGATATACTTACTTCCTTTGTCTAATTCATAGTTTCCTTTTATTAGGAATTTTTCCGTGGATTATGATGCCAATCGCTATTGCTAGTCATGCATTTTGTATGTAATGTTGCTTCAGCTAAGAATATCTTGCCAATGACTTCCTGTTTTGTTAATTTCTCATTTGAATAATCACGAATGGCACATTGGCATTTGTCATGCCATACAGTTTAGTTATGGTGGCTGATGTTGACTGTTTTATTTTTTTTTTGGGCCAACATCCTTAATAAGGCAACTATTAAATAATGCAAGGTGCCCAATTAAAGGAGCAGTAAAGTAGAACCGATTTGGAACTGAGATTTTGTAGAAAAAGCCTCAAGTCAAGTTGCTTGAAGGGTTTATTCAACCTGTTGGAAAAATTTGGATTGATATTGATTCAATTAGGTTTATGACAAAACCTAGAAAGCTTCAGTGTTCATTAGGATTGGCTTTGGGCCTTCCTTTCCACTTCAAATTTTGGATGAATTAATCAAACTTTTTGGGGTGAAACAGAGGATATGCCGGTCTGGACAGAGACGGGCAAATTCCATATGGCCCAATATATCTGACAAGTTGCGTGATATGGTCAATTTTGGAATAAAGTGATTCAGATTTTCCTCTCAGTAGAAATAAAGTGAGCACATTCATTAGGCACATTTTTCTGTTTAATTGTCTTTTCTGTTGTGTGCATCAAATCCTCTCCGCCCCTCCCCCCCAGGCCGGGTGTGCTATTCTTGGAATTTTTTTTGCATATCTCTATGAACCTAGTTTCTAAGTGCATGAATTTATGCTTATCTTTTAGTTTATTATTACTAGGATTATATTAGAGATCCAGACAGAAGATTTGCAGCCGAGACTGTTGCTGCAATTGGTGTATGTGCACAGAGACTTCCCAAAATGGCTAATACATTCTTGGAAGGGTTGTCATCTCTGATCAGACAAGGTCTGTTTTCAGTTGCGGTTTTTTTTTTTTTTTTTTGGGGAAAAGGACAACTTACTTTCTGAGTGCATATTCTTTGCAGAATTTTTGACAAGTGACTCTGGGTGTGGAGAAGAGGGTGTTCTTGTTCAAGCAATAGTGTCAATGAAAACAATTGTAAAGCAGGATCCTCCCAGTCATGAAAAGGTACAATCTGTTCGTGTATGCATTTGTGTTGTTCTCTTTCTTCCTATGGTTGTTAAAGTGTTGGGGATACTTTGATAACTTGGATGTGAAAATCGTGTGAAGTTTTGAATCATAACCCAATTATGTGAACAAAAAATTGGATAGAACTCAGGTCAAGGTTTTCTGCCATAACATGAAAATTGTATCATTTTGGTGTGATGGGAAAAGAAATGTGTGGAAGAAGCATGAATATGTCAGTGCAATTACTAAGGCCTTATCAATGATGTTGATAAATGCCTTTTGCATCCCTGTCCACTGTGTTTTATACCTAAGTTCTTGCCTGCTAATTTTTCCAACGGAAGGACACTATTTACTCCCATTATTTACTCAAATTTTCTTCTTATCCTAATTATCAATTTTGGTGAGTTCACGGTAAAAATTTCTACCTCTGAGTTACTGGCTAAATGAAAAATGCTCTGGCAGTATCATGGGTAATGTGAACTACAACCTATAGTTATTGCATATTACAAATACTTGATGTTAACAAAGTCATTCATTTGAAATATAGGTCCTCAATTTATTGGTTGGAACTTGGCAACTTGCAGTTGCATTTGATACACTATTTTTCTGTTTGCAAAGGTCGTGATACAGTTGGTTCGTAGCTTGGATTCAATCAAGGTTTCTACAGCCCGTGCAATAATAATCTGGATGATGGGGGAATATTGTGGTCTAGGGGAGATAATCCCAAGGATGTTACCCACTGTGCTCAACTATCTTGCTTGGAGTTTTACTTCTGAAGCATTGGAATCAAAGCTTCAGATTCTCAATACTACTGTGAAGGTACGTGAAAGAACTTTCCAATACTTTCCTGGGAATCTATCGAGTTAATGTGGTTAGAGTGTGAGGCAACCAAATTGTCCAATGATGTATTTGGGATAAATTGCTGGGAAAGATATTACGTTATAAATCAGTATGAACCATTTCTTTTCTTAGTTTTTACGATAGTTTGTTGAAACTTTGTGCTAACTCTATTAATTTTACTTATCATATTTTTATGATTTAGAAAACGAAAACCATGGTTTCTATGAGTAGCTTGTTCTGCAGGTGCTCTTAGGGGCAAAATGTGACGACTCTGGGACATTGAGAAAAGTAGCCAGCTTGGTGCTTGAACTGGCAGAATGTGATTTGAATTATGATGTTCGTGACAGGGCTGTTTTTTTGAAGAAGCTCCTGTGCTGCAAAATGGGTTTTGAAGCACTAGAGGAAGACCCAAAATGTCTGCCCCATAATGAGGACCTCCCATACGTACTTGCAAAGCATATGTTCCAGGGACAAATAAAGCAATTTTCTGCTGAACTTGTTAATCATCGAATCTATCTTCCTGGATCTCTTTCCCTGTTAGTTCATCATGCAGCTCCAGGATATGAACCTCTTCCAAAACCCTGTAGTGTGCTTCATGATGAGCCAGGCCTGTTAAATGAAACTCAAGGAACGGATGTCATAGGGGATGGTGCTGATGGTTCTGATATATTATCTGGATCATTGGATGAGGAAAGTGATTCTGACTATAGCTCTGACCGTTCTAGTACAATTTCAAGCAGCAATGGTGGCAGTAATGGGACGGGTACTGCAAGTGAAGGTGATGATGATGCCACAGATCAACTGATTCATGTCTCAGATACTGGTGGTTCATATAAAAACCAGAATGAAGCTCCTCAGTCTTCTCCTACTGAGTTGCAGGAACTGACATCAAAGCGAGCTCTAGATTCATGGCTGGATGAGCAGCCTGGTTTGTCAAGTCTGAGGACATCAGAACAAAGTCAAATACATAGATCTTCAGCAAGAATCTCTATTAGGGATATTGGACACCGGGTCAAGCCTAAATCCTACAGCCTCTTGGATCCAGCAAATGGAAATGGTTTGAAGGTGGACTATTCATTCTCTTCTGAAAGTTCAAACATATCTCCTCTACTTGTGAGGATAGAAGTTTTCTTTGAGAATTGTTCCACTCAGACCATTTCGGAAGTCACATTGGTGGAAGAAGAATCAAATAGAACTCCCGAGTCAAATGAGGGGTGAGTTTACCGAAGTTCTTTACCTTTCTCGTCATTTTAATAATGCTGCATATGTTACGTTGCCCCCAGACCAAACTGTGGTATGCATATGTTGAAGAAGTAATTCTAAAACCTAGACCAGTCCTTGAGCTGGACAAGGAGCCAGGACATCGCCAAGTGCTGACTTGGCGATCTGACCATATGTCAATTCTTATTGATTTTTATATAAGTAATGCTATCATATTAGAGAAAAACCAACTCAATACAATTATAATAATTTTTTAATCATGCAAATACAAGTTATATTAATAAAATAATATTTGAGCAAACAAATTTTTTCTTAACAAATGTTTTCTTTTCTTTTTTTTTTTTTCAAAACATGAAATAAAAAAATTTGGCAAAACCCGGTAGGCTGATTGGGTAGCCTGGGGTCACTCCAACCAGGTTAGCTACTTTCTTTTTGTTGTCAATTCCTGGTTCGTTTTGAAGGGCAAGCCTTGGTATAGTAGTAAGGTTATTCTATCGTCATATGAAAATAAGAATAAGCCTGTGTGCATATAATCGTTCTCCAGACCTTGAAGTGTGGGAGCCTCGTCCTTCCTTGTTTGGACCGTCAACGATTCACCAGTCTGACCATCTGGTCCGATCCAGTTTCTAAAGCTATGATTGAAAATCAGAATTCAAGTGTCATTGGAGGATTTTTGGCTTCTCTATTTACGGATATCTTGTTTGCTATACTTTTAGCTGGCGGCATTCCCGATCCCTGTCAAAACTAGAAATTCTGTCTGGAGAGAACATGATTTTGGATTGTTATCTGCTTAGATAATAATCTGTACTTTTATCTCTTAGCTGCCAAGTCTTTATATTGGCTTTTGTCTGGATGTTGCAGCTCCTTGGCATCTCTGACTGATGTGCCAACACTGGTTCCCATGGAAGAGGTTACTTCTCTTGAGCCTGGTAAGACAAAAACAAGAACTCTTCATGTCCGCTTCCAACACCACCTATTGCCTTTGAAGCTGGCGTTGTATTCTAGTGGCAAAAAGCTACCTGTTAAGTTATGGCCTGACATCGGATACTTTGTCAAACCACTCCCAATGGACCTTGAATCCTTCATTGACAAGGAATCTCGCCTTAGAGGAATGTTTGAATATGTAAGAAGGTTGGTCAATTTAAGTCCTTTATCACTTTTTCTAAAGTTCATTTAAGTAGCAAGTTTCCATGGTTATGAGTTCAAATTTTTCTCCTTCTTCATTTCCCACTTTATTAATGATTCGCCATATATTTTTCTTTGGGGGGTTGGGGGGGTGGGCATGGTGGGTGCAGGGGCTAGAATCACAATCATCTTGGTCTTTTGTCAAGAGACATGTTAGCTTTTCCATGAACAAAGTTCAATGAGGTGTTGGTTTTCATTATGCGCAACTTGTCCAATTGAAGACACATTCTTAAATGAAATATTTTGATTTTCGATTTTTTTGGGATGAGTCCTAACTATTAGTTGTTCTCCATTATGAGTGGAGAGATGAATTATCCAATAATGATGGGATTTCATCAAAATCTTTCATTTAAATTGTCTTCATTTTTTTCCTTTGGCATCTATGTGTGGTAGTCTTAATTGTGTGCCCTTTTTTTTCCTGATGTCTTTTTTGCGGTACCAGTTGCACCTTCACTGACCACATTGAGGAGCTTAAAAAGGACAACCGGGATGTTCTAATGAGAGACAAGTTTCTCTTGGTTTGTGAGAGCCTTGCACTAAAGATGCTTAGCAATGCAAATCTTTTTCTCGTATCTATTGACACACCAATTACTGCCAACCTTGATGATGCCTCTGGTTTGTGTTTACGTTTCAGCAGTGAAATTCTGAGCAACTCCATTCCCTGCTTAATTACTGCTACTGCAGAAGGTAAATGCTTTGAACCATTAAGTCTGTCAGTAAAAATCAACTGTGAGGAAACTGTATTTGGGTTAAATCTGTTGAATAAGATTGTAGGCTTCCTTAGTTGATCCTTTTTCAACTTGTAGTTTTTTATTGTGGTGAAAAATCATCCAATCTGTCACCGATCAGGAAGAAAACATTTGAAATATCTCACAATGTGTTAGATAACATTTTGTCAGACTGTAATGACGTTTTCCATTCATACCTTTGACTTATACTGGTGAGAATTTGACTTCACGATTCCAGTGGAATTTTATATCAGCCTCATGGAAGTTGACTCTTCTTGAGATTCTCTATATTGCATTTTAAATTGTATTGCCGGTTTCTATTTAGGAGAGGGACATGTTTCATGGGGTAGGCCAATTATGTAAATGTGCTGCTTTTATTTGTATATAATGATGATTTCATTACATAAATTAGCTTCTTGTATTGGCAGGCTAGTGTTCTAATAGGTTACACTTGGTTAGGCTCCTGTCTTGTTCAACAATTGAATTTCTTGGTCTATTTCAAATGTGGAAACACATTTTGTGGAACTCACATTTAAGATCGGATGTTAAGAAAGTAAAAGTTGAGACTGGGTTCTGGAGTGTTGCTTTTCCATCCATACTTATCTTGGATCTTAAGGTTTTAGGTGCTGCTAACACAGCCTCTTTGTTAAAACAAGTATTCGACTCCAGAACCACGCAATGTAGGAGCTTTGTGCGTTGGGCGTCAACAACGATATTTTTTGTAGGCATAAAACAATCTCTTTGTGCATGCTTTTGCCTGGTTAACTTTTGTTACAAAGGCAGCAGGTAGCTGAACTCGGATGCTTAAGGCTAAACTACTATTTTTTTTTTCTTTTGAAGTCGAATTTGTTTATCCATGTATCTAGCCGTTCCATTAAGCTCCTCAGTGACCCAGAACCCGGCAGTTGGCTGTAATTCCATTCGAGCATGGTTTCCATATCATCTGTGAAATCTCGCATGTGCCGTTGCAAATGCTTGGGAACCACAATCGTCTTTTTGCTGGTAATTCCCACCGAAGCTTCTGGATTTTCTGCCCAGTTCATTTACGACTTGATGGGCTATAGATCCCTTGTTGCATTCTCAAATTCTTTTGTTCTAACATTTAAGAGTTTTATATTCATAAATCATCACTAGCAATTGATGATTGGTAGACGTTGACCCTGATATTAAAAGCAAATGCAAAACTAACACATAACTTGAAGAGAAAGTTGTCGAATAATCATTACATTCATAGGTAAGCCATAATTAAGTAACCACAATTTTCCTGTCATTGGTGAATAATCATTACATAAACAGTGACTGAGGTCCAATGAGTTTCTGGTTATTTGGAAGTTATTGTATAGATGGTCCTGTGTCCCTGATTTTGTTGTATCCAAGTCTGGTATGATGATGCTGTAAAGATCAAGGTTTGAGGCATTGTGTGTGAAAGGAAATATAGATGCTTTGCGGCCGCATGAGGCCTTTGAGCTTTATCATTCATGCAGGAAAAGCTAAGTTTGGGAAAGCGGCAGACACTTCTTTTTGTCATGTGCTGCTTGATTTAAGATGAAATGTAGCTATTGGGCATCTGATTAGCTCTTTAGACAGTTCGTTCTGTTACTCAATGCAGCTTTCTTTAGAGATGTAATCCTCTTTCTGTGTTCTTCCTGTGTACCTCCTTTGATTTTTCGTCTTCTGCTGACCAGAAAAAACAAGACATTGCGGAAACGTTAATCCTTGCTACTGACAATCACTCATAACCCGTGAAAGTCTTGATACTGCAATCCTTGCTAATGTTTGTTGAAAACTATATATATATATATATATATATATATATATATATATATCTATAGTCGTGTCTGAACCGTATTTGTGCTTCAATTATTTATATTTTTAAAGTTTCATGAACCAAATCCAAGTCTTACGAAAATCACTCTGTATGCTGATGGTAAAGTGAAGCTAATGTTTGAAAGAATCCCTAGATTTATGAGTTATCTAATGTATATATATTCAAATAATAGGAAAAAATATTTCTAATATGGCAATTATTAACAAATATGTGTTAATAAAATATTATAATATTTTAAATAATTACTTATTTATTTTTTATATATAATGATAGTTATAATTTTTTACAAGTTATATATCAAAAATATTTTTTTCACATTTAAATTATAAATTTAAATTTTTTTGTCATTAAATTTAGCTAATCGAACAGTTAAGTGAAATTAAATTGAAATTTTAATTAACTAAATTTTCAATTCAGAAATAATTTTTAATATTATATAATTAAAAGTTTTAATTTAAAAATAATTATAATAATTTAATTTAATTAACTAAATTGTGAACATCCGGTGGGAAGAGAGTAAAGGCTGAACCAAGATTGGAAAAGTGGAAAGGAAGGAGTGAGAATGTTTGGTGCCTTGCTGGAAGAATCTTTTGAGTGTCAGTTATCCCTAAAAAAAACATAGTTTGTGATTGATGGGGGTAGAGTGGGAAAGATGGTTGCTATTTGTGATTTTTATTTTCAAGTTTCGACAATTGTAAAGGGATTGATAGACGCGAGATTATGACAGTTAAAATTTGAAATACTAGAACTGAAAATTTATGGCAACTAGTACATAAAAAACTAGGAGTATAAACAACCAATTTTTTGAACAATAAAAATATAAGTAAATAATTCAAATTCAATTAGTAAAATAAATATTGCAACTGTAGAAAAATGAGAATCATTAAGCGAGAAAGTGAGATCACGAGAAGCAGAAATTGATGCGAAGAAATTGAAAATGATAGAAGGGTATTTATATGTTAAATCTAAAAAAGAGTTGGGGGAAGGGGTTGTTTTTGTTTTTCCTTTTTTTTTTTTTTTTAAATTTGGGGAGCTGTCGATTTCTGTTTAGGGTTCAATTTTTGAATAAGTGAACCATACTGGATTGCCTCCTCAATTCTAACTCTAGGTTCATTTTCCAATAAGTCTAGTTTACACGATACAATCTTATAACAAAAATAATAATTATGATATGCAATCTTACAGCATAAACAAAAATTTATTAAAACTCCCTCAGATTAATGCTAATTCATTTTGAAGTAGAATTCCACAATTTTTTTTTTCTCTCGGACGGTCTAATTTAAATATTCATATAATTTATTCCCAAGAATTTGACTCGAGTTTGCACGCCAAAAGAAATGTCTTTTACATGATCTTTTTGCCTACCCTTTTCTCTCAATGTGTACCATTCATATATTTTCCTTTTCTCCTGATGCATGATAATATTAAAGGTGGGGTTCATAACCATGACAAATATTTGTCTGAACCATTGATAGTCCTTTACTATTTCTACATTTATTACGGCCTTTCTGGTTTAGCTCTTGCAAATTGTTACTGTTGTTTGTCTTTGCTAATTATTATTACTGCTTGATGAGTGTTATTAATGAAAACTGTTGCTAATAAATTAAAAAAAAACTTTAATCTTTAGTTAAATTGATATTGTGCGTTGTAATCAAAAACCTTAAAATGACAATTTGGAGCATCGACTTTATTTTATTGTAATAAAGAATTTCGTTGACTCTTTGACAAACTCATGGTTTCTGTCGTTAAACAAAACAAAAGAGGAAAAACCACAATGACAGTAATGAAGAACATGGCCCCACGTAATTATCCCAAAACATATATTTGTCGATCCTACCTACAAAAGTATTTGTCTTTTATTAGAGATATTTTAATCAATAAAAAGTTAATTAACTTATATTTGATACAAAAAGTCTCAGAACTTCTTTTTCCATCAACTACATTTACATAGTGTTTTAGGAGAGGGAAAGAGGGAGAAAATTTGAGAAAAAATAGTTAATGTTTGAGTTTGGAATATGTTTCTTTTGGGCTTAGTCTTCATTATATGTCTTATCCTCATCCATCATTATATCATCTGAATTATATTATTTGAAATATATTGAGCATGAATACTAGAACTCAAACTGATTAAATCCTTCATTATTGATCTTGAT
The DNA here is from genome assembly GCA_037832335.1 of Carallia pectinifolia. NCBI lineage: Eukaryota > Viridiplantae > Streptophyta > Magnoliopsida > Malpighiales > Rhizophoraceae > Carallia > Carallia pectinifolia. The sequence continues at coordinate 15,250,857 of CM075448.1, read as the reverse complement.
CTCATGTTGGATCTTTCCTCACGAACTCTGGTAGCACTAGTGACATTACCCAATGTCAAACTATTGGAAGCATCAAACAAAATATCATCCTCAACACCGTCTTCTTTTAATTTTACCTGCTAACCACTCATTACACTCATTCATATCCCTAAAAGAAATTGGATCAAGTGTACCACGCAACTTATATCTTTATATCAAGGCTTGATTTTACTTGATAATCCAAATCATTTAAGCGAGTTTGTGCAAAATTGATTTATTGTCAATATGACCAATTAATAAAGTTGTAATGATTTTTCACTATTGAGATAAATTTTAGAAACTTACATGATCAAAAACACTCCAATTTCGCTCATATCCTAAAAAGCTGTGGCTCTGACTTAGAATTTGAATGTCTAATTATTGCAAATTTATTGTAGAAGATCTATGAGCAGCCAACCATCCCGCTGCATAATAAGATAATATAATATGCTTTAATATTTACTTATTCAAATCATTTATAATAAGTAGAAAAAAATGAAAAACAAGTACCAACTCGCAATAAAAAAAAAGGTTTATACAATGCTTTTGTCTTTCTTTGTTAATAGTCATGGGAATACCAAATAATTCTTCCACTCTCCTGCACATCACTAACTCATACCTGATCTCAACCTGATTTATAAGGTCAGTAATTAACCTTTCGATGCATTTAAATAAGCCACCATAACTACTATCCTTATCATGCTCTGGATTGTTATAATAAAATTCAAAAGTCAAAAAATGAACCGTTGCATGCAAAGGTCAATGAAGTTGACATTCCTATTGATTGTTAATGATCTCAAACTTTTGGTTGCATGTATATTTCTTTCAATTAAATTAGTTGGCAATAGCCTATTTAACTCAATCAATAACTGTATAAATGTAGCCCATAGTAGGTTCTTCGCATCAATCAAACAAAGTACACAAACAAAAGGATCCATCACTTTTAGGGCATAAAAAACACCATTCCAAAATAAAAGTATCAAAATAGTTTGGCTTTTTTTCTTTCCTTTTCATCCTTTGACGATTTACTCTTTGTCCAATCCTCAAATGCAACTGTTTTCCTCCAGTTTTTGAGCTGTTTATAGATGTTTTATAATGTGAGGAAAGAATCAACAAATCTAGTTTTGGTTGGTTTTATCAAATTTCTCAGCCCAGTAAAGCCTCATCATCTTTAAAATGACAGGACCATCATTGATATATCTAACATACTCAATTACCCTTTGGGTCTTCCTCAAGATTGTAGAAATATTCTCAATGTCTTCTAATATCAAATCTGTGCAGTAAGCAGCCTATGATGACTTATACAAGTTTGCGTACTTAGCTTTTACAACTTTCCTGAATATATAACATTTAAATTATACACCATATATAAAAAAAATACACTATATATAAAAAAATGTTAATACTAAAAAGGGAATAACAGTAATAATTGAATTTGAAGAGTCTTACCTGCCAATACATAATTGGAACCATTGTCTGTGACATTCTGTACAATATCTGCTGCTCCAAAATTTTTTACCATTGGCCAAAAAGCTTAAACATCTCTCTATTTTTTAGTTTTTACATATTCAAAAGCATCAATCAACTTAATAAACATCCTTCCTCTAAAACAATTTGCTAAAACATTTACCAATGCTCTTTGATTTATATCAGTCCACTAATCAGACAAAATAAAATACCATGTTCTTGCCCACTCTTCTTTATGACTATACATTACATCTTTTGTATAAGAAACCTATCTTTTAAGGAGAGGAACTCTCACTCATGATAGCTCGATAGCTTCTTACCCAATCTATTAACTAATAAAATGAACTGCAGCCACAAAATATCAAATTCAATAGCATCAAATTTAATTGCAGCTTCACATATCCACATTACTATATCCATGCATGCCTTATCCCTTAAATTTTCATAGGCATCGTTGATTGAGTTGCAATCTTAGGCTTAAAATATGAATCCATAGGGCCAACTTGCCTAGGTTTCTTTTGTTTTTGTATTGTCTACACTTAATGTTCTCTTCCCATTATCACCAATTTCAATAACTTCATTTTCCTCATACCTATCTCCTAAAACTACATCATTAAAATAAGGAATCAAATTCATTTTCTTTTTTTAGACTCATTCTTTTCCATGAAAGCTCTAACTTCTTCTTTAACAGGTTTTGAACATCAAAACTTTTATACCCTTTAACCAAGTGCTGTTTAAATAGAAATATCCCTCTTTTCATGTCATTTAAACAATATTTGTATGTCATCTTATTATTGTCATAGGGATGAGCTAGATACCCATGATTTTATCCTATGTCCCTTTAAGGATCATCATCAGAAGCCATTGTTCGACCTACTAAAAAATAAAAAATAAATTGAGCCATATTCTAAACATAAGGCAAACAGTAGCATTATATGACAATCAAGTAAATTAACCCAATGGAGTGTTAGGCTTATAGCATTCAAAAAACCCACATATTTCTTGATGCTAACTACTGAATATTAACGACCAAATATTACCTATTAAAAAAATAGTCATGCAAAAATGTCATACTTTGCATTCTGTGGACGACTTTTAAATAATTAGACAAATGGGCACTTAGTTGGAATTTGATTATTAATTTCAAATTCATGAACTAGAAAAATTTGTTAACTAAACCATCCATTACAGAGTCAAGTTGGCACCTACTTGGTTCACTTGATTGCCATGTGCAGGGTGTTAGTTTCACCAAAGGAAAAAGAATAAACAAATCTACAAATATGGGATTGTGTTACAATCACAAGAAAAAAATTATGTGTATATATATATATATATGAAAAAAAAATTGTAAATTGTAATCATAAAAATAACGGATTTTTGTATTCTTCTGGAACAAGAGAACAACATAACATAAAATACAAGAAAAAAGTGATGAAAAAAGAAAGAGAGTGCTCTTAAAAATGAAGTCAGAGGAAAGCCCAAAAAAAAAAAATGTTAGGAGGTAGATTCTTCAAGGGAATATTGATAGTCCTTTATTCTTTATCTTTGTCAGTGATAAAAGAAATAAAAAGGTATACTTGCATCATGCTGCCTTTGACGTTAAAGGGGCTAAGTTGTTTTTGTGTTTCTCTATAACTAAAAGTCTAGTCTTAAAGAAAAAAAAATGTCGGGTTTCAATTTTTACACTAGAGACACACTTCCACAATGTCTATCGCCTTTGGAAAGGGTAAATCTAAGGAGAGCAAAGGCAAAGGCACCTCGCTTTGGGGCAAAAAAATTTTAAGGCTTAGTGTCTAGCACTTGATGCCTTATACGCATGTTTAATATTATTAGATCAAAATTTTGGAATGAAGCTCAAAAAGTTTAGTTAAAGGGGGAGATTAAGTTCATGCTCAGTAGGCATACCCAAGAAGGAGAGGGGCAAATTCATAAGTATGCCTCAAATGTCTTTAACACGGTCCAATTTTTGGAGAATATATAGTGGCTGGTTCATCTCTTCTCTTCATAATAGGTTAGGCCTCTCATTACGATACCAGAGTTTAGACACCTTTCTCTTCGGAATACAATGTGTGGGAAAAGGTTATCATCTACTACACAAAAAATCAGAAAGACAGGATTATGGCTGATGGCTTTGAAATGCTTGCTACAAAATTTGCGGCAAGGAGAAGGACGACAAATGACTTCTTCTTCTTCTTCCTCTTCTTCTTCTAATTTTTATTAATCATCAAAGCTCCTTATATAAAGGAGTTTTACATTCGAAATTATAACTCTACTTAATCTGATATAAAAAGTAATCTTATCATAAATTAAAAACATTCAAATAAAGCTAAACAAATTCAAAATAAAATAACAAAATAACTAAACCAATCATTTCAAGTAACTAACTAAGCAAAATTCTAGGGAAAGATGAACGAAATTCTATGCTTGATCTTGGCTGCAATGTAGTAGCACTATCAATAATATCAACGCTCCTCTTTGAGGCTGACTTTTTGCATACTTGAAGTTGTCCTTAGTTCTTCAAATAAGATTCTCAAACTCTCCAAAAAAGATTCTAGTTTTTGGTCCAAAGGTTTCTAGGAAATTGAATACTCTCTTTTCAAACTTTTTGTTTTTTTTTCATCTCATACTCTCGCAACCTCACAAACTAAAACTCTCACAAAAACTCTTTGGTTCTAGCTTCTAAACTGAAAAACTACCTGGTCTTTCAAGTTTTACAAACTCTTACTAAAACTCTAGTTTTTAAACTGATTTTGGTAAAATATACTCAAGTTTTACCAAGCAAACTAACTCGTAGGATCTTAAAATTGCTAAAAATTGTTGGAGCCTTCTAATGGGGGTTTATACTTCCATTGAGCTGTCACTCCTCTATTGGAACCCTTCAACCTCTTTAATTTTTTAAATTTCTAAAATTTGGTTGCTAAAGCCGTCAAACTTTCTAGTTTGTGAAAGCAAAACATAAACTGACTTGTGTTTCCTTATTCCTCCTCCTAAAGCTATAGAGGTCATCTGATTTGATGAAAAAGATAGCTAATGTAGTTATACTGTTATCTGGTTTTAGAAAATAGTCTTAACACTGATTTTCTCTACTAAAAAATCTCAAGGATATAATTTTTTGGTTTGGTGGGTAAAACTCACTGTTTTTTTCACTCAAAAGAAACTTTTTGATTTTAGTGGAAAAAATCTCTGATTTTTCACTAACACTTTTTAACTCACTTTTTTATAGGTCACTGTAAAATCTTAACGCTCTGATACCACTTAAGTTTTGAAAAGCTTGCTATAAAATTTGCAACAAAGAAAAGGACAATAAATGACTTCTTCTTCTTCTTCTCTTTTTCTTTCTAAATTTTATTAATTATTAAAACTCCTTATATAAATGAGTTTTACAGTTGAAATTCAAACTCTAACTAATCTAATAGAAGAGGTAATCTCATTCCAAATTAAAAACATTCAAATAAAGCTAAACAAATTCAAAATAAAATAAGATAACAACTAAACATATGATTTCCAATAACTAACTTAACAAATTTCTAGGGAAAGATAAACAAAACTCTAAGTTTGATCTTGGCTGTAAAATGGTAGGACCATCAATATGTCAATGTGCATGAGAGGATAGTATCCCTTATATATTTAGGCTTCGAAGCTGTAAAATAGCAAAATTTCCATGACAAAGAATTTACTCAGCACTCATATGCTAGAATAAACTAAGTGGGACTTTAGTTAAACAGATAATTAGTGTCCTTTTTTTGCATTGTTTGAAGTTTTTGAAGGACACTTTTAAAGTTGAACCCCTTTGAATGAAGATGTCAAGGGCCTAAAGGCTTGCTAAGAAGTGAATTAAATATAATCAAATTGATTCCTTCAAAAAACTACTTAAATATAAAAAATTCCTAAAAAAAACTATATCTAGGCAGTAATAAAATTTGATTATACCGAAAGTGATGGTTCAAATCGAATTTTCAAAAGAATATTAACATATTTGAATGCTTGTAAAAGGGAATTTGTGAATGGTTGTAGACAATTTAATGGACTTGATGGGTGCCATCTCAAAGGACCATTTGTGGGCATTTTTTGTCAACTGTTGTTGTTGATGGGAATAAGGGTTATTTCCAATAACATATGCCATTTTTGAAGGAAAAATACAGTATTGGAAATAAATTTTGAAGGTATTGCATTATTTTAAAAATAGAAGGCAAGTTATCATCTTTTACGTCTGATAGAATGTAGCTAGGCATACATGAGAATTTTGTATCTTTTGATCATGATAAATTTAATATTTTTATATTCATAAGTTCTACTTTTTCTGTGCAGGGAATTTGGATGTTGTTTCTATTATTCCCAAATGCAGTACATAGAACATGTGCAAGCTGTATCTATTTCAACTTTTGCTTTTATTCTTCAATCCTTCAGTTGAAATATATTTTTTCGTTAAACATACCAAGGCATTGGTAAAGATGGAATAGAGCTATGAAAACCAATGAAGTAAGCATGTGATTGAAGGAGATTTCATCTGCTTAGTGGTGTAGGAAAATTTTTGATCCAATTGTGAAAATTAATCACACAACCAACAACATAACATAATTCTTTAACCATTGGATTCAGAAACTCAGGGAGAAGCCAATTCTAACAATTTTGGAGAATACTAGAGTGAAGTTAATGGCAAGGTTGCACAAGAGATGCAAAACCTACCGACTGAAATGGAAAGATGACACCAAAAGTTTATAAAAGTTTAGACAAGGTTTTATCTGATGTAAGGTTTTACAAGTACCTACCTGCAAATAATAATGAGTTTGAAGTGCAAGATGAAGCAAAGATATTTTGTATAAATTTGGTTGAGAAGAATTGTAGTTGTAAAAAATGGATATATTTGGAATTTTGTGCAAACATGTTGCATACTATTTGGCAACTTATAAGCTTGTCATTCATCTTTTATATAAGGCTAATTTAGATCCAATTAAAAGGGATGTTGAATTACAATTTCCAAGTTAAGGAAATTAACCAGAAGACGAGAGAAGCATAACGTTGGATTTATTTGGATGAGTTGACCCGCTCATGATGAGTTGACCAACTCAATTAGAAAGTTGGAGGGAGTTAAAACTCCACCCTACTATCTCACAATAGGCTGAAAAGACGAGTTATAAAAGCATAAAGAAATCACTTTTCACAGACTAATCAATTGCTTCTAAAAAACTTCTCAGGGAAAAGAAAATATAGAAACTCAATTCTCTCAACTCTCCATCAATCCTCAAAATAAGAGGGTTCTTATGCCTTGAAAAATAGGTGCTATTGGCTTCGTGATATCACCTAGTTTGCGAGGGAATTAAGAAAGCTAGTAATTAGTCTTCTCGATTTCAATCTGGTGTCTTTTCAGGTAACTATGCTCTTCCCTTTTTTTTTTCCTTCTTTGGTATTAGATCCTTTAAAGTTGATTCTGGCTTGATGAATTACTGTTCTTCCTCTCTGTGTTATTTAATTGTGAATTTTTGTACTATTTTCGGAGGATTTTATTCAAAAATTTGTTTTTCTCACATACGTCATTATTTGTTGATATTTTTTACATGTATGAGATATTGATAAAAGCTACATGCTGTATAAATTTGATGATTTTCTGTGCAAAAAATGATTTTTGGTCTATTTAAAATTTTATGGCATGATATTGGTATGGATGAAAAGTATTTCTATAAGCTTTCAAACGCATTATGATTCATAACATTTGGATGAATGGTTTGAGAGTAATCAAATTTAGAAGATTTTTGGACTAAATTGAACACTTGTTTTGGTTTAATCTGAAAAAAGTTAATAAAGTTTTGAGAAAACTTGTAAATATTTTCTGTCCCACTCTCAAACTTGATTGTCAGTATTAAAGCCCATGATTGTCAACATATTTAGTCAAATCTAAGAAGATAGATATATGTATAATGCTAAACAATGGATATGTGAAAAACATGGCGACAATGGGAAATCATATCGATAGTACGTGAACTTCATTTTCCAATAGGGAGGGAAAGAGTTAGAAAATTTTCATGATTCATAATATTTGGATGAATGGTTTGAGCGTGACCAAATTTAGAAGATTTTTGAACTAAACTGAACACTTATTTTGGTTTAATTTGAAAAAGTTAATAAATTTTTGGGAAAACTTGTAAGTACTTTCTGTCTCACCCTCAAACTTGATTGTCGGTATTAAAACTCATGATTGTCGACATATTTAGTCAAATCTAAAAAGATATATGTATATGCTGAATAATGGATATGTGCAAAATTTTATGACAATAGAAGATTATATTGGCAGTAGGTGAACTTTACTTTCGAACAGGGAGTGTAGGAGTTGGAAAATTTCAAAGAGTGTTTTGATATAGAAAAGCAGTCATGCACTTGTTTTTTCAACCAATGAGATGCTGTCAAGTGGCAAAGTCAATAAAGTTGTTTTGACTTTTTTTTTTCACTAACCAATCAAAAAATTTCACATGTCAAACATAATTTGCCGTTTTTTTATTATTCTGAAAGTTAACAATTTTTTAAAAAAATTCATAATAATTAGTTGGAATGTAGAGTATAAAATTAGAAAATTTTGGTGCAAAGTTCATATTTTTTTACATTTCGACTAATTAGAAAATAATATTTTCATATTTTCTTAATTTTATACTCCATCGAGATTGAATTTTGAGTTCCTCAAACAACTTAGAGATCTATGTGCACAACGAAATTTTTCTCACACTTTTAATGAATGGAAGATGAAATATGATAAAGAACTTATGGAACATGTCAAATATATGAGATTTTTGATTGATCATCTTGAAAAATCAATATTTAAGAGGCTTAAAGAAAAGATAAAGATTGACATTGTGCTTAAGTCCTTGATAGATATTCGGAGGGTAGAAGTGTGTCGTGAGTTGGAACTCACCGAGCACACTATTGAGTGGTATGATGATTTAGAGAATGCGCTCAAAAAAGCATAGAAACGTTATATTGAGCATGCTACAAGGCGTAATGTTGTGTTGTCTACGAGTCTTAATCTCCATGTTGCAAAGGATGTCTGTTTTGACAAAATATAGATTGTATCATGACTTTTAAGAGCTGAGCCTAGAGTTATTCGAGATGTTGAGAAAGATGAGACTTCACTTGCCAGCAGTTTTCCTGTTTAAACTTGTTATCTTTTTTAAAGCACATGTAAAAGGTTATTTAACTTTTAGTATGTTATATGTGATGTTATTCTACATATTGTTCTATGTTTGATGCTATGAATATAAAACTTTATTGTAAATGTTAATCATGTTGTTACATGTGTATATTTTCTTTTCAAATATTTAACACATAAACATTGCATACACAATTAATTTAATTAAAGGGTTTTTTTGAGTGGCAATTGTTAGGTTGGTAAGATTCTTGGAATCTTTACCGAAGAACTTAAATTTTGTTCAATTTTGAGATAAATTAAAATAATTTAGAATTAGTATAAAAGAAGATGATTGGAAACATAATAAACTTTCGATTCTTTAACTAATTTTTGGGGGGTTGCTAATTTATTTCAATATTGGTGCAAAATAAAAGATTAAAGTGCTAACACTAAATATATGATAAATGTCTTAAGGATTATTGTTAACTATGGCAATAAAGATCACTATAAGTGAGTTCAACAAGGAGAATAAGTTGAACAGTGAGAACTATGACATCTAGTACCACAAGGTTTAGTATATCCTCGAAGAGCATGAAGTGCTGGAAGCCATCAACCATGTCATGGCAGACCTTGGGGATGGTACCTCAACTCAGCAAAGGCAACACCAGGAGGCTTTTAAGGTTTGAAAAAGAAAGAATGTTATGGCTCGCATTGCTTTGCTCTAGAAAATGGCAAGTGATCTCATCCATGAGTTTGAGGAACATGAGATTGCCCAGGCAATGCGGTTGGCTTTGAAAGACACGTTTGGGGATATTTTGACTATTAGACTGTGAAAGCTAATGGTCAATTTTAATATTTATATAAAAAAAGCCATGAAATAATATGAGGCAATACATAAGGGTGATGTCTAACATGATTAAGGAGCTCAAGGTGGCTGGTCGTACCCTCACTAATGAGTAGCAAGTTCAAGCTATCATTTGCTCAATTCCTTCGAACTAAAAGCACATGAAAATCAATATAACGCATAATAAAACTATTAAGACCTTTGAAGATATCTTATGCCATCTGATTTTGGAGGAAAAGTGCCTTAGGGCTACTAAGTACTTTAGTCAAGTGAATATGGCTAAAAGAGAGACTAATTCAAAGGCTGCTTCTGGTTCAAAATGCAAGTGGCATTATAAGCATCATGAGAAAGGTAAAGGGAATGAGCAAGCACTAACGAACAATAAGAATGACCGTCGCAAAAGACATCGTGGTAAGAAAAAGGATAAAACCAAAATGACGTGCTACAATTGTGGCATATTAGGTCATTTTGCTCGTGAGCACACAAAGTCGAAATAGGTATCCTTTACTCTTACTTCTCATTTTTTAGCTAATGTTACTAATTTGATACTACTTACTAAATTTGATCCTTTGTAGATCGTAGACTCAAGGGCTATAGACCACGTAGATAAAGATTAAGAAGCATATGTAGAGTTCCGTTGAATTGAAGCTGGCTCGAAATAGGTGTATGTTGGGAACAATGTGAGGGTAAAAGTCAACAGTATTGGCACTTGTAAATTGGAAATACGAGATAGTCGAACCATATTATTTCACGATGTTTTTTATGCACCTAAAATTCGACATAATCTTATTTCTATTCATGTTCTTCTATGTTTAGGCTATAAACATATTTTCGAAGGCCATGTTGTAAATATTTATGATAAAAAATCTTATGTTGGTTGTGAATATCTATCAGATGGTTTGTTTGTGTTGGATATTAATTATGGTGCATTTAATATCTATAATAGTTGTTTTTCTGTTGTTACATCAACGAGCAACAATGTTGTAGATACAAGTTTTTTGCATGCTAGACTAGGTCATATTTGGAAAAAAATGATGAATAGATCAGCTAGAGAGAGTCTTCTAGGCTCACTCGCTAAAACTGAATTTTTCATATGCCAACACTGTTTGGTAGGAAAAGTAACTAGAAAACCATTTGGCAAGGCTATTGGTGTCGATTATCCATTGCAACTAGTCCATTTTAATATATGTGATCTAATAAGTGTGAGGGCGAAACATGGTGCCTCATATTTCATTATATTTATAGATGATTATATGCGTTATGGTCATGTCTATCTGATCCCCTATAAATCTGAAGCATTGAAATGCTTTAAAAAATATTTAAGTATAGTAGAGAACCAATTTGGGCAAAAGAATTAAAACCCTAAGAACTAACTGAAGACGCAAATGTCTCTCTTAGAAGTTTAAGGAACTGTGTAATGAAAAATGTATAGTAAAGCACTATTCTCGGTACTCCGCAAAAAAATGGTATTGCAAAAAGAATAAACAGAACCTTATAAAAATGGTTAGGACCATGATGGCACAAGTGAATTTCTCAATATATTATTGAGGTGATGCTTTAATGACAGTTACTTAATCGTGTTCCCTCTAAATCTGTTATTTCCACGCCATATAAATTGTGGTCATGTCCAAACTAGACTTGAGTAATTTAAGACCTAGGGGGTTAGCGGCTTATGTTCATAATTCATCTTATAAACATGAGAAATTGGGTCCAAGAGGAAAATGATGTATTTTTATTAAGCATTGTGAACACTCCAAAGGTTATGTGTTTATTGGTGAACAAGCCGATGGAAGTATCATAGCATATGAATCACGTGATGTCACATTCCTAATGAATGAATTTCCTAATGAATGTAATATTAAGAAGGAATTTCATTTCTATGAAATGAGTAACCCAAATAGTTATGACACTCCAAATCAATCGACTCAAATGGATAAGGAAATTTCTTAAGCTATTAACCCAAGTGGGAGCTTTATATCACAAGTTGTGCAACATTTACGTGATCTTGTATTGCACAAAAGTATTCGTAAAAGTATTCCACTTCATTATTTTGAGATTAGAGGGTAAGCTTTTATGATTGCTTATTATGATGAAAAATAACCTAAAACAGTGATTGAGCTCTCTCACACCCTGCTAAAGAACAATAAACAAAGGCGATGGAAGAAGAGATAAAATCCAAGAAATCTAACCGTGTATGAAACTTGGTACATTTGCTTTGAAGACGCAAAGCCATTAAAAACAAATAGGTTTTCAAAATTAAGCTTAAGGCAAATGGATCTATAGAAAGGTATAAGGCACGTTTAGTGACGAAATGTTATACTCAACAAATGGGTATAGACTATGAGGAAACCTTCTCTCAGTAGTGAAGTTTGCCTCAATTTGTCTAATTCTGGCTATAGTTAAAAGTATGGATTTAGAATTATATTAGATGGATGTTAAAATTACTTTTTTCAATGAAGAGTTAAACGAAAAAATCTATATGAAATAGCCAATAGGATGTGTTGTTAAAGGCCAAAAGAATAAAGTTTGCAAACTTCAAATATCTATTTATGGCCTCACATAATCATCCAGGCAGTGATATTTGAGATTCTATTATGCAATAATTTTATATGATTTCGCAATGATCAATGAGAATCATTATGTGTATGTTAAGAAATCTAAAAACAAATTTGTAATTCTATCTCTATATATAAATAATATTCTACTAAATAAAAATGACAAGGAGTCTGTCACCACTATTAAAGAATGGTTGTCCTTTAATTTTGAGGCAAAGGACCTCGGTGAGGCGACTTACATATTAAGAATAAAGATCCATAAATATCGTACCAAAAAACTCCTTAATATTAAAAGAGCCTTACGTTCATAAAATTCTTGAGCGATTTAGAATGAAAAATTGCAAATTCATTGACGCTCCAATTGCAAAAGGCGATTGTCTTAACTTTGAAATGTGTGCTAAAACTTAACAAGAGCGTGAAGAAATGAAGAATGTGTCGTACTCCAATGCAATGGGTTGTATGATGTACGCCATGTTGTGCACTCATCCCGACATTTATCATGTCATGAGATTAGTAAGTCGTTACCAATCAAATCCGAAAAAAGAACATTTGCAAGCTGTGAAGAGAATACTTCAATATCTCAAAAGCTCTGCAAATTATTCCTTGTGTTATCGAGGAAATGATTTACGACTAATTGGTCACTAAGATGCAGATTGGGGAAGAGATACAGATAAACGTAAATCAACATCAAGATATGTGTTTTTTGTAAATGGTGGTGCCATATCATGGAATAGTAATAAACAAACCTGTATTACCTTATCGACAATGGAGGTAGAATTTGTAACTTGCTCAACTACAGTGCAAGAAGCTGTTTGGCTCAAAAGGTTTTTGGAACATTTGGGAGTGTATAATGATCAAAAAAAAAGAGATTAAATTGTATTGTGATAGTCAGACATCTATTGCACATACAAAAGATCTCAAATACCATTGTAAGACCAAACACATTGATAACAAGTACAACTTTTTGAGAGACATTATGTCACAAAAAAGTGTGACTTCGTAGTATATTTTGACACATGAGATAATGGTAGACCCTCTAATTAAACCAATATCAAGTTATGTATTTCAGTCACATATTAAGTCTTTAGGACTTTATAAAGTTTTTAACGTGTTGTAATATATCGTTACTATGTGTTGTTATAAATTGTGACTGTGTTATTGTATAATGGAAGAACATGTCTGTTTCTCATTGCACACATGTCAATAGTATCATCTCAAGTATTGATTATGACTCAGCAAGATTGATATGAGATCAATCCTAGCTCTAGTTATAATAAGAAAAGTGAAGGTATGTCTAACAAATTAAGATTGGTCCACTCACACAGACAATCACCTCAAACGCTAAGAAAATGTATAGATATAAGACCATATAGGAGCCAAAAAGATTCTATATGTGTATAGAAATGGTTGCCTTGAGCAGATCAAGATGAGATTATATTGATTAAAAGCCGATATAGAATCTCACTTTCTATAGAACCTATTGCAAGACAAATGTGAGATCTCAGTTGGACATTCATGAGTGAGAGAGTCACTTAGAGAACTCAAGTTAGACGCTTGAGAGTGACTGAGCTAAGATTTGTACGGTGAAATTATGAGGAAATATAAAATGACATACGCTTTTTAGGGATAAAGATCACTGTAGCACATGTTTTATATCACGTATGTTATTTTTAACCAATGAGGAAACAAAAGAATCAATTTATGCTTCTTTATTCTGTGAGTTCCTTAAAGGTACAATTGTCTTATTCTTGTACTCTATATGACTTTTAACCTTGTTTTAAGGTTGCAGTATAATGCCTGATATTTTAGCATATTATCTACGGCCATAAATGATACGACCTTTTAGAATATGTCTAGGAAAACGGTTGTATTGTAATTAAAAAACTTGAGTGCAAAAGGAAGACTATTATTGTTTGGCATTTTTATGTGTATTCATCAATTAACTAATTATGTTTATTCAAGATGAATGAAACATAATTATTGATTCATACGAGGAAAATAAAGTATATATCAGCCTAAAAGGGATGTGGTGAGTTAAGATTGATGTGATGATAAGTGTGTGGGGCACAGCGAGACACGAAATTTATAACAACGAGACTCATTTTTTTAAGGTTGTAGCAGTTATGTATCCTTAATAGGTGCATAGAATATACTTCTAATTATAGGTGTACTCGCACGTCACATGCCCCATTTGCTTGTAAAAATTATTTTTGAGGGATTGAATTTTGAGACTTCTTTTTGAGTAATGATCGGGTTGTGTCAATCCATCATGTGCGAGTGGGAGATATTGGATTTATTTGAATGGGTCTATGATGGGTTGATTCACTCAATTGAAAAGTTGAAGGGAATAAAAACGTTATCCCCCACTATCTCACGATAGTCTACAATGCATTGAAACCGTTTTGAAAAGACAAGTTATAAAAGCGTAAAAAAAACTACTTTTCACATACTAATCGATTGCTTCTGAAAAACTTCTCAATGAGAGAAAGATACAAAAAATTCAATTATCTCAATTCTCTATAAATCCTCAAAGTATGAGGGAAGAGTTACTATCCACTTCATGATATTACCCAAATCAGGAGGGAATTAAGAAAGACGATTATTAGTCTTCTCGATTTCATTCCGAAGTCTTTTCAAGTAACTGTATTCTTCCTCTCTTTTTGCCTTCACATAGAATAAAGGAGAAAGGACAGACAACACCAGGAATAACTAAGAAAATGTCTATAACTGCCCAGTGCAAGAAGTAATTGAAGTATGGGTATAATTCAAGAACTGGTCATACCACATTTAATTGATATGTATTGTATGATTTTAAGTTCTTCGATGTTATTATCGTTGATTTCAAATTTGATTATTTTATAACATAAAATAACATAATAATTTTTATACATTATACGTTGAAAATAATATCAAATTTATCCATAATAGTTTAATTAAATAGAAAAAAATAAAGAAAAAAAATACAAAGTGAAACTCGTGCTTTTGTTACTTGCAGGCCCAGATATGATAAGAAAATTCGAAAAATGCATAAAACATAGGATTGTGATTGTAGGTCGATAATAGACGCCAAGACCGCAGTACTAAAGAGTGGTGTTCGCAGTTTTTAACACTCCGGATACAGAAGTCCATGTCCGGAAAAGGAAAATCAAATCAAGCAAGGATATTCAGGAGCATTTTGGAAAACGATAGTACATTCTGATAATTCCACAGGAATCCACTCATGCAAGTTTCCATAGATTCCTCCATCTGCCATATAATTTTAAAAAAGAACAAAAAGAAATGTTATAATTTACTTGATCAAACTAATATTGTCAAATGGAATATTGTGACATAATATCTTTGCACTCACTTGCCTCGTCTGCTTTTACTGGGCTCACAAGTCGGCGGATCTGGATCTAGATCCTGAGGGTGATCTTGATGCCCTACCAGGTGAAGGTCTCCAAGCTCTCGCTTCCTCATAATCATAAGCAGATTTTCTGCTGCATATATGACATCTTAGTCAAACACATATATGACAAAAGAACATTCAAACGTCTACAAAGTTTTGATCCTCTAAACAACCAAACCCTTCCTCACATGCATCTATAGGTTCTTCCCACATTGCATGCTTAGAATGACATTATCATTATCTTCTCGCGAAAGCATAATTTACCTCCTAAAATCTTTACAACATTTATATGCCCATTTTATCATGTGTCAAAGCATGAATTAGTTCTTTGTGAAAGCCCGAAGGTATGAATTGCACGTTCTGATACAGAAAATAAACCGAGATGATGAACAAAGTAGATTGACTTACTCGCCATACCTACTGCCGTTTTCACGCAGATTTTTGGCATCATCATAACCTGGAGAATACAATTTGTCATTGTGGTCACCATCTCTGTCTGGTGGAGGACCTCTAGGAGATCTTGAATAGTCTGCATGTCTTCTAACAGGAGAAGCAGAGTAGTTTCGCAGCCTTGGGGCAGGAGAGTATGACCTGCCACAGTTGACATACAAATCCATCAGCTTTGCTGCATACAAGGGCAATATGAAGCCAGTTTGTACAAGATAAAGGCTTACCTAGAGCGATATCTAGACCTAGAACCGGGATAATGCCGAGGAGAGCGTGAACGGGACAGAGAGCGTGACCGAGAACGTCCTAAAGCATATTGGACAAAACAGTAATCAATCTGCTGGAAGCAAATTGAATAAACCAAAGGACTTAAGGACCAACATAAGCCAAGTAATTCTAAATTTTATACACGTGAAACACTGCTCCAACAAGTTGACCCACAATTTCAAAAACTTCAGTTCAGTCCCTCCAGAAATAAGCTTTTACTCTAAAAAAAATAAAAAAAATAAAAAAAAAAAACATGGCAGTGAAAAAAAATATTTTTTATCAAAAGGCATCAACTTCATGTATGATCCGTTTAATCTTTGAGATTCAAGTAATCGATCCACAAGACATGAGAGAAACCACACTACGCAATTATCCCAGAAAATGAAGCCCCCAACTTGAGACAGATTTGCAGACAAAGGTTGTTTCTCTTGCAAAGCTTTTCAGAGCAATGTAGAAACAGATCTGCCCTCCACCCTCCCCACCCCCCTTCCTCTTCACCCCCTTCTTCTTCCCAGAGCGAGGTATTGAAAACAAAAGGGCAAGGTGCATGAATCTTAATTTCTAGGCAGAACAAGTGAACTTAGCACAAAAAGGGACCTACAATGGAAAAAAAAGAAGAAGAACAAGAAGAAACCATACCATAGTAAGATGATCGCCCTTCATTACCTGATGGTCCTCTGTAAGACAAAAAATATAACAAGAGATAATGGAGTAGTAGACAAACATCTAGAAAATTTAAAAACCAAAATAGAAAAGTTGCATGGAGAATGAAGTGCAAACGAACTACCTAACCCTAGCTCTATGGCGCATCTCCTCAGGCCTTTTTCGGGTCTCTGCTGCTACAACAACAGAAATCTCTCTTCCGGCAACAATCTGACCATTCATCCTATGCTGAGCTTCCAGAGCATCATATGGATCCACGAACTGCACAAATGCAAATCCTCGAGGTTCCCTGCACATAAGACACAGAAAAGTATCAATGAGGTATGCAAGTTGAGTTGAATGATATATCATCAGACAATGGTCACAGTAAAAAGATTAGCTCCCCTAGATTTTGTCACAGTAGAATTACCTATCTGCACCTCAACATTTTAGCTCCCAAGTACTTACGCATGTTGACACAATTTTGCATATAGTAGGCTTAGTGGCTGACCTTTTCCTTTAACAGTCAAGTATGAAAGGCAACTTCAAAAGAGGCAAGTGACTTGAAAATTCTTCACAGCCTTGAAAATAAAAGACAACTTGACATCTACGTTTCCATACTTAAATCTCCTCAACTTGCATTCAATTGCCCAAGAATCAATCTTCCTCCTCTTCAAAACTTCTAGTGATTGTGTAATTATAAATTTTCTCCTCACAAAGGAACATTCTTCACATATTTTCGCTTCATAAAGGAACAATCTTCATTTGAACATTACTCGAGACCAATATGTTAGGAAGTGATATTCAGTAGGTCTTCATCAATTGTGGGGCTTGGTCTTGATTTTAACTTCAAACCAACATCCCCCCTGACAAACCAGTTCAAAGTTTAATTTGCTGTGAAGTGCTAAAAAGATTAATGCCTCGAAAACGGTTTAAACTCTAACTCATACGTCATTTTTCAATCAAAAAATTTAAGGTAGCTGAAAAGTAAGATGAGACTTAATAACATGGAAGCACAGGAAACAAATTCTAAGTGAACTGTTTGCCACTGCAAACAACTATATTTGTAACATCAATCAAATGTAGATATCTGGTGGAAAATATGCATCCAGCTGCAAACATTCACTCTCAGCTTGTTAAACTCCAATTAATCAACCAGTAAAATACTATTTTCGCCATGCTTACTTTCAACCTTGATTTCTTCAAAGAAAAACTTAAGGCTTAAGTTAATGGCAATTCAGTTATGATGACTATTAAAGAGATAATATGTCAAAAAATTGATGAAAAAGGGCAGATAGAAAAGACAAGTTGAAATGCAAGAAAAAGTAACAAATATTATCACACCATAGAAAACACCATGCTCCATTTTACATCAGCAAACTTAGAGTAGATTGAATTCAAAATGGTCCATCCCCTAGCCTTTAGAACAACCTTGAATTTTAAGTGACATAACTTCAAACAAAGCTCATAAGTAGCTGGTTGCACTTAGGTGAAGCACAAACATAAATCATGTATGTGTAGTTTGTATTCTTTGAACCTCTCTTGCTGGAGTAAATCAACCCTTCATATGAACAACTACTACAAAAAAGCATCAGACACTGAACTGAAGTTGCCAATAAATTCAGGAGGTTGCAGCAAAGGATTGATCAATAATTGAATTACTAACCCTGTGTAATAATCCTTTGGAATATAAACGTCCCTTACAAGTCCAATTCTCTCAAATGGGACTCGAAGTTCCTCTGGTCTGCAAATAACAATAAACAAACAAATCAACAAGAACCCAGCAAAAAGCTTAAGGAAACACCAAAATATTAGACAAAAAAGGTCTAGAAAACTTACCGGCAGTCAAGAGGAATGTTTCGAACTAGGAGGCTTCCATGATTCTGATCCTTACGCCTCCCGTAGCCACCACCTCCGTATCCTCTCCTAGGCGGGCTTCTCCCACGGCCACCATATCCTCTTCTTGGAGGGCTATAATACGGTGGACTATATCTCCTCATGTTTTCTGCTACCAGCAAACTGTAATCAAGTTCAGTCTAGCACAATTTAAACAACAAAAAAGAAATTGCTTCCCCACTACAGGTTTCTTTCTCTATTTCAATTTCAGTGCAAATGAAAGCGCAGGGAATCTAGTTCCGTCAAAAAAATTTTGCAGTTATTTCCTCCAAAAAAAAAGGAAAATATTTGATCCCAAATCAATCACAATAAAAAATAAAAATAATCAATTACTAACGCAATGCAATTTCAAAATCTCAAATTCGTTCTTTTGTAAACAAAATCCACATCAAATTCAAATCTTCATTCGAATTTCGATCTTCCAGGCAAAACCCACCACAAGTCAACAAAGACTAACTACGCCGCTTTGACTTGATTGACTTGGCCATAAATACGAAGAAAGGATCAATAATAAACATAAAGATTCATTCTTTTTTATCTAAAAAAAAATCAGGATCTCACGAAATTGCAAGAAAATTAAACAGGTAAATAGGGTTCTTGGGGTATATTACTCAAAAAGCGAAATCCCAAATGCAAAAACCAAAAGGCAAAAGAATAATAGAAGTTTATGGCTTTATCTTTTACCTGCCTGAGGGGCAACTCACGAAGCGAAGATTTAAGAATGGATCTCAACGTGCTGCCTTTAAGTCAGATGTCAATGATACACATACACACACAGTCTGACGTCCGTCCGCGGCAACGGTGGGCCGACCTTTTATAAACCCTAATAACTGAGCCCATCCCCACTATTTCCATTTTTGTTAGTTTTTCAATCTTCCGTTAACAATACATCATACGATATACGATTTTAATCATATTTTTTAATAAATTAATTTTATCTTATTTATAAAATAAAAAAAATTAAGTTTAAGTACTACTTTTAGGAATTTTTTAATTTTTTTGAAAAAAATAAAACAATTTTGTAAGGATAAAAAAGAAAAATTTGGAACAGTTTTTTTTTTATTTTCTTCCTTTTAGGAAAATTTTAATGTAATTATGCTTTTTCTTTTAAAAAATGATAGGTAAATTTGATTAATCTTTTTATTTGAATTCGAGAATAATTTTTTGGAAAAGATATATAAATTTAAGAAATTATTTTAATTTTTTATTTGGATTCAAGAATATTTTTTTCTCTTTTTTATTATTTTGTTTTATTAGACAATCTTATAATTTAATTATAGTTAAAGTAGATATATATAAATTAAAAGAATACTTATTTGATAACAATTAAATTTATATTATTGATTTATAGAATCATAATTATAATTGTAATAGAATTTTTATATCTATATGATATTTTAATATTTTAAATTTATAAATTTATGAGAAATTGTCGTAGAGAGAGAAAAACTCACAGGTAAATTTGAGAGATTATTTTAATCATTTTCTTCGGATTCAATAATAGTTTTTAAGAAAAAAATAGATAAATTTGAAACATTATTTTAATCTTTTTATTTGGATTTGAGAATAGTTTTTTCTCTTTTTATTATTTTCTTTTATTATACAATTTTATAATTACAGATATTACATTCAAAGTAGGAATATATAAATTAATAAAATCCTTATTTGATTAGAATTAAATTTATATTATTGATTTATAGAATTATAATTTTAATTATAATAGAATTTTTATATTTATATGATATTTTAATATTTTTAATTTGTGAATTTATGAGAAGTTGCAATAGAGAGAGAAAAGCTAGGTTTCGGCTTTGCATACTTATTATAACATTATATATATATATATTTATATATATATGTAAGTATATAAAGTCAAAACTGAGAAAAAATCTCAGTATTTCTCTCTCTAACATGTGGTAATTTCTCATAAATTTATAAATTATAAATAATTTTAAAATATTTTATAATTTTAAAAATTCTATGATTATGATTCTATGTAAATTTAATTGTAATCAAATAAGAATTCTACAAGTGTATATATTCTTATTTTGACTACAATTAAATCTTTATAACTATAAAATTTCTAATTCTCAAATCCTCCTTTTTAAAAAAATCTATTAAATTTACTTATCTTTTCTTAAAAAGGAAAAGAGAACTATGCTAAAATTTTCTCAAAAGAAAAAAAACAAAAAAAACACAACTTCCAACTCTTTTTATTTCTAAAAAAGAAAAAAGATTCTTTTTATTTTCTTAAAGATTTTTATTTTCTTAAAAAAGCTTAAAATATCCCTAAAATATAATACTCAAAATTGAAATTTTTTATTTTTCTTCTAATTAAAATGAAGTAAAAATAAATTCATTAATAAATATAATTAAATCCACGCATCGCGCGGATCTATCACTAGTATAGATATATAGATATAGACACTAAAAAAGATTGCTATTATTAAAATCTTAATTTTGTTATAACAGTATGGTAAGAAACACTATAATTTTGGAGAATTTATTAAATTAAAAAATTCAAAAATCTCAGAATTGAACTTTTAAAATTTAAGTACTAGAGACTGTCACGTAAGTGTGTAAATATTCTCTATACTTTCGTAATTATATTAAGCCAGTATTAGATTTGCACAATGAGTGGGTTTAAGCCAAGGTTTTCAAAACCGAACCGGATATTGAACCGAAAAATTTAGCGGTTCAAGGTTCAACCGGTATAACCGCGGTTGAACCAGTAAAACCGGTATATATATATATATATTTTCACTAGATGTTTTGGTAACACAATATGTTTTTTCCTATTTTGAACTTAGAATCACAATTTTCATAAGTTAAAATGAGATAAATCATTCTTAAGGAATAGATATGACTTTTCAAAGCATGTGCATCACAGGATCAACAAAGAAAATTAAAAAACATGTTTTCACCACTAAGCAACCAAAGTAAAGAAGTTTGACAAAAATACATTCACAACAGACCACAAAGAGCACATAACAAATCCAATAAAAGAATATAAAATTCATTGAAAAATCTAACAATGAAAATGAAAGTATTTAGAAGTTCTTCAATCCCAAATAAAGTTACACAAAACAAATTGCGTACCATAACTATGGTTGAGTTTCATCATCATCGGTATCACTCTCAAGTAAAAGATCATTTTCAGTTCCAATAGAATTCGCAACACCGAAGCGACGAATTATATCAAATGAATCCACATCAACCATCTCTGAATCGACAATTCTTTCATTTTAGATTCTTCCATCTAAACAAGGACAAAATTAATATCAATACCCATAAAATATTAAAAACTAAAGTCATAACTAATTTGGATTTAAACTTTTAAATCAAATAAGCATTTATATAGAAAAATTTTACTGACCTTCATAAGTAGAATTAGAATCAATATTTGGACTCTCTTCATAAAGAACTCTCTCAAATTCTTCATAATCAAGCTCTTGAGGTGGATCTTCTTCTTCAATCCAATAATCCGTCTTGTCAATGCATTCATAATCAATGGGATCATAAGTTCCCTTACTAGAATGGAGCCTATAAAAATACACATAAGAACATACATTAATTAAATATGGTAGGTTATAACAAATAATAAAATATATTCACATAAATATTAATTTACCTATTTTTTAACTTTAAATTATAGGTAACATAAACAAGATCATTGAGTCTTTGATGCTCCAATCTATTTCTCCTCTTGGTGTGGATGCGTTCAAATACACTCCAATTTCTTTCACATCCCGAAGAAGAAGAAGTTTGACTACGAATGCGTATGGCAATTTTTTGCAAGTTGGGAACACTATGTCCAAATAATCTCCACCATTCATTTATATTTAAGAAAAAGTAAACATTTTCAGTATAGTATCAAGAAAAAAAATGCAATACAAATTGAAGTAAAAGTGGCAACTTACCAGGCTGAAGGGTCTTGATTGAATTGCGAGCAGCTTGTCTATTAAAAAATCCTGCACGTTCCCGATATATCTTAATTTCTTTCATGGCAGCAATATCATCACTACAAATGCTTTTGATTTCAAGCAAACTAAAAAGACCACTCATGATTTCAGCTTTCTCACAAAAGTTTCCCTCATAAACAAAAGCAGGATTGAGGAAATAAGCTGCTGCATGTAGATCTAGTGTTAAATGTTTATCCCAACGCTTGTCAATTACATTTGTAAAGGGCATATATAATTTTTTCTTATTCCTGAAGATTTGGTTGATGCCCTCTACAGCCCGAAGCATGCCTTCATAAACATAACCCAAAGAAGGTTTCTCATCCGAATCCACAATGCGCAACAACTTCATAATGGGAGTAACAACCTTCACGCTTACCAAACAATCATCCCAAAATTTACTATCTAAAATAGTAGCATTCACTGCCTTTCCCTCTACACTCTTGGCAAGTTTATGACTTGTGAAAAATCTGCTTGTCACAAAATTTTGCAATATTTGCTTGTGATCAAGAATGCTCTTCAAAGTAATAAAAGTTGTAGCAAAACGAGTTGGTCCTGGGCGCACAATTTCTCTCCAATCATATGTGTTTCTCAACCAAGCAAGAATCAATGGATGATTATAAACAAATCTTGTTATGGCAGCAGCACATGATGCAAGATCTTTAATATGAGGCATGCTACCAATATCCTTTAAAATGAGGTTTAGGCAATGAGCAGCACAAGGAGACCAATATATGTTCTCATATTTTTCATGAAGCAATCTTCCAGCTGCTACATAATTAGATGCATTATCCGTAACAACATGAACAACATTTTGAGGCCCAACCCATTCTACAATTTCAGAAAGCAAATTGCATAAAGTTGTGGCATCTTTCACAATATCAGAAGCATCCACAGATTTGACAAAGGAAATTCCAGCAGAACAATAAACCAAGAAATTGATTAATGTTCTATCTCTTTGATCCTTCCAACCGTCAGCCATAATTGTGCATCCATTAGCAACCCATTTGGTCCTATATGCCTCAATAAGTAAATGACATTCTATTTTACAGTCCCTCAATAAATTGACACGCATATCATTATAGGAAGGACCTTTATACCCAGGACCAATTGCTAGACAAGCATCTAAAGCAGGTTGAAAGTAGGGTGAATGCAAAGCATTGAAAGGAATACAAGCATCAAAAAACCATCTACCTCAAGCCATGTCAGCTCGTTTTACAGCTTCTTTTCCAGCCAAGACACTTCTTAAACTAGGTTGAGATCTAGGAGTGGTCCTTGGAGCAAAGTACGAATCAATCCCATCACTAGCCTTTCTCTTCCCCTTGTCTTGCATTTTTTTTTTTCTTTTGACACATTTATTTCTACATCATCTTCTTTATCCTCTACCTCAATAGCATATGAATCACCATCAACAATGCTTTCTCTAGCCTGTTTACATTCTTTTTTCTCCTCTTTAGCCTCCTTAATATTTTTCAGAATCCTTTCTCTAACATCAAATGAAACTTTTTTGCATGGAGCTATATCTCCTTTAATCCCAGCAAGATGTTTTTTCATTCTATGAATTCCACCACCCTTGTAAGTATTACTGCAATAAAGGCAAGTATAAATGCGTGTAGATTTACCATTAGAACCAAGCTCAACCCTTTCTGAAACATGCTCTCATGCTGGATCATTCCTTTGGCAGAGGGATTGAGTACTAAGCATAGAATTTGAAGACTGCTTTTCAGATGCTTGAGAAGTATCCATAATCTGAAAAGGAAATTAAAATTAAGCAAAGTAAAAACTAAAAATTTAGATAATATATTAAATGGGTCAGTTAGAGTTTTGAGAATAATTATAGAAGAGTTAATTGGGTCAAACGGAAAGCACAAAGCCACAACAATTTAAAAAAGCAGAAAACCACCTTTAAGTCCAAAAGGTTGGAGAACAGCAACAGCAGGAGCGTGTAGTGCAACAAAACAACAACAACAGAACAACAGGGGGCGTGTAGTGCAGCAGGACAGCAAAACAGCAACAGCATCAGAATAGCAAAACAGCAACAGAACAGCAAAGCAGCAACAACAGCAGAACAGCCACAGCAGAACAGCAACAGGACAACAGAACAGCAACAGCAGCAGAACAGCAGAACAGCAATAGAATAGCAACAGCAGAACAGCAACAGGACAGCAGAACAGCAACAGCAGAATAGCAACAGGACAGTAGAATAGCTGAACAACAAAACAGCAGAACATTAACAGCAGAACAGCAACAGCAACAAAACAGCAGAATAGCAACAGCAGCAGAACAACAACAGCAGCAGTTACACCTATACCAGTTTGTCACTCAACCTTTCACAAACACAACCATGTGAACTCAGAATATAACCTTTAAATTGTAACAGAACCACCAAAAACTAAAATAACAAAAATCAAAGCCTTTTAGGCACCTGAATGTCCTAAACGTGAAAATAAAAATTGGGGAACAAAGAAAAAAAATAACATAATTCAAGGATATCAAATTATGGATAAAGAAATTGAGATTTTTTGATTTAGGGTTCTAAAGTTAGAATGAAATTGAAAAAAAAACACAAAAAAAAAAAAAGAAAAACAAACAAGTGAAGATATTTACCTTCTTTGGATAGCTTTAATCTTTGAACTTTAGTTTTTCTTTTGTTTTTGATGGAGAAGTGAGAGAACTATGCTTTATGTAATATGTGAGGAGCCGTTCGAGTTTTGAAAGAAAAGAAAAAAGGTTGTTCTTCAAATTGAAGACTTGGACGGACGGCTGTGGCAAAATTTCATTAGGTTTTTTTTTTTTTTTTTTAAATTCCAAACCGGTCCAACCGGAAGAACCGGTACCGATTCACCGATTTTCGGTTGAACCGGCCGGTTCTCCGACCGGTTCTCATTCAGAACGGTTTTTTGTGTGAACCGGACCGGACTAAAGACCGGTTCCCGATTTTTTTAGTTGAACCGGCCGGTCCGGTCCGGTTCTTGCACCCATGAGTTAAATATAAAAAATAAAATATGGCAAAAGTAAGAAAGAGGGAAAAACCTCAAGTTAGGCATTAAAAGCGCAACTGGATACTTTTTGTTGGAAGATTGACAAATAGATATAAAATAGTGAAAGCCCTACAATAAAAAACAAAATGATATATGAATTAATTTGCAAAGCATACAATATGTAGACAATCAATTAAGCATCAATTTTATAATGTGAAGAAATTGAGTTGAATTTGGAAAAGAATAAGTTGAGTTTGAGTTGTGTATGGTAAAGAGTGACTATATGAATCAAATACTACTTTATATTTCTTGTTTTATAAGCAATTTTTCTCTTTTTTAAAAAATAACAAGGGAAATTTAAAATGATTGGCCTAATTGATTGGTTTAGTTTAGGATTTTTTTTTCTTATTTAAAAAACAAGAAATTTAAATGAAAATTTCAATGTAATTTTAAATGATTAGCCTAATTGACAGGATTATTTTAGGAGTTTTTTTCTTGTCTAAAAAATAGGAAATTTAAATAAAAATTTCAGTGTAATTTTTTTTCTTTTTAAAGAAAAAAATCGAAAATTGAATGTGATGAGTATGGAAGGTGAAAGGATACCAAATAAAGCGGAAGTGGAAAATATGGAAATTCTATGAAGTGGTTTATGCAAAACACAATATTGCGTTAATTTTTGGATTCAAATCTTATTTGGGATAAATTCTGACTTTATCTATATAGATTTGTTTTTATAGGTAGTAGTTAGATGAAATTATAAGTTGTTCATTAGTAATCTAGTTAGTATATGAAATTAAAATAAAAAAAATAATTAAATTTAAGAGTTTTGACAAAAGTTAGATTTTACCACATAAAGGAAAAAAAAAAGTCTCCAGAATAAATGAGAATAAAGTTAAAAGTTTCTCTCTCTTTTGTAAATTAATACTAATATATTATATAAATGAGTAGATTGGTTTAGATTTGGATAGTAGTGGTTAGATAAAAATTTAAATTAAGATGTGAATTTATAATAATAATATATTTTAATTAAATTTATAAAAATAATTAAAAATTAAGATCTCGAAAAAGTAAGAAATATGTCACGCAATTTAAAAATACCTCCAAACTCAAAATGAAACTTTATCTCTACTTTGTAATTTAATATATTATATAGATATAAATATATATAGATTATTTCTGTTTTTTTAAGATTAATTGTAATTTAAACTCATATCTTCTGAAAATTTGAAATAATTTGGTGTGGTACAACCGGATATACCTTCTTCTTAGTTACTTTCTTATTTTTATTTTTACGGAAATTTTCCTTTTTTTTTTTTTTTTTGCATTGTTGGGCGTGTGAATCGATCCAAATTATAATATGATAATGTTACTTATGAATTTTTCATCTGAATACTAAACAATATTACATTATTATTCTCTTATGTCAAGCATACGTTTATACGAATTTGAAATAATTATACAAATATCATTATAAACATTCTAAAAGAATTACATCAATCTAAACAAAAAGAAAAAAAGGGTATTCTAGGACAGATTTTAAAGTTGAATTGTTTCTTGAATTGATTTTGTTTTTAATGACAGTACTGTTGCCAGATATTTTAACTATGTGGCAATGCCCTTTTTTTTTTAGTTCGTTAATTACTAAATTCATCCTCTTTTTAACATTATAATCTTTGAAAAGAGAATGAGATAGTTGTGGCTTTCTATCATTTTCTGGTATGTTTGATTAATCATGCTATTTTTTTCTTATATTTTAAATTGTTACAAAACTTAAAATAAAGTATGCTAAATATAGATTTCTTTTGAAATAATATTTGGTAATCAAGTAAATTATCACGGGTGTTTTACACAAATGTGAGCTGAATGCTGGCATCATTATAGGATAACGATTTTTAAATCTACCGCTGGTAGTGTAGTGGACTAGTTATGGGATTTGAATTTATGATTAAAGTTATCAATTTGAATTTTTTATAATTGAATAATGAGATTAAAGTTATATTTGACTCAAAATATCTAAAAATTATCTGAATTTTTTAAATTCTTTTTAATATAAAGTAGGATACTGTGAAACACAATTCTTCCTTTCCTATTTTTAACAAAAAATAAAAAAAAAATTTGAGAATTTTTTTTTTTGGTCTAAAGTCTTAAAACTCTAATTCTCAAGAAGAAAAAAAATCTTAATGCTAAAAGATTCCTACTGGCTAATGAGGTCAGTCTTACGTTGCAATACCGTCATGGCCTGTGGCCCTCGCATGTGGCGTGTAGCTGTGGCAATCCAAAATTCCGAACTTGTCCAAAGTCAGGTCGGTAGTCTGAATGGAATTTAAGGCGTTGACTGAGTTGGGGAGAAAAAAATTGAAAACAGAAAACATAATAATTTTGAGAAGGGAAAAGTTTAATCACCCGAAATTCAACACCCAACAGCTACCCGATTCAATTAAAGACAAACTACTAAAAGACAAAATTGAGTTTACGAAATTATAAAAACTATCCATTATGCTGTAGGATTTGTAAAAACATAACATAACTTATAAAATGACAATAATTGAGAAATTTGGAAAATATTTGGTCTTATTGAATTTGATGAGTGAACATCATATAGATAGAATTATTCAAAAAATTAATGACCAAATCAGAACTTATTATAATAATTAAGTAAATTATGAAATTCCTGAAACTTTGGAAGAAACTTTGATAAGAGAATAATTGATAGATATTAAAAATTCTTTGAAAAGAATTAAGAATATAAGAGCTGAAGCACCTCAAAGGACCCCAGTAAGTATAATTGAATTGTTAGAAGACCTAGTGGAAGAAGATGATACGAATATTACTAAGCATATTAAAGAATCTAGAAAGAACTAAGAACGATAAAAAAAAATATAATAAAAATATATAAAAAATTAAATGCTAATGCAATTAGTACATAATATACTCCTGAACAAGTTTTTATGGTTGGAACTAGAACTAAATTGATAAATATAAATGTGATTGAATAAATAATGGAAACAAAAAATGAACAAGAGGTAGAAGAATTAAGGCAGCGTTGATAGCTTTTAGTGAACAGCCCCCTTATGAAGAAATCTAAACGCATATGTTAGTTATCAGGATCTTCATAAGATTAGGATAACATAAACAGACTGAGAGGAGAGAAAGAGAATACTAGAATATGGGGGTATTTCTGATATGGGAACTAGTCCGCTAAAAAATACCTGACATATAATGGCTCAAAAAATTGAATTAATAAACATATAGGAAGTACAGTATACTCATAACTCAGATATAGGTGATTCTATAATTAGTCTGGAGAAACCTAGAAGCATATTTTAAGAGTTGTCTAAAATCATAATATCAGATGTTCCCAAAACCTTATAGAAAAGAAATAAAAGATTTAGTAAAATGGATGGAGGTATGGAGAAATGAAATGAATGCTAAAGCAAAATACATAAGAGAATTAAAAAAAAAAAAACAAGAAGTATTGTGGAGAATAATATTTGATAGGAAAAAACTATTAGAATTTTATCAAGGTAATTATCAGCAAACCAAGGCAAGAATTAGTGCAATCATTCTATCAAGATATTCAAAGATATTTGATCTAAAAAATTAACATACATTAACAAGAACATTTCTCTCCTTTTGAACTATAACTTGAACTTGGCAGAAACTTTTGATTGAATGTGAATTAGAACCTTGAACTTAAAAAAAAATTTGAATTTGGTATTACTATTATTAATATTTTTTGGTATTATTATTAGTAATATTTTTTGTTAAACTTGGTATCAGAGTTCAACGAAATTGAAAGAATTTAAATGTTATATCCAACTGATTTAAGAAAATATATAGAATATATTAACGAAGAATTAAGATGGCATAGAAAAGAAATTAAGAAGATTGACAAAATAAAAGATCTTTATATGAGATATTATCTAGACGAAAAATATATAATACATAAACGCACGATAAGATATTATGAAAACTGTGTACATGGAATACCCTAAATAAAGTTAGCAAAATGACCTATCCTAAAGAAATTAGGAAAGATACAAGATATTTCAATAAACAGTATATAAGAAATCAAAAAGAAATAAAAAGACTTGAAAAAATTATTGAAGAACCCATTGTAATAACAAATACCTATGTAAAGAACTTGTTATATAGTGAAATGAATCTTCATAAGTATTTAGAAAGGTTTTATGAAAAATATGTATATAATATACCCTAATTCAAAACCCACAAAAAGGTTAAAGCTAAAATTGTAAGAAAAAAAAAAAAATAGTGCAAAATAGTAATAAACAAAAGCTTGTGGTCCCCTAACCACATAAGATCAGACATAAATCGCGCAACACTTATTCGGGCAAAAGCTTGTGTCAGTTTTGCGCAAGTACTGCATTCGTTATTTTCTCTTATTTTTTTGATACAATGGTAACAATTACTTTATTCTAGTTGTCTCTATTCTAACACGATAATCAGAACAATTGTTAGCCAAATCGATTCATCGCAACAAAAGAATCGTGGGAAACTTTTTTCTTTCGTTTTTCAAGCGAATCCAGAAGATCTTCTTTTGCAGGCAACTTGCAATGCATGCTGTGTCTTTATTGCTCTTGCTTTAGTCTTGGCTTCTTGTCCTTGAGACAAAATATAGATAGATGCATGAATGTACTGGTTAATTTTTCGCAGCGAGTTACTTCAGTCAGGTCTCAAAAGTCATGCTAGGTACAAGGCCGTACAGAGTCCCGAGATTTGAAACGGTTTAGTCAAAACTGAGACAAAGCAAGAATTCATCAAACAAATGACCAGCTTAGATTCCATAAAGACTGAAGCAGCTGTACATTGGGTTCACAGGCTTAGTATACATGGTACAAAAGTGAATCCAGATGCATTATGCAGCTATCCGTGTTCAAATTAATCCACACAAAGCATGTTTCTCTATCTTTTAGCTCTTTCATGCATGGAGAGGAGAAGCAGATGGCATTGGAAAAGAGGCAGGTTTTCCGTTGCAAACTTCATTCACATCTTTTCTGCGACTACTAGGATTTTTGCTTGATTTGGGACGGACTTTGGGGTTTTGACATCTTGATCCCATAAGCTCTGCAGTTTCATTGGATTCATGAAGTTGTTCCAATTCTTTTACGACTTCTACCATTTTTGGCCTAAATCTTGGTTCCGTTGATAGGCACTGGACTGCGAGGTTAGCCGCTTTTTGAGCACTACTCAAAGAATATTGCCCTTCAATGCGAGCATCCAAAACTTGAACAAATTTCCGCTTGCTACAAAGGTAAGGCCTCGCCCATTCAACTAAATTATGTTGCCTGGGAGGACGGTTTTTGTCTATAGCTCGTCTTCCAGACAACATTTCCAGGAGAACAACTCCGAAACTGTACACATCACTTTTTTTAGTTAGATGCCCTGCATCAAAGACGAAGAAAGTTAGTTGCTATCAGAAAAAGAACATACTCCATACCTGAGAGGAGGACACCCATTTTCAACTAAAAAAGTGCAAAAAGCCTTATTGAAAAGGAAGAGACAACACGGCATTAGATCATCGCTCACATTGTGTGAAGGAAAGAGGCGATACCTGTAGCCATATATTCGGGAGCTGCATACCCATAGGTACCCATGACCCTTGTTGAGACATGGCTGTCACTTCCTGTTGGCCCATCTTTGGCCAACCCAAAATCAGAGAGTTTGGCATTATAGTTCTGTCATTTTGCAACAAAAAACTGGTGTCTCAGAGGGTCAAGTGCTTGAAGTCCTCAATAACTATATTTAGCAATCAGCATTTTCACCTACCGAATCGAGCAGGATATTAGATGCCTTAAAGTCCCGATATATCACCTTTGCCTTGTCACTGTGAAGAAATGCTAGACCCTTGGCAGCATCAAGGGCAACCTTCATACGTAAAGTCCAAGAGAGCGGTTGAAAGTAAGTAGCCCCTGCTCCAAGTATCACATTGGGTCAGGAAAAAGAAAAGGTAGTTCTATCTAATATGGTTTCCTTAAAAAGTGTTTGCCTTTTGAGTTCTAATTTGGTATGGGCAACAGAAGAGGAGATCGATTAACTCACTTCTAAATAGATGATTTTCCAAGCTTCCCTTGGGCATAAACTCATACACCAGAAGGCGGTGGTCATCCTCTAAGCAGTAACCAATCAATTTCACCAGATTGGGATGATCTAGCTGCCCCAGGAAATTTATTTCTGCCTATGATCCAATAATATACCGCCAGAAAATCTTTCAGTCTCACTAAGTCATTATGCACCAAAAAGTATGCAAAGCAGAATAGTTCAAGACACCCTCATAAACGTATGAGAAACCTAACCGGTTGAATGAAAGCCTACAGATGTACTTTTCAGCATTGCATTATATAGTAAAAGTATGTTAGTGAATAAAACATTTGCATTTATGTTAAGTTTGATAATCATATGTAAAGAATGCGCAGAGGCTGACCAAAGTTACACAAAACAAGTAGATAACAAAAGGCAGTAAAAGGATACTCACCAACCACTCCTGGTGACCCTGGAAACTTTCTTGGTTGAGCCTTTTCACAGCAATAACGATGCCTGTTCCGGGCCTGGCAGCCGTTAATGAATGCTCATCTATCCACCCTTTGAAGACACAACCAAAGCCGCCCTCACCCAAAACACTGTCTGGCCGGAAATTTCTCGTGGCTGCTTTTAGCTCATTGAAGCTAAAGCTCTTCAAATTGGGCGACTGCAAGATCTCGCCCTCCGTCCGCGGAGTTGAAGGTACCTTGCTGCTTGACTCACTCTTATCATTTCCACTTTTGCTAGCATACTTTGAATTCAAGCCTATACATGTAAATACCTTCATCAATCCCAGGCCTTACAGAATGTTAAAGATCATAAACTTAAGCATTGAAGAAAAGAACCAAAAATAAATATTAAAAAAGAAGAAGAAGAAAAGTGACAGTCTGCACAAATTCCTGACAATATTGCCACAAAATTGGGGGAAAACAAGAATTGCAGCAGTGCATTGCACACTGTACCTAGAAGCAGAAGATTTATTCGATCCTAGAATTGGATAAAATCCAAAGCCTCAGAATTAACATTTTTGCTCCTTTTTCTCATCCTAAACATCTTCATCAAACAGACAAAGAACCATTATATTAAAATCATTAACCCCAAAACTAAATATCAGGAGTCCTACATAATTAACCTTTTCAAAAAAAAAAAAACCTAAAAGAGGCACTTACTAGTGTTTGATCATCAAAATTAGGCCAAACCCAATTTAAGTAAGCCTCAGAAGAAAAGACATAATCTTTAGCAGAAGTATAAATAAAGCCCAAAAACATACCATTGTGAAGAGGACTCTCAGCTTTAATTCTTGCACTAAGGCAGGACCCCATAGGACATAAAGCTATTAAAGTTCTTCACTCTTCTGGCCAACCCTCAAAAAGCCAAAGGTTGAAAGAAAAGAACCGTAGAACCAGTTCGAGAAAAATGCTTTTATCTCTTTAGACAAAAAAAACTAATCAAAAAACGAAGCTAAAAGAGACAGACAGCGAAGGAGGAGAAGGATTAGACAGTCTGAAACCAGAGCCTTGTAGACGTAAAAGTCAGTCAGTCGTGACCCCACCAAGGCAACCGCCCAATTGCATTCTTTGACTGATTAAAATACTCGCCGAAGAAAGAGAAAATTTAAGAGCAAAACTGAAAGGCATGTGGACATATTGGCTTCCATTTTGGCGGTTTCTCCCTCTTTGCCTTCTGGGAAAGTTCTCTTTTTTTTTTTTTTTTCTACCGAGCGAAAAGTTCTCTTTATTGAACCTTCGCTGGGTGGAAGTTCTCGTTGACTTGCCCACTTGTCTTAAACTGAGTTTTTTATTGACGTGATTTTTGTATTTTAAATAACAGTAACAATATATTAATAAAATAAAAATTAAAAATCTTTAATTCTTTCTTATTTTCAAATTATTTAGTTTACATTTAAGATATATATATATATATATATATAAACTAAATTCCTCTATCCCCTTCTGGCAATGGCTTGATTATATGATCCGTTTTACACATAAATTTACATTTTTTATAATGATTTATAGATGTAGATTTATAATTTTTATTTTTTTTATTTACAAAGAGATCACTTGAACTCGTGAGTTATATAACAATATAATTTTTAATATTTTTATAAATTTTATGGCTCCTTCTTAATATTAGAATTTGATATTTTCAAGATAGAGATATAAGTTATTAATCACTGAAATATCCTCTCAATAGCTATAATTTTATTATTAATTACCATGATATAAGAAAAGACTATTAATATCAAAATAACAATCGTAGTAATATAATATAGAAAATACGTAAATTTTATCAATAAATTTCGTCACCTTTTGCTGTATTTAAACTACTAACTGCTTTTAACGTCAAAATCTGTTTTGTACGTTATACAAACATAAAAATATATACAAGCTAAACAAAGTTCTTATGTGGAAAGAAATCTATTTAATTCACCTTTTAGTGAGTTAAAATAACTCAATACAAAAAATAAATAATAAATAATAAATAATAGGCGGTTCTTTTTATGTTGAGTTATTTTAACTCACTGGAAAAAACAAAAAAGATTCAAAATAATTGACACTTCTGCGTGACTATTAGTCCAATGCAATAGATAACAGCTACATAGTGTTTGTTCACCGATTATATATAGGTTAATTTTATGAAACATTAGTTAACTATCTAAATATTGATTACCATTAGTTATAAATGATTAACAAGCAGTTGAACAAATATCCTCAAATAAATTGCAGGTGATCGGTGGACAACGTCCATGTTGCCTTTCGCGGCTCGGCTGGCCTTCTGTTCTCACTTCCATCCATATAGAAAAGTCAAGAATGTACTGCCGTGTCCCTTCTTTTTGGCCATGCAATTGGAACGCGGCCGATGTTGATGCTAATTAATCAATAAGTTTTCGTCTACATCTGCACAAATGAAAATAAAATGGTCAATGTAATATTTTGCTACAAGTAGGCTTCCTTAGTGCTAAACTATTCAAACCAAAACTTATGGGAAAAAATACATAAAAGAAAGACGTGAAGTTAATATATTGTAACTGATTTTTTTAATTAAATTTAATTTTTGTAAAAAAATGAAAATTAATTTTTTATTTTTTTATTACAATAAAAAAATATATGATTATAAAATAAAAAGTGATCTGTTATATCTTATTTTTTACGTGATTATTATGAAATTGGGCTCAAAATCCATGTAAGTGGTTACCCTTTCAGATTGACACCTAGTTTGAGTAAAGATTGACACCTGTTTGTTTTGGCAGTGTTTTCGATTGACATTTGGCTTCACGTACGAGAGACTAAAACAAGACTTTTCCGAAAGCTCTATCCGGGAATCATTCCATCATCATATCATGTAATGTAATGCAGCCGCAGATAGAAAGATTCTTTTTTCTCCTTTTCATGTGATAAAGAAAAAAAAAAATTTTCCAAAATTTTCTTTTTTTATTTTCTTTGAAAAGAAAAAAAAATTCAAATTTTATTTTTTTTATAATTTTCCTTTCTAAAAAATAATAATTTAATTCTTTTTATTTTTTTATAAAGAAAAAAATTACGCTATTTAAGTCTTTTTTTAAAAAAATGCTAACAATTTAAGTACATATTAATTTTCACTTATTTAAGAATATAAATTTATTTAATTTGCGTTTAATAATTTAAATCAATAAAAGAGTTACTTATATATTTTCTATTTTAAAAAATTAAATAAAAATCTATTTGAATTCCTCATAATTTATTCTCAGATTTCATTACTCAAGCATAGGACTAACTGTTTGTTGTCTCTTAATTTGATTGCACATTATGTTGATCACCATAGTGGAGTTTGTAGCTTATCCTTCATCTTCGGCTCCTATTTACCGGCTACTTAGTCCACCAAACTTCAAAAAATTTCAATGGCAGGCACATGAATGTATTTTAAATAGCAATCTTTTCGTTCTGTTTCCACATCTTCCTTCTTAAAATTTAAACTCTTTGTGTTGATAGATCTGTCAAGAAATATTATGCTTGAAATCGGCCTTACATTGGGTGGATCAATAGACGAATTCAAAGGTGAAAGTGCTGGAGACGCCTTTGGGGTTTTCAGCATTAAATCACGTCTCTATTTTTTGGGAATCGTGTCTCTACTTGTTGTGTACAACATGAAAAAATAAAATTATAATAACTGTTTGATGATTCAAAGAATCTTTTTTTTAGTTTGACTCTTATAATATTCACATTAAGGGACATTTTTATTTATGAAAAATTATTACAGCTTATAATATTTTTAAACAAACAACAATAAATAAAATGGTATGCAAATTAACTACTGATCAAATGGATATTACAAAATATGTGGCCAATAAAACATATGTTGAGTATCAATATAGATATATAATTATATTATTGCTATATTATTTGGGATAACAAAAATATTAATTTTCATCTCAAAATCTAATTGAATTCATATTAGTACTATCTAACAAAATATCGCAAAATTGTGCCTCGTATATATATATATATATATGAAGCTGAAGTTGAGAGAACTTTCAATTTTTTTTTTTTTGCTGTTACGTGGTGGCTTTTCCTTAATATATAAATTAAAGAAAAAAATCTCAAGATTTTAAAAATAAATTCAAAAAATAAAAAAAAAACCTACTCATAAATTCCCCTTTTTAGTTTATTAAAAAGGAAAAAATTACTCCAAAATTTTCATTTTAATTTCTTGTATTGTTCAAATAAAGAAAAATAACTCATAAAATAAGACAACTAATTAGGCCTGTTATTTTAAATTTTCTATATTGTATTCTAAACTGAAAAAAATTATTTTTAAAATACGACAATTAATAAGGCCAGTCATTCTCCTTTTTGAGAATTAATAAATGATTTAGGTACTCATCTCTACCTCTATAAATATGAGTTGTTCTTCCCAAAAAGTTTTATAAGGTAAATTAACTTATGAGCAATTTTATATTTGTAATTCTTGCTCTCTGTATTTTTATTTATGGTTTAATCAAGCCACGTTGTGCTTTGATTTGTCAAAAATATCAATGCTATATGGTAGTGATTTGCATGAAAATTTTTATCAATTTGCCTGAATGTGAAGTATAATATAACGCTGTTAATTATGTTCTTTATTCGCGAAAAGTCTTTTTTTTATTATAAATTTTATGAGAATTGTTTCTTATTAATTATGTTGGCTGTCAGTAATTCATAAACAAGATGGGCAACATAAAAATTTAAGCTTTTGAGCTGTTTGCGAATTTTCCTAGCTTTTTTTGGGAGTAAAACTCACTCACAAAACACATATTTATTTTTCAATTTTTTTTTATTCAAGTGCACTTTACTTATTATGTGATCTAAAATTATTAGTAATTTATACTCATTAAAATTAGAAATTTCCACTTTCTTAATGTATTGTTTTTATTTTTCTTACATTTTACAACTAAATCTGATTTAAATTTTAAGAATATTAGCAAAATTAATTTCTTCAAAATCAATGCCTCCATCTCCATGCGTGTACGTTGCAAAATAACCGAGAAGAGAAATTCAAATGACCATTTATGGGGTTTTTTTCACAGTAAAAAAATAAATAAGATAAAACTATGAAAATTTAACTTAAAAAGAAAATTGAATATACTTTGTCAAAGTCTGGTCTCTTTTCATCTCATGTAATGAAAAACTGAAGATATTCAACGGTTTTTGATTCCCCAACAGCGTAAATTGAACCATCCATTGCTATATTCTCAAAAACCTTGAATCTTTATTGATTCTTGAGAAGAAACAATAGAAAAAATCAATCAAATTTGAAAAGGAAGTGGGAAAAATTAACTAAAAAAAGAATTACATTATATGAACTGTTATAAAAATCTTTTTTTTTTTGCGTCCTCAAGAAATTGAAGAGCCTAGATACAAATTCCTCGTCTTGCTGGCTATTGATGGAAAGAAACTGTAAAATGTTGAAACCAACTGCAGAAGATCGGTTTCTTTTATTATTATTTTTTTTATTTACAAAATGGATAAGTAAGGGGGTGCCCCATAAACTCACCAAGAAGATTTAAAGGGTATATGTAATAATATGAACGGAAACTTGTAAATAGGTGTATGTTGTGATAGTCCTAAAAAAAAAAAGGTATATGTTGTGATAGCATTAACATTAGTAGAAATCAATATTTTGAGTCATTTTGTGACTCTTAGTTTCCAAAACTTTAATTTCAAGTGATTATTATGACGTTGCAATTCTAAAGTTATAAAGAATTGTGGCGGAGAATTTTAAGACACGTAAATGATAATTACACTTACAAAGTTTTGTGTGTTATTTTGATTAAGTCTATCTTTTATAAATAATAATTTACTAATCATTTGTGTTATTCTGTCTAATGGCAATTGGTTGAAATGAGCGCGATTCAAGAATTCAGCAAAAAGGCATGAAATGTGTAGAGAGAAGTGTGTCATGTGGCTTTTCGGGATAAGACTGGAATGGATGGGAGGTAAGGCAAAACCACATGAAAGGGACAAGATGATCTCGTGACTGTGACGAGGGAGTCACCAAAATGCAAACATTTGAATGCGACTTTAATCTGAAAGAAAGAATAGAGATATATATTTTGTTCTGTCTGATCGCGACTGAAAAGATACACGTACAGCCATCCTCTGGTAGTTGATCGTTGACTTGTAATCCACATTTATTCACTTACAGGCTTACAGCCATCCTCTGGTTGTTGATCGTTGACTTGTAATCCACATTTAATTGTCTGTCTAACCTGTATCCTATTGTCAAAGCTATCTCTAGAAGTTCATGGACCAATTAAAATGTATGCACGAGCTCGCCCAGTCACCCACCACACCAACTATCTTCACACGACAAACCTATCTTCAGCAATTGGTTTCTGTTTTCTTGAACAACTGGTGGATATATTATATTCATTGACATTGATTCCCGTGGTTTATGAAGCACTCTGGTGCAATTGGCAAATAGTCGGGATGAGTTTTTTTTTTTTAAAACAACAAAGATACGTCAGTTATCAGATTTATAAAACGAGACTGGAGTAACTCTTGTTTGCCAATATTTCATTCAACCACTTTCATAGGAACAAATTAACCATTCGAGTACCAGTGGGGTCTAGCGTAATTCTACTATTAAAAACTCCAACAATTACTAAGTTTAGAACTCAATGCTGCACCGCATACTTTCGTTACCTTTTTAGGGTCATCCAACATTTATCAGGGGAGGGCACGACTGTAAGAATTGAATTTGAGTCACCAACGTAAAAACACGTCAACTTACTATTAAATTACTATTTTGAGTGGTAGGTCAAGTTATTTTAAGTTTAAATTCATTTGACTTTATAGGGTTGGCGGTTGGAGTTTCTTAGAAAATAAATGCATTAAATTTTTAGTCTTCTGAGTTTTCAATTAATATTATTCGGGTTTTTAAGTTTTTTATTTCCAAGTTGAGTTTCTCAAATTTCATAGTAAACATATTTCGAATCTTTGGATTTTAAAATTAATTTAAATTTGAAGGATTTTCAATACTTTAAATTACGAGTCATTCATTTTTTCAATTATTATAAGCTGAATAAATATGAATTTCAAACTTGAAACCAATTATACAAACAAGTATAACCTCTACTCATATTCAAAATTCCAGTGACTGCACTAGACTCGTGCATTTTTTTTTTTTTTTGTGAGATAATCAAATGATGCATTTTCATCCACCGAGAAATTGCCAAGTTATACACTGCTTTTTTGATAGGAAAATTATAGAAACCCGTAGTGCCCTTCGTTTCTCTAATTTTTTATTTTTATTTTAATTTTAGGTGCTCTTCTTTTTCCGTTTCTTTAATTGATTACGGCGAATCCTTCTGATAATATATTTTGTTGCTATTTTTATTGCCAACATGCTTTTTTTTTTATTTTCAAATGATACCAACTACCTACTTCTCAAGAACTTTCCTATGACCTCATCATTAAAAAGCACCATGACGACAGAACAAAGGCATAGATCGGTTTGCAATTTGAAAAAAAAAAGGCATAGATCGGTTTCAAAACGCGTCCCTACTTCTATTATGGAGGCCAAAATAATCAAAATGTATAAGCAAAGCATCATGTTATTCTTTCTTGTCATTGACTCTTGTGCATGTGATACAATCAAGTAATCAACTCGTGCTGACTAGTCAATTTTATTTTTTTAATTGGTAAACGCTGCAGTCCCTCTTCGGCATTAACAGCCTGGAAAGGGTAATACCATGATGATCAAGTCTTTGTTATAGAAATTGTCAAAAAAAAAAAAAGTCTTTGTTACAGAAAAGTGGGGAGTTTCCATATCTACCGGGGGAAAAAGAAATGTGAGGTTTCATACCTCATCCATTATAAACAACCCAACAGAAATGGATAAAAAAACAGGGTTCATACTGAGCAAGTGGATTCACCTCCAACCAACGGATATCCAAGAAAATTAATTATTGTTTGACCCAAAAAGAAAGAAAAAGAAAATTAATTATTGCCTCACAAATACTTAGAGTTTAATCACCAGCAGAATGATTGGATTTGTATATTAGTCGGATTGTGTTAAGTACCACAAATTTCAATGAAAGAAAAAACTCAGCAATTTTTTGTTTGTTTGTTAAATTAAAATGAGAAAGTGAAGACGACACCTGACATCCTTATTAAAGAATATTATTTCATGTCTTCTTAATAATATTACAATTTCAAATAATAATAATATACATAATATCAAAATTAATATGAATTTAATCTTATTACACATCTTAGTAATACTCAAACTATTGGATAATTTTTAAGTGATCACATACGTCTGCGTTGACTTCTACGCCCACTGCGGTCTGTACGGGTAATAGACTCCCATGCCAAGCTAGTTTCATTGTTGAAATCTATACGTGCGGAAGCGAAAGGGTCAATAACTAATTAAATATCTTATGCGGAAGAAACCTGTTCTAACCTTTTGCCTATTAGAAAATACATTTTAGACGTTGTGCCTGGTGCAGGGGCCGAACGAAGCATTCACAGCTAAAAGGAGAGATACAGCATATTAGATATGTTTTCAATACAGAAAAGTGACAAACACGCGTTTTATACAATTAAAAATATTTGTTAAAATTTTTTTTTTGAAAACAAATTCAAATACACGTGTCCGTCACGAGAAATACAAGTGTCTGACATGTTTCAGATATGCTTGAATGTTTTTATAATTATTTTTAACAAATAAAAAGATAAAAAAATTTTAAAAATTATAATTTAATATTATCATGCTATTGACGTCTGACTTCTAAAATATTTAAATTCTAATTTATTTTTAAATTTAACAAAATAAATTAAATTAATTACAAATTTTATGTTTCTATTTCGGTGCTCTACAATAAAATATAAAACATCTTACGATATATTTTTTTGAATAAAAAATCTCTAAAACTTATGATGATTATATAAATATATTTGTAGGTATTTTTAACTAAATAAAATTTATAAAATTACTTTTATATATATATATATAATGTACACAAATTTTATAAACTCAATTTTTTTTTCTCTCTCACACACACCCGCACACACACGCACGCACTCGCATACACACATATCCGTGTCCGAATCATATCCGTGTCATAATATTTTTAACATTAGTGTGTTACTGTACCCGTATCGTATCATGTTCGTGTTTCATGAAGGGGTGGATGGACCATAGAATTAGTGGGGGCATTTAATTTATAAATGTTTAAAGATTAGTATAATAATTAAAATTGTTATTCAAAAAAATAATACTGCCCCATTGAGTTTAAAATTTAAATGTCGTATGAGATTTTTTATTAGATGAATAAGATTGCTCAAAACATACGAAAAAAATATAGATCATATACTAATACTCTCGTAAAATAAACATTCTCACATGATAGAGATGATCAACACACACACACACACACACATATATATATATATATATATATATATATATATATATATATGTCATTTATTTAAAGTTTTCATAAATGCCCACCAAAGAAGTTCCATATAAAAAATAAAGCTAATAAAAATTATTTTTTATATTATTTTATTTTAAATATTATTTATTTATTAATTATATGTAATCTTGCTCCCACAAACTAAAATGTTCGGATCTGCCTCCTCACCTGGTGAGCACAAGTGAAAACACTGTAATTTTACTCCACCGCAACACGTGATACCACACGAGTAGAAATTAATACCACATAAACTGATTGTCCATAAAAATTTAATATTTTTTTTTATAAAACTCCACGATGATGCAACAAATGATATTCGAGTGGTATAAAATGTCCTAGATGTAGTATAAAATCACACTGCGTCCACCCCTTGCCTGTTTTGGTGAAAGAACAGGCATCTAGTTGGGAACCAGTCTT
Source organism: Carallia pectinifolia (assembly GCA_037832335.1). NCBI lineage: Eukaryota > Viridiplantae > Streptophyta > Magnoliopsida > Malpighiales > Rhizophoraceae > Carallia > Carallia pectinifolia. The sequence continues at coordinate 15,208,883 of CM075448.1, read as the reverse complement.
TAGATGCAATGGCGGCACAAGAAGCTACCACCACATAATGTTTACATTTGAAGCAACCATAATTTACTGCTTTACTATGTCATCTCACAAGGGAAAAATTGCAACGACTGACAACATGAGGAAGGATATCGTTAAATTTATTCATAATCGAGTAACTGAGTGCAATTTCTATTTATAATCTCAGTGCAGTAAGGAAAACTTATTTCCTCTGGAAATGGTTCTCTCAATTGAACAAGAGGGATCCTGTAATCCAACAGTCCAACTACACCCTGCCGTCCACGCCTTCGAAGAATGGCCACAGCACCAAGCTTAGGCACTTCTCTTCACCTCGGCTGATTTGATAATTTCAATGAATTCCAGCTGATGCATAAAAAAAGAACATCAAATGCAGGACTTATATAAAAGACAAAAGAAAAACCAAAATATATTTCAAATACATGACACTATCACTACCTTCAGAGAAGCTCCACCAACCAAAAAGCCATCAACATCAGGTTGTGCAGCCAATTCCTTGCAGTTGGCAGCATTCACTGACCCTGGAGCAGGGAAACAATTAAGCAATGAAATGGGGGTGGACAGCAGAAAAAAATTTTCCCTACCAGTCATCACACATTTGATAATTCAGGGAACAAAGATGACTTCAGCTCAAACAAAACAAATATTAAAAATCCACAGAAGAACTATAACACAGAACATGAGGAAGCAAATCAGGAATCTGAAGGTACCTCCATAGATAATCCTTGTTGTTGCAGCAACTTCGGGGCTTGTATTTTCTTGAAGCCACTTCCTCAATTCAAAATGTACCTATTGCATAGGAAAAATTTTATGATAAAGGTGACCCAGAGAACAGACACAATTCTATAAACAGACACAATTCTATAAACTGATGTGTCCGTTTCTATGTGAATTCAGCATGGAGGAAATAACCCAAGAAATCCTTCACATATGCAGAATACAGCAGGAAAATGGTACATAAAGACGCAACCACACAGGCACCGTATGAAAGTAAAATATGAGTTACTTTCATCGGGTGAAGATTCATCATACAAAAAAGCATTTTATCATATATCTAGCGTGATGTATAAAATATATGACAATTACAGAGTGTCTTGGAGTATTTCTATTGATTGGGTCAAAGTTCTAGTGCTGTGCACTCTTTTAGAACAGGAGTGGGGTGGACAACTTCAGCAGGTGCTGGTGCCTGCAGCAGGCAGACAACACTTGTGGTACTAAAAAATATTTTAATCTTAAGTGCAAAATGCAATTGCTCCCTCATGCACTCATAGCATTTGCATCATTGGCCAATCCTAATCATCACAAATATTCATGAAGGATACAATCCAATTCCACAAGAGAATAGTTTTTCAAAGTATTAAAAGAAAACTCTGAGAAAGATTAAAAAAAGGTTGAACTCACTTCTTGTGCCTGTGCAGGAGTCGCAACTTTCCCAGTTCCAATAGCCCACACCGGCTCGTAGGCCAAAACAACATTGGCCCAGTTTGATATTCTGTCTGAAAGCAAATTCAAGGCAGTCATAACAATTATTAAATCATGTAAAGTTAGCATATGTATGATTGCATAAGGTAGCATTTGATGACATATCACCCTCTTTCCAAAATACTGTACGTCAAACAAGTCAGTAAACTGGTCATAAATTCAATGTGTTGCAAGTGTATTGAAAGCACGAAATTTTTCCAATTAACATGGTAGTTAAAGCTATTCCATCACTCTCAATGGTCAATTAAAATCTGCATAGATGAATGAAGAGAAAATTTCCCCCTGAAACATTATTGAAATCACCAAAACCCTAAATTATGGTTAAGATGCCATCTTTTTAGCTAATTATCGCATATAACTTCAAAAGACCAAGGAAGAAGTAAACTTAGAAGCATGCATATGCCAGCATGTTGCTGGTCAATGTTCCCCAAAGTAATTAAAATATAACTTTTATTTGTAATCCAAAATCAATTAAAATATAATGATATATTAACATGGCAAGTCATTTACAAGTTTACTCATCATTGGGACTGTAGACAAAAGCCAACTAGCAATAGACTTTGTTAGCCAAAAATACCGAATGACAATCAAGGCAATTAAATTATAAAAAAAGTCTACATGCAATTGAAATACATGTACCTGCAATGGCTTTTGTTTGTGCAGCAACAATGTCCATGGTGGATCCTGCTTCACGCTGCTCGAGAGTCTCCCCAACACAAGCTATCACTTTCAAGCCTTGAGCAAGTGCATATGCCACCTTATCTCCAACAAACTGAATTGAAATGCATCCACAATGAGAATTATTACATGCTGGAAACATTAATTAGTTAAGGCTAAATAAAAAAGAGAGCACCAACAAGTGGCCACTAAAAGCATCAGCCAGAAGAACATAGACAGGTACCTACTAGGCTCAAGTTTAACTTATTACCTCATTTGATTCATTCAAGAGCTGCCTCCTTTCAGAATGACCAAGTATGACCCAGTGAATTCCCAGATTCAAAAGCATCTCCGCACTGTAAACAGGACAGGAATCAAATAAACATTTTGATCTCTGTCATGCAATCAATGTTGATTCGACGGTCATTCATCAAAATCAAAGATGCACTGAAGAACAAAATTTCCAATTTTTTGGAAAAAAGCAGAGTAAAATTCAAAAGTTTTCATAAATAAAACTGAGCATTACCTAATAAAATAAAGCAGAGAAATTGATGCATTTTCACCCAACAAAAAATAAAAAAATCAAAAGTTTTCATAAGTAAAACTGAGCAATTACCTAATTTCACCGGTGAAAGCACCTCCTTTCTTGACCCAGCAGTTTTGGGCGGCAACTTGAAAATCAGGCCTCAACAAACTTTTTACCAGAGGAAGAAACACAAAGGGAGGGCTTACAACAACCTCTGGAAAAGCAACTATTAGCTAATTTGATAAACAAAAATTTTGCTTTTTTTAAAAAAATTATTTTTTTAGAGAACAAAAATCCGCTGTGTATGCTATAGTAAACAGCGAAGGAAGGAAGCGAAAAGTATGAAAGGCACCGATTGACTCACCAACAACATCTGGTGGCGGCACTTGGGCATCATTGAGAATTGACACAATCTTCTTCACTTCTTCTGTGGTTCCATTCTGAGACCAAATTGATATACAAAATTGAAAATGCAAAATTATGACTCATTTTCGATGTAAAAGTAAGATCAATGCTACTACGAGCAGCGAACAACCCAACGAATGAGAAACACAAGCAGCGATAAAAGGGAAGGGAAGGGAAGTGGGGGGGACTCTTACGCATTTCCAGTTACCGCCAACAAAGAACTTCCTGCCCATTGCTTCTGATAATCACTCTACTTTACTTTACCGATCTTTTTGGGGTTTTGGTTTCTTCCTTCGTACTTGCGAAATGTGGAGCTATTTAAAGTATTAGAACTCGATCGGTGCGCTATTGAATTGAAAGTACTGTTATGTCCCCGAATCTCGAATATCCTCAAATACATACAAATAGGAGGTTTTAAGGTGGAGTTTGCTGGCTAACGTTGTTCACAATTCTTACGTCATACGGGAGAGGGAGGTGAGAATCTATTATCCATAAAATTTTCACCTCTTTGTTTATTTTTTATTTTTTGTGGAACTATAAAATAGGTAAGTACCCAGCACAAAAATTTATTTAAACGTTTTATTTGAGGTAGATTAAGTAATTTACATTAAATTTATAAAAGAATAAATGATATAATACTTAAATTATTTGTAATTTTAAAAATTCAAAATAAATTTAACCTTATTAATCACTTTTAACAATACTCAAATTTCAGTATTTCTCACTTAACTAACTGGACAATGAGGGAGGTGGTTTTCATTTGTTTATTTTTTATTTTTTTAAACGTCGGAGAAAGGTTGAAGTTGTTGGTTGACTTATTATCTCCTCTGATGGGCGACGATGGCTCATTTGTCATGCCTCATGCCGCTGGAGACTGGAGTTCTTACTACTCATACCTAAACATAACTTTAAATTTGAGTTACAGAACATGCCTGCAACCGCAAGCGAATAATAGGTCTTACAAATTTTGCGTTGTAGGATTCAGATTTTAGACTCGAAAATTATTGTTTTTTAGTCTTTCATTATATCTATATCTATATTTATATATCTATACTTATCTATATACGATAGAGGGTTGACAAGTGACATGTTTCTCTTTTTATTTTTGATGTTTTTGAGCTATTGTCATCTCTCATTTTAGTTTAATTTCAAAACTTTTGATTATTATTATTTCTTAAATACATAATATCTCAATTAATTATTATCTTAAATTTTGGGCTTAATCCCCTAAAAATACATGAACTTTTTGTTTTATTATGATTTTATCATGAACTTTTTTTTTTGTTTTAATTATATTACCAACTATTCTTTTAGTATTAAATCTATCACATCATTATTAGTATACTGACGTGGCAATTTAATGTAGCACGTACTGCCACATAGATATGCCACCCTTAAAAAAAATTATTTTTTAAGATGAAATTAAAAAAAAAAGAATTGCAAGATAACACAAAAAAATTAATTTTTGTCTCAAACCTCTCGTTTCTCCCTTTCTTTCGCTCCCTCTCTCTCTTTTTCACGCTCTGTTTCGCTTTCACTTCCATTCCTACTCTTTTTCTCTCTGTAGTCTCACCCTCTCTCACTCTCGGTCTTCTCTCTCACTCAAGGGATCGGTACCACTCTCAATTTCCTCTCTCGCTCTCAATCACATCTTTGAGGTAACTTTTGATCTCTCTTGTTGCCCCCTTCTTTTATACACCTTTTTATATTTCTCTCTCTCTCTCTCTATATATATATATATGTTTCTGGTTAATGTCTACCTAATTTTTTTGTTTTATTGAAGAATCTCTTACTAAGAAAAACAAAGACTTATTACATTTATTATGATATTCTCTCATTCGTTTCTCACCATATATATAACTAGACACATCAGAAATGCCTGCCAGCTACTCCATGCAAGGCGGTTACATATAACAGATTAAGCTAACTGCTAGTGGTTGTTACTTTTAGTGGGCCTATTAACAAATTAGGCTTCATACTTGCTACTTACTATCCACTGGTTGCACAATAGTGAGGGTACTGACAACCCCCTTCCTTAACACACACATTTTCCTTAAGGCGCGAATAGATTGAAGTTAGGAAATTGGGCTTGGATGACAAGCTTCCCAAGTGGCCTTTCCTAGCGACATATTGGCTTAATAGACCAAAACCTAAGTGACAACAGCATTGTTACGCTTGAATATGTACCTCAATACGATTGCTAGTGGCTCTTCTTTGAACTGACCCTTTTCATCCACTAAAAGCAATTGCTCCTCCACTTGATTACTCGGATCAACGTCTTTTTTCAACAGGGAAGTATGAAACACTGAATGCACAGCACACCCATATGGAAGTCACAACTTGTAAGCCATCAGACCAATCTTCTCCTCAACTTGGTAAGCACCACAAAATTCGAGGTCAACTTCAAATTAGGGCACACCGCCATTCATGTTTGCCTATATGGCTACAACTTAAAGAACACCCAATCTTCAACTTCAAATTCTCAATCAGTACAATTTCAATTGGCGAACACTTTCATGCCATGTAGAGCCCTCAATAACTGTTCCTTGAGAAGATTAGAAAGTACATGTTGTTCTTTGAAGAAGTCTGATAGGGAAGCAACTTTAGTACCATCCTCAGGAAACTCTGTTAATTGTGGAGATGAGATTTTCTAATATGGTGACATACCAATTGTTGTCTGAAACGACCATTCGGTAAGTGGCAACCATCGAAACTACTATTGGGGACAAACGAAACACATACTTTGTAAATAGCTTTCCACACATTGATTAAGCCTCTTCAACTGTCCATTCATTTGAGGATGGTAGGCTGAGCTCAATAGCAGTGTCGTCCCCTCTAATATGAATAGTTCTTCCCAAAATCTACTAGTGAACACCTTATCACGATTTGAGACAATGGGTTGTAGGAGTGATAAGAATCTTGAAGATCTGCTTGAAGAAAACTCTGGCTAGTAGTGAGGTTGTAAAAGGGTAACTGAGTCCAATGAAGTTGGCAAATTTGAAAATTGATCCACAATAACCCCAGATAACGTGTAGTCCATCTGATTGTGGAATTCATAGCAATATGTTGCCATGCTCTGTCCGATAGTGGAAGAGGCTGCAATAGTCCCGAGTATTCAACATTTTCGGATTTATACCTCAGACACACTTGGCAAGCCTTAACCCAACTACTAACTCCTTTCTTTATCTTAAGCAGGTAAAAAAACTGTTTGAGCCTTTTGTAAGTGGCCCGTATCCCCTGTTGCTACTTTAATTAATTTCATAATCAGTTCATCTCCTTCATAACTCCCCATTATCTTTTACATCCTTTTAGGCACTATTATGGAAATTGCAAAGACTTTCCCTTCCTTTTAATGAGAGAGGTCATCAACTGCCTTAATTTCTGCACCCTTCTTATATTAAATCACATAGTCCAAACTCAGAAGCTTTGTAATTCCCTTTTGCTGCATGTAAGTATGCAAACATTATTGAAAGAAGTGTTTTATACCCTCTTAATCTATCTTGATAATAAATTGTCGGCCTTCAAAGTAGTGTCGCCACTTAGTTACCTCAAATACTATTGCCAAATTTTTTTTTTTATAGATTGACAACCGCTCCTAAGTACACCCGTTAAAGTATTTACTTAGGTAAGCTATCGAATGGCCATCTTGAGACAACACAGCTTCCATTCCCTATTCATTGGCATCCGTTTCTAGAGCAAGCGACGTTTTGAAGGTAGGTAGAGCTAAAACAGGGGCCTTACACATTAATTCTTTCCATAATTCAAAAGCCTTATGTGCCTCACTATTCCACACAAACCTTTTTTTTTTCAAGAGATCCAAAAGAGGTTTACTTACAATGCCATAACATTTAATAAGCTTTTAAGCCAAGAAAACCATGCAAACTTTTCACTCATAATGGTCTCGACCAGTCTCACATTACCTCAACCTTTGCTAGATCAGTTGCCACTTAATCTCTTCTGATTATGTGCCCTAAATATTCAACCCACTCTTGCTCGAAGGAGCACTTACTTAATTAGCAAATAGTTGATGTTCCCTTAAACAAAGAAGAACCTGCCTAACACCAATACAATCTTCTAAGGAAATCGAGCAAAAATATGATTCATAAGGGCCTAGAATGTTGTCAGAGCGTTGATCAGGCCAAATGACATTACTCGAAACTCGAAATGTGCCTGATAGGTTCTGAACACTGTCTTGAATATGTCCTCCTCCTTAACCCAAATTTGATGGTAGTCGGCTCACAAATTTAACTTCAAAAAATACCTTATGCCATATAATTTGTCCAAGAAATCGTCGATTATCAGAATTGAGAACTTGTCTTTGATGGTTATGGCATTTAGATGGCGTAGTCGACGCAAAAATGCTAGGTCTTGTCTAGGTCTTGTCCTTCTTAACCAGCAATACAAGAGAAGCGAAGGGGCTCGTGCTGTTCCAAATGACTTCTGACTTCAATATTTCATGAATCTGCTTCTCTATTTCCATTTTAAGATAGTGGGGGTAGTGATACAGTATAATATTCACTGGTGTTATTTATGGAATCAGAGGAATTTGCTAGTCCCAGTCATAAAATGGCAGAAGGGTTTTTGGCTCTTCAAAGATATCTGCAAACTCATCTATCAATCACTTTAGGACTTTAAGAATTTCCACTAACATTAAAGAAAATACCACAATGCACAAGTGTGCTTGATGTTCTGACCTACCCTTCCTCATAAACTTGGTCATTTTCCTCTCTAATACAACACTTGGGCTTGTAAATTGGGCCGTCCATCAAAAACCATCTCCCGCCCATCCTTTTTAAATGCTAGCCTCATAGCGTTGAGTTCTAAATAGAAGGGGCTATATTGTTGCAGCCAGTCCACCCCGAGGATGACGTCACATGTACTTAATGGCAACAACATCAAATCCATTGAAAATATGTACCCTTACATCTTTCACGTGAAATTCGGGCATCGCTTTGAGCACCACATCCGCTTGCCATTTGCCATAATCACACTCATAGGCAATAACGACACCAACTCACACTATAACTCCTTGGCCACTCGCATATCGATGAAGCTATGTGTGTTGCTGGTGTTGATGATGATTACTAGTTGCTTCTTGCTGACGTTACCAACAATTTTAATGTACTCGGACCAGCACTCCCTGTAATTGTGTTTAATAAAATTTCACTAGTCGGCTCACCACTCTTCTCTTCCTTAGTAGTGACCTCCTTAGAACCGTACCCTGTAACATCGATATCCTGGCCCTCAATCATCAGTATCTGCTTTTTCTGACATTGGTAGCCCCATGAATACTTTTTGCCACAGTGATAACAATTTCTAGATTTTTTAATATCTTCCCACGATTTCTTGTTAAACTTAGGGATGGTGTTAACAGTTATTGATTGTGGTTTAATGCTAGCCAGAGTAGCCGTCGTGGCAACCGTCAAAGCTTTACTAGGTCAACATTTTTTCCTAGCGGCCTCAACAGCAACCTTATGTAAGGTAGTCAACTCCAAAGCCTCCTCCAAACAGGACGATTTCAACATTTAAACAATAAGCCTTATATCTCACATAAACCACTCATAAAACCAGAAACTAAGAAAGAATTAGTAAGGAATGAGTTACCAGCGAGAACTAGGGACTACAACTCTTTAAATTACTCTTGATATTCTTGGGCTATCCTTGTTTATTTCAACTTGAAAATCTCTTCGACGATATCCAACATAGTTGGATCTCCAAATCGACAACCAAACTCCTCTTCGAACTATTTCTAGGTGGTCGTTGGTTTAGTAGTCAACCACCCCTAAAACCACATTTTAACTTTGCTGTTCAAATAAATTGTCATTGTTTCAACTTAGTGGTCTTCGTTATCTCATACATCTGAAGGTACCAATTACATTTACAGAGCCAACTTCGAGCATTTTCGCTTTCAAACACTTGTAGTTTTACCTTCGGTGGTTCAGGGATGGGCTTGTTAGCCCAATGTGAGGACTAGAAAGGGTGAAACGAGCTATCCCATGTTTCCAGTGGAAGAACTCGTGGCATCAACAGAATTCCTTGCCCCGAAACCAAGGAGGTTGGCTCAATCGCAATACCTTTGTCCTTAGTAGAAAGAGGTTCTCAAGGTCATAACACCTCCAATAGCTGCAAGAATTGTGCTTCCAGTGCCTGTAACAAAGATTGAGTCTCATTCCGAGAACTGTCCATCCCCTGAAGTCGAGAAGGAATTGCTTTTAAAGGTTGTAGCTTTTCGAGTATTGCTTGCAATTGTTGGTCATGTTTGTAGACTTGCTCGTGGATTGTCTTCAAGCGAGTATTATCAGCCATAGCAAAAAACTCTTTCCCTTGCCAGCACTCAGTGTCCAAGATCGTCAGCTCTGATACCTGTGGCAGGGCCCTCAGTGCCTGGGCACATAAATAAATGAGAAAAAGAGAAGAATTAATGAGACAGAAAGAATATTCAGAGGAGAGAGAGGAGAGAAATTGTATTAATAGCAATGTTTTGAAAACCAAATTGGACTGATAGGTCCGACTGGTTGAATAGCTGACTGGTCTGATATCCAATCTAGTTTTCCTTCTAAAATCAAAGAGTAGCTGAATCAGTTAAGAACTGGTAAACTAGCTGGTCGAATTGTGAAACCGATAAACTAGGGTTGGTTTTTCTAATTCACTTGGTACGACCTTTGACCATATTAAGTGACATGGAAGCATTGGAGAGCGCCATGTGTCACATCTTTATCCCTTGAAAATTGTCCAAAATTCCATTGCCTCACTTTGATCTCGAACTTTCACCACTTCTGAGAACAACACAAGCCCTTGCCACTGAACTAGTTTGAAGTGTTTAATATATTTATTATATAATATAATATATTATATTTTTTGGGTTTACTTTCCAAACGACCAAACCCACACACTTTCTTTATTTTTTTTTCCTTAAATTCTTTATAGTTTCTTTCTCTTTCTAAATATAACACACAACTACCAAAAAAATAAAAATCTTTCTCTTTTTACTCAAAAATATGTAACTTATTAAAATCATGAACCGTAGAACTTTTCATTTTATATGCTCGTTTATTATTGTAAAATAAAAATATATAATTTATAAGTAGTTTGTGTTCATTTTAGTTGATATAAATTATTCAAATTCATCAAAATATTAAATTAATTGATTGTTAATCTCATTTTACATTTAATTCTATATTTCATCACTATAATATTATCACATTATATATTATAGATTATTAAATTTTATATATTAATGCTTTATAAATAGTATATTTTTATAATTATAAATATTAATTAATTATTTAATATTAAGTACTGATTTTTACTGGTTTTATCCCGATTAAACCAGTTGAACTGGTTAAACCTTGATCCTTTAGGTTTTCCTACTCAATAATCGATCTGATTTTTACAATATTAATTAATAAAAAAAAGAGAAATATTGATTAAATTTATTATGATATTCTCTCATTCGTCTCTCACCGTATATATAGCTAGATACATAAGAAACGCTTGCTGGCTACTTCAAGTAAAGCGGTGACATGTAACAAATTAAGCTAATTGATGAGATGGATGTTGAATCCAATGCTCCATAAGGACAAATTGACTATTACTTTTATTAGACCTATTAATATATTGGGCCTCATTTTTAAAACCTATCATCCATTGGGCCGTACGGCAATGAGAGTGGTGACAGATCAGCAAATATTAAGTTGTGAAACCAACACTTGTTGGTTGAAATTATCTCCACTAGCGTTTGTTGAAATGCCACAGTGAATGGTTCTCCTCAGGATTCAGGAACCACCGTTGGTTTTGAAAATTGGATGTCTGTTTGAAATTGTGGTCTGAATTTGATGTAACGACATTGGAATAGAGTTTGTCTTTTCTTTCAATTGCCTCTTATTGAGATCGTTTTCTCTTCATCTTTTATAGCTTTGTTTTGTTCTCTTCTTGAGAAATCATATGAAGTTTCCCTTTCATTGCATTCAACCATCAATGAATCTGGGAATTGAACCAATAAATTAGGCTACTAGAATTTTAGGATTATAGATAATCTTGCAACACTAGCGCTAAACGTTGCCAGATAATCTCACTGGTAGAGAAGGATTAGCCAGAAAACAACAGGGGACCACAAATACTATCCTAATTACCAAAGATGGTCTGTATAGACAGACTAGAACCTTGATGATGATATCATTGGGAATGCTTTGCTGATTATCATCATCAGTTGATCTATCATATGCAACGTTACTATATTTGTCAGGATTTTTTTTTTCTTTTTAAAATAATGGGTTGACTTGGGTTGACATTGAATTCAGTCCAACTTAACTCATAAATGTATTGAATATAAGTTGATTTGAAAATAATCGACCAGAAAGTGACCTAATTTAACGATCGGTCTTGACAATTCTACCGGTATTGTCTTTCTCTCTCTCTCTCTCTATATATATATATATATATATATATATTTTTTTTTTTTTTTTTTCTGTTTGCTGGGAGGGCATGCTGGTGTTGTCTTTATCACTAAAGACATGGATGAATGTCTATTTGAGTTAATTAACTAAAAAAAAAAAAAAATCTTCGAGACCATACGGTTTGGCAACTTGTAAGATCCACATAAGCAGGAGGCCCATGTTTTGCGCTTGTTCGTAGGTTGTTAAATGGGTAAAAGAGGAAGTCTATATTTTTTTCCCTTTGACGCCTTGGGCCGTACCCAGCATTGCCGATGGCCTCATAGTCAAATTTTTGGCGCCTAATCCCTAAGAAGGAAGCTTGCTACAACAGCTAGGGTTAGTCCAATTTTCCATTCTAATTTATAGCTTCTCTAATTTTACCTGTTCAGTCTCTTATAAAAAAAGCAGCAGATTTGAAAGCGATTAATATTCGCAGAAATGGCTGGTCAATCTGATCATCAACTCTCTCTATTTTCTCCTGAAGAGGTCTTTCTCTAGCATGCGAACTCGCGATTACTTTTCTTCTTCTTCTTCTTCTTCTTCTTCTTTTTTAATATAATTTTGCCTGCCTTCCTAATCGCTTACAGATTTTGTTGCCCAGATTGAGTTTATGGCCGAGGATGAACTGGTGGAGATTGTTCCAAATCTCAGGATGGATTCTCTCAATTTTATCTCTGTATCTCTCTCACCCTCCTTCTCACTCTTTCTCACCCTCTTCCTCACTCTCTCTAATATGCATAAATGGATAGACGTTTTGGCACATGATTCATGTGCGTAATATATTCATATTGATATGGCATAATGGCAGGGCGACTACGGTCCATTTCATCCTCAAATATCCACTCAAGTTCCGTTGTGGTTAGCGGTGGCTTTGAAGAAGCGAGGGAAATGTACAATTCTGCCTCCCCATTGGATGTCAATTGGTGAGTTGCCATTCACCGTGTGCGCGTATAACCACAAAGCAGAACTCAAATTTTAACTCTATATATGTTTATCTGGGTTTTTTCTCTTTAATTTTGCAACTTGAAGTTAATATATTATAACCTTTCCTGACTGAAATTTAGGTTAGAATGGGTAGTTGATCTTCTGATGAAAGTCAAAATTAGGAAGAGGTTAGAATGGGACCTTTTCACTCAAAGAAGACGACATTATTGAAGGAGGGTGGAATTAAATCAGCAAAAAATTGGTCTGTAATATGTCAAACAGCTTTGATAATATCTTCAGTTAAACCATGTTCCCAAATCTTCTGATATATTTTAAAAGTAGGAATTACTAGAAACATTTTAAGTACCAACTCCTGAATGATTTCTCTAGTTTAGTTGCCTTTTCACGGTGATATTATTTTGGCACTAGACAGAATGGTAGGTCTCTCTCTCTGCAATATGCACTTCATTTCAGATAACATTATGACAACAAGCTGCTTGGAACCTTGAACATCTTATTTTCACTTTTTAGTTCCAATCAGCAGCGTTTGATTATAGCAATGCTATTCAAGATTGTACGTTTTGTTCATCTGTGTTCTACTATTCAGTACACTTGTCTGCTAATCAGAGCATGTGAAGCTTATGATATCCTTGTTATGTTCATTTTTTGGGATTAATGTAATTGCCGTATGGAGTATGCTTTTTCTTCCTGTATAGTTTAGAGGATTTTACCAGTCTTTTTTGTGCCAGTTAGGATAAAAAGTGTAGGCTGTTATCATTCTAACTATCTGTTGGTGGATGTGTTAGAAAACTTGACTCAGATTTTGGAAGGGGAACGAGATTCTCATGCATTTCAGCCATTACCTTTTCATTATGTGGAAATTTCAAGACTCCTTTTTGACAAGTAAGTACCAAGCCATTATCATTTGATGCCTATCTTTAATTACTGAACAGCACTGAATAGCAACTGTTGTTTTCTTGATGGCAGCGCACGTGATGACATTCCCGATGTATATATGGTGAGCTTGAAGGTTCATTTGAGCTTGTCCATTACATAGATGTATTGTTCTGTGATTCCTTGTCATTATCTGTTTACAGGTGAGGTCACTTATTGAGGACATCAGGGACGTGAGATTTCATAAAGTGGAGACTAATTTAGAAAAATTTACTGCATCTTCAATGACGGTATGCTTTTCAACCCCCCGTGCCCCCAAACACACACAAATCACTGATATTGAACACGATGCAGCTTCTATGTTTGTCTCACAAAATTTATCAGCATGGTTTATATCACAATTGAAAATACTCTAGCGCAGAATCGGGTGCATGTGACACGGTAAATTTAATTAAACTCCTCAATCAACTGGAAGTGTTGAAATATGATAAGTATATGAATTTCTATCACGTGATGCATTCTTGGGGGCCAATGATGGTTGGAAAAGAGACATTTATCAACAAAATAAGTCTTTTGAGTAAGACTGATCATTAATGACATAGACACTAAACTCTGGCTTCTTTTCAAATGGCTTTTTGCTTCTGGATCCATGAATTGATAAGAGCGCGGTAGTAGGAATTTACTTATTAGCTGAGATTGTAGATAGATCTTTTCTGTGTTACATTATGGCGTGTGGTATCCTATTTTATCTTGCATTCAGTTCCTTATCTGACAATATGTGAACCACTTTAGCACCCTTTTTTCCCTTTAAATTTTCTTTTTTTATTGAATCATGTCTCCAGTTGAAATTGCTTCTTTTTTGTTTTTATGCCAGTGATCTCTTGAAATTTGTCATTGCAGTGTAAAAATATGTCTGCAATGGAAGTGAATATTATTCGTCCATTTGCTGGGAGAGCCATAGAGGCATTTTATAAGCATGAGAATGGACAGCTAATGTCAGATACTGATAGAAGTCATGATAGGCAACCGCAACTACCTAACGACAGGCCAAAAGTATGTTGTTGTTTAAAACCCTTGCAATACCCCTGCCCCAACCTTTCTGCATGTAGGTGGTCCCTTTTTAACTCTTCCGCTCTGGAAGTAGACAAATGTAACGGCATGTCTAAGGACCACTCTGGTAGATGGTGTATTGCTTCTTTTGTGCAAAATTTCAATTCATTCTCTTCCTGTTGATTCTATTTTTGCGTGTAATGGTTGACAAAGAATTCGTTAGGTTATTATTTCAAGATAACTGTTTCCAATGTATCATAATTATGTATTTAGCTGTATTCCTCGTTTTTTTTGCAGCGAAATTTGAGGCCTCGATAACAACATCATCTCTCGTGTTGAGTGAAAACAGTAATTTCTGCAACTGACAACAAAAGGTAGTTTAGTTTTAATTTGAATCCTTGCATAATAATTTTGTACCTGGTTGTCCTTTTGTTTTATTTTGTTTTTGAGTCACTGTGCAGTATATGATGTTATTTAGGTTTCCTGGCAAATACTAAAGATTTGTGTGCATGGATAACAAAGTTGATCTTCTTTTGTTCTGCTTGTTATGACTACTCACTTCTACGTCAAGTTGCACATGCAAATGCACATGCAAATGGACATATGGACATAGTAGAACCAGATCATTTGACCTTCCACAAATTATGCCCATTTGTGTTCCCAGCTAGTTTATCAAATATGTGCGCAAAATTAACCCCTAGGCAATAATTTATGTCATTTAACATGAACGCATTATTATATTATGTTATTTTCAGTCAGTGATTGTTTGTGCTATCACTTGTAATACATGAATTATAATGTGCATGTCTGGTGCTGAGGTGGTGCTGCATTTTGCTTTGTAGTCTCTGTTGCTTGTGCAAATCTTGAGGGCTGCTAACCAAGTGAGGGCTTTAAAGTTCAATCTTGTACCATCCCGGTGATTGGCTACAACACCAATGTGTTGGATTGCCCTTGTATTTTTTATGATTTTGGACGCTTACACTGTTTTAGCTAAATTGGCTTAATGTCTAAATTTGGGTTTTGATGTAACATTCGGTCCTTGTAGCAAATAGTCCCTTACAGTTCATATCTGGTGTCTACGCACATACCATATAAGGTCATTACATGTCGCTGTCATTTCTTCTGTGGGCAAATTTGTACCAAGTAATGCATGTCTTGACAAACAGTAGCCCTTCACCTTTAATGTTCGCACTTCGTAGTTTTCAGGATTGGAGCAACTTAATGAAACTAGAAAAAGCAAGAGATCTGGTCGTCTTCCTTCTCTTTAATTCCTGTAAAATATTCAGCCTATGAACCCAAAATCGACATGAAGAATTTCTCCAGTATTTAGGACCACAGCCAGGCTGCGTTTAATCGGAGTGATGTCGGCCTTCTAGTGGAGTTTCTTTGCACATGACGTGGGTTCATTCTGTCCTTTTGTTGATTGTGAAGTTTATCCTCCGGTTTAGATGCGGATGAATATGTGGTAATTCTACAACTTCTTAGTTGTCAAGGCAAAGACTCTAAAAAAGTTGCTTTAACAATTTAATGAGGCCGAAGCGCGCATATTGGTTTGATTCATGTTGGAGTGAGAGGGAGAGCACTGATTTAAAAATCGAATTGGACAGATTGGTCAAATTGGTTTAACTTTTAACAAGTTGAATTATCGATAATTTTACTCTTAAAAAAATTGAGAATTCAAAACCGGTTAAGAATGGTTGAAACAAAGATGATCTGGTTTAAGAATTTGGTTTTTGGTTAGATCATTTTTAATTTCTTATAATTTGACTCTTATATTTTGTTCGACTTATAATTGAGTTAAAAATTTTATTTGAGAATTAAATGAGTTTATAAATTTTATTTGAATTTCTAATTTAGTTATTAAAAATAATAAATTTAATGTACAATCAAGTCTTTCAATTGATTTCTTTTTGTCAAAAAATCTTTAAATTTAAACATTAAAAATGATTGTTAATAGATTACGTATACTTTTTATTATATATATATATATATATATATATATATATGTGTGTGTGTGTGTGTGTGTGTGTGTGTGTATTGTTATTAATCTCTGCTTTAACTGATTGAATCAATTGAACTTTGATTTATTTTTTTCTCGTTTTTGGTTCGATTTGGCAAACGGTGAGAGAGAGATTATGTGAAAAAAAATTTGCCTGGACACTTGGGAATCTGTTTTTCCGTTTTGAACTGACCACTTGTCAAACAAGAAAGATGTATATATTCATCATTCGTCTTGGGAAAATACAGGAAATATTGACCGTTGGCATAGACTATTTGCTCGGGAAGACTTCCACGTATGCGCAATATAGAGCTATTGGGTACAAAGGATGCTGGTAGTTTATTTACCGTAATTTTGCTTCTCGCCCTCTTGGCCTGTTCTCACTTCTCCCTGGAGCTGCTTAATAAGATACGAACTCAAAGGTGACAAAAAAGCGGATCAAGTAGGATTTTAATTGAGTTATTTTAAATTTTGGATATTGTGAATTTTGAATTACGAATTCATCTAATCTCTCACAGTTTAAAGTTTGAGTTTATCCGAGAAATTGTTTAACTCAAAATTTTAAATTGTTGAGCAATGTATGCAAATGAATCATATATCGAAAATCTAGCAAAGATTAGATTTCGTTGTGAGAGAGCCTGTTAATTGAAAGACTGAAATCCATATTTCTAGACATTGATGATCTTGTCACACACGTGTTTGAAGCTGACCGTCTGAAAGAATATATTGGCTGCTCAAATTTAGAAAAAATAACATTTAAGCATATTTAAACTTCGCATAATATATATGTATTTTTGTAATGGTTACGATCGTATGAATGTCTCCATGTGAGTATGTCTTCCGATTGGTTGGATTGGACAATTGTATGAGGTTCGATTTCGACTATTAGGGTGTGTTTGTTTCCTGTAAAATATTTTACAGGAAAAAATTTTACAGGTTTTCCGGCGTTTGTTTCACGAAAAATATTTTATATAGGCAAAATTTGGAGAAAATTTTTAGATTTTCAGGTAAAATAACTTCTCTTTTTATAGAACTGAAGTTATTATCAGAAAAAACACAAACTGTGCTATAAGTAAGTGACAAAGGAAAAATCATTATTTTCACTGCAAATATTTTCCCCTACAAATATTTTATAAATGTAAGTTATTTTACAGCAAACAAACAGACCCTTAGTGTTATTTCCTTTGGCAAATGAAGCTTTGGTTTGTGGACCAGTGCAATACATAGTTAATTAATGTTTCTGAAACCTATATTTATTGACATGTTTTTGCCATAGAAGACTCGGTTCAACATCACAATGTTAAAAATTAAAATGTATTTTAAAAGACTTAATTCATATTAAATAAAAATTAACCGTTATGTGTCCGTTATTAGTTATTATGACATTAGACGTTTATGACCGTTAGGATTTATGTCTTATGTTAATACACTTTATGTGCAATTAACACTTCATTAATATAAAAAAGGCTCTTCTTGTCTTCTTTGGGAGAGAGCTTCTACCAACAATCTAAGACATACTACTGGATTAATTAAAAGATAAGTTGTTTCTGTTGCCTCACTCGTTAAGTGCACACTGGTGGAAGATTTTGTCGTATCCTAAGAGGATAACCTCCAGAACTCAATGCACTATGACTACTTGTCTACGGGAGCGCAAATTTATCTTTAAGGACAGTACTTTTGCACGCTTCAGATATGATATCTTTTCCTCTCAATTTATATTTGTTGCAATATTAAACAATTTATTCTATATTTCATGTTATCTATATAATTTATTGATTATAATTCTACAATTCTTAATTTATTTAAATATTTTATGTTAATATATTTTGTGAATTATTTTTCCTACAATCTAAAGGATAGATTATTACATGTGGAATACAATATGATTTCTTTTATATAAGATACAATCTCTTGCGAAGGATTTTGCACAAATTATTATGCGCTTGGGATCATGCTCGGAATTATATATTAGATGGCTTTTGGCGTGTGTCATACTAATGGTAGGGAATTTATATGTTTCCTCTCTAAGGGTAATCACATGGTTGAGTGGTAGTAAAACTTCTGTTGCACTTTCTCTGTTGAGAATTTTGAGAGATACATTATTTTAAGTGGGTGGAAGGCAAAATCAGTATGTTTCTATTCATGAGACAAATATATATTTTTGTTTTGGTGGAATTACAGCTAATAGTCGATTCTTGCATGTACTTTTGCAAAGACAGTGTCTTACAATGTTGGTGCTATAAGTGACAATTACATGTTTTCATGTGCTATAGATAAATTTATCATGTGTGTTTTTACCCCCGCAGTGCTCTAGTCTAACATATATAGGCTAAAATTTGTGCACATGTAATGCATATTTGTTTATGGCTGCAAGAGTGTTGTATGCTTATGAAAAGGAAAAAAAAAATTAGAGTTCTATCAGGTCTCAAACGTGACAAAGCAATATAAGGACCAAGCATAATGGTTTGATCTTTTCTTTTCCTTTTAATTTTGGATATTACTTCCATGGTGAAATTTATATGAAATTGTAGTAACTAAGAAGTGGCGTTATAGGAGTTAAAGGTAAATAAATTTAGTGGTAGTGGTAATGCAATTGCATGATTTACTTTTGTTAATGGTGAGCTATAACTCACGAGTATAATTGGAATGGAATGCAAAAGGTCCTAGGCATGCTTGTCTTCATATGACAATTAGGTTATTCAAATAGAATATTAAGTTAAATTCTTATTTTTGGGATTTGCGTTATTTGTTTGCAATTTTCATAATTTTTTGTCGATTTTATAGTTTTATTGTTTATAATGAAAACCAAAAAAGATGGAGACACTAACCATATATAAATATTTTTTAAAATCAGGGAAAAATCTTTTTAAATATTATTTATTTGCATGTACCATGCTTAAAGTGTTTAGTGCTAACCGATGGAGTTATCACAATCCACAAGCCATAGACATTGGCTAAGGAAGGAGAAATTCCTTCAAGACTTTGCTGTTTTAAAAGCTGTCCGCTCGTGGGTTGTAAGGCTTACCTTCCTCTTTCTTTTCCTTGTCGGGTAAAGTGAATTCTTTCTACCTAATGCATGAATGAAAAAAAGGTAATACACTGTTGATATGGCCTTTCCTCGATATTTAATTATTTGATAGTTACTTATATTATTTGATGCTTGCTTAGCATTCATAAGTTTGCTCTTTGAACCAACCCATGCAAGTATCTCACTACAAATGAATTTTATGGTGGTTAAGTACTTAAAGTTTTGATGGTTAATTTGTCCTAATAAATGTTACTGCAATATGTGATGGTTCAAATATTATTACCTAATATTTTGTATTCGTCACATCTAACTTTTTGTGTTGTTACAAGAGTAATTTTGACTTATAAATAGTGACAGACTTGGCAATTTATACAATCATTTTTATGTGTTGACATAAACTATATAAATTCTTATTTGAGATATTAACTAAATTTTCTGTTCATATGAGATACTTGTTCATGGATGTCTCTCAATTATTGTAGCTTAAAAAGAGAGAGAGAGAGAGAGAGGTTGTGGGTCTTATAGACCATCTATATCTGGATGACCCACTATATGAGAAGCGTATAATGATGGAAATTGAGTTTTTATTCAGATGAGACTAAATCCATCAAAAGGATTTGAGTTCACATTTAAAGGTGGAGCAGCGGTTTGAAAGCCTAATAAATAAATTTTTATTACTCGATCTACCATGAATTTCGAGTACATAGCCTTGGAGGTCGCTAGTGTGGAGACAAATTAACTAAGAATGAATATTCATTTTGTGTGAAACTGACTTTATAAATGTCAATGATTTGTGATAGCTAAGTGTCTAATATTTTGTCAAGAGTAAGGGATATAATAAAAAAAATTAGACGTATTCATCTAAAATATAAATTGTTAAAGTAGTTACTGAGTACGATCAAAGATGAAATTGATTGTCGCTAAGCCAAAGACTAGTGGACAATGCATTGAGGGGAATGAGACATATGCCTACGGAAGAAATGGTCAATAGTGATGGAAACCCAACTTATGTGATAGGAGATCTCTTGAAGTACGTTCATATGAGTAATAACAAGTCATTGATTGACCTTGTGAGCACTATCAAATTATAAAGTCTCTTCCTATGGTGTAGATAGTGTAAAAATTCCAAAGTTTGAGGTTGAGTTATATGCTCTTAATGAATTCTATAGCTCTTATCAGTGGTGTGTTACCGGAATACACACTTGATAGAATCAACTATATAAGAATGGAGTGGGGCTGCTCCTATGAAATTTGAGGCATGATCTTTAGAACTCTCATGAAAATAAATCAGGCGTGCGCATGACCTAACAGCGCCCAATTGCGTTAAATAGTATAGTCTTAGAGAATATAATATAGTGGCAAACTTATTATTATTCATAAAGAAATCATGGTTTATAGAAATTTTTATTTCATCATATTTCTGAATATCACAACTTATTCTCCTAATTTTTGGTTTATAGCTCACAAGGCACCAAAAATGATATGTTATATTCTCATTGATTAATCTAGAAAAATTATCCTTTTAAAATAGTAAGGGATTGTTAAAAATTAAAATGCATTTTAAAAGGCTTAATTCCTATTAAATAGAAACTAACCATTCTGTGTCCGTTACTAGTCATTATGACATTAGCCGTTTGTGACCGTTGGGATTTATGTCTTATATTATTACATTTTATGTGCAATTAACACTTGATTAGTACAAATAAGGTTTTTCTTGTCTTCTTTGGGAGAAAACTTCCACCAACAATTTAAGGTATACTACTAGGTTAATCAAAAGATAAGCTGTTTCTGTTGCCATCAGAGTCTGATGCACTACGACTACTTGTCTGTGAGGGGGCGAATCTATCCTTAAGGACAGTGCTTTTGCACGCTTTAGATATGATATCAATTCCTCTCAATTTATATTTGTTGCACTATTATATAATTTATTTTGTATTCCATGTTGTCTATATAATTTATTCTACAATTCTAATTCTTAATTTATTTAAATATTTTATTTTAATATATTTTTTGTGAATTATTTTTCCTACACATAACACAACGACTTCAAAGATTAAGACATTATTATTTTGATTAAATATTAGGTATAATATAAGTTCCTCCTCTTAACCCTAACCTGAAAGGAATGGTTCAACCGTCTTGTGTGAGGTGGGAATCAATCAAATTCTGTTTGGTTAATAAATGATTAAATATACACGAACTCCTAATGTGGACAACAACCTATATATTTATGGTATCGGCTTTCCACCATGTGAACCAAAATCAGAGTGGTCCATTCTAGAGTTCCAAAAGAATAAACTGCGATGATCCTCTTTGTTCTTAGGGATATTTGGTTTTGCGTTCGGTTATCATTGTTGGTGTTGCTCTAAAAAAATAAAAAATTAGAGTGCTTGGTTATATAAAAAAAATTAATAGTTAATTATTGATAAAAACTTTTAAAATAATTGATACGAAAAATAAAAATAAGTTGCTTTAATTGGCCTAAAAATTCATTTTTTTTAAGGAAAAAAGCACATACAGGTTTGGCTGGTCAATGTTAGGCTTATGACTAATCACAGAGTTGGTAGATGCACTCATTACTAGCTAGCCAGTGAGCATCTGGTCCCACCATGGCTCCACATTCTGCTTCTCTTTTGGTTAGAACGAGCCTCGAAGTTTTTGGTTTCATAGCCTAGTGGCCTCATCCATTGTTGTTACAAAACAACTTATGTTAGTGCTAGTAACTTCCGACAAGGATAAAAAAAATAATAAAAAAAGCCTTCCGACACTTTTGTCCAAATCGTTTTTTTGTTCTTGTACCAAAATGAATGTTTTTTTTCATTGGTAAAGATTTGTAGATGTTCTAAAGAACAAAAATATTTAAAAATAAGAAAAACTTGCAAATGGATAAACATGTTAAATTTCTTAATAATATGATCATCATACAAACATTAATCTTTCTGGTCTTGAAACTACATAATTTTATGTAAATAAAAACATATTAGAATTAGCTGAAACTGAAGCTACAACCATTGATGCGTTTGGAGAGAGTTCGTCTTACCTACTAATCAATTTCTCTCTTTTGACTTTTACTTAATCACTATTGGTGAATTTTTATAGATTGAAAAGACACAAGGTGATTATTTGGAAGTTAAGGAGAGATGTCTTTCGGTAAAAGACACATAAAATAAGTTGTATTTATTTAAATTAAGTGACATCTCTTTTGATAGTAACCCTTAAACTTCTATATGTATTACAGTCCTCCTTAATTAAAAGGGTGATGAAAAAATAAATGGAAAGATTGTCTAAGATTTTATTGTACAGAAATCATTAGATAATTAAAACAATTCTGCAAAACACATTTTTCTCTTTCATCTGAATTTTACTTCTGTACTAGTGCAATCAAGGGCTTCATTTTATTTTCAGAGGAAATTCGCATTTGCTTTGGTTCACTGATTGAAGAGTGAATGTTGCCTTAAGAACAGTGACGTTCGTTAAACGATTTGAAATAGTTCTGCAAATTACAAATTTTTAATTCCAAATTCCAAGTTCATAAATTCTAGTTTGAACAATCTTAAGACAATAATTTTGTGATTGGAATTTATAAAAAAATGGCTTCTTATTTCGTGGAATAGTCAAATAAATTTTGACTAAATTTAAAGTATGTCATTCTTTTTAATTATGTGGCAAATTTGAAGTTTATGATCTATAATATGAAGCTCTATACACGTAGTGTCATAGCATGCACTAAAAGTTAGTGTATGTCCGTTAAAGTTGATATAAGTTTTAAAACAAAATTGATATAAGTTGAACAAATTTTGGTCTCTATTTTTTTAGTGCATGAGACATATAAACTGTTTATGATTTTGGAATGCCATTGTTTACATGCTTGAATAATTGTTCTACTTACACAAGAAATTTTTATATTTAGTGCAAAAAAGGCATATTAGCAAAAGAATTAGTGCCTTAAGAAATTGTAAATGTTTTAATCTTATAAATAGAATCTGCACATATAAGCCAATGAATTATTAAATTCCATGTCCTTGGTTTGGCAATCAATTGTAGTCATAGAAAGGAGTCTTAAATTCCTTGTGTGGTACTTAATCTGACAGTTTTATAAGAAGCAGAAAGGGTGCCCATAAAGGGAATGAGGCAACAAATAACCGTTTGCAGCTGTATTTAATGCCCTTACAGTAACCAACTGGTCGTCATATGTTACTTATGTAACTATCTTCCTATCTTCCTACATATATAAAATGAAGGGTTTGACTTTAGATGGTTTTTAGTTCCAATGTTTGCATGGACTTATATGATGTTTATTTATATAAATATATGACTTATGTTCAATTACAAAAGGTTATAGTGACCATAAATCCTATATAATTTGTTTTCAGATTGTGGTGATGTTCCATAAAATGGAATTTTTTGTTAAAAATGGTTTTCCGTAGAACATACTACAGGATTAGCCATTTGCATGACAGTTATGTAATATACCGTCACATAAATTACTTTCGGTTCAAGGAAAAATGGTTATTACTGTTGTAAATAAGTGCTGTATAACGTGGCCCAAGTTATTAAGGGATTGGGTAATGGCGTTTAGACCATCGGTGTGGAAAAGCTCCTACTATAAAGCGACGACGATCTAAATGGGGTCATCAAATGGCTTAACGAGGAACAATACAACGTTTCAATATTGCTATGGACTTGGCCCAAGACGGAATATGATGGCTTTTGTCACGTTGTTGTTCATGCAAAAGAATTGTGCACTTGTGCAGATGCTTCAATTCAACAGGGAGTTCCCATCTCTTTCGGTATTGATGTGTGGTCAGTAATAAGCATGCCACATACTGATAACGATTCGACAACAAGTTGTGAGTACACATTTAATAGTGGGTTATCATTCTCACATCAACTTTTAAGGAATTTAGAGGTACTGGTTGGTGAATTAAATGAACTATCTCCTTGGACCGATGTACGACCATGGAAATGCATGTGGGTAGTACTTTTTTCTGAGTCTAATTGTCAGGGGAAGCCACTTTGCAAAGAGGAGGCACCTAGCGCTTGGAAAAAGGAATTGTTAATTCTTCCTCGAGCCAAATTGTGTACATGAAAAATGCATATGGCAGTTGCTTTTAATTTCTTTGTCCAACTAACAAGGGAAATAAACTGTGTTGCAAATGAAAGACATTTGCTAATACAGACTAATTTTTTTTTTAAAAAAATATATTAGGGGTTCTGAACTAGGTAAGAGGAAATGCTACCAAAAGGTTGGTAACCTTGAACCAATAAATCTCATTGTATTGAGTATAATTGTTATTGCTATGAAATGACTAGACAGTGGGCAAGGAGTTATTGGCTTCAGTCAACAAGTAAAGGCTTTCATATTTCAGTCATAGTTAAAGAATTGTTAAATCTTTCATGGATCAATCTCTTGCATACAAACAAAAATGAATGTTTAATAGTATTCTAAGGAAATTTTTATAACGTGCATGAAAAATCATACAAATGGTTACTTAAGGAGGGTGAGTGCGACATTGAAATCTGGAAAGTAATTTGCCTAGATGCCCATTATGCTAAACCATTGTCTTTTGGTAATTCTGAGTTTCCAGTAGAGATGGCATGCAAGACTTTTAAAATTCTGGTAAAACAAAAACCATGCATAAGGTGCATGTATTATGGGTATTGAACCTAGAGCACAAAAGATGGAAAAGACAAATAGTAACTACCAGATCAATTTGTATAATATTAAGTTTGTGGTTAGTAGTCAAAATAAAGTTGCAACTATTACCTTTAAATTGAAAGGGTGGACTATTAAATACTAGAATGGAGGTAGTTATTAGTAATTATATATAAACGACCTTTAAATGCATGTGGATCAATCAAAATTAAAAGGGTTGTTGATTTGGTGAATAAAACACTTAAGAGAGGTGAGTCTATGCCCATACATATTAATCACCTGTGATGAAACTTCAACTCAATGCTTGATATAAAATCAAGTCTTGAGTTCAATAAGTTAAAGTACATCATAAGCGTGATTGAAACACTATAATTAATAGTATACATCTCAAGGTTACACAGAGCTTAGTACCCACAGTATAAGGTAAGATAATGAGTTTTACTATTCTTAATAGACTTTGAAAAGTACTTTATAGTGGTGGTACTTAATCTACTTATGTAAATGTGGAATGTGGGTCATTCTCAAAGTTAAAGGGCTTGAATTTAAACATTCATGAAAAGAATATAAATCTAGGGTTTTTAATTGTATCAACTACTTTTTAAGAAGTTTAATGTTGTAAAGTCATTTGTGTTAAGTTTTTGCATTGCATATCACTTAGAATATATGGTTCAAAACTTGTCTACAATATTCAAATATGTTATAATAAATATTTTATTATGTAGTGGTTCAATCATAAGATACCATTACTTATGTGTTTGACTTTTAGAATTGTTGAGAATTGTTGAGAATCAATTATATTTTCAATCTTTTGAAAATGGCAAAAGATTGTTATTAAATTTTATAAATTGAAAAAACACTAAGGTGGTTAATTAGAAGTTAAAGAGAGATGTCTTCCAGTAAAAGACACGTTAAATAGGTTGTATCTATTTAAATTAAGTGATCTTTTTTGGTAGTAACTCTTAGACTTCTATATTTATTATGGTCCTCATTAATTAAAAGGGAGATAAAAAAGTAGATAGACAGATTATTTAAAATTTTACTACAAGCAATTATTAGATAATTAAAACAATTTTGTAAAACATACTCTTCTATTCTGTTTTGTCTTCACTTTTGCACTAGTGCAGTCAAAAGTTTTATTTTATCTTGAGAAAGAATTTGCGTTGGCTTTGGTGCAGTGATTGAAGTGTAGTGATTAGAGTGCAAATATTACCTTAAAGACAATGGCTTTTGTTACATGACTTGAAGTGGGTCTACAGATTATAAATTTTCAATTCTAAATCCAAGTTCATAAATTTTGGTTCTAACAGTCACACTATATATATATATAGTGTGCACAAATGACTTTAGACCTAATTCGATATGTCAATTAAATACCAAAATCAATGATCTATATTAGTTGTCGTAATAATATGTAGATTATCTTTTTATTAATTGAGTTACAATATGGTTGATTTAATTCAATGCTAATTAGACACATCCTTTAAATACTCTAACAAAAAGAACACTAAAAACAATGAATAGGAATCGTAATAGTGAAAAATTATCATGTAAGCTTTAATAAAACAAAATGGTATTATGAGAAATTGATCAATTTGACATAAAATATAAATATGTGTTGTCAAATATTATAGATGGAATGATTACTTATTGAATTATTGATGCGAACTCCACAGATAGCACTGGAAGACACAACGCCTATAGAGAGAAGCGAATCCCGCAGATACACTAGAAAACCCACGAACGAGATTGGAGTCACAACCCAAGGAACGTTAAGTCAAGTTTAAAAAAATTTTGACCCAACGTTTACAAGAAAATACGAATTAAAGGTATAAAAAGATTTAGTAGACGTTACACCCTAGAAAGGAATAAGGAGGGCGATAAATCTAGGTAGAACGCCGCATGGAGATATCCTTGATAAGTTTGGTAAAAGAATTCTGAAACTCTAAAGAATGTTTGTTTTAATTTTTAATCAACAAATCTGCATATCTGTTATGTAAAAAAGACAAACAAACCTATTTATCGGCAAACCCAAGTAGTTAGGCTTTAAAACTTACTAACGTTAAAAAACCAATTAAGACTGATAAAACAATATTCTACTCACATAAGGAAAATCTAATTCAACTGAAAACTTGAAAATTAAGATTAATTCCTACTTGCAAACAAATTGTTTTTCAATAAAATACTGTTTGGCCAAAACAACAATTAAAAGTCTAAATTAATTCAATTAAAATTAACAAGCCCCAAATAGCTCTTGTTGGCCCAAGCTTCATCAATTCAGTTAATCCTCCTCCTTTTCCACTTACATTACGTTGATGTAGAAGTGGAGGATCTTTAATCTTCAATACTTGCTTGACAAGTAAGATTCACTAGTATCAAATATCACACTAAATGATGTAGTGAGGAGGCTTGCTAAGCTTACATCAATCACATTTTAACTTTATTTTTAATTATTTTAGTGATAAAATATTTTATTAAAATATTAAAAAAATAAAAATTTCAGATCAAGTCATAAATTCATCTGACGTTTTAATAAACTAAACGAATTTGAGATATGATTAGTGATCTTACTGGTTTGGGTGGTCCAAAATTTTTGAAGTCTAAAATAGATTGATCATCCCATGTTTATTTAATAAATTCGAAAATAACATTTTTTGCTAAGTTCATCATTTTTTTATTCTATATCCATATTTGTGGTTCTTGTAATCAGCTTAAGTGTTTGGAAATTTTTTGTCATTAGTATAATATTAGCATAAGATGAGGTTCAAACACCATATTTCATTATTAATTAAATCTTCCTTTCCTACTCCTGACCATATAAATTAAGGAGATTGTGTTCAAAATTAGTGTTGTTAACTATGAATGATGATATATTATTTTTTGTATTGTTGAATATTAATGATAACTAAAGTAACTTGGTTATAAATTGTTTTCAATATGAATGCCTTGACTCGTCGCTTATTGATGCTTTAATTATTATTATTATTATTATGAGATTGTTTATTCTTGAATTTCAATTTAGAAAATTTGTGGAATGCTTAAAAATTAAAAATTATATTTCAATTATTATTTTTACTTTTTTTGTGTCAATTTTAGTAGAATTTTACGATTTTACAATCCGATTTTAACATTCTAAAAATGATTTTAAATAGAATTCTAATTTTAATAACCTTGGTATCAACATAGCTCTCGCTGCATGTAAGAAGGCTTGCTTTTTAAATGGTCGAGTCGACAAACAATTATAAAATATAATATTAATGAATTTACTTGAATTTCATTTACTTTTTTAATGTTTGTAAACTGAAATTGAAATAAATTTTTTTTATATATTTTCATTCAATTAAACTTATAAAAAAGGATCTACTGCCAAAAAAAAAAAAAATCAAATGAGTTTATTGAAAAGGGTAAAGATTGAATTAATATTCCATAGACACCTAATTGGACGGGGACACCAAATCAGGTCCAAATTAATAGACACCGAATTGGACGGTGACTCGTTTCTTCGTCTTGAACGTTGTCATCGACGGCGGCGCGGCTTTTGTTGTCTCAGCACAACAGTTGACGTGATAAATCAAGCCACCGGTCAATTAGGCCACCAAGCTGTCGGCTGTCCGTGAAGAGCACGTCATATTCTTCCACTTGGCCAGCCATGAAAATGTCACCTTCCTATTCATCCAAATAAAAACTTTGCGTAGAAAAAAAAAAAAAAACCCTTGGTCCACAAGACCCCACGTACGAATTGCGCCCGCCATGCCTTTGCAGTGTTTTCTAAACAGAAATTAAAAATTTTTTGGAAAGTTTACTGTAAGTTTTATTTGGAAAAAAATTTAAAATTATATAGACAATTAGGTATTTAAATTTTAAAAATAGAAAAATATATAAATTATTAAATAATATTAAATAATATTATGTAACTACTTAAATATTATTTAAGTAAAACTAAATAAAAGTGCTCATAAAAGCAATAATAGTATTAAAGATTAAATATTATTAGAAACTTTATTTTCGTCAATAGAAAAAAAAATATTATAGATGTGTTAATTATTTTATTTATCAATTAAAGTTGGGAGTTACATATTAATATTTTATTACCTCTTGAGAAAGATTATCAATTAAATACTATTAAATTTTAGTGAACCTCTTTACTCCCAATCGTATTATAAATTTATCAAAAACCTCATATCATATAATCTCCGTTACACTATGCTTTCGACATAGTCTTGTCTTCTTTCGAGGCGGACGACAATAGACATTGATGCTCTGTTTATTTTGTAGGAAAACTATGGAAAAGAAATTCAAAGAAAATAACTATTTAAAATTACATCATTTTTCTTTCACTTATTTCTTATCAATTGATTTTTTTTTTTCACAACTTCGTTCATTTTATCACAACTCTCTTTTTATTTTTTTCAATCATTTTATTTTTTACTTATTTCTCATCAACCTAAATTATTTTTTTCTCACAAATTTATTTTTTTATCACAACTATCTTTCTTATTTTTTTATCATTTTCTTTCTTACTAATTTCTCATTTATTTAAACTATTTTTTCTTCTCGTAATTTTCTTTTTTTAACTATTTATTTTTGAACAATTTCAACAGCTTTCTTTCTCCTTAATTTCTTATAATCCAAACATATCATGAGGGGTAGGGTCTCTATCCGGGCCAATACAAGGATAAATACACGGAATCATTGGAACCCACAATCTGGAAAGTCGTTATTTTTGTTTGGAATTGTTTAGGATAAGATGTGGTCATTTCTATTCAAGTTGCTTTGCTCGGACTAAACCGGATTAACCGAAATAGCCAAACAAAAAAGGAAAGAAAAAGGAAAGATCCTTACTCAGTTTCCCTTCTAAAAAAAATTAAAAATAAATTAGCTTTTTAAAAAGATGCGGGAAAAAGGAGTGCCTTATTATTAGGTTTTATTTGTTGTGGTTGCTATTTTTACTTTTTTTTTTAAGTATAATTCACTTACTAATTCATAATACATAAATTTATTTTATTATTTTTTATTTTATGTAGATCATATTTATTATATTGTATAAAATTATAAATAAATTATATTTCTAAAAAGAGTGAGTCAAATTAAAACTCTCATTTTTTATTTTTTTTTTACAAATAAATATATTTGATTGAATGGCATTGAGCAGATGGCACTTCTAATGCTTGGCTCTGAGCTGGTTAGGATAACTTTCGACTCACAATTTGGATCTTTCTTTAATAAGCAAGCATACATGTTTTAGTAGTTTTTGTCTCCGGTAATATTCCAGTTGAAATTGTAAATAATTTTTTAAAAATAAAAATTGATATTTTTAAAATGTAAAAATAACAAATATTTTAAAAATATTAATTTTTATTTAAAAAATATCAATTACAATTTCAACTGAAATAAAACTCAAAATAAATTTACGTGAAATGCTAACTTTTTTTCTTCTTTAAACCACCTTAGTTCTTTCTTTCTTTGTAGAAAAATGTACATGGCAACAGAAAATAATCAGGAGAAGATTAGTTGGGAAGAACAAAAAATAGGTTAGGGATTTAAGAGAAAATATAGTAAAAAGAAGTTAGGACAAATGATAAGAGAAATAGAGAGAGTAAGAAAGTTAGAGGAAGGAGAAGCGTGAAGAGAGACAGAGAAATCAACGAGAAGATACAAGAGAAGTGGCCGGAGTAAGTAGCCCGGAGTAAGTAGCGTCGAGAGAGAAACGAAATCAAAAAAGGAAAGCCCTCTTTCCTATGTTCCAAAACCTGTTTTTTTAATAAGAAAATATTTTATGTTTAAAATTAAAAAACAAAAATACAGAATTCTTTCCAAGTAAGATTTTTATTTTTTAATTAAAAAATAATCAAAAAAATCGATTTTTTAAACCATTCCAAACGTTCCTTAATTAATTTAGTTTGATTGGCGCTTTTGTCATTTAACACACGGTCCCCTCTACCTCCAAACCTATTTATTTTGTATTCAACGGAGAAGCTTGGCTCTTCCCGTTGCTTTCGCCTTCCATCCTCTGGGCGTTTCTTCGCGCCGTAGCAGAAACAAATTTCTTTCTTTCTATTGCTCTCTTCCCTCCATCCCCTCCTCCTCCGCTCACGGGATCAACACGTCAACAAAAACACGTTAAAAGCAATCACAAAGGCCATTTCGTTTTGGTGATCAGCGGGAGACCATCCCAGTTTACACGTAAAAAACATTCTAACACAGTTTTGATCCCAAAACGCGTCATGTTAATCCAGTCCTCCTACAGGAAAAACTGAAAGCATAAAATTAAAGAAAGAAATTTCCTACACAGTATTTTGAATTGGAAGCTTTTTACCTTTACATTTTCTAGTAATATATTTTGGGATTTTGAGGAAAATACTATTTGCTTTTGAGCCCTGTTGGTGACGATTATCGATTCGATTTTATTGCGATCGAAATAGGCAAGGAGAGCGTCGGTGACTACGACGTCGTTTTTTGGGGCAGACCATGAGCGCTGCGACGGTAGCTGAGGACTGGTGGGCGAGAGGGATAGTTGGGCAGATCGGAGGAGGTTTCAGCCACGATAGCGAACACGACTTGGCTCTCATGGTCAGTGATTTCCTAGAGAACGGAGGCAGCAGCGGCGCCGAGTCCTTGTGCAGCAGCGACAGCGAATCCGGTCACTCCGATCTTCATCACCTCGCCGACAAGATTTCGGTAATTCCATTGTCTTTTTATATCATGTGTTCTCCATCTTCCCCCACTTGCCTGTGGGTGGAATTCTGGAATTGGTTGCTCCTGGAACCCTAATTATTTAAAAAGAGAATTGAGGAAGAGAGCGAAAATCCGAATTTCTCTGTTGCTGTTATGATAGTATTGAGGTTTCCCTTTTATTTTCCTTTATTAATCCCAATGTGAGAATCGATTTTTTTTTTTTTTTTAATGCTAAGAATTTTACGAGCTCTTTGTGAATTATTATGGAAAGGAATTATTACTCTCTTTGCAAACTTGTCGGGCTGGCGTTTCTTGACTTACCCTTTGTTTGGCAATCCCAAACAAGGAGCTATCAAACAGGCCATGCCGGGTTCGTCGACTTTAGATTTCTTGATAGCAAAATCTGCTGGATTTTCTTTAGATTTTAGGCAGCCGCCACTAGACTAGCAGTTAAGCTATGTGGTTCTTTTGAATTGTCTCATTGAGCATACAGAATAATCCTGATTTCCTTGCGGTTTTACTGCCTTTCTTTGTATGGCATAACTGCTCATTGTGTAAATCCCCAGCAGGCCTTGTACTTGTTGAGGTTCGTCTTTACCAAATTCGCTGGATAATTTCGCTTCGGCTTCCATTTTTTTTTCTTAGTGAGGTTGTTTTTTTTTTTTTTTTTACCTACACTGAGTTATCAAGATTTTACATCTATGTTCTACCTCGTATTCTTGTGATGCCCAATTAAGCTTTGGATCAGTTATTACAATTAGTTGACCATTTTAATATGGTTTTTCATTTGAAGATAATTTTTCTCATTTAATTAAAAATTCTTTTATGTTTGCTGAGTATTTCTTACATTTCAGTTTTACAAGCGTTCGGTACCTCAGCATGAGAGTGACTTGTTGTCATTGGTTCATTCTCTTATGCAATCTATAAAGGATGCGGACCTCTGTCTTGTCAAGTCAGGTCCATGTTATGCGAGCTGCATCAGGTTTTTTTTGGCAAAGCTCTTGAGACTTTCTGGTCATGATGCTGCTGTTTGTGCGTCCAGGTGGCAGGGCACTGGCAAGGTTCCTGGAGGTATGTCATCTTGTTCTCAAGTTCAGTTGTTTTCTCTTCTTGGGGGGAGGAGAGTAGTTTCCGGTATTGACCTGATGTGGGGAGTTAATCTGTTGTTCAGTTCCGTTGCAATTTTTGAGGCTCCAGTACCTTTTAAACAAAGTGAAGTTTCTTTTCAGTTAAAACCATTTAACTAATTGATTATTGGAATTTTTTTACAGAGTGAATGGAAAGTTTCCTTTTATTAAGGGCATGTAGTCCTTCCCTTCTTTTGCCTATCTGGGCATCTGGAATCTTTCTTCGAGCATTAATTTGTTGCTCATGGAATATTTCCACCTGCACGCCACTTTTTTAGAGTGAATTTTTCATATACTCCATCTTTATGCAGGCGATCATGAATACATCGACTTGATCAACTACAAAAATGCTATAAGCTCTGAGCGATTGATAATTGATGTTGACTTCCAAAGCCATTTTGAAATTGCTAGGGCTGTTGATTCCTATGATAGAATACTTAAGTCCCTTCCAGTTGTTTTTGTGGGCTCGTTGACTAGGTTGAAACAGTATCTTCAGGTCATGGTTGAAGCTGCTACATCTTCTTTAAAGCAGAACTCAATGCCTCTTCCTCCTTGGAGATCTCTTGCTTACTTGCAAGCTAAGTGGCACTCGCCATACCAGAGACAGCTTGGTTCAGATAAACAGAATTTTGGCAGCATCAATTTTTCAGATCATGTGCAGTGCATTAGACATTTGAAGAGGCTGAAATTGTTGCTCCAATCTGAAACGGAAGATGAACTATTTTTGAAGGCAATAGTTAGTGATACTCATTGGAGGGTGAAGCTCGAGAGGCGGAGACACTCCTTATTGAGGGGTCTTTAAAAGTATATAGATTTTTTTGGTTGGAAGTGCAAGTTCCTTTTGTGAGAGATACAATTATAGTGTGGCTATCAGTTTGGTATACTTTCTTCTTCCCTTTATTAGTAAGCGGCACAACCAGAGTGAGTTATAATTTGGTAGAGAGTACGCATTCAACGATCACACGCCATATAGGAAACAAACTTCTTCTTGGACAATCTCAAGTTGGAGACCTAACCATTGCCAGTAACAATTTCGGTGAGGCAGGTGGTTAACTGGTTTTTATTTTTTGCTTTAGTTTTTTTATCGATGTGCTCCTTGCCTTGTATTTTCTGGTCAAGGAAGTTTACTTCTTTATACCTTTTCTTCAATATTTTAAATTCCTTCATATGCTGAGTTATGTATGATGTCAAGCATTCACAAGTTCGATAAACGATGTACACGACAAAGTAACAATAAATCGGCTCTTTATTTTCTTTTCTATTGCTCTAGTGCGTTGATCTTTTGCAAGGTAGAACAAATATGCTTCTTTAACATCTTTAATGTTTTGTTCTTCTTCTATTGCATGATAGTGTTCAGATGACACTGGATGGGCCTCACTTTGGAGAATGTTACCGTGTTTTTTTTTTCTTGACATAAAACGTTATAACTTTCATTTATATAGAAGTGTCCTTACATAATAAGAGCCCAAGTGTTGCTAGTGGGTTGACTATCCAGTCCACTGGACAATTATTCTCTTTGGACTGGCAAACAACCCAATTGGCAACACTGTTTGTATAGCGTTAATTAACAGAAAGGATACAATTGCATAAACTAAGCAAAATAAGGTTAACGTCTGCAAGGATCGGGGCAATGGCCCATGGTCAAAAATAAAAACTCACTTTGAATAGAAAATAGCAAAGAGCTAATAGAAAATTGGGAATTTTTTGCCATGTGACAATTGAAATTACGAGAAAGTTTTCTCTAAACTTCCCTAATATACTAATTAATTAATCAAATAGATAAACAAATTTCTTATGTTAATATGAGTTATTCTTCAAGAACATTATCCTTTTTTTTTCAACATATTTCTTAAAATATATTGTTTTCTCATATGTTCACCAAGTACACATTAATATTGTTCAATGAATTTTAATATCACAACTAAACAGCTAAAAAATATTTCATTTTTTCTATAAAAATTTTTCTTAATAAATATTTTACATAGACAATTTATTATCAAGCAAACAAACAGACCTAGTATCGATATTCTTCTTTGTGTATTGGGAATTTATTTTTCCTTCTCACAAAGTAAATCCCTAGCTTTTATTTGTTTGTGATTAGGGTGCGGTTAGGTTGTGGTGGCATGAGAATGGCAATAGCTAGGACCCACAAAATCTGTATTTGTTGGACCATTTGGTCTGGAATATCTGGTCACAGGATGATCAATTGAGTGCTCAATGTACATCACAAACAACTAGGAATTGTATATTTAGTAGTTTTTTTTAAGGCATTAGAAATGAATGGCTCTCGGAAGTCAAGGGACAACTATCAATGCTTTCTTGGCCATGGCTTAGTGTATGAAAATGTACTATCACTTTTCCTAAGCAGAACATGATAATTTTAATGTCACATTTGATGTTGGTAACCAGAAAAACATGTCATTAACTGGTTCTTGTAGTTTAGGCTAATAATTCATCTGTTGTAGTTTTAGTTTATAGTGTTTGCTAATCTCACTCCTATAAAACAGGAGTATACTAAACTCCCCCTAAAATAACAAAGAAATCAATTGTATGGGTTAGGAATTTTTTTTAGCGACTTTGATACTTTAAAAAAATAGGTAAAGAGAAAAAAATTTGTAGCCTACTGTTTAATTAATAAATTACCTATTTATATCTAAAATTTTTAGAAATTGAAACATATTTTTCCTCTGTAAAATTTTTTTTTTTGGCTCAATTTTGTGTAACCTCTTTGTCCCCAAACTTGCGATCCCTAAATGCCCAAATCTCCTAGCCCTCAAACCTTAGCACCAAGAAATTGCATTCTCGGTTATCAGGCTTCCATCTTGACGCCAAGATCTAAACGATTTGTCATCGTATTTAAGCAGGAAGAGATTAGTCCATATGGTTGAGCTCTCTTGACATTGGCAATTCTTGACAACTGAGAAAAGTTCGTATCACAGAGTTCTCTTGACTTCGGTTATTCTTAACTTCAACGAAGCTCTCTTGATTAGTGGGTCTGTTTGGCGATTCTTGACTTCGCCTTCCTTTTATTCCTACTATCAGACTCTTGTTTATTCTCTGTGTTTCTGCGGCCTTCGTTGTCTTTGATAATCATTAAAAAAAATTAAAGTTACTGATTCCTCTCTCATTCGCCTTAGTTGTCCTTTGTTCCTCATGTTCTCTCCTCTTCAGTCTCTATTTTTTTTTATGGAAATTCATTGATTTTAATATTTGCCACTACTGGAGCTTTATTATTATTATTTTTGGTTGGGAGCGATATAATATATATATGTATATCACTATGATTGTTGAAGTAGGTGATTAGTTAGTTGATTGTTAATCATAATGTCCTATGTTCTTTTTCTGTTTGTGCAGCAAATTTAAGTTTATTAGTTGCAATACAAGTTCATTCATGAATCATGTCTATTGTAACTTCTATTCATTCCGTGGTTAATTTGCTCCTTGACGATTCCAAATGTTTTCAGTTTTTCATTGGATTGTTAATTTTCATTTTTTTTGTATGATTTTTTTTCTCTCTTTGGTAAGTAATTCAATATTATTACCAACTTGCAGCTCAACAGGATGGCTACTTCCTCATAATGGCCAATATACCTGTTAAGGGCAAATTTTGGTTACCAAGCAGCACTAATAATACACATATTTTCATGGAACTTCAAAACTAATATTGTGTGCTTCTTACAATTAGTCTTTGTAAAGTGGTTAGTATGTATGAGCCTAGGACTATTTTCTCTGTTGTTATCTTATTCCACTTTCTTTGTATTTCCTGTAGATTAATAGTTGGACTTATTATTGGCAGGAATTGGTATATAAAGGCCAAAAAATTTATGATATTTTCTGATATATTTGCTGATATTCTTGAGTATAAATTTTAAAAGTGTGCTTGGGAGGCCATTGTCCATTCTTTTGAGAAGGATTATATCTACCTCGGAGAGGCTGAACAAATAATAATCCAAAATATAAACTATGAAATGTAAGCCCACACTTGCCCAATTGGTTTTTGTGAAGAATGTTGTAAAACTTGTAATGAGTATATGGTATAACATTTCACCAATGTTTTTGAATATGGTAAAGTCCTTATTAGAAGAAACAAGAACAAAAGATTCAGCAATAACTAGCAGAGCTGGAGCTTAAGGAACCTGACATTAAAAGAAGTGCAGCTTTGTCAACAGCTAAATATACAGAGGCGTGTCAAGAATTTGGATTGCAGGTTAGCTCCTCACACTTGGTTAAAAGTTGAAGATTTAAGTGGATGAATTGTATATTGTGATTGGTGTTAGCTTAATGGTAATTCTTTTTATTTTAAGGTTTGAACTTGTAGAGATTGTAAAATCACTTCGAGTCCATTCAGCAATATTCTGGAAGTAATAAATGGTGATTCTATGTCTAGGGTGATAGAGTACCGACTAATTAAGTAATGGCCTTTAAGAATATGGTCTAGTTTTTTTTATAAAAAATTAAAAATAATTAATGTGCCTAATTAATTTATGATAATAATGTTAATTTACCTAATAATATGGTCTGTTTTATTTTGCACAAACATTGAATTTGGCTTGCATCCATGCATTTCTTAATTGAGTAGTTATAAGTTTTGTAAGTTTCTTTTTTTTTTTTTGTCAAACTATGGAAAAATAAGTTATTGCACCTCTCTTTTCTTTTTTTTAAGAAGCTTTATTAAAACAGTTTGTGGCCAGTATGTTAGGTTGCATTGAAACAGTTTGTGACCACTAATAATTTACTATTCTTATTGAAGCAGTCTCATTCTCATCTCCAACTTATTGAAACTTCTGAATTTTCCTTGACTGAAATTTATGAATAATGCTATACTTCTTTTAATAAGAAATATATTCTTATAGTCCATGAACAATACGATTCAATGGACAAGCTTCATTGATAAGTAGCTTGATTGGTCTTTTTTTCTTTTCTTAAAGAACTAGAGAGCAAGAAAATGGTTGTTAACGACCAATTGAAGGGGGTTGGTGAACTTGATGGCAAGGCGGATGAAGTTGGAGAATTCAGGAGGCGCTCCAAACAAGATAATGGTGGCTAGAGCAGTGCTCATGCAGTTGATCTAAGTCAAAGCAAAGCTAATTCAAGAGTGCAGAAGAAACGAAAGAATGACAAAGAGAACTTGGTAATCGATGAAGAAGAGAACTTGGAAATCAAGGTACAGTGATTGAGTTGTTTAAAAGTAGTAAGTTGTCTGAATTGATATGTGCTAAATATCCAAATTAAAAGGAGCTTAAAATAAAATGGCTACCAATCTCAAGATTGCAATCAATGTGGATAATAAATATTTTTTATTCACCATTTCTACTATTCATCTAGACCAACTCATATAGATTTTTTTTTTTGGTTTTTCTTGAATGCTACAAAAGTATCTTCAATCCAGGTGTGCAATCCATCACTTTGTTGAAACAATAAAGTCTTTTGATAATTGTAAAAAAATGGCAGCCGATTCACTTGGATTTAGTGGCTTGGTGAGGCAATCCAACTAGCCAAGTTGGTTCTAAAATTGATTGAGGGTTTGGCAAAAAACTTTGATTGTACAACATCAAGTCTAAATGTCCATGGACATAAGTTGATGTTATCCCTTAATGAAGTTGAATGGATACTTGGACTTCTATCTAAGGGAGTAGATGTTGAAAACTTCAAAGCAAAGATATAGATGTCCATAAAGTGTTTAATTTTCCAAAATCAAGGATTGAAGTTTCCAAGCTCGTAGAAGATTTGAAGATTCGAAAATTCGAAAATTCTGCCCCCAAATGATGAGTTTAAAGCCAAGTTTATGCTTTATGTGGTCAGTATCGTGATTCGACTGAATACTTCATTGTACACTGTTAATCCAAAGTTTGTGGGCTTGTTGAAGGATATATCATCAATAAAAAATTTGAATTACGCTAAATTCACCCTAAAAGAGTTGGTCGATAGAATTAGATATTTTTAAGACAAGCAATCTAATGCTCGTTGGATATCTGGTATTGCTGGATGTGTGCTGTTATTAGAGGTAATTTATCTAACATTAAATAACTACTTTAATTC
The DNA here is from genome assembly GCA_037832335.1 of Carallia pectinifolia. Classification (NCBI taxonomy): domain Eukaryota; kingdom Viridiplantae; phylum Streptophyta; class Magnoliopsida; order Malpighiales; family Rhizophoraceae; genus Carallia; species Carallia pectinifolia. The sequence continues at coordinate 15,169,974 of CM075448.1, read as the reverse complement.
TTAGAAAAGTGAAGTGTTTGGAAATGACATTCTCTAAGTTAAATAACTGTTTTTTTTCTGTTACTGACAATGATTTTTTTTTTTAATTCAAACTTGGGATTTATTTCATGTTTTTTACTTGGAACACTTGACTATGGGGCTGTTGAAAATTCCATGGCACTTGCATAGTTTTCCATGGGGTCCCAGATTGGAATAATATTAATGTTGGCAACATTTTGAGTCATATATTAAAGATTGGAGGATATGATGAGCTAAATAGTATAAAAGTATAATTTTCTTTTGTGACTAGTACATATGAAGATGAAATAATATAAATGTGTAACATTATCAATCGTCTATGACATTGAAATTAAATATGTTTTTTTATTTTCAAATTTTCTAGTTACAGATTGAAATTCTTGGTGGTGAGGTGGATGTAGCTTCATCACATAGAGTATCTGTAATTTATATTATAAGACATTTTTAATGATCACTAAAAGTATCATTCTCATATAAGTCTAAGTTTGCATCATTTAAGGCAGAGTTAAAGACTAACTCGGGCTTATTCAAGGATGAGTTAATGGCTAAGACGATCTCATCTAAGGCTGAATTAAATTTTAAGTTAAAATCAAAGTTGATGACAATATTGAATTATGCTTCTGGGAAAGTAGCAAAGGCATATGCAAAATTGCCAAAAAAAAGCTTACGAAAGAGGTGATAGCCCTTACAAAGATCCTAATCCTTTAGTCATATATGATTTTGGGATAGGAAAAAAGGATCCAGTTGGGTTCAAACAAAAGGATAGCACATAAGGATTGTCACACAACCCATCCCTAAGGTTTCAAAATGTATAGGAGATCATAGAAATGACAAAGGTAACAAGGATGGTGTTTGTGAGGTTAATGGTCTCAATATGTCTTAAGGTATTAAAATTGCAAACAATCAGAAAGACAAAGTTATTGGTGCCAATTCTCAAAGAGCCAAATGTAAGAAGGATAAGCAAGCCCCTTTGCCAACAAAAGTTTTGTTAAAATAAAAAGTAAAATAAAAAAATACTTGTAATTCTTTCAATATTTGTTGAGTACAATTAGATATTTATAGAAATTTTATATCTTACCGTAGGGTCGTGAGATTGTACCTCACAATTCTAGTTCCAGTTTTAATATTGTTATGATACAGTCCAATAAAAAGACTCGTACCTCAAAGCGGCCGAACCTTCTCTCTACAGTGTTGAAAAAGGAAAAAGCAATTTCTTCTCATTTTCTTGATCCATAAGACAAGGGCAAATGAAAACCCAAGCAAGCACCTGAGCCCTTTTAGGTTTCACATCACCTATATTTTCATTATCGAGTAAAATATCACTTAGATGGAATATTTGTGGTTTTGGTAGTTTAACATACTGTTTTTTTATTTTTATTTATTAAAGTTATTGGTCTAATGGTCCCATGATTCTTTTTAGTGGTCCAATAATTTTGCATGTGTTTATATACAGTGAAAGTGCTACTAACATCAAGCTTGAATATATATTAATCAATGTTGTGCATGAGATTTCTCGTTATCTTTTGGAAGGCTCAAGATGGTCTAAGTATGTATATCAAATTTCTTGATTTTTTTAATTCTATATAATGACATGTTTTTTTATTGTCTGAATATCTTAGAAGTATGCTAATCTACTTAGTCGTAGTAAAGCAATCTGTGATTTTTGGCAAGTTATATGCCACAAGGAGTGATTTTGCTTCAATGCCGCTAAGAAAAACTATCACACCTCTAGTATGCTTATGCTTATACATAATTCTAAGTAAACCTACATATTAAAATTAATGTTTTCCAATTTATGATAATAATGCTCAACAGACTTTTTTTTTTTTTTTTTTAAGGAGATATTGGATGTTCTTGCCAACACTCCCACAATAAATGAGATTGTAAGGAGTGCTGAACGAAAGAATTAGTTTTTGCCCACAGAGTTTACAATATGCACCATATATATGTTAGTTTTATCAAATTCATTGACATTTATGTGGAAGGGACAGTTCGATTAATTGATGATTTCATAAATACACCTCTTATGTGTAGCAAATGGAGTTGGACACAAGACAGACTCGATCAATGGGTGCTTACATAGGGCATTTTAAATAGGGAAAAACTACATTCATGGGAAACATATCAACGGTTGAATATGTTTTTTTTTTATTGTTCCCAATTTCCATTGATTTTGTGGCCAATATCATTTCATGTGCTATTAATTGCTCAAATATTTATTCCAATCAATGAGGATTCGATACACTGGTACTTTTTGGTGAGACTGAAAGAACATCAAGCACTCATATTGGATAGTCTTAGGGGAAATTCGATGTCAAAGAGAGAAGCGAATGCTAAAGAATTGGTAATTATTGTCTAGTTTATTATTTTATGATGCAATATACAAAAATTGATACAATATTTCTATATTTGTTTTTCAAATGCGAGTTTTGGATGTTGTGTGTGCTGAACAAGAGTTTAATGAACTGTTGGATTTGGTGTTTTCAACCATTCGTGACTTTGAGATTATAACAATGAATGTCCTACAATAAACTAATATGTGTGTATCTAATAAAAGTTGTTTTATCTTATCAAAAAAAAAAAAAAAAAAGAGTTACATCTTTCTTACCTAACTTGTTCTGCGATCATCTTATTTACAGTGTTGGTACCATCGTACTCGTGATTCAAAATTTTTTTCTTTACATAGTCATTCATATATAAGTGCATACCTTCACAACGTGATGTCGTTCGAAGACCAGCAAAAAAATTGACCCTTTAGTTAACACTTTGCCCATAATTGCCAATTTTTGTAGTGCACTTGAAGCCAAGCATTGTTTTGGATATGATATTTATCTAGCATTTTAGCCCATATAACTTCAAATTCACTGTCTTCAACTTTTCCATTCATACACTACTTAAAATCAAAGACAAATTTTGGAATGTGGACTTATCGCATAGCATTTCACTCTAAATGCCAATTACAAAGCCAGTGTTTACTACTCAGTATCACACTCTCGATTGCAACTCTTATTGCTCTATCACCATCCGTCACAATACTATGTGACATTTAATTAGATATGCACAGAAGCAACTGATGTAACAATTATTTATATGAAGGGGTTTTTTCCATCCTTAAGCAAGGCACACCCAAAACTGATAGTTTGTTGGTGATGATTTACCCCGACAACCATTACAAATGGATTGTTATATGCATTTCATCGATAGCATGCATCAAAAGCAATAACATCATCAAAGCGAGCATAATCAGCTCGTGGCTTGGCATTTGAAAATAAAGGCTATCAAAAGTATTATCCTCGTTTAACATGTATTGGAAATAAAGACCTGGGTCAGACTGGTTCCTCAACTGAAAATGCTCTAAAACTGTCTTCACATTTGCCCCTGTAACATTTTTTAACCTCTTGGTTTGAATAAAATTATGCAAGTCCTTCTTTGTGAACCCAACATTAATATGCCCACCAAACAATTTTGTCATGAACTGTATAATTTGATTTGTTTTAACTCCTGCTGATCGCAATGAGTTTATAAAACACTTTTCACTAGTATTCATGGATTTATGATATCACATAAAGTTTACCATAGTCTGAGGGAGTAGGTCATGGCTGCGTTTGTTATTAAAGTCTCCTACAATCCATTTGCTAGTCTTATTCTCTAACCTGATTTGAAACATAGTTATACAATTTGACCGCTTCTTTGACAACCTCCGTATTCTTTTACCAACAAATGATGATTCACCATAAGCACCTTCTCTGTTGCACACCCACTTCATTTTGTTCTTATTAGTCCGAGAGTCTCATCGTCGAATACCAAAATTGTGTTTTTTACTAAACGCTGTGTGGAAAGCTTCTGTATCAGCCAATGTATCAAATACCAAGCTCTTGATTTCCATGTCGAACATAGATTTTATGCCATTTGCATCAAATGCCAATAAACAACTGATGACATCCCCATTATTATTAATTTCAAACTCACTCAATTCATCAACGCCCATCCGTTCACCATAATCCTCCACATCATTATTTATCTTTTGTTCCTCAGATTCACTCATGTCTTCAAAAAGAGAGAGCCACAAAACGAATCTCCAATAATGATGGCGCTACAGAGTAAACAGTTATGTAGACAAAGAAGCAAGGGATGTCAGCAGACGTTTGGGTCTTTTGAGACAAATAAAAGATATATTAGGGGATTGAAGATTAATCAGATACACAAAAACTAAAGAATTGGGGAATTCAAAAATTGGAGAATTAGGGATTTTGAACGTTGGTTTTATAAATGTTAAGAGATATGGAGTTTAATTGATTTTTTTTAAGGGAATATAATGCTATATACTTACATGGAATATAATTGGACAATTGGCTAATCCAAAATAATGGTATTTACACCAAAATCCAAAAATTAGGGTAATCCCCTCAATTATAATATTATTATTTTTCAAAAGATAATTATTATAAACAAAATTTTAAAAATTTTTCAAATATGAATTCAAACTCATAATTTAGATGGATTATTTCATTTATCACATTGATTTCAAATTAAAAAAAAAATTCACAAATAGATCTTATGTTTGGTAAAATTCACATAGAATGATCTACATTTTTTCTGTTTATTAAAAGTGGACAAATTTAGATATATTCTTTGTAAATGTAATGTTATTTTTGTCAATGTGCATAAGAAAATAATTTGTATCATTAGAATCATATTCATAAAATAAGTAAATTTTTGAAATATTTATTAAATGTGGGCAAGTTTGGATATACCAATTTCTTAATTTAAGTAATTGATTCATATGAATAAGCCAAATTTGACCTGCGCGTAATTTGCAAAAAAACAAAAGTAAACCATTAATCAGGAAAAGGAATTATGTGAAATAGGCCGAATTAGAATTTAAAAAAAAAAACAAAGTGATTTGAGTAACTACAAAAGTCGATGAAAATACTATTCAAAATTTGGAGTATTTTACTTAAAATTTGTGAAAATTAAATAATGTGTTAATTGAATATTATAGCTACATGAAATAAGCTCGACTTAAATAAAAATGGGTTGTTTTTACTAACTGGAAAAAGCATTAAAAAGGTTGTAAAAATTTAGAGTATTTTACATAATTTGCAAAAAAAAAAAAAAAAAACAAAACAAAACGTTAATACAAGTTTGAACTAGATGAAAGAGGTCGGATGTGAATAAAAAAAATGAGTGAATTTAGTAACTACAAAAATTAATCCAAACATTATTTAAATTTAGAGTATTTCACACGCAATTTGTGAAGATTAAGTAATACATTACTTGAATATTATAGCTACATGAAATTAGTCCGACTTAAATACAAATGGGTTGCTTTTAGTAATTGCATAAAACATTAAAAAGGTTGTAGATGTTTAAAGTATTTCACGTAATTTGAAAAAAAAAACAAAACATTAATAAAAAGTTTGAGCTACGTGAAAGAGGCTCGGTGTGAATAAAAAAGTGAGTGAATTTAGTAACTACAAAAATTGATCTAAACGTTATTTAAATTTGGAGTATTTCACACACAATTTATGAAAATTAAGTAATACATTACTTGGATATTATAGTTATGTGAAATTAGCCTGAATTGAATACAAATGGATTGCTTTTAGTAACTGGAAAAAACATTAAAACAGTTGTATAAGTTTAGAGTATTTAACGTAATTTGTGAAAAAAAAAAACAAAACCTTAATAAAAAAATTGGAGTTATGTGAAAAAAACTAGATTTGAATAAAAAATGACTGAATTGAGTAACTGTAAAAATCGATACAAATGTTATTTAAATTTAAAGTATTTCACAAGCAATTTGTGAAAATTAAATAATACATTACTTGAATGTTATAACTACGTGAAATTAGCCTAACTTGAATATAAATGGGTTGCTTTTAGTAACTGTAAAAAACATTAAAAAGGTTGTATAAGTTTAAAATATTTCACGTAATTTACAAAAAACAAAACAAAACATTAATAAAAATTTGAGCTATTTGAAAGAGGCCATATTTGAATAAAAAATGACTGAATTGAGTAACTACAAAAATCAATCCAAATATTATTTAAATTTAAAGTGTTTCACATGCAATTTGTGAAAATTAAGTAATTCATTACTTGGATGTTATAGTTACGTGAAATTAGCCCGACTTAAATAAAAATGGATTGCTTTTACTAACTACAAAAAAATTAAAAAGATTGTAGAAGTTTAGAGTATTTTACGTAATTTACGAAAAAACAAAATGTTAATAAAAAATTTAAGTTATATGAAAAAGGCCAGATTTGAATAAAAAAAAATGAGTGAATCGAGTAACTGTAAAAATTGATTCAAACATTATTTAAATTTGAAGTATTTCACATGCAATTTGTGAAAATTAAGTAATACATTACTTGAATATTATAGTTATGTGAAATTGACCTGACTTAAACACAAATGGATTACTTTTAGGAATTGCAAAAATTATCAAAAAGGTTATAAAAATTTACCGTACTTCACATAATTTGCACAAAAAAAAAAAGTCAAGTCTTAATTAAAAGTTAGAGCAGCATGAAATTACCCAACATTAGAAAAAAAAAAGGTGATTTGATTAATTGCAAAAGCAATCGAAGCGTAATTCAAACTTAGAGTATTTCATATGTAATATGCAAACGTTAAGCAGTATGTTAATCGAAAGCTAAAATTACGTAAATTGATAGGACTTGAATAAAAATGGGTTAATTTGAGTGATTGGAGACTGAAATTTTGTAAATAACTATTCAAGATTGAATTTGCCAAGTGTTATTCAAATATTCTTTTCTATAACAACTATTCAATGGGAAATTTTAAAAAAATTTTGACAAAGATCTTGAATATATTACTTTGTTGAAATTAAGATTAGAACAAATACAACTATATTTTCATATGGAAAATAGATAACGAAATAAAAAGTTTTTGTTTCGAAAAAAAAATAAAGTGAATTTTGACAATAATAACATAGTGTGGTGGCAAACATAATATTATACTCTTAGTCCTAATAATAAAAATTCAAACTTTGAGACTAATCAACGGAGAAAGACAATCTTTTTGGATTTTTATTCACTTTTATTATTAAACATCTAATTTTTTATGTGAATGACTTAACACTTTGGGCATAGATTAGTTGACAGTTAGCATACATAATTTTATGGTTATAAAAATCATTTACTATAGATGTGGCATTTGTTGCCTTGTACTTTTATTACATGAAATATAAAGGTTAGTTTATTTTTTTTAAGAAAAATTTAATTTTAAAATCACTATTATATGTTTTCAAAAATGAAGGATCAATAATAGGGTCATCCATATGAATATATCTTTTTTTTTTAAGTCATCCATATGAATATAACTTTAATAGAAAAAAAAAACAACAAAAAATCAAATAAAACAAATTTTTAAAAGTTTGAAGTGGGACAATATAATAAATTTATGTAAAAGGGTATAGAGAGGGAATCTAAAATTAGATTCCCTCTAAAATGAAGAAAAAAAAAAAACTAACAACCTTTGCCTCCTATCAAAGTGATTTTTTTTTTCTTACTTTTATATGGTAACCTATAACATGTATTATCCATTGCTTTGTTATGTGAATTATTCTTAGTCTTCTAAAATAGGAGTAAAATTAAAAAAACCCTTAGTTTGTAGTTTCAACTTACCTAGTCGTCTGCCTTGCTACCTTTTTTGTCCCGCTATCTTTCGTGACCATGCGTAGAGGTAGAGTTTGAACTGCTGAGCATTTTTAACACGGAATAGGGTACAAATTCCCTTTTTTGGGGCGTCCAAAGTGTTACTTGAATAAAACCAGAAAGAAATTCGTTAAAAGGACTGGGATATTTTTTTGTGATAAAAAAAAATATATCTCATTATTTTATTTTTATTATAAAAAATATAACTGTAATTTTATAAAATTATCCTCTTATTTTAATCGGACAAAAATTTGAGTATCCAAAAATCGTGTTTCATAACCATACTCTTTTAATACTAATTATTTCAAGCAATCGATGTTAGAAGATGTCATAACGTGGACACGTGGGCCATATGACAACTAATCCAAACTCTTACTTTTATGGTTCAACGACTAAACATAGCTAGTTGAAACTTGAAAAGGTGCCGGTTGAACTGCAAGACCTCTTTATCGACCTTGTTTTGTATCTAATGATTCGGATTGAACCAATCCCCGTGATGGTTCCCTTGCGTTTGCGGTTGCCGTTACATGCCCAATCCGCAGCCTTTTACTCATTTGTCTTCGACAACTGTATTGCAATAAATATCCCTTGCCTTTTTGGTGCAATTTATTATTATAGTCGATCTTGACAAGTTTTTGAAGCATTGTTTAATGACAAACATCTCATAAGAGTGGAAGATATGCTTAATGCCCGAATTTTCCTCCCGATTTCCACATCAAATGGTCAGACTTCGAATTGAATGCCGAAGCCTAAACCCGTCCTTTCATCTCATTATCATTCTCAAACGTCCTTCTCTTTCTCAATTACTATTATGTATGCAGGTTCACACTTTGGGATAGCAGTTGGTAGGTGGTTGCTACAATGGAGTTGTTGCACTTCTAGCATGTAATGTATGAGATTTGTTATCTCTTCTCTGTTTGTATCTATTGAGATGTAGAATCCTTTTGACAAAAACAAGAATATGGGCAGCCTTTTTCTTCAGGAATTCAACAAACACGCTTCTTTCTTTTTCGAAGAGAAGATCAGGGTTGCTCACATGGCCCTAACAAATGCTAGAGCAGCAGAGCTGTAAGTCTGTTGTTTATTTCACGGGAAGATAATTTGATTCCTTAACTCTTTGCTTCGCTTGAATATTGTACATGTCTTGTAATTTGTTGTGAGATTAAAGATTGACAGAAGAAGCCAGAAATGGTGATCTCCGGCCGCTGGACACACATATCACGGATGAGATTTTCCAGGCAGCCTTTGAAGTTGCTATTACTGAGAGAATCATGGATGTTCCACGCAAGAGCTTTCTATTATCAGGGTTTTCGTTTAGTTATATTCACCAGTAGAATTTGTGGTCTCAATTGATTTTAGCTTTTCCTTTCTATCTTGCGATTCTGGTTGAAGGAGTTCAACCGGAAAAATTGGCAAGTTGCTCACGTGACCGTATTACTATTAGAACACCCGCTAATCCATGAGCCTCCGACTGTTGCAGATGAGTTTCAAGGTGGTCAGGATATCATTATACGTTGACGAGAGAGACTCACGTTTCCCAAAATTAATTCCTAATGGGAACTTGTAGATTTTATCTTCGTTCTTTTTCCCCTCGCAGATTCAATTGGGGTTTGAGCATTAGAAATTTATCTGAGAAAGTCTTGAATCTCCTTGAAGATGGGTACTTCTCAAAGAAGAGAGAGAAAGAGCCTGTGATTCAGCGAGGAATACAAGGATTTGGCAGTTTTTCCCAACAACCATCTTCAAAAGACCAAAGCTTCAAAAGCATGGGCTCTGGAAAACCTGAAATACGTAATTCTAACTATACTACCAACCAACATAATCGAGAAAATGAGACTTCAACCCCAACTCCAAAAGCACCAGAAGCGCAGGGGAACAATGCCCCATTACTTGAAAACCAAGAAAAGATTAGTGAAGGTATCCATACACGAAGATCACCCATTTAATCACAAGGATAATCACACAACAGCACCTCTTCTTTCTCGACTGATATGGTATGTTCTTAATATTCTTTTCTAACTCTTCTCTGCCTTTTAGAAAGTGTCGATGCTAACAGACGTAATGTGCAAATAAAATTTGCAAAAAGCAAGAGTATCTCTCATGGAGAGGATTCGTGTGCGCATTGTTTCTGTAATAGCCGACAACATTTCTATTCGCATCCGACACTAACTCAGAGTGGCCAAAATTTGATATGAACGAACTCCCCCCAGCCCATAAACAAATTTTGCTAAATGGGGGATATTCAAGAGCCAAATTTCTTCAAAAAAAAAAAAAAATGAAAGAGATGGAACAATTCGGCAATAAAATCCTCACCTTCTCAAAGTCATCAGTCCAATAGCAGAATAATAAACTTCTGGATAACAATGCTAAAATGAAAAGGGTTAAAAGCTGAACCACTTCTTTGTGAGAAATAGAACAGTTTTTTGACAACCCTGTTCATTATATGTTTAGAAGCATTTCCGGTGCACAATTGATGGTCCACTTCTTTCTGAGAAATAGAACAGTTTTTTTGACAACCCTGTCATCATATGTTTAGAAGCATTTCCGGTGCACAATTGATGGTCCAGACTCATCATACTCTGCCTTGGCAATCCACATCTGTGCAGCAAAAATACATCAAAAAACAGTATGAAAATTAACTCCCAAAATAAAACTAGTCTTGTGCATTTTTGTGCATGGACTTGAACTAACCTGCTGGAAGGTGCTAAGGGATGCCAGGATGGAGCCACCAATCCAGACACTGTACTTTCTCTCTGGCGGTGCAACCACCTTGATTTTCATGCTGCTAGGTGCTAGTGCAGAGATTTCCTTGCTCATTCTGTCAGCAATGCCCGGGAACATGGTCGAACCACCACTGAGGACAATATTGCCATACAAATCTTTCCTGATATCAACATCACATTTCATGATGGAGTTGTATGTGGTCTCATGAATGCCTGCTGCTTCCATTCCAATCATGGATGGCTGGAAGAGGACTTCTGGGCAACGGAATCGCTCAGCACCAATGGTGATGACCTGTCCATCAGGCAATTCGTAGCTCTTCTCAACTGCTGAGCTTGTTTTGGAGGTCTCCATCTCTTGCTCATAGTCGAGAGCAATGTAAGCCAGCTTTTCCTTCATGTCCCTCACAATTTCACGTTCAGCCGTGGTGGTGAAAGTATATCCACGCTCTGTGAGGATCTTCATAAGGTGATCAGTGAGGTCACGGCCTGCCAAGTCAAGACGAAGGATGGCATGTGGGAGGGCATACCCCTCATATATTGGGACCGTATGGCTGACACCATCACCAGAGTCCAGTACAATACCTATGCAGCAAATCCACAACCATCACACCGAATACTACCAAGAAAAAGTACAATCAAACAGAAATCAAAAGTAGCTCCAAAATTTTTGCCCAAATTAAGGCAATTAGATGAAGCAGAAAAATCACAAAAAGGTATTCTGTGCAGCATAACAGATCTCACACTGGAGGCATATTCCATTATCTGTGATATAGGCTAAATCAACATAATCATTCAAAGACTTACCAGTTGTACGACCACTAGCATACAAGGATAGAACAGCCTGGATGGCAACGTACATAGCTGGAGTGTTGAAGGTTTCAAACATAATTTGGGTCATCTTCTCACGATTAGCTTTGGGGTTCAGAGGAGCCTCAGTAAGAAGTACCGGGTGCTCTTCAGGAGCAACACGAAGCTCATTGTAGAAGGTATGATGCCAGATCTTTTCCATGTCATCCCAGTTGCTCACAATTCCATGCTCAATTGGGTATTTCAAAGTCAAAATACCTCTCTTGGACTGAGCCTCATCACCAACATAAGCATCTTTCTGGCCCATTCCAACCATCACACCAGTGTGACGAGGACGACCAACAATGCTGGGGAAAACAGCTCTTGGTGCATCATCTCCCGCAAATCCCGCCTAAGAGCAAACAAAGAAATCACTTCTCCAAAAACAGTCCACAAAGATCATCAGTTAAAAACATTTCACTAATCCATTCCCCCGCACCACCCCTGCACCACCTCCCCAACCCCCTGCAGGGGTATTATGAACAGAACATCCAGCCTAAGAAAAAACAAAGTTATTGCTTCCCTGAAAGGTAAAACATAAGAGTGAAGCTAATGACTAAAAAAAAATTTAATAATAATACAATAATAAAATAATAATGATTACCAATGTGACCAATTGGCCATGGTCAATAGCATTATAATAATCAGGTGTGTTTGGATTAGGCTGTAGAAACGGGATTTTAATCTAAAGAAATGAAACTGTAGCAGATATAACATGAGAATTATTTATTTTAAAAGCAAACAATTGCTTTCTATAACAAAACATACAAAGACAATAACTTCCATTTCTCATTTTCACAAAGAATTATAGCAAGAAAATATTCCAAAAACCTGATACACACCTTAACCATTCCTGTTCCATTATCGCAAACGAGTGGCTGAATGTCCTCAGCTTCTGCCATCTTCTACTGCCTGCCATAACACAATGAGGTCAACCAAAACAACAACATTTCCCCATTTTCTTCATTTAATCGTGGAAGATCGTAATCAAAAAGGTAAACGAGTCTATTTACGCCCCAAAAAAACATTGTTAAAAGAAAAAGCAGTATCGGAACAATCATGCATTGATGCAACAACTAAACAATCAGCATCAAAACAAGATATCAGATATCACAGAACAATACGATTGTGAAATTGAATTCCATATCAGAGAACACAAGAAATATTACAATTTCAAATGGATGTACAATGTTATGACCCATGCATAATCGCATTTCTTACCATGTTCAGTCCCAAACAATGAAAGAAACAAATATTAAAAAGAATTTAAAAAAATAGAAAAACAAAACTCTCTTCCTTATTTCAATATCAAGTACTTTTCTTTTTCATTTCTCATTCAACCACAACAACAATTTAGATCCGATCAAATTATACAAAACAGATTGATTCCGAAATACCTCAGAATTATTCATAAAAAATAAATACATAGATACACAGATCAAAACAAATATTCTGTTTCTGCTCAGTGCCAAACACATTCAGCAATCAAACAAATAACAATAACAGTTAATTAATCAAAAAAAAAAAAAGATCTCAGATTTCATTTCATTCCACCAATCAGAATCCAAAAGACGGAAAACAAGAGTGAAGACTTTAAAATAAACTAAAAAAACAAACAAACACCAGATCCAAGTGCACGTCCGACAGATCGGAGAGAAAGAAGAGGAAATCGAAAACTATGAAAGAGCATATCACCTTAATGGAAGGAAGGAAGTAAAGATAGAATCCGAGAGGGGGAACGAAACCAACAACACGGAGAAAGAGCGAGGCTCCAATTATTCTCCGCCTTTTGAAATGGAAATGGGTGTTTGGTCATTATATTGGATCCCCAGATGCGATGTGGTCCGTTGATATCTTTTTCTCTCTTTTTTTTCTTTTTTGTTATATTTTCCAGCTCTTTCCGGTTTTCCAGTCATTTTTGTTTCTCTTCTTTATTCTTCTATTTTAGTCTTTCATCTTTCTTTAGTCATTACTATTTAATTAATCATAATAATTAGTAGAAGGATGGCAATGGAGGTTGTGTTTGATTATTTCATCTTCACCGTCATTTTTAATTGGTGAAGTTACTTCGCTGAAAATTTTATAAAACATGTATTTTTTTTTCTCCTTTTTCTTCCACTTAAGAAAGGAAATTAAAGAGTTTGAAAATGGTAATTTTCGACTACAGAGTGTAAAATAAAATATAAACTATTTGATTTTGAAGACTAAGTGTCGTTGTTTTATGCCAATTATTTTTGTCCCTAACACTAAATTAAGAGTTTGTGTGTGTTTGGAGTGGATAATAGTGTGGAAACTCTCTAGACTGGCCACACAAGATTTAGTTTATTTATTTGACTAAAGGAATTTAAAAAGAAATGATTTGAATAAAATTTTTTTTCTATTATATAAATACTAAAATTAGGCATAAAATAATAACATTAAACTATTATTTAAATCTAAATCTGAACAGTTAATTACACTGAACCCACCAAACAATCAATGATTAAGATCAAATGGTAGATCAATATCATTATTTTGTATTTAAATTTGTGTACATGTAATTTTTTTGATTTGTAACCCTCTTCCTTTGAAAAAATAAGTTTTACTGCTCGACGAACACTGCATTAGGACATCTTCTGGATTATTATGCGAATAATGTGCATCAACGCCTGCAGCATTCCACCATTTTTTGTGATATCATGCCAAATATAGCAGCAGTACCCTACCTTGGCAAGACGAATAAGTATATTACGTTTTCCATCTTGCCATAATTTAAGTAGTTCAGCATTTTTCCAGTGTTATTATCATGACCAATGAGACTGTTAGCATGACAGGCCAACCTATACCACTTACCGCCCCCAACGATGCAAGCTGGAATATATTATCCATGCAGCTATGTAAGTTCCACACCGCCAATTTATAGTTTGACTGTGAATGAAGGAAAAAAATAACTTATAATTATATTAAAGATCCGAAAGGACACAAATCAACAGATAGTACAATCGCTGAAATTTGCAGAGACCAGAAGAGGCAAAACGCTTTGAGAGGATTCCTAAATCGTCGATGTTTTTGTGCTGTCTAAATGTCATGTCTACTGTCTTCAAGCCACAGGGTGAAAACATGATTTCCACTTTGTGTCTGTTCGAATAGACCATCGTCCGATGTTGATGCTGCTGAAGTAACATCGTTGGGTCAATTCTACAAGAAAGGCGGCAGTATAACCCACCGGCGTGGATATTTAGGCCGTCCATCTTTGCCATCAAACAGCTATGGAAAACAAGAGGAAAGTTAATGCTGAAAACAGATGCAGCAGAATTTCAAAAAGAAAAAGAAAAAGAAAAAGAAAATGAAAATGAAATCTTCACTTTTACCCTGTTGATGTTAGCTTGTCATCAGTGATAGAAATGCACACCAAAAAGGCTCAGAAAAGTAGAAACAGGCCTAAGTTTAACATAATTTTTAGCCATGCCAACAGATCCGTCACATTGACACCTCTTTAGCCTGTGATTTGGTAGTAATAGTACTATTCAAATCCAAATTGAACTCCTAATAGAAAGATTGGGGCAAAAACTACTAAAATCAGTGCAAACTTTATCATTGTAATCAATGACAATCTTGATTCTTGACAGAAACTTCAAGCCAACAGGGACCAGACACGCATAGATCCAGAGATGCAATGCAAAGCATAGTAAGTATGCACTCCTCTATTTTACGTGGTACAGAAATATTAGTTGGAATCTGCCATGTGATATGACCAAATACAGAAGAACATAATACACGCTCATAAGGTCTTATTGCGACTGGAGTTTGCATATTGATATGCAAAATGCAAAGCGAAAAATCAAACCTCAACTGAGGCCGGCTTATATGGATGTGGGATCCATGGTTTCCAAATCTTTATATTAAACATGCAAAAATATGAAGCCCCTATTCGCCCGCCGGCCTGGGGGGGTGGGGGGTGTGGTGGGGGGATTACGGGGTTACCTTCCTTAAACGGCGGTGCTTTGTCAAGGCCCAATTGGTCATGATTCCAGTAGCAACCACTAGAAAGACATATCCCGCAACAGTCTGTGTTGCAATGTTGAAACCCAACCATTGATAGATCTCTGTTGTGTAATTTGCACAGGTCACAACATCAAAGAGAAACCCACGAGGGATTTGATACCCTCCACTTCCATCCGGACTCCGAAGATTCCTCAGAATCAAATGGCAGTATAAATTTGAAACTTGACAAAATAAACCAAAGGCAAAGCCAATTTTCATCTGAAGATCGTTAACAGGGGTATAAAGTGGATGGTTCATGTAATAAGCAATGTAGGAGCCAAAAGTCCAATAGTAAGCACAGTTCCGGAACACATTTAAAAGAGGTGAAGTGGCATGGCTAAATCGGTGCACAAAAAATGTTTCCATGATACGTTTGAAGTAGTGGAAGCACCAATAGTACAAAGCATATGTTTGGACAGGGTGGATGACCCGCTTCCCCTTATAACCAAAGTATTGGTACACAGGGAAGTAGAAGAAGACAGGGTAAAGGACCAAAGGGCCCAAGTACTCCCAGAAAAAAAGTGTCCGATAGGAGACTTGTGGACCCAAGTCCTTGAAAACTACCGTTAAGTTGTCCAAATTTCCATCACAGTATTCCTTAAGACTCTTCTTGTATGAAAGAACTACAGGTCTCTCCTTCGATCCCGGTGGAAGAGGAAGGGTCAGCCGCTGTCTTGAAGGATAGAATTTCCTGGCTGTTGAAGCAAGGTATGTAAAACGGCTTATACAAACCAAATAAGATCTTATATATTCATTTGTTTCACACCAAAATACAAGGTACATGACATATCGTTTCATCAGCTAGGCAGTATGGGTTCACAATCAAATCAAATCAAAAGATGTACACACATGCACACAAGGAAGCAGCATTCCTCATATGACAGATCCGAGACACTCAAATTTCGGGTTTCTGTCCCTCAAAAGAAAACTAACAGCTTTTTCAATCAAAATTTCAACAATGATCCATTCTTTAGAAAGATAAGATAATCTCCATCCTCCCAGGCTCCCCCCTCCCGTGTTTTTCTTCTCCACCGGCCACCAGTCACCACCCAAAATACACTTGCCAAAAAGTAAATGAAATAAAGAGAAAAGGCTATCCAGGGCTTTATCATAGATCAGTTCTCCGGTGTAAGCATGAAACTTCAGAGCTTCCAGTAACTTAGACAAGATGAATCACAAAAACAGAACAAACAGGATAACCACATATTTCAAGCATTAAGAAATAAAAATGGAATTATACCAGCCTTGAGGGCGGAAACAACCCCCCCCCCCCCTCCCCCAACAAACACATAAATGATACCCGAAACACTCCATGGACAAACAACGAATTTTGAGTCAATAGGCAGATGTCTTGGGAGAAAAAGCGTGTATTAAATCCTTTCAATGGAAATGTCAGCCTAAAACAGTCAAGAATCATATCTCACCAGTATCTATCAATTCAATCATGACATGGGATTACTTTCCCTCCAATTGTAAACATACTCAAACACAAAAAGAGGTCGAGTAATTAAATTCCGCACAAAAATTCCAGTATCTGTGACATCAGGTTTGAAAATACAAGAAAAATTGTGCAGATTAAACTTACTCCGACGGCTGTGACATCAGATTTGAAAATACAAGAAAAATTGTGCAAATTAAACTTACTCCGACGGTGAATTGCCTCCTGCAGATCAGTCACCGTCGCCTACAAAACAACCGAAAAGAACGCAAGACACACAGTTACAATCCCAAAGATAATTGCTTTTGCAGCGATTTTTGGAAAAGGATATGCAAAATGAATAAATACATTAATAAATAAATATTTACTTTCCTGTATTCGAGAATAATCAAAAAGCTTATTTAACTGAATCTCACACCAACTAGTTTCTTCTTCTTCTTCTTGTTTTTTTTTCCTCTTCCAGGTCTTGATATGGAACTTAGCGAACAAGTCAATAATGTTTTTTTCTTTTTTTCCATTTCAAATATTCTCAGCAACAAAAGCATACTGAAGCGAGAATAGATAAAAGAGGGAGAGAGAGAGAGAGAGAGAGGAGAGTACCGAATCACTGAGCTCAAGGCCTCCTTTGACGACCTCTCTGCCACTGCGTGAAACAACAGTGACCTTCATTTCTGTAGATCTAATCAGCAGAGAGACGGGCTTTCAGATTTTGAATTGTGGAACTGAAAGGCTGGTGATGGAGATTTATAATACAATAACCACATGCACAGCTGCCCGGAAACAGGAACATTGAGGATGGTGGTTGTCAGGTCAGCGAGATCTAAAGACTTTACATAGCAGTGTTTGGGCTTTGGGGCCACGTGGGAGACGGAATGGAAGCAACTACTTCAGACGACTGATTTTTTCGGATACAAGCAGATTCATGATGATTATATATATACATATATATAATATTTTATACAGTATATAATTGACATATAATAAAAATGTATAAAATAAAGAGAATCTTTATATATTATTTAAAATGTTTTGTATAAAACACTTTGTATTTTATATAAAATTATATTATGTAAAATTATTTTATATAAAATTGTGTGTCTTTGTGTATCATTATTATTATTTTTTTTTTTGATCTTGTCAAAACTTATTAAAAGCGGGGGTTGGGGTAGGGGAACTACCCATTACGAGACTGATGAACCTGCACACCTCCCTTAATTAACGACCCTGGATCTCCATTTGTTTTTCGTCTTATAAAGGAATGCTGTTGTTCGTTGGTAGAAATTGGATACCATCACATCATTATCGTACGGCTGCGTGTGTCTTTCCATCATTGACCGTCTTACCTGCCCAATATGAATGCCATGTGGACCAAACACTCCAGACCTGATGAACCCGGTTTCATTGGCCATGCCCCCAGCTGGGCCTGGTTGGCCTGTGCCGGGGTTGAGTGGCGGTCCGAGCCCGACTACCTGCCAAAATTATTTTTGGTCCATCGGATCGGATCAAAGAGTCAAATGGAGTCCTTGGACATTTGACCGAACGACGTCGCATCAGCCAAAGTCGGGAACAAGCAGTTATTTTATTTTTGTGCTGGACATCGCACGCACAAGAAGCTAGATTTCTTGGAATTGGATTCTTTTGGAGTCTTTAATGAACATGACCCATCTTGTGTAAACCGTTAATCATAAAATTGGACCACGTAGTCAGACACTTCAGTTTTAATTCTAGTTTTGAGCTTACTCTAATTTGAGTTTTTATATAGTTTTGATTGTGAGTACTCTCTAATTTTACTTTCAATATAGTTTCGATTTTTAAACTTTTTTGAAAATTTTGAAAATTTTATTAGCATTTTAAAATTTTCAAACATTGATTTGACTGTAATAATTTATAAGCAAAGATATAAAAGTTTAAAGAAAATTTTAAAATTTGTGCACATAGGGTACTCATAAAGGCAGAATTTGGAAATTGAAAAAATGGTTGTGTCCTTAGGCAACAACGTCAAAACTAGTTTTTATATATTTTTTAGTTTTTGGAATTATGTTTTTTTTATGCAGTTTCACTAAAGGAACTACACGTAAAACTTTGCTCAAAAAGAAAAAAAAAAAAAAAAAAAAAAAAAAAAAAACGCACCAAAAAACCACCCCTTCAACAACTTCGGTTGGTTTGGAAAGCGTGGAACCGATTCTTATTTTCCATCTAATTCCTAGTTGGTCGGGTTTTAGTTTGATTTCAATTTGAATATAAATTGTGGCCAGATGTATCTATGTACATTTTATATACAACATTAACGTACAAAATGCAAATATATATAAAATATAAGGATTACACATATATTATATATAAACATATTTCTGAGACAAAAATATCATTGACTCATTTAAACATAATTATGTTTTACACTATATGCAAGATGTTTTATATTATACAAACAACATTTTATCTAATATAAAGGCGATTTTATAATGCACAATAAATATTAATGTAAAATTTTTTTATGTTATAGAAAATATTATCCATGTAATATAAATTGATTTTTTGTATAAATTTTTATTGTATTTAATTGAATCTATAAGATTGTGTGGCCCTTAATAAAAAATCCTATTATATAATATAGTATATACTTTGATGTATTCTTTCAAATGTGTCTAATTTCTACTTCTGTTAATTCGACTGGTCAGATTTGATCCTAACAGCACTAAATAGATCTTGGAATTGTACATATAAGGTTCAGTGAAATGAGCGCGTTCAACTAACTGTATGAGTAAGGACGGATGGAGGTGGCGGCCGGGGGGGCTTGCCCCCTTGCATCCACCATGCAAACGTTTTCATGAGTTAATTTATACCCAATTTTATATAAATTAATTTTTGCTTTCCCTCAACTTTAACGTCCCACAATCTCAGTAAAAGTTCTTTTACTACAAAATCTAGCCCACACTCATTTGAAAAATATTATTATTTTGTACTAAAACAAATCATTGACAATAAAACATGAAAATGAAAAGGAAGAGACAAATATTTAAGTCCTATTTCTTAAGAAAATTGTTTTAATGTACTCCTACAAGTTAATATGTATATATATAAGAGATCAAGCAGGATTAAAAAATAAAAAATAAAACCCTTAGGGCCTGTTTGGAGACGCTGTCAATTTTTTTTTCTATTTTTCATTTTCTGTTTTTAGTTTTTGCTGTTTGCTGAATTTTTGTATTTATTACTGTCAATTTTTATTTTTTTTTATAAGAATAAAAAAAATATATAGAAAAAGGATAATGAAAGAAATGGTAAAAAGAATATAAATATAGAGAGAAAAAAGGGGGGGAGAGAGAGAGATAGAGAGAGAGAGAGAGAGAGAGGGTAGAGAGAGAATGAGTAGAGAGAGAAAAAGGAGAGAGAAAGAGAGAAGAAAGAGAATGAGTAGAGAGAATGACAAAAGAGAAAAGGTTGAGAAAGAATGAGCAAACATAATAGTAGAGAGAGAAAAATGAGAGATAGAAGGTTGAGAGAGAATGAGTAGAGAGAATGGTAAAACAAGAAAAAAGAGAGAGAGTCTGGGTAGAGAGAGAATGACTGGAGAGAGAAAAAGGAGAGAGAGAGGGTTGAGAGATAATAGTAGAGCGAGAAAAAGGAGAGAGAATGTGGGTAGACAGAAAGGAGAGAGAATCTGGGTAGACAGAGAATGGTAGAGAGAAAAAAGAGAGAGAGAGAGAGAGAGAACGAGTAGAGAGAATGATAGAGTAAGAAAAAAAAGAGAGAATGGTAGAGAGAGAAAAATGAGAGAGAGAGTGAGTATAGAGAGAATGAGTAGAGAGAATGGTTGAGGGAGAAAAATGAGAGAGAGAAACAGAGAGTGGGTAGAGTGAGAATTAGTAGAGAGAATGTGAGAAAGAGAAAAAGGAGAAAGAGGGTAGAGCAAGAATTAGTAGAGAGAGAAAAGAGAGAGAGGGTAGAAAGAGAATAGTAGAGATAGAAAAAGGGGAGAGAGGGTAGAGAGAAAATGATAGAGATAGAAAAAGAAGAGAGAGGGTAGAGACAGAAAATAGAGAGAGAGGGTAGAGAGAGAAAAGGGACAGAGAGGGTAGAGAGAAAATGAGTAGAGAGAGAAAGAGTAGTGAGAGAAAAGATATAGAAGGACAGAGAGAGGATGAGTAAAGAGAGATATGATAAAGAAGATAAATAGAGAAAGAAAATGTTGTAAGAGAAAGTATAGAAAAAAAAAGTGAAAAACAAAATCGGAAAGCTAGTTTTTATTGTTTTCCCAATTTATTTTTTTCTTTGAAAAACACTTTTAATTTTTCAACAAAAAACAGAAAATAAAATCAATACCAAATTTGTTTTATGTTTTTTTTGTGAAAAATAAACAGAAAACAGAAAACAGAAAACAAAATCCATTCCAAACGGACCCTTAACTCGTGAATTTTTTTTTTAACTTGTTGATCTTGTGGGCTAAAAAATCGAGGTACAAAATTCAGTCTGATATAATCTATTGCCTAAAATTTCTTATCCAAATTTAATACTAAACATAAAAAACAAAAAAAATTAAAGAAGATCAAGTCATGTCTAATCGTTACTTATATATAAAAAGATATTTAACATAACATATGAAAATTATTATTCAAAAGTTTCAAAATTTAAAAACTCAAGAAGAATAGTTGTATATTTATTATTTATAATAACCAATATTATTTTTAATTATATGTATGTTTTGTGTGTTTATATATATGTTTCAAGGTTATGTTCATGCATATACTCTTGACCCCGAAAATAGTTAAGTTTATAA
The DNA here is from genome assembly GCA_037832335.1 of Carallia pectinifolia. Classification (NCBI taxonomy): domain Eukaryota; kingdom Viridiplantae; phylum Streptophyta; class Magnoliopsida; order Malpighiales; family Rhizophoraceae; genus Carallia; species Carallia pectinifolia. The sequence continues at coordinate 15,148,469 of CM075448.1, read as the reverse complement.
CATAAATACTCATGTCATATGGATTTAGAATGCTTTGAAATCCATAAAAGATAGTCCTCTAAATAGGAGTTTATTAGAAGAATAAAGGGAGAGAGTGACAATGACTCACTAACCATAAATTTCTAAATTGAAATTATGTGAGGTTTAAATTAGGGTTAAATGCATTTAACTCCCTGTAGTTCAGTTGTTTTGTATTTTATCCCCCTGTGGTTTTAATTTAGGCAATAAACTCCCTTTTACTTTTCAATTTTAGTAATTAACCCCCCTAACAATAATTTATTAAATCAATTAATAGAAATTAACCATAATTATGTTGTTTTATGATTACACAAACTTCATTATATTTCATGTAAAAGTTAATTATGAATACTGTCTCAAATACTTTTAAATCAATATGTGCAATACACTGACAATAATAAAAACTGTGAAGTAAATAATATAGGATGTAGTTAAAGCACATACCGAAATTCAATTTAAGAAATAAGTGATATATTTTTTGTAGAGAAAAAAATAACAATTACAAAATAATATAATTTTGACTAATTTTATTGATTTAACAAATCACTGTCATAGGGGGTTAATTGTCAAAATTAAAAAGCACAAAGAGATTTATTACCTAAATTGAAATTATATGGGGGTAAAACGTAAAACAACCAAACCACAAGAGAGTTAAATGCATTTAACCTTTTAAATTATCATGGATAATGAGTTGGACATACACAACAATTCACATTTATTTTCTTCCATATTTGCTGATGTTGGTTTTGATCAATGCAAAAGAATGTCCACAACATTTTCTAGATCAAGTTTGTGAAGTAGTAATTACTCAATAGTTGATAAAATTGCAAGGCCAAGAGATATTGGCAATTTTGAGCATCAATCAATCAACATCAATCAATCAAAATTTCTTAAAACTAGGAGCAAGTTGCAAGTGATTATAAGTAGAATAGTATCATAAGAAGAATACTGAAAAAATTTTGAAGAAGCTTTATCACAGGTCTCTAATGACTGCGACAACATGCAGACAAATCCATAATGTGACAATAATGATCCAAACTATTGATTGACTTCTTTTGTTATTTTTATAGCGCAATTATACCCATTTTGGTCCTAAACCTTTACAGGTTTTTTTAATTTAGTCCTAAACTTTTCAACTTTTTCAATTGAGTTATAAAACTTTTCAGTTTTTTTGCAAACTAGTACTTCTGTTAATGGAAGTTCGTCAACTCGTTATCTCCGCTTGGCCAATAGTTAATTTTAATGGTTTGACTAACTTCCATTAACCGAAGTACTAGTTTGTAATAGAACTGAAAAGTTTAGAATTCGATTGAAAAAATTGAAAGATTTAGGACTAAATTGAAAAATCTATAAAAGTTTGAAACCAAAATGTAATCTCAAATTCAAATTGAAAGGTTTAAGAACAACATTGTCTATTGATTGCACAGGTGGTGAAAACCATATAACCTACTCAAAGATGCCAAAATCAGATTTTATTATTACATGTGGCAGTATCGGGCAAAAATGTTTGCCTTCAAAAGAAGAAACTATTGGCCGTAACCGCTGTCCTTGTTATACGCATCCCGATTGTGAGTATTGATGAGAATAAATAATATGAGATTAGTCGATGAGAATAAGTAGAGTTTTCTCCCTATGAATGGACAGCAGTTATAACCACTAATTTCTTCTCTTGGAGGCAGATATTTTTACTCGAAACTACCACATGTAATAATAAAATTTGATTTGGGTAGCTTTGAGTAGGTTACATGGTTTTTACCGCCTGTGCGATTGATAGACAATATTAGTCTTAAACCTTTCAATTTATATAGGAGAAAATGTTAGTCAAAATGAGTGTAAAAGTTAAAAATGAGATTACACTCATTTTGGTCTTAAACCATTATAGATTTTTTCAATTTAGCCCTAAGCTTTTCCACTTATCAAGTAAGTCCTAAACCTTTAAGGTCCTTTTACAAACTAACACTTTCGTTAACGGAAGTCAGTCAAACCGTTATCTCCATTTGGTCAACGGTTAATTTTAATGGTTTGACTGACTTCAATTAACGGAAGTACTAGTTTGTAAAAGAATTGAAAGATTTTGGATTAAATTGAAAAAAATTTATAAAGGTTTAGGACCAAAAGTTTATTGGAAAGAGAGAAAATAGGCCCTCTCCAAGGGCCTTCTCTTGTTAGAGTCTTTTCCCTTTTTCTAGTGCAAGTTTTAGCCCTTATCTTCATGCAAGTGTCTCTTACCTATGATTAGGAGTACACTTCTCTATCCTTTGCAAAGGTTATTTTTTTTTTATTTATTTTTCTCCCCATCTTCTTGCTTTCTTTCCCTCCCTTCTGTTTTGTTCGTTTGCTGAAATATGGATGATATAGTGGTTGATATTGGCCTAGATAATGGTGATAATCAACTACCTGTGCAAAATCATTTTTTGCTTGGTTCCTTTTAGACGAAAAAATTGTTCAATTCTCGTGCTCTTTTGAATACATTTTAGACATCTTGGAAACCAAATAAATCCTTGGAGGCGAATGAGTTGGATTCTATCTTATTCAGTTTCCACTTTACATCAAAACACCACAAAGAGTTTGTCGTGGAGAATAGTTCATGGTGTTTTGATCAAAATGTCCTACTATTGAAGGAAATCAAGGGGAATGAACAACCTTCAAAGGTTGATTCGTTTCATCTGCCTTTTTGGGTTCGCGCTTATGACCTACCTCTCAACACTATGACAAAGACAATAGCTATAGCTCTTGGGAATAAAGTTGGCTCTTTTCTAGAGATTGATGCAGATAGCCTAGGCCATTGGGGCTGAAATCTTTGTTTTTGCGTCTTGATAGATATGCAAAATCCTTTCCTCAAGGGCTCGAAAGTGAAACAGAGGGATAGTGAAACTGTCTGGCTCAATTTGCGATATGAAAATTGCCTAACTTCTAGGTGACATCCATAAGGACTATAAACTGTTATTAGAGAATAGCAATGAAGATTTGCTGGAGCCACTGCTAGTTTTAAGTTATGGTCCTGATTTGAGAGTTTCCCCCATCAAACATGTTTTTGTCAAAATAAGTCCTTTGGTGTCTTTCTTTCTCTAGCCTGGCTCCTTCAATCTCATTGAAAGGGGACAATTCCTCTTCCTGTGGTGAACACAATTCCCCGACACCTACTGCTGCAATGGATCATAGTGGCTAGAATTCCATAATTAAGTTTCCAGTAGTGGAGGAAGAACTTGTGGAAACAACATTGAACAAAGTTGATCAGTTACAAATCAGGAAGTAGATTTTACGAGATTCAGCTATGGATAAGGAAGGCGATCAGTTACAATTTCAAAAACCCAATCAGATAGAGAGTGGGATGGTTTTCTTGGGCGATAAGCATCTTCAAAATTCTAATTCCACTGAGATTCTTGCTTTCCAAATTGGCACATCAAATAACGATAATCTCAAACATAAATCTCTCTCAAAGAGTCCTAATTTAAAAGTAAAGTCAAATATCTCTAATGAAATATATGACAAAAAAATTGTCCACATCAACATCTTCTAGCAAATCCTCTTGTGTCTCAAAGTTTGATGTGGCTTCTACATCAACTAAGTCTCCTTATGGCACGCCTAAGTGGTAGTTTAGACCTTGGAAATTTTCAACAGCGATTTTTTCTCCTTCAATTTTTTGACGCCACACAAAAAAGGGAGGCAGTCTTTGATCTGAGCAAATATATGGCTCTGCTGGGGAAAGGAAAGTCTTTGTTGCCTTCTCAATCTAATACTGTGGATGAAGTCCCTTAACCTCATAAAAAGAATAGACAAGGTTCTTCCATGTCATCACCAATCAATGCATATTCTCTATCGGTAAAAGCTGCAATGTAGCCCTACTGATAGTATTGAAAACCTTATGCTAGAACTGTCGTGGTCTTGGGATGCCACAGGCAGTTAACAAACTAAAATGGCTCATATCTCTTCAAATCCCAAGCTTTGTTTTCCTTATAGAAACAAGGCTAAAAACCTCTAAAATGCAAAAGTTGAAATTCAAATTTGGTTTTTCTAATGGTTATTTTATGGATTCTCATGGTACAAGTTGGAATCGAGGTGGTGGTTTGGGGCTATTTTGGCATGATAAAAACAAGCAGTTAGCCTCCAATCTGCCTCAAAGCATCACATAGATGTTCACATTGTGGATGACAACTTTAACCAAACATGGCATTTTATTAGGATTTATGGGTAGTCGGGGGATTCTAATAAAGCCTTAACCTGGGACTTGCTTCATTTGTTGAATGCACAGAGTAATTTATCATAGCGTTGCACTGGAGATTTCAATGAGATTCTGTACTCTTGTAATAAGAGGGGTGGTTGTCCTCATGTGATGGAACTGATGAACAAGTTTGAAGATACTGTTGTGAGCTGCAATTTTGAAGAGCTAGATTGGTGGGGTCCTAAACTCACATGGACTAATGGAAGAGAGGTAAGGCAAATATTTTAAAAAAGCTAGATAGGGCCTTTGTTAATAAATCCTTTCTTGAGATTTTCTCAGCATCGAGGGTCAGTTGCCTTCCACATTGACACTAGAACCCGCTAGAGGTATTTATTCTCTCTAGTCTATGTGCTTCCGCAAACAAAACAAAAAAACAAGGTTTTTCGTTTTGAGAATATATGGACCAGGGACTCCACATGTGAAGTAGTGGTTGCTAATTATTGGCAAAGATCTCGACCTCAAAATTCAGTTGGGGACTTCAGGGATCTTATTGAAGGTTGTGGCAGTGCATTAACTAATTAGGAAAAGACAACTTTTGCATCGGTCAATAATCAATTACGGGGCTCTTCACCAATGCCAATTGCACTTGGAACAAAGTCTGACTTCTAGTGAGAATTTGTTGCAATTGAAAACTCTTTAACTTGAAATTGACAACTCCTAATGTGAGAGGAAGTCATGTGGGCGTAGCGATCCAAAGCAACGTGGCTCAAAGAAGGTGATAAGAACACACAGTTCTTCTATGCTACTGCTTCTCAAAGGTGGCATAAGAACCGTATTGGAGCAATAATAGATGAGGCTAGTTGCATGCATACTTCCAATTAGCGAATAGCCACAACACTAACTGACTTTTTTCAAAACTTATTTTCATCACAGGGTGTCAACAATACAGAATCTGTCTTACTAGTGGTGGATAGGAAAGTGACGCCGTAGATGAATGAGGATCATTGTAGAGCTTATACTACAGCTGAAGTCCACTAGGCCCTATTTCAAATGAACCCAATAAAGTCACTAAGGCCAGACGGTATGTCTGCCTGTTTTTTCCAAAAATTCAAGCATATTATTGGGGACAATGTTGTGACCTTGGCTATTCATATTCTGAATAAAGGTTGTGACTCCAGTCCTATTAACCAGACGAATATTTGTCTTATTCCTAAAGTGCAAGCTTTGAAGTATTGCTAGGATTATAGACCCATCAGTTTATGCAACGTGGTGATGAAGATTGTCACAAAAGCCATAGCCAACCAACTCAAAGGTGTACTTTCAGTGATTATTTTTGAAAGCCAAAGTGCTTTTGTAACTGGTCGACTAATAACAAACAGTGTGCTTATTGCTTATGACACGTTTCATTTTATGAATCATCATTACCAAGGCAAATCAGGTTACTTGGCTCTCAAACTGGATATGTTTAAGGCATATGACAAAGTGGAGTGAGCTTTTCTAAAGTTGATCACGTCTCGTATAGGTTTCAACTCGAGATGGGTTCAGACAGTGATGAGGTATGTTAAATTTGTATCATACTTGGTCTTGGTTAATTCGGAACCTAGGGAGCTTTTTCATCCATCTAAAGGTCTCAAGCAAGGTAATCATCTGTCTTTATATTTGTTTCTTTTATTCTCATAGGGTTTATCTTCATAATTAACAGCTGCTGCTAGAGAGGGATTGCTCTGTGGTGTTCAGGTGTGCTGGCTAGCCCCAATGATTACATATTTATTTTTTGTAGATGAAACTCTAATCTTTTCAATGGCCTCCATCCCAACCTGCAATTCATTAAAAGAGCTTTTATTGTCTTATGAGAATTCTTCTGGACAGCTGGTGAATCTAGATAAGACTAAAGTATCTTTCAGTCAAAACGTACCGCTTGATCTTCGATGAAATATTCAGTCTTGCCTAGGAGTTATAGTGGTTGACAAGCATCATAGATATCTGGGTTTGTCGACGGTGGTAGGGCAGTCTTAAAAGCAAGCTTTCAGTGCTATAGTAGATTAGGTGAGAAAGAAGATTGGTGGTTGGAAAGAGAATTTTCTTTCTAAGGCAAACAATGAAGTTTTAGTTAAAGTTGTCATACAGTCTATCTCAACCTACATCATGAGTTGCTTCTCGATACCTCTTAGTGTTTGTGACCAGATTACGAAATTGGTTAATGGTTACTGGTGGGGGAGCACTTATGGTAAAAAAAAGATCCATTGGAACTCCTAGAACAATATGACATCCTCAAAGTTTTGGGGGGGGGGGGTTAGGTTTTCATGATTTCCACCTCTTCAATCCTGCCATGCTTGGTAAACAAACTTGCCCTTTCCTCACCAAGGAAGACTCGCTTATGGCTAGAATTTTCAAAGCTCGATATTACTCAAAATCATCCCTGATGGAGGCTAGGCTGGGAGCTAGTCTGAGCTATGCATGGCACAGCATTTGTGCCTCTTGAGATGTAGTACAGAGGGGTCTCATATGGCAGATTGGTGATGGCGACAAAGTGGATATTTGGAATGACTTATGATTGCCCACACAGGTTGGTTTTAAGGTCTTATCCCCTAGAATTTCTTCTGCCCCGAGCAAAGTCTCTTCTCTTATAGACTTTGATTTGCATAAGTGGAATGCGTTCTTGATCCGAAAATTGTTCTTGCCTTTGGAGCATGATATTATCTTGTCTATAACACTTAGTTTTAGATTGACAGAGGACAAGCTCATCTAGTTCTATGATCGACATGGTAATTATTCAGTAAAAAGTGCATACCACCTAGCAAGACAAGCCCAACTAGTGAACCGTAAGGTTCCCTCCTCATCGTCAAATCAGTTAAGAGGGGACTACTAGAAAAAGCTTTGGCATCTGCAAATTCCAGGCAAAATTAAGCACTTTGCTTGTTGAGCGCAAAAAAATTTCCTCCCCACTAAAGTGAATCTTGCACAAAAAGGAACGGATGTTGAAGATCTTTGTCCTAGATGTGGTTTAGAGCCAGAGTGACTCTCATATGCATTGTTTCAGTGTCAGTGGGTAGCCGGAGTTTGATTCATTAGCCCTTTTGGTTTAAAACTAAGAGATCATGCCCATTTCACTATAGATGATTGGCTGGATTACTGGTTTCACATAGGGGAAAATAAGCTGTTGGAGATGGGACTGATGATTGCTTGGGCTTTGTGACGGGGACAGAATATATTGTATTCGGAAAAGAAATATCTTACACCACCCCAAATCATAGATATGGCGATGTAGCTTTATGGCCACTATGAAGAGGTTATTAGTATGGAAGAAGCGCAAACACACTAAAACAGAGGTGAAAACCGTTGGACTCCTCCAGTGGGAGATGTTATCAAAATAAACACTGATGCAACAATCGAGGAAAAATACTCAGAGATGGGGATTGTCTTCAGAGATAGCAAAGGAGTACCCCTTGTGGTCCTGTCTAAGAAGGTGTTGGGTTCTTATTCACCATCTATTATGGAATTGATGACTATCCAAGAAGCAGTCCATATTGTTGTTGCCTATGGTTTTGTCACTATTATAGTTGAGTCTAATTGTCTTGATGCTGTGCGAGAATGTAATAAAATGAACCCTTCAGATACTCTTCACGGCTTATTGGCAAAAGACATTTTGGAGTTACTCTCACGGTGTGATTCGGCATGCATCTCTTATATTCCACGTGCTGTAAAAGGCGTAGCACATTTATTGGCTCAAGAAGCTTTTGATATTGACAGCGAGGTTGTCTGGACCAAACACAATCTCATTCATGTCTTTAATTTGATAGACAATGATGTAATCAATGTTTGCTAATTTATGGAAGTTGATTTTCTTAAAAAAAAAAAAAAAAAAAAAGGTTAACACTGTGTTTGGGAAGAGGGGAAAGTGGGGAAAGGGAGAGGAAAGTGAGAGGATCAAAGTAAATTGTTATATTTGGAAAATGTTTGAAAAGTGACGGAAAGAAAAGTTTCTAATTCCCCTAATTCTCCATATCCCACCAAAATCAATTCTCTCAAAAATGAGAAAAAAATTGTTACTTCTCTTATTAAATTTATTAAATGACTCAACTAACTTTACATAATTTAAAAATTACAATTTTACCTAAACAAAATATCTTAATATAATTTATTATGAAGGATAAAATTATTATTTCAACACATTTTATATTTCTCTCTCCCACTTTCCACCATTTTCCAAACAAAAAAAATTTATAATTTTTCTTCCTCCCATCATCTCTTTCTAAACACAAAAGATGATAGAAAATATTATCTGTCTCTAATGATCCTCTTCTCTACTTTCCTCTCCCTCACTTTTCTCTCCCTCAAGAATTTTATTCAAATACAGTGTAAAAGTTTATTGAATTATGCACAATTTTCTCCGACAATTTTCTTTAACTGCAAACCAGAGCCCCATCTAGGAATGACCGAGAATCTAACATAAAGCATGATTGAGCACATGCAGAGAGACGTATGTGAGTACTTTTTTGAAACAAACGTTCGTGAGCACTGGAACCATTGAACCAAACACAAGCGCATAGGTTTTGGAATCTTAAATTCTCAAAGGGAGAATGAGAGAGAGAGAGAGAGAGATAGAGGTGGGGAAGGGGGGGCAGGATAAAAAGAGAGATAACAACGATGACATCTAAAAAGCAAAAGCTGCAATGGAAAAGGCAATAAGGAACACACATAAATGCAATGGAAAAAGAAATAAGGAACACACATAAATGATCACGCCCGAAAACCATTGCAATCTTAAATTACATGTCACTCACAGCATTGCCATTGCTTGGATTTCCGAGCTCTGTTTTTCCGCTTCATTTTTTCTTAAATGTCCCCTTAATTTATTTGAATGTAGAAATTTTTTGGGATGACTATTTGATAATTTATACTCTACCTTACAAACAAGTGCACAACTGACCATGAAAAACGCACCTATAGAGAGAGAGAGATGCTCATCTGACAGTGCTTTAGAGATAGCTTTATTCCTCGTTGGAAAAACAGCCTTAGTTATTGCAAAAGCAGATCCTAAATGCAGATTCCGTTCTCGTTATATAACATATAACACCTGAGCGTTGTGCTAAACATAACCTTAATTATAACCTTATGGGCTTCATTAGGTGGTCAAATGAAAAATTAGTTAAATAGTATTCATATTGTAACAATAATTGTAATTTGTATAATAATAACAAAAAATTGTGGACCAAAAATAATTTTTTTTTTTTTACATATTTTATTATTGCAGTTACATAAATATTATCTATTGTTGCATTATGAATACTATTTAATTAAATTTTTGTTTGGCCATAAAAGTTTACGTAACCTTATTAGAGTACATGCAGGGATGTGGGCCGCGGTTGAATTAAAAATAAAAAAAATTAGATGAGTGGTAAATATTATTAAACATATTGTGTTCATTAGTACTTGTTGTTAAGAGATGATATGTAGTGGTGCCCGACAAGAAATTGGTGAGATTTTTATTTTATTTTATTTTTTTAATCCGGCAATGCTGTTGAATACGAATAAAGTGGCGACTTACATCGGATTTCGCTTAGCGAAATTCGAGCATCCTGTAATAGTAGTCAATGCCCCTTTACAATGCCTCTTTGCATGGATCTGAGTAAGACTTTAGCGTTTCTCTAGCTTCTTGTGGTCTCTTTGTCTACACATCTCCACAAATGTCAGTCTTGTAATAAGTTGCACATATATTCAACAAACAAGCACTCGTAGTTGTGGTTCATATCCGATCAAATAATTGGATAATCATTTTCTTATCCCAAAAAATTCAAACAACCGATAACCATAATTTAATCATTATTGCACAAATTTTGCAATCCCCCCTCTCTCTAAGTCAAAGTCTAAAGCAAAAAAAAAAAATTAATTTTTTTTAAATTAAAATTTGAGAGAATAAAATTTAGCATAACACTCATTTAAATTTAAATTTTATAAAAAAAATATAAAAATAATACTTAGATGTGACTCAAAGTACTTTTCTAATTACTCTTAATCACATCCAAGTCTAAATTTAGTGAGTGAAGACTAACAATATCTTCCTCCTCAATTTTGGAGAGTTATGAGATCTCGAAGTTGCTAAAATGGGTGATTGCGTCAGTGTCTTATTCAATTTTTCATGATCAGTACTTATGATTAATAACTCTCAAAAAAAAAAAAAAAATTTATAGCCTGGGATGAAGGGCCACAGGTGGAAGCTTGGATTCCAAGAACCAGTCAATTCTGTAGCAAGTAACTGACTCTGACATATGTCAAGCAAAACTTGCAATTGCAAAGAGGCAGTAAGACAAAGGGGAAATGCAATGGGATCGTGCAGCGCATTGTACTGCTGCCTAGCAGGCAATGATAGTCCTTAACTTGGTTGCCACAAAAACATGGTGGCTGGACCATTTTCACATACCATTTCAAAGGAAATACACAAAATATAGCAAACCTAAGACTTTGCAACAGGTAGCTCTTCTTCATGTCGGATATCCATTAATTCCAATGAACAAAGGGACCTAGCTATTTCTGTAAAGATGCCCACTAAAATACAACAACAATAAATTTTCACGGAAACAAATTTGAAGACTAGAAACGTACCATTTCCGGCCGGCTATCTGCAGCTTCGAGTTGACAATTTCGTTGATCCATAACCTTCGCAGTTTGAATTGATCACAAGATCAGACTTTCAGCAGTGTAGACCTCTGAAGCTAAGGTCATTGAGTCAAGCTTGAAACTACTCTTCACTGTGGCTTGATTTGTCCTTCAGCGGGGAACCTGTAGTAGTTCGTCATAAAACAGCCAGATTGGGATCATATGTAGTTTGGGAATTAGGGTATTGGGTATTGATTATCACGCATCAAAATCACAGGAGATGGCTTGTAGAAGATGAACTAAAACCGGGAAGATCGGTCCATGCATTGCCACCCCAGTACTGATCGTCATTCCCTGAGAGTCCCATAAAATTCTTGGGGAAAATCAACCCTTCACTGTCTTCCATTTTCGCAGTAGACGGCTGAGTATTTGCAGTGTCCAATGGCTTAGAACTAAGTTGAGCAACGTGATTCCGAGGCTCATCATCAACCCTTCCAACCTCAAATGGATATAAACCAGTTGGAGGTTCCAAATTAGCAAAGAAGGGGAATTGTTGAACTTGCAGCTGCAATCTCCACTGCTGATCAACAGGTCCAGTACTGGATAAAAGAGATCCGGTGGTGTCGCTCCTTGAACTAGTACTATTCATCTGAAATGCAGCACCTGCACCACCACTGCCTGTGTCAACTTCCGGAGGCTGGATTCCACCAAAATTTAACCCAGCAGCCGTGGAATTATGTTCACCAAGATGTTGAAAAGGGGGCCAGATTGGTAATTGTGGCGGCTGAGGCAGTATGTGCCCAATTATATCTGTTGTACAATTGTTGGAATCAAGTCCACTGCCGGAGCTAGAGCCAGCTTTAATTGGAGATTTGGATCTACTACTTCTTTTGCTTCTTTTATTACTTCTACAACCACCACCAACGGGTACGTTCCTTAGTGCACCTCCTCTAGTCCAATATCGCCTGCATGTCTTACAAAGGTGTCGAGGCTGCGACAGGCTATAATTATTATAGTAGCAAAACTTAGTGTTCGTTGATTCACATCTTGGACATTTAAGGGCCGCCTCCGGTTGTGGGATTCTGGCTAGCCGGGCTCGTTCAGCCATCGAGCCAGGGTTGATCGCACCCGAGCTGCCAACACCACCTCCAGGTGGGGGTGGCGGTGGCAGCGTTGGAATTAGACGTCTTTCACAACCAGCAACAGCGCCTGGTTGTGGATGGGATTGCTGCAAAATCCAAAGTGAACAAAGGGAAAAACAAAATTAAATCTTTGGTATTTTTAAGAGGAGAGAATAAGAAAAGAAAGATGTATTAGAGTGTTATTTAACTTTTGATTGGCTTTTCTTAAAGGGGGCAAAGCAAGCTCCAGAGTGAGAAAAACTGAGAAAAAATTATATTACCTCTGGCCAGTTGGGTGGATCTAAGTAGACTGGAACGGATGAGAAGACCATGGTGTGCTTGAGCTTTAATTTTTCTCTTTTGTAAAGGTTGATGGGGTATTCTTTTTCTTCTCTTTTCTTTGTTTCGGGGGTCGGGGGTGTATGGTGGAGAATCACATCAATAAGAGAAAATTGCAGAGAAAGAAGAGAAGATGGGAAGATAAAGGAGGTCCTTGTTTCATTTATTTTGTACTTTGCTTTTTCAGATACACCCCCACCTCTCCACTCACTCTTTTTGTTTTTTTGAATTTTTAGGGTTTGAACATGGCAAGGAATGAACGAAGTGAACAATTTCCTTTTTGATAAGTATGAAGCGGACAATTTTCTTTCTTAACCTTTAAGCTTCTTTCAATATACTATTCTACAGTGCCCCTCGAAAAAGTGATTAGTGGCCACACAGGTAGAGAAAGAAAAGTGGCAGTGGCTTTAATATAGAGCACCGCTAGTGGCATCAAAATAAAAACATACAGTTTGTATGAAGTCTATTTTTTTTTTTCCCTCAATTCAACCATCTAACCGAGGACTTATATCACTTTGATGTTATAATCTCATGTAAGAGATTCCACTTAGTATTTTCTTTCAATATTATAGCTAAACATAAGAGGGGATGGTTGAGCCTTGGGTGATGTGTCGTCCCTGTGGAAATGTCCCTCTTGGTGGAAATGTCCCTGCGGCATCTACGTTTCTTTCATGGGCTTCGTTCCCTAGCCAATTAATAATTTTTTTTCTTCATATTTGATGAAGATGGTGGCTGTACTGCTTGTTTACTCACAAAGCTCAACTTGAGAGCTCCAGCTCAAAGAGATACTATAAGATTCTTTTTTGTGTAAAAATGTTACTCTGTCATACAATTTGCAATTTTTCTTTTTGATAAGTGCAGTTTTAAGGAGAGGTAAAGTGAATGGGAAGTTCAATCTTGTGATAGGCAATGTCGCCATTGGGAGTTCGGCCTCACCTACCGTACAACGCATGGGGGATGAAGCCCAACCCGTTTAAGTTTTTCGCTAATCAAACACAATTGGCACTATTTTAAATTTGAGTGTTTCGACGAATTAGCGTTGTTATGGATAGTAAGATAGGTAAGTAGTCAATCCGTAGGACGAATATATATAGGGATGCGCTTTTTGATTCACAAAAGGATTTAGTTTAAAGAGCACTAATGCATATATAGTATTTTGATATTTTGATTAGTGTTGTATATGTAACAAAATTTATAACTTTTATAATAAAATAATAATAATTTTTGTAACAAAAAATTAAAAAAATATTATTTTTTTATTATAAACATTATTAGTTTTATTTCAAAAGTTGTCGAACTTATTTTATTTGAAATACTAATCGAGATACTACAATTTAATATATCAACATTTTTTTCTCTGATTTTAATCGATGTTAGAACACACACACACACACACACAAAACAAAAAAAAAGAGAGAGACTCTCAGAACTTATTAGTTGAAAAAAAAACAAACATCTTTTGTTCCAAGAAATTTTCTCAATGAATGCAAATACGCAAACGCAAGGAATTTTTTTACGCTTAAATCAAGAGGACTTAAATATCAGGAAAAAATATCTGGATTGACAGGGTTGGTCTTTTAAGATGATGATAACAACACAGAATAATCGACAATGAAATATGGTCCTTCCAAGTCATTAACTACTAGGAACAAGTAATCAAATTGAATATTAATTAAGTGCTACTCCATCATCGTCACAGCAACATTAAGTGCATATTCAATATCAAATCTCGAGGTGCCGTTGAATTCCCAAGTTTGGAATTAGTCTATTCTGCTTAATTCTACGAACTTCTTGCTATTTTTAGTCATTGTTATTTTTATAATGCACTTATAATTTTACATAATATGAATTTATTTTATTATTTTTTATTTTAAGTAAACCTAATTAAGTGTAGTGTAAGATTATAAGTGCGTTATAGTCATTAAAAAATCAATTAAATTGAAATCCCCAATAGGAAATTATCTCACAGGCATAGCCTCTTTATGATCAATGAATTAATTTTCATATGAAGGATATCCTTTTTATTACTTTGTAAGAGTTTTTTTTTTCTTTTTTGGCTCATTAAAAAGCTCATTGAATTATGAACCAAACAATAAGACAGTTCTCTCATTCTCATAAATTTCATATTCCCTTTCTAAGTTTAGAACTTAAAACTTTTAGAATAAAAATATAAATTATAAGTATTGAAGTTTCCCTAAGACATTTTGTAAGAGACTAGGAACTCAGCTGCTACTCTATTGGTTAGCCATGAACCTAGTTTGTGAGATATGATACCTTTTATAAGAAATATATATTATTCCTACTACAAAATCTAACAAAAATATCGCGAGACATTACTTGAAATAAATCATATTTACTCTTTTGTTTTCTATCAAAACGAAATTAATCAATTCATCCATTATTACATGAGACGTATATATTAGTTGTAAGCTTTGGTTTGTATATAAAGAATTGTTTCCCAGTATCCCATCCCCTTCACATGTATTATTGTATGTAAAACCCTACAAAAAATTTCTCCCACTTAAGAGCGACTCGATGTTGACAACTTGAACTTTCAAGCTAATAAAGCTTTTAGCACAAATCATTAACTAAGAAGAGAGGATTTTTTTTATAGATTTAATATACAAAATTATTACCAACTTTAATTAAAATAACAAATTTAATATCAATTTTAAAAAGTAATAGTTTACCCATCTTTAAATTTTTTTGTAACAAATCTAGTACGCTGTAAAATTTCTTAAATACAATTTATCTGTTTTGATGATATGATATTAACGTATATGATTATCATATTATCAAAACAGACATATTTTTATAAATTTATCATCAAAACTGACAGATTTTATTCATATAAAATCATTGCGTATTAGATTTGTTAAAAAAAATTCAATGAGAAATAAACTATTACTTTTTAAAATTAGTAATAGATTTATTACTTTAGATAAAATTAATAATATTTTTGCATATTAACTATTTCTTATATTATGATATAAAACTACTTTTTTAATATGTAACTTATAGTCTGTTAGACCTTTTAATGGACGAAGAAAATTTCACCGTAGAGAAAGCACTCTAACGGTTAAGAAACTAAATTCAAAAGCCTTGTGTTTTAATCTTTAGAGGGTATCGGTATGAGATTGATCGGAAAAGAAACTTATGTCCTTGCTATGGGGATAACCAATTTTTTAGGTCTAAACCTTTATGAATTTTTCTATTTAATGTCTAAATCTTTTAAGTTTTCTATTTAAGGACTAAACCTTTATTTTTTGTTCTATTCAAATCCTTTTACAGTAAAACCGTTAATATTTCCGTTAACTTTAATCCTATTTCTGTTAGATCTAACGGAAAAGTTAACGGTAAATCATACAAAAGGACTTGAATAGAAAAAAAATAAAAGTTTAGACTTTAAATAAAAAATTTAAAAAATTTAAATTTTAGATTAAAAAAATTATAAAAATTTACACCTAAAAAATTAGTTATTCCCTTTGTTATATAGTTTATGATTAAAAACTCTTTTAGTTTTTTTACGGCATTGGGCCAACGAATGAAAAAGGAGATTGTGGTGGCAGTGGTGACCAAGCCTCGCACGTGGGTTGGAAAGAGTAGTCGTCATCAGATACTTATGGTCGGAGGATTAATGCGTTTCCTAAGTGCCACGCCGGATCTCACGGGTCCCACTTGCGTCTCTGTGCTGCCAAAGATGTATAGGGCCCTTTCATTAATGATTTAACCCCAACGAATCCAATCAAGTAGCCATAAAAACCAAAAAAAAGAATGTTGGGTTTATATATTATAATCAACTGTATTTTTTCTGTAATCAAATCTTTTTTTTGTAACAAAAAATATTTAGAAAAATACTTTTATCTTTTATTAAAAAACGATTGAGATGTCGATTTCGTATCTGGCCTTTTCTCTTATCCTTTACGTTACCCCTTGTCTCTATCTTGGTCGGTGAAAATGTTTGGTCTCACTTGCCCCACCTCGAGGAGGTTCCCGCACGAAACAAAAAGCCAAGATCAATGGATTTATTCATATTCATGATGCATCATCCAAATGTGCATAAAATTAAAGAGAAATAGTAGATGATAGCTTTTTTTTTTTGCGCTAAATTTCGGTATTCGACAATCATATTTGTGTCTGATTAATTCGATTCAAATTTCTATTGGACTTTTAAAAAAGGAGATTTTTTAACACTGTTTTTTTCATCTATAAAACTCGAATTGAAGATCTTATTTAAGAAGAACCAAACTCCTTTCACTCAGACCAATGAGACCAATGATCGTTGATGCTAGATAATAGCATTTAAGTAATAATAAAAAAATATTTAAATAATATGAACTGTTTGATAATTAAAATTTGAAAATAAAAAAAATAAATAAATTATTAATTATTAAATAAACTACATTATTACTATCAAAAGTTAAGTTATATGGTAAAATTCAAAATTAAATTGTGATGCATGAAATTTCAACCGTTGATTCCACAAATGTAGGTCTCCAATTGTGAGGGATATTCGAGCGATAGGGCCAAAAGCAAGGATACCATTATCGAATATGGATGACTTGACGTTTTTAAATACCTCAGCTATTGAGGATTATGTATCTATCCCCAGTTGCCTTCTTCATCGCGACGAATACATGCATATTGAACTTGGAGATATTTATAACGGATAATAATGACTATAAATTACATCAAATTTGTACATCTTTGGCAGTACGTTTGATATACAGATTAAATAGTATAATATTAGATAGTATAAACCAACATAATATATAATAAACTAAACTATTAACCTATACTGCGTTTGGATAGTACGAAATAGTACAGAATATTATTCTATCTAATATTTGGATGATATGAGATAGAATAGTATAATATATCAAAGTAGCTTTTTTTCCTTTTGAAATAATTGACTTATATTTACTATTAATTTTAACGTTTTTTATTCAAATATTTAAAATTAAACAATAAAATTAATTTTTATTTTACACATCATTATACATTATAATATTCATAAATTTTCAAATTTGTGTACAAAATATTTTTTAAAATTAAGTATTAAATTTAAATATACAAATAAATTTCAAAATATCAAAAGAAAATGGATTAACTTTTTTTTTTTTTTAGGTATTCTTCGAGGAGTTTAAAAAGTAGATAACTCAAAGAAAATGAAAAACAAAGATGAAGAAACAAGCGAGACAGAGAGAGAGTGAGGAGAGAGAGAGGAAGGGAGGAAGGAGGAGGGATGAGAGAGAAAGGAAAGAAAGAGACTAGGAGAGAGAGATAGAGGAGGGAGGAGAGAGAAAGGAATGAGAGAGACAAGGAGTTAGGGAGAGAAAGGAGAGAGGAGAGAGAAAGAAAAGAGAGAGAAAAGGAGTGAGAGATAGAGAAGGGAGGAGAGAGAGGGAAGGAGGAGAGAGAAATGAGTTTTTTAATTTTATATTATTTTCTAAAAAATATTTAAAATTTATTTTAATTAAGAAGATATTTTAATAAATATATAATTTACTAACACTATTTCATAATATGAGAGATAGACTAATAATAGAAGTGAGAGAAATAGTATTATCATATATTTATGAAATAGTAAATTTACATTAATCTATCATATTTCTATCCTATTGAGCAAGAGCTAAAGTAATATAGTTAGCTTCTAACCTCTCTATATATATATATATATATATATATATATATATATATATATATATATATATATATATATTTTGTTGATTTGCCAATTGTCTCCGAATTAAAATTTCATACCAAGTTGCTCGAAGACTAAAGGTCCACAGCTTTCATTTTTTTATCGATCTTCATCAGTTATAGAAAGTTGTATAATAAAAATAATTTTTTCTCTTTTTCTAAATATCACGCACTCCTTTTTGGAGATTTAGGCTCTTGTTTTAATTTATGCCCTTAAAGCATAATTATGCTATTATATATAAAATAACTCGCGGTTAATGGGAAAATTGTTTCAGTATGCTTCCGGGAATACATGGGCTAAACTAGTGCAGTTTTCCTAATAAATTATTTGATTCATATAAAAAAAAAAATTGCCTCACCACTAAATTCTCTATATCGGAAAGGAGAGTCACTATGGTAGATTTAAATAAGAGAGTAACTTGGTGTTTGAACCATATCATTTGGTTGGACAGTTTGAGAAAACAATGTGATTTGGAATTTCTAAATTTAGTTATTGATTGAAGTCAATTGTTGATCACTTGCATATGTAATACCTATTTTTCCTTTTTATCTAAATACTGTAGAATACTATGTCATCCTGAATATTTATGAAAGGTCAAGGATCATGATTATTTTTTACTGCTAATGTAATCACAAAAAACATGATGAGATGTTATGTGTTTCTAACATAATTAATTAAGATAATCTGTTAAAATTTTTTAATTCTATATATAAATTTTAATAATTTTATTCTTATTTCTTGATATTTTAATCTATATATATATAAAGATCAATATCAAGGCTTGGTTGGCTATACGCTAAATTATGCATGGATTGACGGGGTTGCATGCCACGTTGGCCATTATCTGCTTTCATCTTTGCCTAATGTCACCATCATGCGTCTTCTCCGGAATGTTTATGTCAGTACTACATCGCTTTCAAATTCTGAAAATTCAAAACCTAGAGAAGAAAAATTCCAGCTGAGAGTTTGATGGTTCTTTGTCTGGAAAGAACGGTAGTGTCCAGTTGAAGCATGCGCGTCCCACTTGCTGTGAATCTGTATGCAGCCATGCATTATTACAGCTATAAAACAATGACAGGCACTAAATTAAATTTAATGGGGATTGATAATGAGAAGCAGTGCACGTGTGGTACATGTAAGGAAGTGACATCGAATCAATGCAATAGAGGTTAATTGATTACAGGATAAGGACGGACTCTAATTTGATGATGTTTTTTTTTTTTTTTTAGCAACTAATTTGATGATGGTTGGACATGGCAAATAATACTCTAGCTGTAATTTTAGAGATACCAACCGGGCCCGGGAGGGGCTTGTGTAATGTCTCAAGACCTGACTTTGTCTATCAGCTTGGTGGAAGCTCAAATCATATTCAAGTCAACATTTCTCACCTATAAATAAAAGAATGTAACTCGCAAGCTTCCTCCAAAAAGAAAAGGACGGGTCAACCTTTCTCATATTTATATCTTGCTTTTCTGTTTGGATTTCTTATTCAGTACAATTACTTAGTTTATGAGATTTCAGTTTAATTAAAACAGTTGAAACAACATACCTCAATTCTCGTTTATACCCTTAGCTCCTTCGTCTAAGTACGGGCTGCTAGTTTGAAAAAAAAAAAAGCTATTTAGTATACATATTACCGTGGAAAGCTTTATTATTTATTTTTTTTTGACAGCAAAAGATTTTTATTCATCCCATCCAATCAACAAAAAAGACACCCAGCAAGCCAAAATTCCACATAACAGTTCTTAGGAACTTGCCAGAACCTATAACGAACACATAGTCTAGCAACAGCTCCAACCAAAAAATAGAGGTCAATAACCGTGGAAAGCTCTATAAAGGGCCAATTGTTATTTTCTAAATAAATGGTAAAAATGCACCAAAGGGATTTCTCCGACATGAGAGAAACTCCATCCCTTCACTACCTTGTGTTGAAACAAGGTAGTGGAGGGGAACAGTAATTAAAAAAAAAAAAAACTAAATGGGATAACAAGCCAAATAGGCGGCCTATAAGTTCAAACCCAGTTAAGTCCCTCTGATGAGGATAAGTACATGAACTCAAATTTGATGGAGTTTACTGGGATTTGCCTATGCCACAAAAAGGAATCAATGTCAGAAATTAAATAGTTGTATAACCCTAATATATAGTAGTAGTGAACATATTATAAAGATGTAATTTTTTTTTGGCACATATTATTGTGACATAATAGATAATGATGTATTAAACTCAAAATTAGAATTTTATGTTACTTAACTAGCGTTTTATAAATAACAAAGGAGTGCCAAGAAAGATATTAAAATATTTATAGCCTTGTGTATAGGGAGCTCCCTCTTAATATTTATCTGATTGTAATTGTATTAGTTTTTTTTTTTTTTGCATTTTTTTATTCTTAAAATAATTGAATCCATGATAATTGAGTCCCAACAAAATTTCTTGTTCCAGGGGCATACTCAGTTCTTCTCTTTGAAGAATTCTTACTGTCACTGTATGTGTTTAATGAACCTTTTTGGCCAGAACTTTATGTGTTTAAGCGATTATGAACACTGGTAGAACGGGTCCTTTTTTTTTTGGCACCAAAAAGGGAGAGATACCTAGATTATTCATTATCTCTGCACAATATGGACTAACTTTATTTATGTACGTAGGGGGATCAAACTTATAACATCTTTCCAAACAGGGTCAAGCAATGTTAAAAATATAAAAAAATTGAGTCCACCATAAATGAGATTCAATCTTTTAATTTCTTAGGAGCTTTATGGTGTTATATATCGATATAAACCGATTAATTGTTGACAAAAGATGTAATTGACAATATGCTTGGATTAAAAAATATATATGGGAAAGAAAAATAAAGTAATTGAAAATGAGAGGAATGAAAAGTGAGAAATTCCGGGAAAATTTTTCATCCTTTTTGTATTTGAGAGAGGATAATGTGAGAAAAAAAAATTAAAAATTTTTTTGCTTGAAAATGGTGGAAAGTGGGAAGAAATTAAAAAAAATGTATATAATATAACATCAATTTTATTTTTATATTAAAATTGATAAGTGACGATAAAAATAATTGAAATGGATAAATTAGATATTTTATGTATCAAGTAGAAAATCGATAACTTTTCTTCTAAAATTTGGATGAATGGATTTGGTGTCTCAATAGAGAAAATTTAGAAATTTTAACATATAATAGATGAAATACACAAGAACAAATCTTCTTTTTCCTCCATTTTTCTCTCCTCTTCTTTTTCTTCCTTCGCAAACAAGGCTAAACATTCTTCATTCTTCTTTCATTAAAGAAATTATCAAATTGAGAATGTAGAAAGATGAAAGAAACTATAATAGTCTAATTGAGCAAGTTCTTAAAATTTCACAGTTTTTCAAATATACTGTCCAAATATAAAAATATTTTTTTAACAGATTTCAATGCGACAGTCAAAGAACAGAAAATAATTTATTTTTCTTGAAAAAATTTGTCTCAGCAAATATTTTACAAATAAGTTATTTTCTAGAAAAAAAAAATGGATCATAAATTGATGGTTAATTTCCAACAGAAGAAAAGACTAACATTTCTTTCCGCGTACAGGCTGTAAGTAAATTCTGCTCTCTGAAATCTGAATTTGATCATCTGGGGAGTCATTCTCGTTTGATGCCCCTTTGCTTTTAGCATTCATATTTCGATTGCAACACATACTACGACTTATTGCTACTAATATTGATTGTATAGTGTACAAACACAATTTCATTAATTACATGTTAAAATGCTGCTTCCCAACGAATTTTAAAACCTCGAGTCTATTTCTACAAGCCTCGTGCGTGGCCTCATCTACAAAGGACACGTTTTAACTTCATTTCAGGAAATATCAAGAGCCGCGGCCGCTATGCAATAAGAGGGAAGAGAATCTGAGGAACTCTCTTTTTTTTTTTTAATTTCCTTTTTATAAATGTGGACCTTTCTAACATTAATCTCATGATGCAATTCAAATTCAACTAAAATCAATATTAACAAGTTCAGCTAACCTGATATATTCATTAGTTGAGTTCTTATTTTATATTGTGCCTTAAAATAAAGAGTTGAATTAAATACTGCTGTTTGACATAAAATTTTCGGTGATAGCATTTAATTGTTTTTGTAAATTTTTAATTTAGTAATAGCATTGTTTAAACAAGAAAATCACATTTTTAAGAGTACAAAAAATTACAAAAGGGTCTACCTAGAGGTATCAATTCAGGTCTTTGATCAAAGAAAAGTCCTGTCACTTCGAATTCAAGTCATTTTGAGTCGAGTTATTTTTGAGTCAAATTACCTTTAAATCATTTCGGGTTCGAGTTGGCCCACAGATTATCACGCCCTCATTTTCCATAACGTGGTATTTTTATTTAAAAAATTAAAATTTAAAAAAATTGAAAAAAAAAACTTAAAAAATACTAAAGTCAAAAACAATTATAATTCAAATAATAATAGAAAAAGTTTCTTTAAAAAAACTAAAAACTCAAAATAAAATCTAAAAATTCATAAAAACAAAAAAATACTTTGAAAAGAATCTTAATTAAGATTTATTGTGAAAATAGTAAAATCTATGTTTTTGTAACATAAAATCTATTATTCAAATGTTATAACTTTTATTTTACTTTTTTTTTGTTCTCTTGAGGAAAAAAAAAAGGTCGGATCAGGCCTTGTCAATTTGATCTTAACTTTTTGGGTTCAGATCATTTTTTGGTTAATCTACTTTCGAATCAGGTTCACGTTGAGTTTTTTCAAGCAAGCTAAAAATATGACACTTCTAGGTCTACCTTAAATAAATTAAACTCTCAATCACCCATCAAGTTGAAAGAATGATCAATTGTACAAAGTATCTAAATTTGAAGAATAAAATTCGATCAATTTTTAGGTTGATAGAAGTTCAGGGATAAGAGGGGTGCCCTTATCTCAGAATTAAGAGGTGCTTATAGACCACTAAAATCTATAGATAGAGCACATCAAAGTCAATTCTTTAACCACTGAGGCCACTCTTGTGGACAAATTCAATCAATTTGGCATTTAAAATACCAAGTGAAAGAAAAGTTAGCAAATAAAATCCAATTTTTTTGAATTTTATCCCAATTTACTAAACAACGCATTAGAGAGAGTACGAAAACTCGATTGAAGAGTGAAACAATTGTGTTCTGCTCAGTGCTATTCATCAATGTCATCAAATTTTGTTGGCAAAGGAATTAAAGCTTAGGTTATAAGAAAATTCTCACAAATATCCAAAAGCCCGAAAAAAAATAAAAAATAAAATTTTCTCTCTCATAAGTGAAAAGAATGAAGAAATCTTAAATTTTGAGTTTCTAGTAGCCAAAGAAAAAAGGAATTTGATGTTGCCAAAGGTCTAGCAACTTTGGTGCAATTACATTGCTTTGAACTTGAAACTGATCTATCAATTCAAGATTAGTTATAATTGAAGTTTAAAGTTTGAAGTTATGGTTTTATCTTATCCTATCTAAGGTTTAAGTTGATATCATATTTGTTTTTTTTTTTTTTTTAGTTTTAAAATTAGCTTTCATCTTCTAAGCACTATAAAGTTAGTTGCAGTATGAATTTTTATTTTTAAATTCCATCTTACCTTGTAAGCTTCTTATAAGGAATCTAGTTCTATCAATAAAGTTAGAATTTTTGTTCAAACTCTATTTTCTATCCTTTCTCTCCAGCCTTATTCTATCAGATTTTGTTCCTAAGAATCAACAAACTTGGTATCAAAGCAAGTTCTGATTCTTGAGTGACCTATAGAGAAAGGATTTTTGTGTAAACTAAGTGAAATACTTGTGTAAGAAAAAAAAAACTAGAGTGAAAGCTCCACAAAATCCCTTCTTTTTTTTTCTATGGCTTCTTCAAGCTTCTTACAACTGCCACCTTCAAAGTTCACTGAGGAGAATTACATGCAATGGATAGTGATGCTGAAACCTTATTTACAAGCCTTTAATCTTTGGATGTCACAGATATAGGTCCAAAACCTATTCCTCTTCCTGAAAACCCCATATTGAATCAAATTAGAAATCATTCTGAGTAAGCTTCAAAGCAATTCAATGCTTTGACATGTATTCATTCTGTTGTCTCAGAGCCAATCTTCAATAAAATTATTGCTTGTGAGACTACTAAAGATCCATGGGACAAGCTAAAGTTGGAATACTGTGAGAGTGACTAGATTAGAACCATGAAGCAACTGAATATCAGGAAAGAGTATGAACTCTTAAAAATGTAGGAGTCTGAAACTATGTAACAATATAGTGACAAGCTGATAAAAGTTGTCAATCAAATAAGGATGCTTGAAAGATTTGAACCAAAGATTTCATCTTTGGAGGATTCAAAAGATCTCAATACCATCAATGTAGCAGAACTAGTCAGTTCTTCGCAAGCACGTGAGCAAAGAGGAGATATGAGACAAGATGGAAGTTGTAAAAACAAGCTAAACAAAATAAAAAAAACTTCATAGAAAAGCAAAACTGGAAAAAGAGAAAAAAGAGATAATGAAGAGAAGAAAGCTGAAGAGAAAAAGATATATCCTCTATGTGAACATTGCAAAAAGATTAATCATTTCACCAACTACTGTTGGAAAAGACCTGATCTAGTTTGTAGAATTTGCAATCAGAAAGGGCATCATGAAAAAATATGCAAGAACATAAACAATTAGCATATGAACCAGCAAAATCAACAGCAGGCGCAGATTGTGGACAACGTTGATCAACAAATTTAGGAGCAAACTTTTTACTACAACTTGTAGTAGCATCTCTAAAACCAATCAAACTTGGTTGGTAAATAATGGTTGCACCAATCACATGTCCCCAAATCTTTTTGTTTTCAAGACTCTTGATGACACCTTCCATTCTAAAGTTAGAGTTGAAAATGCAGATTGTATTCAAGTAAAAGGCAAAGGAGTGGCTGCTATTCAGTTTGAGACAAGTATGAAACTTATCTCCAATGTCTTATATTTTCCATACATTATTCAAAACCTATTAAGTGTGGAACAGTTTCTTGAAAAAGGTTTTTAGTTGGTGTTTAAGGACAAATCTTGTAAAATTTTTGATTGTCTTGATTTACAACTCATAACAGTGCCAATGATTGGGAAAAATTTTCATTTGATCTTAAAAAGGTTCAAATAATTGCATTGACTGCATCTGTTGATGAAACTAGTTTATGGCACAAAAGACTTGGACATTTTTACTTATCAGCCTTGCAAAATCTACATAAGAAGCATCTTATTTCTGATGTATTTGAAATAGCAGAAAATTTACAAGTTTGTAAAGCATGTCAGCTAGGGAAGCAGTTCAAGCTTCCTTTTCTTGCTAACTCATCTTTCAGATCCAAAGAGAAGTTGCAATTAATACACACAGATGTGTGTGGGCCAATGAACAAGGAATCTATATCAGTCAGCAAATATTTCATCATCTTTGTTGATGGTTTCTCTATATATTGCTTGGCGTTCTTTCTCAAACAAAATTCAGAAGTTGCTGCAATTATCCAGACTTTAAGACCTTGGTGGAAAATCAGTCAAATTCAAAAATCAAGTCTTTGAGATCTAACAATAGAACAGAATTTACTTCTGATTCCTTGGAACAAGTTTACAATTCTTCTAGCATTCAACATCAATTGACTGCTCCTTATTCATCTTCACAAAATGGCACCAGTGAAAGAAAAAATAGAACTATTTTAGAGATGGCTACATGCTTAATGTTTGAGAAAAATCTTTCCAAGAGTTTTTGACCTAAGTCAGTTTCTAACTTAGTTCACTCATTCAACAAACTTCCTACTAAAGCTCTAAAGGAGAAATTTCCATACAAAGCATGGTTTGAGTGCAAGCCATCTGTTAATAATCTCAAAGTTTTTTGAAGTATCTATTACTCTTTTATTTCAAACAATAAAAGAGGAAATCTTGATGAGAAATCTTTTGCAGATATCTTTATTGGCTATATTGATGCAGTTTTCAACTATAGAATTTATGATCCTCAATTCTTCAGACCAAAAAAAATTTCAGTTAATAGAGATGTCAAGTTTTGTGAAAATCAGTTTTCGAATTGGAAGAAATCTACTATAGAGGACTCTCAAATTCTAGCTACTGATATCCAGCAACTTCGTGATCAAGATCCTGATATTTCAGAGGTAGATAATGAGGATCATGTACTAGTCAAAAGTACTAGAAGTCTTGCAAATATCTATAACAAATGGAATGTAACTTTGCTTGAACCTACAAGGGAAGCCATTTTATTCCTAGAATAGAAGAAAGCAATGCAGGACGAGCTGGATTTCATTGAAAAAAATGGGACATAGATTCTTGTTGATAAACCAGCAAACAAATCAGTCATTAAAGTCAAGTGGATTTTCAAAATCAAATAAAATGTCGTTAGATCTATTAATAAGTTTAAGGCCAGGTTGGTAGCAAAAGGTTATTCCCAGCAGTATGGTGTAAACTACACTGAAACCTTTGCTCCAGTGGCCAAACTTGACTCAATAAAGTTGCTTCTTGCAATTGTAGCTCACAAAACCGATTTATCCACCAAATGGATGTTAAGTCTGCATTTTTAAATGGAGCTCTAAAAGAGCAGGTTTTCATTGAACAACCTGATAGCTTTTCTAAAGAAGGGGAGGAAGATAGAGTCTATCTTCTTAAAAAGGCTCTATATGGACTTAAACAAATTCCTCGAGCCTAGTATGGAAAAATAAATGAGCATTTGCTGAAGCATGGATTCACAAGAAGCATAAATGAAGCTACTTTTTGTATTAAGTCATTGACTCTATGTCTCTTTATATGTAGATGATCTCTTGGTGATTGGAAGTTGCAATTTTCTTATGGAGCAATTCAAAGCTGAAATGGAAGGGGAATTTCATATGACAGATATTAGATTGATGACTTATTTTTTAGGTTTGGAATTTCAGCAAACCAAACTTAGAATCTTTATTCATCAATCAAAATATGCTCATAAAATTCTAGAAAAGCTTCAAATGAGTGGCTCTAATAATTTTAGAACTCCCTTAACACCAGGTAAGAAATTGCAGAAGAAGGATGGCTCAAAAAGAGTCAATGCAAACAATTTTAAAAGTCTTATTGAATGTTTGCATTATTTGTCAGCATCAAGGCCTGACATTATATATTCTATAAGCCTTTTATCTAGGTCATGCATTCTCCTTCAAAACAACATATTAAAGTTACTAAATGAATTCTGAGGTACATCAAAGGTACGATAGATCTTGGCATCTTGTTTAAAAGGTCTCAAGAATTGAAGCTAATTAGTTTTATAGATTTTGATTGGGCAGGGTCCCAAGATGATATAAAGAGCACAAGTGGATATGTTTTCACATTTGGTTCTGGTGTTTTCAGTTAGTATTTTAAGAAACAGTTCATGGTTGCTTAATCAACAATTGAAGCTAAATATATTGCTATAGTTTTACCTATGAATCAAGTAATGTGGCTAAAAAAGTCGCTTACTGACTTGAACATAGAACCAAATAGAGCTATTGTTATCTATTGTGACAGTCAATCTGCTATTACAATCTCCAAAAATCTAGTTCTTCATGGGAGAACTAAGCATTTCAACATAAAGCTTCATACGATTAGAGAAGTTCAAGAGTTGAATAAAATCAGTTTGCAATACTGCACTTCAAAAATGCAGTTAGCAGACATCTTAACCAAAAGCTTGCCTAAGTCAAGGTTTGAATTGTTGAGAACAAGATTGGGAATGCATTGCATCTGCACCGAGGAGGAGCGATGTTTCAAAAGGTCCAGCAACTTTGGTGCAATTATATTACTTTAAACTTGAGACTGATCTATCAATTCTAGATTTTTAGGAGTTATAGTTGAAGTTTGAAGTTATGGTTTTATCTTATCTTACCTTAGGTTTAAGTTGATGTCAGTTTTGTTTTTTTTTTTTTGGTTTGAAAATTAGTTTTCATCTTCTAAGCACTAGAAAGTTACTTGCAGTATGAATTTTTATTTTTGAATTTGATCTTATCTAGTAAGCTTTTTATAAGGAAGTCAATTCTATCAATAAAGTTAGAGTTTTTGCTCAAGCTCTATTGTCTATCCTTTCTCTATAATCTTATTATATCTGATTTTGTTCCTAAAAACCAACAGAATCATGCACCCATTAACGTTAAAATACACACCCAAAAAAAATGAGAAATTCAAGTGATGGAAACTAGATTTCACTTCATGCTATAAAAAGCAAAGAGATCTGCTTCAATACCCAATCTTTTTCAGTGCATCACAAAATCATTCAAGCTCTTAGGTTTTTACTTGCATTTTTTATTGCCTTAATAAAGAAATAAGTGCACACACCAAAACGTGATGCTGCTTTTTAGTAGCTTATGGCTCTTTCGCTTTTTTTTCTTCACTTTCCTTTTTGTTGTTGGCTCTGCGTTTTTTTTTTTTTTCCAGTTGAAAATGAGGTCGAAAGGTTTGTAAGTGAACACATTTATTTATTAAGATTTGATACAAGACCGAAATTTTCAAAACATCTTAATTAATTGTATTAGAAGTATGTGATACCGCTGCTTTACTCTTAAACAAGAATTTGCTAGCGACATAGCCTCGGAGATTTCATTGCTGTCGAAAGGCTATCAACCTCATTTCTACACCAACTAATTTAATGGATTGGTGAATTAGGATAAGAAAGAATTAAGCAGATCACAAAAAGGCATCCAACCTTTTTGCTAAGGTAAGATCTAGAACTTTCAATGAAAAAAGAAATGCATCTATCATCTCATGTTCTCAATAACGTGTCAAATTCCTAATATGAGATAAGAAGTTCTTTTGTTACTAAAAGAATGTCATAAATTTCCCAAATTTAAGGGCTTTTTAACATGAATAAATGTTGGTAGGCCGGTGATTTTTGTGCCGAATTATGTGCTGAATGAAACTGGAGCTGTTATTTTTGAAACTAGAACTTATATTTTTGAATCAGTTGTTATTTTTACATTTCAAAAATATTAGCCGCAATTTCAAAAATAACAGTTGCGGTTTCATTCGACACAAAATCACGTAATTGCACTCTTTTAACATATGAGATAAGACTCAACTGTTAGGAGATTGTTTAATTTACCTGTTACTGATTATTGATTAATTGATGATTGCATGATTACTAATTATTGTTGTTGATGAATAATATTAACTATAGTATTTGATTAAATTAATATTAGTTGTCGCTGAATAAATAATAAAATGATTATTTTAAAAATTTTTTTTCATGTATAAAGAAAATTCATCAAATGTGTGGCTTGAAGAATAATTAAAATTCATGATAAATATAAAAAAAATTAAATGAAATATGATTATAGTAAAAAAAATATCTTGAAGTGTGGTTGAATTTAATTAATTAAAATTAATCGAAATCAAAATCTTTACTTTTTAAAATTTATTTTTTTAACAAAATTGCCTAAAAAATTTAAAAATTAATTTTATTTTTTTTTGTCTTAGAGAATACAATGTCAATGGTAGAATTTGAAAATAGAAATAAAAGAAAAAAAGATCGACGTGCCTTTGGTTGTTTTCAAGAAAAAAAATAATGAAAGAATGAGTTAATGTGCTAAAAGTATAGTATTTTTACTGTCCATGTATTGTTCACACAGTCCAAAACAAAACAAATTAACTTTTTACTGTTGACATAGTACCATAGGGTCCTCTCCCCATTTGTTTGTGTCTTCTTCTTCTTTATAAAGGATAATTTTGTACTTTTGTTATTTTCAGCTGCTTGAATTCAAAAGTAACATTGTCTTGCTTTTTCAATTAACAAAGTTTGAAGAGTTTATGAGCGACAATAAAGTCAAAAAAATAATAATAACAATAAACACTATTATTATTATTTTTTAAAATTGAAATACAAAAGCACTCCTTCAAAATTAAAGCAAACACCTCCTTAGAATTTTTTGATGAGATAAGATTGAAGCAGAAATTTTAGGATATTATAAAACTGTATTTTTATAAAAATAAATCTTCAAACAAAATATTTCAAAACCTGATTTGTTACTTCTAGCGTCTTACTCATATTCATTCTCATCTATTCAGTGTCTTACTCCCAGAGTTAGTAAGTGTATACTAATTATGATTGATTTTCGGTACAATATATTGGAACGAGCTAAATATACCAAACATATTCGAAATATCATATGTTAAAAAATACCATCTCGCTCCAACTAGACAGCAAATATATATATGTGTGTGTGTGTGTGTGTGTGTGTACAGTATACCAAGAAAAATCAAGTGTGTCCCTATCCGAGAAGAGCTGGTTTTGTGGCCAAGAAATCAAGTCAGAAAGCATTCAGAAAATGGGCATCATGAAATATTTTTCTTTTTTGGTTTTTGAAATTTTAGTCCCCCTCCCTAAGTTAGTCAATTTGTAACCAGCGCAGTAAAAATGTAAAATATACAATAGACAAAGGATTTTTTGTAAGGAGTCACAAAAATATCAAAATATAGTTGGTTTGCATATTCTTTTATTTTGGTTGCACAGTTATTGATTTTTAGTGAGAAACTGGAATTTTATATATATATATATATATATATATATATTCGGTAGGATACTCTCTAGTTGCTTTTTAACCTGAATCTCTAGCCACCAACTTGTTTCCATCCAACAATTGTAATGGATTGCTTCAAAATTTTTAATTTGACACAATTTATCGTGAATATAACTTATTTATGATCTTATATCACATATAATTGAACTTTATTTGAAATAAAAAAAATAACGCATAAGATCGTGAATGAATTTTATTCAAAAAAACAGTGAACAAAAATATCAAGCATTTGTTTAAAAATTTCTAATTTAACTTATTTTTTTTATGAATAAAAGAAAATTTCAAAAAGTTGGCATAAACGTGTACGTGAATGTAAATTCAACACTTTTTGCATGTCATATAGTCCCTTCATATGCATAAATGAAACGAAAGTAACAACTGGTCCAAAAATTCCTAATTATTTTTCCTAAAAAATTCCAGCTATAAACAAATTGACTCTAAAATAATGGCACCGTGCATTGTGGCACCCTTTGCTGTCAAAGCATTATATGAGCAACCGACAGGGACATGATCAAAAGCCATGTGGGCAGTGGCAATTGGTATGTTGTTTTAGTTGTTTTAATCAAACGCGAACGCTCATGCAACTATTGTATGGTGGATCAAATCCTGTTCATCAAGCTTGATACTTGATACTTGTAATTTGCGTGCAACATGGGATTACCCCCAAAAACAAATAAAAAGAAACGATTATATAATAAACTTTAAAAAAAAATATAGATGACAACGCAACTATAAACGCGCAATGAGTACGCAGTGATTTATACTATTAAATTGTTAAATATGTATTAAATTTAAAAAATAAAAATAAATTAATCATTAAATATCATTAAATTAATTGTATATTTCACTTATATCTTACTAAATATTTTTTTATGTACTCTTACTCATACTGCAATGTCGACAAGTGGTGTGGAATCCAATTCCCCTATCTAATCAATGTTTTAGTAGAATATCTTCTTTACACTCATTTTCATGCAAAAAGCAGGTCTTCTTGCATGGGACATGGTTGGAAAAGGAAGCTTATTTTAAAGCTTTTTGCCAACCCACCATTATTTTGTTCACTTGCTGTCGCCCGCCTCCCTCGCATCTCCCCTCTCGTTTGCCAAATAATTATAGAAAGGAGGCCGACCACATATGGCTGGACGGCGCGCTTTTCCCACAGAAAAGATTCAACTAATCTTTCTTTGCTTTAGTATTATAATTATTTATAAAAAAATTTAAAAAAAATAGATAACAATACTTAAAAAATAACATAATAGCAACAAAAATTTTAAACAAATCAAATTCTATTTAATCTCATAAATAAATAAAATTGAAAGTAAAAACAAATTATTTTTTTTATATTTCCTAAATTTAAACTAATTGGCTGAGGGAGGGAAAACAGTTAGAGAAATTAATAGTTCAAATCTTTAACCTCTCACTTACTGATATACTGTTAATGTCGTTTGATTTACAAGTTCATAACGTATTGGCATACTCTCAATGCCTTTGATATTCTCTTGTTTCTACTTTATTATTTTTTAAGTGTTATTGCGTAATAGTGTCCTTTATCTATATGTTAGTACTAAAATAAGAACATATATAAGCACCTATATCTTCTCATTTGGCCTATGGTCACTTGTTAAGGAATAGAGATGATCAATTGGTTGACGAAGATCGATAAAAGAAACAAGAAGGAGACAAATTGCACTAAGATTTGTGATCACGTGCTAATCTCGCGGAGATTCTGAATGTAGATTCCAAATTATTATTTTTAGACGACTATTCAATGGCCACTTGCATGTTTAGTCATCTCTCTTAAAATATGAGTATAGTCAATAAATATGGTCTTCCTGTTTTTCCCCGTGTTTTCACCTCGTTACTTCATTCTTTTTTTTTTTTCAAAAAAATGATTAATGCCTAATTGAGCCACTAATTTTCTCAATTAAATGTCCTTTTTTTCTTGATCTCAAAATTAAATGTATTTTTTTTGGTCCTAAATTAAATGTCCTTTTTTCTATCCTAAAAATTAAATGTCCTTTTTTTTGGGGGGCTGAGACCGCTTAGAATTCATTTCATTGGACTAATTAATCTAAACCGACTCGGACAGAACTCTGAAAAGTGACAAAAATCTCCCAGTATATTTTTAATGCGACTGTATTTTCTAAATTCAAACATTAAACCTCTGGTTAAATGACAGTAAATTCTTGTTATCCGTACCAGTGTCTGCTTGTCTAAATGTCCTTTTTTTTTTTTTTTTGGTTTAATCTAAATGTCCTTTTAATTTGCAGCCTTGGCGGAGCTAATCCCTTGGGCCTGTCTACTGAAATCTTTCTGGCCATCATATTGGACATGTTGGTTCCAGTCATTGTTAGATTGAGGAGGTTTTTGGGCACAAAGGCCCATTTTTCGCGGATCTAACCCATATGAAAGTTCTAGTCGCAGTAATGTCGCCCTGCTGAATGTTCGGCCTAAGAAAAAAAGACCACCTACATTGGCTCAAAAAAATTAGAGTGGTGTGGCCCATTTTTGGTCCTGAACTTTCATAGGGGAATCTAGGGAAAAATATAATATACATAGTTAACCAGACGTTCTGGTTTCTATTGAAAAATATGGTCATGACTCCTGAACGTGTGGTTATTATTATTATTATTGTATTTTTATTTTTAACATGATCAGCTCCGCTAACTGACTCTTGTGATGCCCCAAATGTGCTAACGAAATTGTTTAATATTAAATCCATTCGCATATATCATTGATAAAGATCTCCCTCTGTTTTTTTTTTTTAACCTCCCTTTCGGGCGAAAAAAAACAGAATTTACAAATGGCTAGAGGAGAGGGATACAGCATTGAGGAATAATCTGTTCTTAACCGCAAGCTTGGTCATGTTCTTTGTTGTTTAGGAGGAACGGATACGGATTTAGACACGTGATATGAAAACGATAAGATACGGATACGTGGATACACAAATTTTTAAAAAATTAAGACACAGATACAGCGTGAACACGCCTATAAAATATATATTGAATATTATATACATGTAATTTAGGTATTTTTAATTAATTTATTATTTTTTAAAATATAATTTATAATAATTATTATGATAATTTATGATGTAATTAGTATTTTGTTAAAAATTTTAAAAGAATATTGTAGAAAAAACATAATATTTAAGAAATTGTAAATTAAAATAGTTAATTAGTTCAAAAAAATTAAAGTGGTTAATATAATTGATAAAATAATAAATATATATTAATTATAATTTTTTTATTATCAAACTACTCTTTAGTATGCTTAATTATTATAAATAAAGTATTACGCGTACGACTTTTAATAAATTTGAAATTAATTTTATATGTGTCTAATATATATATATATATGACATACTAATTAAAAATATTAAATACATATATTAAAAATATCTAATATGTGTAATAAATTTATTCGAGATACAAATTAAAAGTATCCAATACGTGCATCTAAAATTTTTTTATTTTTTTATTAGATACATTTTAAAGTATCTGACACGTGTTCAAATAATATTAGATAAGTATCGTGTTGGACATTGTGTCCATAATTGTCTAGAAATCCTAAAGGGTCTCTCGTATAAGAGTGGTTATATTCTTTGTTGTCCTTTGAAACTAGTTATATACTATTGTAAATTGGTGGTTAATATTCCAATGGTTCTCTTTGAACTCTCAACTTAATATTTCAGTCAACTACACTTCTCAACGAGTACAATTTCTCAATTTTAGATACGTCCTTAAAAATGTTTAAGAAAATAAAGTTGTACTTCAATTAATAATGTAAATTTTGATGTAATTACAAGTATTTGATTCCAATAATTAGTATCAAAATAAGGCTACTAGTTCAAGTCTTTCAAATAATATGCCAAAGAGGTGATTGTTAGGTAATATTATCAAGCTTTATTTTGGACTATAAACCTAACATTTCGACTAGTTATACTTGTAATGAGAAAAAGTTTGAGAAAAAAAAAAGGTTTCCCTCAACAAACCTATTAACAAACTCTTGATGTTAACACAAATCACACTTCACTTCCCAAAGTTTATTTTCCTTTTGATTTGTATTGTCTAATCTAATCTTCAATACCATTATCTTATGTATTAATGAGAAAACAAAAACAAAAACAACAATTTTCCGATTGTTACTCTACTGATTTCAATAAAGACGGAAGAAGTTTATTATAGTTTCCTTGTCTTTATATTTAACTAATTTAAGGTAGAAATTACCTAAGGATGTAGCAGTAGCATCTACCAGTAAAAATAAGTGGCATTGATTTTGCAACTTGGATAATCCTCGAGTACGTACTCTTTTATAGCATCGCGCATCTATTACATGGCAGGAGCTAGGAAGCACAAAACTCAAATCTTAGATAAAAGCATTGATTATCATAAAATATTCATTTCAGTCTTTAATAATGATTCCTTCAAACTTATCATCATTTTCGCAGTTTATTTTGATTTAAAGTTAAATCAGATGGATGTGAAACTAATTTCTTAAATGGAGATCTTGAAGAAGGGGCATAGATGAGTTAGCCTAAAAGTTTTATTGCTCTTAATAAGATTCACTTGGTATACAAATTTAAGAAATATACATACGAATGCAAGTTATAACAAATATTGTGGGTAAATATATTAATTTAGTCTTATATATAAAAAATATTTTACTTGCTTACGATGATTTGGGGTTATTTCATGCGCTTAAGAAATTTCTGTCTCAAAATTTTAAAATAAGGTATGAAAAAAAACTTTTTATGACATCTGCATAAAAATTCACAAATATAAATTTTAGTGGATATCAGAACTTTGTCATACCTTATATACATTAAAAAGATTTTAAATAGATTTAAGATAACAAATTGTTCTTCTATTATAGTACTTATAATTAAAAGTATGAACCCTAGTTTTGCATAATATTTTCAAAATTACCTGGAACTAGATGAGATGAAGCGCTTGCCATGTACATAAGAAATTGGTAGCCTTATGTACTCCTACTATGAGAGAGGCAACGGGCACTTAATTAATTGTTCAAAAATACTTTGTATGCAAAAAAATTTATGAACATATATCGAATTAATTAATCGATTTTTTTCATGCTGCACACCGTCTTAGGTGAATTCAATAACCGACTCATCGTTCCATCAGGAGGAATCAAATCAAACGTTTGGCGCTCGCCAAACGCGCGCCGACCAGTAGCCCACTCTTAAAAGTCTCCGTTTTGGTTTGGGATCGGAGGGCTGCCACGCATGTGGAAGTCGACTCGGTCAAACCTCAGTCGACGGAAAGATAGCACGCATTTTTGGTCAGACGACGAACAAATCCATTCAAAATAGGCCACCAAATCTGAAATCAACCACCCAGATCCACCGAGATCTCTCCAGAACATTCTAGAATCGAATCACACGTTCCACTATATATACCCTCTCTATACACCTTCTGCTGCCTCACACAAACGAGAGAGAGCAAAATTCAAAGCCGTTTCTTCTTTTGTATTCTTTTTTTTACGTCTACATATATTTGATTTTCTTCATTGGCATTGCCGTGTTATTCTGATTTTTGACCGGCGATACACACAATGTCCGGTAAAGGAGAGGGACCGGCGATCGGGATCGATCTAGGGACGACGTACTCGTGCGTCGGCGTCTGGCAACATGACAGAGTGGAGATCATAGCCAACGATCAGGGGAACCGAACGACGCCGTCTTATGTCGCCTTCACCGACACGGAGCGCTTGATTGGCGATGCTGCCAAGAACCAGGTCGCAATGAATCCCGTGAACACCGTCTTCGGTTCGTCCCCTTTCTTTTCTTTCCCCTAGAAATTGCGACGTATTCTGATTTCTGTGTTAGGATTGTGTTTCCTGTCTCTTTCTTTATCTGTTTTATTAAGGTTTTGTTGTTTTTGATTTACTCATTAAGGTTTTATTTATGGATTGTCTCTGATAAATAGGTGGCATTGTCGTGTTTTGTTAATCCCATGTTATGTTTTAGGCCATAGATTAATGTCTGGTGTCTTGTGTTTTCTGTCTGTTTGGATCTGCGTTTCTTGTTGTTGAAGTTAATGTACAATATAATGAACAAAAAAATTACAGCATCAGACAAATTGTATCCGAATATTTTGCTCGAATGTAATGGCTCTCTCATTTTTCGCAATTACCCTTTTACATTTTTTCAATGAAAAAAGGAATATATCTTATTAGAGTTTGATTTCAAAACGTGAAAGTCTGATTGCAAAAAAGGGAGGGACAAATGCATCGCATAAATTTTTCGTGCACTAATGTTCTGGAAGTGTGATGATGCCCTATAATTAATTGCGTCTGCGTTGTTATTTTGACAGATGCGAAGCGGTTGATTGGTAGGAGATATAGTGACTCTTCAGTTCAGAGTGATATAAAGCTCTGGCCATTCAAGGTCATCGCAGGTGCCGGTGACAAGCCTATGATTGTGGTCAATTACAAGGGTGAGGACAAGCAGTTTGCTGCTGAAGAAATCTCTTCGATGGTCCTCACGAAGATGCGTGAGATTGCTGAGGCCTATCTTGGTATGACCATTAAGAATGCTGTCGTGACTGTTCCTGCATACTTCAACGACTCGCAGCGTCAGGCAACCAAGGATGCCGGTGTTATTGCTGGCCTCAACGTTATGCGCATCATTAATGAACCCACTGCTGCAGCTATTGCTTATGGCCTTGACAAAAAGGCAACCAGTGTTGGGGAGAAGAACGTGTTGATATTTGATTTGGGAGGCGGGACTTTTGATGTGTCGCTGCTTACTATTGAAGAAGGCATCTTTGAAGTGAAGGCCACGGCCGGTGACACCCATCTTGGTGGGGAGGACTTTGATAACAGAATGGTCAATCATTTTGTTCAAGAGTTTAAACGGAAGCACAAGAAGGACATCTCTGGCAACCCGAGAGCTCTTCGGAGGTTGAGGACTGCTTGTGAGAGGGCGAAGAGGACTCTTTCATCCACTGCTCAGACTACCATTGAGATTGATTCTTTGTATGAGGGGGTTGATTTTTATTCAACCATTACCCGTGCTAGATTCGAGGAACTCAACATGGATCTTTTCAGAAAATGTATGGAACCCGTAGAGAAGTGTTTGAGGGATGCTAAGATGGACAAGAGCAGCATCCATGATGTTGTTCTTGTCGGTGGTTCAACTAGAATTCCGAAGGTACAGCAGCTATTGCAAGACTTCTTTAATGGGAAGGAGCTCTGCAAGAGCATCAACCCAGATGAGGCTGTTGCCTATGGTGCTGCTGTTCAGGCTGCAATTTTGAGCGGTGAAGGTAATGAGAAGGTGCAGGATCTACTGCTTTTGGATGTTTACCCTTTATCGCTTGGACTGGAAACTGCTGGTGGTGTTATGACTGTTTTGATCCCTAGGAACACAACAATCCCCACCAAGAAAGAACAAGTTTTCTCCACTTACTCGGACAATCAACCTGGTGTCCTAATCCAGGTGTATGAGGGTGAGAGAACCAGAACTAGGGACAACAATTTGCTTGGCAAATTTGAGCTTTCTGGAATTCCGCCGGCTCCCAGGGGTGTTCCTCAGATCAATGTGTGCTTTGACATTGATGCCAATGGCATCTTGAATGTGTCAGCTGAAGACAAGACTACTGGTCAGAAGAACAAAATTACAATCACCAACGACAAGGGCCGGCTGTCTAAGGAAGATATTGAAAAGATGGTCCAGGAGGCTGAGAACTACAAGGCTGAAGACGAGGAGCACAAGAAAAAGGTTGAAGCAAAGAATGCTTTAGAGAACTATGCTTACAACATGAGAAATACCGTTAGAGATGAGAAGATCAGTGCAAAGCTGCCAGCAGATGACAAGAAAAAGATCGATGATGCAATTGATCAAGCCATTCAATGGCTGGATGGCAACCAGCTTGCAGAAGTCGATGAGTTTGAGGACAAAATGAAGGAAGTAGAGAGCATCTGCAATCCCATCATTGCTAAGATGTACCAGGGTGCTGGTGCTGACGTTGGTGGTGGCGGCATGAATGATGATGCTCCTCCAGCTGGTGGCAGCGGTGCGGGCCCTAAGATCGAGGAAGTTGATTAAGAGCTGCGGATGAGGATGCAGTGGTTTTCTTTTTGATGTTGCTAGGAATTTAGTTAACATATCGTCGGTTTGGTGCAATTTCTAGGTTTTTTTTATCTGTTCTGTTTGAGTTGCGGCTTCTTGCTGCTTATTTTAACTTTCTCCCTCATTTAGCCTTTGCTCTTTATTTAAAACAACATTTGTTTAGTTGCTCGTCCAACAGTACAGCCTTTGACACTGAGCATTTGGTCGCCTGCATACTCGATACAGTTTTAATGTGATGCAATTTCCGAACCTGTAATTCTCCATTCCCTGCTGCCCTGCCTTTTAGGCAGGGTGACGCAGCAAGCCAACCCCAAATTACATATAAAAAATTAGTAAAAACTGTTTACTTTCAGCCGAATAATGACAGGGAAAGAAAGCAGGTCGCTCTGCCTGGGTAAACAAAAAGAAGCACGTATTCTAGTTGACCACCAAGAAGAAAATTTCACGAAATTCAACGGCATGAAATGTGAAAGCTATGGATAATATTAGCCCTACGTATCGGACCTATCTGCAGAAAAATAAACCAATAGAAAATTTTGAGGGTAAATAAGGTTTCTCCTTTCTTGTTCTCTCGCATTCAAGGAGGAGAAAAGCAACTTAAAAATGAACAGGGTGGGGTTGTATGACACCTCTCGACAACTTTGTACATTGTTTTGGATGCATAGGCTAGCTGCATATCGATTGATTCCTTCCATCAGCTGCTAATTTTATGTTAAACCGCTGTTGCTTGAAACCTTAGCCACAGCTTCCTCTTCCATTTCCACAAGGCGACAGCAAAAAGTTTCAATATCACGTGCTTCTTCCTTGAATGCGAACCTGAATTCTTTCCATTGGTATTCGCCAGTTCCATCATTCATAACTAAACTATGAACCTTTCCCAGCACATCGAATCCCTTACGATCAACAGATAGCATATATGCATCCTGTATGTAATGTAAAAAGGTCAGTGGCCTTGAAAAGAAGGGCACAAGACTGGAGGTGGCAGGCTATGGAAGAACAGATAACATAAATGCTAACTCTGATAACAGAAGCCAATCATGGTGACACTCTGGCCCAAGTACAATCTTCCAATAATGATAAATTAGCCAGCATTTCAGTTTTATCAATTGAAGTTATTTATAGTAGTCTTACCCTTGCATTTGCTTTCAAGTATGTCAAACAAAACAGTATCAGGGCTCTACGCCTTTCTTCACTTTGATTGATGCCATCAATTAACTTAGCAGAAAAAGATGCTGCACAAAGAGCAACCTTCAATGTTATTTGATCAGTACAGATAAAAAAAAAAAAAAAGGATATTAACCTCAATGATAACAATGCATGCATTAGACAAGTGAGCATGAGAAGGATCTTACCAAATGGGTCCGCTTTAGATCTTTCAATATCTTCTAGATCCACGTCATGAGCACGTCCATAGCCATCAATAAACACACATGAACTGGACCAGAAAAATTATATAACGACAATTGGATTAGATGGCAAACATAGTGGAGATGTGGATTTTAATCTTTAATCATCAAAAAGTTGCTTATCAAAATTACTGATTTATTTTGGTGGTAACATTTTATGATATCTATAAATCTAACAATCTCCCCTATTAGCTGTCCCTAGCACAACGCAAAAATGAAAATTGTCAAACACCCAGATCAAAAAACTTCAACAACAGATCAGACAACAAAGCAGATTGGTTCTTAGAAAAATGAAAAAAATTTTCTGTATGCACAAGTGAAGTATACACTTCTCCTTCTTTGTGGAATTCATTTTCCAGAAATGTCAGAACGCTAACCATAAATAGATAATGTCACACACAATGACGGTGACAATCTTAGCATTCAGCTAAATATAGAAAGCAACAGAAAGTTTGTACCTTGGATTGAACCTATAGATATGGAATCTTTCACCTCCATCAACTAGCTCCTTAAGGTTTTCACCTCTTGATGTAGTGGAAACTTTAGAAGAACTTAATACACCAGAAACTGGATAGGAGGATTCACTAAGGACTCTTTTTTCAGTTTGAAAGATTTCCTTTAGACTTTCTGCAAGCAGCCGAGCCTATGAAAAGAGCAAGAAAGTACTCAATGTAAGATATCTATCTTTATTTTCTTTCACCAGAAACAAAATTAACAACGATGAATGAGAATGGTGTAGAGAATAGAGTCCGACCTTGAATTTGCCAACAATATATACATTGAAATTAATGGTTTTTGTAACCATTTATACTTCATTTATGTTAAATTTGGGTTAAATAAGCCATCAAAATGGAAGAAAATCACTTATTTATAAGAAATAAAGTGATTTGACCCCTTTATTCATGCCACAAATGGTCTTATGCAACTAATAAACGCAAATCATGATCAATTGCACTCTTATTAGAGGGAATTGATTGCCTTTAACTCTCTAAAAGGTGTTGAAAATGGTTTTTACATTGAAATTAAAGGTATTTGTAAGCATTTAACCTTCATTTATGTTCAATTTGGGTTAAATAAGCCATCAAAGTGGACGAAAATCACTTATTTACAGGAAATAAAGTGATTTGACTCCTTTATTCATGCCACAAATGGTCTTATGCAACTAATAAATGCAAATCGTGATCGATTGCACACTTATTAGAGTGAATTAAGCGCATTTAACTCCCCAAAATGTCTTAAAAATGCTTTTCACATTGAAATTAATGGTATGTAAAAAGAATTCATGGATAGATCCAGTAACATACTTTTGCACAAACTTCTGTAACAATAGGGTTACTCTATTGTGAACTGGAGTCATAGGCTCAAGTCACGGAAACAACCTAATTGTGAAAACAAGGGTAAGGCTACGTACATCTAACCCTTCCCCATATCTCACAGTGTAAGAGCCTCATGCATTGAGACACCCTTTTGCCCTTCTCCCACAGTTATGGTTGCTAGGTACAAATATAGATATACGCATGGCACAGTTCCATAAATAATGCATAGTTCCACAAGTAATGACGGGTCTCATATCTGAAGCAGTATTTTTTTCACACCATAACTGCATCAGTCAATACATGTTACATGAACTAGTATTGTACTTTAGGGATTCAGCCAAGGTGTCCTGGTCAGAACACTCCTCAAGCCTCCATAATCAAGTCTAAAGTCATCTAAAACCTCTATCTAATTCACATTGAAAAATACCAAAGTTTTAGTATCATGCAAACATGGATCTATAATTTATTCAAAATATACAGGGATCAACAATGTTGAAAAGTCACAGTTTACAGATGATAGATCAGCTGCATATTTATTTAAAATGACTGAAGACTGTACCAACTTATTAAAATACATTATCAAGTATATAAAAGCATCCCCGATATGAATCTAATGAAGGTGTGAAAGCATCTAGTTTAGTACTGCATTATAAACTCTTGGCCAAATCCAAAGCAGGACCATTAGACATAGGGCCAAACCTTATCATCTTGAATGGCCATGACATCCCCTGTGAGAGCAACTCGAGCTGGTAACTGTGGAGGGAAACATCGATTGTGTTAGGGTTTTTTTTTTTTTTTTTAGTGTTGTATATCCATGGATACTCGCTACAAATCCAGACTTTTATGCAAAATCTACCAAACTCTGTGATGGGAAGGGGGTGTATTGGATAGAAGTGTCAAGTGAAGCAGCTCAACGACAAAAAGAGCCCAAATCCAACCCAGCGCTAACCTTATTTACTGATCTAAGTAATTTTGCCAGGGGGCCTGGAAAGGGACTTGAAATAGCCAATGAAGCACGCTCATCAATCATTAAGTTCTACATGAGAAACATAAAATTAATCAATGACTGTAGTCTGAAGACTACAGAAATTGGTATAAGTCCAGCTAGCAAAAAGTAAAGAAATTTACATACAGAGCATGCAAATTACGAGGAAAATCGAACATTGAAGATCAGGTGACACCAGTCCAATGGGAACCATACCAAATTATGCATGTCATTTTCAGGTACCCAAATGTAAGGCTTCCCCTTCTTAAGTATGTACTTAGCTTTTGAAGAGTATACGTCCTCCTTGCTAACATGAATGGTAAAAAAAAAAGTTACAATTTTAACAAACAAGTGGCAAAGATAATGAATACCCAAGTGTTAGAATGTAGGTGGGGTACCTTCCTTTAGCATCTGCTTTGATGGTGTTGAGTTGAGCTTGCCAATTTGAAGCCAGGATATTCTGCAAATGAACACCCATAACAACAACATATTCAATATAAATCGACAGCGATGCGATCTGGGATCAGAAAGAAGAAAGAAATAACAACCTTGCATTTCTCGGCAAGTGTCAAGGCCGTGGCTTTGCTGCCCCTCATGATTCTGCCACCCCGCAGCTCTTGCACGCCGACTGTTCGATGTAATTACTCTTTCAAAGACTGTTTGTTTTGTTTGGTTTTTTTGGTGGGGGGGCGGAAGGGGGGAGTGGGGAGAGAACCGCGCGGGGGTGGGCCTTTTAAGATCAGGTTGGTTTCAAAATTCATGGAGCTAGTCGGTGGTCTGGGGCAGGATCGTTCTTTAGGGATTGTATGGTAATTTCACTCTTTAATGTGACAAAAGTGGTTCTTTTTGTTGTTTAAAATTTTACTAATAGTTCCACATCTTGCATTCAACAAACGTATTTTTTATGATCCTCAAAACTAATTAGTGACAGTAGTTTTACATCTTGCTTTTCATAGTAGCAGTTAAATAAGGACAGTAGCCTCGTAAAAAAGAAATACGATAGCAAATGACTTTCAATTTAAATTTATAAATAATGAATAAGATGATCGATATATTTATAATATTTTTTTTTAAATTGATAAAAAATAATAATATGTTAATATACTATAAACGTAAATATATTAAGGAGATAATATCTTCCATAAACTTTTTTTTTCCGATAGATTCCGGCTCAATGCCGTGACAATAATACCCAGCACCAACATCAAAAGAAACTCACATTTTCATCTTGCTTTTTTTCTGATCCTCTTTTAGAATGTATTAACATAACGTCAACTAATAAATCTTCCTCGAGCATATTTCAATGGATCAAAAGGTACTCTGAGCCTATGCTATTTGCGTCTGGACTGATTTATCACAAACTAGTATTTAGACCACTTTTTGGTGGTAAAATGTCTATTATTCTCACACCAATTGTACTGCATTCGCACTCAAATTGTCAATCCCACTGGCTTTCTTGCATTCAACCGATTTCTTTTCTTTTTTTGGTTAAAATACAATCGATTTCTTACTTGCACGTATCAGAGACATGCTAACGTTTAGGCATGAGCCAAACAATTTTTGTTTTTATTACCGGATTTTAGCTAAGGTGGGTCAAACTGTTCTCATTTTTACAACGTGAAGGCCAAAAAAAGTAAAAAGCATGAAATGGTTTGGTCAAATTGACCTATGTGAGTATGTGTGTATTCTTTTTAACTAAGATGAGGGTTTTTTTTTTTTTTTATTAGGTGTTTAATGAGGTTGCGTCATGCCAAGCAAAAATTCCAAAAACTGTCCCTTTATTTTCTTATTTTGAGCCAGGATTGTGCTCATAATTCTTTTTTTTCTTTTTTTTCTTTTTTTATTCATCAGAGGGTAGGATACCCATAAGTAAACCATAACTCTAAAAGACAAAATAAAAAAATAAAAAAAATAACTCGATTCCCGCTAATGAAAATTAATCATATTTTTTGAGGAAAGATTACCTAGAAATCCTCGTAAAATATTTTGTGTCTTAAAAACTTAATATTTTATTTGTGTTCCCAAATTGACATAAAAACATACTTAAATATGCACCTTCTAAACATGTTCACAAGTTAAGTTATTAAGTTTAGATGGAAAAAAAAAAATTACCACTCATCTG
This sequence comes from Carallia pectinifolia, assembly GCA_037832335.1. Lineage (NCBI taxonomy): Eukaryota > Viridiplantae > Streptophyta > Magnoliopsida > Malpighiales > Rhizophoraceae > Carallia > Carallia pectinifolia. The sequence continues at coordinate 15,104,068 of CM075448.1, read as the reverse complement.
AAAATCTAGTTTATTTTTATAATCTCACTTCATGGCTTCCGGAAGTAACGAGAAAGCTTCAATTGTATAAAAGACGCAGAGTCTTGGTTTTGCATTTTCAAATTCAGAAGTGCCCTGGAAAGGTTTGGACGACTCTCTTTTTCTCAACATGATAAATAACAAAATTTATCACGTAATGATTAATTATATGACAGAAACAATACGCCATGTAAAAGATATAAAACTGAGGGTAGCCTAACGGTGGTCTTGTAAAAAAAGAGATAAAACCATTTACAACTAACATTTTTTTTAATTCGCAAAAATCTCGTGTCTGCTGAAACACTATTTTTTATTTTAATGTTTTCAGCTTAAAAGTATAAGAAAAGCACGGCCGATGTTGCTGGTTGCTTACGTAAAAGTGGACGTGCTTCGATTTTCTAGCTTAAAAAACAAATAAATAACAAATGAAGGATGAGGAAATTTTGTTTTTAAATTTCTTAAAGCTTAGATCTAAAATATGAAGCAACTTTAGCTCAAAACCGTCTCATTTTTATCTAATTGTGATACCATATTAATTATCAAGTGGATTAAAAAAAACTCTTTTGGAACATCCAACCTTTGAAGTTTCTTTGTTCCTTCTCAACTTTAGATCAATAAGATACGAGAAGTTTTTTTGTTGTCATTAATAAGAACACTTGAGAAGAATAATAATTAGTAAGCTAATGTATATATATATATTACCGTGGTCCATGGATGACATGCCAGAGTCTTTGCGAGACATATCAAGAAAATTATTCTACCATTTTTCTTCCCCTTTTTTCTTTTTTATTGGAAGCAATTGTACTGAGGTCAAATTACAACGTACTAAGATTTCAACAAATAGTTCTTTCTAGAAGATATTTCAATTGTTAGAACTTATGGTGTGTTTCCTTTGAGAGAATTTGATGAAAAATAAAAATAAAAAATTTTAGTCAAAAAATATTACCATTACTATACTATTTTCTTATAACTTTTTTTTATAACTTTTTTATCAATCTAAATAACAAATTTTTACTTTTTCTCGCACAAATTATTATTTATTTTCTTTATTATTATTTTCTTTCGCACAACTTTTTTATCAATACAAGTAATTTTATTTTCTCACAAATTTCTAATAATTCAAACACAGCATCACTTTTATACTCTAAATACTTTAGATTCCAATTTTCAAAAAATTGTAACATGTATAAGAAAAAAAAGAAAGATACTCACTATATAGTGAATGATTCGATTAGCCTCTTGCTTAAAAAGAATGCAAAAAATAAAAAAAATGGAAATATCTCTCATCAATGAGAAACATATCCTCTATTCAAAATCACATTCAAGAGAAATTGACAAATGTATCCTTATTTGTTGGGGAATGAGAAACAGATAACCACTTTTTAAGTATTAAATTTTTATAAATTTTTTTAATTAAGTCTTATATTGTCTTAACTTTTTAAATAAATTCTAAACGTTTAATTTTTATTTCATTTGAGTTCTTTTTAAAACATAATTTGGTCAATCCCTTATATATTTTGATTGACTAACGGAAAATACATTAAAACTCTAACAGGCATCTAAAAAATTGCAAATATACATTAAAAAAGAATTAAATACACACATGCGTATTGCAGCGCAATGGCTAAAGCCCCAAAAAACGAATTTCTTTAAATAAATGAAAAAAAGAGAATGATCGAAAACAAGAAAACACTGAAAAAAGACGATCTAGAAAAGAAAAAAAAAAAAAGAAAACCCTTGCAGAATCTTTGAATCCCTAAGCTGTAATCCCTTTGTTTCCATTTCAACCAAAGATCAAGTATATGTTTCTTTCTCACAATTTTTTCCTTAATTCAAATAATTTTATTTTCTCACAATTTTCTTTCTCACAACTTTTTAACAATTCAAATATAACATTAGTTTTATATTCCAAATTCTTTAGATTCTAATTTTCAAAAAATTGTAAAATTTATAAGAAAAAGAAAGATACTCATTATACATTTAATGACCCAACCTCTTACCTAAAAAGAACGCAAAAAATAAAAAAATGGAAATATCTCACATCAATGAGAAAAATAAGCTTCATTCAATGTCACATTCAAGAAAAATTGACAAATGTACCCTTATTTGTTGGGGATGAGAAAGGGATAACCACTTTTTAAGTTTAAATTTTTATAAATTTTTTTAATTAAATATTATATTATTTTAATTTTTCAGATAAGTCCTAAACTTTTTATTTTTACTCTATCTGATTCTTTTTTAATATAATTTGGTCAATCCATTATGTATTTTAGTTAACTAACAGAAAATACGTTGAAAATCTAACATACATCTAAAAAATTGTAAATATACATTAAAAAAGAATTAATTACGCACATGCGTATTGCAGTGCAATGGCCAAAGCCCCAAAAAACGAATTTCTTTAAATTGGATTAAATACATTTTAATTTCCTGTAGTTTGGTTGTTTTGTATTTTACCTCTTTGTGGTTTTAATTTAGGTATTGAACCCCCTGTAGTTTCTAATTTTAACAATCAGCCTTCCTAATAGCAATTTCTTCAATTTATTAAAAGAAATTAACCATAACTACGTTGTTAGCACTACATTATATTTCATATAGATGTTAATTATGAATATTATCTTAAACACATCTACATCAACATGTGCAATATATTGAAAATAAAAAAAAATTATAAAAGAAATATTGTAGAATGCAGTTAAAATATACAGTAAAATTCAATTTAACAAATATATGACACAGTTTTTAGTAAAAAAAAATAACATATACAAAACGATATAATTTTGACTAATTTCTGTTAATAGATTTAAAATATTGCTGATAGGGAAGTTAATTACCAAAATTAGAAACTATAAGTAAGTTTAATGCTTAAATTGAAATTATAGAGAGATAATATGTAAAATAACCAAACTATAGGGAACTAAAATGTATTTGACCCTTAAATAAATGAAAAAAAGAGAACGATTAAAAAGAGAAAATGCAAAAAAAAAAAGGCAATCCAGAAAAGGGAAAAAAAGAAAACCCTTGCAGAATCTTTGAATCCCTAAGCTATAATCCCTTTGTTTCTATTTCAACCAAAAATCGAGTATATGTTTCCTTCCTAATCCCTTCAGATCTCAACCCTTGCGACTGCAATAGAGATTGAAAGGAGTGCGAGCTCAAGCGAATAACATGAAGGGTAAGCATAATGACAAACATTCTTTCTTTTATTAGTTATTCATCCACTGAGTGCACTTTGTCTTTTTTTTTTTTTTTGGTTCCCTTTCTTCCCTTTTTTTTTTTTTTTGGGTGATAGTTTTGGTTGTTGTTTTTGTTTTTCTTTAAAAAAAAAAAAGGGAAAAGCAGACAAGAGAGTTCAGATTGTTGAGGAACAAAGGTCAAATTGTCGAGGAAGTTTTGATTTTGGCTGTGCAGTTGGAGGGAATGCCTAGCATTTAGGTATTTCCAATTATAAGTGGATCAAAGGAGGGCAAATAAGAGGAGAAGTGAGTGCAAAATTGGAGATACACACCCATGTCCATATGTCTAATTTTTTTGCATATATTTTCGAGTTTTGATTTATATTCCGTAAGTCAACCAAAATACTTAACAAATTGACCAAATTTTGCGTTGAAAAGGACTAAGATGGAGTAAAATCTAGGGGTATTCATAAGTTGGATTAAGCAGATTTGGGAGTATATGCGTATTCAATTTGCTTATGGCGGATTGGACGATTCTTCATCTACATCCAATCCACCATAGAATTTAATCTGCTCAATCTAATTCGCCAATGACAAATTTGACGTAGAAATAAATAACAAAGAAACAAAATTTTCATAAATATATGTCAGATAAATTCAAAATTAGAAGATGAAGAGGCCGTCAGATTTTCTTAAATATGAGATATAAACCGAACACACAAGGCTATAACAACACCCACAACAAAAAAAATGATGCTTAACAATCTACTACAAAACAAGAACATGTATCATTATCATTTTCAATCTCCAAAACATAACAATCACAATAGTATTGTATTTTTAATCAGCTAACCACAATTTCAATTTTAGGTAATTAAACTAAGGATTCTCAGATGTACCGTGCAATCCTCCTCGATGTTAATTAAAGACCATTAGTAAAGAGGAAAAAAAACAAACAACACACACACGCACGCACACAAATAATGTGCAGAATTGAGCAAAAAAAAAAAAAAAAAAAGACATGAATATTTGGGTCAAATCTACAAAGTAAGCAAAAATATATTATCTATAATTGTTATGCAGTACAAAGCTAAACTGAGCTAGTAAGTTGGTATAAGAATCCTGCCTGCTCACGTGACTTGTTGTTGACGATAACAAATATGGAATGATGCCTCTTTAGTTACGATTTTCTTTTATATATATATATATATATATATATATAACGGATTTGGTTAGATTGAACGGATTCAAACCTCAATTCATACACACATGCGCACACACACACACACACACACGCATGCACGCACACACGCATGCACACACACACGCACGCACACACATAAATAATGTGCAGAATTGAGCAAAAAAAAAAAAAAACATGACTATCTAGGTCAAATCTACAAAGTAAGCAAAAATTTGTTATATATAACTATTATGTAGTACATAGCTACACAGTGTAGCTAGTAAGTTGGTATAAGAATCTTGTCTGGTCACGTGACTTGTCACTGACGATAACAAACATGGAATGACGCCTCTTTAGTTACGATTTTCTTATATATATAACATATTTGGTTAGATTGAACGGATTGAAACTCAATCCATAACTAATTCGTCCCTAACAAATTTTAAAAATTTGAAATTATAACTAATCCAGACCATTGAAATTTTAACAAAACAAGTTGGTGTGGGTTATATTGATAAAATTAGGTTAGGTTGGTCTATTTTTGAATAGTCTTAATAAAAGCTAAAAGTTTTATAACTTATTTGAAAAAGCAAAATAATGTAAAACTCATGGCCTGTTTGGGTTAGCTGTTGAGTGTTACTGTTACTTATTACTGTTACTAATTGCTGCTGCTGATACTGATTGTTGATTCCTACTTGCTGTTACTGATTGCTGATAAAATTAATAAAGTGTTTGGTTAATTTTATACTTGCTGTTACTGTTGAATAATGAAATGTCTATTTTAGACATATAATTTGTGTAGATATATCATATTAAATATTTTTATTTTTATATTTTATAATTTTATATTTTAGAATAATATTTTATAAATAATATTGTAAATTATTTTACTTAATTTTTAACTTTTTTAAAAAAATATTAATTTTTATTAAATGATAAAAATTATTTTGTTTGAGATTTTTTTTTATAAATGTCAATATTAAAAAAATTGAAGTAAAAAAAATATTATTTAAGAATATTTGAAAATTTTTTAAAAAAATTATATAAATACTAATAAAATAAATTAACATATTTAATTCATGTGTCAAGTAAAAAAATAATAGTAAAATTATATAAATATTCTTTAATAGTAATTTAGTTTATGTAAATTATTATTAATATTAAAAAGTGAAAAATAATCCAAAAAGCAGCAAAAAGTAAAGTAAAACTGCTTTTCAATCAACTGCTGTTAGGAAGTTAAATAAAGAAATAAGCAGAATCAAAAAGAAATACTAAAAAATTTACTAAATACTTATCTTTCTACGTTTTAAAAATGAAATACAAATACACCCCTTCAAAAATTAATTCAAATACCCCTAAATTGAAAAAATATATAAAATTAAGGAACTAAAAAAATGTTTGTCCCGGATAAAAAATTTATCGGTGGGGATGTTTTTGTACTTTTAACGGGCGAAGAAGGGAAAGAGTTCAATTTTAAAATCACACGTTGTGATATCGTATCTCGAGACTCGACGACAAAACAAAACGTTCGCTAGTCTATCTGCCCGCTGCCCGGCTAGGATAGGAGAGAGGGAGAGGGACGCCTCTTTTGACCTTGACTCCGTTACCGTTACTTGACTGACGACGTCCATCACCAAGCGGCGGCGTTTACTGATTGAGGTCTCTGATGTCTGTGATGGCCCTCTCTCTCTCTCTCTCACTCTCACGCGCAGAGTTGAACTTAAACTCCGTTTCTTAATACGCACGCCGTTACTCTCTCTCTCTCTCTCTCTCTACCTGTGAGTCTGTTTGTTAAATGGGGATCGAATGCAGAACAGAAAGTCTTCTGTTGGGATTGAGAGCCTTGTGGTGTCTTTTTTAAGGTAAATCTCTTTGATTTTCATCTTTTTCCGACAATTTACTTTTCGTTGATTGGGGGAGCTAATGTTCTATTGTCGTTGAAATTTTTTTGATCGCTTTGAATATTCTTCTTATTTTTATTTTTATTTTTATCTGCTGTCATTTTTGGAGATTTCTATGAGATTCTTGGGCGTTTCTTGACTGTTGGTTACTAAGAAAATTCAGGGAAACACATGCAGAACTTTAAAATTATGAATCTGATGGGGTCTTTTTCATCTGGGGTTTCTTTAAACTCTCGCAACTCTCTCTCTCTCTCTCTCTCTCTCACATCTGCTGGTGAATATGCTGTCTTTTTATTGACACCCAATAAATGGACTGGGATTTTACTTTTTTTGTTGAATATTTTCATGTTCTAGATTTTGTCCCCTCCCCCCCCCCCCCCTTTTTTTGGGGCTGTTGGATATACTAATTACTGTATCATTCTGCGGTTATCTTTTTTATTGGCTCTTCTGGAGAATTGGCGTATAGTAGGTCAGCTGCGGGCCTAGAATTTACATTTTATATGGTTGATCTCTTGTATTTTGTTTCTTAATCTTTTACAGGTCTGCGATGTGATAATGATGTCCTTGTCATTGTATGCTGTTTTGTGGTCCATTGATGAATCTTTCTATATTGCTGTTGGTCGAAGTTCTGGAGATTTGAATCATGAAGATATTTATGAGTTGCTTATTCGGTTTATTGATTGATTGAGAGTTCAACAGTTATTATTTTTTATTGATAAAGATGTTAGCAAGCTTCTTTTAACAGTGGTGCATCTATTGCTAATTAAAACTCCATACAAAATAGAAGGAGAAGAGGAAAGGTGAGGGAAAGCATGGGGGAAGCTCTCTTGACAACATTGTCCATGGAGAATTATCACCCGTCTACACTTTTATCCATCGATTCAGGTGCTATTACACATGACGATCTAGAGAGAGAGATGAATCGTTCAGTAATTCTTTCACGCCCGCCTGATATCAACCTCCCACTGTCGTCCGAACGAAGCCCGCCTCCCTTGGCTTGGAATGATCCTTGTGACATCTTTGATGTAGGCCTTGGACCTCAAAATTATGAGGCTGAAACAGTGATCAATATTCCAAAAGCTGGAAAGAAATGCATAAAGCGGCTCGATAGTGTTTGGGGTGCCTGGTTCTTCTTTACCTTCTATTTCAAGCCTGTGTTGAATGACAAATCAAAATCCAAGATAATAAGAGACAACAACGGTGTTTCCGGTTATGACAAAACAGATTTGCAGCTTGATTCTTTCATGGTTCAGCATGACATGGAGAACATGTACATGTGGGTTTTTAAAGAAAGGCCTGAAAACGCTTTGGGGAAGATGCAGCTGCGGAGTTACATGAATGGGCACTCCCGACAAGGGGAGCGCCCGTTCCCATTCAGCTCTGAAAAGGGCTTTGTTCGATCTCATAGGATGCAGAGGAAGCATTACCGGGGTCTCTCCAATCCTCAGTGTGTTCATGGTATTGATGTTGTTCGATCCCCCAATCTCATGAATCTTGATGAGGAAGAGAAGAAGAGGTGGATGGATCTTACGGGCCGAGACATAAATTTCACAATTCCTCTTGAAGCTAGTGATTTTAGTTCGTGGAGGAATCTTCCAAACACAGAATTCGAGCTTGAGCGTCCCCTGCCCACATTAAAGAGCAATGGTAATTCAAACCCAAGAAAATTGCTTAATGGAGCTGGTTTAAATCTGTCTTCTCAGTCATCAGACCACAGTAACGGGGATGGTGTGGACCTCTCACCTGTCTGCAACAAACGGAAGAAGGACTATTTGCCTCATGGAAATGATGATGAATGCTTGCCCTGTAACCTACATTGTGACAGAGTTTATATGAATATCCATCCAGTTGAGCCAGCATGGATCAATGAATTCAGTGGAGTAATGAAGAATGTATGGGGGCCTGTTACAGCAGCCAAAACAATATATGAAGATGATGAAGCATTTTTGATTATCATTAGCTTGCCTTTTGCAGATCTTCACAGGGTGAAAGTAACTTGGAGAAATACTAACTTACATGGAATCGTGAAGATATCTTGTATAAGTACAGCCTGCATGCCATTTATTAAGAGACATGATAGGACATTTAAGCTAACAGATCCAACACCGGAGCACTGCCCTCCTGGGGAATTTATTAGGGAAATTCCCCTTCCAACCCGCATTCCAGATGATGCTAAACTTGAAGCATACCGTGATGAGACAGGAACAATGCTTGAAATTATTGTGCCCAAACATCGCGTAGGACCAGAAGAACACGAAGTCCGTGTATGCCTCCGTCCCTCTCCCTGGAGTGAAAGACCATTTGTCGATCTGAAAGAGACATTAGTTTGAAGATGCGAGGATGGCTTGGAATGGTTGGTGCTTCATTGTTTACTAACCTCGTTCTGAAAGGAAATCTATGAATCATACCTGTATTTTTTTTTTTCCGAAGGTTATATGGCTTTTTTATCCACAAATATGTATCTGCAATTCTTTTCTTGTACTGGTAGGGAATACTTTGTTGGTCCGGTTTGTTTTTTTACCAACTGGATGGTGGAAGAAAAGATAAAAATGAAAAAGGGTCTATGGATTGAATTCCTATTTATATTGGCTTGTATTTGTAGCTGATGTTTGTTTGAAGAATTCATTTCTCTGGACATGTTTCAGGACTTATTTGCCTTTCTTTTTTTGTGCCTTTTCCTGTGTTTTTCCTATTTTCAGCACTAGTTATGGTAAACTATATATGCTGCTAGCAATAACAGGAGGGAGGTATACCATGGAGTATTAGGTTCATAATAGTCTTTTCACTGATGTTTTATGCAATTTACTATGGAAGCTTAATAACAGTTTTTTCTACAATGGATAGAGCTGCTAATAAGTTGCATTGTTGTTATGGCCACTATTGATGTGCTAGGATTAAGATGTTTGTTTCTGAAGAAGTTAAACTTCATGCCGCTGAAAACATCTCCTTCCCGAAACCCCTCTTTCGATGCTGTTGTGTTGGCCATTCTCTGTTGTTTCCCCTCTCCGAATAGAATGGAGGTAAATAGATATTTTTTTTCCTTCCTTTTGTGGGGCGTGGCTGGGGATAGGTAGCGTCGCAGAAACTAGTTAAACGTTTACAATATAAGCCATGGCTCTGAGTTTGCAAAATTAATTTCACGTTGATATGTTAAATATTAATGTTGGAACATTATGGCATCAAACATTAGTTCAGGGACCTCGCCAGCTTCTAATCACTGTGGCTGAACGCAGAGCAAAGCCTGCCTCAGCTAATACACGCATGCATGTAATCGTCTGAGAAGATTAAAAAAAAAAAAACGATAATTCCTTTTCTTGGTCGACCGAGTCTCTGCTTTTTCAAAGTACTTGAAAATATATAGCGAGAAAATAATTTTGCATTGGATAAATGTTGATCGCCAGACTGTGTTTTTATTATAGGTGTCAAAATGGGTCATCGGGTTAGATTTGGGTTGTGTCATTTCGGGTCGGGTTACTTATGGGTCAAGTTATGTTCGGGTCATTTTTTGTTGAGTCACTTCGGGTTCGAGTAGGGTTCGAGTCAACCCACGGGTTGGCCACGTCATTAAAAATGATGACGTGATATTTTTTATTAAAAATTTTAAAAATTTAAAATTTCAAAAATTTTACTAAAAATTCTTAAAAATCAAAGAAAATCATATGATTGAAAAATAATTGAAGAAATTTCTTTTAAAATATTTTAAAAAATTAAAATAAAATTTAAAACTGTATAAAAAAATTTAAAATATTCTAAAAAATTTATAATTAAGATTTATATTGAAAATAATATAATCTATACTTTTTATAATATAAAATATGCTAAATTTTTTTATTTTATTTTTTTGTTCCCTTAAAAAAAAAAAGTTCAGGTCAAACGGATCGGGTTAGGGTTGGGTTGGGTTTGACCCAAAGATTTTCGGGTCATTCAGGTTCGGGTCATTTCAGGTTAAGTCATCATTCAGGTCGGGTTCGAATCGTATTTTTTTGAACGGGTTCAGATCAATCTATCGGATCAGGACAGATTTTGACACCTCTAATTCTTACTCAAGAGGAGGGACGGGCGCACCGAGCGTCTAGTGGGGCGCAATGTGCCCCCTGGCTTTGTGTCTTCTATTTAATTGTTTTTACGCGACATTACAATAAGTCATATGTTGGTCCAATGGGATGGGCGTTTTGCGCCCCGAGTTCAAGACCGAACGAGTTGCCATTTTTGCGTTGTTTTTTTTGGGCCAAATACCTCCATTCTTTTTATTGTCAACTTTTGAGAGAACAGAGCATTTAGTAGTTAATATCATTCCTATTCCTTTAAAAAAATATATTTTCTTTCTTTTTCTTTTTCTTAGTAAAACTTCATTTCCTTTTTAATTATTTTGTATAACTACTTTTAATATAAAAACATTTATTTCTTATAAAATTAGCTTCAATGTTATCACTTATAATAGTTATACAAAAAAAAATTTATAATTATTTTTATAAAGAATCTATTATACAATCACATGAGAGGTAAATTATTATATGATTGAATTATTACTTATATAAAAAAATATATTTTATTATATAAAAACTATAAAGATAATTTTAAAATATTAAAATTCACAAAATATAATTATAATATTTATTACTCAAAATAATTATTATATTTTTTATTTTTAAACATATAAATTAATTTTATTATTATAACTACATATATCAAAATTTGTCTTCTCTTAAATTATTTTTCTAAATCTGTCCCTGCTCAAGAGCTAGCCAGAGGATCAAAGTTGGTCAAACTGAAACTGTCGGGAAGTTGTTATCATTGGTTTTTTTTCTTTTAATCAAACTTCTGGTTGTAACACATGTCATCAAAATGTAACTTGAGAGAAATAAAAAGCTAAGCTACCATTTGTGATATTAAAGTATGCCAATAGACATGAGTTGGAAGCACAAAATCTACGAGAGAAATTGGAAACAACTTATAGATTCATTTCACCATGAATAAGTTTATAAATAGGTTATTAATTTCTCAATTTGACATGAATAGATTACTAACTTAAAAAAAGTTCAATCAAGGTCAGTATCATTAAAAATAATGAATAATTAAATTAAAAACGCTATTCAATTTAAATTAACTGTTATCTATCAACGTATCACTTAATTGAAGGCTAATGTAGCACATAACCTTCATTCTAGTCAGCATTTTTCATCCGCGTAACCATTTTCGCTCTCTTCCATTGGACATCTCTCTCTCTCTCGCCTCTCTCTCTCTCAAGAAACAAATAAAGATTAATAAGAAATTTGCAAAAACATATTCTTACCCAAACCTCAACACAATGTGACGAACAATCGACCCGCTCTCTGCAATCTGAATCCTCTTTTCCAAAAAAATCCTCTTATACCGGAATTTGGCCTTCCAACGCTTGGATTTGGAGCTTCAATCGCCTCAATTGTAATGTCGTGTAGGGGTACCAACCATCACCTGCTCTTTTGCCATCACCACCCTCCCAAATTTCAGCAACGCATTCTTTAAATCAACAACATAAAACCTACAAATCAAAACCATCAAATTCCCACATATTACTTTCTCAAAAAAAAAATAAAAAATCCCACGTATTACATATATTTGAATTTCTCTCACCCAACGAACTTATCATTATTTCAAAACCCAACCAAATCAACCAAAAAAAAAGCAATTTCATTAGTTGGGTGGGCTATAATAACAAATTTTTTATTAACCTGTTTTCTGTTGTGTTCACCGATGGCAAATCGAGCCAAGCTGTCAATCTCGGCGTTGTTCTGGGTGGCGCCTGGGTCTTGTAGACTCCCACTGAGAGTAGCCATTGTATGCAAACCACAAAACCCAGAAGCAGGAGAATCATCGTTTCCATTTTCTTTCTCTCTCTTTTATATATATTCTTCGAAGGCATCTTTGCACTTTTGTTCTTCTTCTTTGTCTTTCAGTTGGTCCATTTATTGTAATTACCTTTCCTACTTTTCTACTCACATACATTGCAGAGGCAACAAACGAACCTCCATGAGAAGACTCCCCTAAGAAAAAAGGACACATTTGGTGAAAGTTTTGAAATTTTGTGCTGGAAATTGGGGGAGGATTTAGTTTTAGGTTGTGGATCTTATTTGGTTACTGAGAAAAATATTGCATTTCGGAAACCCATTAAGGAACTCAAGGGTCTGGACTCCTTGACCCATCAACTTCGTGAGACTCTCACTTCCATGGAGATCAACAAGTCCAATTTTCACGAACCGAATCTGGTTCCTCTGTGTCTACTTCCGCACTGGTGACCCCGCTGCCACTACAACGACCACTACTAGTTCTAGCTTTTTTTTTTTCCTTGAGAGAGAGAGAGAGACATGTTTAGTGGAAGACAGAGAAAAGGGCCATGTGGATCGAAAAACTGACTAGGACGAAGCTTATGTGCCACGTCAAGTTCCAGCTAAGCGACATGTTGGCAGATAATGATTAATTTGAACAGAGTAATGATTATGACTCAATCACGCACTATTTTTAATGGTATTAATCTTAATTAATTTCTTTTTGAGTTAGTGACCAATCAATATCAAATTAATGAGTTGAAGCTTAATTTAGCCATGACTTTGCTGCTTGATTTCCGTAGAGAAAATGCTACACCTAGTTCAAATACTTAGACACAATTTGCAACACATTGGCAACCTCCAGCGGAAGGCTACTTGAAGCTTAATACTGATGCAGCTTGTCAGGAAAAAGGGATTGGCTTAAGAGTGATTTGCAGGAATGGATTGGGGACACCAGTTTTTCTGTCTGCAAGATATGCGTTAGGTAGCTTCGAGGTCGAGATTGCTGAACTCTTAGCAATAAGGGCGGCTGTGATGGAGGCTTCTATGAAGGGGATATGTAATGTCATTGTGGAGTCAGATAGTTTGTTAGCTATTCAGGCCATTAATAACAAAAATGGAAAAGGGACTGTGGGAGGCATGATTGTGGAGGACATTATCCATCTATCTACAACTTTCTCCAATTTCAGGGCTGTCTATTCCAATCGCCAGACAAATGGTGCTACTCATGCTCTGGCCAAGTTGGCTTTTGAGAATCCATATTTTACTCTATCTTCTTATTACTGTTTGAATTATGTTTTTGATATTGTAAGGGATGATGTGAAATTTCTTTCACATGATTAATGAATTATTTCATCTTTTCTCAAAAAAAAAAAATATATATATATATATCAAATCAATGAGTTAGTAATCCACTGATAAACTTATTCCCATTTCACCATTACTCTTTGTACAGGAGGCAAAAGCATCATAGTTGTTTGTTTAAAATTCATACTTGTATATCTATGTTTATTGCTTACAATGATTGCTAAACTTTAAAACTTTTTTGACAAAAATACACAAAATCAAAGTTTACTACTTTTTCAGGATGATTTAAAATAAATGAAGTCTAAAAACAGCAGCCATTACTTCTGAATTTGGCACACCTGGCTTCTGAATTTGGCTCTAAAAATTGAAAACTTGGAATAATCAAAACTTTAACTAACTGTTGAAATTTTGAAGGGGAGCTCAACAGACTTAGAGGTAGAGGGAACTTGATTTCTTGATGACGAACAACAATGCATTTGAAGGACTAGTGCCAAGCATCAATTTCTGAATACTCCTCTTTGATACTTCAATTATGATATTTACTTAATTTGCTTCAATGCAGCTTGTAGGCAGATGAGAAACTAATTTAGTTTTTGTTTTTGCTCCTCCTAAAATTATAGAGCAAATTGATTTTTGATGAAAGTGAGTTGTATGCATAACTTGAAATTTTCTGGTCTGTAAATCAGATTTTAAACCAATTTTTGTTCAAAAACATGTTGCATGTGCAATAGGAAATTTTCTAGTTTGTGAACAAAATTTGCAACTGATTTTAGATGATAGCAATGTTGCTTATGCAACTTGAAATTTTACAGTTTATAAACCAAATTTAAAAATGATTTCAACTTGAAGGAAAGAAGAGACTTAATTGTGCAAAATCTAAAAATTCCAACAGATATATGAGCTATAAATTGAAATTGCCACAAAGGTATGTGTTGAAAATCTTGATTACAACAGATGTGAGAGTTGCATAAATTGAGATTGTAGCAAAGATGATTATTTACAAAATTGCGACAAGGAGAAAATTTAAGACTTTGAAGGGGGAAAAAAAAAGCCTTGGTTGTACTTAAATCTAAAAATTGCAGCAAAAAAACTGCAAAAAAAAAAAAAAAATTACAGTAGAAAGGATGAACTTTAAAGATTATATTTTGATTGTAAAAGAGGAAAAATGAGAGACCAAATTGATAAGATATTTGATGAGCCAATAAGCTCTAAAATGCTTGCAGAGAGAAGAAAATCAGAGAATGATTGAGACTTTAAACTAAATTTTTAAAGTTTCCACAAGATTATTGAATGGCACGATATCATTGGAAATAAATAAAGTGTTAATATCATTTGAAAGAAATAAAACGTTGAAATACCGATTATATTACTCAAATATGTTAATAGACATGATTTAAAAACACAATCATTAGACACAACGACTCCTTTATAGACAACAATTTAAACGTCCAAAAAACAAGAGCTGGATTGACAATGAAAAATGAGGACCTTATTTCTTTTAATTATTTGTCAAGGAAGTAGGCACTGGCGCTTTGAATCCAACAACTGCAGTTGTTATTTCAAAATTATTAACAATTGTAATTTCTGAATTACCATCAAGATTCAAGAAGGAAAAAAAAAGTACACACCTACCTGCTACCTTAGATGCAGCCACTCTTGCAATATCTACACTTCTTGCTGAGTTCACTTTGACATTTCCTTAAGTTACGTGAGGACTCTAGCTTCCAATTTGCATGCAAACTTGCGCACGTACGTTCACACATGAACTAAAATGCCATAATCTATGATGTCAGTTCTAATATTGTTGCAAAGCCTAACCAAGATTGATCTACCGAACTCAAAATGGCAAACGATGCCCTTTTTTACGCAAGTACATCAGACTGAAAGCCTTTAAATTGAACAAAATATAACGCGATTAACTTATGGCTTAATATGTGAAATTGATCAAAATAGTAAAGGGAAAAACATGAGAGCCTTCATGTCGTACGAAATATCATTCAACAACAAGAAACATAACTACTACATATGGAGCCTTAAGAGGTCTCCCAAAAAGACCATCCGAAGCAAAATATCAGAAATTTCTAAAACCTAAACCGTAATCTTAATCCACTTCCTCAATCTTGGGACCTGCACCACTGCCGCTTGCTGAGGGAACATCCTCGTCCATTCCACCGCCCATGTCTGGACCGGCTCCCTGGTACATCTTAGCAATGATGGGATTGCATATGCTCTCCAGCTCTTTCATTTTGTCCTCAAACTCATCTGCCTCAGCCAGCTGGTTGCCGTCCAGCCATTGAATGGCTTGGTCAATGGCATCCTCAATTTTCTTCTTGTCTGCTGGAGCTAGCTTCGAACTAATCTTCTCATCTTTAACAGTATTCCTCATGTTGTAGGCATAGTTCTCCAACGCATTCTTCGCATCAATCTTCTTCTTGTGTTCCTCATCTTCAGCTTTGTATTTCTCAGCCTCTTGAACCATGTTCTCGATTTCCTCTTTCGACAACCTTCCCTTGTCATTCGTGATTGTGATCTTGTTCTTCTGTCCAGTGGTTTTGTCCTCGGCTGAAACGTTCAGGATACCATTGGCATCAATATCAAAGCACACATTGATTTGAGGGACGCCTCTAGGGGCAGGAGGAATGCCGGATAGCTCAAATTTTCCAAGCAGGTTGTTGTCCTTGGTTCTTGCCCTCTCACCCTCATAAACCTGGATTAACACACCAGGCTGGTTGTCTGAGTAAGTAGAGAACACCTGCTCCTTCTTGGTGGGAATTGTAGTGTTCCTTGGAATCAGAACAGTCATAACACCTCCAGCAGTTTCCAACCCGAGAGACAGTGGGGTTACATCCAAAAGCAGCAGATCCTGCACCTTCTCATTGCCTTCCCCGCTCAAAATTGCAGCCTGAACAGCAGCGCCGTAGGCGACAGCTTCATCAGGGTTAATGCTCTTGCAGAGCTCCTTTCCATTAAAGAAGTCTTGCAACAGCTGCTGCACCTTGGGAATTCTAGTCGAACCACCCACAAGAACAACATCGTGTACGGTGCTCTTGTCCATCTTGGCATCCCTCAAACACTTCTCTACTGGCTCCATACACTTCCTGAAAAGATCCATATTGAGTTCCTCAAATCTGGCACGGGTGATAGTGGAATAGAAGTCTATTCCCTCATAAAGAGAGTCAATTTCGATCGTGGTCTGTGCAGTGGACGAAAGGGTCCTCTTAGCCCTCTCACATGCAGTTCTCAGCCTCCTAAGGGCTCTGGGGTTTCCACTGATGTCCTTCTTGTGCTTACGCTTGAATTCCTGGACAAAGTGGTTCACCATTCTGTTGTCAAAGTCCTCACCGCCAAGGTGAGTATCTCCAGCCGTAGACTTCACTTCAAAGATGCCCTCTTCAATGGTAAGCAGCGAGACATCAAAGGTACCACCACCCAGATCAAAGATCAACACATTCTTCTCACCAACACTCCCTGCTTTCTTGTCCAGGCCATAAGCAATAGCTGCAGCGGTGGGCTCATTGATTATACGCATGACATTGAGACCAGCAATAACCCCAGCATCCTTGGTTGCTTGGCGCTGAGAATCATTGAAGTAGGCAGGAACAGTCACAACAGCATTCTTAATGGTTGTACCAAGATAAGCCTCAGCAATCT
The DNA here is from genome assembly GCA_037832335.1 of Carallia pectinifolia. Taxonomy (NCBI): domain Eukaryota; kingdom Viridiplantae; phylum Streptophyta; class Magnoliopsida; order Malpighiales; family Rhizophoraceae; genus Carallia; species Carallia pectinifolia. Next base: position 15,087,027 of record CM075448.1, on the reverse strand, counting down.
CACGCATCTTCGTGAGGACCATGGAAGAGATCTCTTCAGCAGAGAACTGCTTCTCTTCGCCCTTGTAATTGACTACTATCATGGGCTTATCACCAGCACCCGCAATGAGTTTGAAAGGCCAAAGCTTGATGTCGCTCTGAACCGAGGGATCGCTGTACCTTCTACCAATCAACCGCTTTGCATCTGTTAATCAGTCACAAATAACACAATCAGCAAGGACATTCATTTAAGTCCCCAACCCCGTAAGCCATAAACGGGTATAATTTTTGGCTTAAAAATATTATGCAACAAAAGAATTTTCTTTCCCGTCTCTATAAGAGGTCATGACCAACAAACATGCAACTTTTCTAATGTTAAACCGAAAGCTTTAAAGAAAAACCTGCACCTAACAGCCACTCAATCAAAAACTAAGCGCAATTCCCTGCCCCCAAAAAAATGATATCATTCCGCAATCTTGCATCTAGTAGCAATAAACTATAACTTACCTAGTATTGAAGCCATAACTTAACTAATATCAATAAAAATTTCGATCGGAACTAATTAACCAAAAAAATTTCAGATCTAGTGATTATTATTATTTTTTTAAAAAATGCTAATTTCAGTGCATCATCAGTATACACAATCAGCGACATACAGACAATATAATTATTATAACTTAGAACAGAACCGTCGACCAAATAGTTTAACAAAAAGAATAATATTTGCAACAAAAAAAAAAAAAGGAAATTGTTAAACACAATGAAGATTTGAGGATCTGCAAAGCCCCCCCCCCCCCCCCCCAAAAAAAAAAAACCGAAGATTTTCTGTTTGGATTTGCCTAAAATAGAAATGAAAGCCAAAGCACTAACAGATGTCGCGAATTTCAGAGAGGAAAACAAAAATAACCATGAAGGAGCAGAAGCACTCACCAAAGACGGTGTTAATAGGGTTCATGGCGACCTGGTTCTTCGCCGCATCGCCGATCAAGCGCTCCGTGTCGGTGAAAGCAACATAAGACGGCGTCGTCCGGTTGCCCTGGTCGTTCGCGATAATCTCCACTCTGTCATGCTGCCAGACGCCAACGCAAGAGTAGGTGGTGCCGAGATCAATACCGATGGCGGGCCCCTCTCCCTTTGCCATTGATACTATCGCCTAAAAAGAGAGCGCAAAAGATTGAAACAGAAAAGTTGGGTTCTTCTTCCTTACTTTCCAAGTCGTCTGTGGTTCTTTAACAAAGAGTTTACTTCTGAGGAAGAAGAAAGAAAGAGAGAATCGGATGTTATATAGGGACCTGGGATTCCAGAAGGTTCGATTGGGCACATCGCAGCCATTGGATACGCAGGCGACGTGTGGCTCGCGCCCGCTTCCGTCATTCTCAAATTGTCGACCTTCCGGTTGATTCCAGAATAGTCTATTTCATTTTTTTTTTTTTTTGTTTCTGTTTAAAAAATTGGACGGAGTAAAGAAACAAAGGCGATTGTGCAGGCCAACGTTTCAAGAAATGAACTGTTAATCGACTGAAAAGTTCAAAATTTCAAGATTTATCTGATTTAATAAGAGGAGTTGTTGAACTCATAAAATGATATTTTATTAAATATATTATAAATTTAAATTTATATAAATTATATAAAAATATTGATAAATAAAATGTAATAATAGACAAAATATAAATGTTACACACATTAACTAACATGCATAGAGACAGTAATTTAGGTGTTGTTTTTCGGACGACAAAAACATGTCTGCAAAAAAAAATAATAATAACATTAGAAACATGGATACATTTAGGATACATTAAAGACACGCTGATGACACATTTTTCAAAAAAATGTACAAAAAAATTAGAAAAGAATGAGAGAGGTGGGAAAGTTGGTTTTTTTTTTTTGTGCTCAAGTATTAAATAGTCTTAATTAAAAGTATGTTCTAATTTATGTGTTGTCCACATTTAAAGATTGAAACATTAATAAATAAATAGTTCACATTTTAGAAAATAAGTTAATATATTTTATACTTTCTTCAAAATAACAAAAAGTATATGTTAGATGCTGGCAAGCTTTTCTATTTATAATTATTTAACAAATAATTAATATATGCTTGTGATTGTAATTAAACACAAATTATATTTAAAGTTTATTGTAAAATTAATATTGTAATACTTTAAATTTAAAGTAATTAATGTCAATTCTTGAATTATTGGAGTATTTCTCATGGGACATTATCCTATTACACACAAATATATTATAATCATATAGGTTTAATTTAGAATAATTATATGCGATTTCTTTTTTTAAAGAAGAAAATATATTAGTGCAAAAAATATTTTTTTAAAATTAAATACAAATTGTCATGTAGTATATGATTGGTATATTTTATTAAAGTAAATAACTATATTTTTGGATAATTGCTTTTGGAAAAAAAAAAAAAGAAAATTAGATATGACCATCAATTAATAATTAGCGTTTGATAAAGTTCACTTGGTGGAAAAAAGTTACAACAGAAAGTTTAAGTTAACTGAAAAAAAAAAAAAAAAAAACTACTACAAGGCACGACTTGATGTAGTAAGAACTAAGGTTGTAAGAATTAAATTAGTTATTGAATCGAAAAATTCAGTAATTTAAAATTCAATTGGTTTAATTAAAATCGAATTGGTAAAACTTGTATTTAATATTAAACATATAAAAAATAGATATCTATATACATTATATACACACACACACACAATACTTGTATTGGTAATTTAAGATATATGATCTTCTATTTATTATAAGGTAAGATGAAAAAATTAATAAAATTAATAATTTTCTTAACAAAAAAGGAGAAGAGAGATAGAAAATAGTAATTATCTATTTTAAAGGAGGAGAGAAAATAATAAATATTAATTTATTAGTTACCTAAAGTACAATGACAAGACAAATAAAATAGTGTATGTATTATGTGAGAAATTTGAGAAAATAATAAGTAAAAAAAAAAAGTTTACAATAAGCTATAAGTCGATCTGGTCGTGTGAGTCTCACATTTCATGTTAGAAGTCAAGGGTTCAAAACCCAGATCCTACATAGTAGTGTGAGATCTATTCTAATTTTGGGGGTTGAGAAACCTAATCAACTTGGGATTGGTTCACTGGTCTGATCGATTAAATCGGTCAGTTGACCGAGTTTTGATCGGTTCGTCTTCTATAGGATTTTAGATAAAACTCGGACCGGATCTCAAACTGATTACTGGTTTGATCGATTGAACCGGCCTGTTCAGTCTGAATATGACAACATTGGTGAGAACAACATGCTTCTCACAAACTCCAAGTCACAAGTTCAACATCCACTGAAAATAGGGTCCATTTTCTTTCTAAAATAAAGCTGACAGTTTGCATTCTAATCGGTCCAGTTCATCGATTCTTGATCGGTTCTTAGTGTCTCCAGATTTGATGGCCTTAACTAGATTGGATATTGAGCTAGTCCTCGATTTAACCAATCAAACTGGTCGATCCATTTCAGTTTACAAAACCTTGGTTTAGGCATAAACCAAGATTTTTTTTTTGGGTTAATGTCAAAAAAATCATCACCTTTGTATCATATAACAAATATAGCACATCTTTTAAAAAATAACAGATCTAGCACAATAAAATTATTTTGTAACAAATCTAGTATGTCATCAATTGACACTAACGTAATCTATTAGTATGTACACGTAACATGTTTAGTGTAAATAATTAATTATATGGCGTGTCATGTGTCATTTTAATTTAAAATTAAAAAAACTAAAAAAATAAAAAAAACATTTCCAAATTTATAAAAATTTTCTCTCTTCTCTTCTCTCTTTTTCCCTTTTTATCCAACTCTATTCTCACACCAACTCAATGCCCTCTCAACTCTCACAAAGATTAAACAATAGGACCTAACCCAATTCATTTTATACATCTCTACAAGAAACTAAGAAAACGAAATATCATTTCTTTACAAGAGCACTAACATCGAGATAAAACTAACCCAGCAATCGATTAAAGCCCAATTGATCTATTTTGCTTTCAGTTGAATTTTTGTACCTACTTTAGAGGCAACATTTTCGTTTCATTCTCAAAATCGATTGTTTATGGGAAAACAAAGATAAGCAAAGTAAAAGGGAACCCAAAAAAGGGAGAAAAAAAAAACACACACACACACACACTCACAAAATTTTCCACTCCATAGATAATTTCAACACAACCGAGAGATTATTTCAAGATTCCAAAGAAGAAAACAAACAAACCAAAAAAAAAAAACAAGAAGAAAGAAACCCAATTACAAAACACCCACCGTTAAAGCCTGCAACTATTAGAAACCAAACAAACAAAGCCATCCGTAGCATGCTAGTGTGAGAAAAGGAGAGATGGAGAGAGAAGGGGATAGAGATGAGAGAGAAAATGTTTAGAAATTTTATAATATTTGTTTATTTTTTTAGTTTTTTTTATTAATTTTGAATTAAAATGAAACGTGACACGCCACGTAATCAATTGTCTATATACAAACGTGTCACGTGTGCATACTAATAAATTTTGTTAGTGTCAACTGACGACGTGCTAAATTTGCTACAAACTAATTCCATCGTGTTCGATTTATTATTTTTCAAAGGATGCGCTAGATTTATTATATAACGCAAAGACGATGATATTTTTTAATATTAATCCTTTTATCTTTTCCAAATTGGTAAGCCAACAAATTTTTTATTTTGGGCATAAACTATGATTATGAGCACAACTATTATACCTTTTAATTTTTGCTCACTATGTTTTGTTTATTTTTTTAAGTTAGCTCATACTATTTTTTCCATTTACTTTCTACATTATTTTTATTAGTTTGTTGATAAATATGCAACTTAAAATGTTATTCAACTACTTGGCACTGACTGAGATGAACACATAATCTTTTTTTTTTTTAATGGCATGAAATTTTTTTAAAAAAATTTCTTCAAATATATAAAAAAATAAAAAAAATTATACATTTGAAAACAATTTGAAAATTTTTAAACATCAATAAAATTCTAAATTTTCAAATAAAGCAAAATTTTTTTTAACAAAATATGAAATTCAATACCAAGTATTTGACGTAATATTCCCTGCAACACATTTAAAGACAAACTAATGAAAAAGAGTGAAAAAGGTAGATAGAAAAAATGTGATGGGCAAATTTTTTTTAAAAATAAAAGTTAGTTGGCAAAAAAAAAAATGCAATCATTGAGGACGAAAGCTTCATTTTTGCTGATTTGTTTTGTCTATTAAAAGGCCTATTGGCCTACAAGTTATACAATAAGTAACTTTATTTTATCTATAAATCTCGCACTCTTCTGAAAATTAAAATTTAAAACTTCTAAAATGTTTAAAGTTTTAACCTCTATCATGTTCTCTTAAAGACAAAAATAAATAAATATAATACAAAAAGCCTTGCCTAGCGCTTCTGCTATATTGACGGATTAGTTTTATAGGATACTACACATTGTGTTGTCTCTCTTTGTCAATTTTTTTTTTCAATTTGAGTTGTATAGCCATAAATAATAGAAGAACTAAAAAAGTATGGAATTGTATTTTGGGTTAACGTGCAAAATAAGTGAATGACTTATGAAAAAGATTATTTGGCTTAACTTAGAGAAGAAAATGGAGCCACTAATATAAAGTAACTAACGAATATTTTTTTGTATTTTTATTTTTCTTAAAATAAGTTATCATAATTGTTGAAAAATCTTTGTTCCTACTTTTATCTTTCTAACCTAAACATTCCTAAACTAGTTGAACATTACTCAATTACAAAGAAAAAAGAGAACAAAAATAATGAATGATTTGTAATACTATTGGTGATTGCCTATAATGTGTGAATATTAAGATTAAATGTGATAATGTTGCTCTAAGGAGAAAAACAATAGAACAAATTATACTATATTATGATTTTGTTAGATTGTTAAGAATCATAGAGGTATCTATATGCATCTAATATTTAATATTATTGAATAGTTTGATCTTATAGCATATAAGTAGTGGAGTACATGACAGAAAAGCTCACAATATTCTTTAATTGTAGGAGATAAAAATGTCATGTACTTAATAAAATTCCTAATTTTCTTATAAAAAGTCCCAAAAAATTTATAATTCATTTTAAGATTAATTTAACAATAAATTACCAATTCTAATGTTTCTTAGGCTTTTTAAGTCTGGCCCTCTCTCTATTAAAATCTCTCAATTTCTCATTGGTAAATTTTTTTTTCTCACTCTTCCTCTTCTAAAACTTGTTAACCATGGAAGTTTGCGCCTTCTTTTTATAAACTCTCTCAACTTCCCCATATTAAACTTGTTTCTCATCCATTCTCTCTTAATACGGTTTCCTCCCATGTACTTTCTCTCTTGCTCACTCTCTATCATTCCTAAAATCTCCTTGCCATCAAATTTGGATTAAGGCACTTTCAACCTCAACCATTTCCTCACATTATCCTATTAAGTTTCGTCTTATTTTCATGCTCTTCTCTTCACTTTTAACTTATGTTTCTTAAATTCTTTTTTCATTGTCATCGTAGGTTCTTTTTTTTTCATATTTATATTTTCTAGTTATAGGTATATTGTCTTTTTCAAATTTTGATTGTTAGTATTTATAATTGCACATGATCTTTCCCACATTTTGCTTCTTTCTTTTGTTAAGCATTACCTCCCCATAGCTGATCAGTACTTTATAAGTGCACATATATATGGGATGACTAACATTAAAATATGGAATTTATTTAAGGTTTCTAATCAAATTTGCTAACAAAAACTGACATAATATAAAATTGATTTTAATCCATTATGTGAACAATAACTACAAGTAGATCTTATAATTCTATATCCTAGAATTTGGATGATTATAAAAAGATTTCATTTTCTAATTTGGTAAACTATTAGGTCATTATAAATATATAAAAAATGTGAAAATTTTGTGGAACAAGAATGCATTTATGATTTATCAAATACAAGATTTTGAAATAATTAGTTATAGGTTTTATTCGCATAATGATATTTTTTCTTTTCACTGTATATAAAAGAATATATGTGCATAAATATACAAACACATATTTACTATCTTATATTTCTGTTAATGCAATTTTAAAGTATGCTATAAAGGGGGGGGTTTTTTTTTTTCAATTATGGGAATAATAGCCTAAGATTAATGATTCAAGGGATAGAGAGAATGACTTCGCACAATAATAAATAAATATAAAAACTATATTGATCCTTCTAAAACAGCTGTTAAAGCATCCTCAGTTGCAATTTTAGCAAAGTTGTCGGTGATGCTCATAAAATTTGTACTCTTCTCGAGTAATATTTCAATATGTATCATTAATTAGATTTTATCTTACTCTGCAAAATCTATGTTAATATTCTTCAAATAGCCATCGTGGATCTATCCTTATTAGTATTATGGTACATGAAAAAAAACTTTCTCTTTAATTTCTGGACGGGGAAAAAGAAGTTCTCTAGTCATCATGAGGGTTATTTTTGGGAAACCCTCAACCATCGTATAACTGGCGTCTACAACACACAGCAACATGTCACTATTTGAGTGAAAGATCATTGCCCTCACTCCCTAAGCTCAGGGCAACACGGTAACCACAAATTGAACCATCTCCTGTCATCACAAGGTGGGTGAGTACAAATAATACCCAGTGAATGCTATTATGCATGAATGTTATGAACTTGTGATATAACGTAAAATGCATATGTCATTCACATACGTAATGCATTTCTTATTTCTTTTCTTTGATTCTCGTGACTTTTTATATTCTTAAATCCTTACCTTTCTTGAAGTTTCTCATTTTTTTACTTAGTAGTCAAACAAATGACCTAGGATTCATTATTCAATTTTGATTGTAAAATAAACTTGTTACTTTTCATGAGTGAAGATGCACGTTCATCAAAATCGAGTTGACTCTTGAACAAGGCGTGTGGTCGTACTCAGCCCTTCATATGGTGTATCTTAACTTTTCATTTGGCCTATTTGACTCTTACCCAATGGTACTGAAACTGCATCGACTACTGTACTGGAGTCAAACCCTGAGTTGTACAGCAACCATCATCTGCTACCAACTGGTCAAGAACATCTTTGTAAATCTCGACACAGTATCCCATGCCAAGTCTTGAATGAAAACATTTCATGCTTTAAAAAAACATTCATGTGTCTTTCTTTAACTTTTCTCGGGATTTCGTTTCTCATTCTAATGCAATCATGAATCGTGTATGCGTGGACATGCTTCATCAAGTATACATACTTCAATTAATATGTGCAACATCATACAAATTCAGTTCAAATGCACAAACTATAAAATATGACATTTTTTGTTTTTAAGCTACCCGTGCTCGGCCGTTGAGGTCTAGCGACCGTTTTTACCCGAAAAGGCAAGCAGCTCGACTTTTAATGCTGTTAAAAACTGTTTTCCCAAATTTATGCTTTTACCCTCAATATTTTCTCATTTACATTTAGGTCCTCAAAATTTGTGAAAGTTACGATTTTGCCCCTGGCTATCCTAAAATTAAGATTTTGCCCCTGACCATCCTTTATGCCTCAATTTACCATTGTGCCCTTCAATCTATTCCCGTTATCAATTTAGTTATCATATTAACTAAAACTTTCAATTTAGTCCTTAACTAAATCGAAAATTTTTATTTAATCCGTTTTTATAATTTAAGCTTAATTAAGCGTCATTCATACTTGAATTAGGAAATTAGACGACACTTAACCTAGCTTGACATCAATTTTACTTTCTCTCTCCTCTCTCTCTCTATGCTTTGAGGGATCTCTCTTCTCTTTCTCTCTCCTTAGTTTGACCCGTTTCCTATTCTTGACTTATTTTTTTTTCTTTAGCTTAGGATTTTGATCTTGGGGAATACTTGTAACTTAAGAAATTGAAGATTGAAGATTGTAACCTCTCTCACTCTACCTCCCTCCTTGGTTGAACGGTCTCTCTCTCTCTCTCTCTTTCTCGTTTTCTTGTGTCTCAAGTTACGAAAAACCATTTAAGCTAGGATTCACTCTTCCTAAACCCATTACTTGTTCCCCAAGTCACCTTGTTGGACTCAAACACAACCTCTCCCTCCCTCTCTCCCCCCCTTAGTTGAATGCCCTCTCTCCCTGTCCCTTTCTCTGTCTCTGTCTCTGTCTCTCTCTCTCTCATTTCTTCCTAAAGCAATCCAAACACTAACTTGACTCCTAAACCAACACGACTTGCATCAAATCTTCCCAATTGGTCGAATTCACGGTCCCTCTCTCTCTCCCCATGGCCGAATGCTTGTTTTCTCTCTCTCTCTCTCTCTCTCTCTCTCGTTTTCTTTTGTTTTAAGTTCCAAAATGGAACCCTAACCTGCAATTAAGTGAATTCAAGCTTTAGCTCACATAAAATCATACAAAAGCTACTTCTCTCTCTTCCTTTCTTAAGGTCGAAGCTTCTCTTCTCTCTCTCTCTCTCGTGTTTTTCCTTTGTTTCAAGCAACCAAAACACCAATAAAAGTTACAAATTGAAGCATATAACATCAAATATCGCATAATTAACATCAAATACAACCTAAAAACACAAAATCAAGCATGGAAATTCGATGAACAACATCAAACAAAAGAAAACCTTGTGACAATAGTTGAAAAATACCACTCACTGTTTATGTTAAAACTATCATGTACGTTGTCCTGAGTCCCAAGGTACTTCTGGTTATTTTATTTCCAATTTTTTATCTTTTTTTCTCTTCTTCGTTGTTTTCTCTCTCTTGTTCACTCCTTCTTCCTGAGCCTTCAAGAAGGCATTGTGCTTTTTTCCTTTTTTTATTATTTTAATATTATTTTATTATTTTCTAGCCATTTTCTTTTTTGATTTAGGCTTTGGGGTTATTTTTGTTTGAAATAATTTACCTAGTGTTTATTTTATTTGAATATAATAAATAAAACTGAATATCAAAAGTAGTCTATTAAAATTAATTTAGTAGTAGGAAATGATTATACTAGGGAACTAATAGCATCAATTGACTCAGTAACTAATTTGAATTGTATTCAAGAAGGAATAATACTCACTAAATATTATAAAAAGACCTCTGTAGTACTTCGTGGAGCTAATGATAAAAGATTGAATATTTCTTACAAATTATCAAATGCTTATATATGTAATAAAGACATATGTTTTAAAAATACATTTATACTAGTAAAAGATTTAACTCAATCAATAATTATAGGAACTTCCTTTATAACCCAAATTTATCCTTTCAAAGTTACTTCTCAAGGAATAATAACTACCATATTAGATAAAGAAGTATGTTTTGAATTTTTGAATACACTGGCAGTAAAAAAATAGATACACTTAAGTATAACACAATATACTCTACAAAAAAAATTCTTTTAATACGAAAACAAAAACAAATAAAATATTTAAATCAAGAAATTCAATATAAACAAATAACAGAACAATTACAACTCCCTGAAACGCAATAAAGAATAAAGGATATTACAGAAGAATTTAACAAAGATGTTTGCACAACAACACCTAATGTTTTTTGGCACCAGAAGAGACATACAGTAGCATTACCATGCATACAGGGATTTACGAATAAACAAATACCAGCTAAAACTCGTCTAATACAAATGGATGCAGAATTGTTAGAATATTGTAAAAAGGAAATAGAAGAATTACAGGAGAAAGGTTTAATAAGACCTTGTAAGTCTCATTGGTCATGTTCAGTTTTTTATGTGAATAATCAAGCTGAGATAGAACGAGGAGCTCCTAAGTTAGTAATAAATTATAAACCCTTGAAAAAGTATTAGAATGGATTAGATACCCAATACCAAATAAACAAGATTTAATTAACATATTGAGTGGAGCTGTGATATTTTCAAAATTTGCTATGAAATTAGGATATTGGCAGATCTAAATAGAAGAAAAAGATAAGTATAAAATAGCTTTTGCAATAGCTTTTGGGCACTATGAATAAAATGTTATGCAATTTGGTTTAAAGAATGCACCATCTGAATTTCAGAATATAATGAATGACATCTTTAATCCACATAAAAAGTTTACAATAGTATACATAGATGACGTATTAGTATTTTCAAAATCTCTTTCTGAACATTATACCCATTTGAAATTTTTTTTGAATATAATTAAGAAAAATGATTTAGTAATATCTGCTAAGAAAATAAAATTGTTTGAAACTAAAACTAGATTTTTGGGATATAATATTTGTGAAGGAACAATAAATCCTATTTGTAGATCAATAGAATTTGCGGATAAATTTTCTGATGAAATAAGAGATAAAAAGCAACTGCAAAGATTTTTAATATGTTTAAATTATGTAGTAGACTTTATACTGAATATAAGGATCATTTGTGCCCCTCTCTATAAAAAATTAAGAAAGAATGCTTCCGAATAGACAGATGAAATGACAAAAATAATAGTAAAAATAAAACATCTTGTTAAAAAATTACCATGTTTAGGAATACCAGATGAGAATGCCTTTTTAATAATAGAAACTGATGCATCAGATGAAGGATATGGAGGCATATTAAAGCAAAGAAAATCTGAAAAGGATAAAGAAGTGGTAGTTAGATATTATTCAGGAGTTTGGAATGATACTCAAAAGAATTATTCACCAGTCAAAAAGGAAACTTTAGCAATAGTACTTTGCATCATGGCGTTTCAGGATGATGTCTTTAATAAAAGATTTCTATTAAGAATAGATTGTAAGTCAATGAAATTCATATTAGAAAAGGATGTTAAGAACATGGTATCAAAACAGGTTTCTACTAGATGACAAGCTTTAGTGTCAAACTTTGATTTTGACATTGAATATATTAATAGAAAGTCTAATGTTTTGCCTAATTTTCTGTTTAGAGAATTTTTGAAAAACAATGAGTAAAGAAAAGGTGACTCGTGAGTTCTTCAAGAATACGTCGAATATCTTGTCGTATAATTCTACGTCGAATATTAACTTACGTTCGATTGCGTTGAATGCAAATGGATTTTCTGTTTTAGGAAATATTCCATCACCCAAAAAAACCATCTTCTTCTTCTCCTACCAACTACAGAGATATCCTACAATTAAGACCACCTTCCTCACCATCTACCACAACTATCCGACCAAATAGACCAGACTCACCAGAACCGAACTATATTCACCGGTACACTGAACAAATTTACACCTTAGAACCTGAATATCAGGATGAACCTATAGCAGATATCCTCCCAAAAATATTCCTAGAGAATTTTGCATACATCCTCACTAATTTCAGAAAAATAGGAAATTTTATGAATATATTTTGGTAGATATGTCCTCTATTGAAATCGAGCACACAAAGGATGAATTAGAATAGATCATATACTCTAAATTGAATATTAAAAAGGTTATTGGTTTGAATGAATGGAAGAAAATAGTGCTGGCAGCTACCCCAGAAATAGTAACATTAGCATCTCTAGCAGCTGCAGGTTTACGGAATATTCCTATCATGTATAGATATGTGAAATTTTCGGATGACTATGACCCTCTAGCATATAATTACTTTGACTACATGAATACTTGGATAAATGTCTTAATGGTTGGAAGTTACTGACATTCCTGGTTCATTAGAATAATGCTTGAATGCCCTTGAATATTCCCTTCTTGGTTTCACTCATTGTAGGATAGGTTTGGACACTTAGAATTAATTTTTCCACTTAAAACCTTAGATGGATACAAACTATTTTTGGATGCAGTTCATACACCCCCAATGAATTATACTTGGTACTTTACCATAGTTTTTGATATTCCCTGGATAATGAAATAAAATTTTGTTGTTGAGAATATTCAAGGACCGCCATACCAGCCTTCTCTGGTCTGAATCATCCAAGTTAAATGGTGGAAAAAGCTACCAATGGACAAAGCCTGCCTCAACCCTGTCACGCAATAGTTAATCAAGCAACTGGTTGTGAGATCTAGCGATCATTCAATATCTCCCTTTCAGAATACAAAAAAGAAATATTAAGACAGTCGTTCCTCAGTTTCGTCAAAGGAAGAATATAGAAAAAGGCTTCAAGAAGCCTTGTCATAATTATCTCAAGAGGAAGAGGAGCCATCATCCTCGTGCATGGAAAATGAGGATCCTGATTATAGAGACCTCATTGTTGAATTGTACCCCACCAGATACCCCACAAGGTAATGGAGAATGATTCATCAAATGGATAAAAACGAATAAAGCATGTGAATGGGATATGACATCAACAGGCGTCAGTAAGAGATAAGATCACCAGCTGTAAAGAATAAATAATTTAATATAAACGTCAGTAATTTCGTCATCCTTAATAATGAATAGGATACATAAACAATGACGAATAAGAATAGTTTGCTTTTCACTTTTACCCTCTATAAATAGAACTGAATCCAGATGATGCAAGGTAGAGTTCCACACACACACACATGCAATATGTTAACACACACTCTGACCCATGCTCCCTCTTGTAAAAACCTCTCTTCCTACTCTGAATAAAACTTTCCTCTGAATATTTGAATACAGCGTCACGTCGAATATCAATGGCACAACCAATTATGCAACAGTTTTCATGGTTGTCTGAGGTAAATTTACTAATAGACAAACACTCTGATTTTCCACAAACCACATATTTGCATAAATATAAGCCATGTCTTTTGAATATTGCCCATCCTTAGTGTATGGTATTAGAGCCTCGTTCTTGGCTTCTGAATCGTATGAAGGTCATTAGAATAGGTCATTTTAATACTGAGACACAAACACTTCAGTGTTATTAGAACGTTGAGTTTAATAAGCATTGCATAAAACCCCAGAAAGATACTATAAGAGATACTGTTAAAGTAATAAGAATTTGTGAAAAACACCTGAATGAGAAAAAGAAAGTCTATAAGAGAATGGTATGGAAAGCTAGATCTATGAATATAGCCTATTTGATAAATCTCATCAAAAAAAAGAAGGATATTGAGAATCACGAAAGTGATCGCTAGTGCTTGAAAGAATATACAACAGGGTTGTTTATCTAAATAATAGGTTTGTAGCTAAAATAAGGAATAATTAAGAAATAAAATAAAAACTGTGTGGATAAGGGTGTGCTGGTAACATTCGTCAGCCAGGGTTTTCGTTGGTCAGCTAGAAAAGTATGCAGGTAACAGAAAAAATGGTTCCAGAAAGGTGGTCCCGATACCAATAAACCTCATCTGCAAGTATTTTGTTTTATGTCTATATTATCTCAAAGTAGGGATGGCAACGGGGCGGGGCGGGGGCGGGGATGCCATCCCCATCCCCGTCCCCGCTTTTCAATGCAATCCCCGTCCCCGTCCCCATCCCCGACGGGGAGGGGATTTGAATCCCCATCCCCGTCCCCGCTGGGGATCGGGGATCCCCGTCCCCGCCCCATCCCCGTTTTCAATTTACATAAAAAAATTTAAAGTAACAAAACATCAAAATTTAACCCTGCTTGCACCATCTTTCGAAAAAATTCAATGGCTTCCTTCACTTTTCCATTCTGGCCACAACCCACAATAATGCCTGTCCAACACACAACATCCTTATCTGGAACAGATTCAAACAAAGCTAAACCAGCCTCAATTTCACCACATTCGGAATACATATATAACATTGGAACATTGGAAATAACATATTGATCCACTGCAACACCCAAGTTAATCATGTCTTTGAACAATGAAACAGCTAAAGAAAATAGTCCTATCTTGGCACACCCCATAACTAAACCAGACCAAGCTATAATATCTTTCTTTGGAAGAATGTAAAACAAGTCAAAAGCAAACTTAATGTTTCCCAGTTTTGCATAGAGATCTACAACGATGCTTCCAACAACATAATTGAACTCATATCCACTAGTAACAACCAAACCATGAACTTGAATCCCAAGTCTGAAATTGAGCAAGCTAATGCCGACCTTCAAAGCAATACTTCAAGTGTAAAGATCCATGCTCAACCACCGATGGACCTAGACAAGAATAGGTCCTCAAATCTAAATCTAAAGCATAAAGGATCAATATTTCAACACCTAATTAACAATACAATGAGACATGAAAATGCATTATAGTTCAAGAATAATCATTTGCAAAGATTACAACAAAGTTTAAGACAAAGAAAATAAGAGGAAAGCACTAAGGGTACCAATTTCCTCTTCAAGTCTCCAGCATCTTCTCACTTTATTAACTCAGTAACACAACTTTCCATTTCTTGAACTGCATTAGTGTAACAACAATATAAAAATTATAACCTTTAAAAAAACTAAAATCATTAAAAGTGTTATTTTTAATCCATCTTCTTACCAATTTCCTTTAATTCAACTAAAATCATTATAACCTTTAAGTTTTAAGTGAAGAAAAATACCTGGTTCATCTGTACCAATATCTTCATTCAAAACGCAATCTGCTATTTCATCCATAACTGTAACCATACCACCTTTATAATAAGGAAAAAAATTCAATTAAATTATGCAGTTCAAAGATAAAGAAATTAATTATGCAGTTCAACGATGCTTCCAACAATCTGGTAATTAAATTACTCACCCCTTTTTTCAGCAGACCATAACCAATTTTGGGTACACATAATTGCTTCCACTGTATCCGGATGTAGCCTACTACGATGAGGACTTATGATTCTTCCACCAATACTAAATGCTGATTCAGAAGCTACCGTAGATACAGGAATAGCAAAAATATCCCTAGCAATAGCTTGCAATGTTGGAAATTTCAATCCATATACCTTCCACCAATTTAAAACATCAAAATCAACTGCAAATGGCACCTCATCCTCTTCAAGGTAGTAGTCCAACTCTGATTTAACTGATGATCCAGTCTTTTGTTTTTTTTTCTTCCTTAAATACTGATCAAAAGTAGACCCGGAAGTGACATTACCACTCAACGAGTCCACATGAACTGCATCATCTTCTTTTGGTTGAGAATTTCGCAATTGGTACTCACTTACCAAGTCATAACAACACCGTCTAATTTTAGCCACATGGATAACACTTTCCGAGCCAAAGAGATGATCAAAATAAAACTCAACTAAAGACATTTTATACCTTGGATCCAACACAATGGCAACCCCCATGATTAAATGAATCACACTCCAATATTTCTCAAATTTCTCCAACATATTTTGTGCCATTGATTTTACCACTTCAACAGTAGAAGACTTCCACTCTATCAATGCCATTTTGATCTCACAAATTCTGGGAAAATATAAATTTGCAGTTGGATACTTGGTCCCAGAAAATAACTCGGTGACATTATTGAACAATTTCAATTTCTCACAAACTTCTTTTGCAAACTTCCACTGCTCCTCACTTGGACAATCACTATAATGAGGTTCTTTTATCCTTTTTAATCGGGAAAAAACCTCTTTATACAAAATTGCTGTTTCTAGCATTAAGAAAGTGGAATTCCACCTAGTTGGACAATCAAGAATCAAGCTTTTGGTGGTAGAAACCTTCACTTGTTTTGCTATTTCCTCAAATCGCTCTTTTCTTTTTGGTGTAGCAGTCCAAAAAACTACACTATCACGAATCTTTTCAATGCCCACTTTTATCACATCTAAGCCATCTTTGACAATTAAGTTCAAAATATGAGCACAACAACGCATATGTAAGAAATGACCATTGCACAATAAGTCATCTTCATCCAATCTTGTTCTCAAAATCTCAATCATGGCATCATTTGTTGTGCAATTATCTAATGTGATTGTGGACAATTTGTGATCCAAATTCCATCTCATCAAACAATCAATCATCACTTCAGATAAAACATTACTAGTGTGTGGACAAGGAACATAGACAAACCTATAAAAATTATATTCAAAATATTAATACAAAATTAATAGTTTTAAAAGTGTAATAATTAATAACTTGACAAGACAAGTTAAAAAGTATACCTCAAAATTCGACTTTGTAGAACCCAAGAACCATCAATAAAGTGAGCTGTGATAGCCATAAATCCTCTCTTCTGGTTACTGGATGTCCACATATCTGAAGTGATAGCAACTCTACTTTCATTGTTGAATATTAGCCTTTGAGCCCTCTCTTTCTCAATATCAAAAATTTTAAAAATGTCACTCTTCACAGTGTTTCTAGAAGGCATAGTGAACACAGGTTGCAAAGCATTTGCAAATCTTTTAAACCCAATGTGTTCCACTACAGAAAGGGGATATCCATGTAGAATGATTGCCTTAGCGAGCTCTTTTCTTGCACTATCTTGATCAAAGTTATAGGAAGAAATTGTCCCCTTATTGCTTGATTGAAAACTAGCAACAATGTGTTGTTGTGATAGATCATTTCTCCGCCGAAGTGGACAACTTTTGACGTGATCTAATAGATGCTTTGTCCCATTGCTGCTACCAGAAACTAAAAATTTTCCGCAGTAATTGCATTTTGCCTTCTCCTTTCCATTGACTTCGTGCTTCGTAAAATGCTGCCATGCTACACTTCTAAGTCTACATTTCTTTGGGGGTGCAGCACATAAGTCATTTTCTTGTGATACAATTTCATTTGGGGTCTCATTTGTTGCAGGAGCTGTTTCTTCACTTGTATAGTTATTTTCATCCATTGTATTTGATGTTAACCTATATAAATAAAATGATAAAAATGAGTGTTAGAGAGTATCTTATAGAAGTTCACAAGTATCTAGCAAATAAAAGTAAATGCTTACTCTGTTTCCATGATAGTCTCAAGAATAAAATTACTCAATCACTCTTCTTTTTCTCCTTCCAGCAAGTGCATTGACCCCTTCCTCCACTCAATGCAAAGCCTGTACATACATATGCGAATAACAAGAAGAACCCAATTATATTTGAGCAATTAATTGCATTGGCCGAAGGGAATAAGTTCATATACATAATATATGCAAACCAGCAGTTTTTTTTTTGTATAAAATACAAATTTGAGATAAAAAAAAATCCTCATCTCCAAAATCTATTTGCCCGTGAGCCATTGGATAAGTCTAAAGGCATCAAACGTATTTAAGTAATTAAAGGACACTTCTTGTAGATGGCAATAAAAGAAATACTTTGTACAAATGATGATTGGATTGCCTACAAAAAAGGAGCAATGCAGATAATTTTGTGAAACAATTTAACCTCTAACAAATTAAGTCATGAAGATAATTGTGTGCCAACAGAACAATTTGGTATGTGTAGAGAATTAAAATTTTTGCTTGGAACTTAGCATGTCAGTTATAAAGATAATTATGTGCCAACCGAATTTAAGCATAGACAATTTGGGTGGATACTGTGTAGATCATGTGAGGATCTGCATGTAAACTTAGCAAATTAACTGAAATTGTAAATAAACAAGCATTGAAGGAAGGAGGACCTGCTTCACTGCTACACCATTTCACAACATACAGTGCAAATCAAGAAAAGCAGGTCCTAAAATAAAAAACTGACTTTTGGGTACCTGTCCCAACCTGAGGTCCAAAGGATTTCATAAGCTTTAACGATCCCTGACCATTGCGGCGACTTCGATGATGTATCGTTTGAGATTAAAGGATTCATGCCGAAAAACTGATGAATGGTAAGATTGGCAAATCTCAACAAGGATTGGTGCCCCGGACCTTTCTGTTGACTTTTCTTGCCAGCCAAAATACATAGGTTTTTTGGGTTTGTGGTAGTCAAATAGATGGCAGAACCCCAAAAGGCATTGAATTACGCAAATAATTGATTGATAGATTGATAAACAATTTGAACCCAAGAAGATTAACAGCAAAGAAAATTGAAGAAAGAAAAAGCAATTGATTCATTGACACATAGATTGATGAATAAGTTGAACCGAAGAAGAGTAATGACAAAGAAAATTGGAGAAACAAAGCGAACAAGCGCATAGAGCCGACGGCGTGGTTGGGCTGCTCGGGAAAGGAAGAAGAATAGAAGATAAGGAAAAAAAAGTGATAAAAGTTAGGTTTTGGTGCAAAATTCCTAAAATATCCCTACAATTTATTTTGTATAAATATTATATTAAGGATAAAAAAGTAAATTAAATTACGGGTGGGGAACGGGGACGGGTACGGGGACGGGTACGGGGCGGGGACTACCTGTCCCGTCCCCGTCCCCGTCCCCGTTAAAAATTCCGGGGAACGGGGATCCCCGCCCCGTTCCCCGGTCAAATTTGATTGACCCCGTCCCCGTCGGGGCGGGTACGGGTAATCCCCGACGGGTACGGGTAAAATTGCCATCCCTATCTCAAAGTGTTAGTTCTAAACCTAGCTCATTTGGATCTACAACTATGGATGATCAAGAAGTAGTAGATTATAATAGGCATAGTATGCAAATAGCTAAAATGGAACAAGCTTTACATAATTGGAATATACCAAAAGAAGCTAAGAAGAATATTTATAAAATAGGAACTTTGGATAGTTGGAAACATGAATACATAATTGATACCTGTGAAAAAGCTTTACATGTAGATCCTATTGCACAGGAAATAATTCTTTTAGATGAATCTATAATAGATGAACATAACTAATCTTATCAATTTGTGCATATTGGTTTGGTGCAGATCATCTTAAAACCGCTTCATAAACTGGGAATAGATACACCAATATTGATGTGCTTGTGTGATTCCCGACTTCTGGATTTTCAACAATCTCTGCATGTTGTTTTTGAATCAAATTTGGCAAAAGGACCTGCATATTTTAATTGTTATCCAAGTTATTCTTTATCTTTATTTGATTAGAATATAACTGAATGTTTGACTCTGAATTTACAAGTTCTAGAAAATATACTCCTAGTATCAAGGAATGTTGCATTAATATATAGAATATATTATAAGATATGACCATAAACTCTATCTCCAAAAGCATTAATAAAATTACCAAAAGGATAAACCTTATTGGTAGAAGTGAATTCAGATAGATCATTTGTAGAAACACCTAGAATGGAATCAGATTACTTTTCCAAAAAAATGGATATTACCAAACACACAAATACCTAGAGCAATAACTCCCAGAACAAATCTTGTACAAATAATATAAGATGATAATGGTAATATTGAAATAATATTTCCCACAAGAAGAATAGAGAATCTTAGAATATCATCTTCACAAAAATCAACCAATGACATGCCTTCAATTTCTGGATCAACAATAAATATACTTGTAAGAACCTCTACTGAAACAATAAGATTGAATAACCCTCTAGTTGGAGTAGATTTTCATAAAAATATACCTTATTCGGTTTATCACCAAATAAATAATAAAAAGGGAATCAACAGGATCAGGACCCTCATCTCCTACACCTAGTGATATGCATAGCCAATGGAATTAAGATGGAATTTGTTATTGATAAAAAGAGTTTACAACAAGAATTTTATTCAGAAAAGAATTGGGTAAAAGAATATTATTTTTCAAACAAAATAATAAAGAATAACAACAAGAATTGCAAAATCAATATTATAAAGATTTTACTTTATGTCAAAAAAATATTCTATTTTTTGAATGGTATGAAATACATCAATTTATTCATAATTCAGATGTACTTATGCAAGTAATAAAATCTAATATGCATGAATGGGAAACAACAAGTCAAAATAAAATACAATCTGTACAACTGCCTATGACAGAATATACCTTTAAACATGCTAATCAACCTATTATAGCCTCTCCCTTTAAGATGTCAGTTGTAGACTCTAATTCAGCAATGATAACACAAAAAGATATAAGGAATCTACATCATCAAAATAATTATACTAACAGAATATTATATACAATGTCTGAACAATTAACCACTATTGAACAGAATATCCCAACTTTTTTGCCGTAGGAAAAGGAGAAGAAAATTAAAAAACCTAAGCATTTTGGAATATATATCGATCAACCTTTATTTCAAATTCTAGAAATTCTTCCTTCTCATTAGTTGAAACAAGATCCCTCTTAAGCAGAAATTTTATAACTAATCACTCAAAAATTGGAAGCATTGAATGTTAAAGATAGTAAAATTAATGTGGTAACTAAAGATGTAACAGATGATGAGGATAATGCTAGTATTAATATTGAAACTTTAGAAGAACAATTTAGAGATACTACAGATATTAATAAAATAAGGAATACTACTAAGCATGATTATAGAACAACAGATACGAAATATTATTACCCAAGACCTTCTATACCTGATATAATGACAGAAGAAAAATTACAAAATCCTATAGTTAATTTGGTGGATCAAGAATTTATGAATGGAATATTGATTGATATAGTTAACATAATATCTTACAAACAATATAAAAAATGACTATTTATGCAACAGCTTATAGGCATAGGAATAACACAGAAAAAACAATTTCATGAAGTTTGATATCAGGATCTATTGGAGCCTTAAAAGGCTGGTGGGATAACTATCTAACTCAATCAGAAAAATACTATATTATCAATGCACAAAAGAATATTCAAACCCTTATAACTGAATCTACTACATCTACACAAATAGTCATTTGTTCTATTGTTTGTAAGATACTAGGTTCACTATATCCATCAATATTCCATTCATAAATTCCTGATCCACCAAAATTAACTACAGGATTTTGTAATTTTTCTTCTGCCATTATATCAGGTATAGAAGGTCTTAGGTAATAATATTTCGTATTTGTTCTTCTATAATCATGCTTAGTAGTATTCTTTATTTTATTAATATCCATAGTATCTCTAAATTGTTCTTCTAAAGTTTCAATATTAATACTATCATTGTCCTCATCATGTGTTACATCTTTAGTTAGCACATTAATTTTACTATCTTTAACATTCAATGCTTCTAAAATTTGAGTAATTAGTTCTAAAATTTTTGCTTGAGAGGGATCTTGTTTCAACTGATGAGAAAGGAGAATTTCTGGAATTTGAAATAAAGGTTGATCGATATATATTCCAAAATACTTAAGTTTTTCCATTTTCTTCTCCTTTTCCCGCAGCAAAAAAGTTGGGATATTCTATTCAATAGTGGTTAATTGTTCGGACATTATATATAATATTATGTTAGTATAATTATTTTGATGATGTAGATTCCTTATATCTTTTTGTGTGATCATTGTTGAATTAGGGTCTACAACTAACATCTTAAAGGGAGAGGCTATAACAGGTTGACTAGCATGTTTAAAGATATATTCTTCCATAGGAGGATGTACATACTGTATTTTATTATGACTTATTGTTTCTCATTCATTTATATTAGACGAGCTTTAATTGGTATTTGTTATCCATAAATCCCACCAAGTTTTTTCCTTTAAAGAAAAGCAAAGAAAGCGAAAGCAGAAACAGTGAAAATTGAAAAGAAAGCATTCTGAATTTTTGAGAGAACTTATTAAAAAGGTATGTATAAAAGGGTTTAGTAGGCTAAATTAAGCTTGGCAATTATAGATCAAAATTGTGGCATATGCAAATTGTAGCAGTTGGAAACCAAATTAACAATAGGAGAATTACAAAATTTATTCGTATCTTGTAGTTGTGGATTGAATTTTTTATTGCACTTATGATAATTATGCCAATTATGGCTATTTTTTGTATTTAACATTTAAAGAAACTAAATTAATTGTGGGAGAAATTTAAAATTCTTTATATTTGTTAGCTGTGAACAAAATTATTGATTGCGCATATGGCAATTATGCCAATTCTGGCTTTTTTATATCCAGCAGTTATAGACCGAATTATACATCATTTGTCATTGTTATTTAGGAAATTGAATCATTTGTGGCAGTCATTTAGAAAAACAAAGTTAGGTGTAACAGATTTTTTTTTTTGTACATAGTTGTGGCAGAATTGCAAAATATTTTTTGTATCTCAATTTAATATTTTTTTAGAGAAAATATAATTAATGTAAATGAGTGGAATAAAGGAAAACTTTCTCTCAACTTTCTCTTTATACTATTTTTATATAGATTTGTTTAATGAACGAATTTAAACGAATTAAATATTTATCAAGTTTAGCCTCCAAGGTAATTTTATAATATTGATAAAAAACATTAAATAAAAATGTGTTGTTATATTTATAACGAAAATAATGAAAAAAAAATGATCTACTTTAATAAAACTTACTTAAAATATAAAAATGCAAAACTTTTAGTATATAATTATCAATATATAATCTATGATTTGAAAAATAAGTTAAACTAGATTAATTGAGTCCGATAAATTTTAATGAAAAGAGTGTGGTATTAAATAAATTAAAATATTGTGGTGATCATTTTTAAAAACAAACTTATCAAATTTATTTGACAATACACAAAAATTTTTTTTATTACTAAAAATTCTAAACGCCTTGTTTGTAAAGTTAACAAATTAAATTGACTTTTGTATATAATAAAATTCAAAATTATTTTTTTTTTCCATTAGAAGGTCAATAGGATAACTTTCGTCATTTTTATAAATCTCATATCGTTTCTTTTAAGACTGGAACTTGAGATCTCGATAATAAAAATTTAAATTTTGATTACTAAAATGTCCCATGAAAGATTCAAGATTAATTTTTACTACCTCTTATTTTCTTATTTATCTAATTAATAGAATTAAAAGGGAACTCTTATCAAGTAAAGTTTTGGAACTAATGTATTAGGGAGTGTTTGAGTTAACTTTTGAGGAGGTGCATTTGCGTTTCATTTTGAAAAAGTAGGAAGATAGGCGTTTGGTTAATTTTTTAGTATTACTGTTTGATTCTGCTTATTTCCTTATTTGACTTCCTAATAGCAGCTGATTGGAAAGCAGCTCTGAATTACTTTTTACTGTTTTTTAGATTACTTTTCACTTTTTAATATTAATAATAATTTATATGGACTAAATTACCCTTAAAGTATATTTATATAATTTTATTATTTTTTTTACTTAACACATGAATTAGATATGTTAATTTATTTTATTAGTATTTATATAACTTCAATAATTTTTTTCAAGTATTCTTAAATAATATTTTTTTTCACTTCAATTTTCTTTAATATTGACATTTATAAAAAAAAATTTCAAATATAATAATTTTTATCATTTAATAAAAATTAATATTTTTTTAAAAAAATTAAAAATTAAGTAAAATAATTCTCAATATTATTTATAAAATATTATTCTAAAATATAAAATATAAAAATATAAAAATAAAATTTTTAATATGATATATCTACACAAATTATATGATTAAATTAGACATTTCATTATTCAACAGTAACAGTAAGTATAAAATTAACCAAACACTTTATTAATTTTATCAGCAATCAGTAACAGTAAGTAGGAATCAGCAATCAGCAGCAGCAATCAGTAACAGCAATTAGTAACATCAATATTTAACAGCTAACCCAAACAGACCCTTAGTTCCAACTCTCTCGAGTCAATCGTTAATAATGATTTGTTCCAAAAAAAAGAATGTTAATAAGAATGATATCATTAACTAATGTTCTAGTTTAGTGATAAAACAGATTATTCATGCTAAAGCTAAAAGCGTTGAGTTTGATTTTCTACTTAAATATCAACAAATTTAAATCGATGTTTTCAAAATCTACTCTTTTTGGTGTGGCCTAATTCTCTACTTTTCCATTGCTTTGAAAAACAATACTTACTAATGATAATAAACAGTGATGTAGCTACGGTCGGCTTAGTGTGCGGTACTGACTGTGAAGTGGAAACCTTTTCTCGACATTGAGATATACAATTACGAATAATTTGTATACACGTGGCAGTAATGAGTCTGGTGTTCTTTTTGTCTTATTAACCATCTTTTTTTTAACATGATTAACCTTCTGTTTCAATAAAGAATTTTAATACGATAAGTTAGTTTTAGAATTAATATATAAAAATATTTTTAATTTTTTTAAAAAGATAATAAAGTTAGTATTCATTTTAAAAAATAACAAACATAATACTAAATTTATTTAAAATAATAAATTTAACATATAATAATTTTATATAAATAAAATTTGTCAGTTTCAATGATAGATTTATAAAAATATGTCTTTTTTAATAATGTAATAATTATATAAGTTAGCACCACATTATCGAAACAAATAAATTCGATTTAAAAAATTTTACAGCGTGCTAGATTTATTACTTTAAGTAAAATTAGTGTTATATTTGTTATTTTTTAAAATTAATACTAAATTAATTATTTTAAGTAAAGTTGATAATATTTTTATATATAATTCTTAATTTTAATAATTTTTTATATATAACATGTGAGATCTATATTTTTATAAAGTAACACAGATTAATTTTTAAGGTTTAATTTTACTAAAAAACAAAAAGAATAAAATATTATTTTTTAAAATTAATACTAAATTAATTATTTTAAGTAAAGTTGATAATATTTTTATATATAATTCTTAATTTTAATAATTTTTTTATCTATAAAATGTGAGAGTTATATTTTTATAAAGTAATACAGATCAATTTTTAAGTTTTAATTTTATTAAGAAAAACATAAAGAATAAAATAATGAGTTTTGCTTGCGGAATTGAGAATTTCTCTCCTCAAACCCTTATTATTATTACATGTAAATGTAAATTGTCGGATTTTTGTATGTTCCGAGGATGCTTTGCACGCGGAGATAAAGGGAGAGTACATTGCACGCGCTACCGTTTGAGTGTTGTGGGTGGGACCTACACGAGCAAAGTTGACAGGGTCAGTCAACAACTTTTTCATGGATTTTTTCCTATCAGTGCGTGGCTGCCATTTTGACAACTGTCAGTTAGTATACAATATTAAATACAAATTATATTAAAAAAATTATAAAAAATTTATTCTATATATTAAAAAAATTATGTGATTTACGTTAACGCTAGTAGAAAAAATTTCAGTTTTTTTATGACTTTTCATATGAATTATATAATTTTTTTGATATATTATATCTATGTGAATAATTATTAAAAATTAAATTTTTTTTTCAATATTTACACGAGTGATATAATTTTTTTTAATATATTATATAATTTTTATTATTCTTTTATTACAACATATATTTTATCTCTCATATTATATACGGATAGTCATTTACAGACACCAAATTGACATCAACAAAATTTTTCTGTTTTTGCTTTGAGCGTGGCGGTCTTCTGGATTTTGGTTGAATATTCCACTTTATGGAGCAACTTCGCTGGTCCATAACCTATTCATTGAAAAGGAAAAAGTTTTGGAGCAGAGAAGTTGCGCTCTTTCCCTTGATTAAATTGGAATTTTTACCTTGTTTCAAGCTTGATCGGTAATATCGGTTCATCTTGGAAATTATATTGATTAGATCATGAGGAACATTGTTCTTATTATCTTTATCTATTTAGTTTTCCGACTAAATTATCCATATGTGTACATTACATATGTTAGCTGCTTGGATAAACCAAAAAAAAATCCTATTCTAACTCTTATCTCTATTGTTGTTTTTCTACTTTTTCATCATATGGATTCATTCATCGAAAATTAAGATATCAAATTTTCTTTTTCTGTTACTCTCTATCTCTAAAGGATTAGAAAATAGTACAAAACAATTATTTTATGGTAAAATACACAACAATGATAAATCTCTTCATTTTATAAACTTTATATATATTTTTTTAAAATAGAATCTGAGACTTTCATCGTAATCAAATAAAATGTCTCATCTTCAAAATCTAATTCTAAATTCTTAACCATGCAACAATTTTTTGCGGTATTAATCCTTCAAAGATCTAGATTCAAGCGGGGATAAATTCAGTTAAATCAAGTTTGGACTCATAAGATTGACGTCTAAACACCCACAAATATAAACTTATGTAGGTCTTAAGGATATTTCAATAACGGCGTTGTTATTTGCACGGAAAAATTGCTCCAAATACGCACCAAACAACATGGAGAGTCCCAAGTTTTCTTTGTATGGTGTGTGCCTGAAGTTTTTTTTGTGCGTTCCAATAACAATTTCTAATAAAATAATTATAATTTAGATATTTATTTGAAACAACTTAATTTTTATTTTTTAAATTCAAATTTATAAAAACAAAATACTCATTGTGTGATTCATAATGTCATAATAGAATGGACTACTTAATGAAAAAAAAGTTTGTATGTGTGGTCAAACTTGTTTCTTTGGTCAATTCAAACCTTGTATTTATAGTGTTAGGCGAGCAATAAATGTGGGCCCATTTCAAAAGGCCAGTACCCATCTAACCCTTAAATTTGGCCCAAAACTACTATCCACGAACAGAATGGAAGTGTATTTCCCACTTATTGCGAAATATGGGCCCCCCTTAACAATATTCCTATGCCTGTACACAGTCACTGTCAGAGGCTAATAGACTGGCACGCTTGGTCATCTCAAAAAAAAACACAACAAAAGACTGGCACGCTTTGGTCCTTTTTTTATTTTCTGTTGAAAAACTCGCCCACTTGGACCGCTTGTGAATTGCCATAGATTCTCATAAGCTATTGGATTTTATACCGACTAGGAAAATAATTTGTAATAAATAAGACATTGTTAATACCGTTTTTGTCGAGTGAGAAAAAAGAGAGAAAAAAATATAATTATTATTTTTTATATTTTTTTCATTTTTTCTCTTTACTTTCTATACTATTTTAAATAATTTTATTTTCTCTATTTTTTTTTCATAAATTACTATTTATATTTTTTTCACTATACTTTCTTTCTCTCACTTTTTTCTATGATTTTAAATAATTTTATTTTTTACCATTTTTTATCTCACAAATTACTATTTATATTTTCTTTTACTATATCTTTTTCTCTCAATTTTCTCTACTCCTTCAAATAATTTATTTTCTCTACACTTTATTTCTCTTTCCCCTCCTTTCTCTACCATTCCTCTCACTCCAAACACACCATAAGAGATAAGAGATTTACATAAAATTTTAAAAATAGATAAAAAATTATTTAATAATGTTTCATAATTTATTTTTTTAACTGTTATATTTTAATTATTTAATAATTTATATTATTTTATTATTATTTAAATATTATTATGTAATATTTTATTTAATAAGAAAAATGCCAAAGTCAAATATTATGAACAAATTTAAATTTATGTCAATTTATGTTATTGTGTGATTCTCAAAACTTAAAAGTATTGAGTTTGATTTTCTACTTAAATATCAACAAATTTAAATTGATGTTTTTATAATCTACTCTTTTGGTGTGGCCCAATTCTCTACTTTTTCATTTCTTTAAAAAACAATACTAATAATAATAAATTATGATGTACCCAGGGCCGGCTATGTGCGGTAGTGACTGAGAAGTGGGAACCATTTCTTGACATCGAGATTTATAGGTACGAATAATCTGTATACACGTGGCTGTAATGAGTCTGACGTTTTTATTAACCGTCTTTTTTTTTCTTAACAACGTTAACCTTCTGTTATACTGGTCAAAAAAAAAAAAAAACCTTCTGCTGTAAAAAAGAGTTTTAATATGTAAGTTAATTTTTAATGACAATAAATTAAATATATAATTTATTTATTAATATTTAATAATTTATTTTTTAATTATTATATTTTAATTATTAAATAATTTATATTATTTTATTATTAATTAAATATTACTATATAATATTTTCTTACATAAGAAAAACACCTAAATCAAATATCGTGATGGAACTGCCACTAGGGACAAAAACAAATTATAATAATAAAAGAAGACGGCAATTATTATGAAGAGGGAGCCCCAACCCTAAGCAGTTTCTCTGAACGTTCCATTTAATTTCTCTCTCTCTCTCTCTCTCTCTGTTTTCTTCCATCCAGCCTATCTTGTGTATTTCCTTTGGGAAACAGTACGTGGACGGTAAGTAAGAGACGCGAATAACACGAAATTTTTTTTTATAATTAAATAATTTATTTATATAACAAAATATTAAATTATTATCATGAAATTTAAAAATATTTTTTATCTATTTTTTATTATAAAAATTTAACGTCTCGTTGCGTAAAAAAAAATACTTGATTATACAAAAAAATTTTTGATCTATTTTACATCTTATTTTTCCTATCTAAATAACAGTACTCCTTTCCTTTAGTAAGAAAACCGCCAAAGTCAAAAATCATGCTGCAACTGCCACCGGCCCACCAGGAAAAAAATAAAAATAAAAATAATAAAAAAAATAAAATTTTTATTTTAAATTTATTTTTTTAAATAAATATAAATTATTTATAATATTATATTATATTATAAATAAGACGTATTAAAATAAGGGGTCGTTTGGTTCGTAGGATGGAATCAGAATCGGAATCAGAATTGGAATTAAATGGAATCGGAATCGGAATGACTAAAATTATAATGTGTTTGGTTTACTCCGGAATAGGAATCGAATTCCCTTATTGTTGTTTGGTTTAGTAAGGAATCAAAATCAAAATTACTTTCTTAAACTATTTAAATAATTTAAAATTAAAAAATTATTAACATGAAATTAAAAAGTATGAAATACAAAAAATATTATAATGTAAGTTCAAATTAAAATATATTAAATTACCATAAAAATAAAATTAGAAATTATAATAAAAACTAATAATAATAATAATAATAATAATAATAATAATAATGATATACTTCACAATAACAACCATAAATAGAAAATCCAAAAAGAAAATCTTAATATAAAATTTTATTGTTATTATAATAATAATCATTTGTTAATTTATAATTTAAATATTTTTTAAATTTAAATTTTTTCTAATTATAATACTATGACATATTATCATTAATAAGTAGTAATGGTAATGACAATAATAACAATAACAATAACAATAAAAATAATATTTATTATTATTATTATTATTATGAAAATAATATTGTAGATATTATAAAATAATTTATTAATAATAAATAAATGATTATTTTAACTATAAAATTATATTAGTATTTACAATTTAATATTATCTTAAGTTTTGAAATATTTATTTTTTATTATAATATAAAAACATATTATTATTATTATTATTACTATTATTATTATTTTATGAATAAATAAAATCAAAAAAGGAATATAATAACAAAATAGAAATAAAAATATGGGAAAGTGGAGAAATTTGAGGAGTTAGAGTTAGTTAAGAGAGGAATGGGAATGATTGATATAGTAAACTTGAGAATCATGATTCCCTTAAAAGGAGGAATCTCATTCCCCTTTTTAAGGGAATGAGAATCCATTTTTCATAAAACAAACAATAGGAATGGGAATTAAGTAGTTGATTCCCATTCCCACATTACTTTTTTTCCAAACAAACACCCCCTAATTATAAAAGAAATATAGGTATATTAAAATAAAAATTAAAAATAATATTTAAATAATATTAAATTATAAATTAATTTTATTTTTTAAAAACAAAATTAACAAATAATTTTAAGAAGACGGCAATCGTTGTCACCAAGAAAAAGCCCCAACCCTAAGCAATTTCTCTGAAGTATCCTTCTCATTTCTCTCTCTCTAATTTTCTGCCACCCATTCTTCCTTGCCTTTTCTTCTAGTAGTTGCTGAGAAACTCAATTTCTTCTACACTCTTCCCTTCTCTAAAAATTGTTTTACTCTCTTGACAGGTAACATTCGCTTCTGTTTCTTGTTTGATCAATCTTCGTGTTCGTCGCCTGCCTGCCCGCCTGCCCGCATGCCTTTTTAAAATTATCTTCAAATCTGCCCTTGGATGTCCTTGTCGGCTCAAATCGCCTTGCGTGATTTACTTTTTGATTCCAGACCTTTCTTCCTCTGTCAAGTCTTCTCCGTCTCCTTTGCTTTGATTTTCAGAAATATGTACCAAAACCTTTGCTTTTTGTATGTATTGTGTGAAATAAATATTTATTTTTTCATCTGTTTTTCTTGATGAATCTGTATGGATGTTCTGATTTTGTTTTCCGATAAAGCAACTTCTAAGAAGTAATTTTCTTTTTGGATACAATTTCGAGTCAAACTGATTCTTGAATTACTTCAAAATCGGTTCCGATCGAGCTGTGGATTGATTTTTTTCTTCTTTTTTTTTTTTGTGTTTTGGATTTGAAGAGTGATTTTTCTTGTAAATGGTAGGATTTGGATTTATTTGGTGAATTTTGCAAATTTCTGTGTTTTGATCTTTTTGCTTATTAGTAGCTTGCTTTTCAGTGGGTCATCTGTCCAAATCTGCTTTGCTTTATTGGTCTAGTGGGTCATGGATGTTTGGTTTGGATTGTAAGTTAGTCTCTTGTTCCGAGTGATATGTGTAGGTTTTAAATGTTTTGTTTGGATACTCTTGTTTGTTGATTAGTATGTCTTTGGTCTGTTGATGATGCTTGTATTGAATTTGTTGATTAATCTTCGAAAAATCTCTGTGAAAGACATAACATTTTCGCAGTTTTCTGGGTGTGCTTTTTACCTGCTCTAACTGTTTTAATGAGTTTACTGAAAATTTTCAGAAACTGCCTTGTCTTGATTAGCAAACTGAATACGTGTGTACCATCTTGCCACTGAATCTGGTGCTAGAAATCAATCATGGGCTATATCTTCAAGGAATTGATGTTCAATTGTTTTTGATAGGGAAGCGAGGAGGGGTATACAAGTACAAACTTTGAAGCCATGTCTGTTTCAGGAAATGAAGAGGTGTTAATTTTCTTTCTGAGTTTACTGCTAACTAGGATGTGAAAATTGTTTGTATTTTCTCTGTTGATTACTTAATTGGTCTTCTTTTCGCAGGCTGGGGCTAAACTCCTTGCCCGGCAGTCTAGTATTGATAATGCAGGTGTTCCTATCAAAAAAAGAAGGTTTTTTCGGCCCCCTTCACCTTTACCTGAAGAACAACCTGCACTACCTGTAGAAGATGTTTCACTACAGAAAGAACAGGACAACCCATCTCAGGATTCAGCTCCTTCAAATTCTCCTGTTTCCCAAAGTTGTGGCTTATCTGATTGCAGCAAGAATTCTGTTTCCGAGGAAAATATGGACTGTCCAGAAAAATTTGTGCAAACCAATACTGTCAACCAATCAAGAGTTATGACTGGAGGATTGAGCAATATGACTGAGTCTGTGTCTTTTTCTAAACTTGACAACGAGGATAAGCCTGTGGCTGCTGAAAGTTCTACTGATATCCCAATAAAATCTGCAGAAGCTGAGTTGAATTTAGTGCCAAATGAGGATCCCGCATTGAAGGATGTTGATGAGGATAAGCCTGTGGCTGCTGAAAGTTCTCCTGCTATCCCAATAAAATCTGCAGAAGCTGAGTCGAAATTAGAACCAAATGAAGATCCCGCATTGAAGGATGCTGAAGAATTGCCTAGCCATCGAGTAGCAGAACAAAAGTTTAATCCAGAGATTTCTAATATGACTGGGAACACTGAACTGTCCTTAGGTGTAAAAGAACATGTTTTGGTTTTGGCAGATCGTAGTATCGATGAGAGCTGTCAGAACCAGAAGTCTATTAAATTGAATTTGCCTTTAAGCAAGGTTGAGAGCGGCACCCAAGGGAAAATGAATGATGTGCAGTGGGATGCTGATAGGGCTGATATGCATGCTAACAGATCGAATTGGGATTTGAATACGACAATGGATACGTGGGAAGATTGTGTGAATGATGTTGCTGCAAATCAACTAACTACCGATGGGGGTCAAGCGACTACAGATGGATTGAACACAATGAAAGGCAATGTAAAGACTTTGATATCCTCAATAGGGATGTTTGAAACTGGTATTGCTACTGAAAATAAACTTCTTGAAGAGAGTGAGCACAAGCCTAATCTTATTGGAACAGTTTCTCAATGCACTCAGTTATGTAATTCTGATGATTCACTTCATTTGCGCCTGGGTCCTTCTTTTCTTTCTCTTAACCTTAGTCGGGAACCTTCCACTTCATCCACGATCAATGACTCCAGCAGGCTTATACCTATGTTTGTTCGGCCTAAGGAAGCTTTGCTAGTTGCTGGCGAAAGCAGCGGTTTATGTAGCACCATAAAATCGGAACCATTTGATGAGAGCATCAAACACTGTGATGGTAGATTGTTTCAAGCCAATCCTGTAGAACAATTACTTATTAAAGCTGTGAAACATGAATCAGCCGAGGTGTCTGGTCAAGAAGCTAACAAGTCATCACCTACTAGTGCTTCGAAATCTGTTGATCGCAGAATTGTAAAATTGGAAACACAACATGAGGTTCAGACGGTAAAACCCAATAAAGTAGATGCGATATTACGCCAATTTGATGAAAAGGTGCTTGAGCAAAATATTTCTACCCAAGTTGCCTGTTCAACAAATAAGCAATTACTGCAAGTTTCAGACATAAGGGAACAACCTTCTGGTTCAACTAATGCGCAGCTGCTTCAAGGTCAGGATGTCATAGATAAATCTACTTGTTCAACAGAATTCCCTGAAAATGGGAATGCATTGGGCCATTCGAAACCTTATGGGCTTGGGGCCTACCTTAGCGAGGATGTGTCTAAAGAAAACTGTGCAAGTTCTGGGCAGTCTGCTTCAGTAGTGGCTTCGCTTTCCTTGGGCCATGGTGACAAAGATTCAAATGCTTTTGGTGTGGTAGATGGTGCAAGTACAGAGAACAAAATTCTAGATGAATCGGAGGAGTGTAAACTGAAATCTATGGAAGAAGTTCCCAGAGAATCATGTGGAAATGATGAGGGTCCCATATGTGATGCGGAAAAGATTAGTCTGTCAGGCGATGTAGTGGATGAAGTTTCATTTGACTCAGAATGTGAGTCTGATGCCAATTCCATGTCCATGGATATAGAAGAAGATTGTAGGGAACAGGATGGTTCAGAAGATGGTGAATGTCGAGACTTAGAGCCACATGATGCAGTTGAAAGTCACACGTGTGAGAAAAGAGCGGACTTTAGGTATGAGGAGTCTGATTCTCGTAAAGTAGGCTACTCTGCAGAACTTCCAGGTGATGAAATTTCTAGTCCATCCAATGTGACAGAAAAGGTTAGTCAGATGGAAGATAACGCTGAAACAATTGGAGATGCTGTCAAAGAATGCATTGGCACTGTTCTTGAAGTGAAAACAATTCAGGATGCTTGTGACATTGCATCTGAGATACCTACCAGTGGAGCTGAGGAAGAGAAGGCAATCAAGGTTATTCAAAGAAGCACACTTGATCCTTTGGGGAAGGAAGATGATCCAAATGGCCAGGTGATGGAACAATCATCTGATCAAACCCCTAGTGGGAGTCAAGGAAATTTTGTGACTGTTGCTCAATGTTCCCACAATAATTTTGAAGTGAATGATGCAGAAAAGAATGATTTGGCATTGTCTAAGGGAGAAGCAAATTGTGATGACACAGTTAAGGTTGGCAGCACTGCAGGTAATAGGAGTAGAATTATAAACTTGTCTCGAGCTTCTAATTTGTCTTCTTCTGGTAAAATCATATCTATACCAGGCAAGCTGTCACGTCCAGAAAGAGAGAGGTTACCTGATGTACCACTTGAGGGAGACAAACTACACATTCGAGGGAGGTGATTATTTGTTAAAATTTTCACTTATTCTTGTATCCACTTTTCAAGTCCCAATAAATGCACATGTCTGATATTGTTCCTCGATAACATGTTTCAGGGATGATATTTATAGAGATGCTTCCTACATATTCTCAAGAAAGAGGCACCAAGATCAGTCATCAAGACATTCAAGATTGAATTTTGTCCGAGGTAGGGGGAGGGTTTTGAGTAGGATTGACACTCTACACGGTGATAGGAATTCTGAACGTGACTTTGCACCAGAAGTTTACAATTGTTCATCTGGTATCAGTGTTTCCAAGCATAAATATGTGTCTGCCATTGCTGAAACCGATAGTGAATTTGTTAATTGTAATAGTGGACAAGATGGCACACTTGTTGGTACTCTTCGGGGAGGGAAAAAGATAATTGATGATGACTTCCGTCATCTTCCCTCAAGATTACGGTCTCCTGGAGGAAGAGATGGGCTTACAGCACGGGGCCTTCAAATGGGTCGTAGAGTTCCAAGAAACATTGGTGAAGAGGGTTCTGAAGTTGTTGGAATGAGGCATGCTGACAAGATGACGAGGGACCTGCCAGATGACAGCACAGACCATGAATTTGCACAGCCCCAACCCCCATACGAAGGATTAGAAGGTCATTTTCCCCAGGGAACTAGGAACTTTCCCTCTTTTCAACGAAGAGCTCTTCCTCTTCGTTCAAAATCTCCTATAAGATCTCATTCTCCTGGTCCATGGTCATCTTCCAGGAGAAGATCTCCAGAAGGGTTTGGTGGACGCCCAGAATTGTCTCACCGAAGGTCACCTCCTATTTATAGGATGGGGAGAATGAGATCTCCGGGTCATCCTGGGTTTCCGGGAGAAATGGTGGTTAGGAGACATGGCTCTCCATTATATATGTCCCAACCAAATGATCCAAGGGAAATAGATCCTACTAGTGATCCTGGTCATCCAAGGTCAATGATCTCTAACAGGAGCCCAACTGGACAGGTTTTACTGAGAAACAATAGGAGATTTGGAGTCATGGATCATCGGGAAAGAACAGATACTGATGAATTTTTTGACGGCCCCATGCATTCAGGTCAATTTCATGAGCTTGGCGGTGATGGAAATGGCGAAGAGAGAAGAAGATTTGGTGAAAGGCGGAGGCCTGTCCGATCATTTAGGCCTCCTTTTAATGGTGCGAATGGAGAAAATTTTCATCTAAATACAGAGGATGGCCCTAGGCCATTTCGGTGGTTATCAGAAGATAATCCAGCATTCCTTGAACGAGGCACTATAAGGGAAAGGGAGTTTGATAGACGGATCAGGAGTCGTCCTGGAAATCTACCTAGAAGACCACGTGGAATTGGAGACCAGGATGGAAACTACAGGCATGGTGGGAAGGCATTGTATGATGATGGGTTTGATGATATGTCACGAGTGAAGCGAAAAAGATTTTGATCAGGTCTGTTTTTATCTGCAACAAGCCAGGATCCAGGACAAGTTATTTTAAGTGATAGAGGTCATTAGCACGCAGAGTTAGACTTGGTTACCTATAGCTGGATTGGGGACATTGTTTATTAATGAAAGTAGCTGTTCTGATTTGGTTCTCAATCAAGTTGTTTTATCAGATGCTAGAGTGTGTTATGCCTGGATGCATTGTACATAATTTGGTCTTCTCAGGACTCTTATCTGCCAGTTAATTATATGCTAATTCTGGATGTTAGCTGCAGTTTTTCAGTATCATTTTAACAAGTTTTGTTCTGCCGGATTTATGGCGGAAGTTTATATTGCCTGAGGGTTATTTCAGTCGAGTTTCTCTATATTCTGTGGCAGAGATCCTAAAACTTTTAAGCGTCTTCACTTTTACCATTTTGCTCGGTGGGCCAGAGTTAGGATGCAAGAAGTTTTTGTACTTTAAAACTATTTTCAAGCCTTCAAGGGAACTTAAACTGAATAAAGTTTCCATTTGTAATGTGCTTTGCTCCTTCTCATTCTTCATGTCCCGTTGTGTGTGAATCCACACGAGTCATGTGACCAGGCTTGTGAAGCTGCATGATCCATTTTCTGCTGTGGTGCTGAAGCTTCTATAAGGTATGGATGTTTCTTTTTTGGTTTGCTTTATTTGACATGAAATAACTGCAGGTTTGCAATGGGTTATGTGCTTCAGTAGGGTGGCTCAATGTTGAGTGCTGGAGGGACTGCAGTTCAAGTTATGGGCTTTAGTTTTTTGCCTAATAGTGGATTGCTGTATTCTTAAAAGATTAACTTGCATTGAAGAGATGGTGAGCGTTGATTTTTTGGAGTGGGCCTTGTTGAAGCAATTCTAGTCATCGCCTTAGAGACTGATATTCTCATTGGCTATGTTCATTTTTTCTCTAATTGTTGGACATCTGCTGCATTTGCTTATTACCAGGTCCTGATTTGCTTTCCAGATTCTTAAAGGTGTTACTTTCTCGAGGGTTAAGACCCATAGGCCTAATTGCTACTGCCAGTCGTCATTAAGGAGATAGGTGAATGCCTGCTGTGTTGGTTGCTTGGTTGCTCTTCCGTATAACAATCTCTGGATTGCTTGCCATACCTTGGATCTCTTCTGCTGCATTAGTGGAGAAACTGTGGGAACTTTTATGATGAATGCTCTGAATGTAAGGATCGACTTGCTACCTTGGTAGGTTGAGAAGGTGATAGTTGGGGCATGCAGAATGTTGGGCCATGCCGGGATAATGAGAATTAGTTGTGCAGATAAATCTTCTTGGAGAAAAGAAACCAAG
Source organism: Carallia pectinifolia (assembly GCA_037832335.1). Classification (NCBI taxonomy): domain Eukaryota; kingdom Viridiplantae; phylum Streptophyta; class Magnoliopsida; order Malpighiales; family Rhizophoraceae; genus Carallia; species Carallia pectinifolia. The sequence continues at coordinate 15,049,947 of CM075448.1, read as the reverse complement.
GTTGAGTTTGGGCCTATAACCTTCGATATTGCATTCATCATGGCGATAAATTTCTCTTTACTTTTGTTCACCTCTTACCACAATGCTAATAATGGGGTGTAGTTGTCAAATGTGGAACGAGGGAGATGGCTTTGTTTATGGCCAAGTGAATGTTGACTACTGCCTGATTGTGATTTTGAGGATCATGGTTTCACAATTAATTGGTTTTGGCATTTTTGTTTTTCGTTTTACCATCTGTTGCGAAATATGATGGTCACAGGCCAGCTTCTGAACACGTGGAAAGATCATGTGATGCTTCACTATGCCAATTACTAGAGAAATTTTTTTTATTTTGGGAGGGTGGTGGTGGGGGCTTGGGGCCTTGATTTATGGAACCTCCTTGAGGCAATGATTAAGATAAATGTATGTTACAGGCAACCTTCATGGTAATCTCTTGAATTTGGTCTCGATAACTTTGCTATGATTGTTACATGGATGACTACTGATGCAGTGTTTTCTGTGATGAATCTCTGCAAACTGAGTATTTATCTGGAGTTTGTTTGTGCTAAGGGGACCAATAATTGCTAACTGCTGTTGTCAAGGGTTGCAGATATTGATACTGAAAGGCAAACTTATGACAACTGTCTTTAGGGATTGGAATTGCAGAAAGTTCCAACCTTGACAGTCTCTGGTGGCCATTACCTGTGACTTTCATGTTCCCTGATGGTATAGCTGTAACTGGCAGCCATATTCCTGTATGATTAGTGTTTGTGCTTGTTGGTCGGTTGGCAGGATCATGGGGCCACGATCCAGATGAATTTTCTACTCAATTTATTAGGACATGAGAGTCTTGTACTGATTCCCTAATAAATTCATTTCCATGTGGGATTCCTGGTTGGTCTCTGGGTCTCAGGAATATCAAGTTAGGGTGTTGCAATAGAAGTGCTTCTATGGCTTTGCTTGCCATCTTGAGCTCAGGTGGCAAATTTTCAGAAACCGAAAATTTACGCGTTTATTGAGGAGACCTTGATTGTTTGGATTTGGTTTTAGACATCAGTGGCAGCTTGGCTCACAACCGGTTCATTCACCCATTTACCTAATCATTCCCCCTATTTCTTTGGAGGCTCTGCTCTTCATACGGGAGATTTTTTTTTTCCACAAAAAAAAAAAAGAAACACCTTGATTCAACTTTAAAGACGCTCCTGTATGGCTAGGTCTATGATTCCGGGTTTTTGGGATCTATGTTTTGGGTTCAACTTCGATTGGAAACTTTGAAGCATATCGATCTTTTGTTGCCTGCTGGCTGCTGTTCAGGGAGAATAATCTCTAAACAGGACACCCAAATAGCGTAGGGTCAAATTTAAGATTTTGTTTCACTGAAAACGAAAAAAACTATAACATATATATTCATGGAGCCAAGACAGGTGAACGACAGCGACGCACGAAAGCGATAAATGGTGGCCAAAAAGTTGTTCCTGCCTCGCCTATCACTTATAACAAGCAGTTTTCATGTCACGAAATTCTAATTTAGAATTTTAGAAAGCTTTGGAAGGTAGCAGGGTATATATCTTTTGAATTATTGAAGTTGAATTGTCTATGCAATCATTACTTTCTTTTGTTTTATTGGAACATTATCAACATCTAGCGAAAGTAGCGATTATTTGACGGAAAGACCAACAATGTTTGGCAAAGAAAATGTTTAATCCAAAAGGCAAGTAAATGGCTTAGTGGTTTTACTAAAAGGTAAATATGGCAGGGATGGTTCGAATAAAAAGGGAAGACAAAAGAAAATCAAACCCACCCTAAGAGAAAGGGCGAGAAATTTACCTTTTATTTACGGTGAATTTGCTCTTCAAATATCAAGTTTTCAGGAATTATAAAGTCATAATAATGATTAAAAGCGGTAACAAAAAAATATCCTCTTTTAACTCGTTGTTAAACTTTTTACTTACAAAAATGCCATTAAAAATGGCTTAACAAGTCCAAAATGCCATTATGCGTAAGCGAGTCAAAAACCACCAACCTCCTCCTTCACCGTCCCTTTCTCTTTGAGCAATTTAACTTCCACATTATTAAAAGATCTGCAAAGTTCTTGATACAAAAACGTACATTAGCACAATCATCTTTCCACACTCTAGTAGCAATTCGATGGCCTCCAACAAAAGCCTTGAACTTGATTTTGTCAATTCCTTGCTGTTCAAATGTTCGATACTGTAGGTTAGTGCTGTACCAATCTTTGCTCAAATTTAAGAGGAAAAATCCATCTCTTGCATCAAAGGGCTATAACAGATGGGCACAATAACAAGGAAAACAAAGAAAGAAAGAAAAGGTCTTTTTCATTATTCTTCTCGTTGAAACACTATTACTCTTAACCAATGTTTTACTGTTCTTCAGAGCATTAATATTACTATGACATTTCCCTCATCCGTTCCAACTATGGAACTTTACTTTAAAGCTTAAAACCCCAATTCTTTTCTGCTTCTTCGCCAATCAAAATTCTCAAAATTGGAATGTTACCTAACTAACTAATACATAGAAAGAAAAAAAATTACAAATTTCTTCTGTTTTCCTATTGTTTCTGTGCAACCAAACAAACAAGAATAATGCACACACAAACTAAAACAAACACACCTCATCTTTCAATATGAAGATGGGTGGTTTTTCCAACATTATCAGGACCCAAAAATAAGATCTTGACCTCATTTTGCCACAAACCAAAAAATGCAAGCACCCTATAGAACCATCTCACAGTTACAGTTGGGTTTTTCTTTTTTTGGTCCTTAAGAGGGTGTGGAAGCCTGGGAAGGGGGGATGGGGAGACAGGCGCCTGAATCCTCGTCTCCCAACTAGCCACAAGAGCCGGCGACCAGCTACTCTAAGGTAGCTGGTCAGTTGCCACCATTTCTGCAACCTAAGAAGTAGCAGTTGTCTCTATCGTTTATGAAGACAATTGTGGATCTCGTGAAGGAGGAGGCGGTGGCGGCAACATGTTGCATTTTCGCGACTTGATTGGTCATTTTAGGTCTATAAGTACTTTTTTGGATTTTCCTCTTCTTCACTTCAATTTTTGTGGAATACTCTGCTTTTCAACGAGAGATTCAACAAGAAAAGAAACATTGAAGAGGAGAATTTGGAGAATTTGAGAAAACAATAGGAAGTAAGTGACTAGGGTTGTATTATGAAATTGGATTTCTAACTTTTTATTATATATGAGGGTTTGATGGTCAATTCACGATTTTCATATGAGTTGAATAATGACCATTAGTATCGATATGTTTTTGTAATTTCTTAAAACTTAATATATGAAATATGGATACACCATAAATTACGATGTAAAAGGCAAAATTTTCAAGAGTGGACCTCACTAGGGAGAGTCACTTTAATGCTATGTTTGGATTTGAAGAGAGCTTACAAAGAAAACAGTGTGAAAAAAAGTTATGAGACGGGAAATAAAAGGAAATAAAACAATTTTATCACTTGTTATTTGGATAAGTTAGAAATATGTGAGAAAGAAAACATATAAAAAGTAAATAGTTTATTTGGATATGATGAGAAATTAAAGTGATGAAAAATTACAGCTTGTTATTTGGATGAGTTAGAAATAGGTGACAAAGAAAACAAACAAAAAGTAAAGTTTTTGTTTGAATATGATGAGAAAGTATAGCGATGAAAAATTACAAAATTATAATTATACCTCTTATTTTAATGTATTGTTCAAAGAATTTTTTTTTGTCCTAAAGAACTGCTTGTACAGCAGTAAAGAGAAAAGGGCAATGAGAGCAAGGTTAGGGGCTTGAATTCACCACCTTGCAATTGGAAACAAAGCTTCCAACCGATTAGGCTAAGACCAACCCACATTTAAAGATTTTTTTTTTCCTTCTGTGTGTTAATGACCTAGACAAATGGAATTATCATGAATAGGATATTATGTTATTGCAAAAACAAGAAAGAAGAGGAATATTAGATTCACGTATATTCAGAAGTGGACATTAACATTGTATTTGGAGTGTGAGAAAAACGGGTGAAAGAAATAGAGAAGAAAGAAAAGTGAATGAGAATAATATTCTTGCGTTTGGAAAAGCAATGAGAAAGAAAAGCGTTTGAAAGACCTGAGATAATGAATGTGGGCCCGACCCTCAAAACTTTCTCATTAAATAGGTAAGAAAATTGCAGCCCAACAATTAGTGGCACAATAAAATTACCAATTTGTCTTGACCACATCTACAACTGGCCATTACCACTTTACTAAAAGAGAAGAGAGAGAAAAATGTTGCAACTTGACAATACATCACAAGTGCATTAAGTATCGCCTTCTTCTTCATCGATTCAAATCCAAACCTATCTGTAACATCAATGGCAGATGCCTTCTCCCTCTTTGATTCCCTCCTTGCACCTCCAAGTTTTCCAATTTTTCTATGATTTGTTATGTTAGCCCTCTTCTATAGCAAACACTTTGATGCTCTTCTCTCTCCTCATGGTACTTATCTTCTCTTCTTTTTTAGCATCCCACACACCTTGATACTATCGATATGAAGGACAACATCAAAGTATTCCCTCATTTGCTTAGGCAACCTAAATAAACATTTAGCTAAAAATCCCAATCAGTTTGCTCTCATACTCTATCTATCTCTCTCATTTTACAATAGCAAGTTTATATTGCAGATTTGAGCAGAAGTCCATTAGATCCCTTTGCATCCTCTAAAAGGTAATTTATTTTTCCCAAAGTTTAAATCTTTATAGATGCAGGCTTTAACCCATTATCGTGCTTACTATCTTCTTATTTTCAATTTATTCCGTTTTTAATGTGTTTAGTGTGGAAAACTTTGTTCATTTAATTTCAAAAAATACAATCACCATCTTTCCAATGTATGTACGCTCACTGGATTTTGTACTCTATTTTCAACGTTAAAATAAAAGATAAAAAATAAAAGAAAGTCAAACTTCTGCACAAAAACAAGTTTAGATATTGTATAATTTTTGTCATCTAGGTTTCATTTCTTAAGTAAATTCCATCCATTTGTCTTTTATGTGATTTTTTCATATGATGCTTTAATTTTATGTTTATGGCTTAAGAATTTAATCTTGCAGCTTAAAGTATCATATCCAACTCTATTGAGTTTGGTTTAGGAAATAGCCATTCTAGATTGGTGGTTTCATTATGGGGTTGACAATTAAATTGATACAAATGGAAGATAGATAAAAGGTCAATATCAATTGAGGAATTTCATTAATTTTTCTTCTTGCCAATCTTTAGTTTTTGTTGTTTTAAATCTAATATCTTTTGTTTCTCCTGCTCCTAATTTGCTTGGATTTCTCCTATACTGAATTTGCAAGTGCTATTTTACAAGTCTGTAAGGAGGTGGGGACTTTTCTTGTTTTCTTACTCTTCTTGTCTTTCAGACTTTAATGTGCTTTCATTGTTTTGTTTAGCTACCACCTTTGGAACGATCTTCCAACTATTTTTTTTTTTTTGAATTGTATCGTGGAAGAAATGTGGCATATTGCAGCTCTACTTCTTGATTGCAAGACATTAAACTACTTTGGAAAGAACATCCCTATCAATCTCGTTGTTGTAATCATTAGCAAGGTTGAAAAAGTTGGTGCTGCTGTCGAATAATACTCATGCATGAAAGGTTTGGTATTAACTTACTCCTGTAATAGCCATGCTTTATTTGTTATTATTTTTTGTTTCATGATCAAATATGCAAAATGTTAACTGTACTGCACAATCATGGGCCATCGGTAGATTATAAGTGAAGGTCTTCTATTACATTTCTTTGAGTATAAACATTGTCGTTGACTTCCAAAACTTCTGTTAAACTTCTCTTGAGGCAGTTTTTCTAAGTCACTCTACTATTAGCATTGCATTTATTTCTAGGTGTTCACAGTAAATAGATGTATAATGAACCAATGAATGAAGTTAATCTGGTGGCCAATAATGAGCACACATTTGATGAAATGGTGAGGGATGTAACCATTGCCCAAGATATTCAAAATAGATGGAACAACTTTAGTGCCCACTATATTCAAAATATATAGAACAGCTTTAGTGCCTATTCGGAATGTTAAAGAAGAATGGTTGTGATTACACTCAGTACCTATATTGTGCAAGCATTACACTTAATACATATGCATGCGATGTTAGTGGATAAACCTTTAGTCTAAAATTATCATGAACGAAATTATAGACGACAAAAATTAATGATTCAACTTGCCAAAAATGAACGAACTTGTTGAGATATTGTTTGCATGGGTCCTCAGCCTTTGTTGAATTTTGTGGAAATTTAAGAACAAGAGGTCAAATAAAAGACTTCTACAAGTCTACAGTAGAAGAGCAAGTAGCTACATTCTTGCATATTTTGGATCAAAATTGGAAATATTAAGCTCTAAAATTTTATTGCATTCCCCTTGTAGTCAGTAACTCTATGAATGTTAAAGTCATTTTGAACAATATTAGCTAAATATATCATTAGTATTCGAGTTTCCAATCTTTTGACTTTGATTCATTATCACGTGAAAATAACAACTTTTATTGTCTTCTACGGAAAGTACTATAGCCACATTCTATTGATTGCAAATTTCTATGGTCGTGCACTCTTCTTCAATTAATTAGGACATTTTAAGATCCGATCACAACCCTTTTTGAAGAGGTTAATAAAAAATCTGTAATTCCAAGTAATTGTGGAGCTCTGTAGATGTTGTTGAACTCAACAGAGGGACTCCTCTATAGGTTGTTCATAAATAGAAATGTAATTTAAGAAGAGTAAAAGTAGTGCTTATAATTTATTCTTGTGATAATAGTCACAGATACTCTAATTTAACCCATCTATTTAACTTCATTTAACGAATTAAAATTATCCGAAGTGATTCATTTATTGGATTGTTTAATATAAAATAGCAGAAATAAATTCCTGTGGGATCTAGTGCATTGTTAAGAAGTATTTGTGGATTGCTGGGAGGATAGTGGTATAAGTAGAGAGGTATTGGACTTGTAAGAGAATGGACATGTGTACTGCCCATATCAAGCAAGAGAATGCATTTATTATTTTGATATGAATATTAATAGAAATTATGGTTTGCATTTTCCAAAATCTAAAGTTTATATTCTAACAATCTATTGTGGTTTTAAACGAAAATAGAATTGTCAATTATTTTAATTCTATTTGATAGCTGTCATAATAAATATGCTAACATATGCTATTACATAAGGCATGCAAATAGAAATATGACATGTTTATTTAATCACACACGAACATTAATAGATAGAATGTCAAATATAGTTAAGAAATCATTCTTACTTCAAATAATTAAGTTTCACAACTAATGTTTGCAAATTAATCCCGGCATCAAAAAAAGACTCTCCTATGACCCATCTGACAAATTCCTTCGTTCACAAATGTTCTTGATTATTTTTTGTTGTAGGATTCATTCATATAATTTTATGCTTTCAAACGATCAAGGTAGTTAACAATGTGAAGGACCAAAAGAACTACAAATATAAATAAGGAATGGTCAATAGAAGAGGGTGATGCTTCTAATTCTAGGGTTGGTTTTATGGATCAATGTAGCAATTTAGTGTGGACAACTGAAATGGACAATATCTTAATAGACTACTTTCTTAAGGAACAACAAAATGGAAACAGACTAGATAGAACTTTTCTCACACTACTTATGTGAGTGTGGTGAACTTCTTGTGCGAAAACTTTGGCTCAATTATTCAAGTGAATAATACTAAAAATAGGCTAAAAACTTTAAAAGAAAAGTTCAATGAATGCAAAGATTTGTTTCATTATCTAAGTGGGTTTGCATGGAGCTTAGTAACTAAGATGTTTGAAGCTATAACTGAAGTATGAGAGCAACTAATCCAAGTAACCACATATTTCGAGCCTTAGGATATTGGTGATTATTGATGACAATAATGTTGTTCATATATACATTTGGTTCTGACAAAATGTAGGAGAAACCTGAAGTAAGGAAATGGATGCAAACTCAAATCTATAACTTTGATAAACCTTTTGAGCTCTATGGAGAAGATAAAACAACTAGTGGCCACGTATTTAGTGCAAGAGAAAAGAATAAAAAATGGAAAAATGAGGGGACTTCTATTGTACTGCAAATGAGTCGAGCCGAACTGAGTTTATGGGTGTTCGAGCTTAGCTTGATACAAAAATTAACGAGCTCGAGCTCGAGCTCAAATCGAGCGTTGTGGAACAAGGCTCAATCTCGAGTCAAAAAAATTTCCATCAAGTTTGAGTTCAGTTCAAAATTCTCAAATATTGAGAAACAAGTGATTGTTAAAAGCTCGAAGTATGAGACTAAATTTGCCAACTTCAGTTTTTAAGCTTAGAGGAGGCAACTTGGGAGCGAAGGAGGTTGGTTTATTTATAATTTCCCAACCCTTTCCTTTTTATGTCCCTTCTCGATGTGGGAGTTTTGGGAGAGTTTTGATGATAAAGAGGGGTGGTTAGAGGTAAATATAAATAGAAAAACACTTACTTTATTTTATATTCATTCTTTTAGTAGTTCTTCTACAAAATTTTTATTAATACAAAAACTTTATTTTAAGCTTAAAGGACAATTATTTGAAATTTATATTTTTTTTATTTTGTTAAATTAGCTTTAGCGAGCTTGTTATTGAGCCAGTCACGAGCTCTAACAAGTCAAGCTTGACTATGTTCAAGTTTGACTATGTTCAAGTTTGGATTATTTATGAAATGAGCGTTCAAATTAAGCTCAAACTTGGCTCGTTTAGTTAATAAACAAGCTTGAGCCAAGTTTTGTCAATTTGAGCTACCGATCTTTTAATGAACGTAACGACTTGTTTGCAATTCAAATTTCTATATTTTTTGACTTGAATACTTAAGTGACCTAGTGATGGTGTCTCTTACTAATTTGCTTGCCTATGACATAGTAAATTCTAGTGGGAATCATAGTGCCTTTAGTCTAAAGTAGACCCTATATAGTAACTCTTTGGGGGTCATCTTCTAAGGGAAAGAAACACAAAGCAACACTAATAGAAATGTTAGAAAATCAATATGAAAGGCTTAACATGGAGATCAATTGTGTCTCAAAAGTATTAGAAAGAAGTAATGACATTGTTGATAATGTCTCAAGAGTGTTAAAAAGAGGTGCCGAAATTGCTGAGGAGAAAAAATCACATTTCTGAGCGATCTCTTAACATTTTGGAGATTGGTTAACCACATGTTTATTCGGAGAAACAAATCTATACCCAATTGCAGCTCATTGGTGTGCACCCTGATTATCTAATCGCTGCTTATAGATTCTTATCGAAAAATCAATTAGCAGCAAAGCAATTTTTTGGAGTTCCCAAAGAGAATCAATTAGATGTTTTAATGACTCTTATGAATGATCACTAGTACATGACTTCTTAAGAATGTGAAGACCTTTGGGTAACCAAGTTTTTTTCTTTTGTTTTTTTATTCCTTTGTTGGCAACCTTATGAAATTGTTGTTTTGTTTCTTGTAGATAGTTGAAGCATGTAATCAACAAAAGACTGACTTGGGATAACCATTCTAACTCCAAATAAGGTATTGTGTAATATAACATATCAGAGGTAAACAATGGATATGTACTTTTGTGTAGTTCTCTATATATACATTTCTCTACTAATCTTATGTGTATGTGTTAGAATGCTGAATGGATCATGAGCTCTACGTCTTGATTTCTGTATTGTAAAAGCTTGATAACTAGGTTGTAAAAATGCATGTTAAATTTGGATAACTAGCCATTGCCTTATTATTTTTCCATTTTAATGTTATTAACAAGTGGCTGTAATTAACGCTCTTTGCAAATGTATTTTCGATCGCGAATTTTCTTTATTAGAGTCAATGTTGGGTTGAATAAAAAAACTCCACGCTTACACTATTCCTTCTTTATAAGCGGAATAAGAACTTTATTGAGGGTTGGTTTTATGTTCTAATTTGTGTTGTTCTTATCGGTGGGTTCAAAAGAACCTAAGATTGGCTCAAACTAAAAAAGAATGAGGTCTACGAAGAACTGAAGTTCTGTTCACTCGAACTATACCAAGCCATTATACCGAAGCAAACCCTTTGTGCATTTATAATAGAACTAGACAATGCCAAGGACTCCAATGATGGCTAATCATTTAATTGCCTTTATTAGCTAGTAATTATCATTATCCTCTATCTCGATCTCTTAATTTCTCTAGCTTTGTTATAGGCTCTATGTATGTACGCAACGGATTGCTAATTCTCATAGAATGACATTTTTTAATTGAGCTAAGTTAGTTATAATAAGGCAAAGTGTATATGCATTTGACGAGATTATTATAGATCCCAATAGAACACAAACTTTAGGACACAAATGGTCTTTTTGAAGAACATATTGAGTTGTGAATTTAGCTTATTATTGTCTTCCAATAGAGCAAATCTCATCTACAATGTATATTAGATGTAGTACGACACTACATATGCATTCTCCTTGCTCTGATTTCTTTTTTCGTATGGCATTTCTATGAATCATAATTAGAGTGTTGAGATGAAAATTAGATCCACCCAATTCGTGATAATTCGATTTCTTTTAATCCTTAACACATAATTAAAAAAAAAAGAGTTAAAATTCTTCTAACCATTAAATGGGATGGGTGTATAATTATCATTTTTCTTACAAAAATTTTCTTTGCCTCCACTTTTTCACCATATTCAAACAAATAATTTTTTTTTCACCACTTTTTTTCTTATATTTTTCTTACCTATCTAAATAACCTATAAGAAAATAATTTTCTTTCTCGCTATTTTCTTTCCCTCCTCAAATCCAAATCCATACACACTCTAAGTTTCTTTTTAACTTTTGTTAAAACCAAAAGTTAGAATTAATAGTATAATATGAAACCTTAATTGCAAAGCCAAGGCCCACTTATTGGCAGTGGCAAAACCATAGAAGATGGTCGAGTGGCAAAATAGAGTTATTTTTATTTTTTATTTTTAGGTAAAGAGTGGTTCATAATTACCTATTGAAAAAAGTAAAAATTAACGTCACATCTTTGGTTTAAGGGCAATTTAGTAAATATATCATAACAATTAAAGTTGTGTCCCTATCTTCCTGGTCTCTCTCTGCCATTTCTCATCGAAATTTGTGGGCCCCGTGTTATTTTTTCTTAGCATTTTCTTATTTATTTCTTTCCTAGCATATATCCAAACAAGCAATAAATTTCTTTTTAGCTTCTTTTTCTTTTCAAACCCTTTCTTACTCATACTTTCCTTTGAAATGTCAGATGGGTTGGGCTTGTCATGCCTGTCAAGGCATGACCCGCATTGTATAGTGTTAGACTCAAGCTAGGCACGACAAATGCTAGGGCCAAGGTTGGGCTTATATTTTCTAGCTCATGGGTTGGGCTAGGTATGACACGTGATGGGTTAGGGTCTAGGCATGACACAAGCCCAAGCACGGTACGAGTCCGGATACAACCCAAGCGCGGCTCATAAACGGGCCTAGCACGATTCAAGTACGAACACTTTTAAAAATGAGTTTAAAATTAAGATGGGAAGAAGTAAGGGGATAAAAGTGCCAACTTTTTCCACTAGGCTAAGAGTAAAAGTTTACATATTTTCTTTATTTGTAAATTTTATTTAACATAACATAATATATCATTATTTCATAAGTTTTTTTTTTGGCTTAAATCATAAATTACAAAAATTAAAGACAATATTTATATGGTATACTTATTTGAATTTCAACGAAAAATTATATATGATATATTGATGCTTATTCAAATAGTTTAAAATTATTTTATTTATGTTAAAATGTTTTATATTTTTAATAAAGAAATTGAAATAAAAATTAAAGAGGAATTTTTATTTGTATAATATGGTTATAAATTAGAGAATATTTTTACTTGTATTTAAGAAAAAAAAAAGAATTACTAGCAACGATCATAAAATAATTGTGAGTAGCTAGGCACAATTAAAAAGGAATTGTGCGACTTGATTTAAACACGATTAAAGGCCTAAGCACATCATAGTTTAGGCACGATTTAAAACTTAGGCACGATATAGTGAGTGACCCAAGTACAATACAGTGAGCGGTCCAGACACAGCACGATGAACGACTCAGGCACGACACGACATGAGCCCATAGTGTTTGGGTTTATGGGCTGTGCCGAGCTCATTATCCAAATTTTAAAGCACGATACGATACGATACGACATGACACGAAAGATAAATGGGTTGTGCCAAAGCACGACATGAAATAAATGAGTTTCAAAAAAATTGGACTGTGCCTGACACAGTATTACCCATCTGACATGTCTACTTTTTCCATAAAATGGCTGCAAAGGGTAACAGAGAAAGAGGGACTGGGTTCTTATATATATATATATATATAAAACATGAAAAACCAGATTCTTATTTCTTTGTTTTTATCAGAATAAAAATCTTTTTAAAGAAAAGTTTTATCAAGGACAAAATCCTTTTCAAGAACGTTTAAAACATTTTCTATGATGGCAAAATATGTTGGAGAAGTATGCTGAGAAGGAGGACTGTCCTGGTCAACCTGTTCTGCTGGTTTAGTGGACGATTCACCTGTTTGGAAAACAGAATAAGGAATACTAGTGGAATAACTAGCATGTTTAAAACATATATATATATATCCAAGTCAGCAATTCATGTACAGAATTGAAATTGGTCGGAGAGTCCCATTACATAGACGGGAAAATGGGAGACGGGGAAGCAATGTAATATAATGAGCAACTTTATTTTTGCAACAGGTTGCCTAACTTTTGTAATGAAAAAAACAGATGAAAAATAATTTTATATTTTATTGCAAAATTTAAGCCACTTGTTACAAAAATAAAATTGTTTGTTTCATCGCGTCACTCTCCTGTCTCATAATTTTCATGTCCACGTCTAATTTCCCTTGGCTGGATGGTTGGGATAGGTTTTGATTACTGTTAGAGCTAGTGGCGGATACAAAAAAAAATTCAGGGGGGGACAAACTTTATATATATAAATACAATAACAAAAATTTATATATATAATGAAAATAAAAATTTGTATTAATTATTCTGAATAATAAGCATTATAATTATATCATGTGAATTCTAATGTTTTAATTTTTTATTTTTTTATACAATCAAATACATTTTTTATATAAGTAATCATTTAATTATTTGATCATTTATCTCTCAGGTGATTATGTAATAGATTTTTTCTAATGTTTGTTGAAAAAAATTATTATAATTGTTATAACTGATAAAATAAAAGACAATTTCATAAAAAATATATTTTTAGATATAAAATGTGTTTTTGAATATTTTTTTCCTTTTAATAACAATTATTGCTAATAATATGTGTTATTAAAAGATAAAATATTTTTGAAAGGGTGCTAATATGAATATAAGAAAAAAATAATGAAATAATTTTAAAAATAAATGAAAATAATTTTTGTATATACATTACAAATGGGTTATCAAAAAAGTAAAAAGAAAATAAAAGAAAAGAAACAAAAAGGTAAATAGAAAAAAAGAAACCATTTCTCAAAAAAAAAAAATAATAAATAAAAAGCATTGAAAGTGTGTAAGAGGATGCTTGAACTTTACACTTTATTTGGATAAAATATTTGAAGGAAAGGAAAGTGAGGGAGAGGAAAGTGGAAGAGAGGCTCTTTAGAGGAGAGAAATATGTTCTATCATCTCTTATATTCGAAAAGAGGTGATGAAAGAGAAGAAAATTATAAATTCTTTTATTTGGAAAATGGTAAAAAGTGGGGGAGAGAAACACAAAATATATTGAAATAATAATTTTATCTTTCATAATAAATTCTATTTAAATATTTTTTTAGGTAAAATTGTAATTTTTAAATTATGTGATGGATAATTGAGTCATTTAATAAATTTAGTAAGAGAACCAACAACTTTTCTCATATTTTTTGGAATATTGATTTTGGTGAGGAAGAGAGGATTAGAAAATTTAAAAATTTGATTAGAAGAATTAAAAATTTTCATCTCTTCTATTTTTCAGATATTTTCTAAATATAACAATTTATTTTAATTTTTTCCACTTTTCTTTCTCTCTTCTCCTCTTTTTGCCTTCCAAACACAATGTTAGACTTTGAGAAAGTGAAGAGGGGGAGCGGGAGGTAAGACAAACAGTGAAGCAAAGTAAAGTAAACAACCAACTAGTCAAAACTTAAATTATTGAAATGAAATGGCTTACAACAATATGTAACTTAAGATTTCAGTTTGGGCAGTTGCCCACCCTCCGCCGAACATGGATCTGCCAATAGTCAAGCCAATTCCAATATAGTTCGCGGACCGAAACAGCACGGTGGTCAGGCCATTTTACATTGTCTATGGCCTACTTGTGCGACCCAAACAAGACCCAGTTTATACATCATAATAACCCCGAAAGGCCGATAACAAGACCCAATTGACGCGCTCCTCAACTCCACGCTCTAATTTCCGTGTCTTTCTCTCTCCTCACATTTCTTTTCCTTATTATCTTTTTTTTTTAATTATTATTAAATTCGCGTCTGCCTTTGTATCTCTCTGGGAGATTTAGATTTTTCTCGCAATAATCTCCGTGGCCATCTCTCTTTTCTGGTTTTTATCAGTACTATCTGCCGTCTGATCGCCTGTTTCTGCTGTGTTTGTTGTTAGGCACAGAACCCACAAATTCATTGCAATTTGACTCCTGCTCTTCCTATTTTCTTTTTTCTTTTTTTTTTCTTTTATATATATATATATTTTAAATTTCTTTATTTGCTTTCTGCTATTTGTCGATCTCTTCATCCAATCAGTCTCTCGAAAGGCAGTTGGTTTGTGTAAAAGGTTAGAGTTTCTGCTGTTTCTTTTTTTGTTTTTTATTTGGCAGTTATTAGGGTTTTTCTTTGTTGGTCATTGTTGTAGTTCGAATCGTGGTTGAACTGATTGTATTTGTTACGGTGAATTTTTTAGGATGTTTATGAAATGATGAATCAAGGACTTAATACCCAAACTATTGCTACCGTGGAATCCAATTCTCTTGAGGTACGATCTCTTTCCTCAACTGTCTCGCTCATCTATTGTTTGTTCGAATTTCTATTGGTCCTTAAGGAAATCTTTTATTTAATTTTTTTATGCTTATTGTAAGAATATCGTTGGAGTAGTTGAAAGCTGTTTGACTTTGTTTTTGATCTGGTTGGATGTGGATTATTATTGTTTCCAGCGCTTTTGGTTGAAGAAACATTGGTTTTGGTGAATTTCGTAGTTAGCTTTAATAGCTTCGCTTTACTTTTGCTCTTTCTTCCTGTTTTTTCCTTTTTTTTTTTTTTTTTTAAAGAAAAGACAATGAATTTGGTGGGTCAAGGGGTGGGGACAGTTTTCCATTAATCTTCACGTGATGGTACAAGCTCAGCTTGGTTTTAAAAACAGGTAATTGGAAAATTATATTAGCTGAGTTAGTCCGTGGCTGAGTCGCTGAGGTAGTT
Organism: Carallia pectinifolia; assembly: GCA_037832335.1. NCBI lineage: Eukaryota > Viridiplantae > Streptophyta > Magnoliopsida > Malpighiales > Rhizophoraceae > Carallia > Carallia pectinifolia. Next base: position 15,034,524 of record CM075448.1, on the reverse strand, counting down.
TGCCTCGGCAGAATTGAATAGGCTAGTATGAGCTCACCTAAGTTAAAAGGGAACCGCTTGCTCCCTTTGCGGCTTTTAAGAAATAAGAGGTGTTTACTTTTAGCTTGATGTGCAACATTAATTCTGTTGTATGGGGTTAATTGCTCATGTCAGCGTACATGACAGTGAATGTAGGGAAATGAAATCGAGTTTACTTGCCAAATTAGCCAGCACCGAACACGGAAAGTAAGCTGGCAGTCCTCAGAAAAACCTTGTAGAAAGCTTTAGGCCTTACTTCTCCATGCAAGAGATAATCACCATTATCATAATTTTCTAGATAAAGCACTTATTTAGAGTAGCAAGATGTGCATTTTATTAAGATACACCACAAATGGTTAGGATAACGTATAAATTCGGATTCCATTCTAAACTGGTTGCATTGGCTTGTTAGCTCGTTCCTCTTTTTACCACGATATGCTTATTGCTTTCAATATGTTCATATTTGAGATGCATGCCCTCTGGTCTTATATGTGTTGCTTGATTGTTGCTTTGATTCTAAGATTTGAGATATAATCATAATTTTTTACATTTTAGAGTGGTTATACTATTGATCCAAGCCAAGGACAGACTGCGTCATATTTTTCTTCGACAAATGGGCCTGAAGTTGTAACTTGGCCCATCCAAAGGGTTGAGGATCACTCTGCAGAGAATGGAAGTCTCTCGAACGCCGCACATGACCATGGTCAGCAAACAGTGCCACCAACAAGAATTGTTCATGATGGTGCGAGTGCAACTGCAACAGCAATTGCTAGCTCATCAACCTATGGTGCAGCATACACTTCACAAGACCAAGCCAGCTATACGTCATATTCAAATGCTCCAGATCCATATGGTTACGGGAGCACTGCGTACACAAGTTACTATGGTGGCTATCAGCAACAACCAGCCCATTCATACTCTCAGCAGCAACTGTCCCTTTCATACCCTCAGCAGCAACCGACCCATTCATACTCTCAGCAACAAGCCAATCATTCATACCCTCAGCAGCAAGCTGAGCTTGCCTACTCCCAATCTGTAGGAGCATATCAAAACACAGGTGCTCCTTATCAGCCTCTTTCCTCATTTCAGAATACAGGGTCTTATGCTGGAACTACCAGTTATTCAACCACTTACTACAATCCTGGTGATTATCAGACAGCTGGAGGTTATCCAAGCAGCGGATACAGTAATCAAACTAACTCGTGGAATGAGAGCAACTATACAAGTTATGCAACTAATCACTATCCAAACTACTATTCGGGAGCAGCAAGTACTTATAGTACTGGTACTGCAGCTGCAACCTCAATAGATTATCAACAGCACTACAAGCAATGGGCAGATTACTACAGTCAAACTGAAGTTAGTTGTGCTCCTGGTACAGAACACTTGTCTGTAACCAGTACCTCTAATCAGGCCAGTGCAGTTTCTGGTGCCAACTCAATTCCCAATGGTCAGCTTCCCCAGTCTATCACCCCATCTTGGAATCCGGAACCCCCTTCAGCTGAGATGATTTCTTTGCAGGTTTGGCATTTCTTTTTCACTCACTGTCCATAGAAACTTGGGTGCTTTCATGAACTTGATAAGCATTATTATTATTAGTGCATGTCCATTGCATAACTGTTTTGTTTTCCTTGAAATTTCAACATTGAGTGCATAATATAAAGCTTAACAGACTTAAGATGCACTTCTGATCAAGCGTAGGATACAATCAACATTAGTGATTATGTACTGGAATCTGATATCTATGGTTTCTGACAATTTCTTAGCTGGATCGGTAATTAAATGTGCTGGGTTTGATTAAGTTAGTATAGTTTTTTGGGAGGTTACTGTTTGGAAAATGTTACTTACTGAGCCTTTGTGTACTTATTCTATTTTTGCTTGTATCTTTCAAATCATTTGATCTATGCTAGCCCTTATGTTGTGTCATCAATGCATGCTTGTGAGAGATTAGCATAGATGATTTATGAAGCGTGAAACTCAAAAGATACTATAAAGCTTGATGGAAGTTTGTGTAGTCTTAAGGAAACGGTGTTACAGTTCCTTTGTGAATAAAAATTGAAAGGGATCCTTCATTTAAAATAAGGAGTTGCATTCATATTTTCAGATTCTCCTTTGAAATTGTATATCTGCGCTGTTATCCTGTTATTAGTTGGAAAGTGAGATAATGAAAAGAAAACAGAGTGTTTGATGGTTATACCTGATTTATTTGACGAATAACAAACTGTCTTTTTTTATAAAGTAGGTCCCTCGATTCATTTTGTCTTATCCAACTTATATTTCTTTAAATATTGCAACGTTAGCATGAGGTATTAGTGTTCCTAGCTTCAAAATGTTGTTTTTGAGGTATCCATCAAAATTACTGCTAAATTATCTGCAAACCGTGATCATGCTTGCAATTCATCCTTGAGATCTGCACTTTGCTTATGTTGGTTTCATAGTTTGTGTCACTTGCAATTCATCCTTGAGATCTGCACTTTGCTTATGTTGGTTTCATAGTTTGTGTCACTTGCACTCTTTGGTTGGCTTAGTACCGATTTGACAATTGCAATTTTGGTTGGTCAGTAAACTTCCACTTTTTCTGTTCTTCCAATCAGGCTGGTGCAGCAACTAGTTCTGCTCAAGATAGTTACTGGAAACAAGGGGCTTCGAGTTTTCAACATCAAAATGCTAGTCCTATGCAATCACACTTTCAAAAATCTTTGGATTTAAAAACTTCTTATGATAATTTTCAGGAACAACAAAAGACTGCTCCTCAAGGTCCTAATTCCCAGTATCCTTCTGCTCATCAAGTTCCGCAGAGTTACCAAACACCTTTGCAAACTGTTCCATTGCAAGATACACGAAGGGTAAGCAAGTTGCAGATTCCAACAAATCCTAGAATTGCTCCAAATTTGCCTTTGGGTTTATCAAAAGCTGGTAAGGATGGCTCTACAGCCGGTGCAGCAGTAAAACCTGCTTACATTAGTGTCTCATTGCCAAAGCCAAATGAAAAAGTCTTGTCTGATGATGCAGAGGATCCCATAAATAAGGTTAGCTTGCTTACCATTTGGACATGCATATAGAATTCAAGCTTTTGTGTAATTACTCATGCATTCAGTTTTTATTTTATTCTAGTTTATTTTTAATTAACTATTAGGGCCAATATGGTGTGAGATGTAGTCAATTATTGAATGTCTGTGCCTGATTTTATGTTTGCCTGCTTCTTCTGTTTTACCATTGATTACGAATGTCTTGAAGCATTGATAATTTTCTTGCTGTTGCAGCCCGGCATGTTCCCCAAGTCACTACAAGGCTATTGTGAAAGGGCTTTTGCACGCTGTAAAGATGACACACAAATGCTGGCAGCTAGTCAGGCTGTCATGAAGGAGGTGAATTGATTTGCTATAAATTATCTCTAGTTATTTTATTGATCTTCTCTGCATTATATTTGATGCATACATATGATACACCATTTTCTGCATATTATTATCACGTGATATTATAGAACTTTATTTTAGTAATTTTATTATGTTTTTCTCTGCCATTTTTCTAGATAATTGCTAAGGCAAAAGCTGATGGTACACTCTACACACGCGACTGGGATATTGAGCCTTTATTTCTGTTGCCAAATGCTGATGTAGTCAATAAGGAGTATCTCTCTCTCTCTCTCTCTCTCTTTTCCCACATACTGCAGCTTGGATTGTCTTGATCCAGGAGCTTATGTAATTGTAGGATGATGGATAATTCATGGTAACAAATATTTGCTGGTTCCAGGAATTCACAGTCTTCAACTCTTGTTTCTTCATTACCAAAGTACAACAAGAGTCCAGGTAGACGATCCAAAAGTAGGTGGGAGCCTCTACCTGAGGAGAAGCCAGTTGACAAGCTTGCTTCTGTTAGTAATATTGCAGCAAAATATGGTGTTTGGAATAAAAAGGTATGTGTCTTGTTTTTACTTTTTCTCTTTTCTTCTATTAAGTCATTGTAGTCTGGTTGCAGTTCACATTTGTTACTGGTTTATTGGTTGTTGTAATGTCTTAGCAAATCAATTTGCCCATGCAGACTTTCAGTGGAAATTCCGAGAGCAAGGATAATTCTTTGAATAATGTGAACTTTTCAATACCAGCTCAGAGAATTCCAAGTAAAGGTGCTCAGAAACCTGTTAAGAGGCAGCGTCTTGCTGATGGTGTCTGTGCCACTGATAATGGCGATGCATCAAGTGACAGTGATGGAGAACAGAGTTTAACGGCTTACTATTCTGGTGCAATAGCACTTGCAAACTCACCGGAGGAAAAAAAGAGACGTGAAAGCCGATCGAGGCGTTTTGAAGGAGGGCAAGGACATCGAGCTGAAGTTAGTTACCATAGACCGAAAAATGCTGGAGCTGGCAACCTGTACGGTAGACGGGCTGTTGCTTCAATGCTTAGCAAAAATTTTGATGATGGTGTAAGCAGAGCTGTTGAAGACATTGACTGGGATTCACTAACTGTTAAGGGGACTTGCCACGAAATTGAGAAACGTTATTTACGCCTCACTTCCGCGCCTGATCCTGCAACTGTAATTGTCCATTATCTTCTCTGTTATAGTATTTTGGCTTCTGAAATTAGGTGGTAGAATATGTGTGAATTCATATCTAACATGATAATTTTGGTTTGAATCCTTGCTGCTTCATAGGTGAGGCCAGAAGACGTGCTAGAGAAAGCTTTGCTAATGGTGCAAAATTCTCAAAAAAACTACCATTATAAATGTGACCAGTTGAAGTCTATTCGCCAAGATCTAACTGTACAGCGAATTTGTAATCAACTAACAGTCAAGGTTTGTTTAATAATTATTTCTTAGATGTTAAAGTCCTTTGTTGTAGTGATAAAACTACGTTGAGTGTTTCGAAATGTGTATTTTGCCATATTTGATGCTGAGAGTTGCTTTGTGCCAGGTGTATGAAACTCATGCTAGATTAGCCCTGGAAGCAGGGGACTTGCCTGAGTATAATCAGGTTGGTGGCCTTACTACCATGGCTGGATGCAATTTTAGTATACCTTTTTCTGCCTGGCTTTTGGGAAATGTACTTATTCATGTTTTCATGTTGAGTTTGTTGGGGGCTCATATGCCGTGATCTTGTTTCTGATGGAGGGGTTTTTTTTTTTCCTGACTATTCATTTCCTATGTCAACATGGTAGCTGACAGTAGAAACGAATTTTTAAGACAAAGTTTAGAATGCTACACTTTGTACAATTCTTCTGAACACAACATGGGGAATACATTAATTGCTATTTGACTTTTCTCTTTAGTGTCCTTGCATGTTAGACTAATTTTTGCGTAGGAACTTAAAATGATAAATCTATCTGTGGGTGCTCTTAAAGAAAAAGAATATTATGGTAATTGAGACAATCATGCGGTTATTTATCGAATGGCATGTTAAATTGGTTTAGGATTTAATAAATGTGATAATTGCTTATATGTTTTTTTTTCCTCTTTGATTCAGTGCCAGTCCCAGTTGAAATCTCTCTATGCTGAAGGCATTGAAGGGTGCCATTTGGAGTTTGCAGCTTATAACTTACTTTGTGTCATCTTGCACTCTAGCAACAACAGAGACCTCCTATCATCAATGTCGAGGTTAGTGACAGATGCAGAATAATTTTGTGGTCTTTTTGCTTTATGTCTTTTTCTTGCCTAAATTCATTTACTACATAGTTTCATTTACTGATGTTCCAGATGCCTTGACACGGCAATGCCCTTGCTTTGGTTTTTGATTATGACTTGAAAGTTGAATTTATTATTATTATTATTTTATGTTTGAGTTTTGAATGTATGAATTTATGATTCTTCTTAATCACTGTTAATAAGAATTGTGTAATCTTTTGTGAAGTAAATTGTTTGAAATGTCCTTATTTTGTTTATGAAAATGCCTGTCAGTTCAATCAGCAGACTGCTTAGTTCATTATTGGTCCAACATCGATCTGTTCCTTATGCATTCATACCATTTACAATTGTCTGAATGCTGATATGAATTTGAATGAGTTGCCAGATTGACAAAGGAAGCAAAGAAGGATCAAGCTGTTAAACATGCACTCGCAGTTCGTGCAGCCGTTGCTTCAGGAAACTATGTCATGTTCTTTAAATTGTACAAGACAGCACCTAACTTGAGCACTTGTCTTATGGGTGCGTGTAGTTCATGTGCAGCTTTCTCCCTTTTGTTTTTAAATTTTAACCGTTTTACTTCGCTCTATTTTAAACAATTAAATGAATGATATAAGGCGGTCCCTATTTTTATCTCTCTGCAGATCTGTGTGTCGAGAAAATTCGGTACAAGGCTGTGACCTGCATGTCCCGGTCATATCGCCCTACATTGCCTGTTTCATACATTGCACAGGTTCTCGGCTTCTCTGGTCCTAGAGAAGGGAAGGATGAAAAGGAACTGGATGGATTAGAAGACTGTGTAGACTGGTTAAAGGCACATGGTGCATGCCTTACAGCAGACAGCACTGGAGAGTTGCAGCTTGATACAAAGGTATTTGCTCTTCACCCTTTTTTATCTGTCATCTATACAAATTATTTACCAAGAATTTGATAAGTCAGTTTTTTGTTTTCATTTGCATCAAATCCGAAGTTTCTTAACGGCATGCACGTTGGAATTTGCTGTTATTTGGGGTCACAACACAATAAGGGATCATGTTTATCTGGACACCAAGTCCTGGCAAGATTTGGTGCCATCTCAATAACCATTAGCCATCTGTATCAAACGACAGAAATGCATTCCCTCTCCTCCTCTCTGGCCTCTCACACATACGTACACACTTCAAATGCATTCACATAACCTTGCCACTGGTTTCAGAAACAACATATATGATTAGATGGAGTCAATATGCTGCAGAGTGATCTTGGAGCCAGAAAAAGTAATGTTGGAAACCTAATGGCCCATGTATTAAATGGACCAAATATGGCATTAGCTTTAGATTTCTAGCTTTAGGCAGCTTATGGCTTGTTGATTATTTAACTTGTGTGCCCTTCACCTAATTGTGTCTCCCCTGGCATTAGTCTCGTGAGTTTCACTTCTTTTCGTTGCCTGTGACCTTATGTGGGATACGATGTACCTAATGTGGGATATTATTTTGTCTTGGGTGCAGACTTCATCTTCTAGTCTCTACATTCCGGAACCTGAAGATGCTGTGTCCCACGGAGATGCTAATCTGGCTGTTAATGATTTTCTGCAAGTGGCATCCTTACAGCCAAGCTGAGCGTATTTAACTTCCCCAAACGGTGCCAACAAAAAAACTACAAAATCATCTAAGCTTCCCTCTGCAAGATGATTGATGTACATCCACAAGAGGGGATAAGATTTGAGAGTGGTCGGGTGTGTCTCTGCGCAATGGGTCTTCCACATGTAGTTTTTGAGAGGGCAGATCATAGATGTACAAAATGGAACATACGTGACATTATGAAACAGATTCCTCAGTAGAAATGCCCCAGGCCCAGCCAGGACTGCAGAGGGGATACGGCAGGGGGCACTGCAATGTAGCACTCATTCTTACCCAGGGAAGATCACCAAACAAGTAAAAAGAACAGACAGGAAAGGCAGGAAAACTAAGTTGTATGTTACTGTAGTGAAAATTCAATGATTTTTTGGGCCAACCGTACGCTATCAATTAGGTACGCTATCAATTAGGCTGCTGCTGCTGGTGGACATGATCTTAGATAAAGAAAAAAGGAGTTGCTATTTTCATGATTGATAGTATAATCAATTGTTTTTTGGTGCACATTGATAGTATAATAAATGAAAGCATATGGGATGCATGAAAAATAATAACGATCATATAATAAGGAGGAAAGCGTGCTTGCTTCTTCAGTTCATTCGTTGGAAGGGGAAGATGATTGCGGCCAAACACCGACTTTCTCCTTCTCGTACTTAACGTACAAGGCCGTAACAGCCGCTACAAAATAAATCTGAATCAACACAATAGCAGGCGTGTGATAATTTATCACGCTTTTACCCGTCGCCAGCTCCACCAGCAGCAAAGCGGCTAGTCCGAGAATTGCTGTACGCCCGTTCACCCGCTCGCTATACGGGCTAAACCCGAACTCTACCTTCAATCCGCCAGACACCGGCTCTTTTAATGGTACCGGAGGGAGGTACATTCCAGGTCCTGATTTGGAGATTCCCTTTCTGGACTTGCGTAGCTCCGCTTTCTTCCCTGTTCCGCTGCGGTAGCGGAGTCGGACTTGCGATAAGCGGGATTCGAAGGGGTCGGATTCCGTCCCGGATTGAGTCGGCGATTCGGATTGTGCGGATGGCTCGGAGTTATCGTCGGTGGTGGAGCGGACAGTGAAGGAGCGCTTGGGCGGGGAAAAAGTGGTACGTGAGGAAGGGAACGAGATTGTGGACAGCTGCGGAGATGGCGAGGCTGCTATTGTCGCCATTAACGTTCTGGTTTGCCTTTTCAGATCAAACAAGTGTGCGCAGCTGCGTCTTCTCTCTTTGGATGAGGTGGCCCCTTTCTCTGGATTAGGTTCTGTTATCCTTCTATTTTTGTTTGAGAAAAACTTCTTTCTTCGTTCTCTCTAACTTTTAAATTTGTTTATGATAATAATAATTTATTTTTGTTAGTATTTTTTTTTTTGTCTTTAAAAAAATTAAATTTTCATAAATAAGAAACAAAAAAAGTCTAATAAAATTATAACTTCTAACTATACACTTTATTAATAAGATAAATAACCACTTATTTTGTCGTAGACACATTGTTTTTTTGGTCAATGGAACACATTTTTATGTGGCGGGATTTTTTCGGAAGCGAGTGGAGTGGGTGTCGAAACGTGTCTTCAGTGGAGTGGACTGAACGTATTTTATAAATTTCAGGCTTTGTGAATTGGGCCTATAATTCGACGTGGCGCCAATAGGACTCATTTCGAGGAATTGTTGGCTTTAATTTTTGAAGACTTTGGAAATTTAATCTCGGACGTGGTTTGGGCTTGGAGTCCCAATATCAGCAATTACACAGTAATAACTAAAATAATTTTTAATCAATTATAGTTCAGTTAATATTCCAGTAGTCTGCAGGATTGAATATATTGAATTTAAATTTTAGTCATAATCAATTAACTAAATAAAAAAAGTTTGGATATACCCCAAACTCTCATATTGTAAAATTTACTAGATCAAAATATATGCTGGTTAAAGGCTCCGCATACTTTCTTATTCAAACATACTGTAAGGGGACACAATTTTGTTCATAAAAAACATGGTTGGTGAGTAAGAATCACTTGTCAAGATGGCACTGCATTAGTAGAACACTAGAATCATTTGCATGAATGAAGCTTCGAAGTATGAAGCCATATATCATGAAAGGCCTGCCTTAAATTTGTAGTGACTGACTTTCAATTGGAGATGGCTTTGTTGGTTGGTTGGTTACTCCAATCCACTTGGTTTCTACAGAGGCCTATTCTATGGAGTGAAGGGCAACGATAGGTTAATTGACCTGACACCGTTATATGTCACATGTCACTGTTTCACGGGTCTTTAATTCGTAGGTTTGTAGGCGAAGAATTGCCAACCCTTTCGAGAAGGGCATTCATATTTTGAAAGTTTCAAAAGTTAAGAAAACTAAGCAAGTATATAATAGTACGCATAAAATTAAAATGCGAGATTTAAATTGTTGAATTGTTAAAATATATTAAATTTGAAAAAAAAATCATTAGGTTAAATAGGTACTGTAGCTTACATGTCTATGTAATCGTGCCTTTAGAAGTTTGGTTTGGTTCTGAGAATGGACATTCCGTGTATCTATACGGTTAATTACAAGGCAGGTGCCAATAAGTGAAAAATGCTGTTAGGAACTGCATGCACCTGCCTATTCCTTTCCAGGGTAAAGGTTAAACTTGTACATCTTGCGTGTGAATTGGAATATCCAATTTGAAACCTCCCAGGAAAATGTCTACAATGGATTAATTTAGCTACCTTAGCTAGCCGGAATCATTTGAGTAAAAATAATGTTAAATAATCCGACTATATTTTCCAATTTTTGTTCCCATTACATTAATGTGGAAAAGTGATAACAAAGTAATAAGTGATAAGATTGTGACGTGCACTTATTCACAATTAATGTAATGCGGACAAAAATGGGAACACATTTTTTAACATTTTTCTTTGAATCAATAAATATTATTTCGACTTGGCCCTTTTATCCAAAGGAATTAACTTCAGAAAAATACTAATCTGTGTGTAATCCACGAGAGGTTTGAAGGATTTCTCTTTTTTAAAAAAAATAATATCTTTTAGACTTAAACTAAATAGTTTAGGAAAAGGAACAGTTGAGAAAGTTAAAGATTTGAATGCTTGATCTTTATTTTGTTGATATATTGCTATTGTTATCTAAATTATAAATTTGCGGCGGTTTGAAGGATTTCTCAAGAATAAATAAATGAAGGAATAAATACTAACAGGTTTGAACCAAAATGCCTATCGGTGGATGATTTTGCTTTATTATTGTTATTTTTGTGCATTAGGCCTAATTTATTGGATCACAAATTTCATAATTGACAAGGTGTATTTTTATATATATTCAAATCAGTTGAAATCTGCGAGAGCAGTATTTTCGAATAGCTCGGGGATATAGAAGCTTTGCGTGACAGTTTTAACTTGCAACCACATCTCATAATTCAACTCGCATCAAATTATCTATTATTTTCCAGTTAAAATTTATGGTCCTTCTTTTATAATTTTTCACATGATCTGATAAACGAACAATGCACTCCATTATAGGAACTGTACAATGTATTGTTCTAAAGCAACTCGAAATCTTTTACAAATTCGTCGTAATTCGTGAAAGGCAACTAAACCTAACTGGCAACTAAATTTGTTGGCGAGTCCCATGATGTGGCGGTGGAAAAAGTAGATGCAAGATAGATAAGTGTATAATAATTGACTGATTATTTTGTATTATCAAATAATTAATATTTACAACAAAGAAAAATTACAAATATGTTAATTTTCATTATATTCATTCTTTGTTTGATTATATAAAACAATCCGTAAATTATTTAAGTTTATCTTGTTTTTGCTTTTTTCTTTTTTTTTTTTATTTACAAAGAATCCTAATAGGTATACGAAAGAAAGAAAGGGAGAATGAGATTGATGAGAACTGAATCCCTCACCTTATTGTTGAAGGACACTCCCTCAACACTTAAAATAAATGTTTAATCTTTTTTTTCTGTGTCGGTGTACATTTTTCCTGGATTGGCAATCAAAATCTTCCACACGCACACTCATCCTTCACATTTATTGGACGGATGATCCTGGTCAGCCTCGTTAAATACTAAATAATGGGCCCTTCATTTGCCGTTTGTGTGTAACTCGTTTCCCCTTTTAATGGGCCATGCCTAATTCACCTCCTTACCGGATTGGGGTAGCTTAGCCATCCCATGATCCCAGCTAAGCGCTGCTGACTTTTTCTTCTGTTTTTTTTCGGTCAAGAAAAAAGGCACTGCTGTCTTGACCAGTACTTCCAAAATCAATCATATTTTACGCGTTTTCCTTTAAGATGTTATAAATGTTAATAATCGATGCCAAACTCAGAAAAGAAATTTAAGGAAAAAGGAGGGAGAGTGGAAGCGAGTTGAACAAAAAGCCTTACCTTCAAATTCTATGGAGACTCTCTAGTTCTTTTTTCATTTTTGTTATTTTGAAGAATGAGAAAATAATGATAGTACCCACAACATCACTAAAAAGTATTACACTTATCAAAATAACTTACTCCGTGACCTTAGCCTAACAATAAATAAGCAACTCTTTATCGTTAAATCATAATATTTAATAAGTGTTTAATTTTTGTTTTCTTCCCATCATTGTTAACCGTTCAAAGTGCCAAAGGAAACCGTCAGTTAGGTAACCAACCTAGAAAACGACTATGAGTTTGGCACAATTAATTGTTTGCTAGCCACAGTCAAACTAGCATGAACGACAGTCTTAGGTTACCAGTCCCCCAACATCCTTGCGCATGTGACAACCATGTGAAGCACTCATGCCGGCCAATTATGAATTTACGCTATTTTTCTTTTCTTTTCACATGCATTTGCTGGAAGGTCACTGTCCCGATTTATAAAACTACTTACTAAAGTTGTTTCAACATTAGTTTGGTTAAATTTGGGTGCGATATGCAATTTGTAAGTTCACTTCTGCCCACGTTCTTAGATTTTTACTTAGAATTTTGGTATAAAAATTAGTTTTTACATGTCTCGCAACACTTAGTTATTAGAACTCAAACTTTAATTTTAGAAGTTTCGAGTTCTAATTCTGTAAAAGAAAAATGTGATATTTATAAGAAGGGAGCCTTTGTTGCGTAATTCACGACACAATAAAAATCATAATAAAAAAACAAAAATTCCTTACTATATAAATGCCCAAATAACTTTTTACCCGGATATAACCGTCCGTAATTGCTCTAGCGACAAAGACGAATTTGCGATGGTGAAGCAGACCGTGAAACCGTCTCAACTAATTGGGTTTACCCTCAAGAGAAATTCTGGACGGATATGAAATCTTTGTCTTTGCATAGGTCAGATAATTATCTCATACACGATCTATTGACAGTTGTTAAGACGAAGGTACAACCTACATACAGATTTGGGGGCGTCGCTTCGAGTCCTAATTATTAGGTGGAGAATGGAAAAAACAATATCAAAATACATAAATGAGTCAATTAGAATCGATTGTTAATATGCTTAAATTTGATTTATTTAGTTAATAACCCAAGATGAATCGAAATTATTTTTTATCGAATTGAGTTTCGAACTTTCCATAATCGGTTAATATCATGGTTCTATAAAAAAAATATTTGAAGTTATAAACATTTTTGTTATAAATAAAATTGAATTGATAAAAATATATAATTTAATAAAACTAACTAATTTAAAAATATATTTTGATAAAACTAACTAATTTAAAACATAAGTATTTTTTTTCTTTAAAGAAGAGACAAAACTCATATTGCAACTAGTAGAGGAGAATTTAAAGACGTAGGGATTGAACCTCTTCTTTAATATAATGTCTGTGAACCAATTACTTTAAACAATCAGTTCGTGTTTACTTTCAGTATATAATTAGAAATATAAGAGGTTGTTTCAATGTACAAATTGCTCACAATTGTGGGGTTTATGAAAGATCAAATGTGCATAGATGTGTCAAAATGAGTCTCTGATAGAGTTTGGGTTGGATTATTTCGGATTCGGGTCAATTCGGGTCAAGTTACTTATACGTCAAGTTATCTTCGAGTCATTTTGGATTAAGTCACTTTGAGTTTGAGTCAATTTACGAGTTAGTCACGCCATCAAACATGACATTTTTTTATTAAAAATTTTGAAAATTTCAAAATTTTTACTAAAAATTCTTAAAAAAATCAAAGAAAATTATAAGATTAAAAAAAATTTAAGAAATTTCTTTTAAAACATTTTAAAAATTAAAAATAAAATTTAAAATTGCATAAAAAATCTTAAAATATTCTAAAAAAATTTATAATTAAGATTTATATTAAAAATAATAGAATTTATACCTTTTATAATATAAAATATACTAAATTCTTTTTATTTTATTTTTTTATTTCCTTAAGGAAAAAAAAGTTCGGGTCAGATAAGTCATTCGGGTTAGGTTCAGGTTTGAACCAAGATTTTCGGGTCATTTCGAGTTAAGTTATTTTTCGAATTGGGTTTAGGTCGTATGTTTTTTTTTGACGGGTTCGAATCAACTTATTGGGTCGGATCAAATTTTGACAACTCTAAATATGCATAATTTTATTCTTATTTTTACAAAAAAGTTTTCTCCATAATGACTACTAAAAAATTTTATAATGATTGTAAGACTACCCTTAAATAATTTCTAAATGAACTGTTCATAAATTTAAAAGAGTCGAGTCTATCATTACTTAACTTTAATTCGTTTACTGAATAATTTTTAATACAAAGTTTTGAGTAAACTTTTAGTAAACTGATAGTTACCAAACTTTTAGCATACATAATAATTTGATTACATCCCCACTCTTGTTCTGCTATATTTTTTATAATTTTATTTTGATTAATAAAATATATTTTATTCACAAAAAAAAATATTACATCAAATTTATAAAAAAAAAATATTTTAATAGACAGGCCCCTGAACGCAATGCATTGAACATGTCAGGATTTCGTTGCAAGTGCATGTTTTGTTCAATTAAATCTATCTTGCAACAAATTGGCGTGACCAAATAAAAGTAGGTCAAATGAAAACGTTTACTTATCCTTTTAGATTACGGCAGCTGAACGCGTATTCCGGTTTGCTGAGCCTCTGACTGTACATATTGTTTACTTATGCAACTTTTGCATTATTACACTTAATTAATATATCAGTGCTGTTACAGCCGCCGAAAATTTTACCTCGGCCCTTACTCGATGTTGATGTAGCAGCAACACCACGTTAGTACATTAGTCTTTTTTTTGTTAACAAAAATCAAATTTAAACAATAATTAATGTTATTATAAACAAAATTAATAGTACTTTAAATTTTAATTTTAAAAAATATATATTTCAAATTTAATTTTTTTCACTAACCATTAGGTAAGGGCATGGACAAAATTGCCGGCCGCCTGCATCCCTTTTTTTTTTGAATAGATATATATATATATATTGGATGTATTAGATGAACTCCATCCGCAGTCCTCTGCCGTGTGTGCACTCCTCTGTATGTATGATTTGACTTCCACCCCTATCATGGACAAATTCACTCATGAGAAAAAAGGAGTTCGTTTGGACACGAATTGTCCAGTCGAAGATCAGATCAATCTGATGTGGCACTCTAACTGTGGGCCCGCAGTTATTAAAATCACCTTACTTTTTTTTTAAAAAAGAATAAAACGAACAATTATCAATAAAATATAATTAAATTAATAAAATATAAAAAAATAAAATTAAAATTTAAAATTAAGAAAATATTATCATAAAATTTAAAAAATACGTTTGATATATAATATATATTAAAATAATATAAGATATGTTAATCTTATCTTATTATATTTTTTATAATATAAGATTAATTTATTATATATAATTTTACTTTATATTATGTATTAAATATAAAAAAAATTATAAATTTTACATGGTATATACTAAATAATTTTTTTTTAAAAAATAAGTAATTACATTTTATAATTTTTTTGTAATTTTTTTTATTAATTATTCAAAAAAAGTTTATTTGGGCCGCACACCGACCACTGACTGCTACTTAGTATGTCTGCACATCAAATCAGCTATTGTGGTCGGTTAGGCAGTTTGGGTACTAACTTTTTTTTGTTGAGAAAAATCAAATGCGTTGAGAAAGATCAAATGGAAAAAAGGTACAAATTCTGATTTTTGGATGCCGAACTGTTTTCAAAATAAAACGAGAGGACAATTTTTTAAAATAATTAAAAAAAATTTTATAATAAAAAAATTATATCTTATTATTTTATTTTTATTACAAAAAATATAATTGTAATTCAAAAAATTATTTTCTTATTTCAATCCAACAGAAATTTGAGCATCCGAAAATCGGGTTCCATACCCGTGCTCAAAGCAATGCATATGAAAAATTAGGTCTTTCTTTCTCCTACATCAAACTAACAAAATTGAGAAAGAGCTACATAATTTAGATAAAGCTCAAAAGCACAAGCTACTAGATGAGACTGAGATAAATTAAAAAAAAAAAAAAAAAACACTCAAAGGAGAGCTTTGGAGGAAATGCAGAATGTAGGAATCCCTTTGGCGTCAAAAGTCAAGATTGCAGTAGATCCGAGAAGGAGATAAAAACACAAAGTTCTTCCATCTAGCAACACAAAGAATGCAAAGAAATTACATAAGTTAGATTATGACTGATAAGGGACACGTTTAACGCCGCTATAGATTTGAGCAGAAGTGGTGAAGTATTTTGAAAATCTACATAGACAAGATGATGACCTCAAGCCTATTATTTCCAATCCAGGCTTCCATAAACTTAGTCCCAGTTCTACCTTGGCTCTTGAACAACCTTTCTTGTTTGAGGAAATTAGGGAAGCAATCTGGAGCTGTGAAGGTACTAAGGCCCCTGGACCTGACGGATTCAATTTCTCATTTTTCAAATCGGCTTGGATTATTATTTCTGAGGATGTCTTCTCTATGTTCAAGAATTTTTTTCAGAACTAGATTACTCCCACAAGGGCTGGGGAATCTGTTGTCCTCTTAAAGCTTGATTTTCATAAAACTTTCGATTGCATCTCATTGGGATTTCTAGATTTTGTCTTAATAGAAATGGGCTTTAGTGCTAAATGGTGATGCTGGATTAAACTGTGCATATCAACTACTCGTGTAACAATTCTAGTGAATGGCTCACCTACAGAAGAAGTTGTTTTAGAAAAAGGACTCAGATAAGGTGATCCTCTATCACCTTTTCTTTTTATCATTGTTGTTGAAGGCCTAAATATTGTCATGAAGAAAGCTACTAAGCTTGGCATTACTAGCAAATCCTCTACTTATTGGAGATTTCCTTTCCTCATTTACAATTTGTGGATGACACATTGTTTTTTTGTTATCCTGACTTCAATAATTTGCTCATTATTAAGAGAGCGTTGAAATGCTCTGAACTAATTTCTGGCCTGAGAAAAAACTTCTACAAATCCTCTCTTGTGGCATTAATCTTAATGTTCAATGCCTTTTAGTGGCTTCAGGTATGTTGGAGTGCAAGGTGGAGAATCTCCAAATTAAGTATCTGGGTCTTCCTTTGCATGCTAATCCGTATAAGATAGCAACCTGGACTCCAGTTATTGAAAAAATTAGAAGAAGACTTGCTAGGTGGAAGGGTCAGATGTTATCAATGGGTGGTAGATTGGCTCTCATCAAATCTGCGTTGAATAACTTGTCTATCTATTACTTGTCAATGTTTAAAATGCTAAAGAAGGTTGCAGATATAATAATGGGTCTGCAAAGACGTTTCTTCTGGTCAAGTGCTTCAGACTAAAGAAAAATGGCAAAGGTTAAATGGGAGAATGTGTTGAAGCCAAAAAATCAAGGTGGGCTTGGAATCCGCTACATTTTGGATTTGAACAAAGCACTTCTCTTCAAATGGTTATGGAGACTAAACTCTAAAGACATCATGTGAAAGAAAGTAATTTGCTCTGAGTATTCGATTGATTCTATTAGATGGCCTCTTCTTTTGTCATCTCGCAATTGTTCTCGTCCGTGGAAAGATATTGCGTGCTCAAGGTGTTCAGATTCTATCATTAGTGAGATTGTGGATGATGGGTTAAATTCTCAATGGTCGATGGCACACAAATAAGATTTTGGTTAGACAAATGACAATGCAACAATACTTTTGCCCATAACTACCCTAGGTTATTCTCTATTTCTTTCAATGGTGAAGTATTTATTCATAATTTTGGTTGTTGGGATAACAACATTTGGTCTTGGAAATTATAGTGGCGAAGAAAACTTTTTGTTTGGGAAGAACAACTTCTCTTTTCTTTAATGATGGATCTTGTTGGTGTAGTTATAACTATTGGACAATAAGACAAAATGATCTGGACTTGTAGCTCCAATGGCAATTTTATTGTCAAATCCCTTCAAACGTAGATCGAATTGAACAAATGGAATCAGAAAGATGCACATTTTCTGAATATTTTGTTGGATATTGCTTGCCTGAAGGTTGAAAAATTTTATGGCTTTCTCTTTAAAACAGAATCGCGACAAAAGATTTCCTCTTCTCTAGGGGCATTGCTTCTATTGAAAATAATTCGTGTCCACTTTACAACTCTTGTCTAGAGACAACGGCTCACTTGCTAATTTATTGTCCTTTCTCATGGAATCTATGGAATTACTTCATTCATAGGTGGGGCATAAGTTGTTGTCTTCTATACGTAATTCTAGACTTATATATTCAACGGAGATCCTTGGTGAAAGGTAACAAAAAAACAAAATTTTGGTCTCTTTTGTTTTTTGCAATTGCTTGGACAATTTGGATGGTGAGGAACAAGCTTGTGTTTTGTGGTACTGTGCCAACCTAGAAAACTTTGATAGAAGTTATTTTAGGTTGGTGGAGATTTTGGATTAGTGTTGCTTTTACCAATCTTCTTAACATTGAGCAAGAACTTGTTTAATGTGTAAGACTAGAGAGGTAAGGTTTTGCTTTATTCTTTTCTTTTTACAGGGAATCTCTTATTTTACTCCCCTATTGTAATCTTTTTCTAATTTTGTAATAAAATTAGATAATGATTCATAAAAAAAAAATATATATATATAACTGACAAAATTACAGCGTATATCTAACGACTTGGGGTTTCAATAGCAATCTTTCAGGAAATAAAAAATCATAGAAGAAAAGAGCTGAGTTAGAGTTGTTAGTTACAACAACCATCATCCATCACAGATATGTATCTATGAGTATTACAAATAATAAACTTTAACCATCTAAAAGGATATTATTAATTAATCGAACAATTCTATACTGGGAGACCACAAACTCATAGTAGGTAGTTATAATTAAGACAAATTAATTCAAAAGCAAGTTACATACAGTGCAATCTCCACCTTTCTCCCGCCAAACAAACTACTAAACCCCATTGGCTTAATGTATGTTCTTGTTTGCCAGGCGTCGTTACCTTCTCTTGTTCTTGCTTCCCAGCAACAAACAGAAGTAAAAGAGAATCCTGAAAAAGAAACCCCAGGCCACAGTGACCCAAAGGCAATTCCACTTGCTTAAATCAGTGATTCCTTGTTGCTGCAATATATCCGTCCCCGTCGTCAAGCATGAGGAGCTTGTAATTTGCACCCCCAAAGTATTGCTTATTGTGCCCAGTAATTTCACTTGTAATGCGGTTGGCACGTTCCCAAGTGGGGTGTTGTCGAAAATTTGAGTACCCCTCACAAAACACTTGTTTGGATCTTGGAATTCATTTTGCAGGACACCCTCATACGGGTACTTCACGAGGGACATGTAGTGAAACCAAATCCAATACGGTGGGATTCGGTCACGATTGATAAAGAACCCACTGAAGAGTAGGAAATAAGCTAGGATTGCAACCACGATAGTGTAACCCAGCATAACATGAGGCACGACACCGGATAGGAACGTGACGAAGGAATTTCCGGCCCAAAATGCGGCCAAGATGATCAAGAAGTAGAACAAGAAGCCATGAAAGCCTCCGTCGAGCCCCACTGCCCAAAACGTCGTCGCGGCGAAGGCAAAGGACAGGAAAACCAAGGATGGCAAAGAAACTAGCGCGTGAGACAAAACATAAGACGATCTCCGATAAGCATTGTAAGCAGTTTCTCTCATGAAGATGTATCTCTCCTGGAGAAAAACCGGAAGTGCATCGGCGCAGGTGTAGAATGTTGTTGACATTGCGAAGGCGAAGAACCCTAATCGCTCCTGCACTCCTTTTGGTGAATTATCCAGCTGCCAGAACATTGTTGCCAGGATGAAGCCAGTCACCAAAACTGCACCTAATCGGATACCAAACAATTCAGGCATTCTTCGCGAATTGGTAACCGATCTTTTTGACAGCACTGCCATTTCCTTCCAAAATGGGTTGGCGAAAATTGGCACCATTGATGAACTTGCACTACTACTGCTCCTGCCGTTGTTGGTCCCAGTGGTAGCACCAGAGACCAGTTTCCCTTTAGAAATGCTAGCACTTATAGCTTCTTTCAGCGACAATCCGTGCCGGTCCGGCTCCGGTGAATTTCGGGTTTGCTTCATGTTCTGCCACGATTTGTTGAACTCCACCAGACTTTTAGTCCCTCCCGGCGATCCTTCGAGCTCCCGAATCAAATCCAGTGCAAACTCCGTTCTGTTCTCCTTTTCGGGTATCGGGTGCCCGAATTCGGCGAAAAATGATGGCAGATTCGCCGGCGAGCCACTGTAGACAGTTTGTCCACGTGACAAAAATATCAACCTGTCTAGCAAGCCAAGGATACGGTAGCTGGGCTGGTGTACGGTCATGACCACGATGCTTCCGCTCTGAGCAATTCTCTGCAACACTTTCACCACCATGAAAGCGCTGGTGGAGTCGAGTCCCGAAGTCGGCTCGTCGAGGAAGAGTAGAATAGGATCGTGAATTATGTCGATTCCGATCGAAACACGACGCCGTTCGCCTCCAGAGACACCTCGGTGTCCTTCGTCTCCGATGACCGTCTTGGCCGCGTTTCGCAGGCCAAGCTGGTCGATTAGCGCTTGGACTCTCACTTTCTTCTTCGACTTGGATAAGCTTCTCGGTAGCCGAAACTCGGCGGCGAACATGAGAGTTTCCTCGACGGTGAGCATCGGAAATAAGAGGTCGTCTTGCATGACGTAGGCTGATATCACTTTTAGCATCCGAGACTCCAACGCTTCGCCGTTCAGCGTTATCCTTCCTTTGAGGCTTCCTTTGGCGATTCTGTTGGCCAGTGCATCGATGAGAGTTGACTTCCCGGATCCGCTAGCGCCGAGCACCGCAAGAATCTCGCCGTCGCGCGCCTCTCCGGAGATATCATTGAGGAGAGTCTTTGTTCTGCTGAATAGCGCCTCTCCGGCCACCACCGTATCGGCAGTGGCGGCCGCAGCTCCGACGTGGTGGCCCCGGCAAGGGAGTAAGTCGGGAAACTTCATTTTGCGACGGACTTTGACGCTGTAAGTCAGGTTGTTGAAGGAAAGGATAAAGGGAATGGAGCGCGGGACCTCGGGATTATTGGAGTCACCGATCTCAAGAACTTGGTGGACCGGCGTTTCGGTGCCATCTCCAGTAGCCTCCTTCCGCACATCGCCAACGCGCTTCAAAAGATGGCCGAGAGTACGGGACGCGCCGACTGGTGGGGCGGCGGCGCGTGGTTCGAAGACGTCGAGCTCGAGAGATGTCCGGTAAGCGTTAAAGGGAACGGTATCTCTACTAGGAGAGGGATTATCTGCTACAACGCGAGACATTATTATAACTTTTGAACTCTGGGCTAAATGGACGTCCGAATGTTGTAGACTATAGGGGAGTGTTATGGACTAAACTTTATAGTAAAAATGGAGAAGGACGGCGTGACGGACGAGATCGCATGATTGAAGGTGAGTGTGAGGAAGGGAGCGGTTTAGCCGGCGTTCAAGTGCCGTGGCAGCTGGTGGTTTGTTTGTATGATGGTAGATTTCAAGGGGAGGAGAGAGAGAGAGAGAGAGAGAGAGAGAGAGAGAGAGAACAGTAAGGTTTGTGTTGTGTTGTGTTGTGGGGCTTTGGGAGTTGAGATGAGATGAGAAGGGATGACTCTACTCTTTCCATCCTCCCTTGTTGCTTTATACAGTATATTTATAGGAATAAATTTTGAACTTTTAATAATGTGAAAAACAGAAAAGCGTTTTGGGACGTTTGTGTCGACTTTTTAATCTTTCATTTTTAGGTTTTTTTTTTTATCCTTTCCTTTTTTTTTTTTTTATTGTTTAACTCAACTTCCAGTTATAGAAATAATTTTTAAACACGTAATTATAAATATGTAATAGACACTCAAGTCTTCGTTAAATCACAAATGATGTAAGATTCTAAAAAATAATAAATTATTAAATATCTTAATTTAATTATATATTTTGTATATATTTAATCAAATATATTTACATAATTTTAGTGATTGATTACAAAGTTTTGTTTTGTTGTTGTGCTGCTCTGTTACTCTTCTTCCCAACCGTGTAATAGCTGTCGTTATAACAATGAGGGGGGGGAGGGGGTGGTGAGAAAAAGGTGACCTAAATCCTCCTAATCTGTTGTCCATACGTCTCCCTTTTCTTCAGAACCGTTGGCTTGACACGTGGATTCTGTTGCCGGTTCAGAATAGACCTATCCCATACATTTTTTCATTAAAAATTTATTAAATTATAAATGATATAATAAAAATATTTATTTTATAAATTTTTTCTCTCTTATCTTAAAATTTGAATCTAAAATTTAAAATAAAAATCTTAGTTTCTAATTATTAGAATATCCCTTTAAAAAATCCATGATGCTATGTTATTGGCTATTAATCTTAATGTTTTCTTTACGTGCCGTTTGCTAAAGCCTTCACAGGTTCCCCTCAAGCTTAATCAAGTGACTTTAGGCATGTTCTCAATTTTGTTAATTAACCGAAAATTTTAGTTTGGTTTCTATTAACTGATTTCTATAGAAAATTTTAAAATTTTAATTCAAATGTAAAAAATATTTTTCATATATATTTGTTTTAAATAAATTTATAATTATTATTATATACAAGGTAAACAAAAAATTATTTAAGATATAATAATACTTTATTAAAGTTTCTTTGTTATTAAAAGTTGTAGAAGTAACATTTTTAATCTTATTACAATAAAAAAAAAATGTGTATAATAACATTTTAATTTTGTTTGGTTAAATATAGTTTAATAAAACTAAAAATTATAACTAAATCGGCAAAATCAATTTACATTGATACGATTAACTAATTATAAAATTTAAACACTTCTTGATAAAGTTAAACAACATTTAGGCTAACCCCTAGACTAGTCAATATGTGTACTTTTCCAATCATCAATACACTTGGATGAATCAAACGGAAGACATTGTATTCAACCAAGGATTTTCTTTCTTTTTTATTTTTTTGATCAAAATAGTTAAGTGCGACTTGAATTTTCAATATGCTTTGGGAGGTATTTAACTTAACTTTATATTTCTTTTTTAAAAAATAGGGAGATGAGTGTTTGATTAATTTTTTAAACTACTGTTTAATTCTACTTAATTTCTTATATGACATTTTAAAAGCAGCTGATTGAAATGTAGTTCAAGGTCACTTTTTGAGTTACTTTTTAGTTTTAAATATTAATAATAATTTAAATAGACTAAAATACCGTTAAATAATATTTATATAAATTCATAATTTTTTTTACTTATCGTTTAAATATGATTAGTTGGTAGTTATTAAACTTCATCAATATTTATATAAACATTATATTTTTTATTATTTAGTAAACATTAATATTTTTTTTAAAAAAATAAAAATTAAGTGAAAAAATTCTTAATATTATTTATAAAATATTTATTCTAGAAATAAAAATTATAAAATATAAAGATAATTTTGTTAATATAATATATTAATATAAATTAAATGTCTAAATCAGTCATTTAGTTATTTAACAGAAATAATAAATATAAAGTTAATCAAATATTTCATTAATTTTTTTAGTAATTAGCAATAGTAATAGTAATTAATAATCAACAATTAATAACAATAACAACAACATTAACCAGAAACAATAATATTAAATAAATAAACCAAACAGGCCCTTAATCAGCCAAAAAAAAAAAAGTGTGTCGCCGCTGCTATTGCCAACATACCACCTTGTCTATACTGTTGAAATGTTAGAACGCTAGCTGGGCTGCCTATCGATTCGGTGGCTGCAGCTAAAAATGTTATGCATTAAAAATGTTCAGAAGCATATTACATAAGCAAAGAATCGAGCATACGTGAGTCAGAATGAGACGTCTCACTGGTTTCACAACTTAAAAAATCATCATTTTAATTTAAAATATATGTTTCTCTTCCAAAAATATCTAATGTGTAAAAAAATAGTAAATCTGTAATAGATATAAAACAATGTGCAAGCCTGAAATTCAGTTTTTAAAAAATGTTACCCATAATATTTTATTTATTACACATTATATCGTCTTTCTTGTGCATTATTTTCTTTTATTAATTTGTCGAAAAATCTTGAAATTTCACAAAATAAAATTGCGGCATGTGAACTCTGTGTCAATTTTTTTTTGTGTCAATATTTCTTTGTGCATGAAGGTTTACCGAAAATGTTAATGGGCATGCCTGACAGCTTATTTGTAAGACACGTTCCAACAATACTTTTTTAAGAATATATATATATATATATATATACCTTTTATCAATCAAATGAGTAGTTGGTTCAATTTATTTTTATCACAGCGTTGCTACATAGTCAAGTCTTATATATGTGTGTGACTATGTATATGCATATATATATATATATATATAAACCATTACTAAATCAAAATTAATTATTTTTTTTTCTTGCCTCTAGTGTATTAACAATGAGCAAAAATCTCACTCAAAGTAAACTAAAAAAATCTAGCAGAACGAAATAATAGGAAATCAAAATAGCACATTAATTTGCTTTGTTAGCAAGAGAGATGACAGATGTATTAGAGTGACTTAATCTAAACAAATGACATAAATTTATATTTTGTTTTATTACCCTATTACTTGTATTTTTAATTTTTTTTTATACCATCTTATGTACCTCTTGTAAATTGACATCATACGTGGGTTAAGTAATGAAACAATAGTGCACCGAGTTGAATTGTGTAAAGGAGATAATTAATACAACAAACAAAAATAATTTTTCATAGAGATAGATAATGATGCAAATTGTTTCCCGATTCATAAATGAATCCCCCTCCCCCCCCCCCCCCCAAACAATCCGGGCCGACATTTTACTTTACTTTCGAAAGTTTAAGTAATTCTAAATTTTTTTTGAATATAATCGTTTGTATATATATATTTATTGAAAAATTGAAACTAATGGTCTTTTGATTACTAAAAGTGTTTTTTTTATTTCTTTCTAATTTTTCCATAATTTCATCATCAGATTCATTTGAGTCCGGTCTATATATAGTACACCAACTAACTCATCATTTACACGATAAGAAGTATCTATCAATTTGAGCCTTTTGTTGGCATAAATATATTGACACTTTAGCAAAGTTATATATACTTCATTTTTTGAAATTGAAAATAGTACACATACAAAGTTTATCCCGTCTATTTGAGAGGCGTGAACTGCTTTGGGAGTACCATATTAATTTGGAGGTGGGCAAACCCATTTTCACGAATATTTACAAAAGTACAACACCAATACTCTTAGTGAAGGGCGCTAGCTACTTCATTTTTCACACATAGTTGGAGTTTCTTTCTTATCTCTGTTGCCATAGACATTGGTATCAATGTTCTATTTGTAGCCTTCGTCCAACCTCTCGTATCAGACAACACTATACAAAATACGACATGCAATGAGAAACTTGAAATCATAGTGCTAACACAGACAAAACAATAACTTATTAACTTATTATCCATTAATTCTGATTCAATTCCGGGATCGGGCTCTTATTTTTGATTGACCGGCCCTGACATTTGGTACCAATGACTCTTCCTTAATTTTTGGATGAAATTACCTCTGATAAAATTTTAAGATCTTTCTCCAAACGTTTCTCAACGGACATTCCTCGACAACCGAAGACACTCTTCTTGGGGAGTCTTCTTCTAAACTTGGAGGTACAACACTTTTCTCGAGGGATCTTTTTTCACACCCGGAGATTAACTCTATTTTCAACGGGTCTTCTTTTATACCAAGAGTTCAACACAATTCTCGACAGAAATTCCATTATTTCTGGCGATTATACTCCGTTAATTTAAAGTGTTGTTGGCTGCTCAAAGTCGGTGGCCATTACTATTTTCCTATATAATTATAAGCCTCTGAAAATCAATCACATTTCCAAGTTTTGTTGATCTTACCATGTCCCAGGGCAAGGGTTTGGTAAGAGCGTATGCTAGGTTGTTTCCGGACCTTGCATAAACAATTGTAATAATTCCACTGGAAATCAACTCTCTATAGCATTCTAGCTTATGTCCCAAACTACTATTCTCTAATCATTGCGACCTCATTATTACAATGCAAAGAAATGGATGGCATTGGTTGTGACCACAACTCTATATATGAATAGTAACAAATTATCGTTCATCTTCTTTGCCTGCGATAACGAGAGTTATGATATCTCTCAAATGATATTCTAGTAGTTAAAATTTTAATTTTTATTTTACAATTCTTTGGTTTTAATTATGAGAAGTGAATATCTACTTAAGTTACTTCTATTGTATTACTCATATCTAATGAGTGTCTTAATAAAAAAAAAAAAAAAAGACAACAACAACAAAAAAACGAGAGCTTTCTGCACTCTTATGCGTGATGTATAGTGGCTTCTCGGAAGCCCAACTAACAGCAGCACCAACCAAGAGTAAAAATCCAACATAAAGTTGGACTTGTTATGACTAGCTATCCAACTTACATTTGAGTAGCCTTCTGGCAACCCTCGATAATTCAAGTACTTTAGTTCTAGACTATTGTCGAAACTAAGTTTACCAGTTTAGCTTGAAACTTTGCACACAGCAAAAGCAATCTCTAGTAGTCTTTTACAATGCAATGGATATCAAGCTACCAATTAGACATGTATACTCAAAAAATTTACATTCCGCACCCCTTGTTCTAAGGACGGTAACAAGTTGCACTCCCAAATTTTAAGTGTAAAATCCTACACCCCAACATTTAATTTCGATAACAATTCACACTCCCCGCCAAAACTTTGTTAGAAAATTTTGAAATAATTGCAAAAATGTCATTATAAATGACATAATCAAACTAAATTGCCCCTCGATACATACAAAGTGAAAAAAACATCATTAGAAAAAGAAAAATATGAAAATTAGAATAGTAGATGACAGTTTATCCTCAATGTATTTATAAATCCAAAATTCCAAAATTTTTCCTGCTACCCCATTCGGCACCCAGCTAAACCTAGTAGTTAAGTGGTACCCCGGCCATCCTTAGTAGCTATTAAAATTAATTTAATAGCATAACAGAAAATTAGCAACATAGCACAAACAAAAAACTGAAAGAAAATGTCTTCATTAAGTGTTAATCACAATGGATTGAAGAACTAGTAAGGGGCATAAAGCAGTTAATTGTCATACTAATACACTCTAATACTTGCACTGTTACTTAAGAAATAAAGAGAAAATTTTCGAAATATATGCATGGTCTCATTTGGGATACACCAAAATAAAGATGCAGAATGACAAGGAATATGGTATATGCCCAAAACTAATACGCTCAACAATGATTAATTTGGCCTATAGCCTAAAAGCCCGTTCGCCTAATTACTATGTTGATTGACATGTCTTGGCTAGCAAGGCTCTAATTAAATGCATTGCGTTAGTGTGGAATCTCAGTTTGCTGGCCAAGCAAAGGACTTTTGTCTGTGCTTATATTGTATTTATCAGTAAATTGAAAGAATGGAAACTTCTTAAGGAAATGGCGCCTATAATTTGGCAGCCACCAAATTCTGAGTCTGCCCTGGAGAAGAAAGTTATTGAATGTGTCAAATATCGTGGTACGTATTACTAATTTAATCTCATGGTAAGTGGCTGCGCCTCTCAGAATTCAACGTACAAAATTTCTAGAGCTTGGATTTCTTTTGTAGCTGAACGAATTTAGGACAAAATGAAGCTAATCCTATGTTAACTACAAAGAGAAACCCATCAAAATCAAACATGCTAAAAAGAAGAGACAAAATTAAGCAAAAGAAGAGAACGCATGAGTTGGACATGTCCCACATAGTATTAGATTTATTTATAATCAATAATTGGCAAAGTGCAAAGGTGAAGTTTCACAATATCATATTCAACTTCAGAAATTCCCTTTCATGGAAAAAAAAAAAAACAAATAGAAAAGAAAATTTCACAGAAAATTGAAGAGTCAGTCCAGTTATTATTATTATTATTATTATTATTATTATTATTTTGACATAATACAGTAACTCTAGAAGATACATGGCTACGGATTCCATATTAAAAACGCAAGTGGAAAGAGTTAATAAACAAAGCTAGAGATATAAACAGCCTGACATTTTGGGTGCATGAGACTGCAGGTAGTTGATGTAGATAGGCTACCACTACTTACCAAATAAGAAGCTAACTTGCACCTATACCACTAAAGGTTATGGAAATTCTCCAAAAGTCAAAACCCAAAAAAGGCATCAACGTGTGAAATCTGATGCCGTCGTTTCTTCCCTGTTTTGGTCAATTCATGAAAGCCTTCATACTTCGCGGTTGGAAGTTGGCAATTACCATTTTGCTTGTTTCTTTATTGATTTTTTTTAAAGAAAGAGTTTTAATGTAAAAAAAAATATTTTATTTTAATTTAATGGTTACGAGTTTAAATTTTAGAAATAAATTTTTTGTTAAAATAAAGAGAAGATTGGATACATTAACTTTTCGTACATCAACTCTTTTCAAACTTAAAAAAATATGTGAGTTTTGTACACTTACACCCTCTTTATTTCAAAAAAAGAAAAGCCCAATAAGAAGTTCAATGTTTACCCATTTCCATGTCCACTTCCATGTGGAGGAGGGTCCAGTTGACAGCGTTGTCCATCTTTTGCTTTTTAGACTTCAATAGAAGTGGAAGCCTTGTACCGGACCAAATGTGTCAAATGCTCACACTGAAGGTATTCTCCGGGGGACCGGACCAATTCTATCTATAATAATATGATATGGTTTTTTTTTTTTTTGAAGTAAAGTTAAATTCATACAAAAAAAAAAAAAAAAGGGTGTAGTGAAAGTCAACTTTCAAGTACACTCTTAATCAATAAAAATAATGACTATTTGAATTAATACTCAGGATTATTTATAAAATTATTCATAACATGAGATGATATGATATGATAGATATAGGAGATAAGGTGAATCTTACTTGCACGATATTATTTGCATCTCACTTGCAAATAGAGCTCATTCTATAACACATCTACCGACAACTTGGAGATTAAGGCGTAACATTCAAAAACTTCACCTGCGAAAGGTGCACACGAAAGCTCATATTCTGATACAATCGCAACCAAAATACTCCTCCAAACCACGCAAAGCTCGCGAAGTTAATCGAATCATGGACATA
The DNA here is from genome assembly GCA_037832335.1 of Carallia pectinifolia. Lineage (NCBI taxonomy): Eukaryota > Viridiplantae > Streptophyta > Magnoliopsida > Malpighiales > Rhizophoraceae > Carallia > Carallia pectinifolia. Next base: position 15,005,794 of record CM075448.1, on the reverse strand, counting down.
TTTCTTTTATGATTGGTAAATTCAAGGATAAGCAGTAAAAACTTTTACTTCTTTATCTTATATTGTTAAGGGAGAGGAACTGGGAAGCAGAGCTGAAAATTTTAAACTCAGATTGCGTAGGTTTCGAATTAGAATACCAATACAGTTTATGTATTTTGAAGGGCAAGGTATCGCTTACCCCAGCAAGCCACTCTAATTCACTTTTCCCTAGAAATTTAATCCTCCTTGTCTTGGCATTGCATCCCCCCTCCCCCCCGGCCCCCCTAAAAAAAAGGAGAAAGAAATGATCCAAGTCATCGGCAGTAGCTCGACAGCTATTATGCTATAAGAATATATATGCAGTTTTTTTGCACGCTATCATGTCAATGAACTCATCAACGTCTATAACATCAAGCAAATTTCATTTGTACCCTGCATTATAGAAGCAAAGGGAAAGTAGGACGGGAGTTGAGACTCAGACATATCTGCTGTAAACACACAAATTTTAGAATAACAACGAAGTATACTATAAAATGATATTTTCCATGAATTAAGAACAATTTAGGGCTCATTTAGAAATGCTGTTAATTTTTTGTTTCTATTTTTGATTTTTTGTTTTTCTGTTTTTACTATTTGCTGAATTTTTGTATTTATTATTGTCATTTTTTATTTTTTTTCTATAAGAATAAAAAAGTAAATAGAAAAAGGATAGTGAAAGAATTGGTAAAGAGAATCTGAATAGAGAGAGAAAAATAGGAGAGAAAGAGAGAGAGGGTAGGGAGAGAATGAATAGAGAGAATGGTGTAGAGAGAAAAATGAGAGAGAAAGAGAGTAGAAAGAGAAGGAGTAGAGAGAATGACAGAGAAAGAAAAGAGAGAGACAGAGTAGAGAAAGAAGGAGTAAAGAGAATGATAGAGAGAGAAAAATGAGAGAGCGAGAGAATGTACAGAGAGAATGAGTAGAGAGACTGGTAAAGCAAAAAAAATGAAAGAGTATGGGTAGAGAGAGAATGAGTAGAGAAAATAATAGAGATAGAAAAAAGAGAGAGAGGGCAGAGAGAGAATAGTAGAGTTAGAAAAATGTGAGAGAGTGTGAATAGATAGAGAATGGTAGAACGAAGAGAGAGAGAGAGAGAGAGAGAGAGAGAGAGAGAGAGCGTAGAGAGAGAACCAGTATAGAGAATGGCAGAGTGAAAAAAATGAAAGAAGGTGAGTAGGGAGAGAATGGTAGAGAGAGAAAAAGGAGAGAGAGAAGGTAGAGAGAGAATGAGTAGAGATAATGAATGAGGGAGAAAAAGGAGAGAGAGAGAGACTAGGTAAAGGGAGAATGAGTAGAGATAATGGTAGAGAGACAAAAATAGTCAAAATTAAAAAAAAAAAAGCCACACACTCTATATAAATACATGAGAATATAATACTTGAACATAAAATAAAAAAAAACAATTTTCCTTCTCTCTCCTTTTTTTTTTCATTTTTTTACTTCTTTTCTAAAAAGAAATTGTCATCGGCATATTCTAAATATGTCCTTGACATATCTGAATTATGTTTGAATTTTTTTTAAAAAATGTTTTTTGGTAGACACGTTTTTGACCCGTCGGACACATATCCAAGGTGTGTGTGACACAAATAAAAAAAGCTAAAATGACGTATCCATGCTTTCTAGGTGAAAAATAACCTTATCGGCTCAAACATATGTTAAAGCTGTACAATTTTACAAATCCAAAGGAAGCATGTATATTATTTATCGTGGTAATTTTGTTTGTTAGTTACCAGCTAAGAATCCAAATTGGACTTTCTTTTTTTTCTTTTGGTGTGAAGTGGCTAGGCCTGCACGTCAATTTTAGTTGAATGTGCCAAAATAGTAAAGCCAAAGGGTGTCCTGCTTTGCACGGTGAGTAGTACAGACATTGGCCATTATTTTGATAAAATGTTGGGAAATCCCTTTCATATAATGTATTGTTCAAAAAAAAAAAAAGAGTATAAATGTATGCATTCTTTTTTTTTTTTTTTTTAATTTTAGAATGAGGGTCAGAGCTACATTTGGAGAACTCACCCCCCACAAAAGGCAACATGTTTTTTTTTTTTTTTTTATCACTCAAATTATACTAAGTCCACATATATGTATGAGCTTTGGCAGGTGGGCAAAGAAACCAACAAGAGAGTAAGCGTTTTTATTTTTTATTTTTTATTTTTTCAAAAAATAATTCTTAAATATATTTAGTATTACTATAAATATATTTAATATTATGTTAAAACTTGATTTTAAAAAAAATTTAATATCTTTTTTAATTTTTTAATGTCTCTGAATAAAGTTTAACTAGTTTTTCTGTCTATCAATTTTTATTGTATATGTATTTACTCTAATAATATAATTGTAGCGCCAGTAACAACCATATAACATGAATCAAACTGACGTGCAAAGCAAAGGAATGATTCTGTGAACCGCTCATTGTTTTCTTGTCATTAGCCGAGCTAGAATGATCAAGCCTGGCAAAAACTTCCATTGCGCTGATCATAGGAGGCAAGGTGGACAATCTAGATTGGGCCAGCGAGACGGTAATGGCCGGACCGACGACCGAAACAGGGTTCAACGTGATCACTTCGCATTGATTAAGTTCGGTCCCGACCGTGTACATCATCTGACCGTTGACGTAAATATCAACGATTCTCGTGTCGTTGAACCTGGGTCTTTGCGCCATTTCCGTGAAGTAGAATCAATGAAGTAAGAACTGAACCGGGTTGGTCGATTCAACCCAAAAAATCGGGAACCGGTTTTAGGTTCGGTCCGGTTCAAGCCTAAAAATGGAATTTAAACCGGACTGGAAAAAATCGGTCAAAAACTGAAAAAATCGATTAAAAACTGAAAAAACCGACAAACAATCAGACCGGTTGAACCAGTTCAATTTAAACCAAAAAATTTTAAATTATAATTTGACCAAAAACTTTATCTAAATTATAATTAAAACTCTAATTTTAACTAAAAATTTTAATTTAGTCCTCAATTAATTAAAATTTTTAATTTAATCTTTAAAATTTAAAAATTAATATTTAATCACTATTTATAAATATTATTTTTCAATTAATTTTTATAAATTATATTTTGTTAAATATACTAATTGTAATATCCTTAATGTATGTAAATATTAATATAATTTTTAAAATACACTTTATTTTAAATATTTATTATCATTCTTATATAATACAACATTTTATATAATTATATAAGCTATATAAAAATTTAATTTTTATATATTTAATATTAAATACTGGTTTAACCACGGTTTTACCGGTCGAATCGGTTGAACCTTGAACCTCTCAGCTTTCAGGTTCAATGACCGGTTCGGTTCTAACAACCTTGAGTAGAATACAAAATAAGTCGACTGTGGGGTCCTCTGTGGTTCGACCAGATTAATGGTCAAGGTTATTGGATCAGACGTGTTGGATTCGAGGGAATCGCTTAACACAATCTTAGGAGTATAAGTGTTAAAATGAGTTGTCGAGTCGGGTTTGAGTTGAGTCGTTTAGGGTTCGGGTCTCTTATGGGTCAAGTTATCTTTGGGTTATTTTGGGTTGAGTCACTTCGGGTTCGATTCAGGTTCGAGTTAACTCACAGGTTGGTTACGTCATAAAAAATGATGACGTAACATTTTTTATTAAAAATTTTGAAAATTTCAAAAATTTCAAAAGTTTTGTAAAAAATTCTTAAAAATTAAAGAAAATTATATGATCAAAAAATAATTGAAGAATTTCTTTTAAAACATTCTAAAAAATTAAAATAAAACTTAAAACTATATAAAAATTTCAAAATACTCTAAAAAAATTTATAATTAACATTTATATTGAAAATAATAGAATCTATACTTTTTATAATATAAAATATGTTAAATTTTTTTATTTTATTTTTTTATTCTCTTAAGAAAAAAAAAGTTCGGGTCAAAGGGATTGGGTTAGGGTTGAGTTCGAGTTTGACCCAAAATTTTCGGGTCATTTCGAATTTGAGCTATTTCAGGTTATGTTATTTTTTGGGTCGGGTTCGAGTCGTATTTTTTTGGATAAATTCAGATTAACCTATCGGGTCGGGTAAGATTTTGACACCTCTATCTAGGAGGATCATTTTCTAATGTCACAGTCATTAAATCTGGTGAGGTCGGAACTGCGATGCACTTTGGCAGGGTGTCTCCACGTGTCCATATTCTATTGTACTTTTCAACCGAGAAAAGTCCTGTGAACCTGCCAAAACAGTACACTATACTATAAAGTTTGTACGTCTCATAAACAGTAATTTAATAGTATATAAAAAAAAATTATATATTTTAAATTTTAAATAATAATATTTCTATTTTTAATAACAAAATTTTATTATTAAATTTTTTATTATTTAAAAAATATATATTATTACTAAAACTTATTAAATTATTACTCTCAAAATAATCTGTTAGACTGTTTTTCCTCGCATACTGTCCCCGCGCCCTATCTTCAGTCATGGCGTTTTCACCATGCAGAAAGGAAACAGGAATGTTTGGCGAACGGAGATACCCATTCAACGTATGCATATATATATATATATATATATATATATATATATATATATATATATATATATATATATATAGAGAGAGAGAGAGAGAGAGAAAGAGAGAGAGAGTATCCGTATTTTAAATTTTAAAATAATATTTATCTATATTTAACTTTTTTAATTTTATATAAAAATATGAAAATATTATCTTGTTGTATCGCTCAGTGCAATCAAGGTTGTCTGAACCGGACCGGTCATCGAACCGAAAACATTAGTGGGTCAAAATTCAACCGGTTTAACCGGTCGAACTGATATTTAAATCAGTATTTATTAATATATATATATATATATGTATAAAAATAATTTAAAAAAATAATATTTATACATGATTATTAAATATTAATTTTTTTATTTTTAAGGATTAAATTGAAAATTTTGATAAATTTAGAACTAAATTGAAAGTTTTGATAAATTTAGGATTAAATTGAAAGTTTCAATTAAATTTAAAACTCAAATTATAATTTAAATAACTATTGGGATCAAATTATAATTTATAAAACTTTTATATCGGTTTGAACCGGTTGAATAGGGTCCGATTTTTCACTAATTTTTACCGATTTTGACCGGTTTTGACCGGTCCAAATTAAAGGGCAACAGTGACCATGAACCGGCCCGAACCTTTGGCCGGTCACTGGTTAAATCGGTAGGACTGGCCGGTACGAGTCGGTTTTAACAACACTGGGTGCAATACTTTAGCATAAAAAAAAAAAATGTCATACAGGCTATTTGTTCTTGTTCCCAAACAGTGTTGTTAAACTCGGACCGGACTGACTGGTTCAATCGGTCGGACCGGTGACCGGTCAGAGGTCCGGTCTGGGTTTAGCTTTAAAATGCCATCAGACCTGACCAGTCAAAACCCGGTCAACAGACCTGTTCAACCGGTTGGAACGGTGAACCGGTCCCGGGTTGACCGGTTCAATAATTAAAAAAAATTTCACCTTACTTTGTTAAAGCTGAGTTTTGAACCTCTGACCTCTGATATAAAAGATAAGTCTCACATCACTAGACCAATTTACAACTTGTTGTAAACTTTCTTTTTTTTTACTTATTATTTTCTCATACTTCTCACATAATGCATATACCATCCTATATAATTAATACATTAACACTTACTATTTTCTCTTTTTAAGACAATTATTAATTTTCTTAATTTGTTAATTTTATTTTCTAATAAATTGTTAATCATTTATTTTAAATTTATAAATATAAGTATTTTAATGCATACATATATATTATAATATTACATTATACATATAAATTTTTAAGTGTAATGTATATAAATATGTATTTTTTATATATTTAATATTAAATACCGGTTTTACCGGTTCAATTTCTGGTTAAACCAATTGAACCGGTTGGATCTTAAACTACTAAACTTTCCGGTTTAATGACCGGTCCGATTTTTACAACATTGTTCCCAAAATACTACTACAAACAACTTACATTTCTTTATACAATAAGTACTACTAGAAGAAACATGGGAGAAGAAAAATGTGATGAATCAAGAATGAAAAGAAAAAAAAAAAAAAAAAACTCATTTTGTCAATGTTTCAAAGAGGATAATATGAAAAAAAAATTAAATTTAAAAAAAGTGAAAAATAAGAGACATGATTATAATTCTAATTTTGTCCTTACATTAAAATTGAGGCATAAAAATAAAAAAGTCAGTATAAAAATATTATTCATTTTATAAATTGAAAAGGAGAATCATTATTCTTCCTTCCTAAATTAGGAGGAAGGAGGAATGAATTTAGTGGATCAAAGTAAAGAGTTTTATGTTTTCCTCTCCGCCTTCAAACATATGCAGATAACCTTTTCTCTTTTTTTGTTCTCCTTTTTTTCTTCTCTTCCTCGACTTTTTTCATCTCCCGAATATAATTTTAATGATATTACTCCGGGGAGACACGCTCTATGCTAGTATTCAATATTTTGCACATCAATTTTTTTAAGTTACAGAAAAAATATAGCTGATACAAAGTTTTAATATAGCCCAAAATTTAAGCATGAATTATGTATGAAGAAGATATCGAGCTTCTATTTAAGACTCGATCGGGGGTCTTTCAGTGGTCAATGGGTAACTACTGAGCCCAGAAAGATTGATGACCGTGGCTTTTTTTTTTTTTTGGTGTGTGTGTTTCAGAAAAGTAAGAATTCAATAAAATTTATGTTTAATAAACCAAGTAAAAACCTATGAACCACAATTAACTAATTCAATTTGAGATTTTTTTTTTTTTTTTTTTTTTTTAAGATTGCACACAACTAAACAGTTCACTTCAAGTATCATGAGTTCATTACCTGACTTCTTTGCCACCTAGATTTGTTCTATTGACAAGAATAAAAGTGGCGTTGGTCCCCATCTGCGGATATAAGTTAGCCCACAACGGCACAGCCTCGAGTGGAGAAATGAAAGGAACCTCCCGGTCCCTTGTTTGCACCAAGCAGACGCTCACATAAGCATAACCACGTGTCACATATATAGCCTCGTGATATATTGGCCCACTGCTTGATGAAGTGTTGACCGTTGACCATGTTTGGTCGTCCAGATGAAGATCGAACGTGGGAGGATTGTTAAGGGCATCATAGTTACCGTAGTAGAACCCGGCTCGGATAATGTACCGCAGGGTTTGCTTATGAACGGGCAACGTGTAGCAATTCTGGTCCTGACGATTGGGGAAGAACCGGAGGGTGTTCATCTCATCAAGCGGTTGCTGCTGGGAGACCCGCTTGTTGACTCCTGATTGAGTGAAGTCCTTGTCGATCTTCCACGATATCAAGTTGGCTCCAAGTCGAGGTGATTCACTCCCACAGTCAATGCTCCACCATCCGCTCGTATCTATCAAATTCATTCACTGAAAAATTCAGAACACACTACAAGATTTGTGGATGATATTTAATGTAACGTCGAAAGTTACCTTGGGAATTAGTTTTCAGCAATTCAAAGACGAGCACTAGCAGCAGTTCCCACCACAAGTACATCATGGAGAGAGAGAGAGAGAGAGGGAGGAGCTTTATGGGGTGGGTTTGTTTTGCTAAGTTTTGATTTTAGTTTTGGGGTCTTAGTTGTTATTTATTATGATTGCTCTTTGTAATCTCCAACAGCAAGCAGTCTGTGTCCTCGGTTTTCATGTATCTAGTAGCTAATTCAGGTTGAATTTTTCTTGGTTCCACACTTACTTATTTCGATTCTTACTAAGTTGGATTTGTCATTCTTGAAAAAAAAAAATACCAAAATTCATGAACAAGACTAAATAGTTATGTATAAATATTAATAAATAATAATATAATTTCATTTAATGTTGAATATATACGTGGATTTCGGACAATGTATTTTTGGTAGTGACAGCTGCAAATGGCTGTCGTGGCGACAATATCATATTAAGCGGAGCAAGAGGTCAGAACCAAGTTTTCATTCAGCGCCTATGAGCACAGCCGACTGATAAAAAATGCAATGCAACAGTGCTTATTTTAAATTAAATTAAATCCCTAAAACTCGAAGCAAACTTATTATTATTATTATTATTATTTTAGTTTGAGGGGAGGCCTAACCCTTACATGGTGGACTGCCTAACAGATGGCATCATCCTGGGCCACGAGACTCTTGCTGAGAAGCAGTAATGGATGAAGCCCATCAAACCAAGGCTAGCAGATGCAAGCCCATTAAAGATGTCCATCTCCATGTATATAATTCTACAAGAAGTATATTTTTTCATTATCATTTGGATTGAGTTGCAGTTGGCTCCAGGAAGGCAAAATAGTTTAAATCATGCAACACAACTAGCACTGATATCTCTTCTGGTATGTTCAGTACAAACTATGTATTGAACAAATTTTTGGAGATATGGCAGAAAGCCTAAAATGCTACCGGTCATCTGATTGCTCATTGCCATGAAGGGCAGAGTTATCCGTAGCTGCCTGAATTGCCAAAAAACTACAAAACACCATCGATTTGAACTATAAGGTTCAGAACTCAGAAGAACAAAACAAATTTCCATTCACCTTTAAAAGACCTAAACTTCTTTTGCTTATTAGTTTATGTTCACATAAAGGATCTGCGAAGATGCAATTCCCTATAAACCTGCCAAAGAAAAAGGTGGAAAATAGTAGAAAATAGGAGGAGAAAATCCAGACGACCGGGAAGCAAGCCCCAATATAAAACAAAAGAAAGAGTACAACGCCTTAATTCACAGCAGCCACCAAAGCTCAAAGACAAGTCTCCTAAATCTTCAATTGACTGGTTCATTGCATGGTTTTGTTATGTCATTGTTGCCATACTTTCTCTCGAAAATCTCAGCAAACCTGGAAGCCAAACTCTGCTTCGCCTCAGGAGAAACACCATGCTTGCCAATAATTGACTCCAATACAGCTTCTGAGAGTAATTTGTTCTCTATCAACGAATTCTCCACTCGGGGTATTGATCCATCCTTTGAGAAGCTAATCTGTAAACGGATAAAAAAAAGGTGTGGAATATGGTCAAATTTATGTATGATGTGGGCTGATTACTGAACATTGTTATCAGACCAAAGGCCTCGTCACAAATTGTCCAATATTTATGATTTTGGTTAAGTTAGCAGAATATTTTATACATTTGATATAACAATTGAACGCTTTATATAGGCGGATGACAACAAATTTGTCTCTCAAAGAAGAAAAAAAACTTTTAATGTTCAAAACTAATGTTCAAAACATTTCAATTACCGCTAAGGATCCATGTGGTAATTGAGTGAACAGAATAGAAGAGCCAGGAGGGAAATTTTCCTCCTTGAAGACTTCTCGGAATTTCTCAACGGCTTTAACCTCTGCATCAGTATATAGTCCAACAGATTTCCAAATCGCAACGCAATTCTCCGCAACTTTCTCCGAGTACTGTTGACCCGTCAAAGGCAAGACCATTGTCACCCTTATGAATTTCTCAAAGGGACCTTCAAACATATAACCAATTATAACGATTTGATTTCATCATAATTACGCAAAACAGAAATCGCCATACCAAAGAAATTAAAGTTGACAATTTTGGGGTCGATTTCTTTCAGCTGTCAACTTGAGGCAAATAGGTTTTTTTTTTTTTTTTTTTGGGTTTTAAGAATAGCAATAAATTGTTATAACCTAGAACAAAGCCACACAAAGAGATATTGTTTCTGGCTTTCTCACCAAACTTTTTTCTTGTTGCAAAAAAGGACATGTATAAGCCATTGCAGTTGTCTAACTCGCTAATTACAACAACACATTAAACTTACTAATTATACAAAGTAAAAGTAGTTAGGCTCAATTTTCTTGATTGTCCACTAAATGCCAACCTTTAGAAACACATGGGCCTAGACCCTTCAGTATAGACAAAATTAGCCTTTGGGTCTCCTATAGCAATAAGAAAGCACACACTTGTTGGATGAAGACAATGCTTCTTGGTGGGTACGTGAGGTACCGACCAAACTAATCCTTCTTGTGCACCAAAAAACACGAAAGAACACACTTAAGGAGTGGGCCACCTTGGATTTTTATGAAAACCTCTAGCATAGATACATTGGATCACAAACAGGATCTATGGTTTCAAATTGAATAGTTCCCATATTTTCATTCACAACAGACCGATGCTACTGGAAGAACACAGTATATAACAGTTGTAAAATTAATTCGTAGTTTGCAGTAAAAGGAAGTAGCCAACAAACAGCCAAAATCACGATAAAGACAGAGACATGAACGAAAAAAAAGGATTCGACACCTGTAACGATATCTCTGAAGAACTCCACGGAATTCGCCAACTCCTCGGCACTCTGGCCCTTCCACTTAGCGGCAAGCGACGGCACGGCAGAATCCTCCAAGTACACAGCGATGGCTGTGAACTTTATGAACTTGCCTTCGATTTCCAATCCTCTCACCCCTGGCTCACAATAGCACCCAAGTCAACACTACCGATGGATGATTTTCACTGATCGACCCCCAAAAAAGGATACAATCTTATTGAAAGTTGTTCAAAGAGGAATGTGCATATATAAAGAACCTGCGCCACCGAGGAATAGAGTTTTGGTGGAGGCCGGAGGCTTCGCCGTCGGCGGGAATGTGGCAGCCTCCAGTTGAATTTTGGCGACGGGCGGTGATAGGGCCATTCCCTTTTGCTTTGCTTTGCTGACTATTACAAATATTGAAGTACAGGGGATAACTGGTAAGTGGCTTTTATAGGGAACCGGCAAGTCTGAAAACGCTGACGGTAACAGTCAGTCGGCATGTATGTATGGCAACGAAACGTCCAAGGTAGATACTTCTTACATAGATGCGCCCGCGTGTCTAGGAGTAATTATTTAATCGGGAGATTGAGTAAGTTATCTTGTTAAGTGGGTAGATTAAAAACAAAAGCCGATTATGTGTATGTCTAAATGCGTATTACAATCACATGTGTTTGTGTTTGATTCTTTGAATTGAAAAGGTCTGCGTGGTGACTTCTAAATGTTAGAAGACTTCTATTCTAATTAGGTTAGTATTATACTCATAGGATTCACAGGTTTATCCAATTTATTAAGAAATTTATTTTTGCTTGTCTTTTGTTTTCTAAATCTATAGTTTTGATCGCACAAAGTCAATCAAATCATCAATCAAAAATCAAATAAATGAGGAATCATCATGAAATAACTGCATTAACATATACCCAATATTTATTTAAGAGATCTAAGGCAAGAAGATCATCCGCAAACATTACTTTAGGCTCAATATGGCATAGGACAAATAACCAAAAATTAAATCAAGTTCTAAATAATTAAAAAATGAAAACTAAACTTTATTGTTGCATTCCAATCGTCATTGAATTTATAATCAAAATTTTAATCATCAATATAATTATAATCAATTTTAAACACTAATCTTAAAAAATTATTAGGGTGAAAAAACTGAGATTGAGAAATCCAATGGAAAGAAATAGCAAAATAATAATAATATAAGCAAAGGATGATGGTTGTGTTTTTATAATTTTAATCTAGTTTTAGATCAATTGCTATGTAACCCTCTGTGCTTGCCCCTAGATTTCTAAGTTTTAAAATTTCTATTGTTGCTTGAGCAGGTAATCCTAAATTCATGGCTTCAGAGCTCTATGAGGAAGAGAACAATGGACTTGTCCACATCTATTCTTGATTAGACGGTGAATGCAAAAATCAAGCTCGGGAAGTTTAAGGCCGTCTTACCCTTGAAAACTAAAAGATAAAAGGAGAAAGAAATATATACATAAGCTTGTATGACGCTATATATACTAAAACTTATTTTAAGATTTTTTTTTCTCTCCAATAGTTCATTTTTCCGTTAAGCTCATATATATTTTTAATGCTTGTATATAGTTTGTAAATTTTCAATTTAGAAGACTTCTATTTTAATTAGATTATATCATCTTAAGACTATGTTAATTTTAAAACACTAACATAATTTAATTCATAAAAAGAAAAATCTTAATTAGTTGTGTAGAATTCTACTTAACGGATTATTCAGTTTAGTTTAGTTCAATGGTGTTTCACATTATTTTGAATTTTTACAGAATTAAGATTTAAATTCTATAAATATTAGAATATATGTTTTTCTTAAAACATTCTTATATTATCTAGTATAAATTATAATTAAAAATCTAAATTATAATCATTAAAATATCTCTTATAGCGATACAAGTGCATTTAGTCAAAATATTTTTATTTATTTACAAGATGAAAATAATCCTAATTATATATAGACAAATCACAGAGGATATGAACGCCCTTGAAATTCTAGTCCTAGTCTACTAGAGGCCCAAACTTCAATTCATTGACCGTGAAGTAGAATTTTATCCCTAACTTCAATTCTCCGGTAAAATGAATGCAACGAGCAATTGATCATGAGCCTGACATTTTTTCTGTAGAGTCCCACTTAATAAATGTTGCGCACCTGCGCCCACAGAGTAGCACCATCACACAAGTTTTGGTAAGAGTCACTTATAGTCTAGCAATAAGAAGGAAGTTCGTCTGTTTTCAGGATAAAGGCCTTTGTTTTGAGTTTGTGCTTGGATGTTAGTGAGCTTATTCATACGTTTATAGTCTTCCAAATTTGTTTACCTATTTTTGTTACCAAAAATAAGAAGAAGAGGGGTGGGCTATGTATGGATGGTAATCATCGTATTCCATAGTACCTCTACTTCCTTAGCATTACAGAAGAAAAAAAATAGTTGATTACATAGAAACGTATGAATGGATATGATGAAGACATATAATTAATTTAATAACATTTAACGATTTATTTATTTTTTATTTTTTAAAATTTAATATACTTTTTACGATCTAATTGTACATATCACTGTATTCTACCACGCTTTCTCCCGTACTTGTTCAATTAGATTTTCTAACAAAAAAAAAAAAAAACAGTTGTCGCATGTTTCGAATGATGTCACCACCTTATCATGCTTAAAAATTTAACCGTTTATTTTTAAGAAAAACATTTAGTAAAATTTTTTTAAACAAAATTAAAATGATATAATATGAAGGTGATATATATCATTGTACGGCTAAAACTTATAAAAAATAAATAAATTATTAGATATATTATTATTTTAATATTACTTAAGATTAAATTATAGTGTAAAAATGTCATAATTTAATCATATAAAAAGGTGTAAGATTGAGAATAAGAAGTGTACTATTAATAACTCACTATGCGATGTATTTTCTAATAAATTTTCTCTTAAAAAAATGAAATAAACATACAAGAAATCTAAAAAGTGAAAACAAGTTCTCTCTCTTCCCTCTTTGTCTCCCACGTCTCCTTCTGCTCTACTCGGCCGAGCAAGTTCGTCTGCTCGCACTATGGCTGGACTTGGTTATTGGTGGCCTTGGCCATTTCCATATGGCCACATCTGAAGAGAGCCGAAAGAGTGAAAAATATAAGGGAAAAACAAAGAAAAGGAATCTCATGGTTGCGAATCATTTCCACGTTAACAAAAAGGTTAGCTGGCCTACAATATTAGATTCCACCTTCTAAATCTATCCACGCTAATAAGTACTAGGAAAAAGTTTGGGAGCATGAGATGAGTGTCCCGAATTTTGTCTTGAAATATTTAAAAAAGGTAATTAATTGTCAACTTTTTATAACTGTTATGATAAAAAAAAATAACAAAACATATAATGATAGTGTTTGAAAAAGGTAATTAAATATCAATTTTTTATAACTGTCATAATAAAAAGAGTAATAAGAAATAAAACGATAATTTATGTTTCAATCTTTTGTTACTCTTTTTATCATAACAGTTATCAAAATTTGACAATTGATTACTCTTTTCAACATATTAAGACAAAATCTCGGGATAGATCCACGAGGCTCCCTAACCAAGCTCTAAGTAATAAGTGACTCCACGAACAAGTCACACCTTCTCGTTTCATCTTCCGCATGACATGGACATGGAATTGAACGGGCCGAGGGGCCTGCTTCATTGTAATTTTATTATTGATCTCGCAAAATGGAGACAAAAACAAAATGTAGCATATCATTTCTCATATTGGATTTTGCCAATCTGGCCACAAGATAGATTGCTGAAGTCATGCTTGACAACAAGAAACCATCATCAAATGAAAGTCAAGACTCAACATCAAGCAATTGGTGAAACCAATAAATAAGTTATTGAGGTGTGAGCTTGGCATTGGGTACCCTTTTTCTCACTTTGATATATTGTCCATTTGTCACTACAGATTTTCTTTTGAAAATTTAAAAAAAAAATATTTAAGAAATAGAATGTCACAAATCTCTTGAATTTTTTGCCACAACCATTTTAGTTAACATTAGCGGATTGAATTCATATAAAAATTTCTCAAATTATTGCTGTTAAATTCCTTTGATCATAAATAGCATTGGCATAATATTATACAATCTTAACTAATAAATCTCAGAAGTAAATTTTTTTTTTTAAATTAAAAGACTTATTAAACTATGAGTTAAATGATGAAAATAGTCCACTTTTTCCATAAATTTCACTTCATTCCTTCACAAAATTTCAACTTTGGGTTGTCCTCCTTGAAAGACTCTCATAAGTAAATTTATAGAAGGAAAATACATATGTAGTCAATTAGATTTTTATTTATTTATTTATAAGATAAATATAATCCTACTCATATAGACAAAAGATGTGGATGCACCTGAAATTTTAGTCCTAGAGGCCTAACCTTTAATTCATTGACCGTGAGGTAGAATTTCATTAACTTCAATTCTCGAGTAAAATGAATTCAACTTACAAGAAGCAATTAATTATGGATTAAAAGTACCCGAACCAATTTTGTTAATTATATATATAAGCACTTCAAGATAAGTACCCAAATATCTAACTCATTCCACACTAGCCACAGAAGAAGAAATTGGACCTTTCCTCCATCGCCAAAACCAGCTTGCTGCAATAGACTATGTCATAGCAGTTGAGAGGGATGTCTTCGTGACTTCGTCTAGACATACGATGGCAATATGGCCCCCAAGGCAGTCGCAGGCCATAGAAAATTCGATGGATTCCGAAAAACAGTAATTCCCGACAAGTATAACTGTTCGGAGTGTAAAATTTCGAATTCAGCCAGTTTATGGGCATACAAAGGATAGGCTAGGGAAAAAAATAAATTTTTGAATTTCTTTTCAAAAAATTAAGATTTAGTGTAATACTTATTATATTTAGATTAAAACTAATTATATTTAGGATTTATTTTTTTTAAAAGAAAAAAAAAGAAAGAGAGAGAGAATTTGAATAGTGTATGCCAAATTTGTTTGCCTATTTAATGAAATCCCTTCAAATTTAAGATTTATATTTTGAAATAATACTAATTATGATTAAATTTAATTTTAGAAAAACTTATACTAAAATAATACATGTGCCCTCACATTTTATTTGCGGACTCTCAATTAATAAATGTTGCATGTAGAGGGTAGTATTCTTAGAGAAGTTTTGGTAAGATTATGAACCACTTGTAATCTACCGATGACGAGGAAACACAGTCATTTTAAAGGTAAAAGTCTTATGTTTGAGCTTTTGTTGAGATGTTCAGTGAAATTAATCTTAATTTCATGGAGCATATATTTTTTATGGACGTAATGCTTATTGATAAGACTACCTAGTATGATATCTATTATCTTATTTTTGTTAAAATATAAATAAAAGAGGAGTAGGTATAAATGGTGGACCCATGAGCGGTTTCTAAATGGATACCACTGGAATGTAGGATACAGTTATAGCAATTGAAAATTTCTGCCGCTAAGGGTAGATCCAAAGTAATTTTTAAGACGAGGTAAATCTGGTATGTATAATTATAATAATAAAATTAATTTATATAATAAAAAAATTACATTAATTATTATATCTGGTAAGTTTTAGTATTTTAAAATTATCTTTTTTATTTTTTTACGATAAAATATTTTTTATATAAATATTAGTTTAATTATTTAGTTATTTATTTTTTATTTGATTGTGCAATAAATTTGTTATGATGTTTATTGTAATAAAAATAATTTTTTGCAAAACTATTATAAAGGATAAAATTAATGTCATTTTTATAATTAAAATACACGTTTAGATATATAATGTATGTCTAGATATTTTTCCTCTTTTAATGTCCATTAGTAATAATTGTCTCATTAAAAGATTAAATATTTATCAGAAGATTGTATGAAAAAAAATTATTCAAATAATTTTGAGAGTACATGAAATGAAATAGAAAAGACAACTCAGAGTACAAGACTTTCATATTCAATAAAATTAAATTTCAAAAAATTAAATTATAAATATTGATGCTCAAAAAGATGCATTCGAAAGAAAATAAAAAATAGTTTTAAAAAAAAAAGAAAGAAAGGTACACCTAATGTTATCAAACCCGGACCGGACCGGCCGGTCCGATCGGTCCGACCGGTAATCGGTCTTAGGTCCGGTCCGGGCTAAGCTATAAAATAGGAGGAAGCCGGACCGGGGAAAAATCGGTCGACCCGCCGGTTCATCCGGTGACCCAGTGAACCGGTACTGGGTCGACCGGGTTTCCCGGTTTGGTAAAAAAATTAAAAAAAAAAAGAAAATAAGAAACGATGACGTTTTGGACTGTGAGAAGCTTTACCATCCGTTCAAAAGAATCAAAACCTAATCGTCTTCTACTCTTCTGTCTGCAAGTTCCTTATTTTGCTGCCGCCATCGCTCTTTGCAGTGTTGGCCCGTCATGTTGTCTGTCGTCTTCTAGCTGCCACTGCAATTTTTATTCCTCCTCTACCCAAAAGCCCAGAAATTTCCATTGTTTAGCTCTGTTTTATCTCTCTTTCTCTCTCATTTGGCCCTCTCTACGGAATCTGGCGGAGCCAACTACAAGCTTACAAATCTCTGTCTTCCAAGTAAGTAATACAAAAATTCTGATTTTCTTCTTGCCCTCTTCTAATTTGGTTGATTAACTGCAGTGCTACAGTTACAGTATGCCTTATGCCTTTTTTTTTTTTTTTGATCTGAATGCCCTCTTCTAATTTTCTTCTTGCCCTCTTCTAATTTGGTTTTCGGTGTTTTGCACAAGAGTAAATAACTTAAACTGATGGTCATTGTCTTTCATATATAGAAATTTTGAACATTTATGGGATTGTAATAGAGATTAAAATGAAAGAGGGGTATGATTGAGATTGAGTAATTGAATTATCATTTGTTTGGATGATTTAAATTTAGATGCAATCAGAGGAATATTGAAAGGGAGTTATTGCTGCATGAAGCAGAAAGCTTCTGTATTCACATTGGCAAGCCGTGTCTTGTTATTTGAGACGAGGAATTTCCTTGAAAGTTTTTAAAACGATGTTTCCATGGTTACATGATATGTAGTTTGATTTGTACGATCCACCAGTTAATTTCCTGAAGCAGATACACTAACTAATGCATATTGCTCGAAAATAAGGGGAATTCCTCGAACTTTATCTTTTTTGTTTATCTGGCCCTGTGGTACACACACAATTTTATCATCTTTGATGGTGTTTTGCAGCTTCATCTCTGTTGCAACACTCATTTTGTGCACTCTGCTGCACTCATTTTCTGCATAAACTCCTCTGCTGCACTTCATACATTTCTGCAGCAATTTCCAGCTTTTGAACTGGTTTGAAACTCTTCCTTTAGGCCAAAATCTGGTTTTAAAATGCTCATTTTCTGCAGTTCTCTTCTTATTCTGACTATCATATCTGCAGCTCTCATTTTCTGCTGCACTTAACTTTCTGCTATACTATCAACTGATTTTCTGCTCCATTTTCAAAAATCTGCTCTGCATTTTAAAATTTCTGCACTATCAAATGCTGCAATCTGCATCTCTGCAATTCTTTATACTGCACTTTTAGAACTTCTACTGCAACTTCTGCAGTGTTACTACTTCAAACTGTTACTGCAATATTTCTGTTTAGCAGTTCTACATTTCTGCTTTATGATTCTGCACTTCTACTGCACTAAAATTTACTGCAATTTTTCTGTTTTTTAGCAAATTCTAGTTTCTGGACTGGTTTTCTGCAAATACACTATAGGATAGTTTTTTATATTATAGTTCAAAAAATTGGTTCTACCAGTTCACTTTTCGGTTCAACCGGTTGAACCGGTTCAACCGGTTGAACCGGTTCAATCTTGAACCACTAATCTTTTCGGTTCGATGGTCGGTCCGGTTTTGACAATCTTGGATATACCAACATAACAAAATTTCAAAAAGAAAAAAAAAAAAAAAGGAGAATTGTGGAGCAAATTCAACGTCGAAAGGGAACTAAGGCGCGGGTTGAGCCGCAAGGGGGGGGGGGGGTGGCGCGGGCAAAGAGTCCCCGCCATTGGGGAATCAATGGCTTTGAAGTAGAAATTGATAAGCGTTACTAATAAAAAAAACAGTCAGTGGATCCGTCCCTATTTGCCGCACTATCGTATCCTATGTAGTACATCTACTTTCTTAGACAAAAGGCTATGGCACATCTCCAATGTAGCATGATGCATTATAATAATTAAAAATTTAGATATTTATTTTTAAGATATTATAA
The DNA here is from genome assembly GCA_037832335.1 of Carallia pectinifolia. Taxonomy (NCBI): domain Eukaryota; kingdom Viridiplantae; phylum Streptophyta; class Magnoliopsida; order Malpighiales; family Rhizophoraceae; genus Carallia; species Carallia pectinifolia. The sequence goes on along the minus strand of CM075448.1, from coordinate 14,987,257 downwards.
TTTAATTTTAGTAAAAAAGTGCGAAATGTAAATAGGAATAAGTGATTAATAAGTCTTAAATCTTTTAAAATTTTTACAATTGTGTCGTATTTTTTTTTTATAATTTTCAAATCAATTTTAAACCTTTAATTTTCATTCTATATGAGTCATGTTTTAGACATGAACTAGTCAAATTGGTGAAAGCGTAGATTGATCTAACAGAAATTGCATCAAAAAATCTAAATATATACCAAAAATACATAAATATGTTTGTGTATATGTTAACTGAATTTCTCTTCAAAATAAGTCCCATTTCAGGTTTGTTGATAGATATGGTTTGTCACGTCATTGGGCACTTGGCCCAGGCCTAGCATAGCGGCCCAGCAAGGGTTTGCCAATAGCTCACAGGGACTTTTCGGCAGCTCTCTAGGCAACTCATCAAGAGCTCGCCCAAAGGAGCTTGCCAGGAAGCTTGCGGTCTGCACCCAAGCATTCGTGCCCTCGAATTGACCTACTGATAGACATTGTCACATTTATCACAAATGGAGCTATAGCCTTTTCAAATATCAGATTACTGTCAACACACAGGTAAGTATAAGACTCGGAGAAGCACACTAGAAATAGGGACTACCGGAGAGACCTCTAATAACCTTTTGGACCCCAAACTAAATCTCTAAGGGAACATCCATTAGGCAATTTCTTTCTCTCTATTTTAAGTCTCCATCACAAAAACACATTCTCGTAAGCAGCTCCCTCTAAGCATGATAGGTATGCCACTTAAGACCTACAAATGTTGCTTATCTAACAAACTACATGAGGTTTAGTTTTCAGAACTTCCTCCTATTAAAAAAGCCTGAAGTCCTTGAGTTGATTCATGTTGATATATGTAATACTGCTGAAAAGAATTATGATGGTGCTTCTTATTTTGTAACATTAGTTGATGACCACTCTGGACGAGTTTGGATTTTCTTGTTGCAAAAAAAAGATTGGTCATTTGAAGTGTTTAAGGAATACATGTTAGTGTTGATAGAAAAACTAGAAAGAAGTTGAAGAGCATTGAAGCCAATAATAGTGATGAGTATGGTATTGTTTGAGCAGTATTGCAGAACCCATGGTATAACGTTTGAGAAGACACCTATCAAGCACAACAGAATGTTGTAGCAGAAAGAATAAACAAAACAATATGTAAGAAGATTGATTCTATACTTTCTCATGCAAAATTACACAAGGTATTTTAGGTGAAGCAGTGATGATTGTGGTTGATCTCATCAATCTTTCTCCGTCCAACCTATTAGATGGTGAAGTTCCTAATAAGATTTGGTTTGGGAAAGATATTTCTTATGATCACTTGAAGGTGTTTGATTGCAGGAACTTGTATAGGCTCCTAAAAGTGAGAATTTAAATCTTGACATTGAAGAAAGGTAATATATCTTCTTGAGACATACAGAAGACGACTATGGGTACAAATTTTGGGATCCCAAGAACAAGAATGTCCTGAAAGCAAAAAAAGCAGTTTTCTTTGAAGACTAGGTCATTGAAGATTTTGAGAAATCAAAAAATCCCAAGTCTATCAATGGTGAAAATGCTAGTTTGGGTTCAGTTTCCATTATTCTTCTACTCGTAGTGCATATTGATCACGATGGAGCTATTCAGGAAGAACATTATGATGTAATTATTCTTATAGTTGACGATGTCAGACTCGTTGAAGAAGCCATCAGAAAGCTAACTATAGAGCCCCAATTGAAAAGATCCACCAAGCAAAGTCAACTTTCCAAAAACTACTCATAAGACTAGTATGTATTACTTAAGAGCGGGGTAGAGTCAGAAATAACATATGCAGCCATGACATAAGAACACAGTTCTGTTTAATTAAATGCCATGGAAGAGGGATTGAAATCCTTGTATAAGAACCACAATAAATTTGCAAAGCTACTGCAGGGTAAAGAAATGAAGCTACCAGACGGTAGAGGTACTTATGAATACAAACATGTTGGAGTGAAGTCAAATGAAGTAAGTTTACAGTCAAGGTCCACAAAAAAGCTGATTGTAAATGCGTTTCAACGGGATAAGTTAACAATCAGGTGAGTAATTATTAAATTGTCGCAAATAAGGCCAGTAAGAAAAAAATTCGTTGAAATAGAATCAGAAACGTTTCAAATCGTCCAAAATCAAGGCTTTTGTCTCCTAAGCCGTTATTTGCTAACGTGGAATCCGACGTAGTCATTGATCTGTCAGATGAAACGAACTTGTCAACAACTTATGGCTACGTGTACAATACTAACGTGGTGGTCCATAGTCACGTTAGCAACTTTGAGGATAAAAATGAAAAAAGTTTTAAAAATTCTATAAATTCAAAAGTAAATTTAAAATTTATGTAATTCATAAAATTCAATATCAAATTCTAGAAAAAAACTATAAAAATCTTAAAATTTAAAGTAAAAGTTTTAACTTCAAATAAATGTCAAAATATTGTAAGAAAATTCAAAAACTGTTTTAAAAAATATAAGAATTTAAGAGAAAATGCAAAACATTTTAAATTTTCTTAAAAGTAAAAAACATCTAAAAATCTTAAAAACCACATATATTATATATATATATACACTAAAAAAAAAAAAAAACGTACCACCTTCACCGCCATTTCCCCTTGCCACCACCGTCACCACCACCACTTCTGAGCCGTCACCAGCACAAACACCTCCATCAACATCACAACTACAACAAGAAGAAGCTCCGCCACAGTTATCTTAACTTTCCACCTCCACTCCTCCAGCCTTAGCCTCATCACGACGTTAGCCTAGACCTCCATCAAACCCTATTGGCGGCTCCTTCCTTATCCATCTGCCTCGTCTCCTATTTCTGCGTCGCAACAAAACGGCATTGCTTGAAATTTATCTGATGGCATCAAATCGATCAAATGATTATAAATCTCAATCTTGCAATTTCCTTTGCTTTAAGAGGCATTAGATGATCAAACACATAAAAAATCTTATTCAAACAGTAACTAAGATTCAGTGCAAGACAGTAGAGAAACATGAAGTAAGAGAAAAACGAGGTAAAAGGATCATAGGAGAAAACTAGCGGGCCGGCTGGGCCAAGGAAGCCGAAGAATGGTGATGTTTCTTCACTGTTAAAGCCAGAAGACATGTTTGATCCCGGATTCGGTGATGATGCCATCGAGGATCTGAGATTGTAGAAAGTTCTGGTGGTTCGACCTTGCAGAAAATACATTTTGCCATTTTATGTATTTTAAAAAAAAAAATTATGTTTTTAAAGATTTTTAGATATCTTTTGATTTTCAGAATTTTTCATATAATCAAAATTATTTCAATTGTCTTTAAATTTTAAGCAAACTTAAAAACTTTTTTCGGTTTTGGATTTTCTTGAAATATTTTAAGATTTATTTTGAAGTTAAAAATTTTATTTTAAATTTACAGATTTTTAGAGAATTTTCTAAAATTTTATACTGAATTTTATGAATCAAATAAATTTTTAAATTTATTCTCGAATTTTTAGGATTTTTGCAAAGTTTTTTTTTTAATTTTTTCTCAAAATTACTAATTTGACTATAAACCGTTCTGTTGACACTGTACACGTAGGCATTCGAGAGACAAAAAATCTGATTTTTATATGATTTGAAACGCTTCTAACCTTTATTTGGTCGGTTTCCTTCTACAAACTTTATTTGTGTCAAATCGAAGATAGATATTGACCTCATTGTAAACTTATTTCAGATTTCAACTTTATGAGTTGGTTGCCTCGAAATGAGTCTGTTGGTAGCATAGCTCAAGCGGGAGTGTCAGTGAATCTCTTCACATAGTGGGGCGGGACAACCCTTCCATGTACAAGTCTGTTTTTTTTTATTTTTTTATGATAAAAAAATCTGTTCTGGCAAAAAAAAATTAATAAATAAAATAAATATATCGATTTATAAGTTAAAATCGGAGTAATCTCTGTTTAGCCTGTCTCACTCAACCCTACTAAAAAAAAAGAGATTAACTACCGAAATACTATTAAATCTAATGAATTTTTTCTAAATTAATCATATCAATTGTTGAATTTAAAATTAGTATCACAGAGCATTAGAAGAACATTGTTGCTACACACAGTCACTAAAACTTAAACTTAAACCAGATATAAAAATGATATGCCAAATTTATTATTAAATTATTATTCTGAGTAATTTTTATACACTAAGTCCAAATAAATAATAAGGGCTAAGACGCAGGAAGGGTAAAAAAAAAAAAGATCAGCCTGGTTTATTAAACCAAAAGGACGCATCGGTTTGCGTGCGGCAATTTGCAAAGAAAGAAATGCATAATAGAGTAAAAAAAAAAAAAACAAAAAGAAACAGCAAAAAAAGAGAGGCAAGAGAAAAAGAAAAGAGTTTGAAATAGTCGTTGATTAGATGTTTGTGTGCACTTTTGAATTTCTGCTCTCCTGCAGTTTCAATATTTTGCACGAGCCTTAGTTTGATTAGTCTATTGATGTATTTATTTCTCTTTAAAGAGCTTGTTTATGAGATTTTTTTTTTTTTTGTAATTTTTAGTCACCAACGAGATCGTTATCAGCTAAGAATTATTTATTTTTAAAAAACACATTATTGTGATTGCAAATAAATTATTTGGAGAGAAACTCAATTGTAATCTCATTATTATTAACAGTGAAAATTTTGCCGAACTTTAGCCCATGATTTTTACCCCACGCTAGAATTTTTCATGTAAATTTTGGTCTTACTGTTATTTTTTTTATTAGGTTTCCATATATATATATTTGATTGCACAAAAAGAGAGAAAAATATGTTTGTGTGAACTGTCCGCTGCAGTCTCTCTCAAAAGAAAAAAAAAAAAAAAACGGAGAGAGAAATCAAGCATGGAGTGAAGGACCAAGAGCTGCCGGCGTCGAACGGCTCATGACAATGAAGAAGGAGAAGGAGAGAAGATGTTCAGGATGGCGACATTTAGAAGAAGAAGACTTGAAATTGGATTTAAGATTAGGTTTAGGAAGTTTTTATATTTTCCTTTAAAAAAAGAAAAAAAGAGAGAAATATGTATAGGCATAAAACAATGCCGTTTTATGCTAGAAATTTTCAATATGTTGAAAATTAATATGATATTTTATTTTTGATACTTTTTTATTTTACTTTTTTTAATAAAATTAATTTATAATCTAATAACACACAAATATTATTTTTATTTTTTATTTAAGTAAACCCCACTATTATATAGTATAAGATTATGAGTAAATTATACTCACTTTAAAAAAAATCAATTTAGAAATCCCCTCTGTTTTTTAGATACTATAACCTAAAATCTAAATTTTTAAAACATCGTACATAGTAGGATTTTTGTATATCAAACAAAAAGTTTGTTTCAAGATTTGCCACATTCTTCCAAAAATAATACAAATTCGAAAATTTATAAACCTTCAAAATTCTTCTCAAATTTCTTTTTTTTAAGACCTTCCAACTTTTGCAAAAAATAAGATAAGATAAAAAAAAATTTAAATTTTAGAACATATGAATGCTTCCTTTTCCTTCAATGAATTTTCCAAAAGCCAATTTTTTATTTTCTCTCTCAATTTTTCAAACCAAAATTTAAAACTCACGATCTCTTTCCAATTAAAATTTTGAACACTAAAAATTCCTCACCTCATTTCTTTTATATATTAAAATTTGCAAATAGAAAGTCTCAAACCTCATAAGTTTTTCAAGTTTCAAGAAAAAAGAAAGAAGAAATACAAAATTCCAAATTTGAAGGAAGAATTTTGTTCCTCACGTCTATATAGAGGGGTCAAATGGTCCTTGGAACGGGTTTGAGTTGAATTACTTCGGATTCGAGTCATTTGAAATATGATTAATTATGAGTTATGTTATTTTTAAGTCATTTAAGGTGGGGTCTCTTTGGATTCGAGTTGGGTATTGGTTAACCTACCCACGTTATTAAAATTATGATATGACATTTTTTATAAAAAATTTTGAAAATTTAAAAAAATTAGAAAATTTTGTGAAAAATTTTTAAAAATCAAAGAAAATCATAAAATCAAAAATAATTCAAGAAGATTTTTTTAATATATTTTAAAAACTCAAAATAAAATTTGAAAATTCATAAAAAAATCTCAAAATATTTTGAAAGGAATTTATAATTAAAATTTATATTAAAAATAATAGAATATATACTTTTTGTAACACAAAATATATGATTCATATACTACAATCTTTTTATTTATTTTTTTGTTTTCTTAAGAAAATTTTTTTTGAATTATTTAAGTTATTCAGGTCGGGTTCGGATTTGATTCAAAATTTTTAAGTCACTTCGGTTTCGGTCACTTTGGATCAAGCCATTTTCTGGTCAAGTTCAAGTCATGTTGTTTTCAAGCAAATTCGGATCAATTAATCAGGTCGAATCAAATTTTGACACACACACACACACACATATATATATATATATATATATATATATATAATTCTATAAGAAGAGTATTCTTTTCATTATTATTTGCATCGAGTTGCAGTTGGCTCCAGCCTCCACGAAGGCAAAAATAGTTTAAATCATGCAACACAACTAGTACTGATATCTCTTCTAGTAAGTTTAGTACAAACTATGTATGGAACAAATTTTTGTAGATATGGCAGAAAGCCTAATCATCTGATTGCCCATTGCCATAAAGGACAGAGTAATCCGTAGCTGCCTGAATTGCCAAAAAAAAAACTACAAATTCCCATTCACCATCGAAAGATTTAAACTTCTTTTGCTTATTAGTTTATTTTCACACGAAGCATCTGCAAAGATGCAATTCTCAACAAACATGCCAAAGGAGAAGGCGGAAGACACCAGATAACAGGAGGGGAAAATTCAGAAGGCCACGAAGCAAGCCTCAAAACAAAACAAAAGAAAGAGCACAACGCCTTGATTCACAGCAGCCACCGAAGCTCAAAGACATGTCTCCTAAATCTTTAATTGACTTGTTCATAGCCTGGTTTTGTTATGCCATCGTTGGCATACTTTCTCTCGAAAATCTCAGCAAACCGGGAAGCCAAACTCTGCTTTGCCTCGGGAGAAACACCATGCTTGCCAATAATTGAATCCAATACAGCTTCTGAGAGTAATTTGTTATCTATCAAAGGGGCATTAATCCGTCCTTCGAGAAGCAAATCTGTAAAAGGAAGAAAATGTGTGGAATGTGGTCAAATTTATGTATGGTGTGCGCTGGCCCTGCCACAAATTGTCCAATAATTATGATTCTGGTTAAGTTTGGCAGGGTATTTTATACATTCGATGTAACAATAGAACGCTTTATACAAGCGGATAATACCAACATATGTCTCTCCAAAAAAAGAAAAAAAAAAAATCTTTTAATGCTCAAAACATTTTTCAATTACCGCTAAGGATCCATGTGGTAATTGAGTGAACAGAATAGAAGAGCCAGGAGGGAAATTTTCCTCCTTGAAGACTTCTCGGAATTTCTCAACGGCTTTGACCTCTGCATCAGTATATAGTCCAACAGATTTCCAAATCGCAACGCAATTCTCCGCAACTTTCTCCGAGTACTGCCGTCAACAGCAAGATCATTGTCACCCGTATGAATTTCTCGAAGGGACCTTCAAGTATATAACCAAATATAACGATTAGATTTCATCACGATTACGCATGAACGGAAATCGCCATACCAAAGAAATTAAACTTGAGAATTTTTGGGTCAATTTCTTTCTGCTGTCAACTTGAGGCAAATGGCTATACTTGTTTTTTTTTTTTTTTTTTGACTCTATTATATGACCAAACAATTTTTTCCTACTGTATCTATACGCATTTTTTGTGTGCAACTATAAGTATTTTTTGTGCAACCATAAATAAAAAATGTACAACAAAAAAATTATAATACTTTTTGTATCACTTTTTATCATTGTAGTTGCACAAAATACCTTATGGTTGCACAAAAAAATTGAGTGTGAAAATAGTAGGGAAAAATTATTTAACTATAAACTTTTTTTTTTTTTTTTTTTGGGTAAACAATAGCTATAAATTATTACAACCTACAACAAAAAAAAAGCCACACAAAGAAATATTGTTTCGGGCTTTCTCACCAAACTTTTTTCTTGTTGCAAAAAAGGGCCTGTATAAGCCACTGCAGTTGTCTAACTCGCTAATTACAGCAACCAAATCAAAACTCACGAATCATAGAAAGTACAACTAGTTACGCTCAATTTTCTTGATTGTCCCTTAAAAGCCAACCTTTGGCAGGAAAAGGGCCTGGACCTTCTGTACAGATAAATTTTCACACAAAATTAGCTTTTGGGTCTCCTATAGCAATAAGAATATAGCAATAAGAATGCACACACTTGTCTTTAAAAAAAGAATTCAGCAGGTAAGTTCAAAATTTTTATTATAAAGGTCTTAAATTCAAATTCTGAGATGATAGCATAAGGGTTTATGAAAAGAAAAAATTACTTATATTATATAGTTCACGGCCAAGAAGTCTTTTAATGGGAAAAAAAAAAAAAGCACACACTTGCTGCTGAAGGGGTCTTGCGTGATTTCAAAGGAATTTGGTTGGGCGGCTTCCTTCTGAATATAGGTACTTGCTCATCGTTCATGGTAGAGCTTTGGAGAATTTTTTCAGGTTTAAAATTGACCTAGCAATTCAATGTTCCCAAGCTATGGCTAGAAGTAGATTCCAAGGGGGCTATGGAGGCCATCAGGAAGGGAGTACCGCCCGCTCACCCAGCAGCCACTTTGGTGCAGAACTGTCATGATTTCCTTCAGAGAGAGTGGACTGTGAAATTAACTCACAGGTACAGAAAAGGTAATTAAGTGGCGGATGCATTAGCAGCTTATACTAGATCAATGCCATTGGGTCTTCATTTGTTGTCCAAGCCTTCGGCGACGTGCATAACTTTATTGGGCCAGGATCATTTTGGGTTCATTAGTCCCAGAAAAGACTCTCGTATAGAGGCAATCCTTCCTCCCAGGTTTATTAGATACTGACCCAATTATTTTATTTTGTGCAACAAAAAAAAAAAAAAAAAAAAAAGAACACTTAGAAGGTGGAGCACCTTAGACTTTTATGAAAACCTCTAGCATCCATACACTGCATCACGAACAGGATCTATGGTTCCTTATTGGATAGTTCACATATTTTCATTCACAACAGACCGGTGCGACTTGAAAAACACAGCATATACCAGTTGTAAAATCAATTCGTAGTTTGCTTGAAATTTACTGTAATAATATAGAGTAGCCAACAAACGGCCCAAATCCCGATAAAGACGGAGACATGAACATAAAAAAAAAAAAGGGAATTCGTCACCCGTAACGATGTCTCTGAAGAACTCCACGGAATTCATCAACTCCTGGGCACTCTGGCCCTTCCACTTAGCGGCAAGCGACGGCACGGCAGAGTCCTCCAAGTACACACCGATGGCCATGAACTTCATGAACTTGCCTTTGATTTCCAATCCTCTCACCCCTGGCTCACAATTGCACCCAAGTTAACACTACTGGTGGATGATTTTCACTGATGGACCCCAAAAAAAGATACAATCTTATTGAAAGTTATTCAACGAGGAATGTGCGTATATTAAGAATCTGTGCCACCGAGAAATAGAGTTTTGGTGGAGGCCGGAGGCTTCACCGTCGGCAGGAATGTGGCAGCCTCCAGTTGAATTTTGGTGACAGGCGTTGAGCAAGCCATTCCCTTTTGCTTTGCTTTGCCGACTATTACAAATTGAAGTATAGATGATAAGTGGCTTTTATAGGGAACCGAAACCAGAAACGCTAGCTGAGGGTACCGGTTGGTATGTATGTATGGCAACGAAAACGTCCAAGGAGTGGAGAGCCTTGTGGGCAGGAGATACTTGGATAGATGCGTCCGCTTGTCTATGGATTAAGCAAGCTACCTTGTTAAGTTCTGTAGATTAGAAACAAAAGCAGAAATCTACATGTCTATATGTGTAAAAATTTTTATATGTGCGATTGATTCTGTGCAAGTTTTTGAATTAAAAAGATCTATATTAATTGAAATTCAGTATTAAACCTGCACTATACACAACTTTATAAAATTTATTAAAAATTTTATATGTAAAAAAAATTTAAGAAAGAATTATAATCAAAAACATTAAAAATTTATAGACATACAATTTCGTTATTTAATAAATTTGCGCTTGACGTAAATTTATTATTAGTTATTTGATAAATTTTTTTTGTCATAATTTCTTTATTTAACTTTATCAGATCTTATTTGTATAAAATTATCAACTAAGGTAATAATCTGGATAATAAGTAATTTGGTGTGCCTATTCTTGTGTGGTCCAGATATTAGAGTTCTTTCACTGTAACCTGCTCAATGTCATCAAAGGAAATTATGGCGAGACTATTAGATTCCACCTTCTAAATCTATCCACGCTAATAAATATTGAGTGACTCCACGACCACGTCACACCTTCTCATGTCATCTTCCGCATGAAACGGACATCAAATTGAACGAGGGGCCTGTTTCATTGTAATTTTATTTTTGATCTCGCAAAATGAAGATACAATTTTTAGCATATTATTTCTCATATTGGATTTTGCCATCTGGCCACAGGATAGATGCTGAAGTCATGCTTGACAACAAGAAACCATCATCAAATGAAAATCAAGACTCAACATAAAGACGTTATTGAGTTGACAGCTTGAGTGGTAGGTTTCCTTTCTTCTCATTTTGATATATTGCCCATTTGTCGCCAAAGATTTTCCTTTGAAAAATAAAAAAAAATAATTCAGAAATAGCATGTCACAAATCTCTTATTTGCCACAATTTCTTTATTTAACATTAGTTGATTAAACTCATATAAAAATTTATAAAACTATTTCTACTCAATTCCTTTGATCATAACTAGCGCGTTAGCGTAAGATAATACCATCTTAAATAATAAATCTCATAAGTAAATTCTTTATATATATATATATATATAAAGACCTATTAAACTATGAGTTAAATAACGAAAATAATTTATTTTTTTTCATAAATTTCATACTATTTTTTCATAAAATTTAAATTTAAAAATTTTAAAATAAAAATCTAAGTTTAATTATTGGGTTGTCCTTGAGGGACCCTCATAAGTGAATTTATAGAAAGGAAATGCATAAGCAGAAAATTAAATTTTTAATTATTTATTTATTAGATAAAAATAATCCTAATTATATATAAACCAAAGATATGGATGCACCTGAAATTCTTGTCCTAAGGCCTAAACTTTAATTCATTGACCGTAAGGTAGAATTTCATTAACTTCAATTCTCGAGTAAAATGAATGCAATTTACAACGAGCAATTAATTATGGAACAAAGTATACGGACCGAACAAGCTCTCTCTCTCTCTCTCTCCTTTCCTCTATATACGTATAAGAAAGAATTAGTCTTTGGAGTGTAAAATTTGGAATTTAAGATTTATAATGTGTTTGGATTTATAAGAAAGTGTCGAGACTTAATCTCCAGTAGATGTCGTTATTCTAATGAGGGTCGTAAAGACTTGATTTTGGTTGAAATAGATTGATTCCACTAAGGGCTACGGGACTTGATTTTAGATAGACTGATTTAACTTCACTGAGGGCCGTAGGGGATTAATTTGACTCCGTTGAGTGCTACAGAGGAGCTTGATCTTAAACAGATTTTTAATATTTTAATATTTTAAATTTTTGCTCTAATAGATCGTACTTATTAACGATCAAAGAGTATACACCCAAAATATATTTGAAAATAAGTATATTTAATATTTTGGACTTTTAATCTGTAAGATCCACTTCAGTGGCGCGCAGAGAGAATATACCCAAAATATAAAACGAGTCGATGAGGAAAACTTTTAAAAAAGCTTTGCAATGCTTTTCTTTTTCTTTGGGGATAGCTCTCAAAACTCATTGATCTGCCTATTTATAGGCCTTGGAGAGGGGAAAATGCCAAAGTTTGACAACCAACTTTGGTCGACCTTTTTTTTTTTTTTTTCTTCTTCTTCTTCTTTTGTGTTGGCATTAACTTTAGACTTTCAAAATATTTTTTTTATATGTTTACAAATGCCCCCACTTCAAGGATTGGTGAGACGGAACCTTGAGACATATTTCAAACCAAGTCTTGAAGTCCTACTTGAAGTTTGAGATGTATTAGCAATCATTGAATTTTGAAGTCTTTAACTCTGAATAGTCAGTCTGATGTTGAGCTTTGATAGCTCACAAACGATATTTTATGGAATTTGAAATTCCATAATTTAGGTGAGAATGATTTAGTAGATAAAGAACTTGAATCTCCCCATAGAAAACGTCTAGTACCATGGAACCACAAAGCTAACTCATAAAGAGATGAGTCGTAATTATTATTTCTCTATATGTCGTGACGTAAGGAGAGTAGTTGAGACTTCTCTGTTCGTTGCCGCATTTGTGAGCCTATGAGAATGATCACAACTTTTCTGCATATTGTGATGGATGTGAACCAAGAAGGGTAGTTGGAACTTCATTGACCATGATGGCGTTAGAGATTAAGATTTGAGGATTTTTCGACTCTCTCCCTTTTTAACTTGTGTGTTTTCAGCTTCTTAATTAGAGAACTTCCTTAAAAAGAAAGTATAGGGACTAACCATCTTTTAATAGAAAAAAGAGCTGATAGGTAAGTTTCGTGATTTGAGAATGTAGGAAATATATACACAAAACAGTTGCCCCTTTTTTTCATTTTTATTTTTTATTTTTTACAAAAGTGAAAAAGAGCATATGCTGGATCAAGTAAGGTTCTTTTTCTCGTCTCTTTTTGCTATAAGAGACAAATGAGGCGGCGGTTGATGCGCGTTGGAAAAGTCAAGGTAGTATCGTAAAAGTAGTTGCATCTTATCTTTGTTGGCCAATCTCGCGAGACTTGAGGTGTAGTTCCAAGTCAATTGTGTTCTCATTTGGTGGGCTGGTGACGTCGGCACTACTAAAACTTTCCTGCTAATTGACGTCACTGAGGTGTACTTGCCGGAGCGGCTTCTTCCTAATGCAAAGTTTCCTTTCGGATTGAAGTATCTGTAAGGGATGAATCTCTGACTGAACCTTGAGGCTTTATATGATAGGGAATAAAACCTCCAGAACTAATATGTGTATTGCAGCATGCTGTAGTTTTAGTTGAAGTAATCTTGAGGGATCATTGCAGTGGTTGAGTTCAAACCTACTTCATTTGAGGACGAAGTCATACTAGTGAGATCCACTATGGGAACAACTGCAATTGTAGAAACAGATTGTGCTATAGAAACAACAGTTTTCTGTGTTACTCTCTCCCTATTTCTCTTGTTTAGAAACCAAAAATACACATTTTTTATTTCAACTACTCTGTACAACTACAGTCACGAAATAAGTTGGAAGAGTTATGATAAATTAGGAAAAGTACCTTCATTGTTGTGAAAGTACTCTTTCAAGATTTTTAGTTACATTGAACTTGATTGCCATCTAGTGCGTAGTGACCTATCATCTTCCTTGTCTTGAGATTCTACAACTGGTTCCATTTTTCTTACTGAAAGGATACAGAAACTTAACCTGCAGTGAGAACGAGTAAAAGTTTGAGACTGAAATAATGATTTAGACTCAAACACTCAATCGTTTTTATCCCTTTTGGTCGTTCAAAGTTTATACTCATGTGGGTCATCAGTTTTAGACTGGGTCCTAATTTTAGTTTTTGGGTCGTTCAAAATATATACTAATACAGACTAGGAGTTCTGGATTGGTTCCTAATTTTCTGGTGCCGTTCACAGTTCATACTCGTATGTGCCAAGAGTTTTAGGTTACTATTACCCTCTCACTTTTTATACTGATGCGGGCTAAGAGTTTGGTTTGTCGTTGTAGTTGTCGTCTTTTATACTCGTACAGTACAAGAGTCTACTTCAGTTGTTAGCCTTTTATACTCGTGAGAGGGAGTAGTCTGCTCTTATTGTTATTATCGTCTCGCCTTTTATACTCATGCGGGTTAGGAGTATACTTTTATTATTGTAGTTGTCACCTTTTATACTCATATAAGGTAGGAGTCTACTTTTGGTGTTGAACGTTTTACCTTTTATACTCATGAGGTGTAGGAGTCTATTTTTATTGTTGTTGTCGTATTATCTTTTATATTTGTGCGGCCAGGAGTTTGCTTTTGCTATGTTGAGCTGTTGCCTTTTATACTCGTGCGAGATAGAAGTTTACTTTTGTTTATGTGTTTTTCGTCTTTTATACTCGTGCAAAGTAGAAGTCTGAATTTGTTACTGAACTGTTTGCCTTTATACTCATGCGAGGCAGGAGTCTAGTTTTGTTGTTGAGTTGTTCGCCTTTAATACTTGCGCAAGGCAGGAATTTGATTTGTTGAACTATTTGCCTTTTATACTCGTGCGTGGCAGGAGTCTGAATTGTTGCTGAGTTGTTAACTTGAACTTTGAGTCAGGGTTCGATCTTTACCCCCAAATCTAAATTTGGACTTTGAGACAGAATTTAAATTTGAACTTTGAGCTCAAGTTTGAACTCGAGTTTGAATTTGAATTTTGAGGATTTGGACTTAGAACTAGGATTTGGTTTTAGGTTTTGAACTCGAGTTGATGATTTGGGCTTTGGATCAGAGTTTGAGCCCGAGTTTGGATTTGAGATTTGGGTTTTGAGACTTTGAGTTTGAGTCCAGATTTGGACTTTGAAAATATAGGTACAAATTACAGATAGGAATTTAAAATTTATGTGGGGTCGATTTCTATGTGATCTTTCGATTAATGGTCCTTTGTGATTTCGTTAAAAGTTAGGTAGACTTGATCTTGAACAAAAGAGATTGGTTCCACTGAGGGTTGAGGTTTGATCTCAGGTGGATGTCGTTACTTCAGTAAGGGTCGTAGAGACTTGATCTCGGTCGAAATAGTTTGATTATATTGAGAGTCATAGGGTTTGATCTCAAGTGGACTGATTTTGACTCTACTAAGGGTCGTAAGAATTTGATCTCAGGTGGATTCCACTGAGGACCACAAAGGTTTGATCTCATAAAGACTGGTTTGACTCCGTTGAGAGCTGTAGGGGGTTTTGATCTTAGACAGATTTTTAATAATTTAATATTTTAGATTTTTACTCTAATCGATTCTACTTATTGACGATCAGAAAATATGCACCCAAAATATATTTGAAAATAAGTATATTTAATATTTTAGACTTTTAATCTGGAAGATGACGCTTAGAGAGTATACGCCAAAAATATAAAAACAAGTCGAAGAAGAAAACTTTTTTACAAGCTTTGCAATGATTTCTTTCCTTCGGAGATGGCTCCCAAAGCTCATTGATCGGCCTATATATAGGCCTTGGAGAGGGGAAAATGCCAAAGTTTGGCAACCAACTTTGGTCGACCATGGACTCTTTTTTTTTTTTTTCTTTTTTTTCTTCTCCTTCTTCTTTTGGGTTGGCACCGACTTTAGACTTTCCAAATTTTTTTTTTTATATATGTTTACATTATCAGAGAAGTTTTGGTAAGATTATGAATCATTTGTGGTCTAATGATAGGGAGGAAACTCATCCATTTTTGAGGTAAACGTCTTATGTTTAAGTTTTTACTGAGATGTTTAGTGAAATTAATCTACATTTATAAAGCGTGCCCTTCTTATAGACGCAATGCCTATATACGATACTATATAGTGTGATCTCTATTTTCTTATTTTTGTAAAAAAAAAAAGTGGGTACGGGTGGTGGGCCACAAGCGGTTTCTAAATCCATACCATTGACATGTGGAATACAAGAATAACAATTGAAAAATTCCGCCATGCTATCGTATTCTTTAGTATGGTGGGCACTTCGTCGGTGCCTGTAAGGAGATGCTTATGAGGGTATATATTTGTAGAGGAGACAAGGGTTAGAGAGATTATCGATGGGATTAGGAGTCTGGAGTTGGATTGGTGTTTTGCTTAGGCGTGCATTTCTAACTTATATACCTATTAGAATATTCTGGCGATAGTCTAATGTTTAAAAAGACCTTGACTTCATACATGGTAGATGTGACAAAGGTCTGTCAGTGGGTAGCCTGAAGGTCGTGGAGCTCGGGTATGTGTCGCAAGTTACTTGATGAGCTCTGAGACGAGCTCTGGGCAAGAAAGCTGTCAAGGCAACCTTGTGTGAGCTCTAGTTGGCATCTAAAATGAGATTAGGAACCATTACATGGCCATAATATTGGTCATATTTTATTTAAATGCAATTTTTTATGCTTTTTTTTACTAAAAATTAATTTTTAAATATATTTTTTATTACTCTAAATATACTTAATATTATCATAACTTTTAATTTAAAAAAAAAATTCAAAATTTTTTTTAAGACAGTATGGATGCCTTTTTGGTTGCATTGTATGGCCATAGACTCTTTTTGAATGGGCATTTAATGAGCATTACACCTACTACGTTCATTACCGGTGAATGATTATCTGGATTTTTGTTTGGCCGTGGGACGTACTTTTTTTTTTAAAGAAGGGAACATGGTGAAATATTGCAAGAAAAATTAATTTAAAAAAAGGAGAAGAAATATTACAAGCAAAATAACAGATAGAGGCCGAAGATACGACCTAAGAAAAAACAGGACACTCTGTTCCTTTTTGTTATTCTTATTTGTGACCTCATTAAAACAGCCAGATAATGCTAATGTGTATCTTGTAGTTATTAGTCTTTTGTTAATAAGCAACATAAATCTCACACCAGCACTTATAGGATTTTACTATTTGATGGCTAATTTTTTGGATTGATGGGGGTGCATTCTTCATAATATATACCCGAGTTCAGCTCTCTCTTATCCTTGTTAATTCGCTTAAAAAAATTTCTTGAGATACATAATATCAGAGATTTATACCTATAACATGCACAAACCTCAGCATTTCATATTAAGGTTGAGCTTCATTATATGAACTTGGTCAATTTAACAAATTCTAGAAGTGATTTTATATTACACTATCTTGACCGTCGGATGCACAATGCCAGTTCCCATCGTTAATTGCAGTGATGCATCGAAGACGAAAAAAGAATGCGAAAAATAATCATGATAATCAAGATTGTTAAAATGAGGATCTCACCTAGAATCAATTTGAGGTGCTCAGAATCGGATCATAAATGAGATCATAGAATCGTATAATTATACCTAAAAAAATGAAAAAAATTTCTAATTGAAGAAAAATAAAAATTAATTAACAAATAGTGTGAAACGAAATAATATTACTTTAATCACTAAAATGCAGCAGTCCAGGAATCAAAAGAATGAAAATATAATATTTTCAAACTTTGATTGATAAAAATTCAGCTATTTTTTAGTATTATATTTTACCATATGTAGTCGAATGATATTTTATGTTCATACATTCATATATATTGGCACGTACTCCCCTAGCTTTGAACTTTTTTTTAACATAATTTGCTTAATTACATTTACTAACTATTTCGTATGGTTGAAATAGTTAAATTATAAAAGATTTTATTATTTTAATGGGACCAAATAATAATAAATGTGATATTTTTAATATTTTTTTTTAAAATTTTTTTCAAAAATATCAAGAAAAAATTTAATTTTATAACTTTACGACCCTATTACGATTCTACCTATGATCCTACACAATCTTATATCTAATTATATCAAGTCTTACCAAAAAATGATTTTTTTTTATGTAATCTAAGTTGCTGAAAAGAATACGAAAACAGAAGTGGTGTTTTACAGTCATTTCAAAAAATATATTAAGATCTTGTGTCTTGAGAGATATAAAAAAATTGAATGATTATAATATTTTTTATACCAATCAATAAATTACAGATTTAATTTTATTATTTAATATTATTAAGATTCAAATTTGTAATATTTAACAAAAATTTGAATTACTTAAATTCAATTAAATATGTTGAGTTGGTTGGAGGTTTAATAGCAATATAAATGCTGCCGGCCTACACAATATGGCTTTTGTGGTCACTTTACAGCACAACATGGCTTGCAAGGTGCAACAAAGCTCTTGCAACTGGTATATAGGTCCATAATTGCTTTGAATTTTCAACAAAAGTTACAAAACTTTACGATAACAGAATACCTTGTGGTCGCACCACATGCCAGCTAGCTTGCAAAATATAAGTGCAAGAGAAAAGGTTTATGGACATAAGTTTTTTGGTATATGATTTAGGTATATTACAATGAGAATCATATTTTTTATAATAAAAATTATATTTTTTGTAATAAAAATTTATCCTTTATTTTTTTGTTGCAAAAAGTGTATATATTTTTACAAAATATATATATATAATTACTGATAAATTTGTATGACTGTATAACAGTTTCTTACGTGTAAAGTCTAAGCTCAATTGTAATTTACGAGAAAAAGTTATATAACCTTATTGGGACTGAGAGATGTGTGGTCAAATCACACAATAGGTTAGGAGAGTGCATCTCCAACCAACGGATCTACTCTCTTTGCTTGACGGCGACAAATATAGAGCCGTTTTCCTGGGGTGTAATTGACCCTGTTCAGTAATTTTGTCTGGTTAGTTTTCTTAATTTTATTTTCCTTTAAGTATCAAGATCACACAATGGCTTGCAACATTATGGAGAGGAATGGTCCATCCATTTTTTTTTTGAATTTGCCAGAAAAGTAATACAATTTTGAAAATGACAGAATGATATGGGATGCTATTGAACACAAAAAGGAAGTGCGACTTCTGCTAAAGTGTAGTAGGCAAAAAGGTCCGGAAAATAGAATGCCTCAATTTTTCTTTTTCTATTTTTTTTTTTTAAAATGCATTTATATGGATGGCTATAGTTGGATTTGGCCGAAGAAGTTGGGTTATGCTGATATGAGACTTTGATTTGCTTTCACTTCATGAAAGGCAATGCAATCTAAGGAATTGATTGCAAAGCAAAATTTTGAAAGTAACACTTTCACATGCCTTATTCAGTAATTTGGAATGAGGAAAAAATTTTGCATTTTAACACTTTCACATGCCTTTTGAATTAACTTAATAAATATCGGTAGCATGGAGCATCATTTAACACGATGAGTTTAATTATATGGATAGGACTTCTACATTAAAATTAATGTGTATAAGATGACATTATCGTAGTTTATTTGATTGCACATTTATGATTCACTGATCATCTACCGAGCAAATATGAATATAACTAACAGTAATAATAGTGTGATACGACAGGTTTTGTTAATTCTTGTAAAACCCGTGTCAGAAAATCGTTTCCATAACAAGATGTTTTTTTGGCATCTTTCAAAAACAAGATGATGACGTGTACCATGTGGGATCATCTATCAGGATAAATTTAACTTATTCTGGCAATTGAGAAAAGTAAGTCGAGTTGAGTTTATATAGAAAATGATTCAAGTTGAAATAAATACAATCGCTCTCTTTTCTGAGTTAAATAAAATATTTATCCATAAATGTGTTAAGGTTGAACAAGACATGTTATTACTTTTTTGGTCGTTTAAAAAAAAATTGTTGCATACGTCTCATAGGTGTGAGAATAGAAAAAATTGGAAACCACTTTGGATCTTCAGCTGGGTTTAACAATAGAGTTAGAAAAAAAAAAGTCAAAAGCCAGTAAAAATTAGTCAAATTATAGTGAATGTATAATAACTGTATTATAAATTCTATTTAAACTTGTAATTTAATTATTAAAATAAAATTTTAATATATAATCAAGTCTCTTTATTAATATTTTTGTCAAATGAACTTTAAATTAAATTAATAAGAATGATTTTAATGAAAACATATAATATATAATTATTATGTTTTACATTTCAATTACTAATGAATGCGCAGGTTTATTATTTAGTGTGAGTAGCAAAAGATGCAGAAAGAATAATATATAAATTTGATAAATAATAATAATAATAATAAATATATACTGTCATTTGCAAATTAAAACTATGAAACAATACACAGAAGAAAAGAAAGGGAAACACTACCGGCTGCCCTTCTGAGGAGACTTTGAGGCCTTGGATGGCCATTTTGGGTCCTAGTTTGCCTTCTTTGTTTTCCTTGGCAGGAGGACAGGGTTGATATTGGGCAGCGCACTAACCACCCTAAGCTATAAAAAATCTAGCTAATTCCAAATTGAAACCCAAATTTTCAACTTCCATAATCAATTTAGCAATATTCAGCTGAAACATTTAACAAATCTACAGGAATTAATATTGTATGAATCTATCAAAACATCTTTGTTGCAATAATGCTCCTCTTGAGAATAATGTTGTCACCAGAGACTTGCTTGAAGAAACGGCTCCTAAAAAAGTAGGAGTCATTGGCCTTCCTTCCAAGATGAAATATATGTGAATTAAATTAATTTTTTACTTTTTCGAGACCTTCATATTTTAATTATTTTCATAAATTTAATTAAATTAAATTATATAATTATTAATAGGATTACCAATTAACTAGAATACTAATCAACTAATTTTAATTCTATTTAACTACAATCTATAAGAACTAATCCATATAGATAAAGTCAAAACTTATCCGAAATACAATATTTGTCTCTATTTTAATCTTTACTCTAATTCAACTCTCTCTCTTACAGGACTCTCCTAAAACATCTCCTCTACATCTCTTATGTCTCTGCACAAATATCATATTTTCGTAATATCTCTCAAATTTCTCTAGGATGCCATCTTTATGTATTTTGTATTTATTTGTAGACTTTTCAGAAGCTGAAAAAGTCACGTTATTGTTTTTTTTCTCAATTTTCGTTTTCTTTGTTTATTCTTAATTTTTTTTTCAAGTCTTTACTCTTTTTTTTTCTCCTCTTTGTTATTGTTGTTTTTTTTTTTCTTTGTTAGGGTCCAAGTGCAAATGTCAAGTTATGGGAAGGATGACAATTACTACTACCGATTTGGTCCATGCGAAATAAACTCCAGAGAAGTGTTTTACATTTTTTTTTTCTGATGGTGCTGAAAAAATCACGTTATTTTCTCTCTTTTTTTAATTTTCATTTTTTTTTATTCTTAATATTTTCTCAAGTCTTTGCTTCTTGTTTTTTTTTTAATATTCTCCTTTTTTTGGTCAAATTTCTCCAATTTTTTATTGTTGTTTTTTATAATTTGTGGATATTGTAGATGGTTATTATATCTGTTGGCCGTCTTTTTCTTTATTATTCTTTTTTTTTCCTAATGCATGGTTTACTATCCAAATCTTCACTCTTGCCAAGAGGTTTGCTTTGCATAGAAACATATCAAGACAAGCCAAGCCAAGCCAAGCTAAGCCATCTACACAATTTACATTTGCAGATAGCATGTGTGCCTAAGGGGGACAAAGTTGGTGTGATGCAGGTAGAGTTATTAAATATGCATTATCCTTTATCTAAATTTCTCTAATTTTTTTTATTTGGTATTCTTTCACCTTTTATACTTATCGAATTTAATATTTAATTTTTTTCTTATGTTCTTCTATCCAGAAGATTCTCTTTGATAATGATGTGTCGTCTATGATAGTTTTTGAGTATTTTTGCCTATGGATACCAATATTATAAGTTTTCTCAATAATTAACTTCACATTTATTTTTATTTTATTGAAATTTAGTATTTTTTTTGTATAGATTATAAATATTTATTAAAAAATAAAAAATACGCACGAAGTGCATGCCCTTACAAACTAATAACTTTATAAAGACTACGTACATAAACATCATAAGATTAGATTAGAATTGAATGTTTATCTATATTAAGATTACGAGTTCACTAAAATTAAGACCCTTTCGGTTTTTTTTTTTTTATTATTGAGCTCTAGAATGAAGGAGTAGAGAGTTTTCTCTCTTATGTAAATTAATCTATTATATATAAATTTGATTTCCCTGTAACATACAAAGTTAGAGACTCCATAAGTGGATGGCCATCAAACCAGTCAGAGAAGGAAAATCAGAGTAATAAACGATGGTGGCGAAAGAAGCAGAGGAAAACCAGGGTTTTCAGTTTTGCTCCGCGTATGACCTCTTTTTCATCACCTCTATGTTCACAGCTCCTCCTTTACTTTTTCTTTCATCGATATTTTTTTGTGTGTTTTGTTTTGGAGTTTTACTATTTCTGTGTTTGCTTCTATATGAGCTCTAAATTAGTCAAGAATTTATCGAGACTTCGGACACAAAGATTGCACTCGATCTCCCCCACCATCTCAAAACGAAAACTTTTAAATCAAACTTCATAATTTTTTTTCGGAATCCTATTTTCTATGCTGAAGGTTTTCCTTTTTTTTTTTTTATAAGTTAGCAAGGTGGATAGAAAGGCTAATATCATTGATCAAAATCAATAAGATTCAAACATGAAATCAAGACATTCTAACAAAAGTGTCGGAATTAATTATACTTTGCCCAATGTTATTTACTTCTTATTTAAATCTATAAAGTAGTTAATAATTTTCTTTCATGAGGACTAATTATTAGTTTAAAAAGGAGGCAGTAAAAGCTTTTTGAAAATCAACCTATTGCAATTAATATGTTTTAGAAAGTTCTACATGCCAGAAGACTCAAGCAATTAAAAAAGACGTTTCATTAGATGCATATTTAACAATCTACTTTATAAAACAAATGGTTGAGCAGTAAATCAAATGATTGAGGGAGTGTCTCTCAATTATTAAAATTAATTATTAATTGGAGGTTCAAATTCTATTTGACTTCATTCTACTTTCTCCAAAATATTCAATAGGACTTCTTGTAAATAAAAAAATAAAACAATCTACTTTACAAAAACGTAATCTAAACACCCCTTTTAAAATGCATCCACTTTCATTATAAATGTAACTGTGTTGAATTTTTTTTGAAACAAAAATATTTTTTTGAAGGAATTATAAAATAAAATTTTAAAATTAAATAAGTGTTATTTTAGAATTTAAAGTGTACATTCTACATAGTATATACTAAACAAAAAAAAAAAATTTCTTTGAAAAACAAATTTTTTTGAAAAAAAATTCAACACAATTACCCTTTAAATGCAACCGGTTGCATTTTATAACAAGCATCAGACAACGCTTGATTTCCAGTGCAGAACCTTTATGCTAAAAACTCTAGGTATTGATAGAATGAAATTTTTAAAAAATGGCAGTGGAAAGCAAGAATGTGCTAGTAGAGTAAAAGCTTAAGAAAATAGCCAACAGATAAACCAAATAATCTCGCATCACTGATTATCATTATAAAAAGCAGATTACAATAATAAAATTCTGTCAGATACACCACTCTTATAATCTTTGCTCCAAACTGACACTTCCAATTAAACGATCGAGCAAACATTATTCTTGAATAACCAGAGGCAAAATGCAACATAATAATAAATGTGAAGCAAATTAAAATGAAAGCTTCTGAAAGAGTGAAAATTCATGGAAATCATAACGTTGAGGCTTCAAATCTAACAAAGCTCAAATATTCATCATTGATCCAGCTATACTTCTCCATGAATGGATTGACTACAGTTGTTGGAGGATAATGGTCTATACTTTCTTTCCAAACGTTGGGATCATTCAAGTCCTTCATCACCTCCCACACACAGTTATTGCACTTAAAACCTGCTCCCAAGCTGATCATCAGGATCCTATCACCCTTTTTAAGTCTTTTCTTGGCCTCCATGTAGCCTAAAACATACCAGAGTCCCCCAGCTGAAGTGTTGCCAAATCGGTGAAGTGCCATTCTAGCTGGCTCAAGATCATAGTCCGTGAGCCCCAGACCCTTGCCAACTCCATCAATGACTGCCCTCCCACCTGGGTGTATACAGAAGTGCTTGATGCCCGCCTTGAGATTCAAGCCTGCTTCCGCTGATTCAAGTCTGCTGGGACTACTTTTGGCTTTATTTCTCCGACGAGACATCAAAATGTACCGAAATAATTCCCTTAGGGGCAATATTTTTGGTACTAGGACGCGGAGATTCATTTTCAAAGCTTGAGCAGCAGCCTTTGTTAGGCTTTTGGTCAGCAGGAAACCAGAATAACCAATCTCATCTTCTACTTGTATGCAGCACCCGTATGCTTCATCGTTTGCGCCATGATGAGTTCTTACAAGATTGGTCAATCTCAGGATGGCTCGATTCTTCAATGCTCTATTGTTTGTCAAGAGCATGGAGCAGCCTCCCGAACGAAACAAGCAGTTGGAGAGAATCATGGATTTCTCTTTCCCACAGTACCAGTTTGGGCCTATGGATTCTGTGCTGACAACGACAGCCAATGTGTTCGTGTAAGACTTGAAAAATTGCTGCACCAGATCAACAGCTACAACACTTGCACTGCATCCCATTCCAGAGAGGTTGAAAGTTTTAATGTCTGCCCTCATCTTGTAACGATTAACTATGCGAGTTGTCAGAGAAGGTGCTGGAGAGAACAGAGAAACATTGACAACCAGAATGTCAATTTCTGATGGAGAAAATCCTGATCTCTCGAATAGCTTGTCAAGTGTGTCAAACATGATATCATCCATCTCCTGAAATGCATCTTCGAGTGTAGGAGATTCTTCACGGCCTGCAATTATGTTTCTGGGGCCATAAGTCTCTTCACCGATGCCCGAATTGACAATGGTTTGTAAGAGAAATCTGTACTCATCCAGGCCCAGATTCTTGTTTCTCAGGATTATTTTGGCACACGATTCATTGTCAAGCTTCCTGTCCTCGGTAGCCTTGTAGCACTCATAGTCCAGCATATAGCAGCATTGATTGCTCCTCTTAAAAATCACTCTAAGCAGGCAGAAAATGCCACAGAAAAGGAGAGTAATGCAATTTAATAAGAAGGGCTCCATGGAAAAAAATAAAGTGTGAGAGATTTATGGGGGAGCAGTTTATGTGAGAGCTATTGAACTGCTCTGTCTGTGGACTGTACTATATAATGTTTCCCACACTGGCTCCTACCGTGTATTTCCCGCACACTGGTCCCTACCTTACTAATATTTACGTCTATTAATTCACCTACAATGCATCACCAGCTGGCATTCTGAAGTTCAAAAATGTTTAAATTTTAAATTTTACCTGAAGAAGTTGCTCACAGCTTCTTCAATGCTAACGGGTACAGACTGTGAAGTTATTAGGTTACATGCAAAGTGGGCAAAGTGGGTGAGTGCCATTAATTGGTACCGGTGGCGTGAATGCAAGAAAATTCAACTTACTTATTGTAACTATGGCCAGCGGACACCCGACAAAATTAATAACATAAACAGGGAATGGATCTACTTTGGTGATTAGCATCTAAGACATGAACTACCATTTCTTTTTATGTCCTGTGGGCATTATTGTTTCCACATTCATTAGCCTTTTTTGTTTTAATTTATTGGACGAGGGAGACGGAAAGCCAGGCAACGAGAATACAGACACAAAAACTTAAATATAGAATCGAGAGATTCTAACAAATGTATCTTTATTAGTTGCATTAGAAATATAAAACCCCACATTCAAAAGTTTTGTGCGTGCTTGTGGTTTGAAAACCTAATCATATATGAATGAAAATCCTTAGATGGACTATTTGAGCGATCAACATGTCACACAGCCAAATGCAACGGTATCAAGTCTAACAAAAATTTGGTGGGGTGAATGTTATACTTTAGGGAATATTTTTGCTAAGCCACCGCTACATGATGAACTGAAGTTCATCCAAGAATCTGTCGTCACGGAATCTATTAAAGGAACGAAAGTCCATTTAGCCAACGTATATTGTAGTAATTATCATCAAGTTTCGTGAGAAATAGTTTCACTTGGTAGACTAATCCTAATACTTTCTACACTTTATAAGGGCATGGGTTAACGAGGCTCTCAAGTTGAACACAAAATTTGGACTGACATCGACTTACGTCGGACTCCCTTAGTGAGATTGATTTACACGCACATGTTCGTGGATAAGGCACGTCCAAAAAGAGCTCAACTATAATATATATATATATTGAACCACATATAAAATATTTATATTACACTGATTAATTCTTTTATATATACAATATAAATAGAATCTATAAAACTTGTGTATACGAAGAATTTCTCATAAAAAAATATGTTGAATGGAAAATTAAAGCCAAACAACAAAACATGCACTGTGAATAGCGAACAAAGAAGGCTATATATGTAAATAATGTTTCAACCAGGATAAAGTTTGGGATAAATATTTTTAAAGTCCTAAACCTTTAGATTTTTTTACGTTTGAGTCCTAAACCTTTTTAACATTTCATTTGAGTCCTTAATCTTTTAATTTTTTACTATATCAGTCCTTTAAATTACAAAAAGTAGTCAATCTATTAATAAGTGAGTTTAATTTAATAAAAATTATTTAAAAAAGCTTAAATACATGAGTTAAATATTTTTTTTATCAACAAAATATGCATATTAAATATTTTTTTAATCAACAAATATACGAATTAAATAGGCAACATGTATATTTTTTTATAAAAAAGACATTCAATTCATATATTTAATCTTTTTTAAATAATTTTTTGTAAAGTTAAAATTATTTTTTAATAGATTGATCACTTTTGTTAAACAGAGGGACTAATTTAGTAGAAAATCAAAAAGTTTAGGACTTAAATGAAATGTCAAAAAGGTTTAGGACTCAAACATAAAAAAACCTAAAGGTTTAGGACTAAAAAAATCCTTATCCCGATAAAGTTTTAGGCCTCAACAGTTCAGTTCAAATGAAATAACAGAATGTAATTTCTTATTAACAAAATGTAATCACGTTACTTTCTTTCTCTCATGCAACCACATTTTTTAAGAAAAAAAATTTTTCAAAGAAAAAATATTTTTTTAGTGTTGGAATCTACACTTTTAAATTTTAAAATAATATTTATTTATTTTTATATTTTAATTTTAATGTTTCATATTTTATCAATATGATACATATTATTAGTAGACGATTGTATTTTATTGTTTCGTTAACGCTACACATTCAGACCGCACGATTAAAATCCGAAACTGCACTCTTTAGAAAAATATTGGGGGAGGGACTAGTACTATTGTCAACAAGAAAGGCGGTGCCAAGGCCATATCATAAGTGTAAGCATAAATTCATCATCCTCATTTGAGTGCTTTTTGATTTGAATTTTTTCTTTTTTTTTTTTTTTAAAGTCTACCCATTAGTGACTTTAGTAAATCATACATAAATATTAAAGACTTAAAAAAATCATTCTCTGTTTTTTTTAGAAGAAAAAAAAATCATCCTCCGTATTATAAATTTATTTGTTTCGAAAATCCCGCCACTTTGTTGTTAAGTTGTGGCACGTGGCTGCCATACGCTAGTGACACAATAGAAAATGACTCACACGACATGTCGTTAAAAACGTTAAAAAAATAAGATAAATTTTTTTGAGAAAATATGCAAATTCTATTAAAAAGTCTAAAAATTTAAAAATATTATCGAATTCAGAAAACCTCTAAAAATACAATTTTTTAAAAAAAAAATTCAATTTTTAAAAAAAATAAATTTGAAAAACTGAAAATCTTTTAAAAAAATATGAGAATTTAAATATTTTCAAAAATTAAAAGAATCTAAAATGACTCTCTTTCTCCCTTTATAGAATTTTTTTAAAATATTTTCATTTTTTGAATTTTTAAATAAAATTTTCATATATTTTTTTAAAAAATTAATTTTGTTTTTATAAATGATTGACCATTAAAAATTGACACTGTAATGCGTGAGTCATCTGCCACCATGTCACGTGATAGTCATGTTGGCGGCTACGTGGCACAATTTAACGGCTAAGTAGTATGTAGTTACAAAACACAGGTTGGAACAGTTACCCAATGAACAGGTCATTAGATTGGGTTGAGTTAATTTTTGCTGAAATTTATACTTTTAAATTTTTGTATAATATTTAATTGATTTTAAATTTTAAATTTATTATTTTATATTTTATTAATATAATACATTTTATTTTGTTAATAAATAATTATATTTTATTGTTTCATTAATACCGTACGTTCGGACTGCACAATTAAGATTGAAACTACGCAATTTGAGGGACTAGCACTATTGTCGACAAGAAAGGCGGTGCCAAGGGCCATATCGTAAGTGTAAGCATAAGTTCATCATCCTCATTTGACTGTTTTTTGATTTGTGTCTATTTTTATTTTTATTTTTAAAAAAAATCTACCCGTTGGTGACTTTAGTAAATCATACATAAATATTAAAGACTTAAAAAACTCATCTTTTTTTTTTTTTTTGAGAAGAAAAAATAAAACTCATCCGCTTTATTATAAATGATTTGTTTGTTCCGAAAATCCCCGCCACTTTGTTGTTAAGTTGTGACACGTGGCCGCCATATGCTAGTGGCATAATAGAAAATGACTCACACGACATGTCATTAGAAACGTTTTCAAAAAATAGAATTTTCTGAGAACATATGGAAATTATATTACAAAGTCTAAAAATTTAAAAATATTATAGAATTCACAAAACCTATAAAAATACAATTTTTTCAGAAATTTCAATTTTTTTAAAAAATAAATTTGACAAACTGAATTTTTTTAAAAAATATGAGAATCTAAAATTTTTTGAAAATTAAAAGAATCTAAAATTAGTCTCTTTCTCCCTTTATCGAATTTTTTAAAAATATTTTCTTTTTTAAAATTTTGAAATCTTTAAATAAAATTTTCATTTATTTTTTAAAAAAATTAATATTTTTTAATAAAATACAGACCATTAAAAATTGATGTTGTAACACGTAAGTCATTTGCCACTATGTTACGTGATAGTCATGTTGGCGGCTACGTGGCACAATTTAACGACTAAATAGTACATAATTATAAAACTTTAACTTGACCTTGTTCGGATCGATTACCTAGTGAATAGACTATTAGATCGGGTCAAATTAGTTAAAAAATTCTTAATTTCAAAAATAATTTTTTTTTCTCTGGATCTATACTTTTAAGTTCTTAAATAAGATTCATGTAGTTTTATATTTTAATTTTATTATTTCACATTTTTTTGAAGTGTTATATTTTATTAATAAATAGTTATATTTTAGTGTTTTATTAACGCTGGGCATTTGAACGGCACAATTGAGATCCGAAACTGCCCTCTTTGGATAAATGTTGGCGGAGGGACTAGTACTATTGTCGACAAGAAAGGCGGTGCCAAGGGCCATATCATAAGCGTAAGCATAAATTCATCATCCTCATTTGAGTATTTTTTTTATATGTATCTATTTCTATTTTAAAAAAAAAAAATGATCTACCCGTTAGTGACTTTAGTAAATCATCCATAAATATTAAAGACTTAAAAAAACTCATCCTCTTCTTCCTTTTTTTTTTTTTTTTTTTTTTGAGAAGAAAAAATAAAGCTCATCGTCTTTGTTATAAATGATTTGTTTGCTCCGAAAATCCCCGCCACTTCGTTGTTAAGTTGTGGCACGTGGCTGCCATATGCTAGTGACGTGATAGAAAATCACTCACAAGACATGTGATTGGAAACATTTTTAAAAAAATAGAATTTTTTGAGAAAATATGCAAATTCTATTAGAAAGTCTGAAAACTTAAAAATATTGTAGAATTTAGAAAAAGTATAAAAATACAATTTTTTTAAGAAATTTCAATTTTATAAAAAAAGAAATTTGAAAACAGAATTTTTTTAAAAATATGTGAATATAAAAATTTTTGAAAATTAAAAGAATCTAAAATTACTCTCTTTCTCCCTCTATCGAATTTTTTTAAAATATATATTTTTTGAATTTTTAAACAAAAATTTCAGATATTTTTTAAAAAAATCAATTTTTTTTTTTTTGTTTTATGAATGATAGACCATTAAAAACTGATGTTGTAACGCGTGAGTCATTTGCGCCATGCGTGATAGTTATGTTGGCGGCTACGTGGCACAATTTAACAGCTAAGTAGTACATGGTTATAAAACTCCGCTTGGCTTGATAGGTTGGATCAGATACCTAGTGAACAAGTCATTAAAGCGGGTTAGGTTAATTAAAAAATGTTTAGGCTTTTGAATCGGAAAAATCCAATTGACCTAGTCGAGTTTTTGAAACTCAGTTAACCCAGAGATCTAGTTGAGCTGGTTGAATTTGATTGAGTCTCTCTTTTGACTAAAAAAATAAAAAAAGAAATATTTTAGTACAATTTGTCATCTAAAACGAATATATATATATATATATATATATATATATATATATATATAAGTTTTTTTTATTTGCGGCTAAAAGAAAAAAAATAGAAGAATAAGAGTTTATTGTTATGTACAAAAAAAAATCAAAAATTATTTTAGACATTGATCCAATCAGACCAACCATTAACTTATTGAGTGAACTAGTCTCATTAACTCAATCTTTTGTCTGGGTCGATGTCTGGGCCACTTTTCATTTATCACTTTCTTCATATAATTGTGACGACTCCTTTAATATCAAAAAGAAAACAATTGTTATCTCTCTCATCACCAAAATAAAGTACATTTATGTATCAAAACCATATAGCGAGTTGGGGGGCAAAAGTTGGGAGAGGGGGGGGAGGGGGAGAGGGTTAACTGGTTTGAGATCAACAGCTTTCACATAATTTAGTTTTGAGTTGAATAACAAGGAAATAAGCTGGTCAGATTGAATTTGAGCTGAGTTGTATTACTCTTGTCATTCATATCTCAAGTTTATTGGATTTAGATAAATCGTGCTTATCATAGGGTAAATTACATTTTACATCATATAAATAGAGTCTAATTACAGATCGAGACTCATGTTTTAGAAATTATAAAAAAAGCATTTGATTCACTATCGTTAGTCAAATTAAGCTGAAAGCGTGTTAAAACCAGTTTACCCTTATATATATATATGTACAAAATGATTAACTAAAGAGATATATTCTCTACCTTCATTCTTCTTTTTCCTCCAAATTCTCTCTCGGCTCCAACACAGCCATCCTATATTCTTCTGACAAATCTATTCTTGACA
The DNA here is from genome assembly GCA_037832335.1 of Carallia pectinifolia. Lineage (NCBI taxonomy): Eukaryota > Viridiplantae > Streptophyta > Magnoliopsida > Malpighiales > Rhizophoraceae > Carallia > Carallia pectinifolia. The sequence goes on along the minus strand of CM075448.1, from coordinate 14,956,446 downwards.
CTCGACTTTGCTTAAGAAATCATAAATTTACACCCACATTAATGTCTATGGTTTTTTTTTTATTTATTTAGGGTTGAATATAAAATCTAGGGTTTCATGAGATTGAGTATAAAAAAAAAAAAATCAATTAGATCATGGAGTTGAGGTTTTTTGGAAAATGTCCCACTTTTTGTTCCTTAGAGTTTGCGATTGATTTTTTTAGAGTTATTTCTAGGGTTTGATGATCTAGGTTTTGTGATATGGGCTTTTAGAGTTTTATGTTCTTTTTTTTATTTTTTTTTTTTGGGAGTGCAAATTAGTGGGTTTTCAAGAGTCAAACACCTATGATCTCAAACTTTGTGCCTTAAGATGGAAATTTAAAAGACTTTTTCTGAATTTTATGTTTTGGGTGTTGAGATTGGGATTTTTTGGGTTTTGCAAAATGATTTATTTAAATGGATTTTTTTTTTTATGCTTGTTGCCTTTTGTGTCTAAATTTAATTAGTACATGTACTAATAATTTCTACTGCCAAGTGAAGCTTGTTGTGTGAATCAAGTGCACTTGTGTGTCATTAACCTGCTGTTTTTTGGCCATTTCTACCTTTTGTTTCATATTGCAGCAAACAATCTCACCTAGTTGGTGAGCCACAGAAGCAAAAGATTAAAGACATTGCCAAACGCCTAGAAGAGGCTTTATTCAAAGCTACTTTGACAAAGATTCCAGCTTGGTTTTCACTCTCTTTGTTTTTATCCTTGAAGCCCATGTTGACTCTCACATTTGAGTACTCAAAAAGAGTTCGATGGTAACCTTATAGAAGAGTGTATCTTTTTTATTCATTTCTTGAACTATGTATTATCATATTACATTTGGCATGTGAAAAAGATCTATGACATTACCATATTTGTTGGCAACTTATTGTTGATTACTTTTTTTTTTTTTTTTAACATAAAGAAATAGATTTCATTACATAAAAACACTAGTACATACTGAAAGAGAGTTAGCTCAAACTAAGACTAAACTCACATCCACTAGATACAAACACAGCAAAAGAGGCTCCATAACATACAAACTTAGCCCAACACTAACCTACTCCCAAGCCCAGTAGCTAGTCAAACAAGCCAATAAAGATAACTCATAATTGGGCCCAAATCCCAACAACAACATGGCCTGCAGGAACAGAGGGGAAAGGCCCAAGGCCCAACCACATGAGCGTCCAGAAGCTTGAGACGCTTAGACGCTCCACCTCTTAGTGAACAGCAAACCCTCGACAAACGGGGAAGACAACAAGCCACGACGGGGCAAACAGTGGCAAGGGAACAGCACAGAGCTAAAAAGTCACTCGAAATTACCAATGCGCCGCACAAATGTGCTAAAAAGAACCCAACCTGCAGTAATCCCAGAAGTCAGAGTGAAGGCTGACCAGACGCCAGAGACCAAGAACGAACCTAGAAGCAGACGCAAGGCGACAACATGTACACAACTACGGTCTGCACAAAAAAACCCCCCTTCCCCCACCCCCACCCAACCATCTGAAGGGGGAAGGCGAATGCATCACCCCTAACCTGAGACCAGGCACACAGGCTAGAGAACCATCACCTATCCAAGAATCGAGCCTCACGGACACCACACCGAAAACACCGACCAACGAAGGGTACAAAGCATCATAATGGAAGCACCAGCATCATCGAAATAGACGGCAACAAAGCATACGAGGACGAGAAAAGCGAACGGCGCATGATAGCATGCTCTCGGTGCACGTTAGCCCACTCATCCCTACTATACACTGTTGAATCCTTTTCTCATTCATTCATTGTTCTTTAGAATTTCCTTTACGGCTCTACTTAGCATTAAAACTATTTATACAAGAAAGCAATATGAACCTGAATACCTTAAAAGGGCAAAGGGAACCTCTTATTTGCTCTTTGTTTTTTGTTCTAAAATAACTATATTGTGTGTAATTGTAATAGAAGGGCATTTTTGACACTTTATGCCATTTTTAGTGGCATTTTTGTTAATATAACCAACTTTACGTAACGACAACTTAACAGAAGTTGTTTTTTGTTACCGCACATAAAATTGAGGTTTTTTTTGTTCATTTTAAAACAAGTGGCCTTGATCTATAACTAGACCCTAGTTATAGGGTGTAAAATATAATTTGCCCGCTTTGCATATTTGGAATAAATCGATTTCCGAGTCTTTTGGATTTTTCATTGTTTCAAATTAGATATTTCCAACTCTACAAGAGTCGGGTTAACCCAAAAGACTACTATTGACAGCAGAGTTAAACATATGAGTTTTACTAAAAAAATAATTTAATCCAAAATTTTAAGATTAAATTTAAAATTTGAGATGTTATATATACATTGCAAGTTTTTTGGGGAAAAGTTATATTTTACATACTCTATTTTGAATTTGGTTCAAATGTTACAAAAATCATTGTTAGACTATGAATTTAAGCAAAACATAAATAGAAATAATAAAAAAGACACCTATATACCCTTATTAAGCCAAGAATTCAAACTCTAGGCACCTTCTCTTATAGCAAAACAGCTCCCGACCTCTTCCCTTTCGTCCCTTTCCTCTTTATTCTCTGCCTACAGAAACCCAACCATCAGTTGAATTCCAAATCCTATTCTCCTCGCCCCTTCCACCCCCATCAATACCACTTCTTCCACCTCTTCTCAGGTATCCTTTAAATAACAACCAGGTCCATAAAAGGATGTGTATATGTCCAATATCGGCAATCATTCTAATTTCTTCTTCTTTGTTCTTTTTAATTATAAAAAGAAGATACTAAGAAACATGGGAAAGAAAAAAAAAAAAAAAAAGCCTAGCCATCACAGGGGAGGCTTACTCCAACAATGTCAACCTTTAGGAAAACATGTAAATTGGTTGGTAGAGATTTCCAAATCACCAAAGAGTTACCATCCGCTGATTGAATCCACACAATAGAAGTCAAACTCCCAATCTAATTTTGTGATCTTTTAAATTACAATCATTCTAATTTCAATTGTAACCTTGTCAGCAAAGGTGCAAAAAGATGTACAGGTACACGAGCCATCGACCTTGTCATGGCATTTAGCAACATCTTTGCATATGTTTAACTACAAAATAATGGCAGAAATACAGTGTACTGACAAGCTCTACCACTGGTCATGTGACAAATAAAAAACAATTTTTCAGTGTGGGCAAAAATTTATAAGAAAAAGTCATGTGAGCACGTGATGGTAGATAAAAGTTACTACGTGAGATTTGGAGTTCAAAAAGAAAACAAATAAAACGTTGAATTAACTGTATGCCGTAGATTACGTAACTATGTAGTTGTACCCAAACTTATAACAGAGTTGGGTCTTAAACCCAATACCTTACCACCAGGCTAAATAGCTTTCTGTTTATATGTTTGTATATAAATAGATAAATGAAGATAACAAATGGAAGGCCCTCGTGTAGATCCGCCCATGGCCATGGGTTATCCCACCATTAGCTGTTGTAAATACAATTTTTTTAAAAAATTTCAAATATGAATATCATTGCCGCAATTGGACTACAATCGTAGCCCAGGAGCGAAATGGCGTCCAAGCTATTGTGGATTACAAATTCCAAAAGATACAAAAACAAAAAAAACATACAATTTAACATAGCGGTGTAAACGAACCAATACGTCAACTAAAAATTTAGTAACCCAACTCGATAAAAATTTGTTTGAAACTCAATATCAAAAATCATTTAATAAACAAACCAAACAATGATAGACTTGACTTAACTTGATAAAACTCGTAAACTACTCGTCAAGAATAATTTAATGCAAGTTTAAAATTCACTAAAATTTTTATTTAATATGTGAATAAAATATATTTGGAAGACTTATTTAAGTCATGAAATAACTTTGTTACAAAAAGAATTAATATAAAAAAAATCACCATCTTTACATCATTTAACAAACTAGCACAATCTATAAAAAATAATAAATTTAATACAGTTGAATTATTTTGTAACAAATCTAACACACCGTCAATTAAAATTAAAGGAATTCATTAGTATATACGCGTGACTAGTACACATGTCTAAAATTTACCACGTGGCATTCCACGCATTATTTTATATATATTTTAACTTAATTCAAAATTAATAAAAATAAAAGTTCAATGAAATAAAAAAATAAAGGAAATCTTTCACCTTCCTCTTTTTCTCTCCTCCTCCCCAAATCCAAATTTCAATTGGCTTCATATTTTTTTTGTCCAAAAAAAAAGATCCATTGTGTGTATGTCGATCATCGGATCTTTAAGCTGAGTTTGAAGTAACCCCGTTTAAACAGCCCATTTAACAACCTCCATAGGGGCCAAACCCATCACCTGAGCACCAATAAGGCCAAATGAGCCTCCCCAATAGTGTCTCGGTAGGCGAGTCTAATTCTAAACGCATGATACAAACTTTTGCCAACCAAAGGGTCGCCTGGCCATTTGCTTTGGGAGGGCGCATGCGCTGGGACTCAAATTCAGAATGCCAAGTATAGAAACACGTCGACTTACCACCGAGCTAGCACCTCGAGTGATCAATTGATTTTGTTTCAGTTTGTTGTGATTGGGTTCGAGAATTAAACAAGAAAGAGAAAATTCCTATATGAACGATTTTATTGGATTTTCATGTGTCATTACTTCAACAGAGGGAAGAGGAGGCCAAAAAGGGAATTGTGGTAGTTGTGGCTAACGAGGAGGCCGAAATTGTGTTGGCTGTGGCTGACGAGGCAGCAACAATTGTTTAAGAAGAAGATGAGAGTACCACCGCGTGTTGTGGTGTAATAGTAACACGCAGAACGTGCCGACCGCGAGGTCTTAGATTTGAGTGTGCCAGGGCGCGCGGTGGGGTTAAACCTAAGCATCTCCTTAGTATGAGTCATACCATAACCATCTGAGTTGTCCATAGCACTAGGAAAAAGACCCAATGCTCCCTAACGGGACTATCGGGGTATCACCCTCGCTCTCCCATTTTTAAGACAAAAAAAAAAAAAAAAAGAGCAACGACATCAAGATTCCGATGGACTCATAGACACCCAATGTTTGAATTGAAAGGATTATGAAGTCAAGTTGCCATTTGTTTTTCTTTCCTTTATCTTTATATATATATATATATTAGTAATAGACTCATATAATATGCAGATTTAATTATATTTATTAACAAATTTATTTTATTTTATTTAAAAAAATAAAAAGATATTCTAATTTTGAACATTATATTTTAAGAATTTTTAAATATTTTTGTGAAAATAAAATAATTTTTTTCTTTTTTTTTAAAAGAACAATTTGGAAGTAGTTTTTTTTTTATTTTCTTCTCATTTTAAGAAATTTTAATATAATTCTTTTTTTTTCTTTTTAAGAAAAGATAGATAAATTTGAGAGATTTTTCATTTAGTGAGAGATTTTTTTAATACGTTTTTTTGGTTAACATATTTTTTCTTTTTAAATAAGAGAATTCAAGAATAGTTTTTTTTATTGTTTTCTTTTATTATAAAATTTCATAATTGTAAAGATTTAATTTGAATCAAAATAGTGCTATAAGAATCAATAAAATCCTAATTTGATTATAATTATATTTATATTAATTTATTTATAAAATCATAATTTTCATTATAATAGAAATTTGATAATTATGAGATATATTAATATTTTTAATTTGTAAATTTATGAGAAGTTGTCCAGTAGCAGAGAGAGAAAAGCTGAAATTTTCTCTCAACTTTTGTTTTATATACTTACACTAGTAATAGACCCACGCAATGAGTGAATTAAATAAATATTTTTTAAAAAAATTAATTTTACTTTATTTTATTTAAAATAAAAATAAAAAAATTCTAAATTTTGGGTATTATTTTTTAAGAATTTTTTAAAATTTTTTAAAGAAAATAAAAGAACTTTTTTTCCTTTTTTTAGGAAAGCAAATTTAGAAGTAGTGTTTTTTTTTTTTTTTGAGGAAAAAATTATAGATAAATTTGAGAGAGTTTTTTAATTATTTTTCTTTTATAAAAAGGAGGATTCATGAAATAGTTTTTTTATTATTTTATTTTATTATAAAATTTATAATTATAGAAATTTAATTATAGTCAAAGTAAGAATATATAAATCAATAAAATTATTATCTGATTATAATTGGATTTATATTAATTATAAATCCTAAATCTAATTGTGATAGAATTTTCATAATTATAAAATATTTTAATATTATTTTTAATTTACAAATTTATGAAAAATCGTCACATGTCGGAAAAAAAAAATGAGATTTTCTTTCAACTTTGACTTTATATATTTACATATAAATATAAATATTCATCTATTTATTAAGAAACTCATTAAGTCATGAGATACATAATAGGGATAGTTTTTCTCTCTCATAAATCTCATTTTTATCAAGATTTAAATATAAGACCTCTAAAATAGAAGTTATCTAACTATTAGAATGTCCCATGAGAGACTATCTTTAATATATTTATTATTCCATTTCTCATTTGATTTTAATTCATGGTTTGGTTATCTCCAGTGAATTTTCCGCTTCTGCCAGTATGTAGAGGGAAGTACGTACAAGGATTATAGATGTCGATCAAATTTGGATTTGGGGAGTAGGAGAGGAAGGGGTGTGAGAGAGAAAAGGGAGGAGAAATTTTTTTTTTTTTTTTAACTTTTTGTATTTTATTATATTTTTATTATTTTTATTAATTTAAATTTTAAATATCAAAATATTTCAAATGACACGTGATATATATTAAGTGTGCATACTAACAAATTCCATTTGTTAAAATATTAATGGTGTACTAAATTTATTTACACAAGATTTGTTACAAAATAATTCAACGGTAGTAAATTTATTATTTTTTAAAAACTGTGCTAAATTTATTAAATGATGTAAAGGTTGTGAATTTTTTGTTTAATATTGAACCTTACAATAATAATGAAAAAGTTTTACATAGTTAACCTTCATAAATCTCATAAATCCTATAAATATATGAATATTTTGTGTATTAAGATACTCTATTATATTTTAAATTATACGTAAAAAATAAATTTTTATTTTTTAATTAGTTAAATTTATTATTTTTTTAATCTTTCTGGAGCTGGAAACTAACTGGTAAGAGAAAGAAAAACGAAGGCAGGAGATCCGGGGATCGAACTCCAGACCCGATAGTTGAAAAAAAAACTCCTTCAACCATTGCAATTATTTGAATTATTTTTATAATTTGAATTCTTTTATAGATACTATATAAAATTAAATGACACAGTCATGAAAACTCAAAACTCAACTTTATAAAATACACACTTAATTTGGCTAGACTCGTTAACTAAACGAAACAAGTTTAAACATGCCTAACTTCAGCTCGTTTACAATCCTAATTTGACATTAAAAAAAAAAAAATCTAACTGATACAATAAACTTTTTATTACATTTCAAAATGCAGATATAAATCAATGTCGGATCTAAACTAAAATATAATAGATATAAATTTTTTAACTTTTTATATAAGGCTTTAAAAAACATTATAAAAACTTCACTTACAATCAATTACAACGTGATAAACTAAATACATCTCCTGTAATATGACAACCTATTAGGTATCATGTATTTTTTATTTACTATTTACGTTATTCTTATATGAAGTTTTTCAATATTTTATCCCAGCTTTAGAAATTGCCCAATCAGTAATCAAACCAAGAACCTAACATCACTAATAACATATATAAACAAGCATATATTTCATGTACCGCCACAACAGGGCAATTCGAGTTAAGGAACCACACACATAGCGACAAGATAAACTAAGAACAAAGATAAAACACGGCCCAATGCAAACAAGACTACATTACTTTAAAGCTATCCGTTACAATTAGATATGGAAAGCATTTCAAACGAACATTGCAATAAAATTTTAAGATAAAGAAACACTGGATTCAGTTCATTAATTGCTATAATCCCAACCACACCTATATATCGGTGACAATGATTCTCCACTCATTAGCAAATTATTACAAGTTTGATGTCACAACAACTTCGAATGCTACTGGCCATTACAATAATCACTGAACAAAGAGGCAAATCGGAATGCATGTCTTCATGGAACAAGGTGAAAAATCATACTCAAGTAAATTCCAACATTAAAACTAGGTAAATGAAAACCTTTGTCATTGAAACCATATAACTAGTTCACGACATAAAGATGATCAAAACAAAAATTTTCTGGTCAACCAAACAGGATTTTCAAGATACTGAAATGTGCCTATGGTAGATAATGCCTTACACCTTAATGGCATATTTTCTCATAGGGAAATACATTTCTCTCTTCTTCTCCCACTCTGTCTTCAATGATTGCTGCACAAACAAAACAATTTACATACTAGCTAAGGAACAGCACACCCAACAAAAGCTTCAAACATAACAGCTGAGCACCCATAGTATAATTAACTTGTAACAGCCCCAAATATGAGCCGAAGGAAGACAAAAAGAAGAGAATATGAAGGAAACAGATGAAAACATGTACAAGTATGTGTGTAGGGGGGGAATCACTAAAGCACGAAGGCAACCATACTGGCTGAGTAACAGCATATGCTTCAAAATAAGGCCCCAGAATATGAGCACAAATACAACAGTATAATATCAATTTGTAAAAGCCAAAATATTAGCTGAAGGAAAATAAAATGAAATGAATATGAAGGAAACAGTTCACACAAGTATTTAGTGTATTGGCCCTACTGGGGCATGAGCATACATTCTCATTCTCTCTTCTCTCAAAATAAAAGGCAACATGATTATCAACACCCTTACAAATTGTATATACAAGACAATAGCCTCTTGTTCATTGCACAACAATTTTTTATTAACAGGACCCAATTGCACGACATATGAAGCACTTGATCAATGTGAGATAACCAGCAAGAAACATGTTTAACAAACTGAATTAAAGAACAAAAGATCAGAAGCAAAGCAGTACCTGATGCTTGGTAAGCCTCCTGCGAATGGCTCTGGTCTTCTTGGGACGAAGATCAAGTGGCAAGAACTTTTTGTTCTTGTATGCCTCCCTCAATGCAGCCTTTTGCTTCTGTGAAATCACAGTCAAGACCCGTGCAATGGATAACCTCACGACCTTGCTGCATCCAATCCAACATTAAAATATCGGTCACAAACAGAGAATGCATGAATATCAACATCTCAATAAAATCTAAGAAAATAATCACAGTGACTGTTAGGTCCTGCTAGGCCACAAGACGTGAAAAAGAAACTAAAGTAGAATACAATGCCCTGCAGAATAACAAGTAATCAATCAAAACAAAGTCCGGAAAAATTGAAATTCCTTCCATAATACCTTGAAAAGTTAATATGAAACATAAATCAAAATATAGGCAAAACATTTCACAACAGAAAAAAAGAAAAATTGCTTGCTTGAAATTTGAAACCATTTTCAAGCAAAAACCGGCTTAACGAAGCACTTCCTAGATCCATAAATTGTCTTAACAATAACACACCTCAATCATGTGAACCAATCCATTAATGAATATACGTATGCTTATGTAAGCACGTGCGGGTGTATGTGTACAGAGAGAGAGAGAGAGAGAGAGAGAGAGAGTACATCTTGGAGAGTTTGTTAGGAGCACCGCCGGTAACCTTAGCGACGCGGAGGAGAGCGAGCTCAGCCTTGAGGTCCTTCAGCTGGTTCAAAAGCTCTGCCTTAGTTTTCTGTCTGAGCTCATGGACCTTGATTCTCGCTGTTCCGTTTTCACAACAGAAACACACACAGATTAGCAGACCAAACATTCCAAACCCAAATGAATATTTTCATTTCTGCTGCTTACCCATTGCTTTTGCTTCTGTCTCCGAGCTCTCGCCGCAACGTCTTGTTTTGCGTCTCTTTTTCCCCCTCTACTGCGTACGAAACCCTAGAAAAGTGGCATTTATTTGGTCTGTGTTGGGCTAGATTGGGTGTTTGCGCCCACAACAATTAAGTCCAACTCAACAAAAGCTCATAACCACTTGTTTATGGGCTCGTTCTGTTTTTTGGTTTATTTCTCGATTTATGGGAGGCAATGCGATAAAAAAAAAAAAAAAAAAAAAGGGAAAAATTAATATTTTACTCATCATTTTTATGCTTTTTGATCTATCTGCTGTGTTTGTTCCATCAACTTTTTTTTAGTCCTTCTTTAAATGTGGCATACAGCACTCCAGTTAATATTACATAATACAACCAAATGCCACACAAGCAAAATATTGATGACGTGGCAATTATAATGATTGATGGATGCTGCTTATTAAATTTTTAACATTTATTTAGTTTCTTTTTGTTATTTACTTTGTACTCAAATTTATTTTATGCTCTTATTTTTTGTACTTTATTTTATTTTATCTTCCTACTTTCAATTTAGTTTCGCTGGAATCAAATTTGATTTTCATTGTATTTATTTAAAATAAAAAAATTAAAAATAAGACAATAGTAATATTAAATTTTTAAAAATGTCACGCCATTAATTCTTTGCTGATGTGGCATCAATTGTGCTTACATGACGTTAATTGGAAGATTAACAACAGACGGTGCAAAAAGTTAATAGGACAAATGTAGGGATTACATTAATTTTAGTCATAAACGTTTATAAATTGTTTTAATTTAATTTTAAATCTTTCAACTTTTTCAATTAAGTATTAAACTTTTTAGTTCTTTTACAAAGTAGTCCTTTCATTAACAGAAATCAGTCAAACCGTTAAAAACGACAATTGACCAAACGGAAATAAATAAAAAAATCTTAAATATGGTTTCTTTTATATTTTTTCGTTTCAATCAAATTCTCAATGTTCTAAAAGTTTTAATCAAGTTTTAAACGTTCTAAAATTTTTTTCAATTGAGTTTTGTAATTAAAAAAATGGTGATAATGGGGCATTTTGGGGTTTTTATTATTTTTTTATTTTTTCCATTTTTTAAAAAAATAATCATTATTTAATTATTTTTGCCATTTTTAAATATTTTTTAAATTATTACAACTAGAAAAAAAGAAAAAAAAACGTATATATGATTTTTTTAATTTATTTCCATTCGGTCAACGGTCGATTTTAACTGTTTTACTAACTTCCGTTGACAGAAAGACTCGTTTGTAAGAGAATTAAACAGTTTACGATTTGATTAAAAAAGTTAAAACATTTAGAATTAAATTAAAAAAATTTATAAATATTTTGGACTAAAATAGGTATTATCCCAACAAATGTGGGTGGATTCTCATAGGGTTAATATAAAAAAAAAACACTATCTTTATTCTATATAACAATTCTAGTACATCGTTTAAAAAATAATAAATCTAGTACAATTAAATTATTTTGTAACAAATTTAACACGCTATTAATTAACAATAAGAGAATTCGTTAGTATACACACGTGACACGTTTAGGGGTAAATAATTAATTACGTGGCGTGGCTAGTGTCATCTAAATTTGAAATAAATAAATAAATAAATAAAATAAAAATTTTCTAAAAATTCTCTCTCCTCTCTTTCCCCTTCTCTGCTGCATGGGTCTGGTCGACCGATTCAAACTTTCTATAACTTTCAGTTTTTTACTTTTACCGACATCGGTTGACAAGGGCCACGATCAGGTCTACTGAATTGAAGTTTCTGTAACTTCTCACTTTCAATCTTATTCTTATCCAATCAACTAGAGACGCACACAAGTTGACCAATATGAAATTTCTGTAACTTTGAACTTTCTTGTTTCTGATCGCTCAGTCAAGCACAAGATCTTTCAGGTCAACTGGTCTAAGTAATTACAATCTGCCAACTTATAGAAACTTCAATTCTTTAAGATCTCATTGATGCATTTCTTAAAAAGGATTTGGCAAGATCTTTTGACAGCTATGAATGCATTAGAATGATGTTCAAAGATCTTAAAGTATTTGGAATGAATATTTTAAATTCAAACCTCCTTTCTCTTTTAACTTCACAACTAGATTACATTCAGAAAATCTGCCATAACTTTCTCTACATATATCTAAATCACTTTCTGTCTTTTTGCATTATAATCTAGACTCAATTATCTTTCCAACCATGTATAGCTCGTCACTCAATTCATCTCCAATTGTTTGTGGTGTCTTTTGGAAATTGACTGTCACAAGTTGTCCTGACAGATTTGGCACACTTCAGTATATTGATCATATCTTCCTCTAAATGACTCCAATTAATGCATAACTAGAGTCATTGGAAACCAGATACATAGGGCTTTCCAAATATGCATTGCTCATTATCTTATTCATCACTTGTTGACTGTAGAAATCTCTGGAACTTGGCAAAATAGCGATGAACTACTCATTTCGTCTGTCTAACTTGCTTGCTTTCTTTCCTTTAATGCTTATGTATTTGTTTAACATAATCAATTCACTAATCACACTAAAACAAACACATTAGCAATACTCAATGTTTTGGAATTATCAAAACTTAATATGAAACCTTAGGGATCTAACTCCTTTGCATCTCTTTCAATATCTAATTTGAAACTTTATGACATATTTTAATTCCATAGCTTGTATCATTTAATAATTGTGTCTTCGCTCTATAATATGAACCTTTGAAAGTGCTTCCACAAATATTATATTTAAAAGATACATTTCTACCACCATCAATTTTTATAAGTCTAGCGACAAATTGCCACAATGGCTTCATATCATCCTCAATTTCAGTGTCTTTATGAATTTCAAGACTATTACTCATTGCCTATAAAAGCAACAAAAACACACAATTCAACTAGCTTGTACAATTTGAAATTGTAAGATATAATTAATTAATCAAACCAAAATTCAATTGGGGAAAAACATCCTGAGGAAAGATATAATTAATCATCTTCATTAGTAATGGGCAACAACTCACTGGGCTTAAAATCTCGTGATTATATATCAATTGTATAGCGTGAAAAAAAAGGAAAACCAATTAGCCAAATTTATATGGTTGGGAACGCGAAACAATAGGTAGGCCCTAAATCTAAATTAAGTTGGTCTATTTTTGTCGTTTTGCCAGTGATAAAGATTGAAATAAAAGCACAAATTCAAGCAAACCAAGCGAGAAATTTTAGTTAATCGAGAAAATTGAACTGAACAAAAATCGAAATTTTCAATTTAATTTCAATTTCTAATATTAAAAAAATCGTAGTTAACCAAACTGAATTGAAATGTGTGTATGTATATATATATATATATAATAGAAAAATACTAATACAATAATTGTTAACAAATAAATGTCAATCAAAATGTTATTATATTTCTAACAATTACTTATTTATTTTTATATATAATGATGGTTATAATTTTCTTAAAAATACATATTAAAAATATTTGTTTATTTAGATTATAATTTTAAATTACTTTTATTAAATTTAGTTAACTGAATAGTTAACCGAAACTAAATTGAAATTTTTAGTTAACTGAATTTTCAGTTGAGAAACAGTTTCAATTTTGCATAACCAAAAATTTCAGTTTAAGAACAATTATGGTGGTTGTAAATCCAAAAAAAAAAGTAGGGGCACTTCTAGATAGAACTTCAAGAAGGTTGGCCCCATTTGAAAAAAAAAAAAAGTTTCCAAGTTAGGCACCGGCCAATAAAGAAAAAAAAGAAAAAAAAAGTCATCAAATGGCCCACACGAGGAAATTGCTAATTAATGCAATTGTCAAAAGCCAATTGAGAAAATTTTTCACTGGTAGGTAGCACAGTCATGTTTTGGGGGCCTATAAATAAGATGGAAGCAAAAGCATTGGAGGCAGAGAACGGAGAGAGCCAAAAGGAATTGGAAACATTGTAATTCCTTTAATTTTTCAAATCTTTTTCTCTCATAGGCGTATACTCTCTAAACGCCATTAAGTGCAATCTTCTAGAGTAAAGGACTAAAATATTTAATATACACATTTCCATACATATTTTGGGTATACGCTCTCCGTTCACCTCAAATCGGGATCTACGATAATAAATATCCAAACTATTAAATATTCGTCTGAGATTAAGCCTCTCCGACCCTCAGCGAAGCTAGTCCACCTGAGATAAAACCTCTATGACCCTCAACGGAACTAAACCAATTTGAGTGGGATCAACTTCTGGCCCTCAACAGAGTCAAATCAGTCCACATAAGACCAAACCCATATGGCCATCACCAAAACCAGATCATTCCGAACAAGATCAAGCCTCTACAGCCCTCATCGGAGTTCCAACATCCCTAGTGATCAAGTCTCAACCCTCAATGGAATTCATTTCCTACAGTTCAAGATCACATTTTGGAAATTCAACTTCTTTCAGTCAATATCAAGCCTACACGACCCTTGACGACATTACACAGAAGTATTAATCGGAGTATCTATCCAGAGATCGACCCCACACAAATTTGAAATTTTCACTTGTAATTTATATCTATTTTTCAAGCCTAACTGTTTAGCCTCGAAACTTACAGGCCATCGATTTACAATTTTTAACACGCTCAGTGGGACATCTTTGTCTCCCATCTTTTGCTCCTCAAAAAAAAAAAAAAAAAAGGAATCCAACATCAATGTTGTCGCAATCACGATGACAAGGGCAACTAACATGGAAGACATGATCGTGGAATTGGAAAGCAGAATCTTCCAACTACTCAAAGCTGTGGAAGAAAAAAAGCAACAGATCGCTCGCCTCCAAGGAAAGCCCCGATCCAAGGCGATCCTAACACCCGTGAAGAGCAACCGTGTCCACCCAATTTCATTCCAAAAGGAACGCCAGCTAACCTCTTCACTGCGGAAAAGCAACCAAGCAGTCCCACACAGTTGCTGCCTGTAAATTATGCCGCTTCGTTATCTGTCCAACAATTACAGGACATAATAGCAAATACAATTCTCCTACAACAAAGTGCGTCATTTCAAGGTTCACAAGTATACGTCAAACTGTACACGAGGCGGATTGAAAGCCTCAACAGTCCTTTGGGCTACCAACCACCCAAGTTTCAACAATTCGATGGACGAGATGATCCGAAGCAACATATCGCTCACTTCTTCGAAACCTGCAACAATACAGGAACCTACGACGATCTTTTGGCGAAACAATTTGTTTGTTCACTCAAAGACACCGCCTTCACCTAGTTCATAAACCTTGAACCAAAATCAATTGACATTTAGGAGTAACTGCAACACGAGTTTCTCAGCAGATCTTTTAGCACTCGTCGGACAGTAAGCATGATGGAGCTTCCCAGCACCAGGCAAAAGAAAAGAGACCTTGTCGTCGAATACATAAACAGATGGCGTGCTTTCAGCTTGAATTGCAAAGATCGTCTGACGAAGATTTCTGTGGTAAAAATGTGCATTCAAGGGATGCACTGAGAACTGCTATACATCTTTTAAGGCATCAAACCTCGAACTTTCGAGGAATTGGCGACTCACGCGCATGATATGTAGATAAGCATCAAAACCTTTGGAGGCACGATTCCCATCTAATCAGGCTAACATGGGGGCAAGGAAGTGATGACCGTTGATACTTCACTGATAAAAGTTGGAGCTAAAGCAAAAATGAGTCCTCTAGCACCAGCAAATCAACCAAAACAACAAAAAAAGGGAAGGACAACCTCGCAAGAGTTGGAACAGAAGAAGTATCCATTCCCTAACTCTAATGTTCCAGACATTCTCGATTAACTTTTAGAAGCTAAACTGATCAAAATCCCAGAGCACAAGCAACCCAATCAAAGGATCAGGTTAATGATCTGGAATTCTACAGGTATCACCGCACAATCAGTCATCCAACTAACAAGTGTTTTATTTTAAAAGAGTTGATCGTGAAGCTTATAGGCCAAAATAAAATCATTTTGGACTGGGAATACGTAGCCTTAGCCAACCAAACTACTGTCCCTTCAGATCCGTCAAAAGAAAGTCAGCATGAATTTACGCTTATATGTTGATAGACCCAAAAACACATCCCAATTTGGCTCGATCAAGCGGTAAAATTTTAAAACTTTACTATGTAAAAAAAAAAGAAAAAAAAGGGCAAAAAAATATAAAAGAAAAAAATTCAAAAAAAGAAAAAAATTCAAAAAATTCAAAAAGAAAAAATTCAAAAAAAAATGAACAAAAAAAAGAAAAAACAGCAAAAAAAATAAAAGAAAAAAAAAGTCTAAAGTTCATGTACAAGTTCAGAACCCATCCTCAAAATCCAAATTTAGATTCGAGGGCAGACCCTTACCCAGGCTGAAACCCAAAACTCAAATCCAAATTGCAGGCTTAAAGCCCAAAACCAAATTCAAATTCAAGTCTAAATCCCCAAAACCCAGCAAATCCAAACTCGTGGTCAGACTCCTAAGTCCAAATTACAGCCCAAAATCCAAATCCAGATTCAGGGGTAAACCCCAAACCCGGATCCAAATTCTAGCTCAAAATCCAAGTCCAAAATCAAACTCAGGCCTAAAGTCAAACTCTAACTTCAACTCAAAAACCAAATTCAGATCCAAACCCGAGCTTTAACCCGAAGGCCAAACCCAAATTCTGGCCTAAAAATCTAAACTCAAGGGCAAAACCCAAACACTGACTCAAAGTCCAAATCAGCAACTCAACAGTTCAATAACTCAACGACTCAGCAACTCAACAGCTCGACAGCTTAGTAGCTCGACAGTTTAACAGCACACTCCTGCCTCGCACGAGTATAAAAGGTGATTAATTGAAACACACACCTGTCTCGCATGAGTATAAAAGGCGATCAACTGAATCACACCCTTGCTACGCACGAGTATAAAAGGCGATCAACTGAATCACACTCTTGCTTCGCACGAGTATAAAAGGCGATCAACTGAAGTACACTCCTATCTCGCACGAATATAAAAGGCGATCAACTGAAATACACACCTACCTCACACGAGTATAAAAGGTGATCAACTGAAACACACTCATACTTCGCACAAGTATAAAAGGCGACACCACAGTTCAACACTCCTGCCTCGCTCGAGTATAAAAGGCGACAATCCAACAATTCAGACTCTTAACCCGCATGAGTATAAAAGGCAAAACGACAACAACTACACAGCATAGTTCAACACTCCTAGCCCACATGAGTATAAACTGTGAACGGCTAAAAATCTAATCCAAAACTCCTAGTCCGCGTGAGTATAAACTGTGAACAGCCCAAAAAGATAAAAAACAATCGAGAGTTTGAGTCTAAATCACTATTCCAGTCTCAAATTTTAATCGTTCTCACCGTATGTCAAACTTCTGCTATCTTTCAGAAAGAAAGATGGATTCAATTGCAAAACCTCAGGACAAGGGAGAGGATAGGTCACCACACATTAGATAGCAACCAAATCCGATGCAACGACAAATTTTGGAGGAATACTTCCACAACAATGAAAGTGCTTGTCCAATTTATCACAACTCTCCCAACTTACTTCACAACTACGGCTGTATAGAGCAGTCAAAACAAAAAATATATATTGTTGGTTATAAAACTGGAGAAACAGGGATAGAGCAGCACAAAGAGCTGCTACTTCTGAAGTACAGTCTATCATCGCAATTGTTCCTATGGTAGATCTCACAAGTATGGTGTCGACTTCAAATGAGACAGGTCCAATCTCTACCACTGCAATGGTCCCTCAATACTATTTCAACCAAATCTATAGTCTGTGGAGCTTCACATACTTGTCCTGGTGGTTTTATGGAGTTAGCCAAATATTCATCCCTTACGGACAATTCAATCTGAGGGAAAACCTTGCACTAGGAGGGTACTACTCCGGTGAGACTTTGCCTCTGTTTCCAGACCATATCAGTGACATCAATCGATCAGAAAGGTCTAATAGTGTCAACGTCATCAGCCTGCCAAACGAGGACAAGATTGACTTGGAGCTACACCCCAGGTCTTGTCAAGACAACTGATAGGAATAAGGAGCAGCCACTTTATCAGCACGCAATAACGAATTTTGCAACATGCGTCAACCGCTGCCTCTTCTGTCTCTTGTAGAGAAAAGGACGTGGAGGACCCCACCAGATTCTGCATATCTTCTTTTGACTTTTCAAAAAAAAAAAAAAGGCTTTTTGGTGTGTATATATTTCCTGCATACCTAAATCTCAGAACTTACCCCTTCAGTTCTTTTCTCTCTCAGAAAGAGAGAATGACTAGCCCCTACAACTTCTTTTCCAGAAAGTTATTTAATAAAAAAGCTGGAGGCGCACGAGCTAAGAAAAGAAAAAGTAGTCCTCCTCGAGGAATCCCTAAAAATCCTTGAAACTCAACCTCCAACGCCATCAGTGTCATGCAGTTCCAACCACTCTCCTTAATTCACATCTATCACAGTGAGACGAGAAGTTTCGATCATCCTCATCTCTTTTTAGATGGGGCGACATACAAGAAAATTCCAACTACTCTCCTTACATCGAAGCAGACTCAGAGATCATCACTACAGCCCGTCTCTCTATGTGCTGGCCTTGAAGTTTCATAGTACTGGCTTTTTTTATGGGAAAGTTCAAGTTCTTTGTCTCTCACCAGAGCTATGGAATTTCAAAGAATCTTTGTGAGTTATGTAAGCTCGACATCAGCTGGGCTAGCCAAAGTTGAAAACTTCAAAATTCAATGTCCAACAAGACGTCTTAAATTTCAAACTGGACTTCTAGACTTGGTTTGAGTCACGTCTCTAGGATCTTTCCTCACCAAGCCTTGAAATGGGCATTTGTAAATCCAAAAAAAAAAAAAAAGGGACTTCTGGATGGAACTTCTAGAAGGCTGGCCCCATTTGAAAAAAAAAACTTTCCAAGTTAGGCATCGGCTAATAAAGAAAATGAAGAAAAAAAAAAGTCATCAAATGGCCCACGCGAGCAAATTGCTAATTGATGCAATTGTCAAAAGCCAATTGAGAAAATATGTCGCTGGTAAGTGGCGCAGTCATGTTTTGGGGGCCTATAAATAAGATGGAAGCCAAAGCATTAGAGGCAAAGAACGGAGAGAGCCAAAAGGAATTGGAAACATTGTAATTCCTTTAATTTTTCAAATCTTTTTCTCTTTTTTTCGTATTTTAGGCATATACTCTCTAGATGCCATTGAGTGTGATCTTCCAAGGTAAAGACCTAAAATATTTAATATACACATTTTCATATATATTTTGGGTATACGCTCTCCAGTCACCTCAAATTAGGATATACGAGAATAAATATCCAAAATATTAAATATTCGTCTGAGATTAAGTCTCTCCGACCCTCAGCGAAGACAATCCACCTGAGATAAAACCTCTACGGCGATCAGCAAAGCTAAACTAGTCTGAATGGGATCAAGGCCCGACTCTCAATGGATTCAAATCAGTCCACTTGAGACCAAGCTCATACGGCCCTCACCGGAACCAGACTATTCCGACCGAGATCAAGCCTCTACGACCCTTATCGGAGTTCTAGCATCCCCTGAGATCAAGCCCCAGCCCTCAATGGAATCCATTTCCTACAATTCAAGATTACGTTGTGGAAATTCAACCTCTTTCAGTCAATATCAAACATATGCGGCCCTTGACGACATTACACAGGAGCATTAAGGATCTATCCAATGACCGACCCCACACAAATTTTAAATTTTCACTTGTAATTTGTATCTGTATTTTCAAGCCTAATTGTTCAGACTCGAAACATACGGGTCGTCCATTTACAGTGGTTTAGTTCAGTTAACTGAACCACGAACACCCTTATTGTCACTTATAAAGAAAATTCACTCAAGGAACTTGTTTTTGTGCAGATAAGTCCATCTCGCTTGTGGTGTGATATTAAGCCTGCTATTCACATTGTGAGCAATCAAGTCTACTTTGAGCGGACTAAAGATATTGAAGTAGATTGTCATACAGTATGTGAAAGATTGAAAGATGGCTCGATTTCTTTGTTACATGTGAAGACCGAAGATTAATGGGCAGATGTTTACACCAAAGTACTCAATGGTAATCGGATTGAGTTTATTTATAATAAGCTGGGTATAATTGATATCTATTCTCTAGCTTAAGAGAAAATATCATGTGTCTGGGTGTGTTAGCGAGACTGACCCACATAGTTTCTTATGTGTCTTTCTCTTTATATTATGTAAAAACCCTAACTAGACATATATAAACAAACATGTAGACAGTCAATTCCTCAACTTTTGAAAAATGCTTTCTTTCAAACATTTTTCTTCTTTCTCTTCCTCTCCTTTTTTCTACCAATCAAATCATAAAGAAAGTATAAATCAAAAAGGAAACCTCCTCAGCACACTTGCGAACTCTCACAAAAATATTTTGATGCACTGAGTGTCATTTGGGCTCCCTTTGCTTGCAGTGGGTCCTTCTCTATAGGGAGTTATTACTTTTTGACATTAGCACCCTCTTTTATTACCTGTAAACTGTCCAAGACTCTTTGTTTGACTTGATAAAATCGAATATTACATGGATTGCGCAATAAATGCAAAATTGCAAAAAATAAACTTTATGAACCTACCTTTGTCTTTTCCTTTTATGCATAAGCTGAATAATATATTGTCAACTAACTAAATAAACAAAACAAACAACATTGAGTAAAACAAAGAAATTTTATTGAAAAATAAAAAAAAATTCACTCGTTATCTCATCCTAATAATTAATTTTGCATAAAACCAAAGGAAAAGAATTTTATTAAAGAGAAAAGTGATGTACAAATATCAAAAGAAGATTTAAGGTAGAGTCTTTGATAACATAACCATAGGACTTATTAACCTTTTGTTTGTCATTAAAGATTATATATGTGCAAAAATGCAAATGCTAACCAAAACCATAAGATTTAATTTACACCCAACAAAAATACACAGAAGATTGTTATTCAATTTAAAATTAACCTTTTATTTTATAAAATATAAATTAAAACATAGAATCATAAGAAAAAAGAAATAGAAGCCGAAAATTAAAAATTTAATGGAAGAAGAAGAAAGAAGAAAGGCTAAGGAGCAGTGGTGTTGGTGGTGGTAGAGACAGGGAGAGAGAATTTGAGGTAAAGAAATGGAGATTCTAGCCTTTAGGGAAACAGAGTTAAATAATATGTTATTACATAATTAAGATTGATGAAAAAGTAAGAGCAAGAATTAGGGATGAAGTTTCTTAATTAAATCAGCTAAAATTTTATATGCTTATTAATTATATATTAACTAAATTTTCTTGCCCTTCTAATTTTCTTCACTTCCTCACATGCCATTATGTGCTCAAGAGACATATATACTAATTGAATGGGAATCAAAAATTCATGACCCATACGGTTTTTGGGGAAAAGAGTTGATCAGTAATTATGGTGAATTATGATGTGAAATTGTGAATATTTATGTTATATGATGATTTTAAAAATTATGGTATGATTCCACAATTTATTCCACCTTGTATTCCTTTTTTTATTTCCTTAAATAATTTGCATTCAAAAGGAGAGCAAAAACCTCATATTAATGGATGATGAAACTCTTAGATTTTTATTACGTTAAATGAGGTGTATAGTTGTAAACATTAGGAAAGAAAAATAAGGGAGAATCATTTAATTCCATTTGAAGAAAACCATCAAAAATAGCATCACAAAAATTGAATGTATAAAAGGTTTATTGGACAATTTATTGTTACGAAAATAGCCTTAATAGAATGAAGTAATGGTTGAAAGGATTTACTAATTTGGTAAATAGGAAAATTGGGAGAATATGCTAAAAACAAAATAGGACATAGTAATTAATATATAGAATTTTAATTGAAGTAAAATAAATTCCACCTCATAATTATTTCGTTATGATTAAGAAGAAGTTTTTCCTAAAATTCCCCCTTTATACTATTGTAACATATGGTGCTTGCTAATTTTTTTTTTAATAAGTAAAACTCACTCATTATCTTTATTACACAAATTAATTTTTTTATTTCTTAATTTTAAGTGGACCCCACTCATTATATAATATAAAATCATAAATAAATTATATTTATCAAAAAATATAAGTTAAATTAAAAATCTTTATAACCCCATAAATATACATTGACCTACTAAATAGCTGGCTGTTAAAGCAAAGACGAGCTTGTAAACAAGTAAATTTAAAATATATATACATATATGTGTGTGTGTGTGTGTGTTGGCAGCTGCCAACCTTGAAGTCAAGGTTGGCAGCTGCCAACTTAAATTAATTAATTGCCATCAACCAAATGGTTGGTGGCAGGCAGGCGGGGGAGGCCTATAAATTGGCCTCCCCAAATTGAATAAGGGGGCAGCAATAAAAAAAAAAAAGGGCAATTACAAAGAATTGCAAAATTTCAATTGTGTTATCACTTTTCTCTTACATTTTAGCACTCTGAGTGTGTCCTTTTCCCGATCATTCAGCAAATCTGTAAACAGAAAAATACAGAGAATTTGAGAGAAAAAGAAAATTTTGAAAATCTCTCAAAAAAATTTCTCCTTTTCTTACGTGTTTTACTCTGCAGTATACTCTCCTAACTCCTTTTTTGAGAGATATTTTAGGGGTAAACTCCAAAAAATTTGTTATTTCCATTTCTAAAGTTGTTTTTAGGTTCATATTCTCGGATCGCTCTAAATCTGAATTTATGAGAATATAGATCTGAAAATATCAAAATATTACAAATCCAGCTGGCATTAACCCTCGTACGGCTCTCAGTAAAGTCCAGGCAGCTCATCCGAGAATAAGTCCCTTTGACCCTCGGTGAAATTAAGTCAGATCGGCTCTAAACGTCTAAATCAGATCCAGTTTCAGTCTACCCAGTTCAAGATAAAGTTGTGGAAATTATTTCTGTCAATATCAAGTTCATGCAGCCCTTGACAGAGTCAAAAACGGAACACTAATCGGAAGATTTACAGAGATCGACCCCACGTAAATGTTTTTTTATTTTAAATTTTTATTCGTAATTTAATTTTTTTTATTTTTCGAATTTAATTATTTTAGACTCGAAATTTACCTATTCCAGAGCTTTCATAAAATTCAATGGCCGTTGCCAATAGTCTCTCTCTAAAGCCACTAATAAAGGATTGGTCACCAAGGAAGCTCTCTAATTGTTTCTTTATCTTTTCTTCCTCATCCATTGCAAGTCCAATAGATCATCGGCTACGATATTCATTTTCCAATTGTCATAAAAATCATCATTTGGTGTTTGATCATCGGCTAGACACTCTGCTGTTCAGGGAAAATTTACTTCTTTTAACAATGTATATTAATTGCCTACACCATATAGCAAGCAAAAAGATTCCTTTATCTTTCGTTATCATCTTGTATAAGTATATCGCGTTTGGACCTATTGAAAATTCCATATCATAACTATAAACGTCTTTTTTTTTTCTTTGATGCTAATTCTCTTAAATGAACATGTTTACTTTCCTTTTCCAATTTATCAACTGCTTCACTGTGGTCCTTTGGCAATTTCAATTGTTTTGGGCTCCATTACATGACCCGAAAATATGGTCAGATTACATCCGATGTGGACTTCTCTTATTCCCAAAAACTAAATAGTAAATATATTTTGTGAAACCCTAAATCTTGAATTTTTCAGAAAAAATATTACTAAAGCATATTGGATAATTTCCAACCAAATCTTCTAGCCATAAACATTTATCCAATTATTAATCACCGTGTATTTCCTTCGGACAATATTATTTTTGTTGATGCTGAACCATAAGCAGTTGACAAAAAAGAAGGTATATCTTGCGCTGCAGTCCAAATAGGACATCCTCGCCTATTCCACGGTTGGACCCCTGATGTTACGACCACTAAATAATACAGAGATATAAACGTAAAAGATAAGGAACATTCTACTATTCTTCCAGCCATTTTTTATAGTGTAAAAGACAACTAAACACCCTTTTAATTGGAGTTGGTATCAGGGTATCGTGATCTGTTTTATGTTTTCCACCCAAGGAGAATTTTTTTTTTTTTCCTTTTTTAAGTCTGTTGAAAATGATGTCCGAGAAAGATAAATGTATCAAGAAGGACGTCGGCAGGTTGATACGAGTCATTATCATCTTCAATTAATTGTTTTGACAAATTATGCATATCTCCCATCAAGACAACGGTCTTGATCTTCGATGTTTTATGTTGAAATTAATTTGTAAGCAAAGATAAAATCGTGAAACTAAACAAGCAAACCCCAATGGTTTCTACCACAAGCTGCATGGTCTATTTGTAGAGTGGTGTTTTTGTCAGTCGAAAAATGAAAAAATCAGTCACATCAAGGAATATGGTGCTTGTGTTCACGGAGAGTGGCCCAATCGCATCGAGTGGTTTTAGTTAGCTCAAATTCCATTCCTCACAAGCATAAAATGGCGCAGTGATGTTAATTTCAATGGCTGGATTGGAACTTATGTTTCAATTTAGCTTGAGAAATTCATTAATTTTATTTAATTTCCCCGTTCGGCTCATAGAATAATAGGACAATTTAATTTTAACTCGCGTTTTTAAATGAGTTTAACTTAATCGTACTTTTACACCATATAATAAATAAAATTTAATTGCATAAAAAAATTGAAAGTAATACTTAAATAGTATTAAATCATGAGTAAATTTTACTAAAAAAAAAAAAAAGCAAGCACCTAAAATATAATAGCTTACATCACTCCTTATTAATTTGGAAAGAGAAGGAAAAATGTTAATCGTGTTTGCTCATTAACGTTAGGTTCTTTATGTGGTACGAAGAAAATATTGTCGCTCCGTATTGTTTCTCCCTCAGGTTTTCCTTTTTACGAACAGCATAAAATTTTAATTTTTGTGTTTCCGACTCTTTTGTTCTAAATTAACGCAATTGTCAACTCTAAACTCACTAAGTTAATATTTTTTTAAGGTATTTACTAATTTAACTCTTTTTTTGAGTGGGTAAAATTTATTTATAATATAATACCACACAATCTATTTTTTTTTTATTTTTTTTACTTGAAATAGACTTCATTTATTGTGTGGTGTAAAATAATAAATTAATTATATTCACTAAAAAATGTAAGTCAAATTAGATATATTTTTTTTAAATACAAATTGCATGAGGTATTTTTTGGAACAGTCACGCATGTTGTTCTGTTATTCAAATCGTCGTAGGAACACCACACAAAAATACATATGCCGTTGTTATACGATTTCTCTAGTAATAAAAGGTTATACAATTTCCTTTTTCAAGACATACGAGTTCACCATGATGTCCTTTGAGACTGTACATCTATTCTTGGAGTTTCCCATTCATCAAATAATTACCATTACTAATACGGTCCTGTTTAAGAATGCTGAAATTAATCTAAGTTCGTTAGTTAAAATAAGAATAAATGTCAGTAGAAGTTAGACAGTTGATTTGAATTTTATATGTATTTTTTTGTTGAATTAAGACTAAGAGTATTCTAATATGTAAGGACATGAGTAGTATTTCAGTTTATTCTAGTCAGTAGATATTATTGGGGTGAATTGTGAGTGTGGTTATTCTTGTTATTATTGTGACTTTTTGAGATTAATAATATTGAAATCGAAAGTTGTTGCATGTATATATTAGTTAACAGTGTGTTATCAAATCTATGCGCCAACATGATATCAGAGCTATTAGTATTAGAGTTAGTCAACAACAAAGAAATGGGGCTTTATTTCTTCGATTACTTTTATTGAAAGTGTAAGGATAATCTACATTATTAATTATGTTTGACATTTCAAGTCGGTGTCTTCTTCATCATCCGTCATGTCCATCAGCAGAAGAATAATTTTATGTTAAGATAAATATAGTTTTATCACCTCTATTGCTTAGCCACATATTTGAATCTAAAAGTCCTGTGTAAAAGTAGCTTGATCAAAATGGGCAGACAAAAGAGAAATTATTAAAGAACAAATTAAGGTCACAATTCTCAAGTTCAAGAGAAATTATCATCATATAATATGGATACGATGGTCAAGGCAATGCTTACTCAATGTACGTCATATGAAGGAGGAGAGGATCATGAAGAAGAAACCAATCCTACAAGAAATTGAACAGAGTGAAAATATTTTTCATTAATGGGTTTTGAAGTTAATTAAGGTGAGAGAATTCAGTGGCATGTCCTAACGGTAATGATAGTATCTTGTACTTGAACCAGTGGCTGAAGAGGACCGAAACATGCCACTGAAAGACTCCACTGAAATAAAGATGGGCTGTCAAGAACGTAGAGGAGGTAAGATGGGTAGTTGGTCA
The DNA here is from genome assembly GCA_037832335.1 of Carallia pectinifolia. Lineage (NCBI taxonomy): Eukaryota > Viridiplantae > Streptophyta > Magnoliopsida > Malpighiales > Rhizophoraceae > Carallia > Carallia pectinifolia. The sequence continues at coordinate 14,930,354 of CM075448.1, read as the reverse complement.
TAGTCCATGAAGGTTCAATCACACTTGTTTTAAGTAAGCAGGGCATATGGTATGGAAAGGATGTATCTGGACTACTTGACCCCAGCAAGCTCCGGCTCGACAGCAAGAAGAAATGGATGTTGCAACTTGCGCGAAAGCTCGTTAGCGTTGTTTTTTTTATTGTAGGGCATTTAGGCTTGGGGAAAATGTTTATGGGCAGACATTGGTTTCCACATTATCTCCACACGTATGTAGTTTGTGTAACTACAAGCATATTTTATGTAACTGTAACGATAAAAAGTGATACAAAAATTATTACTGATTTTTTCGTTTCACATTTTTTAATTACAGTTACACAAAAAGTGCTCATGGTTATACAAATTAAACGTGTGTAGATGCAATGTGAAAACCCAATCTGCCTACATGAAACCCGCTTGCTTGACTGATAATAGAGATCCTATATAATATAAATAGAGATATAATAACAATAATAATAATATAAGGCTTTTTCAATTAGCAAAAATAAGTAATGGATCGAAAGTCTGATAAGGCATTAAGAGATAGGTATTAAAGTTACGATTTGTCCTTCGGGATCCTATTCGAATCGGTCCAGATTAGTCAGTCCAATAAGTTGGATACTGAGCGGTCTAGATCAAAAAAAAAAGTTACAATTCAATTAACTTTAATATCACTGTTAATTGTATATATATATTTTTGAACAACGCTGTCCATTATATTACTTTCAAAAACAATGCACACAATAATTGAAAAACACACAATCTAATTATATCTTTTTACTAACCATACTTATGAGTCCTAACGACCAACCATACAAGTCACATTCATTAATTAACAAGATATGCTCACATGTCACATAATATAGTAAGACATCACATCCTCATATTATAGTTATCATCAACTCCGACTCAAAATATTGAAGACAAATCCGCTGAGAGTTTGCTAATTTAAATTCTACTTGAATACTGAATTCTAGATTTAAATGATTCTAGATTAATTTCAACAAGATTTTGCCTTGCGAACAAGCAATTGGGTGTTGTTTCTAGCACGAACACGAATTAAAAACATTGCTATTCAATTATTGGCCGGGATTAGGCTTGAAAGTTGAAAGACGTGTTATCCTTGTTCGTTCCTAAGGCAAACACCATGTACCAACATCTTGCAAGTATTATCAAACGCCAAAAATGCTAGAACAGTATGCACGTCACGTTCTATATGCGTGTAATTATATTTCTTTCTTGATAATCATCCATAACACTTGTTTAGTTAATTAGTTGTCGTTAAAATTTAATAGACAATTCATTTGATCTCATCTAACAACTTTAATTTTTGGGAATTGCATTTCATTGCAAAAATCTATAAGTGTAACAAATTTATCTTTTGTTCATGCTTTCAAGCTTGTCTTATGTTTGCATTTCAAGGCCTTTCTTGCCTAATAAGTTTACATGTAAGGGCGGGACATATTAGAATTTATGAAATGATTTATTCTGAAACCCATCAATAGCTTGAACTTTTTTTTTTTTTTTGGTTTTTTGAGAGAAGATCAATAATTTAAACTTTTCAGTATAACGTTTTCTTGACTTCTTTTTTTTTTTTTTTGGCTCAAATTTTTTCCATTCTCACCACCACACGCACAAAAAGTCAAACAAAAACCAAACAAACGCCCAACAATTAATGTGAGAACATAAGCGGGCGCTCGTAGCAACATAAAAACTAAATCAAAATGTAAACCAAAAAAAAAAACTAAATCAAAAGGCCATTTTATGTTTTAATTAAAGGAAATACTTGATAAATATAAGTTAAATGAGATCAAAACAAAATTAAAGTAATATAAGTCATTGAATATAGTTAAATTTAAAAAATTAAAAAAAAAATAAATTATTATATATCATTAGATGATAAATTACGTACTTATTTATATTTTCTTAACATCTACTTACGTAATGATATTCTTTAATTAATTGCCACAAAAGCGGAAAAACATGAAACAAGATACAAAATGACAGCAATTTTCTCGTATGGATTTCCCACCGTGTGTTCCAAATGACAGCGAATTCACAATGACACCGCGTTTGGTCAAGGGGATGGCAGCCCCTATGATGGCTTTCTGGTCAGATAAACCGAACAGGAAAGAAAGGACAATTTTGGTGACTCGCTTCTGTCTATCCATTTGGGAATCGTCACATGTGACGGTGCTCTTTCAAGAATACCATACCACTCAATCGGATGCACGTTCTTGTTTTTATTCACGTGGGTAGGTTTGTTTCATGAGATAAAATAAGATAGAATAAGGTAGTAGTTAATTATCTCATATTAACTCATATTTAATTAATTAATAACATAGGTATAAGATAGAATAGTATAGATTTATTATCCCATAAATATGAGACAATATCATTCTTTTAATTCCTATAAATTAGTCTATCTCATATTATGAATTAGTATTAATAAAGTATATATTTATTAAAATATCATCTTAATTAAAATAAAATTTAAATATTTTTTAAAAAATTCATTTCTCTCTCTTTCCTTTCTCTCTCCTCCTTCCTCTCTCTCACTCCTCGTCTCTCTCTTTTTCCTTTCTCTCTCCTCCCTCTTCTCTGTCTCAATCCTTGTCTCTCTCTCTCGTCCCTTTCTCTCACCTCCCTCTTCTCTCTCTCTCACTCCTCATCTCTCTCTCTTCCCTTTCTCTCCCCTCCCTCCTCCTTCCTCCCTTCCTTTCTCTCTCCTCCCTCTCTCTTCCTTCCTCCCTTCCTTTCTCTCTCCTCACTCTCTCTCTCTCTCGTGCTCATTCTTTCTTTTTTTTTCATATAAATTTGAAAATTTATCTCTTAAAATTTATCTAATTTTTCCTCAAAAAATTAAATAAATATTAATCTTTTTTTTGATATTTTAAATTTTATTTGTATAAATAAAATTAATATTTAATTTTAAAAAATATTTTTATACAAAATTAAAAAATTATAAACAATATAATGTATAATAACATATAAAATAAATATTAATTTTATTACTTAATTTTAATTATTTTTAATAAAAACATTAAAATTAATAGTAAATATAAATCAATTATTTCTAAGAGTAAAAAAGTAATTTTAATATACTATATTATTATATCATATATCATCTAAATATCAAATATAATAACTATTGTATACTATTTGATGATATTCAAATATAATATAAACTAATAATATATCCTATCTTATATTATATGAGTGCGTTTGGTATATAAACTGGACAGTGCAGTATAGGATAATATAGGCTAATATAGTTTATACTATCCTATACCGCACTGTCCAATCTGTATATCAAATACACTATGAGAAAATAATTTTGTACCCAAGAGTTCTTGAACGGGGACCCACTTGTTCTTGGTTTCTGGAAATACTAGTAGCTAAAATTTATATAGTAATAAATAATAACAAAATAATATTAAATGTTAAATAATTGAAATTTAAAATAAAAAATAAATAAATTGTTAGATGTTATAAAATTAAATACATAATTATTTTATTATAAATTTAAATTAATCAGTGTAATGAAACTTTTTTTTTTTTTTATGTGTGTCTTTTGAAATTCTCGTAATTTTTATGCAAACTATGAAATTTACTAGTAAATGAGTTGACGGTTGTTGACGAGAATTTCGTAAATATCCGCTGGAGGATAGATTAAGAGCCAGAATTTTTAGTGTGAAAAATTATCTTGGTAATAATAATTTGTAATTTTTTATAATAATATACATATTTTAAGTAATAAAAAATAAAGTGATAAAATTTTATTATTAAGAATATGAATATTATTATTTAAAATTTAAAACTTGTTATTTTTAAAACATTTTGTCCGGCACCGAATCATCGGCCTCTAAAATTTTTCCCTATCCGCTATATATATATAGATTAAATAAATCTTGCTCCATAAAAAAAATTAAATTTACCAACAAAAAGTTAATTCAATTAGTATAATCAGTGAAAACATTCTATTCAAATTTTTAATTTTATATTTGAATTGTGATAACTTTATTCTCATTTTTTAACATTTCAGTTTCTCATAAAATCATTTTTTGTTTGAAAACTTAAGTAATTAAAGTTTAGAGTTTTAGACTTATATTTTAGAACTCTCATGTTTCAATTTTGATAAAAGAAAAAGAGAATTATTTTCATTATATATAACTGATGATTTAATAGATTTTTTAATAAAAAAAAGGTTGAGAACTATTCTTGTGAGATTGAAAACTGATTGAGAACTAAGGTTTTACTATTGTAACGAGTTTAGTAACGGATTTGTATGTCTGACTGAGTCAAGCAACCAAAGCTTCAACCTCAACAGACATCAATGCGAAGAAGTTTGTCATAATGTTTCAGAATGTAAAACATGTTTCTTATTTCGCTATTTGGCGGATAAATAACAGGGACATTACCATTGACCCAAAAGCGATTCAATAAAGTCGAGTAATCAAACACCCACTTCAGTGTTACCCTTTGCTTGTTTTATGGGAAAAGGGTGAAAGGAAAATGACAAGAAAGAAAATTGAAAAAAAATAATAATTTTTTATTTGTTTGGAAAATATATGAGAAAGAAAATTTCTTGAAAAAAAATAAAAAAATTTTCCCATGAATTGTACCATTCAGTGTCTCACGGTTTTTGGGAGCAAAATGAGGCAAGACTTTTTCAGTAATTTTTATTATTAACTAAAAAAATTATCCAAGCATTAAATTATAGATTATTATTTAAATAGGGTACAAGTATCATTTTAACTAATAGTATTTTTCTTTCTCTTATTTTCTCATAATATTCAAATAAAAATTATATTCTTCATTTATATTCGTTCTCACATTATTCTAATATATTTAAACAACTAATCACAAAATTATTTTTTTTTTCTTTCATTATCTTTCTTACAGTTTTTTTTTTTCATAATTTTCTTTCAAACTTCACTTTAAATCCAAACACACCATTAGCTGAGTGATTGTCTATTGGGATTGGTGGTGGGAGGCTCCATTCTTACATCTTTCAAAAATTTGCCTAAATATAAGATTTATAGGAGGCATGCAACTCTCTTGGTACTAAAATTAAGGATTGGATATCGAGTTAAGAAAAAATTTGATGGGAAAATGTCTGTAATACTATAATTTTAGAATTTTTTATAATCACAGTTAAAAAGTGTAAAAAAAATTATTACTTTTTTCATTTTATACTTTATGGACACTTTTCGGACAATTTATTCACTAAAAGTCTGTTTGTTTGCTGAAAAATAATTTATTTTGTAAAATATTTATAGTAAAAATAATAATTTTTTCTTATTCCTCACTTAAAGTATATCTTGTATTTTTTCTAGAAAATAACTGCAGTTCAGAAAAAGCGTAAATTATTTTTCTTAAAAATTTTAAAATTTTTTTCAAATATTTCGTTGTAAAATATTTTATATAAAACAAATATTAAAAAATAAAAAAAAATTTGTTATAAAATATTTTACTATAAATAAACACACCCTAAAATGTGAACGTTTTTTCCTTAAAAAAATCGAACAATCGAACCAAGAAAAGAAGTCCATCTAAACAACGCAACATGACATGACCCGCAAGTTTAATAATATATATATATTTTTTTGTCAAAAGCAAGTTTAATAATATTAAAACCCAGTAACGGTGTCTTAAAATAAAAGGGACCACTGCATAATTATAAATTTAATGATTGTAAGTAATTATCAATATACAATATAAGACATAAAAAATACGATATAATATAAAAATTATAAAATAATTATATGATATGTTGTATAATTCTCTTTTCCATGTTGTCTTGTGTGAGCAACCATTGAAAATAAAAAAAAAATTTATAAATGTTTAAATGGGTCGTATAATATTTTTTAATATGTAATATCATTTTTTGTATAATTCTTTTATCACATTATATATTTCGTTTTTCGCATCATATACTGATAGTTACTTACAACCAATCAAACTTACAATCATAAAATTTTTGTGTAAAATAAGTAAAGGAGTGTTGGTTAAAAAAAATAAACAAAGGAGAGTCATCCTTTCGTCTGTATCTTAAATCAAATGGTTATGAATTTAAAATTTTCTGAATTCAACCCTTAACGGTTATAAATCACTCTTTAGAGTTTCGGAGATCACATGCACATTAAGGTTAATTAAATTAAAATCAATAAATATGAAATTATTTGGAAGGCTCACTAACCTTGGGTGTTGAAAAAATCAAAAATTTTGTTTAACCAAAAAAACTAAATCTAATCGAATCCAATTTTTAGTTACTTAATGACTGGTTAACTAAATCGAATAAAAATTAATATTTTCAGTTCATTTTAAATTTTTAATATTAAAAAATTATGATTAACCGAACCGAACTGAAATACTATTATATTAGCAACAAATAAATATTAAAAATATTATTATATCTTAAATAATCACTTTTTATCTTATATATAATGATAATTACAAATTTTTTTAAAAAAACTATATCAAAATATTTATTCTACATTTAAATTATATATTTTTTTTAAAATCGGTTAATCAATTAACCAAATTAAACTAAAACTTTTAGTTAACCGAAAATCAATTAATCAAATTTTTAGTTACAATTTAATTAACTGAATTGTAAATTCCCTCCACTAACCTATGGCTCTTTTGTTACCATTTTATTATCAATTTCTTTTTTCTCAAAACTGTCCTAACGTCGACCAGCTTTTAACTAGTCAGGTTTGGTTTACTAACAACCCTGAATCAAAATTTCATGTACCCTAAATAATATCATAAGTAAGACTATGTAAATAAAATCAGTATAGTATGTGAGCAAAACATAATTAATTAAATAATATTTAATAATTTATCTATTTTTTAAATTTAATAATTATTATATCAAATCTAGAGTAGTTCCGCTCAATACTATTATTATTTGTGTGGTGAATCTTTTTTTATAAAAAATAAAATCAGAACCTTAACGAATCACACCTCTCTTAAATTCACAAAGATAGCCTTTTTTTTTTTTTTTTAATTGACAATTCACAAAGATGACTAACCTCTCTAAGATTCCCTAGTTTAAGATAAGATAAAAACAAAGTTAAGCGCACAGAGTCACGAACATAAGACGTCCATCAATGTATCATGATGGTATCCATCGCTAGATTCCGTTAATATTTAACGGAATGAAAAAAAAAAATCACAAAAGCATAGCAAAAATTATATTAAAAAATGCGAGTTGAATGTCTAATGGTCTGGCGGTAACTATTGGATAATTTTATATTATGAATTAGCACATTAAAACTATTTTTATTGAAACATCAAGAGAAATTTTTTGAAAATTCTTTTACCATGGGGAATTCATGTTAAAGTTACACAAATGTCATGACAATATGAGTTTTGAGCCATCTTTTTTTAAAAAAAATATATGATCTGCTGTTCAAAAAAAAAAATATATGATCTATTAGATTGTGCAACTTCATATTATATATGATATTTTGATAAATTAGTATCCGAAATTACAAGATTTAATAGATTGAAAAATAAAAAAATCATACTTTCTTTAAAATTGATTTTTAATGTATTATCACAAATAAAAATAATTTTAAAATTCTTATGATATTTATTATATTTATTTTAATATGCCAAATTACATTATAAAATTGTAAAAATTGACAGATCATCAAATTTCAAAATATTTCGCGAGAGAATCACATAGTTTAATATTGTTTTCGATCCATCAAGGTTTTTTTTTGGGTTAATATCTAAAAAAATAATAATCTTTACTTAAATTAACAAATATAATATCTCTTTTAAAAATTCACAATTTAGATTCCATAAAATTTTTTTTAACAAATCTACCATTTCGTCCAATTTGATGAACGAAATCTATCAAAAATAGTGACTTATTATAATGATGTGTACCAAATATTGACATATAATACAAAAACATGACAACTAAAATTCACATTAAAAAAAAAATAATGGTCGTTGAACTTAACAGCGTGGCCAATTTATTAGAAAAAATCCTACCAAATCTAAATTGTGAATTTTGAAAAATAAAGTTATATTTGTTAATTTACACAACGATAATGATTTTTGTAGATATTAACACTTTCTCTTTTTTTTTTCTTTTTTTGTTTTTGGTTCACTGCATAAACACTAATGGAACGGAACTGAATGGTAGAGATTTTTTGTTTTTTTTTTTTCGGTAATAGAGATTCACTTTTAATTGCTTAGACAAACCTTGACATCCAAAATCAAAACTTTTGAAGTTTAAAGGATAAAATCATGAACGGAAGTTAAGCTCATAGACCAAATTTAGGCTTTAAATCATTAGTAATGCAGTAGGAGATCAAATAAAATCAAAATAATATAAGTTATTAGATACAATTGAATTTAAAAATTAAAAAAAAATAAATTATCGTATATTATCTGATGATAAATATATTTACTTATACCTTTTTAACCTATATTTACATAATGATATTCTTTAATTAATAGCCACAAAAGTGGAAAAACATGAAATAAGTTAAAAAATGACAGCAAGTTTGTTGTATGGATTTCCCACCGTGTGTGCCATATGGATCCAGCGAATCCACAATGACACTGTGTTTGGTCAACGCCCCTAAGATGGCTTTCTAATCATATAAACCGAATAGGAAGGAAAGGACAATTTTGGTGATTCCCTTCTCTTTATCCTTGTGGTAATCGTCACATGTGACGATGCTCTTTCAAGAACACCGGTTACAGAATTTAATTCGAGTGGAACCTCTTAATCGGATGCAGGTTCCCTTTTTTTTCTTTTTTTTTCTTTTTTATCTATGAGAAAATAATTTTGCACCCAAGAGTTCTAGATCGGGCACCCACTTGTTTTTTTGTTTTTGAATAACACCGTTATGGTACCAAAGAGATTGAAGTTCGGAATTTTATTCAAATATAATCACATCTTTTTTTTTTTTTTTTATATTCACGCATTCACTTTTTACAATAAAAAAAAATAATAAAATATATATTTTTTATAAAAAAGTGGAGGCGTGACGAAAAATAAAATAATAATTACATTTAGACAAACTGCTTGAGTGCAAATCTTCCCGATACTGTAATTTTTTTGTTTTTGGAATACTAGTAGCTAACATTTATATAGTAATAAATAGAAATAAAGTAATAAAAATTGTTGAATGATTGAAAATTAGAGTAAAAATCAGATAAACTGTTAAATGTTATAAAATAAATTATATGACTAATTTATTACTAATTTAAATTAAGCAATTCGCAATGAAGCTCTTTTTTTATGTGTATTTTTTTGGAGTTCTTGTAATTTTTATCCAAATTATAAATTACTAGTAAATGACCTGGCCGTTGTTCACCAGAATTTTGTAAATATCCGCTGGAGGATAGATTAAGAGGTACAATTTTTAGTCTGAAAAATTATTTTGATAGTAATAATCTGTAATTTTTAGTATTAAGATATATACTTTAAGGAATTAAAAAAATGATAAAATTTTGTTATTAAAAATATGAATGTTATTATTTAAAATTTAAAGTTTATTATTTTCAGAATATTATATCGAACACCAAATCATCGGCCTCTAAAAATTTTCCCTGTCTGCTGTTTCTTTAAGGTTTGATTTAGAAAAAATATATATATACAAATATTTATTGATAAAATGAATCTTGCTCCATAAAAAAAAATAAATTTACCAACAAAAAGTTAATTCAATTAACACAATCCGTTGAAATATTATATTGAAACTTTTTAATTTTATATCTAAGGTACAATAACTCTGTTCTCATTTTTTAATATTTCAACTTCCTTAAAATCATGTTTTGTCCGAAATTTTGAGTAATTAAAATTTAGAGTTTTAGACTTATATTTTAGAATTTTCATATTTTATTATATTTTTTTACGATTTAAACACTTCATATCCATAGGCGTCTACGATTTACGTTGCTAGAAAACAATGTCGAGGCCACCGTCGGATGCACAACAAAAGTGCACAAATATTTGTATCTCCAGTAATAAATTTTAAATTCAATAATTATTATGTCAAGTTTAAACTAATCTCGCTCAATATTATCATTATTTATATAATGAGTTTTTTTTTATAAAAAAAATAAAATCAGAACCTTAAGGAATCATACCTCTCTTAAATTCACAAAGATGACTTTTTTTTTTATTAACAATTCACAAAGATGACTAACCTTTTTAAAATTTTTTTGAGGCTTGTTACGTAGACACATATAAGTAGATGTATAGAAAGCATATAATTAATTTAATAATATCTAATAATTTATTTTTTAAAAAAAATTTAATATTCTTTTCTTAATTTAATAATTTAGATGTCTATGTGTCCATTACGCTTTTCCTAAATGTAGTTAAATAGTGTTTTCAAAGATAAAAACAAAGTTAATTGCACAAAGTCACAAAGATGACACATCCATCAATATATCATAACGGTACCGACTGCTAGATTCCGTTAATATTTAACGGAATGAAAAAAAGATAAAAAAAAAAAAAAATACAAAAGCATAGCAAAAATTATATTAAAAATGCGAGTTGAATGTCTAATGGTTTGGCGGTAACGATTGGATAATTTTATATTATGAATTAGCACATTAAAACTATTTTTATTGAAACATCAAGAGAAATTTTTTTGAAAATTCTTTTACTATGGGTAATTCATGTTAAAGTTACACAAATGTCATGACAATATGAGTTTTGAGCCATCTTTTTTAAAAAAAATATATGATCTATTAGATCGTGCAACTTCATATTATATATGATATTTTGATAAATTAGTACCCGAAATTACAAGATCTAATAGATTGTAAAATAAAAAAAACATACTTTCTTTAAAATTGATTTTTAATGTATTATCACAAATAAAAATAATTTTAAAATTCTTATGATATTTATTTTAATATGCCAAATTACATTATAAAATTGTAAAAATTGATAGATCATCAAATTACAAAATATTTCGCGAGAGAATCACATATTTTAATATTTTTTTCGATCCATCAAGGTTTTTTTTTTTGGGTTAATATCTAAAAAAAATAATGACCTTTACATAAATTAATAAATAAATATCTCTTTTAAAAATTTATAATTTAGATTTTATAGAAATTTTTTTTAACAAATCTCCCACTTTATCCAGTTTGATGAACAAAATCTATTAAAAATAGTGACTTATCATGATTACGTGAACTAAATGTTAACATGTAATATAAAAACATGAGAACTAAAATTCACATTAGATAAAAAATAATGACCATTAAACTTGACGACGTGATAAATTTGCTAAGAAAAAGTCTTACCGAATCTAAATTGTGAATTTTAAAAAATAATGTTATATTTGTTAATTTATATAGAGGTAATATTTTTTTTTTTGTAGATATTAACCCTTTTTCTTTTATTTTGTTTTTTTTGTTTTTTCTTCACTGCACAGATACTAACGGAACGGAACTGAATGGTAGAGATTTTTTTTTTTTTAATAGAGATTCACTTTTAATTGCTTAGACAAACCTTGATATCCAAAATCAGAAAATTTGAAGTTTAAAGGATAAAATCATGAACCGAAGATAAGCACATAGGCCAAACTATGGCTTTAAATCATTAGCAATGCAATGGGAGGAGAGAAGCACGGCCAATGATTTATTAGTTCTTTCAAATTTTTGAATTTAATATCATATCATATCATATCACAAATCCAAGTTTCCATTTATATTCCATATTCAGATAAGCTTCTCAGCATCTGCTTTCTCTGTTTTGAACATTCTGAATAATGGCTCCTATATATTTATACATATACCCACAAGTCGTCGTAGAAGCAATCCTCCTGACAATTTAATTTGCTGGAGTTCCTTCCCTTCTTCATGGTTGGTTTTTCTCTTCTTTCTCTGTCCCTGCCACTGAAACATCTGTTTCTCTCTTTTGTCTCATGTTCTGTTTTATTTGTGACTCCCGTTGATGTGTTTTTTATTTTCATTTATTTTTGGCTTCTTGGTTTCGAAATCTTCAGGCAGGAGATATCGAAAACGTCTTATACGATGAGGTTAGCCTAAGTTTATGGCGGAATTTGATTAAGAAGCCTTATTTGAATGCGTCTTTGTTGGCTTTTCTTTCTTATGGATTTTCTTAAACTAAAAATTGTTTTAATTTCTTTTTGGAATGAATTTTGACAGGAGTTTATATTTAATCCTAGAGGACTGAAGCTTTTCACGTGCAAGTGGATTCCCATAAATCAAGAACCAAAAGCCTTGATTTTCCTCTGCCATGGTTACGCCATGGAGTGCAGCATCACCATGAACAGTTAGTAACTTCATGTTTACTTTGTTATTATATTCTGCCCCACTAAATACATGTTCATATAAAAAACAAAGTTCTGTGATTTAGTGCTTATAAGGGTGTGATCTCTGATTTGATTAGGTACTGCAATTAGCCTTGTAAAGGCAGGTTATGCAGTTTATGGTATGGATTACGAAGGCCATGGAAAATCAGCTGGGTTACAGTGCTATGTTAAGAACATGGATGATATCATTGATGATTGCTCCAAGCATTTCACTGGCATATGTGGTTGTGTCTCTTTCTTAATCCTTTCTTGGGTGTTTGTACCCTTCTATCATGAAAATACTCGAAGACATACTTTTTAGTACTTACTGTTTTATTTTCTATTCTTCTTTGGGTAATTTTCAGAGAAACAAGAAAATACAGAGAAGATGAGATATTTGCTAGGAGAGTCCATGGGAGGAGCAGTAGCTCTACTGTTGCACAGAAAGCAGCCTACCTTCTGGGATGGTGCCATCTTGGTTGCACCCATGTGTAAGGTTCGTTTAAGGCCTTTTTCTTTCATAACTTTCATACTTAATTTTCTTTTTTCTTTTTGTTCGTTTTTGGTTGCGAATTATTATGACTTCAATGGTAACAATGAAACAAAAGCGTTATTGAAAAGTGAGTAAAGGGAAAACTGGTTTGTGTACTAACTTTATGTTGACTAATGTGCAGATAGCAGATGATGTGAGACCACATCCGGTGGTAATCAATGTGCTCAAAAAGCTTTGCAATTTCATTCCAACATGGAAAATGATCCCTACTAAGGATATAATCAATACAGCTTTCAAGTTGCCTGAAGTGAGAGAACAGGTTGAATTGATATGAGTATCTAAAAAATTTTGCCTTGAATTAATTTCTATGAAAAATTCGGGTACCCACTTCACACTATCTTCTAATAGTAATGTTGGTTCCTAATAATTTAATGACAGGTTAGAGCAAATCCATTGTGTTATAAAGGGCGGCCTCGCTTGAAAACAGGAATGGAACTTCTCAGAATTAGTTTGGACCTTGAACGGAGGCTTCAAGAGGTTCGTTCGTTAGTTCCACCTTTTTCCTTCCACTGTTTTTCCTCTTAAATGTGTTAACTCATTCCTGATTTGCTTTTTTTATTACTCAACTCTGGTAAAACCTGATCAGGTATCATTGCCGTTGCTACTGCTCCACGGTGAGGAAGACAGAGTGACAGACAAATCTGTTAGTAAACAACTATTCAATGTGGCTTCAAGCGCGGACAAGACCATCAAGTTGTATGACGGAATGTGGCATGGCCTTCTTTACGGAGAAGAAGCTGAAAACATTGACATAGTCTTTGCTGATATTGTCAACTGGTTGGATGAGAGAGCCATGGGGTGTGAAAGGTTTGAGAGGGAGCAAAAACATGCGAATGACGATTTGTCCAAGCCCAGATGACAGCAACAAGCTTGGTGGCAAAATGATTATATTTGGAGTTAAATTTGGCAAGGAACAGATATTGTTGTTCCCCTTTTTACTGGATGGATAACAGATAGAATATGGGCTCTTAAGCGTGGGCACTGTGGTACGGATTGTGCCTTATATGGTCGGTCCTTGTCAGTTAGAGTTGAAGTAGCCTGAAAAATGTGCGACAGTGCCCCAACATATCGTACTGTTATTAAAAGTTTGTTATGCAGAACACATTTCCAATTTCTTAGTGTTCATTGGAAAATATGTTCAGTCAGCAATTTGTTCATCTGTGTTATTTGTATGAGCCTGATTTGCAGAAACCTAGCCGCCTTTGCTTCCAATAGTGAGATAGGAAAATCTATGAGAAGGGAAAATTTACCAAAAGAAAATTATTCCAGTGTGCTGTTTAATGAAGAATAGGGGTTTTAATGGACCTGTAGATTTTGAAAATTGTGTGCAGTAAAACTTTATTCAACTGATACTTAACCAAAAATACAAGATAGCAGAAATATTTATAGCCTTTGTACAATAGGTCTTATCTCCTAATCCTAAAACCAAAAATAAGGAGATTACTCTCTTTTTGAATTTTGAACACCAACACCTGATCTGATGGGACCAGAAAACTAATTGGATAAAAGATGATATCATCTTATCTTACATTTAAATTCAAATAGGAGATGATAACCAAATCCTTCAGTTAGGAACTGAATTTCCACACTCCCCCTCAAGCTGGGTTATGGATATCAATCATACCCAGCTTGGACTTTAAATTATCAAAATTTGTCTGAGAAAGTGCCTTGGTTAGAATGTCTGCAATTTGATTGTATGTAGGCATGTACTCAAGTTTGATAATTCTGTCTTCTACTTTCTCTTTGATGAAATGCCGATCAATTTCCACATGTTTTGTCCTGTCATGATGAACTGGATTCTTTGCAATGCTTATAGCTGCTTTATTGTCACAAAATACCTTTATGGGCTCTCTAGCTGTAACTTTTAGCTCTCCAAGTAGTTTTCTTAGCCAAATTCCTTCGCAAATTCCTTGAGACATAGCTCTAAACTCAGCCTCTGCACTACTTCTTGCAACAACAGATTGTTTCTTGCTCCGCCAAGTAACCAAATTCCCCCAAACATATGTACAATACCCTGTAGTTGATCTTCTGTCTGTAACTGATCCAGCCCAATCTGCATTTGAGAACACTTCAATATTCTTGTCTGAAGTTTTCTTAAAAAATAACCCCTTACCAGGATTCTTTTTTAAGTATTGTAGAATTCGATGTATAGCTCCTAAATGTTGTTCAGTTGGATTGTTCATGAACCGGCTCACCATGCTTACTGCAAAGCCAATGTCTGGTCTTGTATGTGAAAGATAAATAAGTTTACCAACAAGTCTCTGATATCTACCCTTATCAACAAGTGGACTTCCTTCCTCCATTCCTACTTTGTTGTTTGGGTCCATTGGAGTATCTGCTGGTTTGCATCCAAGCATCCCAGTTTCTTTTAGTAAATCAAGAATGTACTTTCTTTGAGAGACTGATATTCCACTTCTTGATCGTGCCACCTCCATGCCAAGAAAATATTTGAGATAACCAAGGTCTTTGATCTCGAATTCTTTGGCAAGAAGCCTTTTTAGGTTGCTTATTTCATCCTTATGATCTCCTGTGAGGATTATGTCATCTACATAGACAATGAGAATGGCCATTTTTCCTGCAGATGTATGCTTAATAAACATAGTATGATCTGATTGACATTGTAAGAAACCACACTTCTTTACCACTTTTGTTAGTCTACCAAACCAAGCACGAGGGGATTGCTTGAGACCATACAAGGATTTTCGAAGCCTGCAAACTTTGTTGGCATTGTCTTGAGTTTCAAATCCCGGAGGAATCTTCATGTAGACTTCTTCTTCTAAGTCACCGTTTAAGAATGCATTTTTGACATCCAATTGATGAAGTGGCCAATCC
Source organism: Carallia pectinifolia (assembly GCA_037832335.1). Lineage (NCBI taxonomy): Eukaryota > Viridiplantae > Streptophyta > Magnoliopsida > Malpighiales > Rhizophoraceae > Carallia > Carallia pectinifolia. The sequence goes on along the minus strand of CM075448.1, from coordinate 14,914,659 downwards.
AAGTTTGCTGCCAATGATAACAAAACTCGGACTGAATTGAGCTTAGCAACTAGGGCAAATGTCTCCTCGAAATCTATGCCATAGGATTGAGTAAATCCTTTTGCAACAAGTCTTGCTTTGAACCTGTCCACGCTCCCATTAGCCTTGTGTTTGATTGTAAAAATCCATTTGCATCCAACGGGATTTTTGTCTTTGGGCAAATCTGCAATTTCCCATGTGTTGTTCTTTTCTAGAGCTTGGATCTCTTCTAAAACAGCCACCTTCCACTTTGGTTGGTTTAGGGCTTCATATATGTTGTTTGGAATCTGCAAATTGGTGAGAGCAGTAGCAAATGCTCGGAAACTAGGTGACAACTTTTCATAAGAAACATAGTTACTAATTGGGTGTTGAGTACATGATCTCACACCTTTCCTCAAAGCAATTGGCAGATCAACATCATTAGAAGGCTCAGAAAAATCAGATTCAGTAATAGTGTTACCTGGGCAAATTTCAAGATTTTCTGAATTCAGTTCAGATTCAAGGTTTTGCTTGGAATGTGTATGATCCTCTAAAACCCCTTGAGCTTTCTGTCTCCTTGAATAGACAATCAGATCTTTGTCAGCTTTTTCTTGTGTGGCCTTCGGATTTGCACTCCCAGGCTGAATTTGCTGGGTTTGGGACTCAGAAGTGTTTGGAGGTTCAATGGTAAGGAGCTGTGTAGGTTCAGCAATTGAAGAAATTGGATAATTTGGACACTGTGATGTGGAAGATAATTTAGTTTTCCAAAGCTGGTATTCCCTTGTGATAGGATTCTCCCCCTGAATAGTAGATTTGGCATAATAAGGTTGATTTTCAAAAAATGTTACATCCATGGAGTTGTAGAATTTCTTAGTGACTGGGGAGTAACATTTGTAGCCTTTTTGGTTGGGAGAGTATCCAAGAAATATACATTTGATGGATTTTGGATCTAACTTGCTCTGATGTTGGTCTATGTGAACAAAGGTAGTACATCCAAATACCTTGGCAGGAATAGATGAGATAAGCCGAGTGTGAGGATATGTGGAAAGGAGGGCTTGACATGGAGTTTTGAATTTTAGGACTCGAGATGGCATTCGATTGATAAGATATGCTGCAGTAAGGACTGCCTCACCCCAAAAATGCTTTGGAACATTTGTAGATAGCATGAGAGATCTTGCCACCTCCATTAGATGTCGATTCTTCCTTTCTGCAACTCCATTTTGCTGTGGAGTTTGAACACATGAGCTTTGATGGACTATGCCTTGTTCCAAGAGATATGAACTGAGTATGGAGTGATAATACTCTCTGCCATTGTCAGTTCTCAAGACTTGTATTTTGGTTTGAAATTGTGTTTGGACCATTTTGTTGAAATTCTGAAATATCTGACTGACCTCTGATTTTTCTTTCATGAGAAACACCCATGTGACTCTTGTGTGATCATCAATGAAAGTAGCAAACCACCTGGAACCTGTAATGTTATTAACCCTAGATGGTCCCCAAATATCACCATGTACCAATGAAAAAGGGTGAGATGATTTGTAGGGCTGTTTAGGGTAGGTATTATGAGTGTGTTTGGATAATTGACAAATCTCACACTGAAAAATTTTTGAATTTTGATTGAATAAAGATGGGAACAACTTTTCAAGATACAAGAAATTTGGATGCCCTAATCGATAATGCCATAACATGACTGCATCATCTTTATTTTTGCTAGTAGATAAAGCCACATAAGAAGTCTTCTGAGATTGTCTTTCAAGATTATCACCTCTAAGGAAATAGAGTCCCGCACACATCCTAGCATTGCCAATCATCTTCCCCGAATCCAAGTCCTGAAATTCACAAATATTTGAAGAAAATTTAGTAACACAATTGAGATCTTGTGTAAGTTTGCTTATGGATAGCAAATTGCAATCTAAGCTTGGAACAAATAGGACAGATTCAAGAGTTAGGTCCTTTGAAATCACAACAGAACCTGTGCCAGCCACTTTTGAGAGTGACCCATCTGCAATTCGGACTGTGAAATTGCCATAACATGGATCATATTTATGAAATATGGAAATATCTCCTGTCATATGATCTGATGCTCCTGAATCCACAATCCATGAGTTTGATTTCTCTCGTTTTACACTTAAGGCTCTTAGAAAATTACCTTTTTGTGCTAGAGAACCATTACCGATTGTGGTAGAATTAGTATGCTGGAACATTTTCTGCAGTAGATCCAGTTGTTCCTTACTGAATGGGCTTGATTCAACAGAGGTTTGAGGCTCTGTGGCAGCTAAATGGCCACGGCTGTCCCGCTCCTGGGAAGGACGTGATGGTTTCCAGTCTGCTGGCTTTCCATGAATTTTCCAGCATGTCTCCTTTATGTGTCCTAGTTTGCGACAGTGTTCACACCATGGTCTTCCTTTCCTTTGTCGATTATCAGTATTGTTGCTGAATTGGGGTCCTTGAGTAGCTAGGGCTGAATTTTCTGGGGCAAGAATAGTGCTTTGAGATCCTAACATCACCTTTTTCCTGCTCTCTTCTCTTCGAACTTCTGAAAATACTTCTCGAATGCTAGGTAGTGGCTTAGTGCTGAGGATTCTTCCACGAACTTCATCAAGATTTTTATTAAGGCCAAGGAGGAATTTATAAATTCGATCCTTTTCAATGATGTCCTTATATTTCTTGGAATCATCAGAACATTTCCATTCAAATTCTTCGAGCATGTCGAGCTGCTGCCAATGACGTGTCAGAATATTAAAATATTCTGTCACCGGGAGATCACTTTGGCGTTGATCATGGAGGATGCTCTTGATTTCAAAAATTTCAGAGGTATTGTCTCTGTTAGAGTAGGTTTCTTTTGCTGCCTCCCAGATTTCTTTAGCAGTCTTGTAATACATAAAGTTTTCTCCAATGTCAGTAGTCATAGAATTGATCAACCATGACATTACCATGCTGTTTTCTGACTTCCAGCCTTTGAATTTCGGATCATTCTCCTCTCTGGAGGTGTAACAGCCCCTGTGAGGTAGTCCTCTTTCCCTTTTCCACAAATAAACATCATAACGGACTGAGACCATTGAAGGAAATTTTGTCCGTTGAGTTTGTGACCTGTGATTTGAAGACTCGAGCCTTCTGATCCGCTGAGACTGCTGGAGATGACAGCTCCAGGATTGGACATTGTTTCCCCTTTGTTGGACATGATAAATTTACTATAGACAAAGGTTCAGATCACCAGGCTCTGATACCATGTAGATTTTGAGAATTGTGTGCAGTAAAACTTTATTCAACTGATGCTTAACCAAAAATACAAGATAGCAGAAATATTTATAGCCTTTGTACAATAGGTCTTATCTCCTAATCCTAAAACCAAAAATAAGGAGATTACTCTCCTTTTGAATTTTGAACACCAACACCTGATCTGATGGGACCAGAAAACTAATTGGATAAAAGATGATATCATCTTATCTTACATTTAAATTCAAATAGGAGATGATAACCAAATCCTTCAATTAGGAACTGAATTTCCACAGGACCAAATGAGAAGAAAATTCTATGAAAAGCTGAACTAAAATGCAGGTCCAATTTCAGACGTTTAGTCTATGGCAAAAGCACCAGCGAAGTGTGAATGAATGCTATGTGAGTCAGTAGGAAAGGCTTATTTCACGGATATCAGTTTTTCTTTTATCCCTTTAACCTAATGCACTAGAATACATTAACAACCCCAACTACTGCAAATCCAATGTCAAGTTTGCATTCTTATCCCACTTCATAAATGATCAATGTTGTCAAATGGTGGCTTAATCATCACGTCGATATGAAAATGGAGAACCTTCCTGTCCTCTTGACCTTAGTTTTCCTGCAATTTTTTGTCAACCACCCATCATCTGCTAGAACCCTCAGCAACCCAGCTCCAAGCCATCACCACCACCACAATCACAAAATTACATTCCTAATGCAAAATGTCCTTACCATTGCCCACACATCATCAAAACCTGCAGCCACAAAAGTCCCCGGCCAGATACCATTTTCAAAACCTCTAGGCCTTTTTCCTCCTAGTGATGGCATCCCCTTACCTCAATCTAATCCCAGGATTCCTGCCACTGGATCATCCTCGCAAACATTTGATGTTTCAAACATTGGCCTAGCATTTCCAGCTAGATTGAGCTTACAGGAATTGGAACTTGGAAGTTTAACAGAAATTGACGAGGGCTTGTTTTCAAAGACCAGCTTTGGTTTACTTTCAGTTGGAAGAGCACAAGGAATATTTGTTGCCAGTTCAGAAGATGGAACCAGCCATATGATGGCAATAACAGCAAGTTTTGCTACAAGTGAATTCAAGGAAGGGTTAAGGTTTTTTGGTGTGCACAACACCCATATGCCTGAGTCCCATGTCACTGTTATAGGTGGCACAGGAAAGTATGTTGGAGCTAATGGTTATGCAGTAATCAAGGCCGTAGCCGAAAGTTCCATTGCTGCAGAGGAAGAAAATAAAACCAACGACAGTCTCCTGTTATTCAATGTATATCTGAGTTAGTTCAGAACTATTTATGCCTCCCTTTCTTCATTGTTTTCCTTCAATAGACAGGAAATAAATATGTTTATTCACTCCATGCATGATGACATCAGTCATGCTCTTGGATGGTGTAGTTGAAATCATGGGGACAAATCTTTTAAAGTTTAGAGCCTGTATGTACTGATCATGTTCATATTGATTCATCCCCTACAACTAAAAAACGAGGCTTCAGATAATTGTGGCATTTGTCTCAGAAATCAGTGTTCTGCATTGCTGCAATGACAGAGCAGCACAGAACTTCACTGACAAATAGAAAAGGCAATCTAACTGTTCATGACAATGAGTTCTTGTTAGTGATTAATGGCTAATGATTGCCATCCTATTATGAACATTTCTGATATACCTTGCGTAGATTAACCCGTTTATGCAATTTCCTTCACCATGTGTGCCCCGCCAATCAAAATTTGATAATGCAAGAGAATAGGACAAAGAGTAGCTGTAAGAATTTGTCGCTGACTAAGGTCAAAACAATCAATTAGAAGCGTTTGAAATCTTTGACTAGAGTAGATTGAAAAATTATTGCTATCGTGAAGAAACCTGCTAAATTCTAGCACGCCTCCTCGGTCAAATGTGTTGAAAGCATGAAAATTCACAATTAAAGCTCAAGTACAAGTATATTGGTTTGAAAGTGAAAGTAAGAAAATTCACAACTAAATAGAAAAATGAGGGTAGCGTGATTTGAATTCTATGATCCATCAGTTATAGAACTATGATACTATGTCACAATTCTAGGTCTCAATTCCACCAGCAGCTTAAGCAATTGTGTGAGGCTAATGAATAGATTATATACATATTAAACTCTATCTAGTTTCTCAACCAATTTAAACCTTTAGCAAACTTAGTTGATTGTGTTAAAAGCCGAAAGAAAGAAAGAAGTTGCTAGTTTGTTACTAGCTACAAAAAAATAATAATAATAATAACAAAAAATAAAAAATTACCTAAATATTTTATTCTTCTTAAAAAGACATCTAAAAAACAATATATTTCTTTGCCAGAGAAATTTACGATTTTCATATCAAAACATAATAACTTTACGCTAGCTCTATCAATAAAACAATCAAAATTTTATCAATATAAGAGATTTTTCAACTTGCATCAAATTATAGGCTCAAACTATTTGAATATACTAGACATAGAAGGAGAGCTCTCACACAGGGGTATTTGGTACAGCATATTGTGTTTAAGACCATAACAAAAAGAGAACATTTCTAACTAATCTGCAAGCATCTGCACTATATGTTTAGCCAACTGCTCCAAAAGATGTTATTCTCTTATGAGAGTTTGGCGCTGCAACAAAAAACACATAATAGAGAAGTAGGCAAGATGCACCAACTCCACCCATCAGCTCCACTTTTCAACAGGAATGTTCTCCAGCTATATATAACTTTAATTGGACCCATGGCTTTTCCATCAAAATCAGTGCTCTTTCAGAATTATACTTTCTCTCGAGCAATAACTTCTCTCTTGAGCAGTAGTCGCTAGCTAAAATGGCCAAGCCATTTCTCCTAAGCACCAAAGCAATCAAAGCCATCATCTATCTCTTCTTCTTGGGCATCTTGTGCGCCAATGCAGCAAGAATCCTTGATGAACTGGAAGGCCACGATCCAGTGGTCGTGGACCCACCTGCCACACCAACTGTAGTCCCTCCTCCTACCACTACGCTTCCGAGTGGCCAATTCCCCGCAGCCAACCCCCCTTCGATTTCCCCTGTAGCCACAGCAGATGAGGAGGCCGATCCGCCACTCCCTGAAACTGACATCCCTGCCAGCGCAGCGCCGCCAGTGGAGGAGGAGCCGTCAGTGACCACTCCTCCTCCTGTCAACGTAGCATCGCCACTACCAGCTGCCACCATCCCCACAGCAACTTCTTCAAGTACTGTACCTGCAGCCCCCACTGTGGGCACCGCTGCCACCGTGGGAAAACCTGCTGGCCCTCAAACGACCGCCGCCACCACCTCTCCAACACTGTCATTCTTCATGCATGACATCCTAGGAGGTTCCCACCCATCAGTCAGGGTTGTCACCGGCCTCATTGCCCGCACTGACATCAACGGCATTCCTTTCTCGGTACCAAACAACAACTTCTTCCCACTCCAGGGTGGAACTCCGCTTGTCAACATCAACAACCTCAACAACCTGATAAACCCCAACACCGCCCCCCTCCTTACAGGCCTAAACGGCGCCCAACCCAGCACCATCCTGCAAAATACCGGCAACAACAACAACGTTGTCAATTCCAACAACCAGCCTTTTGTCACCGCTGGCCAGATTCCGGCTGGCTCCGCCTTGCAAAAACTCATGTTTGGCTCGATCACGGTCATCGACGACGAGTTGACAGAAGGGCACGAGTTGGGATCTGCTGTGATGGGGAAAGCACAGGGCTTCTACTTGGCGAGCTCATTGGATGGGTCTAGCCATACCATGGCATTAACTCTGTTATTGCATGGTGGTGAAAATCATGGTCTTGAATATGATACAATCAGCTTGTTTGGGGTGCATAGGACTGCCTCACCTGAGTCGCAGATTGCGGTGATCGGTGGCACCGGAAAGTATGAGCACGCAAAAGGGTTTGCTACTGTTGAGACACTTCATCAGGAGGACCAACACACAACCGATGGTGTGGACACAATCATGCACTTTAATGTTTACCTCTCTGAGTAAATTTGGTGTGATCTTGGTTGGTTGATATATTCATATGGCTATAGTGTGTGTGTATGGGTATTTGTGAAAACTTCATTTCAGTAACTGTTTCGTGTATCTTGATGAATTATGTAAGCATTGAATCATATGTGTTATCTCTTCTTTATTCCTGGAAAGAATTGCCGAGCACTATCAACAATTTCCTGTCAATGAGGCGGCCTACGAAAAAAGCTACAAAACAAACTAAAATTATCGATCAATATGCATATATTAATTAGTCATCAATATTTATATCAATTAATTATTGATGCTGAAGGAATTTAGGATCGAGATAAATTTAGGGATGAGGACAGAAACAAGGTTGATTTGAGCATTTAACAATCTGCGATTCTAATCTTCTTGAGTGAGTTTTGGCTTTTTAGGATATTTTGTACTGCAAAATAAAGTAATCGTTATCGTCTTGGGTAGATTTTTTTTTTTTTTGAAGAGTAATTGTGGAGAAAATAATTGATATAAAAAGGCGATGGTCACAAACTTTTCTTCCTATTATACCAACTTCTTACTACAATTTATTGACTAAAATCAAATTCTTAAATTTTTTAATCGCAATTGTATGAACTTAATACTAACCTATATCCAGCTTAAAATCCTTATTCAGTATAGGATTTTTATTCTATATTTATAATATAGGACATTTGCTTTCCAACCTCCCATGCTAGATTGAACACAATCTTAAATGGCTTTATAGGTGGCCTGTGAGACTCTAAACCCCCGAGTACCCGCCAATATCCTCTGTAACCATAATAACCAAATCATGACTCAGTCTCCGAGCCAATGTTTGCGAAGTATTTCCTCGAAAAGTATACCCTGGATTCATTGACAATAATTTTCTATCCAGAATATGAGCCAAAAACATCAAACAATGTTTAATAACTTATAAATGGTGCTCATTTGCCGTACTGAAAAGTATCAAATCGTCAGCAAATAGCAAGTGGGAGAGTGATGGCCCTTGGTTAGATAGCCGAAATGGTTTCCAAGCTCCTTCATGCATTGTATTGTCAATTAGGAGGACAATTTCTCCAAGCAAAAAACAAAGAGGTGAGGAGATAGGGGATCTCCCAGCCTCAACCCTCTTGTAGGCTGAAAAGAATTGGAACGGGAGCCATTTTGTATTATATTCATTATTGGAGAAGTTACACACTCCATTGTAAGGTTGACTAGGCTGCTGGGAAGGTGGGGCTCATTCCGGTTATCACGAATGAAACCCCAACTCATTCTATTATATACTTTCTCTAGATCCAATTTCAGTACCATTTCATATTTCCTACCCTTCAAACACTGCAAAGAATGCACTATTTGCAGAATGACAATGTTATCTAAAATTTGCCTTCGGCAGAGGCTTAAGTCTTGCAACTATTAGTTTAGTGATAAGTGATAAGTAATTCACCCACACACCCCCAGCGGCCATGGTAGAACCTTGCTTGATACCCATCAGGCCCAGGGGCCTTATGGGCCCCATATCAAACAGAGCAGTCTTGACTTAATTTGGTGAAAACTCTCTCGCTAATAAGCCTGATTTTCCCCGGTCCAGCAGTTTAAAAATTTTTTCAAAGAAAAAGATTTTTTTTGTTTAGTGTATCAAACATGAGATGTGTACTTTATATTTTAGGATAATACTCATTTAATTTTAGATTTTATTTTTGTGATTTCTTAAAATTTTTTTCCGAAGAAATTCAATATAGTTGCATGATACCAGTAATTAGTTACATTTGAAGGTGGTGTCCGAACAAATTAATTCCAGCACAGTAACTACGCCCTAAAATGAATTCCGATCTTACGGGAAGATTAATGAACCATGGAACGTGGCCATGATAATGGCCACATGCAATCTTATGACTAATAACAATTGCTAAACAGCGTCTTTGAAGTCAAAACTAATGTGTTATACTATGTCCCATTAATTGACTGGTCAAATAAACTCTGAATTTGATGGATACACCCATATGATTTTTCGGACCTTATAAACCATTTTTTTTTTTTGGAGTCTTTGTCTTTCAAAAGATTAACTTAAAAAATGAATGGTCAGAAATACTGTCGTAACTTTTTTACTAATTAGAGTTCCATTTTAGAGTTAGAGAATTCATTTAGAATGTAACAAACAGTTAATTTTAAGTAATAACATTCATATTTTATATAAAAAAAATCAAGTATTAAATTTTTATTATGTAAAATATAAATATTATTAATTAAAATTAACTATTTGTTATATTTAAAATACTTTTTGATTCTCAAATTTTTTGACTCTTAATTTCTTTCCTACTAATCAATAGTATTAATTGTCAAATACCAGCAGTGCATTTTTTTAATATAAGTAGGATATATATACATTTTTTTAATCCTAAACCTTTCACTTTTTTACATTTGAATTCTAAATACACTTTAATTGAGTACCCAAATTTTCTTTTTTCACAAACGTAAATAATACCTAACAATTTCCGCTTGCTTAGATATCTGATTTATTACATACGTGCTTTCTTTGTAAAATTTCTTGATAACAACTACATTTTCTCATTAAAAATATAGGCATAATGAATTTTTAATTAATCACATAGTCAGGATTGAAGCTCATCCAATATTTAGGTCTAGAAAAATTAACATTGTAACAAATAAAAATGAAGGACATTGCACATGGTCTCGAACTTTGATCATGTAATGAACTACTATAAATATGTAATTAATAATCATGATAGTGTAGGTGAACATTATTCTAATTGTAACATTTCGGTTGAATTAAAATCCTGACCAGACAATGAACATGGTTTTTGAAAACAAAAGTGGCAATGGTCAGTTTTGATTACAGGAAATTCATAGGGTATGTTAGCTGTACTGAGTCGTGTATCTAAGGCAAATAAATATTATAGCAGCAAGGTGAAGGACAATAGAAAGTGCATCTTAATTTGTGGCTCCTAATGGAAGACCACAATTCACTTCAATTAATGGTACTGGATATTGGTAGTTGTAAATCTTATATAAAGTGGGAGTGGTACTTGGACATTCGCCGCAAGCTGAGATAAATGAAAATGTGAGGGTAGGTGCCTTATATACGAGGAGGAAAAATTGAATGTGTAAAGAAGAGTAGCAGGCAACCGCGTAAAAAGGCTTCTGGATATAGAGGTAGGTAAAACTACAGTGGATTTGGAAGGGCCACACGACCCTGACATAACAACAACAATAGCACAAGTTACAGAAGGTAGGAATGAGAAGGCCGTGGGTAGAAAACCAGTTACTGCATACAGTGTTTTCAAGTAAGTGTGAAACTTTGTAGTTTAGAATTGGACAATGGGTGTAAATTGCACTAATGTAGGAACTCTAAAAATGTACATTAAGTGTTATATGGCAAACATCCACACTAGCTTGGGCCATGAAGGCAGGAAGAGGGCATTCGTAAGTGATAATTCATGCGTTGATGTTACGTACATATGAGGTAACAGAAATAGTGACTGCATGTTTACTGTATTGCAGTGGTACAAATTTTGTAGGTAGCATTAGGAAATGCATGGACAGCACTAAGTAAGGAGTAGATGGATTATTACCAAAGTAAGTTGAAGCTTTGAACGAAGGAGCAAATGTTGGCAAAAAGGCCTTAGGATCAACTCCTAGTCGTGACAAAAAGGGTTAGGTAAATTCTATTGAATGTTTAAATGTAGGTTAAATATTGTATGTAATTAAGGCCTAGGTGTTTGTAAGTTGTTTCTTGCTCTAGATGTGTGTCGCAGCAAGTAATGCGTGCTGTGAAAAAGATAGAGGAAAATTTTAATGTTCTTCACCTTATTAGAGAAATGGGATTTGAACATTTATGTCGTGTAAGTTGTGGCAACATGTCGAAGAAGTTCATCATAAAGCTTTTGGGACATTTTGACCCAAGGACATATAAGTTGGTTGTGAAAGGAGAGAAGCTTGCTATTGTTGTTGAAGATGTTGTTCAATTGATGGACGTGTTTGGGAGGCCAAACCCTGCACCTATCAATGGCAGTATAGTGCCAAGCTCTTGCAAGCCTATAAAAAGAATCGGCAGGGCAAGGCGAAGAAGCCCAATTTTAATGCTCTTAGGTTAATTTTACAAACTAGTGGAGATAAAGTTATGACGAAGCAAGTGCTTTTGTTACTTGCACTCAGTTTTGTGTTGTGCCCCATATTGTCAAACACCCTATCTTTGAAGCTTTACAGTGCCATCGCTGATGTGTTAGATCCGAAGAGGTACAATTGGGGCGACTTTGTTTTAACTTAGTTGTGTGAGGAGGTGAGACGGTTTAAATAGGGAGAAAGAGGACGGTCATCCTCTGTGGCTGAGGCTTGGAAAAGTAGTATTGGTGGTTGCATGTTGTTTTTGTTGATAAGCCAAACGATAAGTTTTGATCACTTTAGGTGTATATGTTTTATGTTTAACAAGGTTTCTTATTATTCATTGTTTAATGGTTGTAGGTTTTCTATTTCGAGTGATTTCTTTTTAGAAATTCTTAAGTAGACTAGTAAATGTACATCCCCTTGAGTTTTGGGACACGATCCGTCTGTGATGAAGGGTCAGTATTAAGCAGGAGTATGCAAAGGTCTATCTAAAAGAGGTAAATAACTTTGTAGAGTAATAAGTTGTATATCATGATGTCAAATATTTGGTGATTGAGAAACTTAAAGTGATGTGTCACTACTTGTTCATTTTGCCATTGTCTTACCAAAGCTGTCATGGGGTTCCCCCGTGTATGTAATGTACGTGAAATTTAATATAACCACATAGGCAATAGGTGTTGACTATGGTCTGCTGGAGAATTTTGACTCAAGAGACATACAAATCATAAGTGGCCAAGTAGAACTAGTAAGTTTACAATTTCATAGTTCGATTTGGTTGCTTCTTTGTAAAATGCTACGATGTTGTTCTTTTTATGTGCAGAGTTGTCCAAATTTGCAGAGATTGGCCTTGAAGCTAATGGCAAAGCATGTGACATCATTAAGACAAGAATTTGAAAGGAATGTAATGGCTTTGGCACAAGGGCACACTGATCCAATGCCAATAAGTCCAATTGATAATCACCAAGAGGGACAGTCCAGCTTGGAACGAGTGGTTTCTAGGAAGAGAAAGAGGCAAGAAGATGAGTGAGGTGGAGGTTTATTGGCATAATCAGCATTAGAAGTTTGGAAATGGGACATGTCATTGTTTATGCAAGACCTATGAAGATCATTGTACTGGGTAGAATCCTTTTGTGTATTTGAATATGTACCTTGTATTGAATATAATAAATTTGAAAATGATAAATTGTTGCGAAAGCCATGGGCTAGCATAGATGTAGTAGCAACATCGATTGATTTTAGTGGGGCACCAGTGCATATTTTTGTCCGAGAGACTGATTGAAGGCCCCAAACATAGTCAATTTGATTTACAAGTTACGTGGTTGTGAAATAAAAACAAGCATATAACAAGCACATGCAATTTCGAATGGCCTTGGATAGGCTGGCATAAAGGCTTGCAGAATTGGGTCCCCAAAATCGGAGAAAGGGTATATGAAAGTACAAAGTAAACAGTAAAGTACTTTAATATGAGACGAACGTTTCTGCCAGTGAAAATTGTAGAAAGTTATGTTTGTTGGTTGATTCTTAATTTTTTTTTGTTTGGGTGAAATGAAGGTGGTTTATTGGCCTCGTAAACTATAATTACTCAATTTTCTTTTCCATAAGACAAAAGACATACAGCGGCCGACAAGTTATGGAGCTTTAAATTTGTTGGAGAGTTGTTGAACAAATAGGCTACATAATGGGCACATCGAGCCCAATTTTTTGTAAGATACAGTTTAATTAGTGGGCCACGAGAAGATGTTGGGTTAGTAATAGTTTCATGTTATTAAGTTGTGTTAGGGCAAACCAAAACTCTAAATTACCCATCGTGCATTTAACCTAACCTTAACTCTATGCAATGTGGGCCTTAGTTTGAAAGAGAATTGGTTTAATGGGTGTAATGAACAAAGGTCACCTTCTAATTGCCTTGTATTTGCATACTTATTTCGGATGAGGTAGCAAGGCAGGCGTAAACTAGATGGTCCAATTTGGTTTCCACGTAACTCTAGCAGTTACATATTTTGGAACCAACATGCTCGACAGTTTGTCGTTCTTGTTATAGTTAATATATACCCATATGCTTGTACTGCTAAAGGATTCAATAATCATCATACGTATTTAATTTCATTCCTACTAATAGTTCTAGAACCAGCGGAGCCAACCATGCATTTATAGGTCCTTTTGGTCATTAATGTCTCAGGCAAATGCTTAACACAAACACTAACTTACCAACATCACAAGCTAATAAAAAGTAGACATAGAACTTAGTGACCGAAGCTAGAACGTGGGTATGACGGCAAAAGTGCTTCAAAGTCCACCTGACCTTGAATCATTTTTCCTAGGTCAATGGGGCCTAAGAAGGTCTACTGGTCCCTACCTCTTGTCCACCGTGGACTACCGCTCGGACCTTAGCCCCTACTGCATTCGCCTCCCCATGCATATCCCACAGCTCTGCAACCATGACCAGGCGTCTGTGTAGTTCGTAAGGCGTGAAACAAGAGCCACTAGGGTCAGGAAGTGGGTATCAATCTCCTTGAGTTTCTATGACATGTTGTTCAATTGGTCCTTAATCAGCCTGATGATGGTAGCGTTGACTTGGAGCAATGTTGTTGGTGGTAGTGGTGGAGACCAAAAAAAACCCAACTCCTATGATCCTCATTGAGAAAGCGTCCATCTGTTGGACAAGCGCGAACGCGAGATTGGGTACGCTAGCGAAGCAAAAAATAGAGTGAGTGCTTGCATTTTCATGCCAAAAAAAGGGATTGCAAAATATAAGTGCACTATTTTATTGCCAACAGAATTCCAATATCAAACAAGTAGACAAAGTATATGAATGGGTAGTAGTTAACAGAGAGAAAATGTTGAAACTTACTTTATAGTGTTGGTCGAGAAAGTAGTTGATCCCATTGGTGTTGCCATATTAGGAGGGACAGAGAAGAAGCTGGCGCTGTCAAGAGTTGTGGGAAACTTGAGTTGAGGGGGAAAGATTGTTAATAAAAAACTATTTATGTACGAGCTTTAATCTCTAAATGCATAGAGAGAGAGATTTAGAGAGCGATAGAGGGAGAGAGAGAGAGAGCGAGAGAGAGGAAGATTGGGGGGAAAGAGAGAGAGATGAGAGAGATGAGATAGAGTAAATGATAGGGAGAAAGACAAAAAGAAGAAAAGAGAAATTTGACAAAAGTCAAATTTTCAGTATTTCATTTGACAAAATTTCACTAAACACAGACAAATATTTGTAATACTACAACTAAACATCAGAATAGAAAATGATGCTCTAGAATTTCATTCTCCTCGACAAATGATATTCTAAAATTTCATTTTTCTTAACAAACAAATGGATCTTAAATGGATGTGGATTGGTTGACCATTCGATAAATACACAACATATACTTATAAGGAAAGAATTTGGTAGTTTCATTTAAATAGTTTTAAAGTAGTAACAAAGTGATATACATCGTTTGATAATTGAATTTATGAAAAACAAAAAAAAAATTATCAAATGTCATTAGATAAGACTGTGTAATTACTTATTACTATCTATTTGAAGGGATGTAGTGTTGCTCTACTTACAATATAAGAATTAGGGCATGCTATGAGTGAACTTTTGTTCAATAGTACTTAATATAGTTCATAAATAACTTTGTGTTTTAGAAAGAGAAAAAGGAAGAGAGGGAGAGAAAAATAGATGGAAAGTGATTACCTCTTGTATTTGAAAAATGTTTTATGGGAAAGAGAAAATTGGGTCAAATTCATTCATCCTTAAATTGGGAGGAATATTGTTGATTTCTCTAATACTTTCATTAACTAACTCTATTTTTCTATTGTATACATATAATATTTTTACTATGAAGGGTTGGATTATCATGTATATTAATTTTCTTCTCTTCACTTTCCACCAAAGTTCAAAAACAGATTTTTAGCCTTTTTTTTTTTTTTTTTTTTGCTGATTACCCTTTACCAAAGATAAAATATGATGAAAAATTTTTGAGCACTAACGTCCTCTGTCTCATTTTTCACTTTCTTTTTTTTTTTTTTATTCAAACAGAATGTAATGGTCGGTTGTCTAGGTCTCATTGCAACTAATTAACCTGAAGAAGAAAATAGTGTTCTGACCAAAAAAAAAAAAAAAAGAAAATAGTTCAAGAATGTTTCGAGACTGCTTCCATGTCTAAATGATTAGGAACATGGGGAAAGAGAAGCAAGGCTTTTGTGGTGCTAATGTACCATTAAAATGAACAATAAAGATTGCTAATTTCATTTGTCTTATATGCTAAGAACAAAATGCAATCGGTTTCATGTTAAATGTAATTGTATTGATATTTTTAAGAAAAAAAATTTTTGAAGAAAAAGAGTTGTTTTATTTTAGTATATATTATATATAATATATATTTTATATTTTAAAATAACACTTATTTAATTTTATATTTTAATTTTGTAATTCATTAAAAAAATAATTTTCTGAAAAAATTCGACGTGAGTATACCAATAATTAGTTACATTCTAGAAATAGTGTCCGGACAAATTAATTCTAGCACAGTAACTACCCCCTCAAATGAATTCCGATCTTACGTGAAGATTAATGAACCAAGGAACGTGGCCGTGATAATGGCCACATGCAATCTTATGACTAATAACTGTGTCTAAACAGCGCCTTTGAAGTCAAAACTAATGTGTTATGCTATGTCCCACCAAATTGATTGGCCAAATAAACCTTGAATTTGATGGATACACCCATATGATTTTTCGGACCTTATAAACCAAATTTTTTTTTTTGGTCTTCGTCTTTCAAAAGATTAACTTAAAAAATGAATGGTCAAAAATACTGCATAACTCCTTTATTGACTAGAGTACTATTTTAAAATTAGAGAATTTATTTAAAATATAATAAATAGTTAATTTTAAATAATAATATTTATATTTACTTAATAAAAAATTTAAGTATTTAATTTTATTATGTAAAATATAAATATTATTATTTAAAATTAATTATTTATTATATTTAAGACACATTCTAATTCTCAAATTCTCTAACTCTTAATTTCTTTCTTATTAATTAATAGTATTAATTGTTAAATACTAGTAGGGCATCTTTTGAATATAAGTAGGCATGTGAAAATTTTAATTAGACAAAATTACAAATAATTCAGTTTCATACACATATTTTTGTATTCAGATAATATACATATAAAATATATTTTTTATGACAAATTTAATTATTTTTGTAACAATATTTATTATTTTTGTAACAAAAAATTATGAATTAATTTTTTATATTATATTTTATCAATCTTATTATAAAAATAAATAAATTCGTTATAATATATATATATATATATATATATATTAAGAATAATTATTAAAATATAAATACTAAATTTTTTTAATTAAAAATTACACAAAAACAGCAGAGTGTCAGACACCATACAAAGCAGCCAGCAAAATAAGTAGGACACCTGGAGCGGTTGCTATTTTAGGCATAGTTAACCAATTGACTTCCGTGATTTTCTTGAAGTACAATAAATCTAATATTTATTTATCAGTGTTGAAAAGAAAAAAAACAAGAGAGAGAGAGAGAGAAAATTTTTAGGAAAAAGGCGAGAAGCAAGTCAACAGAGGAGCAGAACTTTCGAGATCCATGAGGCCAAAAAGACAGAACCGGCATCTTTCTGCGAAAAAAACGAACAAGAGCATCTGGTCGGTCCGACCGTGGTCTGGTCGGTTTGCTGACATTAGGTTACTTCCTGATCCGCCCATTAAATATAAAATATAACAGCTAAAATGGGCCACCCTTAGTCCACATACTTCCTAATTTCCACGCGATCACCGCTTTACCGCGGAAGTAGAACAGTACTCTCAAAGCTAAAGGAAAATGGCTGTGGAGGTCTGTGTCAAGGCTGCTGCCGGTTCCCCTGATCATCTTGGTGACTGTATGTCTGCCTTTCTCCTTATAATTTATGTATAAAATCTACATATACAGAGAGCCACGTGCATTTGGCTGATTATTATGATTATATGATTGTCTGGATGATATTGATCTCATGTGGTTTCCTATTATGGTTTGTGGGTTTTCAGGCCCGTTTAGCCAGCGAGTTCTGTTGACTTTGGAAGAGAAGAACATTCCTTACAAGCGCCACCTCGCCAATACCACCGAAAAACCCCAATGGTATTTTTTTTTTTTATAGGTTTATTCGATTCTTTGAAGTGTTTGAGCAAATGGGTTATTGCTGTTTTTACATGTGGCCTACTCCAAATGCTTTATTTGTAGGTTTTCTTTTATTTTTTATTTTTATTTTTAATGTTTCAAAGGGACGACTGTTATGTTGGAGCATGGTTTATTTAGTTTTGTTGCATTTCAATTAGGATCCATTTCGAACGCATCCTTTCTTTGGTTCTTCCTTAGGCGGGATTCCCCTTTCACTGTTCAGACACACAAAAATGGATTAAAGGTGGTAGCGTCCATGGTTGCTTTTCAGCTAATTTGAGAGCTTGATATTAGCCTATCCTTCTTAGTAATGAACTTTTTCGCGGGGGATAACCAGCGTTTGATTAGTAATAAACCTGTAGGACTTTCTACTTTCAATTAATTGGCAAGAAAACTAATGCAAGTGTACAAACTGAAATTCAGGACTGGCCATCTAATGTAATTGCATTCAGATGTGTGTGACATGTTTTAGGGCTTTTATCTTGTGTTGCGATACCAAATGTGTGGCTGTTGTTTCGGCAGGTTTCTGGAGATAAGCCCAGAAGGGAAGGTGCCGCTTGCAAAATTTGATGGCAAATGGGTGTCAGATTCTGATGTGATTGTTCAGACTCTAGAGGAGAAGTACCCTGAACCATCTCTCAAGCCTGCCCCTGAAGTTGCATCTGTGTAAGCCTGCTCTTTCTGTTCCTTAGGTTGTCCCTCTGTGGATGTGGATATGGCACTTTTCTCTGAACAGTATTTATATTTTCCTTTCTTTCAAAACTTGTAATTCTAGAAATCTGTGTCTTCTAATTGCTCGTATCGTGGTATGGAGATGCTGACTGCATTGTTGTTTGCAAATGTTGATCACTTGCTACATGTGATTATGGTTGTTCTTTGACGCTTTGCTCTCTGTTGAAACTTGTTTGTTGAAAATATATGGGCAGAGGAATATTTTTCTTCAGTGGTGGTCTTTTGGTATTGTGTAAAGCTGGGAGAACGTCATTCAATTCCTTGTCAGCACCAGGCAAAATTTGTATGTGGGAATTATTCTGTTGTCATTCTTGAGGTGACAAATTTACGTAGGACAGTTTGCTTTTTTAATTTTCATGCATAGCCCCCTTGTGCTTCAATTTCTTTTTACTGACATTGAGAAGACATCTTTGAAAGCTTGGTTTTTTTTTTTGTTTTTGGTTTTTTTTTTCTTTTGGGAGTTGAGACATCTTTGAAAGCCTTTGTTTATGCGATCATGCTGGTTCTACTTTGAATGTGATGTTGTCTTGTGCACTTAATTTGTATTTTATGAAACTCCAGGGGTTCAAAGATATTCCCGTCTTTATTCAAAATTTTGAAGAGCAAGGACCCCAACGATGGGTCTGAGCACTCGTTTATACTATTATGCTGGTTCTACTTTGAATGTGATGTCTTCTTGTGCACTTATGTCGTATTTTATGAAAGTTCAGGGGTTCAAAGATATTCCCAGCTTTAGTCAAATTTTTGAAGAGCAAGGACCCCAATGATGGGTCTGAGCAGGCCTTGCTTGAGGAATTGAAAGCACTGGATGATCATCTTAAGGAACATGTATGGAACACCTTAAACTTCTAGACACATCAATAAAGGAGTGTTTTATTCTACTTTATCTTTTGGTTTGAAACAGAGACTAAATAATTCAGACATAAAAGCAGGGTCCATTCGTTGCTGGTGAAAGGCTTACTGCTGTTGATTTGAGCTTGGCACCAAAGCTGTACCATGTTGAGATAACTACAGGTCATTTTAAAAACTGGGCTATTCCTGAAACTTTGACTCATCTTCACAATTACATGAAGGTATGCTTACTCTTCTTGCATTGCTCATATGGCGGCAGAAATAAATCAAACAATGGTCAAATTTCTGCTTTATAAGATTGTTTGAATTGCATACTTTCTGCAATGGAAGAAAATAATGTTCTGTCAAGTTTCACACAATAGTTTTAAAAGTTTAAATTGTTGTTGTTGAAGGCACATCTAAGGTGCAAGGCACAAAGAGAACTTAGCACTTGTTAGATTTATATTTTTCCTCTATGTTTCTTTTAGCAGTTTTTATTATTTTGTAAATTGTGCCACACTTCACTCATCAGGCCCACCATATACCTATACTCCAAGGGAACTTAGCACTTTGAAAAGCACTTGGTGATCCCCATTTTCCTCCATGATCAAAACATACAGTGTAACTCCTTCCTATCCTGTAGTAGGGTGTTAGAGATAACTAGGGCATTGAAAGCGACCGAATTCTTCAAGGACATAGTATTTCATCGTTGCTTGCCCATTTTCTTTCTTGTCATTGTATGACCAGCTCCTAAGTGATAGGAGTTGCGTGCACGATATTTAGAATGCAGAACTTGCATGATATGGTGGCTGGAGTGGCTGGAGTCATTAGCTTAGTGGCCAGTCCTTTTTCTGGAAGCATGATGTTTCTAAGATTATAGAGCTGCTTAAAGAGGACAAAAGCTAAAACGAAAGGTGTCAAGGGAGGAAGCTGAATAACGCGCCCTCCTACTTATCTTGCGTGTTAGTGTTTTCATTGCATGGACATGATATGCTCAAGATAATTCTTTAGCACAAAAGCCCTGTTAGCAATGCTTAGGAAATACCTCCTCATGTTGGCTGATAGCTTAGTGCAAAACTTAGAAAGCAGCTGATTTTGTCACCGATGTATTCCACCTACAGCCATATATTTGGTTGGTCCTCTCTCTCATCCCTCTCCTCCCCCCACCCCCCCACTTCTCCCTCGACCCCTCTTGTGGTTTATGAGATATGAATAAATGCATTTGCATGCACACGCATGGCAACAAAAAATTTCTCTTTCATTTAATATTGTAGTGTCGCTGACATCCATGCTAGCTGATGGTGAAAAGTCTTTGCAAACTTGTATGGCAGTTGCTGTTTTCGCGTGAATCTTTCCAGAAGACGAAGGCTCCAAAGGAATATGTGATTGCAGGATGGGGGCAGAAGCTTAATGCATAATTAGGTCAAAGTTATAGGCCCTCTGAACTCTAGTTATGAAATGTGGTTGAAACATGTCTACCATGCCCCGTGAGACATGGTTCCAAATCGTAATGATCGATTTGCAATAGTAGCTGTGCTATATTCTGTCATCTACTGTTGGTGGCTCTTCTGTCAGCCAGGCAATATTGTTTGAGAATGGGAATGGTTTTGCGCTTGCATCTTTTATTTTGTGGTTGGAGCTTGAGCCCGAGCTTCTGGTATAATTAATTGTTGGGATACTTTTGTTGGAATCTCTTGGTTCCTTTTTTAGAGTCTAGTGACTATTTTGGATTTTTGACCCCAACAAAAAAAAAAAGAAATTGGAGCCTGAGCATTTCACGTTCTTAATAAACACGGTGAAATTTTTGTTGAAATGAAAGCTTCTTATATGTCAACTTATGGCAGGATAAGTGATCCGCGACCGTTACTGCAATTTGTTGGCTTGCATGAACTGCTCATTGGTGTAAAAGACGGCCGCTGAACTGACTGGTTGGACAAAAAAATCATAACTAGATTGAGGTCTAATTTGGTTTAGTTATTTGATTTAATTATTGATAATTATTGTTATTGTTGTTGATAAATAAAATGAAATTGAGCGTTTGGTTAAATTAATATTAATTGATTGCTGTTAAAGTAATAAAATAATTATTTCAGACATTAAGTTTCTATTTTAAAAATTCATTGAAAGTGTTTTGTTAAAAAAAAATAAAAAAAAATAATTTGAAATTCTTTTTTTATTATTGTTTAAATATTTTGTTTTAAAAAATTAAAAAAAAGGAAAGAATCAAAACAAAGATGTTTCCAATTTATCACAATCGTTTATATGGTTAATCTTGTAAAGAATTAGAACAAACATTGAATAATGCAGTAAAAAATTAAATTATTGTTGTTGGGGATAATCTAGTCAAGATAAATATTATAAGTTGCTGTTTCTTCTAAAAAGTAACTAAAACTTATTTTTTTAATCAACTACTATTTAGAACAAAAGGTAACCCAAAACGCAGAGAAAAAAACATTAATTAAACACTCTTTCCCTTACTTCTTGAAATGAAATGTAAAAGTATTCTCCTAAAAATTAAATCAAACACCACCTAAGTTTAATTCAGTTTGCTTATTTAAACTTAAAAGTGGTTACTTTTTCAATCGACTGCTGTTTAGAACAAAAGGTAACCCAAAACGCAAAAAAAAAAACATTAACTAAACATTCTTTCCCTTACTTTTTCAAATGAAATGCAAAAGTATTCCCCTAAAAATTAAATCAAACACCGCCTAAGTCTAATTCAGTTCGCTTATTTAAACTTAAAAGTAGTAAAATATTGGTTAAATAAAAATAAAATCTGGTTATTTCCTAAAAAAATAAAATTAAAAAGCAAAAACTGGTTAAATCTAAATTGAATCGAGAAAATAGGGGAAAAGACACTCAATTTGTGGTTTGAATAATTGCAACTAAACAATATCATGAATTATAATCTTATGGCTAAATTTCATTTCACCTAAAATTAATCCTAAATTTTATTTTATATTAGCTAGTAAAGTTTATCTAAAGTTGTTAAATAAGTCATTAAAGATAAAATTTAATATTTATGGGTTTTTTTTTTTTTTTGTCAATAGCTTTTAAATTGAACTATTAAAATTGTCTTTTAGTCAAGATATATCATATATAGTTATTATATTATTTTTTACAATTGCCAACAAGTAAAAAAAATATTTATGATTAATACCTACTCAACAACCAGTTAATTGGTTGAAGCGAGACATATTTGACACTGACTTTCTGTTTGAAGTCCCCTAAAGGGATTGGAGTTTGGAGACATGAGACTTGTGATAATAAATTTAGTTTCCCTCTTAGCAGATGGCAGTGAAATAGCTTTGAGATTTTTTTTTTTTTTTTTTTTAAGGAAATATATGCCAAGCGCCAACAAATATGGAAGCCAGGCAGTCAGAATTACAAGAGTTTATTAGTGTCATAAACTAAGCTTGCCTGGTGGGTTGGACCGATTGAAAAAAAAGGGATGGCAAAAGGCTTGAATTAGTCTACAATATTTGAGTATTTTTTAAAATAGTGTCACAACATTTTTCTTATTAAAATTAGTTCTTATTGTTTTCTCTGTTAATGATTTTAGCCTTTTTTTTTTTTTCGTTACTTTGTCGTCAAATGTGCCACATTAGTGTGTAATGTGACTTGATCAGTTCTGACTTGGATGTCACGTTATTATTATTTTTTTTATAATGTGGAACTTTAAAAAAAACTGAAAATTAAAAAAAATCCAAATAATCAAAAAAAATTTTATAAACTCAAAAAATAATTTGAAAATTTTTTGAAAAATTATAAAATTCAAAATAAAATCTGATAATATTCAAAAAAACTTGAATGTTTTGAATTTTCAATGTAAAATTTTAAAATATTCAAAAATGAAGAAAAAAAGTTTCAATTTTTAAATTTTTTATTGTAAATTCAACATTTTGGATTTTTTTAAAATTTTTTTCAGATTTTGTTTTGAATTTTTGGATATTATAAATAATTTTTTGAAATTCTTTTTTGAGTTTATTTTTTTTTAGAATTTTTAAAAATGTTTTCAATTTTTAAAAATTTTTAGCTTTTTTTTTTAATTCTATGTCATGAAAATTGATGGCGTTGCATCCAAAACAGTACTGATAAGCTAACGCGGTACATTTAATGGAAAACTAACGGAAAAGAACGAAAATCATTGACTAAGAAAACGTTGGAGAAAAAATTTACCAAAAAAAAAAAACACAAATTTTTAATTGCAAGGTTCATAAAGTATGTTAGATGTAAGAAAAAACAAAATTTTTACATAATTGCAGAAAACAGGCGAAAAAGGACCAACTACAAGCTGAAAATGACAAAAATATCTAAGATAAATCTCACGGACATTTAACTTGCTTAAATTTATCTACTGGAAAATTGCATGTTATGTAATATTTGTACAGTGGCTAGGTTAATTGTCTCTGCTCTACAGTTAGCAAGTACTAATGGTGCCTATAATATAGAATGAATTGAATTGAGAACTCAGAATAGCACTTGCACATACGCAGACCATTGGCTGGTGTAAAACCGTTAACATCCCCCTACATTTGGCTGGAAAAGAGTTTGTGATTGTGACAAGGTTTTTTAGCAATCCCCACCTCATTTTAACTTCAAACGATTGATGGAAGACAATTAACATCACACGCTTTTTATGCCCCTATTCTCTTTCGTTCACATATTATTCTTTTCGAATTGATGCCAAAACCAAAGGCAAACATTCAAAACGACAAGAGTTGGTGATAACCCGAAGATTGCAGGGATCAACCCAAAGTTTTAATAACCGAACCGATCAGTAAACCGAAAAGATTAATAATTCAAGGTTCAACCAGTTCGACCGGTATAACCGTAGTTGAACCGGTAAAACCGGTATTTAATATTAAATATATATAAATTAAATTTTTATATAACTTATATAATTATATAAAATATTATATCATATAAGAATGATAATAAATATTTAAAATAAAGTGTATTTTAAGAATTATATTAATATTTACATACGTTAAGGATATTATAATTAGTATATTTAACAAAATATAATTTATAAAAATTAATTAAAAAAATAATATTTATAAATAATGGTTAAATATTAATTTCTTTAGTTTTAAAGATTAAATTGAAATTTTAATCAATTGAGGACTAAATTAAAATTTTTAGTTAAAATTAACGTTTTAATTATAATTTAGATAAAATTTTGGATCAAATTATAATTTAAAATTTTTTGATTTAAATTGAACAGTTTCAACCGGTCCGATTTTTTACCGATTTTCCCAGTTTTTGACCGATTTTTCCGATTTTTGACTGATTTTTTCCGGTCCAGTCCACATCCATTTTTAAGTTAAAACCAGACCGGACCTAAAACTGATCACCGGTTAAACCAACCGATCCGGTCTCATTCTAACTTCATTAGATCCACCACAAAATTGGCCACTCCTATACAATATGCATAGCAGCATTTTGTATCTCTATTTTGTCCGGTTCAGCTAAAGGCATCGCGACACAGCACAAAGATTGTACCACAAACAAATCATTGAAATAAGTAATGTCCCCGCAACCATCAGTACAAGGACTGCATGACAGTATTTCTGTAATATGCCCACGTAGCGTGCCGCGTTTGGCCACATGAAACAACAGTATGAATGTTCTTCCAAAAGGGGAACTATGAATGTTCTTCCAAAACGGGAACCATGAAAGAAAAAGTGACAAAATTTGCTATACCGTATCAGTCTCGTATTTATGCACATATAACCAGGGGACCATGTGACGATTCCAGGCTTATTTCAGCTGATTTGTGGGGCTTTAAGGCAGGCGAGCCAAAGCTACCCACCAGAGTTAATGTCATGTTCTAAATCTCTAGACTTCGCTAGAATCTTCTAGCATTCCGCAGAAGCCATCGTCTTTATCATCCGGCTTGTTTCTTTCTCACATTTTGTCATCTTTACTTTTAGATTGAGCATAGGCCTCAGAGAATACCTTTTTTTTTTTTTTTTTGTCTATAAGAAACCCTATTGAGTATTTGAGGAGAAGAAGTGAAGTTTAGCAAAATTTGACCCTCCCACTTACTAGTTGAGAGACAACCTCCTCAATTAGTTGAGCATTACTCAACTGTACATACAGACAAACATACATGCATGCAGGCCACAACAATTAAAGTAACTACCAGAAACACAGGTCAAAGGCTCCCAGCCCAGCCCACAGAATGATGGGCCGTGCCCAGCACTTTCCGTTCATAGGGTGCCAGGCTGCAGCACGATTCATATAGGACCGCTGAAGGCCACCGGGCCGATGTCAGTCAACGAAGCACCAACTCCAGAGAAATAACAGTAATAAATCAAACGAGATTCCAAAACAATATAATCAATACCACAAAGAACCACATAATCTCATATGACATCCTGGATACAGTTCTGAACTGAACTTAAACAGCAATTAACATAAAAAAGTAGTAGAGAATGATAAAATCCTCCAATGTCTAAGGATTAGCAAGCTTTCTTTGACACCAAGAGTCGAAGGTCAAAAAAACAGCCAAGGTTCTTTAATGCCAATTTCATCTCTCAGGTTCTTCACCAAGGTGTCCTTATGCAGTAGCAGGCAAAAAAGCCCTTCCAGGTTCACGATTAGCCAAAGGTCCATGGCATCCAAGAAGCTAAAGAAAAAAATGCCTTTGTAAGTGTCATTGAAACAACACGATATTGCCAACAATTAAGAAAAGCACCATCAAGGAAACACGTCTATGTAGATCTTAGTTATAGAACAAAAACTGCAAAAGCAGTGGTTTTGAAAAATAAAGACTAACCTTGGCATTGACACCATCAGGTACAATCTTGTTCTCAGACTTCAGTTTAACATAATCAGTGCGGCTGAACTTGGTGAAACCCCTGTTCATCATGATAAATAGAAAAAATTGGTAAGTAAAACACCGTGAGAGGAACCGTAGCAATTGAATTAAACCAAGCAGTAGAGTAGGCCACTGTAATCAAGAATTCAACTAAGGAAAAGAATGATGAAAAATGAAATGCTAAGCATATTGAAACTGATCCAACAAACATAAAGAGCACGATAATAAATACAGAATAAACAAAACAGTTATTGATAAAAACAAATTATAAAGCTAGAGAGGATTGCATACCACTTCCGGCTGACAATAATCTTCTGACGACCGGGGAACTTGAATTTTGCACGGCGAAGAGCCTCCTGCGCATGATGACTGTTGCTGTCCTTGCAACGAACAGACAAGAGAACCTGACCAATGGCCACTCTTGCACAAGTGCCCTGTGGCTTACCAAATGCACCCCTCATACCAGTTTGAAGCCTATCGGCTCCAGCACAGGAAAGCATTTTGTTGATGCGCAAGACATGAAAAGGATGAACACGAACCCTCAAATGGAAAGCGTCCTTGCCAGCATACTTGGCCATGTATTTGTTGCAAGCAATTCGGGCAGCCTCAAGTGCTTCACTGGACACATTCTCCTTCTCCCAGGACACCAAGTGCACACAGAAAGGGAATTCATCAACCCCTTTCTTCTTCATGCCAACATCATAAATCCTAATCTTAGGATCCGGCACACCGCGGCAAAAACGAGATTTTGGGTACGGCTTGTTCTTGATTTGGCGATAGCACCTTGCCGGTCCTTCAAAAGCCAGCATATAAAACAAAATTACTTTCATTTACATTGTCTGTAATTAAAAACACAGCTTATTCAAAAAAAAAAAAAAACCAACAGACCAAGTACAGAAAAAAAACACAAAAAAAAGAGCTATGAAATCGTACGATCAGGAGAATCTCAAAAATAATAGAAACCACAAAAGATAATATAAAAGACAGATCAGGCGAAGCAAGTTTTCTACGAAAGACCAAAAGTATTAACAGAATAAAACACTCAAGGGAAAATAACGGCAGCCACAAATCAAGAATGAGAAACAGAAGGAATTAAGAGAACAAAAAACAACAAACAGATCTACTGATTACATGAATAAATATCTTTATAAGAAATAATTAAAGGCAAAAGAAAAGAAGAGAGAAAGAGAAACTAACTTCTACCCATGGCTGAAACCCTAACAGGCGGCCCTCCGACGGCTAAATGAAAGTCTAATTTTATGGGGAAACCGAAAAAAGGCTGCGATTTGGCTTCGTATTTACGGTGGGAGTGGGGGAGGGGGCGGGCCCAAAAACCCTGAAAATTTTTGGCTTTTAACTTTTCTATTATTAGTATTATTATTTTTTTAATGAGCATTTTATAATAAACAATGGCCCTTATTACGTAGATTCTACTGCTTTAAATTAAATTTATGGGAGTAAAAAGTTATGTATTGTGTAATGAATTTTTTAACAAATAAAAAAAAAAGTAATTGCGTGGCTTTTAAACGTGTGTGCTTGCGTCATTCACGTTGAATTGGATTCTTGAGATCAAAGTCCAAATATGTGGTCAATGTCCCAAACGCCCAGCCCATGCTTGCTCTGCCCAACCCACCATGGACCTGTCCTGTTTTATTCCAGGCAAGAGAAAAATTTGCCCACCACATTTGAATTCTCTTTCATTTTCATTTACTTCGCTTTTTTAATCATCTTTTAAGTTCATTTTGCAATGGCTTTTTGCTTTTTTTTTTTAGTTTTTTTTTTAATAGCAGACAAATTGAATCATTATATTAGATAAAAATAGAATTCATACAGTTAGGTTCAAAAGCAACTATACATACAAGGCAGCCCAAACAACCAATAACAGAACAAAAACAACCTCCCCCAACAGCCTAAAAGAAAGAAACACAAGAAAAACAACTAAGTCGACACAATCGGGCCCATGACCTAGACCCAACTCGGCCCACAAGCCAAATCACCCCCAAAGCAAGGTCCACAGCCTTTCCTGCACGATGGACAGAGAATGGCTAGCACCAGCATTGTCGGTATGCGCTCCGCTGTCAAACAGCGACCAAACGCCATCACGGCTACTTCAAATAGACAAGATCCACCCAAAAGCACCTCAAATTGCACAACAAACACTATGCTGCGGATAGAAACACCCAAGTTCAAACGCGTCCAAACTCGCACTGTAACCCTCAAAAGCTGAAGGGAAACCATAGCCACTAGACCACCGAAGAAGAGCCGCTCTACACATTGCTGTACAAACCCGATTGAAGCCCAAAGACCCCCCTACCCTCGTCAATCGTCGAGACAATTGGGGGAGCTAGGAGACTAGACGAGCGCACAAAAACCCAAGCAGCAAAAACTATTGAGAAACACACAAAACAGAGAGAATCGACTAACGCCAAGTATGAGAAGCTCACAAAGAAGCATAAGTGGCCAGAAGCAATCGACAAACTGACTGGGTAGCCCTGTCAAACGAACCCCCTCTCTCAGCGTACGATAGAAAATTGAGCACACGATAGAGAGGACTAAACCTTATTCAATAACTTTTAGACTTGCAATTTTTTTTTTTCAATTTTATGTTATCTACAATACGTGGCAGTTGAATATTATTTACATAAGCAAAATATTGACCAGTCAAATATCACATGGCATTTTTTTTTTAAAATGATTTTTTTATTTAAATATTTAAATATTTTATTTAACAATTAAAAAAAATGAAAAAATTTCCCACAAATATAAAATCAAAAAAATTGAATTTACATTAAAAAATAATAATTTTTATAAAAATCTAAAAAATATTATTTCAAAATTTTAGAATATTATTAAAAATTTTGATTTTGTGTTAAAAATATCATAAAAAAATTATGAAAAAAATTCAGATTATGTAAAAAACAATAAAATGTAAAAATAAGACTCAAAGTTGAAAAATCCTAAATAGAGAGATAGATTCCCCGTATAGGGGTCTAAACGAGCCGAGCAAAGCCCAGTTTTGACTTGTTCAATCTTGTTCATTTAGCTACCAAGCGGAGCTGAGTCGAGTTTGTCTTTTATCGAGCTGAATTTTGAGTTTTTCATAAATGTATTGTTTAATTTTATAGTATTAATAAAAGTAATTAAAATTATAAAAAAATATTTGTATAAATAGAATTAAATTACAAGAAATGTTTACTTTAATAAAATTAACTATTAACAAATAAAAATTTATTTTAACGTATAAATGTAAATATAATAGAGTATCTCAATATACAAAGTTTTCATATTTATAGGATTTATGAAGGATTAAATATACAAAATTTTATTATTATTATGATAAGAAAGTTAATTCATGACCTAAATAAACCTTTCAAATATATTTTAACGACATACTTAATAAAATTTCAAATAAATTTTAAACGAGTCATAAATAATTCTTAAATAAACTGTTCACTAACTTTATCGAGTAGTACTTATTCTTGCTGAAGTTTGATTCATTATCAAACGAGTTTTATTATCAAGTTTGGAATGAGCTTTTATCGATTTGCGTGAGCGAGATTTCAATAAGCGTATTAGTTCATTAATACTCTTGCCTGTATGCAATGTGTGATAGTCTAGTTGTCTTCCCATCTCTTTTTCCTTTGAATCAAAGCTGGTAAACTTTAAGCAAAAAAAGGTTGGTTAATGAACCACGAACAATTATTCTCCTAAAAAAATTACTTTCAGTTCAAGGAAATTAAAAAGAAACGAAAGAAATGGAGGTGTAATCAACTACAGCACCAGCATAATGCCAACAGTGACGTCGGCCATTAGATCAGCCTGGAAATACTCGCAGCATTTATAAGTCCTAATCCAACGGCAACAAGGGAAGAAAACCTCGATCCATTCTGCCGAAGTTAGCCGTTTCACCTTCGACGACCATCGTAAAAACAAAAGGACAAGCCAAGAAGGACCCAGAGTGGAGGACGACGACGACTTCGTGTTCGGTGTTGCAGCGGCATGATCTTCACGGGTCGCGTCGCGGAATAAGACATGGTGCTCGGTGAAATCAGGCGGCTATAGAAACACGTCTTTTTTTTTCCGAAATTTTAGTGACTCGGCGGTTTTACTCTCAAGCCATGTATTAGATTAACTTGCCTACCCAAATCGAAGAAAAGCTGGGTCAAAAGCATCATTTTTACCGTACCCGATTAGTTTAAGATATATATATATATATTGACCGCATACCAATATTTGCAAAAAATATGTAAATTCCAATCCAATAAGAATCAAAAAAATAAAACATTTTCCATTGTTTAACGGATGCCTATGCATTGTACAAGGTAGGTGGTGAAAAGCGCATATTTTTTGCAACGCTGTTATTAGAGATATTTATTTTGAAATCCTGTAATCAGATGGCAACAGAAATACACATGTAGTACTAGAAAAAACTCTCATCTACCACTATACGAAAAATCAGGTCTTTCCATTACTAGCGAGGTCTCCGATACTAAGGAGGAGTGTTAGAATTAGTTTTATTCCTGTTCCAACTCAAAACGAGGAAACCAAGCTTGCTAGACTACCAACAGCTCCTTTTAATCTTAGTTTGTTTTAGTTGGCATGTAATTTGTGATCAATATGAAATGACAAGTGCAATAGCCTTTTGTAAAGTTGGATTTTCTACACTAACCCTACTGATAGTGAGAGTACGTGGAAAGTTTTATGTGTAAGTAAACTTAAGGTTATCATCTCTCTTGTATTAATCAGTATACTAGACTCCTATACAATGAGGTACTTAAATCAATGAAATTTAAGTCATTTAATTTTACTATATTGCTGTAATTTTCCACTACTTTATCTTTGTTGGAATTTTGACATAGCTCACGATATTGGAACTTGGACACACAGATACTATTATTGATGTAATGACTGGACACGTGTATAAAAAAAGAATAATTATTGTAGTAAAATAAACTCTTTAATTGAGATTGGAATAAAGACAAATGATTATTTATATAACTTGAAAATATTATACAAAATACAGACTTCATTTTTCAAGTCAAGGCAGTGGCCTTAGACCTGACTCTCATACAATCTCACAAGGTTCCATATTTTACCTCAACTATATTCGGTTTGTTCTGCCTTCATCCCTTTATATAGTAGTACAAGTTGACTTGTCAAATTGATGAGTACACACTTATACACTAAAGGACAAACAACGCCCACCACTTATTACATGCATTCATATATATTAAAGTACACCAACCATGACTTGTGCATGTACTATGCACTGCAAGACAAACCAACATCCCCACACATGCATAGTACCAGGCTATATTAAACACTTCCAAAAACTTTTAGATGTTGTAAAGAAGGTTTCATACCATACCAAGCTTCAAAATGAGTTTGATTTCCTTTGAAAGCTCTTGTTGGAAGCTTTTTTTGCAAATAAACAGCAGTATTTATTGCCTCAACACAAAAAATCTTAGGTAAACTCTTTTCAAATAGCAGACATCTTCCCATCTCCATCACAGACCTATTCTTGCTCTCACTAACCCCATTTTACTGGGGAGTGTAGCTTATAATGAGTTGATAATGAATGTTTGTATGTTGACAAAACTGATTGAACTTGTCTAAGGTATATTCCCCACCATTGTCTGACCTAATCATCCTAATCTTGCATCCAACTTGTGTTTCAATCTAGGTCTTAAACTTGAAGAAAATTTATGAGACTTATACTTTCTGTTTCATAAAATGGACCCAACACATTGTTGTGCAGTCATCAATAAACAGAATATAATATCTACTTCTATTCAAGGATGGTGTGCTTATAAGGCCACAAACATCTGTGTGGATAAGTTGCAACCTCTAACTAGCCCTCCAAGCTTGATTAAGCTTGTTTCCTCTAAAGTAAGCTCGATTAAAGTAAGCTTGAATGTCTTATATGCCTTTTTAAGCCCTTTTCCCCAATTCATGTATATTAAAAATAGATGAACATTTCTTTCGCCTACTTGTCAATTCAGTTATATCATGAGTAATTTTTTTTTTAGAATGATAAAATGATAAAATTTTTTAAGATCTATTATTTAATTACTTATATAGTATGATGGAATTACTTGGCTTTCTTTATATAAGCCATAACGAGTTTATTGACTGCTAAAAATATACTTATGGAGTTGTGAATTATTGGGTCCAAATGGTAGCTGAATCTCCAATTAAAGACACCATCAAATAGCAAGGAGAAATTTTTCTCTTATAATTATCCCACACTCAAAAGGTTTTGATTAATATTTGATACTAAAAACACATGAATAATTACCATGGTACCTGAAATAGTTTCAACAGCAACTACTGCCTTACCTTGTGCCTTCATGAGAGCTTTATTTTTAGTCTTCATATTAGAACTGAAAGACCTATCCAACTCTCTAAAACTCACATTTGACGAGGTGTGTAGTATTGTTGCAATGCTCACAAGAAGCATAGGTTTTCTGGGCTCTAGATCTACTACTTTCAACATTTTTTTGTCATTTTTGCTAGATTACCTTTTACATTGTGTTTGGGAGAGGGTTGGAGGGGAAGGACAGGATAATAGAGGAAAAATGGTAAACATTCATATTTGCGAAATGTTTCTTTTCAAGGAAACAAAGTAAGATCAAGAAAAGTGAACTTTTCTCTTTAACCCACCAAAACTATTCTTCCCAAAATTGGGAGGAAATTACATGAAAAGTTACTAATTCTTCTTTTTTTATTAAAAGATTATTTTACCCTCATTATATGTTAATAACTACAAATTTATCTAAAATAGAAAAAACTCTACATTCTTTAAATTTTTATTAAATTTCTTAACAAAAAATTGTACAAAATATTATAAATTTATTAAACTAGATTTATACAAGTATTTCATTTATATTTTAGAGATCAAATATTTTTCTTATTATATAAAATATATATTTGCTTTAGGGGTAAAATTGAAATTCTTATATGCATTACTTTTTTCTTTCCTACTTTCCACCATTTCCCAAATAAGAATTGTTTTAGTTTTTTTTTTTCTCTTTTATCATTTCTTCCTAAACACAAGAGATGATGAAAAATATTTCTCTCTTCCAATAATCTTCTATCCTACTTGCCTCACCCTTTGATATTTTATCTAAACACAGTATTGAACTCACATTTACCTCTATAGTTAGTTTGCAAGGTTGCTTCTTAGACCTGTTGCTCCCTTCTTAAAGTCCTCTAAGGTTGTTCCTTGCTAAGAACTCTCCTGTACTCTTATGCTTGAAAGCCATTAATAAGTTCAGAAATTGTCATCTTTATCAAATCCTTCGAATTTTCAAGGGATGATTTTTGCTTCGAATCTCTAAAGGATGATGGCTAGGATCTTTTGAAATATTCTTCTGTTAATGAGTTCATCACCAAGGAGGCTAATTTGATTAACTATTTTCATCAATCAAAGTCTATCTATATAGTCCTAGATTGTATATCCTTCTTTCATTTTCAGAACTTCAAACTCTCTTATTTTAATTTTTGTATGTTTTTTGTTTTGTCACTACCACTAAACTCTTCTTTGAGCATATTTCAAACATCTTTTGTAGTTCCACTAGCCATGATTCTATTAAAAGTAATTTCAATTACAACTAAATTATTACTTGTTAAAGCTTTGAATGGTTTTGTTAGTTCACTATGTTTCTTCAACTGTGTCTCTATGGGATTGGTAGCAACTTCTCCTCCATTTTAGTAGTCTCCCAAAGATCAAAAGCTTTCAAATATGTCTTCATCATTACTATTCGTTGAATGTAGTTCTCTCTAGAGAAATTTGGTCGTCAAGGTAGGGTGAAATTCACAAAGTGATGATTGTTGGTTTATGAGAAGATTGAATAGATGTTTAAGGTGGAAGTTGTTGCAAAGATTTTGGAAACTCGCTTAAAAATAGCAGCAAAAGTAAAAAGCTGCAGAGAATGAGTTGCTGCAAAAGGAACATGGCAGTAATGAGACGAGATTATAAGAGATACAAACTAATCTCCCTCTCATCTTCTGTTGGCCATCATATCTCATTATATAGGAGGTGTTTGTACATTACAAATTCAAATAAAAATATTAAATACAAACTTCAAATTGATTTTCAAATACACTTTTTTAGACATTACAAGGATGAAAGATTTGCTTGATGGAATAAGAATCATGATTACAATTGCAAATGATAACAAAGCAAAAAACTGAGTTTTAGTGGGAAAACTTAATTGATTATACAAATAGACTTGTTTTTATAAATTGCTTTGACTGTAGTCTAATGAGGTAGCTTCTTTCTTTTTTTTTTTCTTTTCCTAGGTTATCTTTGTTTACGTCAAAGTAGGTGAGTCTCACGAAAATTAAATGATGAATATAATTATAATTACTGTAAATTTTGCATTTGTGCAAATGAGAGCAAAAAAGAAATGATGTGACGGTTATTATTGTAATCCTAGTGCTCATTTTTTATTAGCATCTTATAAGCCACTAGCTATTAATCTTGTTGAGACACAATTGTGCGCTTAATTGTCTCATATGGAAAGGGAGAAGAGAGTTCAAACAAGTTATAAATGAGGCTCATGACTCATGTTTCCAAGCCAATTAGTTTTGGATAAAAGTGGAATTCGCATCCATTTGTTTGCTGTTTGTTCTCGCTCATACCTTGCAGTGATAGCTCTCCGTTATTAGGTCCGGGTCTGCATGTGTCTGCTTCTGCAAATTTTTCAACAAGTGGTATTAGAGCGCAAATGATCTTGCGGGATCCTATGAATCTTAAAAGAAGTTACACCCTCAATGAAAGACCTAAGAAGGAAGCCCAAGAGGATGGATAGTCTATTGAGAGCATAGACCCCAATGGAAGGCTAAAAAAGGAGGCCCAACAAGAAGATTCCAAACCATTGCAAGAAGGAACAAACTATGTAAGTCCAAAAGCAGATCAATGGTAAGGCAGTACATCAAGAGACTAGAAGGCTAAGTAGCTAGGCGGCCAAGAGGCGAGATGTAATGGTTCCTGATGCGTTTCAGGAGACTAAATCCACTCACAATTGAGAGAGAGTGTTAAGAGAAAATTGTGAGCTTAATTATCCCATGTGGAAAAGGAGAAGAGAGTTCAAACAAGTTATAAATGAGGCCCATGACCTATGTTTCCAAGCCGATTGGTCGGTGGCTCATTTGTTTATTGTTTGTTCTCGATCCTACCTTCCAGTGATCCCTCTCTCTTATTAGGCCCGAACTCGCATGTGTCTGCCTCCTCAAATCCACAAATTTTTCAGCAAATCCGTTCATTAATGTTAATTTACCAAGCCCTCTTGTTATAAGGTTCTAGTTATTCGTCTGGCCTAATATTTAGAGATTTTGGCCTTTGGCCTGTTCGTTTCTATTTATAAGACTCTTGTGTTACTTAAATCCATTGTTGCACAATCTGGGCGTGGTGGCTGCATATGCTAAGACAGAGAAGGCAAAGAGCAATAAACAGATTAAAAGAGAGCTCAAGCAATATCTTTTAGACGGGTTCTCTATGCAACTCGGGCCGAATTTTCTGAATGAAAATTGACGGGCATGGTAGGATCTTAAACGTCGAGAACCTTGAAAGAGTCTGCTACCACTTTAAGCTTATCACGGAACCTTCTCCATCTTCTTTCATTTGCTCCAACAATCAAGGTATAATATCTCCCTGCACAAAGTGCAAGCAGAGACCATTAGATTTGCTTTTTGGGTTTCTCGATTCCTTACATTGTCATAACTGCGTCAGGCACTTTTGAGGCAGGCAAAGCCACTCAAGATTCACGGTTGCACAGGAAGGTCTTAAAACAGCCACGTTAATCTAAGATGCCTACCGTTGCCGATAGCTATGCTCGCAAAGGATGTGGTTGAGAAGTTTGGAGATGTAAGTTCATACTCGAAAGTGTAATAATTTCTTCCGTCTACATTTCTCTGCATTCACACATAGCCAGCAAAGATACCATTAGCATGCTTGTCAGCTGAATGAGTTATTTTTTCCACTCAACAGGCAATTGCATCCGTAGTGTTTTAGGCCTGGTACTCCAGCAATTGTTCCATAAGGAAAATAATGATTTCCTTGCTATTTAACTACTCACTGTTGAACTTGAGTATCAAACTGACGAAACTCAGTTTTGGACTTTCAAATTAGTGAAACACATTATTTCCGATGTACCCGCAAAAAAACAAAAAAGGGGGTAGTGAAACATAAGATGATACAACCTCTTGCATGCCCATTATGGTTGGCACTTGATTAGGTGCAGCATACACATGTTTCACCAGATAATACACCACCTGTTTAGCATAAAGCTGGTTAAAAATGTCATTCGAAATCTCAATAATAAGAAAAATAAAAGGAGCAAATAGCATCTCTTTTACCTGTTCCATCGGCCCCAAGTCATGAATGTCATTTTTATCAGTTGGTATGAACCTCACCCTAACGTTCTGCAATTGCAGGTATCTGTCTTTAAATGCAGAATCATGTCCCAAGAAGTTAAATTCCTAGGCAATTGGACAAGACAATCTTTCTTGAGTTTTGGTTATTAGCCAATTAGTAAAACTTGTGGTTTCCACATGGCAAAAACTACTTACTGCCTAACTTACTCTCCAATCTGAGGGGTAAACATATGAATATCCATCAGTGCGGTCAACGAAAGCTCGGTAGTTCTTTGGTATATCTGTGCGATGCCAAAATAATAAAGGTATATGCCGTCAAAATGTTTTCATCCGTATATTCTTAAAATCAGAAACAGGCTACTCTATAGTCATGGATGGACTTTTGATACCGTCAGCTAATAGGAACTTTGCTGGGAGTAAACTCGTCGTCAATGCTCCAATTCCCAACAAAAGTGGTCGCCTCTTGCAATTGCCTAAAACACATTGAGGGAACAAAGTCATGACAACCGGGGACATAGAAATCACTCATTTAGAATACAATCCTGTTTTAATATAAAACCAGAGCTCCATGTGAATTGGTATCTTCTGCAAATTGTAGTGCTATCTGATAAGCAAATGAAAACCAACTAAACGTGCGTCGAAGCAATGAAGCAGTAATGATCAACACAAAAGCAGCAAAATATGAAAAGATGCCCCTACTTTCTTTGTTGAAGTTTGGCTCTGCCGTCCAACTGACAGAGTTACAGCCATGTAATGGAGTAGCACGAGGCAATTCATTCGAATGAGCAACATTTAACTGGAAAAAAGCAGGATCTTTGAGTAAATGACACAGTTTTGAACGAACAAAAGAAATTTGCAAGAGCGAGTGTGTTTGTGTGAGCCTGTACGTCTGTGCAAGGAAAATGGTATGCTTAGAGAACCCTGGGACATACAATTTTGGATAAGGTTGTTGGGAGCCAGCTCAATGAGATGGAAGATATTGCCATGCTTTACTACAAGGAGTAAAGCTCTTTTTCACTTCTCAATTCTCATAGGGTTGAGTGGCAATGGATTCTCTGTGTGGTTTCCTGATGTGGTTTAACAGCTTGTGGTCTTGCAATGGCGTCTTCCCCACTCTCTTTTTGTAGATTTATCCTTTTTTCTTTTTTTGGTCTTTCAATTTTTTATTTAAGTAAAATGACAACAAGCAATGGATAATGCAGGTAGAGCATGAGCTTCCACACAATTGCATATGTCACAGTATCAACACGATCCAAATTTTTGGGCAATTCTAAGGTACAAGTTTACGATCATTTTAACTTCGAATAATAGGGTACTAGACTTATGGAATGTAGGAGGGTTAGCCTTCTAAAATATCCAAAAAGAGAGGAAAAAAATAAAAAATAAAAAAGCAGCAGTACATGCAGGCCCCCTTTTTCGAAGTCAACCTCAAGGTTTTGATTGGGATTGAGAGACCTATATGTACTTTCTAAACCCTTCATTAGAAATTAATCCAAAATTTAATAAGTAAAATATTTGACAAATTAGAGATCAGAGTTCACATTTATATCCTTGTTCATCCACTAAGCCTATAACTTGAGGCGTAAGTGACACATTTCTCCTCTTTTTTAGAATTTTTTCCCATTCCTTAATTATCAACTTCTAGCAATTTTTATCGGACATAGAAACAAAAACACTAACCATCAATTAATTCGATGAGCTAAAAGGACTTTTAAACTGCGGCTGCTTTGATAATAAATATTTCTAAACCATTTAGTACTAAGAATACAAAGAATGCACCGAGAAGTTATAAAGTTGAAGGGATACAAACAATTTCATTATTTTAAATAAATGAACTGATTTATGTAAGATGAATTAGCCAAGAAATTGAAGAGTCATTACCTTGAATTCTATCTGTTATAGATCAAAAAGACTTTCCGCGTTTATCATTGCGCAAGTATACAACCGTATATGAAATTAGTTTAATTACCCTCGCTGCACGGTCGTTTTGTTGTTGATTATAAGAAAATAAAAATTAGTTTTTGATTTATGTATTTATTTTGTGTGAACATTTAAGCCGATTAATATTTCTAATATAGAGTAAATAGAAAAATTAGTGAATTGTAAAATAATAATAATAATAATAATAATAATTGTGACCCTCTCTTCCTCATTCTCTCAGCTTTGGGCCATACACAAACAGTAAGACCTTATATAAGTAATTTCATACAAAAACATGGTATGGAATTATGTGTCTTTTCTTTATTTTCTTTATTGAAACTCTAAGGAAAAAGCTACAAATGTAGAGATATATATACGAGACATAAGAATTGAGATATAAAGTACTATAATGTAAGCACAAATAACTCAAGGCTGGAAACGAAGATTTTGGGTTTATATTCGATCTATTACCTCCCCCCTTTTTTTTCTCCAGTTTCCTAAAATATCATAGCATTTGGTCTTAAGTATCTCTAGGTGAAACAATGTACGCATTTGGTGGATGTTTCAGCAGTCATCATATTGGGAAATTTTCAAAATATAAAGAATCTCGTCTCTTAGTTAATTTAATGATTATTAAAAAATGTTTATTGATGAAAAGACGGGTTAAAATGTCATAGTCGTATTTATTGGATTCAAAAAACGTCTTTTTTGACTAAATAACTACCAAATTATTATCTCTATAAATATGTGTTGTGGTTATTTACATAAATATAGAAAAGAGAGAAAAATCCATATACATTATAATAATAATTATGTAATACTACAAAAGTTATTCTCGAAAGTTTGATTTCAATAGTGTAAACTGCAGTCAGGTGTTGCTGCATTTTATCATGCAAGGAAATTCATTATAACCTACTTGCACCGTTATCAGAGCGAATTTTGCTTTAAGGAAAGTAACTCGGTTACACAATTTGAAGCAATTTTTTCACATTTCAATTTATCCTCTTCCCAGTTTTAACAATTTTAAGACAAAAACTTTTAGTTCGTGATTGAAAAATTGAAAGAATTGAATTCTAATTTCGTGAATGGGTCAAATAAGTTTCTACTTGATCAAGATATGTCTTTCCTTACCTGTTAGATACTATGAAGTTATAATATGCATGTCCCCGAGCCCATACATTAACAACTTAAATATGTTTTGCAAGGCAATTAGCCTGTACATTGATTGTGCATCCCTAATTTATATCACATATTGCATGGCTGTTTTATTTGGTGAGTTTGCATGGCTCTTATAGTGGTTCGTCAGGGTCATTATTTTATTTGGAAAAGAAAGTATACATACAAATAGCTCTGCATGCATGG
The DNA here is from genome assembly GCA_037832335.1 of Carallia pectinifolia. Classification (NCBI taxonomy): domain Eukaryota; kingdom Viridiplantae; phylum Streptophyta; class Magnoliopsida; order Malpighiales; family Rhizophoraceae; genus Carallia; species Carallia pectinifolia. The sequence goes on along the minus strand of CM075448.1, from coordinate 14,875,108 downwards.
TAGGACATAACATGCCTGAATTTTATTTGTCTGGTTATATGTAACCATAACACATGACTTTTATTCTTTACTTGACTAATGGTCTGTCGTGTTTGCATTAAAATTACCTAAATGTGACTTTGGTTGTTCTAGATAATTCATTTTCTAGAGCGCCTGTCTTTTTGACACAAGAAAGAAAATGGGGTTATGATGGGTTCTACATTAATTTCTTTTATTCATAAATGAATTTGTTAATTTTTGCAGCCATAAATGTATGATTAATTGTAGTGTGATGCAGTTATAAGAATCATTAAGCATGGTGGTTACTTGCACATAACATACATGGACGATGGTTTGTGTAGACATATGAGATAGTCTGTACATATTAGTTTTACACAACCTTTGATTTATTGAAAAAAAAACAAAAAAAAAATGTATTTGGGTTTTGAACCTAGTGAGAGGAAATACCAACAAATGGTTGGTAACCTTTGAACCAAGGGACCTCGTTGCACCAACAATATGTAGCGACTCTAAAAGAAACTAAATTCTTTGTAGAGTGATGCAGATCTTGGTAATTTTCAGAATCAACAATTCACATCCTTTTATTAGTTAAAGGAAAGAAATTTGAAAAGTTGCACGAGATGGGTGAGTTAGGGAACCACGTTATTCAACAACTGTTATTGGACCAAATGAATAAAAAGTTGTGTCCTTTTGATAACTGTTGCAAGGGTTATGTCCTCCCTTAGACAAGGCCAACACCTCCATACGTTGGAAGAAAGGACAATTGTTTACACACAAATTATTTTCTTTAATTTACAAATGAAAAAGAAAAAATTGTGGAGGCCCTGAGAACAACAGTAGCATAAATAAGTTAAAATAAAGACTTGTAATGCTAGTGGATCATGACTGCCAGAGCAGATGCCTCCAATGCATTTGAAGCTATAATAACCCCTTTAAAGTGAAAGGGTGAGATGTTAACCATTACGTTAACAGTATCTCTTAGTAATTTTTAATAATCACATGGTGATTTATAATACCGTGATATGAAAGACATTTGAAAAGTCAATTGCATGTACAAAGAAAAGTTAATCCTTAACTAAAAGGGTTAAGAAGAACTTGATGAGTAAGACATTAAAGGTGGAGGGTTTCAAGTCTACAATTACTAATCACCCATAATGGATGCTCAACTCAACGCTTGATACAACGTTATTTCTCGAATTTTGCAATGAGTTAAAGGCACCATCAACATGATTGAAGCACTATACTTAAGTTACTTTCATCATGAAATTACGTAGTGCTTGATTCCTACAGTTACTTGGGAGGTTGAGTTTATACAACTCTTAACAGACTTTATAAAAGTTGTCTTAACGCGGGGGCACTTAATCTACCTATATGGATGTGGAATGGTATCATTCCATGAAGTTTGAGGACTTGACTTTAAAACATCCATGAAAAAGATATCAACACATGAGCATACATGTGTCACCAGCATTATGGAGATATTTGTAGTTTTAAGGTCAACTATGTGAGGTGGTTCTATAACTTATCAATAAGAATAATTGGTTTAAAACTTTTCTATCATATTATTCAAGTTTGTTATAATAGATACTTCATTATGTAGTGGTTCAATTGTGAGACACTATTGCTTTTTGACAATCAAAATTGCTAAAGGTCTATTACATTTTCGAGTTTTGAAAATGGCGAAGGATTGTTGAGGAATTTTCAAAATAAAAAGAGTCATGTCCCCTAGTTAATCTGGTGGTTATTGAAAGATGTCCACTGATGAAAAGACATGTTAAAGAATCACGTCTATTGGGTTCAGAAACATCTTTCTTGAGTAGATAACTACCAAATTATTCTCTTTATAAAATGCGTTGTGGTCATTCACATAAATATAGAGAAGAGAGAAATCCATATATATTATAATAGCAATTTTGCAATACTACAAAAGTTATTCTCGAAGGCTTGATTTCAGTAGTGCAAACTGCAATTAAGTGTTGTTTCAGAAATAGAGAGTGTCTATTGAGCATATTAGTACAGATCTCATGATCGCAGATCCTTTAACGAAAGGTTTACAACCTAAGTTTTTTAGTGAGCATGTTCTCAAGATGGGACTTGGTTGTATTGATGATTAATGTTTTATGCTTGTAATAACACTCTGGGCTCATTTATGTGTTTCTGATATACATTATGTTTTCCTGTTACCTTATGATTGTGTACACCTAAAGTTTCAAGTTTAACAGAAAAGTCTCTATGAGACATTATTATGAACCATTATGAAATAATGTTTCATATATATACCTTATGAGCCTGATATGGTAATCTGCAAGTGTTGTGGTATATAGAAAGAAGTACTATGAACTAATAGGATATTTCCGTCATAACTCGCATTGAACAATTTATCGTATTGTGACATTATGATGGAATGACGAGAGATTAGACATTATCATTATTTGCGCATAATGATTAAAGTAATAGATTGTAATCGGGTCAAGTGGGAGAATGTTAGAAATTATTTCTAATTAATTAATTTATTTGAGTAAGGACGAAGTAATTACCGTAATTGATTTATTTGAAGTGTTCTCAAAGAAAAGTAATGTTAAGGAATAAATTATTAATGTGGTCTGATTAGTCAAGAAGACGTGATTCAGGCATTGATGGACATGCTTAAATTAAAACTCTAAAGTTGTGTGTATATATATATAGCCAGTCCTCTCTCTTCCTACAGGCACACGAAAACTCCATTTAAAACGTGTGAGCACAAAAAGGTCAGGAGAGAGAAATCAGTTTTTAGATTGAAGAAAAGTCTCAGTTATATCGTTTACACGATTTTATTCAGTTTCAAGATCCTAAAATTATGTTTGGTAATTGATTAGATTTATTATTAAATCTAACAAGACGTAGAGAGCGAAGAGGAAAAGAACGTAAGGGAAGAACGCGAAGACGTCAAACACGATTTTTTCAATTCCTTTTCTTTTCTTTCCTTTTATTTTGAACTCTATGATGTTTAATCGTAGTTTATCTTTGGCCTTTAGCATGAGTGGCTAAAACCCTAAATTAGGGCAAAAGGGATGCAGCCTTGTTTATGGTTGAGTTATTTGATTTTTGTGGATACTTAGTAGTTCTTTTGAGTTCATTGAAATTTCATGTTGAGAACTTGATTTGATTTATCTATTTTAAACTTAATTATGCTTTTGTGCTTGACCATCATGAAAGCAGTTATAAGATTTGTATTGAGATTGACAGATGAGACACAGTCATGCAGTAATAAACATATGAACTTTGAGTTAAATATGAGATAAATTTATATGATGTCATTATAAATTCTCTATTCTTAATGGGTTTGTTCTATTTTTTGTGAGTTCAAGAGAAGATCACAAATAGATTGAACACGGTTAAAGTTGCTTGGCAAATAATACTAACTAAAAAAGAAAAATTAACATTCAAATCATTAATGCTACAAAATTTATGTAATTTACAGGTGAAAATCCTTAGCCCTAGTGCCTTCTATCTTGTGTTGAACTTTCAGTTAAATTGCCTCTAGTTTTAATTAGTTAAATTGTTTGATTTAATTTAATAATTTTGCTTGTAATAATTTTCTTAAACATCAACTTTTTTGTTAAATAACTTGAATTACAATTAATTTTTTATTCCCTTAAGTTCAACACCTAGAGTATTCACTAAAATTTTATTACTACGATTGACCCTATACTTTCCCACCATCAGCACACTGATCTGAAGCCTCATTGTCGACAACCTATTGACTTTCTTTCAAATGCCGTAGCTCCTTTGTTGCTTGCTGTCGTGGGACGAAATCAATAACATTAGAGATCCCTTCCTCTGCTTATCCATCTTCAATTGCAAATGCAACTAGCCAACGTCTTCTGCCTCTCTGCCATAGTACTCATGAATCAAGGATAACCTATCATTTTGGTTGCAAAGATTCTTCATCTTTTTGTTATTTTTTAGGTTTTTGTTCATTTTAATTTTTAAATATTTTAGGGATTTATCTTTAAAAGTTTTGAACTTTTGTATTCAAATTTGAAATTTTACTTTCAATTTTTTTTTCCAAATTTTTAAATTTTTTGATTTATTTTTAAATTTTTTTGAATTTTAGAATTCTTTTTTTGAATTTTTTAAAAAACTTTTATTTGTTAGGGGAGAGAGAAATTTTGTTTTGGGGGGAGAGCAACAGTTAGTGTCCTAAATTTGGACCGCCACGTCAGCTCATTTTGTCCTAGTCAGCCTCTTTTTTTAACAAATGGGAGTTGCCTGGCCATGTCAGCATCTAACTGTACAGCACAACGACATTTAACGGATCAATTGACGAAAAGACCCAAATTTTGAACTTTTCCTAACAATTATGCACCAATTTCATCAATTTTATAAATGGAGACCCAAAATTGGACTAAACAAAAGCTAGTGTTCCAAAAATAAACTTATTCTCATTATTATAAAGTCCAAAAAATTGTCATTCTATGAAACACATCACACTACTTTAGTTCTGCAATGAAACCAATACTGTTATACAACTCTATTTGTGAGAATACAAAACATCATGAATATATTTATACGACATCATTAAGAAAACCTTAAGATTCTATTTTTAGGACTATAGATATTGTCAAGATAATTATGCGACACTATGCGTAATACATTACACATTTGACCAAACTAAAATACACATTATTAGTATAACAATAAACGAAAATTGAAGAGCTTCACATTGTACATAGGTTCTATATAGGGTAATGACGGATTTAGAAATTTTTGTTAGGTTAGACCAAGTTTACATACATATAAAAAATAAATAATAAAAAAAAAGTTTATGAATTTATAAATAATAAAAGCCTTATTTTTTTTAGAGATATAAGACACTTTTTTTTTAGAATAAAAAGTATGAAAAATTTATAAGAGTTAAGAATAAAAATATTTTAGTTGCTAAAAAAATTAAAAGAATTTAATTAAAAATAAAAATAAAGATAAAATAATATTTAAAGTATGGGTAGATCTCTAATTTTAGTGTATATAAAATTGAGTGTGGACAAAACTTGAAATTGACTGGATAGAGAATTTAGTTAAGACAGAGCTCTAATTTTTGGCGTAGAGGGGCGATTGGTCAAAACTATGATAAATTACACTTAAATTTTTTTATCATTATAAATTCCAAATAATTGTTACTTTTTGAAACACATCACACTACTTTAGTTTTGTAATGACAACAATAATGCTATCATATAACTACTTGCATATGATTATAGGTGTCAAAACGGGTCATCGGGTCGGGTTTGGGTTAGGTCACTTCGTGTTCGGGTCATTTTGGGTCGGGTTACTTATGAGTCAAGTTATCTTCGGGTCAAGTTATCTTCGGGTCATTTTGGGTTGGGTCACTTCAGGTTCGAGTCGGGTTCGGGTCAACCCATGGGTTGGCCACGTCATCAAAAACGATGACGTGACATTTTTTATTAAAAATTTTAAAAATTTAAAAATTTCAAAAATTTTACTAAAAATTCTTAAAAATCAAAGAAAATCATATGATTGAAAAATAATTGAAGAAATTTTTTTTAAAACATTCTAAAAAATTAAAATAAAATTTAAAACTGTATAAAAAATCTCAAAATATTCTAAAAAAATTTATAATTAAGATTTATATTGAAAATAGTGTAATCTATACCTTTTATAATATAACATATGCTAAATTTTTTCATTTTATTTTTTTGTTCCCTTAAGAAAAAAAAAAGTTCGAGTCAAACGGGTCGGGTTAGGGTTGGGTCGGGTTTGACCCAAAGATTTTCGGATCATTCGGGTTCAGGTCATTTCGGGTTAGGTCATCATTCGGGTCGAGTTCGGGTCGTATTTTTTCGGGCGGGTTCGAGTCAACCCATCGGGTCGGGTCAGATTTTGACACCTCTACATATGATAAATGACATGTTTTATATAATATACAATACCATTAATAAAGATGTATGACACTTTACTGGTAATATACAACATTACCTACGAAACTATACAATAAGTTTCAAATAATGTACAACACTACCTATGAAACTACACAACATGTTTTAGATAATATACAACATTTTGTAGATAATATACGACACAACCTATTAAACTATATCGCTTCTTCTAGATAATATACGACACTTTGCAAATAATATCTTGCTTGTGAAGCACGAACACAGACAATGAAACAGAGACCTGAACAAGAAGATACATCAACCTTGAACAAACTAGGACACACACACACACACACACACACACATATATATATATATTTATATTAAACAAAATGATAGTTTAACTCACCTTATTATCCCAAACAATGCTTTAGCCAACTTTTCAACAATGCAAATCACGGTGCTTTTCCAGTCAAGAAAGATCCAAGAAATATCCCTATTTTAGAAAACAGAAAGTTTCGTAACTTCGTTTTTCTTCAATTATTTCTTTTCTGTTCTTTCTATTTCTTTTCTTTTTTGTTTTAATCTTTTAGTAAGTATAGTGTTCAATCAAAATTAAGAATTCTTTCATTTTTTGACTTTTGTAACCTTGGAAGAATGGAAATTAGGTATTTTTTTATTGACAAATATTTTCCACACATGGAAATTAGGTTTTTTTTTTTCACATAATCTAAAATTTTTAAATTTTCGTAATATTTTTTAGACAAGGTTTTAATTACAAAATAAATTTTAATTGTGGAAATGAAATTTGAAAGATGTATGATATCATGAAAACATTTTTTACATAACACAATAATTTGTAAATATTTTTAAATTGGCTTTATTTATTTTCTAGCACATTTACAAAATAATTTAATACAGTGACCTCTTATCTACTAATGAGTTACTACTTCCTGTATCAACAAATTCGCAAAGTAGTAGTTCTACGAACGTACCACACTACGATAGTTTTATAATGACACCAATAATGCTATCGTATAACAATTTACATATGATAATGACACGTTGCACATAATATACAATACCTTCAACTTATATATACGACTATCTACTTATAATATATGACATTTGTTATAAAAATAGACAATACATTCGGCATTATATACGTGACACTATATATAAAACTATACAAGACTATCCATATAATAAAAACATGTGGCAAATAATATAAGACAATACGTGTTAAAATATGTGACATTTTGCATATAACAGTTGACACCTATGAATGCAAAAAACCATTAACGAAACTATAGGTTACTTTAAGATTACAGTAATTGAAAATTGACTAATTCCTCATTTTACACAAGATTCGTATAGCGTGTGTATTTTAAAACTATAGCAAGTCTACGTTATTTTTGTAGTCAGGTCAACCTTCACGATAGTAATAATTACCTCTCAACTGTTTCTCATTATTATCGCTACACTCTTTTTTCTCCACTATATTTACTAACTTTTTTTTGCCATATACCATCTTATATATTACAACTAGAGTTTCACTTTCACTACATGACTTTACATAGGCTGCAACAATTAGCAATACAATCAAAACTAATGCCCTCTAACAATTTCTTTGTTTTTTTCTTAAAAAGATATTATACCATGTAATAGCTCTTATCACTTTGTTACTATTTTGAAGCCATCTACGCAAAGCTGCTAAAATGTTTTCTTGTTTATGTAATCCCATAAATTTTCTCATTTCCTCAAAATCTCCATTTCAAAAAAAAAAAAAAAAAACCTTGATGACTTCACTAAGATATCTTCAAAATAGCAACACAAATATATGAGTTATTAGATGATTAAAATTTTGAAAAATAGAGACAGATAAATCGCCGAATATCATTTTTTAATATTATATAGCTACTTATTTGAAACTATATAATGTAATATAAAAAAAGAAGTCACCATTATTTTCCCTCTCAATTTCCTCTAACGTATATGTATGTACATATGAAGTTTTCTGTATTCTTCCAATACAATACACGTGCACAACACCAAATACAAGAAAAGCAAATAAATGTAGGCCCACTCAATTTAATTTTCCACATTTGCCCCCTGTACACTTTCCATTGCTATCCTTTTCTATTTAAATCTTTTTAAAACTCTCTCTTTTCTCCTATTGGCTACTTTATGTGGGCCCCACCTTTCTTTGTAGATACTTAAGATATAGACACCAAGTTTTTCCGTTATTTTTAATATGTGTGCCCAAGTGTCATATCATCCTTTGGATAATGTTGTCTAGCTATGTACCCTTTCAAAAAGAAAAAAGATTTGATGTCATTTTATGGAGAACAATACTCTTTTTTTTTATCAAAAAGTGACAAAAAGAAATGGAGAACGATACTTTTTTTAAAAATTTTTTTGGAGCTGCTAGAGTAGCAGTAAAAAAAGAAAATTTATGTGAAAAAAAATCTAAAATTCAAACTTAAATTTTACAATTAATAATCACTACTTTTAATCACTTGAATTATAGTTAATTCACGGAACAATACTTTTATGGAGCACTATACTAGTTTCAAAAGAAACAAAAAGAAATGGGCCAGTACGGGGCATGACAACCAGCTAGTGTGAGAGTGGGCCGCTTGGCAGACAGCAAGTTTAGGACTGGCAGCGAGTCAATATGAGCATGTCAACGGGTTTAGTGGTTGGGTTGTGCGTTGGTTAAGGCATTTTAACCATGGAACTAAAAATTAGCTGACCACCACTAGGTGTGGTCTAGCTGATTAAGGCACTCTAGTTTCGGATAAAAAATCTCGAGTAAGAGCATTGTTAAGCGCAATGTCGCTTTGGTGAGGTCTCTTGGGTGCGGCTAAACTCAGGATTCCCCCAATATGGGACATGCCGTAGCTATCCGGGATGATCCGTAATACTAGAAGGTGGCCTAATACTCCCTAACGCAGAATTACCTTCACTTTTCTTTTTTTGACCAAAAAAAAAAAAAAAAAAGCTAAGGCATTCGTAGTGTCTTGCAGTCTTGGCCAACATGTTGAGTGGGTGTACGGGCTTTCCCACAGAAAATAGGCCTACGATGAGAAAAATCAAATTATCCAATTTATTTTAGTGGGCAGTTACCAGTAGTAGCGTAGCCCATTTTCTTGCAAGTTGGGTTCAACAAGGGGTGAACTCTTTAAAACTTGTTTAATCTTAATTTAAGTAATCTATGCTAGGCTTGTTTAATTAATTTAAAAACCCAAAAATTAGATTAGAAAACCAAAAAAAAAAAATGTTGGGCTTGGCTCAATCTGTTAGTTAACAACGAAGATAATGAACCTCTATTTTGGTATGGTATTGAAAATTTTAAGCATATAGTATCAGCTCGTTTATAGCATTCCATATTATTGGCCTCATCCATTACATTTTGTGGATTATTTTTCAACTTCACCCTGATTCTTCAACAGCCTCACTGTCCAACCAGGAGAATTCTCCAGTTCAAGTTGTAGGAACGTTTTTGGGTGACTGGGTTTCAAAAGGGCAATAAGAATCTTTGGTTATATAGATAACACAAGGATTGTGTTAGCTCTCCTCGTACTTCCGTTGGCTGTTGAATAGGGAATGTCGTGGCATCTTTCGAACACTTGGTCATTTTGTGTTTGTTTTTCGTTGCTCACTAAAGAAATCTTTGATGCTTAAAAAAAATTGTGTCAGTAGAAAGCATTAGTTTAGGGCCCGTTTGGAGATACTGTCAATTTTTTGTTTCTGTTTCTTATTTTTTGTTTTTTTGTTTTTGCTGTTTGCTGAATTTTTCTATTTATTGTTGTCAATTTTTGTTTTTTTCTATAAGTATAAAAAAGTAGATAGAAAAAGGATAGTGAGAGAATTGGTAAAAAGAGTATGAATAGAGAGAGAAAAATGGGAGAGAGAGAGAGGATAGAGAGAGAATGATAGAGAGAGAAAAAGGAGAGAGAAAGAGAGTAAGAAGAGAATGAGTAGGGAAAATGGAAGAGAGAGAAAGGGTAGAGAAAGAATGAGTAAACATAATGGTAGAGGGAGAAAATGAGAGAGAGAGAGAGAGAGGGTGGAGAGAGAATGAGTAGAGAGAATGACAGAAATAGAAAAGAGAGAGAGAGAGAGTAAAGAAAGAATGAGTAAAGAGAATGATAGAGAGAGAGAATGAGTAGAGATAATGGTAAAGCAAGAAATAGGAGAGAGAGTCTAGGTAGAGAGAGAAAAATGAGAGAGAGTGTGGGCAGACAGAGAATGGTAGAGAGAAACAAGACAGAGAGAGATGGTAGAGAGAGAAAAGTAGAGAGAATAGTAGAGCGAGAAAAAAGAGAGAGAGTGAGTAGAGAGAGAATGGTAAAGAGAGAAAAATGAGAGAGATAGGTAGAGAGAGAATGAGTAGAGAGAATGGTTGAGGGAGCAAACGGAGAGAGAGAGAGAGAGAGTAGGTAGAGGGAGAATGAATAGAGAGAATGGTAGAGAAAGAAAAAAGAGAGAGAGTAGGGAAAGAATGAGTAGAGAGAGAAAAAGGAAAGAGAGAGAGAATGGTAGAGATAGGAAAAGGAGAAAGAGGTTAGAGAGAGAAAAAAATATAGAGGGATAGAGAGAGGATGAGTAAAGGGAGATATGATAAAGAAGGTGGATAGAGAGAGAAAATGTTGGGAGAGAAAATATAAAAAAGAAAGTAAAAAATAAAATGGGAAAGTTATCTTTTTTTGTTTTCCCAATTTATTTTTTTCTTTGAAAAACACTTTTAATTTTTTAACAAAAAACAGAAAATAAAAAATTAATACTAAACATGTTTTCTTTTTTTTTTTTGTGAAAAATAAAAGAAAATAAAAAATTTAATCCATATCAAACAAGGCCTTAATTAGTCTGATTCTTCTTTACACCTGAAACCATAAAGACAAATATTGTAATTATCGTTTGCAAGAAACATCATGTGTATGACTTGGTCATCTGGTTTCCTAGATGCTAAGCTTACGTGTTCCCCCCTATTCACATGAATGACCAATTGAAATGGTTACTAACAAGAATTGTCCCAATTTTCAATTTGTTTATTTGGACACAGGCTTTGCTAAAATATCTTATTACTATCTTCAAAATGTCCATTGTGCCATCGATACGCAGAAAATGTCGATTTTCAGCACCAATTTCTGCGAAACCAAGAATGGAAAGAATGCTTCCACAATTATGCAGATTCCATGGTGTAAGTTCATATATGCGTTACCTAGCATGGATGCTTAAATTCGTGCGCATTCTGGGGAGCCAGGACAAAGGATCTCTTAAAGCATGCTATGAGAAGACGATTGGTTCCTACTGATCAAATGGCGTCTATTTGAAGGTGACAGACGCAATTTTCAAGCTCTTGATCAGCTTTAGAAGAGAAAATAATTATGTGCTATATATATATATATTTTAATTTGGATTGGTTGACTGGATATAATAAGAAAGATGGTTTTTAAAACATGATTAATGACATTTACAATAAATAATAATAATTTTTAATCCTTATTACAAAATTATGATTCTCATTATATTTAACACACCAATTGACACACAAAAAATAGTACATGTATTGCTGTTGCTGGTAGGAATTTCCAAGAGTGTAAAATTGCTAATCCAAATGATTTTGTGAGTCCCATTATTTTATTCTAATCTAAACGTGAGCAACAATTCAGATTCCTATTCAGAACAGTGCTTTAGGCAAATGGAGACATGGTTTTTCGTTTAATTAGCATTTTCGTCTTTTATTTGAAAAGAACTGAACTTGACCGCTTTTAGTTTATTTCTTCCAAGTGCGAAAGTGATCTCGAACAAATGTCATTCAATCAACATGTAAGAGGGAGTTCAATTTTTTTGTCCTCTGGACATTGACTTCTGTCATTCGCAAATAATTCAGTTACAATCCCAAAACTGTTTGGACTCCATGGCAGACAGTTGGTAGGATAAAGCTCTGCTACCTTTCTTTGTTTATTATCTGTTGCCTCTATCCTAATCGAATCCTTTATAAGTGTTCAAACTGCAACTGATTTCCCTTCAAACCACAAGTGCTCAAACTCACTGCAAGTATCAACATCTTGGAGGATTGTTTTTACATAATGGCCAATTTTTCTACGCGCGAAACAGGGCAACCGGTGCCAAATAAGTTCCATGATGGAGAAAATAAACCTGGAAAAGCAAGGAATAGGAACCCAAAGGAATCAAATAATGTGCAGAAGGTAAAAGTTGTTTATTACCTCTCGCGGAACGGCCAGATGGGGCATCCCTATATCATTGAAGTCCCTCTATCTTCGCCTCAGAGACTCCAGCTCACGGGTACAATCACTTCATTTGTATCGGAACATAACAATACATATATAGCAATTTTCACATAACATCTAGGAAGTTACTGCTTGGAAGATCGGAAAACTTTGCTTGGAAGATTGGCAAACTTAGAATCCTTTACTATAGCAAATTAGTAACGTTTTGTGCGAACTTTCTGTTCTTTCAGATGTAATTGATGCACTGAACGCTGTCCAAGGTCAAGGCATGGCTAGCACGTATTCATGGTCCTTCAAAAGGTTAATTATGATGCTATGTTCATTAGTGTTCTTAAATTACATTTCTAAAACCATGTTCTAGTTAACTTGCAAAAAAATTGGGGTTCCCTGCAGGAGATATAGAAAGGGATTTGTCTGGCAGGACTTACTGGATACAGACTTCATATCCCCATGTAATGGCCATGACTACATTCTCAAAGGATCACTCCTCATTGGTACATATCCAAAGTTCCAGTCCTACGAAACAACATCACCATCAGCCTCCAGAATGTCATCTGAGATAGACAGTTGTGGTGAAGAAGTCTCGAGTACTTCTCCTAGCATGCGACGGGGAAGCCATTCCTTGGCCACGTTTGATAACCTTGATTTCCATAAAGACCACAATGACAGGACCAGTGGACAATTTGCCACTGAATGCACTGGCATGTCAATGGTAACCGAACGAATTGAACATCTAAAAACTGGAGCTTCGCTGACCGATCCATCAACATTGAAGTCTCCCTCAAGAGCCTCTCAGGTATTGGAAAGGCCTACAAAGGCAAAAAGCGCAGACAAAGTTGGAGATGGCATGGTGGTTAATGAACCCTCCCCTGGGAGAAAGAAGGCATACGCGCCTCTTTTGAAGATGTTCCTCGGATGCGCATCGAGAAAGCTTCAAGTGTCTCCAGAGAGACAACACCAGGGATACTCAAGCTTCGCAATTCATGTCTAGATTGGTTCTCCAAATAAAAAGAAGAACCAAAAGATTGGCTAATTTTGAAGGAACAAAACCGAAAAAAAACCGTCTGTGAGATTGAGCTCCTAAAATGTTGTGCTTGTGCTTACTTTTTCAATGTTTTGTGCTAATATGTAATTAGTAGTTTTTTTTTTTAGTTTTCTTAGATCTATGCCAATTAGTTTGGGAGCAATAATTATTGTCAATACTATTTGAATTACAACTTCACAACATAAAAAAAAAATATATCATAAAAAAGTATAATTAAAATGAAATACAAAAATATAATTAGCAACAAACTTTTATAACAATTATTGTCATAGATTATTACCTAAAAAGTTATCACCATTAATGATTTTATAACCATTTTGTCAATTATTACCATAATTAATAACAAATATTCATATTATGAAAAATTATCATAAATAATTTGTAATTTTTCTAACAGGTATTGTAATAATAACTTATTACATAAAAACTTATTACCATTAATTAATGATTTTATAGTTATTCTGTCAATTTTTACCATAATTAATAACAAATTTTCATATCACTAATAATTATCATAAATCAAATTAAGAAGAAGTCTATTTTAATGAAAAAAAAGAAGTCTATTTCTATTATGAATTAGGAATTAATGAAATCAAGTATGAATCCACTAGCTTAAAAGAAGTCTATTTTCTTTTGGGAGATCAATTTTGTTTGAGAATTGTGTAGTCAATTAGCAGTTTGATTTTCTTTTGATTAATTATAGTTCTACAAAAGATAAAATATGTTCACAAGAATATTCTAGTCAAATTTGATATTGTTAAGAAGAAGGAAGTGTCAAGCTTAAAAATTTATTGTTCAATAAAATTCAATTGCTTGCAATGCAAATGAAGTTTGGCTTTTCCTAAAAAAAAAAAATAAATAAAATTCAATCTCCTTTATTTCGTCTTTTTTATTTTTTTTAATTTTAATGCTTTCATTCACCAAAAGTTGTAGGTGGCTAAACCCCTCTAAATAATCTTTTTTAAATCTACAGTGAAACAATGAATTATCTAATTATCTGTCTTATTAATTTAATATATTTTATTTTAAATCTTTAACTCAAAAATATCAATACCAATGTTAATGTTTTTTTTTATATAAAAGTGTTTAAATTAGTAGTTATTAAAACGTTATATAATGTCAACAAAAATATAATAACAAATGGATTATGTGAAAAAGTTCCTGTCTTGGGATTAATTCTAAAAAAATATTATACAGCTCCTATGGACCCTGAAATGAGGGTAGCACTCAAAACAGTTGAAGCTTTTGCCATAAGTGGTGTTGCAGTGGTCCATTTCTTAGTTGTTCCCAATACAATTCGACCTGCAGACTGAAGCTTAGGGAGTAAAACCTCCAGAATCAGTATGTGTATTGCAGCAAGGTGTAGTTTTGGTCGAAGTAGCCTTGAGGGACTCTTGCAGTGGTGGAGCTCAGACCTATTTTTTTTTAGGATGAAGCTACACTAGTGAGATCTATTATAACTCGTGCAACAATATATATATATGGTTTGTAGCATGTTGATGTCATGCAAATTGGTAAGCACGATATGTAATGTTACTTCTCAAATATTGTAATTATTCGAAGAGTGTTGATTAAATTATGATTTAATTGCTATATTACTTTGCATCTTTTCTTAGTTTACAAAAATAGCATATATATATCACTACAAAAAAAAGGTCATTAGCCACTAAAAAAATAGTCACTGCAAGTCATTTTTTAGTCACCAAAAACATTAGCAATTAAAAAAAATAGTCGCCAGCACAGTCGCCTTATCGCAGTTGTAGATTTATTTGACGACTAAAATTAAGAATGGTCACCTATAGTCAACTGTTATGCGACTAATGGCTAAATAGTCGTCTATAGATTGGTTTTTCTGTGACTAAAAAATAATATGACACAAAAAAAATGTACAACATTTACCGACTAAAAAGTAATTAGTTGCAAATAACATAGGCTATTTCATGACTAAATATAAATAGTCTCTAAAAGATATTAACGACCATCATTTGGCAATTGTTGTTAATAAAAGATGTATTTGTGACTAATTATAAGAATGGTCGCCAAATGTTTCAGTATACGCGACTATGTAGACAAATTAGTTGCTAAACTATGTACTTTGTGTGACTAATATAAAATTTAGTCGTTAAAATGAAGTATTTTGCAACTAAAATCGCAGATCATCGCAGAAAATATGGATTTTTCTTTTTCATTTTCTTTTTTTTTTCTTGCTATTTTTGGTTTATTGTTGCGGGAAACATATGAAATTAAAAGACTCAATTTGCACTGGTAAAAAAATTAATATTCATTACTAATTGAGTTCCAATTGTTAATATTCAAATCCACTGTCGAACGAAAGACATGGAATACTAAAGTGCAATGTCATTTTACAAAAGAAAAAGGAAAGCACTCATCAACAAGCATTCCAAAGTGCTTCGAATTATCCAAACCTGGCTAAATAATTAAAATTAGTCATTAAGTTGCATTCATCATGTATTATCCATGCTGAAATAATAACAAGTTTTGAAGGTTAGAGATTTACTAAAATTTGCTTGAAAGTTGTCAATAGCTGAATAATGCAGTCAGCACTTGGAACAAAAAACTTCACAAGGATTTGGTGGACAAGCATGAAACAAATAAGTGAAAATTGCAAATGGTCAGATTTTAATACACAATAAAAAAAACAAAAAAAAATTTGTATGCATGTGTAGCAATAGAATTAACATAAGCCAAGCTAATAATGAGTAACCCAAATCTGTTCTAATTTTGATAGTGAACGCACGTATGATGGTTGAACCCACTTTACCATAATTTTAAGAAACTGTAAATAGGAGAAATTTCAAGAAAAAGAAACAAAAATGGATGAATTCATAGATCCCACAATTTACCATAATTTGATATACAAATAGAGACTAAATTCTCAATAGAAAAGCTTCCTCAAAAACAATTTTGCATGTGAACAAACAGGGAAGGACTTAAAAAAACTAGAAATATATAATCAAAACTAGAAATACAAGAGAATTTTGGAGATGGAAATAGCATCAAATTAATAACCATAAGCATCGCCACATTCCAATTTCAAGAACCCAATTGGTGGAATAAAATAAAAGCGCGAGAAAAGCGAGTCTATGATTTGAATTCAGTTTAAATCCTTTTGTTTTCTTATGAACAATAATAGGTGGGATAGTGCTTGAAAATTGAAATAGTTTCTATTTTCCTTTGATAAAAGGACAACGACACATTTCAAGTAAATTTGCCTTTGCATAGATTAATCATTCATCACTAATAGGCATCCAAACAAAACAGAACACAAAATGAATAATCGATTAAAAAGTAAAACAAGGAAAGCGTTCCACTGTGCTTCTCTCTTCAATGGTGTGATTTTTATTTTTCTCAAATAATTTATAATCAAATTGAAAGATTAAACTAGAACAACAAAGCAATTTGTTGAAAGGAAAAAAGACAAGTGGAAATAATTACCAAAGCCTCTAGAGGCAACCAATCAAAGAGCCTTTGGAAAGAGAGGGGGAAACAGCGAGCAAGAGAAAGACCAAGGGAGAAAGAGGCTCAGGGGAGAAAAACCAAAATCTCTTTTAAACCAAGTGTGACAATAATTTATCATCAATTGGCAATTATCGATTTAGCATTGAGCATTACCAGGTAAACTCCACTACACAAAGGACTCAAACAGGAAATTTATAGATGATGATAGAGGTCGGAAGAGAAGAGAGATGAAGAACAAAAGAATAGAAAACAAGATTAGTGGCCAGCCAACATACCCCATTGTGCATTGAGGGTGGAGTGAGGGGTGGTGAGAAATAAAGGAAGAAAATAATTAATGTGTGATCAAGGTAGGCATAAAGTATCAACCAATTGCAAAATCAACACCATCAGAAGCCATACAAGAATTCCAAGTGCTGAAGCAGAGGATCAGCCTTATTAACAAGACAAATAAGCTTAAGGAAAATAAAAGGCCTTGTGATCCCAGATAATGGAAAATATGAGATTAGGCCACCTTTCAAAAAAAAGAAAAAAACCCATATTGATTTTGACAAACCAACTTGAAGTTCGCAATCTCTCAATTCAGTAACATTCCCAACAGAACGAATGGATATTTATTTACCTAATTAACATGATCAACAACAAAAAAATTATATCACTGGCACTCTATGTCATAACAAATAATGATGCCGAGATAGAATCCCGAAATTCAACAGAAATAGGGGAAGGGAAAAAAGGACCCAATTGGCCCTGGTAGATGTGAAAATTTCAATCCAAACAAAAACACAAAAACTCACCAATAAAATCATCACCTAGTATATCGTAGTATACTTATATTCTCAATACTCATATATAATTAAGGGGGAAAAAAAAGGAAAAGAAAATAGATTAGGGTGTGGGATGGGGCGAATACGAAGACGAGGAGGATACCTGAGGAAGGGAGACAGGTGAAACTGATTTAGGATTTGGTGTACGGAGGATAGTTTCGATCAGCGGCTTTGTTTTGTGAGAGAGCCTCACTTGATCAAAAGGAATGATCGGAAGGCAGCTGATTGTTGGTCGATCACGGAGCTTTGTCTTTATCAAAGGGTTTGGTTAGCAACAGAGCTACTAACTGAGTGCGAACGAAAGCCATGGGGGCATGGATTATGTTGATTTTTTTTTTTTTTTGAGATTCTAATTTGCTACTATTTACAAATTTGTCAATGACCAATAATTTCCAACTAATTTTTCAATTTAGTTGACATATTTAATATTTTTTGCGTCTAATTTCTGTTTAGTCACAAAATTCCTCAATTTTTGTTGACTACTAAAATTATTAGTCTCAAAAATTAAATTATGTTGCATCTAAATTTTATTTGATCGCAAAACGTTTATTTTTTATCGACTAATTTCTCAATTAGTCGCAAGAGGCTAAAATATTCTGCTTCTAATTAGTAAATACTCTCAAGAAGTTCAATTTTTTTTTACTATTGTCTCTAATTAGTCGCAAAAGGATTACATTTATAGTCGTGCAAAGACGAAAAAATGGCGCCGAAAATTTTGTGACATTAGGCGACTATTTTCCCAATTAGTCGTAAAACATGAAGATTTAACGACTAATTATTGATTATTCGCAAAAAAATAGTTGTGCATCCCACTTATATATAAGTTATCTCTTTTTTTTTTTAAAAGCTACATCTCACTCAATATTTTATACAGTTCGTGACCAATAAGTTATGTGCAACAGTTTTATAATTTTTTTTTTTTTTACCGAATCGAAATCATTGCATTAGTGCTCAATGAAAGCGTACATAAGGCCGACGCGAAGTAGTTGGGATAACTTGCTTAAAGCAGGAGAGGAAATCGACACAAATAGCTTACATATCATATGGTCAAACAGACCATTTACAAACCAGCATAACACCCGAAAATAACCGGACTGTGATTAAATCTACCTAACCCTAACGTATTAATTAGGTATAATCCAGTTGGAGAAAGCTGCAAACAGTAGCAGATACCGCACATCGGCGACCCTATGTCAGAAATCGTTTGGGTATTCTTGACAACGATTTCTAAAATAACAAAACAATAGACACAAAAATAAACACAAATAGTCACCCAACACAAAACTAAACAAAAGCACAGAACAAAAGCAGGCTTCCAGACAGTAGCAAAACAAAAGCGCTTCCAGAAAGGTCCTGTGGCAGTGCCGAAGTAATCGGCATGGGAGTCATTAGCGACGGGGGGACAGTGGTCAGCGAAAAAGTCTTCCACGGCAATGGCAGTAGAGCCAATAGTGGCAGAAACAATAGTAGCAGCTCTGTCGTTGTCAGATTGGGAGGCAGCTCTAATGGTCTCACCAACAACCGGTACAACGGCCCGAAGACGAAAACTCGATCGAAAATGCGCTCATCGGCAGCGGCGCCATCACTAGAAACGTCAAAAATGGTAGAAACACAGCAGAGAATGCAAATCTAGAGCCTGGAATGCCATAGGTGACGTCATTGGTACCTAATTTCACACAAATCGAGCCAAAAAGCCCCATTCGGAAGTCTTGGGAGTCTGAAATGAAGAAAGCCAATTGGCGAGACAGAAACAGAGGCTGAGACTAAAAGCAAATGAGGGGAAAATATAATGAAAAGAGGAGTAAAGTGTAGGCAAATGGTGGCTGGCCGATGGCGATGATGGGTCACCCCTACCAGCCAACAAAAATTGGATTTTGTTGTGTGTGGTCGCGAGAGTTTTAGTGAAAGAGAGAGAGGAAGAGTGACAGGCAGAAAATTTATAACACAAGCTGAGAGAGAGTGAAAGAGAGAGTTTTATAATTTTTTTTTTACTAAAATAATTTGTAACATGTTCATTTCATCACTAAGTATTTAGAAAAATGAAAAAGTACACTGCTACAGGCAGCCTACTGGATAAGAGAGACTCAATAATAATAATAATCATAATTATTATTATTATTATTTAAAAAAAATGGAGTCTATAGCTCTTTGAGAATGAACTCCTAGTACACTTGGGTTAAGCTTAGCCCAGTTAGAAGTTTTAAGTAAAGAAGAAAGTTAACCAAAAATTGTTGGCTTTTGCTTTGTCTTCGCAACAGCTTAACAGCCCAAGGATTAATGGGATAATTTTACCTGAGGAATGCCTGTAGGCCAATATAATGTGTGCTGTTTTGGTCCATGTTTTTTTTTTTTTTTTAATAGAAAAGAGCAATGCATCGCGGATGTGCCAGTTTTTATATCTATGGGCTGGACTCGGAGAAATCCCTGTTTCAAAAGCCCGCCCAATTATCTTTATAGGAGTAGACCTACTGCCAAGGCACTAATAGGTCTGAGAGAGTCTCCCCCGCAACTGACAGCAATATTAACGAATTTGAAACATAATAAAGCACTCTAAGAATAAATTTTAAGAAATTAGGGTCGGCACATCTAAGAGAACTCTAATTCGGGTCTTGGAGGGAGGAGAGCCACTGAGTGACCAGCAAGCCACCAACTTTGGTAGTTTTTGATCTGTATTCTTGTGCAGTTGTACCTATTCTTTTTTTCTTTTATAGGTTGCAATTGATTTTTTGCTTAAAGGCTTTAATAGGTTGTGTAAGTTGGTTTTGTTCGTTTGTGGGTATCACTGTATTACACATTGGGTTTTTGGATTAGTTTTTAAAGGGATACATGTACGTTTTATTTTAAAAACGAGATAAGCATTTAGTAAATTTTGTTATACTGCTATTTGATTCTACTTATTTTTTTTATATGAGTACTTAAAAACAGCTAATCAAAAAGTAGCTACTTTTTGCTGTTTTTTAGACTATTTTTTACTTTTTAATGTTAATAGTAATTTATATAGAATAAATTACCTTTAAAGAAAATTTATAAAACTTTATAATTTTTTTTTCTTGTCACATAAATTATATTTGTTAGTTGTTACTTTATTTTATGAATATTTATATAAACACAATATTTTTATTTTTTCAATAATTCTG
Source organism: Carallia pectinifolia (assembly GCA_037832335.1). NCBI lineage: Eukaryota > Viridiplantae > Streptophyta > Magnoliopsida > Malpighiales > Rhizophoraceae > Carallia > Carallia pectinifolia. The sequence goes on along the minus strand of CM075448.1, from coordinate 14,854,486 downwards.
AAATAATATTTTTTATTTCAAATTATCATTAATATTGACACTTTAAAAAATCTCAAACATTATAATTTTTTTACTTTCTAGTAAATATTAATAATTTTTCTAAAAAAGTTAAAAATTAAGTGAAAAAATTCTCAATATTATTTATAGAACATTTAATCTAAAAATAAAAATTATAAAATATAGAAATAATTTTTTTAATATGATACATAAATATAAATTAAATGTTAAAATTAGTCATTTAACTATTCAATAACAACAACAAGTACAAAATTAATCAAATATATTATTAATCTTTTCAGCAATCACCAATAAGAAACATTAATCAATAAATAACAACAGCAATCAACAATAATAATATTAAACAAGTAAACCAAGCAGGTGAGCCATTTTCATCTTTTTCACACTTTGGTGGTCAAATCTACTTCAGAATCATCAAGTTGATGGCATTGTGTGCGTGTGGACGGCTATTGTATTCTCTTTAACCATTAGTTAATTATTTGTACCTGTTTGTTGCAAAAGATAAGTTTATTTTAGTTCTAAATTTTTCAAGATTTTTTCTAATTAAAACTTATATTGTTTCTTATTCTCACTTTGGTACTATAACTACGATATCAATTCTAATTAAGTCCTAACTTGAATGGAATTTGGTCAAAACATTTAAAACGCATATTTGACCTAAGGAATATACAAACGTAGCTAAAAAAAACGAAATGTTGTTAAAAAAAAAAAGTCTCTTAAATTGTTTCTTCCCCTCTCATATTATATATTGCCCCAAACTTAATTGAAAATAATGATAAAAATTTCATGATTGTGCTTATTTCACCTTCTTTTAATCCAAAAATGTTTGTCAGTCTTTCTCAACCTGTTGATATTGGATAAAGAAAGCCGAATGACAAAATAATCGTCTTAAATTCCCAAATCAAAATACTTTTGACAGCAAGTGCACCTTATAGTCATATATCTCGCCTCTAACAGTACAAAAGCAAATGTATGTAGAACCGTTGCCTTTAAAGTGCTGCCTTAGATGCTTTATGAAGCAGTGATATAGCTCGTATGCTAACCTGTTAACTGAAACTGACCTTAGCCTTTGTTTTATCAATGAATGCACTTCCATCGCAAGAAAACCCTCGAACTCCAAGCACGCTATTTTGAACAGACTTTTGAAGAAGTATAATAGGTGTAGGCTCAACTGAGGTGACCGAGGATGACAATGTTAGGAGTCGCAGATATATTTATCGAATAAATACAAAGCGGAAATAGATTTTTTAAAATTTTGATTCCTAAAAATAGAACGTTTGCTAATTAAATATAATTACAATCTAGTCTAGAAGATAGAATTATTACCATAGCAATATTCAATTCTTCTTCTCTTTTATGCCTATCAACGGGTTGTCATAAACTACTATCGTTCAAATGTCTGACCTGAGAAAAACAACTCTCTTAAAACTAAACCTTTTTGAGAGAGAGGAAGGCAAGCCTAAAGAAGAGTGCTAGCTCTAAACGGTGTAAAACCATTCGTTAGGCAGACTTTATGAAGTTCTATTTATAGAGACCTTAGGCTATGTAAGCTCTAGTGTAATTTCTCATAAATTATACTTTAGTCCCCATAAATTCAAATATCATATATTTGACCCTGAAAGTTTCTCAAACTTTTCAATCAAATCCAACTTGATCTCTTTTATGTTTCTCACCAAATTTCTTAATGTGTGTGACCCATTAGGATCTTGACATATTGGCAATGAATACAAATTATAATCCCAAAAGATTAGATAAATTAAACTCTTTTAATTTACCATTAATTCTCTAATTAATTAATTTATATCTATATATTATGATTGACGTTTAGCAACATATCATGACCACTCAAATGTCAAGAATATCAAAGTGGTTTGACTAATCCCTTCGGTGCACAGTCTGTCAGTGTAATTCAATCATTTCATCATCTGAATGTTCTAATTAGATATAGAGTATGAAATTAGTATCTACTCTATATCGTCTAATTATATTCATTCATAAATATCAACAAGATCATTGATTTCATGAATGAGATCATAACTCTTTATAATCCTCATTCCACCTTGCGCAAGGATTTCATGAATCAATACCTATTAAGAACAGTGGAATATTCTCCCATAATTATTTCAGGATGACAAATCCTTTATTGATCACTCAACTGTCTCCATATAATTCATGATATGCCCAATACAAACTCCTACAAGCGATCTTTAGTTAGGACAACTCAGAAGTATGATCAAAGTATATCAATTCTTATATGAAATATCTTGATGATCAAAAGTCTGAGGATCACTTACACGACCGTCATATGAGAAATTCCTCAGACGCACAAGTAATATTCCATTTGGAAATTCTCAAAGTGGGTCAATTTAGTGAACTTGTTCAACTAACAAGTACCCATATATTTGTTCAAATATCTCTATACTTCAATTTATGAGATTGACTACTTTCTTCACAAGAAAAAAACATAACATGTGCTAGTCTCACGGTTTTATCAATGTCCCATCTCGATGAAGCATCGACCAGGAATATTTATGAATAATACTTTGAGATAATAAGTATCTCATAATTATAATGTCATCATAATTACCTCTGTAAAGTATATTTATTTTATAAACTTTATCTTTAGAGTTTATCGATGATCAAATCATATATATATATCAATAATACTAAAGATAAAGAATTACTTTAATTGAGTAATAATATGCATGAAATTATATTCTCATTCGTATCTGACACATTAGCTATCAAGGCATGCAATAACAGAAGATTGGTTGATGATGCAGACAATAAAGCTAGTTGTCATACCTCATATATTATCCAGCAAAGTCAGCAATACTTGGATACCAACTACTGATCTCATGGACTAAGCCAGTAGCAAAGAATGCCCTGATATTAGAAGTGTCAGAATGGATCGTCAGGTTAGAATATTAAACTTGAGTCACTTTAAGTTCATACCATTTCGGTTCAAGTTGACATGTTTTTTATGTGAATTGGCTTCCAGAAAATGGAAATTGTGCTAATGGAACTTGAAATTAAAGATATATGATTATAATGTTGCAAACGTGATTTAGTGAGAACCTCTTTCGGTACAAATTTGGTGAGAACTTTAAAAAATGCTCCCAACAAAATTTTCCTCGCCAACAATTCAAAGTTGAGAATTATGGTATGGGTTTAATGAAGCCAATTTGAATCCATGGTTCAAATTCTATTCTAATAATAAACCAACTTCATCAAGTCACCAACTACCATTGTGTGCACGTTTTCAAGCTGCCACAGAATCCAATAGGGAAAAAAGTTCAAAAAAAAAAAAAAAAAAGCGCAAAAATTGTGATTAGCTTCGCATGAAAATAAAAAAGTCAAGTATATTCCTGGGACGGCAACCACAATAATGATTTAATGGATGTGTGAAAAGGCATGGCAGCACGGCATTGCAAACAAGAAATTAGACTCCCATACTTCTAGAACCATGACCATGAAGAAAAATGTTTTGGTTCCATTATATATGTGCTAATGCCATTGAAAGAAAATAATCGAATATTAGTATTACTACTGCGCGGCATGTTCAGTGAGGTTTTAAATTCATCTAAAGAAAAGCTATATATTAAAATATACACCTTTAAAATCAACCTCTTGCAAGTCATGCATTTCAGACTATTGAATGTCTCAAGTTTCTAAAATAATTTTCATAGAAATTTGCTTCTCTAAAGTAAAGAGCCAAATGATAGTCTCAACAATATGAAATAAATATGACATAAGTAAGGAGCCAAATAATAGTCTTAACAATATGAAATAAATATGACATCATGATGAATATTAAGATTTTCAAATTGTACCAATTTAATTACTACGTATGTACACCATCACCTTTTCTAATGCTCAACTAATTTAGTTTCAACATATGTCCTAATAAGTGTGAACATAATTCCTATGGAAAAGCCAGCAGCTCAATAACATACAGAGTCCTGAACCGGTCTCCCAGCATTTGGTTGTCCAAGATTTACCTAAACTATTGTCATTAACATTTAATTTGAATTTTGAACCAATCGATAGAAAGCATCTCCCAGGAAACCAGTTGCGCAAAAGTTAGATATGTAGAATCTAAATAATGCAAATCATTCTGAAGTTGATAAGCAAAGTAAAAACATTTGTCAATAACGTTTAAGAAATCAATACTATTACCTTAAATTATTTCTTGGACTGCTTCCAAATATGCCAAAAAGTAGTGAGGAAGAGAAAAGTCTAGTTCCAGCCATTACCCACACTTATTGTAAGCTTGTCCTTCAACCAGTCTAGAGTGGAGATTCATGATTAAATTAGGCCCACAAAGCCACCAAACACACGATATGCCAAATGCAGAGCACGTGATCGAGAACATCCCCTCGAAACCTGCTGAGTATTGGCAGATTTCTTGGCGCAAATATGTGTCTAAAACCTTCAGATATTAGTATAATAGTTCATTTATTTTTTTCTTTTTTCTTAAGTTCAACTTTTATATGGCTCATGTCGCTGCATATTCATATGTAATCAAATAAAAATGAGTCATTTAATTTTTTTCATTGAGTATTTAACACGTGATATACTTTATCATTCTCTTTTATCAAGATCGCGTTAAAGAAAAATTTTATTAGCTAGCCCTTCCTCAAAAGCATATACTTCCAAAGATAATATTCAACTTCTTCCCTACAAACTTCAAAGTGTGCATTGTCTAATCCTGCTAGCCATTTCTTCTGCTTACCGAACGCATTCTTTACGTCGTTCGAGTATAACTAAAGCAAACACCCATCTATATATGTATGAATAGAAGAAAAAATTTAAACTATTTTTAGCCTTTATCTTCAGAAATAAGAATCACATGGGTTTGAAATTCTGTTTGCGATAAATTAATAATAAATTCATTAATACCTTGTGCGAATGACAAAAAATAGCATGAGGGTAGTCTTACCTCTTGCATATGACGAACAGATGACCAAGCGATTTATTGTGATTTTTGCTACAATATGAAAACTAGCTTTTAAATTTAGAAACCCGTTAACGGGGCTATTGGACAGAGGGGAACGGATGGGTTAGGCTCTGCATAGGTTCCGTCTACCCTTTTTTTTTTTTTTCTTGTTGACAAAAAAATATATAATGTTCAGACATGTAAAATATGATGTTGAAGAAGAGTATGAAAAATGTGTAAAAAACAATCAGAAAAAGTGTAGGGTGCATAATACAAAAAAAAAAAAATGTAAACAACCGTAAAAAAAGTGTTAAGTACATAGTATAATATTCATTTTCATATGATATTTTACATGTTTGCATATCATATATTTTTATTAAAAGAAAAAAAAAACAACAGAAGAAAAACTGGATAGGAACCGCTTGTGACCGACTCCACCCAGCATGGCCCTTTTCACACCACCCGGCTGCCTATCTTTTCCCTTAAATTTATCCCCCTTCTCAATTGGTTATTACAGGGTCATAATTTTAAATAATTCACTTGCTTTCCTATATTTATACATATTTTTGGTCGTGTTATCTGGTAATTAAGCATAGTAATTGTAAAAAAAATAATAATAAATGACACTTGTAATGTTCTTATTCTCATAATTTCGAGGTTGTTCTACGTAGTCCAACCCACAATTTGTCCAGATAAAATGCCGATGGATGCTTCCTCTTTCATACTTGGGAGTCGAAACGAGAAATTTAAGTGAGAATCTTCTAGTCACAAGGAAGGACTCAGCTGCACTCGGTTGACGACTCTTTCCCTCTCCATTGGCTCATACACGGTGTCATGCTTTACTCACATGTCCAGTGTTCTTATTTCACATATACAACACTCTCCACTATTATTATTTTTTATTACCCAAAATCCCCACCTCGGTCGCCTCCTTCTCCCATATGAAAGCAGTGCAAAAGGATCATTCCAAAATGGTCAAAGCACAAAAGTCAAAGGTAGTTACACGCCCAACAAATTAAGAAATTAATGAGTTTATTATTTTCATTCACTTTTGTTTTGGATATAACATATTTATGATTTTATAACACATTAATTTATTTTATTATTTTTTATTTTAAGTAGATGCTATTTATTGTATAATATAAGATTAAAAAAAATAAATGAAGATATAAATTCTCACAAAAGAAAAAATTGACACATTGAACCAAAGCCAGCTAGGCTATAAATATTGCACACAACTCCCCCAACTTTAGTTCCATTGTTTTTACTCTTCACACAAAACCCTCAACCCCTTTCATATTATAAGAAATTTACAGTTTTGTGGTTTCTTTGTCCTTTGCAATGAAGAGAAGTTTGCATGAAGGAGGAGAGATAGAAAGCGTAACCATGGCAAATTGCTTGATGCTGCTATCTCAAGGAAGGGAATCACCATTTCCTTCATATGACGCCATGAACAATATTAATTCTGCTACCAACCGCGTTTTCGAGTGCAAAACGTGTAATCGGAAGTTTCCATCATTTCAGGCCCTCGGGGGCCACAGCGCAAGCCACAAGAAGCCTAGGACGATGGTCGGAGATGGCAGCTTCGAGACTCAATCACCGATCAGGCCCAAAACACATGAGTGCTCCATTTGTGGGCTAGAGTTTGCCATAGGCCAAGCTTTGGGGGGTCACATGAGAAGGCATAGATCTGCCTTGAATGATCAAACCCGGGCTCTTCCCTTGACGAAACCTAGTGCGCCGCTCGTCAAAAAATCCCATAGCAGAAGGGTTTTGTGTTTAGATTTGAACTTGACTCCTTACGAGAATGACATGGAGTTTTTTAAGCTTGGCAAGGCAGCCCCTATGGTTGATTGTTTCTTTTAGCTTGATTTCTTACACATGTAATTTCATACAAGTACTGAAATGTTGATAGCCAAATGAAAATTTGGTCAAATAGTGTTCATTTTATAATAAATATTGTATTATGTTCAATTGTAATAATAAAATATATAATAAAAAATTAACTTTATGTTTTGCGGTTCACATTTTTTTTATTGTGATTGAACAAAATATACTGTTAGTTGGAATACGGATATTGTTTGGCCACAAAATTGTCTTAACAGTGCTTTACAACGGAAATCTTTCATGTTTTTCTTTTTCTTTTTCTTTTTTTCACTTCTCAATATACGGTCAATACTATCTTTGTGTAATTATATTTGTATTCATTTGTCTATAAAAGATTCAACATGATATAAAAAAAAAAATTCAATATGACATAACAAGAAAATGGTGATATTACTTTCAATGAAGAATTTTAATTAGTTGGTCAATCGTTGCAACTTGCGGAATTATGATATCACGATGACTCAAGGATGATGCCACATGAAAGTTATTTGATTGGTGCTTAATTGACTACGGTTATCGCAAGAGATCGACCTAACAACTTTGACATATATGTATCTCTCTCCCAAGCAAAAAAAAAAAAAAAAAGTTTGATCTTGATGTATATTTAGTTTTACTAAAATAAGAGTTTTAGTAAGAGAAATAGATAGCTTGATGTATATTATGTCAAAAAAGAGTTTTACTAAAATAAATAAGAGAAATACTAGATAGGTACTAATATTTAAGTAGCAACAATGTAATATAAACTGTTGGATGATTGACATTTTAAAAAAATATCATTAAATAAAATGTATAATTAATTTATTATTATTTAAAATTAAATTACATAATAAACCTCAATAAATAAAGTGCTCAACAGTTGAACAGGTGACGTTGATTTTTTCATCTTTATTATGCCAAACTCTTGTTGTTGACTAGTTGTACGTAGTTTGGCACTGCCAGCTAAGTAGTGATCATGGGATGTCACTAATGAAGCTCAACGAACCATCCCAATGTACCTACCAAGCCCCGCTCCATGATAGGCGGCGGGCAATCTTTAAGATCCTGGTATGAAGGATGGCTGGAAAAAAAAAAAAAAAGAAAAAGAAAAACAAAGAGCCCAACATACTGTGGAACCTTAATATCCCTTTATAATCTACACACTATAAACAGGTTCACCAAAATTCTTCTTGACAATAAATACATTTGAAAGGAAATTATTTGAGACTTAAATGACTGGTTGTGACTGAATGATCAAACTTAGAATTTATCAGTGACCCCGCAACAAATCAAAATGACCGTATTTACTAAAATAAGTGGCCCACCAGGTGATTTAATTCTGAGTTTCGTATTCATTAAATGAGGAAAACTTGACATTCTTGAAACCTGATCAGGCCTTTTCGAGATCATCTGCGTACAAGAGTAAAAAGATTAAAAGTCTTAGTAGGATGACATAGAAAATAATCATTGAATAGTCATATGAATGAGTATAATCTTTTAAAAATAATAAGAAAATTCATTTTTAATTAAATTTTAAATATACTTTGTGTTATTTTAAATATACTTAGTATTATTCTGAGTTTTGATTTTAAAAAAATTCAAATTTGTTTTTGCTAAAAAGATGTTTTTACTGCTTATAATTATTCTACAACTATTTTATATGTTATCCTAATTTTTTTCAAAGATTAAAAAAAAACGATTTCCTTTTTTTGTAAAGAAACAGTGATTCTAAAAAGAATTAAATAGGGTAAAGTTGACATGAGCTTTTGAATGCCACTACCAAACTGATCGAAAATATTGGGACTAGTCTCTATCTGACTGGTCTTTCGGGCATACTTAATGGCCTTAATTAAAGTCTAACTTAGAGTCTGTTTAAGCTATCTGTTGAATGTTACTGTTACTAAAATTGTTAATAATTATTGATTGCTGATAAAATTAATGAAGTAATTAATTAATTTTATACTTACTGTTACTGTTAAATAATGAAATGTCTAATTTACACATCTAATTTATTTCAATTTATCATATTGAAAGTTTTATTTTTATAGTTTATATTTTTATATTTTTAGAATAATATTCTATAAATAATATTAAGAATTGTTTTACTTAATTTTAAACTTTTTAAAAAAAATATTAATTTTTACTAAATAATAAAAATTATTATGTTTGAGATTTTTTTATAAGTGTCAGCATTAAAGAAAATTAAAGTAAAAAATATTATTTAAGAATAATTAAAAAAATTATTAAAGTTATATAAGTACTAATAAAACAAATTAACATATCTAATTCATATGACAAGTAAAAAAAATAATAGTAAAATTATATAAATATTCTTTAAAGGTAATTTAGTTCATATAAATTATAATTAATATTAAAAAGTGAAAAGTAATTCAAAAAGTAACTTAGAGTTACTTTTCAATCAGCTGCCGTTCAGAAGTTAAATAAAGAAATAACTAGAATTAAACAGCAGTACCAAAAAGTTTATCAAACATTTATCTTCCTATTTTTTGAAAGTGAAACACAAATGTACCCTTTTAAAAGTATTCCCAAACACCCTCTTAGGCCCACTAATTTAAAAGCATTGATGGAACTTTTGAATAATTCTTTTCAAAAAGAAAAAAATGACTCTTTTCAAAATAAATCAATATAGAAAATACTCATTTTAACACCATGCAATACATGGGGCATCTATGACCTTTTCTTAATGTTTTTAGGAAAAGGGATGCACATTTTATTAAGTACTTGCAATAGCTAATACATCCTTATCAATTAAATTGAAAGCATCCACAAAGTTAGATCTAATCCATGAGTTGTATCCCCCAACTATTAGAGCCTTCTTTGCTAATGCATGAGCCACCCCATTAACCTCACGAGGTGCAAGTGAGCAACTAAAGTTCACAAAGGAAGAAGAGCGGTCTCTAATATCCTCTGCAACCACGTGCTCCTCTGACATGGCTAACTATCGCTCTTGGATTATTGACGCCACTATAAGGTAATCAGACTCAATACACACATGACTAAAGTGCGTTTCTTTAGCTTGCTGGAGGGCTCCTCAAACGGACACTAATTCTAGCAGGGTGAGGTTGACAGAGCCTGCTAACTGGTGGGAATAAGCATATAAAGGCTCACCCTTGTAGTTACGGAATATAAAGCCTGGGCCGCTCATTTGCTCACCCACAATGGCATCTATATTAATCTTGACAAACCCCTCCTCTAACAAAGACCAACATTGTCGGGTACACCGTTCTGCTCTATTTTCTAGCCTCTCATTGGCACTTGTAAAGTCTGAAAGAACCTTGCTTGCTAAGTGTACCACCTGGCTCTTATCAAATGACTTCTATCTCATAACCCAAAGATTCTCACACCTCCAAATAACCAAGGCTTGCATGACGAAGACCTCCACGACTAACTTGTCTTTACATTGAAAAAACCTCCCTAGCCACGACTACACATCCACCACACCCACCTCCTTGATCATGAAGCCAAAAGAGCACATAAACCACACAATAGAGAGCCGAGAACAATTGAAAGGAGCATGGTATGTAGTCTCTGGCTCAAGACCACACCTCAGACATACATCCTCAATATGCATTCCCCTAGCTTTCAAGGTCGAAGTTGTGGGCAAGCAATTCTTGCAGGCCCTCCAGACAAAGAATTTTATCTTTCCTAGGATATGGAGCCGCCAAATAAATTTCCAGAGGTCATTCGACCCATAAGAGCCATAAGAGAAAGGATCAGATGATCTAGTAGTATGCCTCTCCTAAGCTAAATGTAAGCACTCCTTATAGAATGAGCATCATTCCTCTTATAATAACATACCATGCGGTCTTTCTGATTTTGTATACTAATTGGGATTAATAAGATCACATCTGCCTTAGATGGAGAAAAGATCCTTCTTATCAAGGCTTACCTCTACCATTTAGTATCGGCGTCAATGAGGTTGAAAACCATTGAAGAGCCATTTTTGCTTTGTGGTGTGTGAATTTGAAAGCCAATAGACGATAGTAGCTAAGAATCCCGCCAAATGTTTATTCTTCTACCATTGCCTACTAACCAATGCATCCCACATTGCAACAAAGGTCTTGAGGATAGAATGCTTCTCAAAATAAAACTTGGAACAGCACCAATAACAGCATCCAAAATGGAACAATCAGTATAATATTTAGCTTTGAATAACTGAGTCACCAAGGAGTCCTCTTTAGAATAAAGATGCCAATATTGCTTTCCTAGCATTGCTAGATGGAAGTTATGAAAATCTCTAAAATCCAAACCTCCGTCTGCCTTACTCATTAACATCTTATCGCATGAAGACCAGTGCACTTTTTTATGAGAATTTGAGCTTCCCACCAGAATTGATTCACTAACTTGGGAAAGGAATCACAAAGAGTGTGTGGCATAAGGAAACAGCTCATGAGATAGGTCGATATGGTTTGAATAACTGCCTTGATAAGCACTTTGTTCCCTGCCCATGATAAGAATTTTTCCTTCCAATTCATCAATTTCTTTTTCACTTTATCCAAAATAATGGAAAACACTCTCTTTTTTTAATAGCCAACAAACATAGGTAGACTTAGATAACCCTTTTGTTGTTCTGCCACCTAAACTTGAAGCAAAGACTTAATGGATTTTCTTTCTTCCAAGCTCACATTCTTACTGAAAGAGACCTTAGTCTTGTCAAAATTAATTTTTTTCTCTGAAGCTACTTCATATTTTGCCAACAATTCCTTTAAGCTTGTGCACTCAATGATAGTGGCATTCAAAAAAATAAGGCTATCATCCGCAAAAAATAGATAAGAGATAGAGGAAACATGTCTACAAATCTTGATCCCACCCTGCTCGTTCGCCAAAGACCTTCTGCCCAGATCAATAACCAATAAGGTGAGAGAGGATCACCTTGATGAAGCCCCCTAGTTGTCTGAAAAACATCCTTTGGTGTGGAATTCACAAGTAGGGAACAGGAAATAATTGAAACACATCTCATTGGTGTAGACACCCAAGTTAGAGAACACACCATCTTCAAGCATATGCCTTCCAAAAATGCACACTCTCGTCTATCACACGCCTTACTTATATCAAGTTTAAGTGCTAAGTGGCCTTGCTTCCCTTGAGACTCATGGTTTATATAGTGGAAAAGCTCAAAAGCAATCAAAGAGTTATCTTTGATGAGCCTTCCTAGGACAAAAACACCCGAAGATTCTGAAATAATCTAAGGAAGAATGAGTTTGAGCCTGTTTGCAATAGCCTTTGCAATGATCTTCATCACCACATTGCATAGACGTATTGGCTAATAATCCTTACAAAAAACTGGAGAACTCACTTTTGGAATGAGACATATACGAATGCAATTAAGAGACTAGGTTTACCTCTATTGTTAAGAATTTTAAGTGAGGCAGAGACCACATCACTACCCACTATTTGCCAAAATGATTGAAAAAATAAAGCCGACATTTCATTTGGTCTAGGGCCCTTAGTGGGATGCATATGGAGCAAGGCCTATTCGATCTCATCAATAGTAAAAGGATGACATAAAATGGCATTCATCTTGTCTGATACCCATCTTTCAACTACCTGCAAAACAAGTTGTAAATCACAATCCCCTTCTAAGCTAAATAAAGCGGTATAATAATCAGTGACAGCTTCAGCAATTGAAGCAACAGTGGCATGACAAACACCCCTCTCATCAATTATCTTCTGAATGAGATTCCTCCTTCTACATTGTGTGGCTATTAAGTGGAAAGAATGGGTATTTCTGTCCTCATCTTGAAGCCATGATACTCTAGCTCTTAGTGCCCATATAGCCTCATCTTTGTGCAGAAATTCATCAATATCTGAGTGTACAGCCTTCAGCTCCTCCATAACTTTGTCACACGACATCTGTTATTCCAACAATGCTTATCGTTGCTGGAGAGATTTTAGCTGTTTATTCATTGAGCCAAAAGAAGCACGTTCCCATCCTTTTAAAGCATTAGCATAGCCATCAAGAAGCATTGGTAATTTTGCCAAGCTAGTATGCCCCATCTATTGATTCCAGTGTTCGTTTATTGTAACTTTGCACGTGGGGTCTCTAAGCCACATAGACTCAAAACAGAAAAAGGAACGTTTTTTGTTAATAGCATGAGAATAAGGTGGAGTCAAAAATACCTCAATGGGAGCGTTGTTAGAGCCAAACCTAGATAAATGCAAAACCAAAAATAAAAGAACATCAATAAAAAGTTACAGTCCCTCTAACACAGTAAACCATTGCCCCCTAAGTTAGAGGAGAGACTCTTCAAAATGAGAAGCCCCCAAAATAAAGAAAACATCAGCTCTTCTACATTTGAGAATTGTGGCTTTCTAATATTAATATTTTCAAAAGTAAATTAAAAGGCCATTCTTTATTCAAAATAGTTGCTTATCATTCATTCCCTTACCCACTAGATCATCTATTGCAAGCATACATCTTGACGAGAACTCATAAAAAGGTACCATGTGATATACTTATAAACTAATGCACTTGCATAAAAAAAGAAATATGAAGATTGCATTACATAGCATTACCTTCCTACTTCCAAACATTTGCAGATTAAAAAGCCCCCTCCTAAATTAACTGAAATCCATTTAATTAAAGAAATGGCCCTAATCATCCATGGTAGATAGAGAAAGCCATGTGGCAAGTCAGAGCACATGAGTTGAGAAGAGTACGATTAGCAATGGTGCTAATTAGCATAAATGTACAACACATATAAATTCCATTATGTTTAAATTTGTGCTTCTCCTTCCCAGACACTATAGCGACTCACTCTATATTATTCATTTGAGATTCAAAATAAAATAAACATGTCATATTTTCAAATTTAATAATAAAAATAAAAATAAAAATTTTTTACATAAAATTTGAAATTTATATTTAATTATTAGTCATAAGATTAATATATTTGAAATAAAATTTTACTAATTCAAAAAGAACGTATAACTGTATAGTGTTAAAGCTTTTCTATCCATTTGTTCTTGGGTTTGAGACTTAAACCCCAACTTTTAACATAAACCAATTTTTTAAATAAAGAAAAAGATATGGGTCCATGCCTAAAATGGGTCGTGCCTAAGCGCAGGTCTCTCGTGGACCATGCCAAGCATAGCTCACAGATTGAGAATTCTAAATACAGCCACGGTACATAAAATCAGACTATTTCAGGTAAGGTTTGTTACTATTGGCAATGGATCGTGCTTTATCAAGCCAGCTTGGATCGGTAGACCATCTGACACATTTTGCATGTCTAATAGAGGGCTCAAATCTCATTTTTGTCTTTATATTGCATTAGAAAAACAAGTTATTGTGTAGACCAAAAAAAAAAAAAAAGAAAAACAAGTTATCGTTGACCAAAAAAAGAGAAACAAGTTATTAACAGATTTTAATATATAAGTTATATCTTTAGACTGCATGGTTGTTAACAGAATTCACTCTTACCACTCGATGGATAGGAGTTTGATGCTAATTCAACATGTTTCTATGCACTTGACCTAAATTTGATTACAAAACTCAATGCTATACTTCAACTCAATGCTATAATTCAGCATGTTTCTATGCATTTTTCTATAGCATTGAATTTTATATTCAGTAATCTTCATACTTGAATGTGGAGGAGTCTCAATCAGAGCAATAATGGCTTAGACGGTGAGTCCTTTTTATGAGAAAATTTTAATTAAGACGTTCACAGGACAACAACAGCTTAGGCTTGTAAGAGCGATCAACAAAGAGAAGTGGTATGGGCTACGTAATAGGTTCACCTCTAAAATGGCAAAGTTATTCTCTTTTCGTGAAGCCCATTTTGCACAAAGTGGGGATCAAAGACTTAATTCCAAGTAGTTGAGCCCATTTTGCCCATTTTGCTTTAGATCAAAAAAGTGGTCGAGCTCTCGCTGTTTTTTAACGACGTCATAGAGCTAGCCATGAAGCCGGAGACTCCCCTACGGTCACAGCACAAGACACGGCGTAACCTCTAAATTCGAGTACATTTTTAATTTTATATGTTTGTATTTTTTTTAATTGAGTCTTAAAATTTAGTGTCATTTCATTTAAATTTTAAAGGTAATATATTCATTTCAATGTAGTCTGAATTTAAATGGAGAACTATTTGACCATTAAATTCAATTTTGACCTCAATTTTATATTTTAAAAAATTAAAAATACATTATTTTATTTTATTAAATCAAATAAAAAAATAAAAATGTGTCATTTTGCCTAAATATGTCTAAATAAAATTATGAAAAAATAAAAAATTCAAAAAAAAAGAAATATGTCTTGTTTTTTTTTTTTGTAGAATTTCTTAACAATTTAAAAGGAAAAAATAGTAAAAGGAAATTAGAAATTTTAACTTGCAAAAGAAAATTATTAATTTTAATAAAATGTTTTTAAAATTATTAAGAATTGAAAAAAAAAGTAAAAGAAAATGTTAAAAAATTGATTTCTCTCTCCTCATTCTTCCTTTCTCTCTCCTTCCTCCTGTCACTCTCTCTCCTCGCCTCTATCTCTTTCTCTCTCTCTTCTGCCTCCTCCCTCTCTTTTCCTTCTTCCCTTTCTCTCTTCTCGCCATCTTCCTCTTCCCCCATTTCTTTCACATTTTTGTAAAAAATAACAGTTGGATTATTGTGAATAGAGAATTGGATCTTTTATCACATAAACCATGAAGTTATATGACGAGGAGAGAGAAAGGCATGAAGGAAAAGAGAGGGAGGAGAGGGGAAGGAGAACAAGGCAAGGAGAGAGAAAGAGTGGGGGGAGGAGAGATGGAGGAGGGAGGAGAGAGACGCGAGGATAGAGAAAGGAAGAATGAGGATAAAGAAATGAATTTTTTTTTGACATTTTCTTTTACTTTTTTTTCAATTCTTAATAATTTTGAAAACATTTTTAAAAAATTAATAATTTTCTTTTATAAGCTAAACTTTATATGTTTCTTTTATTTTTTTCCTCTTTAACTGTTAAGAAATTTTTAAAAAACATCATTTACTACATCATCACCTTTAAATGACTTGGCATGCTGAAGCGACATTATTGATCTGAAGTGGCACGTCATTGGATGCCACATATGCGTATTTAACAGAAAAAGTAAGGAATGGGTATGAACTACAAAGTGTGTCAACGATAGTGGTGGTCGTGACGATGGTGATGACCTAAATTGGTGGTAATGGTGTTGTTGCTTATTTGGAGTTTCTTTAATTTTTATTGCTATTTTGTTTTTAACTTTATTGAAATTTTTAAGCTTTTTGTTTTTATATAATTGTATTTACATATATTTAGTCAAAATGATGTATTTTTACTTTTTTATTCACTTTAATAAATTAAATGGTGTATTTCCAATTTTTTTCTAATATAAAATTAAGGTCAAAATTAAATTTAAAAGCCAAACAACTCTCCGTCTAAATTTAAACTCAATTGAAATAAATTAACTAACGTTTAGAATTCAAATAAAACGACCTTAACATTTACGACTCAATTGAAAAAAAAAATACAAATGTATAAAACTAAAAATGTGCTTATCCTTTCTCAATTCATCCTGGTGCAACTTAATTGATGAACACACGAGGATTAAAAGGATGTTTGGCTCTGCTTTTTAGGGAGTGCATTTACTTTTCAGTTTGAAAATGTAGGGGTGTAGGTGTTTCATAAAATATTTGAAGAGAATGTTGATTGTTGATCAGGAGTTTAATTAACTGTTGTTTTAAAGAGTATGTTAGACCTTTTTTTTTTAAACTCGTAGTTATTGATACAAATTATTTAGACCAAAATATCTTTTTTTTTTTTTTTACTTTTGATTTGTAACACTAAATTTATCTATATTTTAAATTCTTTAATAAATTAAGGTATTTTATTTTATTTGTAGTAAATAATGTTAATAGTTACTAATAAAAATAAAATAATAATTTTTATGTAAAGTTTCATTCAACATATTTTTCATGAAATTATGGTTTTTTTCTAAAAAATTATTAATTTTTTTATTAGAACATGTTGCAAATTATTTTTTTGGAAACTGTAATATATATTATGCAGCCAAAACATACTAATTTATAAACAATTAAAACGAACAGATTTTTCTTTTATGAGAATAGTGCCAGTGAAAAAAAATATAATGTATAAAATAGTTATTTTATAATTTAAACAGTAAATAATAAATATCAATCTAACAATATACTATAATTTTATTTTAATAATCAATAATAATTATTATTATTAATAATTAATAATTAATAATATTATTATTAATAATTAACAGGTAAGTTAAATAGATACTAAACAAACTTTCGTGGCCAGTTTTCCATGTCGGTGACCGTGTGAGTAGCTGTAGTTATCTAAGTGCCAACAGCAGACGCCTCGCACACATGCCGAACGTGAGTGAGTGAAAGCAAAGGAAGAGTGTCCTTTTTGGCATTTTCATTTCAGGGACTTCCTTCCTTCCTCCCTTCCTTACTTCCCAGGCCCAAAGTCCCAAGTTCCAACACTAGGAAAAATAAATAAATAAATAAAAAGAGTTTATCTCTATCGCCATCCTCTCTCTGTCTCTCTAACTTTCTTCCTTTAAGCTCTAGATTTTCCCTCTTTTTTTGGTCCGTTATTTTTCTGGGAAAAAAATGGTAAGCACTTTTTTGGATTACACTTCGCTCTCTTTAATTTTTCTTTACCGTCCGTTCTTTTTTAAAAAAAAAATAGTACTTTAACTACTGCTCTTTAATGATTTACTTGAAGTAATATGTATATGGGTTCAAATACATATACTGAAACACACAAACCGAATTGGAAACTCAGACACGTGGATGCAAATGTGTCCTTGACTAAGTTGAAGAAGAAAGCAGCAGCGTTTGTCATACGTGTCCTAGAACGTGGCAGGCTCTTTGTACGTGCTAATAGGTGGAAATAGGAGCCCGTCGAAAGAGAAAAGGAGTCACAACTGTTGGTTGGGCTACAATAATTAGGTGAAAAAGGGTAGTTGCAATTAGGGTTGTCGTAATGGGAAAGTCTCTAATTGAACACTGTGGATCAAAAAATGAAAAGAGGTAAAGTATCCGTATGTGAAATTCCATTTTGTTGAGGGATTGGGTGTGAATTTAATTTGGCAGTTGGCCTTGATTGTGGGCAGTGAGAGTATAGGTAGTGGGACTGAAGTGGCAAGACAGTTTCCATGTCCGGTGAATTGATGCATACTCTGTTAATTATCTGCAGGGAACGGGGTTCGTGGAGGAAATAAGTAGGTCCTTAGGGGCGGCAAGATTGGGTGTGGAGATTCAAAGTGAAACTGGAAAGGAATTTCGCCCTGTGGCTTCGTGAAGTGAGCGGTGATATGGCAGTGAAGCAGTGACAGTAGTGGTGATAGAGTAATGGTTGTGAAAGTGTAGTGCTGGCAACGTGGAGCGAACACTTGTGGCGTGAAACTCCCAGGTATTTTCAATTGTCCTTGTGGCGTCAATAGATTTCATTTGTGTTGGTAAGAGTAGGTAGTCCACGTCGGGAAAATTTTGTAACCTTGTCTAGACTGTATAGTTCCGGTGAAAAAAACATGAAGTGCAATCTTGGAGCTTAGAATGACAGTGGTAAGGACCGATTTGAATCACATCTTTGGACTTAAAATATGATAAGAAATTAGACAACCCGATAGATAGGGAGAGTATGTGAGTTACTTTTTATAGGATAAAAGCCAAACGATGAAACTTAGGCATGAGCAAGAGACAGTGAAGTCGAATGCACACATAAAGGAATTGCTGCCTGGGCTTACAGTAAAAGTTTTCCGTATAGATAGTAAAGGGCAATTTATGAACAATGGCCGCAGGATCTATCTTGAAGTTAATGGATGACATAAGCAGATTTGAAATTGCATCACATGGCATGGGGAAGTATGTTGGACATGCCTGGTTTTAGAACTACACATGCTTTGTGGACACTGGAAATGCAAGAGCTGGATATAAGTATAGGTCATATAATTATAGATTTCAATTTTCCATGTAAAAGGAATGCAAGGGAATTCAATCTCATCAGATTTGATTTCCCATAGAAATGAACTTCAATAAATGGTAACACACAAAAAGCACAAATTAGGAGTGTGAATTCGAATTAGATTGTCCATGTAGAAGCTTGAATCATTAAAAATTTGGACCATTTTTAGTTCGATGGTTGCTTTATTGTGGGCAACAGTAGAGTATAAATCCCATCTAGACCAATTATTAACAGTGAAGTGTCTTGTTTTATTATTATTATTTTTTTGTAGGAAGTCGAATGTCAATGTTAAACTTAAGCTAAAAGGCTAGAATTTGTTGTTATTAGAATAGTGGTCTGAGGACCCATTTGAAGTAGGAAGGCTGGAAATTGATCAGTTATCAACCGAGGAATTTAGGAGTTGATTCGCAAGTCTCTGTTTGGCTAGTGTTGTTCCCATAATGTGGAAAAAAAAATAGTGGTATAACAACTAATTATTAGCAATAACGTAGGTAGTCATCGAAAGTAAAATATAATTAATTTGTTAGCACATAATAGGAGAGGTAATTTAGCCAAAAGGGTAACTTAAAAAAATTAATAAGGAAATTAGGTCCAATAGGCGGTATGTATATGTGTGCAATATAATTGTGAAAAAAAATAAAAAATGTACACACTTATGCGATGGTGTGAGATAATAAAATGTGCAACACAGAGAATTTCAGGAAGTGTTAATGTTTTAATAAATTTATAACAATTCTATTTTGTGATATTCATTTAATTGAATTTTGAGTTCAATTGAATAGATGTAAAATTTTAATATAGTGCCATCTTGGTTTGACATTATAAGAACATAAGTATCATTTGCTTATCTTATTATTCATATATTTTCTCAGAATCAGATATCTTAAATTAAACTTTATTGTTGTCATCTACTTTGCTTTTGCCTCAGAATTGCAGTTTATTTTTACTCATGGTGTGCCACTATAGATAATTGAAAGAGGAAAAATCCCATGGTTTGGTTGGTGGATTTCAGTACTTGAAAGAATCTTCAGCGTGGAATATAATCCGGTACTAGCTCTGTAATTGTTTGTTCTTCAAATTTGATGGATATGTTTATCTTTTACAATATACATCACACTTGTGCTATATGATGTAATGTTATTAATTTTTTTGGTGACAATGTTCAATGTGGTATGAAGTTAGTGTGTGTGACCAACATGTGACTTAGAGATGATTTTGTTGGTAGTGGCACCAGTAGATCATAGGGCTTGGAAAATAATTTTTAGAAAATGATTAACTATTAGTACTTGTCGGCCATTTGTGGTAAGTGCAGACCATTTGTAGTTAATTTCTTAAAATGCATATCACGCAAGCAAATTACACGCTTATTAGCAATGTATGGTAATTGGTTTCTGAAAAGCTAAATGTAAGGATTTTTTAAACAAAATTTTTAATAGACTATCAACAATTGTAATCTTTGTACGTACTTTAATGAAATGAAGGACTTCAATTTCAAAAAAATTAGGATGAGCACATACACGTAATCAGCTTTTTCACATTATAATAGTAGAAGTATCTTTTACTTCTATTATTATCATTCTCTTGTTTAAAGCTTACTTGATTTAGCATTTCAGATTGTAAATTTGCAATGTTCTAATTATTATGCATAAATGTTAGTGGTTGATATGGTCGTTGTGGTTGTTTATTTGTTAAACATATAATTATATAAGACTATCTGTTGGTCATAGGATGTTCGTTTTCTTTGTGTTGAATTGCGTTTGCTTTCTTCTAATTAGATTTGTCTATGACATATTGGTTTTTAATTTTTTATGACATCAATTTTACATCAAGGTTTGCAATTGATAATAGATAATTTAGGTTTTTGTATTTTAATTTTTCTTATTTGTGGAACCTATGATGATGTAAGATTATATGGTGGCAGTAACAAAGGGTTTATAGTTATGTAACATTGAATGTAAAGCGTATAAATTACAGAAGATATATGTAATTGGGGAAAAAAAAATTCTTACACATGACATCATTGTACTGGCTTGTAAAATAAATGTGTAAAACTATGAAATTTTGGATATAGAGCTAATTAAATACGAAACGAGGAGAAAATTACATACACATCAGAAATTGGATAATAAATTTTATTTGTTGAATTATGTTGATTTTAGTACAAGTGTAGCAGTGGCAATAAATTTTTTAAAACATTTAAACATGTTAAATAAATCTTAATTATCTTCCGTATTGCATATGTCTAATACTAATGTATATATAAAAAATAATAGTAGACGTTAGTGGTCAAGTTTTTTTTTTGTCATGTAGCAGTATCTTGTGTATGAATTTTCATAATCTTAATTTGTAGACATATGAATTTTTTTATTTCATAATTCGCCACTATTGTAATTTCTTATCAAATAAAATGAAGATATAGTAATAATTGTAATATTTCTCCGTATTTTATTGAAATTAGGAGTTTAATTGTAATAGAAATTACAAGTCTCATGATAGAATCCTATTTTTCATATTGTAAAGTACAAGAATCGTTTGTTTGCATTAGTATTATCTTTCTGTCATACATATTTCTGAAGGTCAGATAATAATGTTTGCACTTGAGATTTTTTGATCGGAACAGTATATGGTTTAATTATTACGTGGTTGTGGGCTTCTAATTGGCCTCACATATTGGTATTAGGTATAACCTGTGCATTGTATTATACTACCCCCAACATGAGTGAGGTCGACTTAAAATTACAAAAAAAAATAAATTTATATGGTATAAGGATATGACTTCATATTGGTATTAAGAAAAAGATTAAACTAGGTAGTACATAATGAATAAACCATAGATGGTTAAATGGAGATAACAAACAAGTTATTGATAGTTTCTGAAACAGGGCTGAAAGGCAGTTAAGGCCAACAATATTTATTACCTGATTAGTTCCGTTTGTAACAATTACTTTTGCCATATTCAATCGATCCTTTCCCTGTAGGTTGTCGTTATTTGTCATCATCATCGTTCCACTTCAAAAACTTTGCTTAAGAAAATTGAGGATCTGAGACGTAACACAATTTAGTCCCTGTGCGCCACATGCGGCCGTAGTTGATGTTGTGGGTAAGTAAATGTATGGTACTCAAATTTGTACAATTATGTTTTGTCAGTAGGTAAATGACCACTAATCTTTGAAGTTAACATTTGATGAAAAAATTTATCGACTGTTAGCCAAACTCGCATAATTAAAGTTGTTAACTTATTTAGATAATAAACATGCTAACTGGGAACAAAAGTGTCGACCCTTCAGTTGTAATGGCATGGAATCAGCATGCGATTCTTAGGTGTGATGAGTTGTGTAATAAAGCCATATTAGTCGATTCAAGTTAAGGCGATTGGATCCTGATTTTGTAGGATATATATATATATATATATATATATATATATATATATAGTAACAATTCAATGCACGCTCAGATATTTGAAAATGTCAGGCTA
This sequence comes from Carallia pectinifolia, assembly GCA_037832335.1. Taxonomy (NCBI): domain Eukaryota; kingdom Viridiplantae; phylum Streptophyta; class Magnoliopsida; order Malpighiales; family Rhizophoraceae; genus Carallia; species Carallia pectinifolia. The sequence goes on along the minus strand of CM075448.1, from coordinate 14,832,232 downwards.
TGTCGTTTTTATATGAAGAGTATAAATCAAATGTGTGAAGGAGAGTTCAGGACAATATCATAGTACGGAGGTTATGGATAAAGAGAATGGTCAAACAAATGTGGATTTGGATGGTGGAAACAACCATCCAATTGGCAGAGCATCAGGCCCAGTTACTGAATGTAGGAAGATGAAGCAACTTATTGGCAGAGAGAAATCAGTTACTGCGTATGGTGTCTTTAAATAAGTATGAAAGTATATATTTTGGTACTGAATAGTGGGTGTCAAGTGTAGTAATATGGTGACATAAATAATGTGTAGGAAGTGTTATATGGCAAACATCCACTCAGGCTTGGGACACGAAGGAAGGAAAAGGGCATTTGTAAGTGAAAATAAAATGTCATGTAGTGTAGTACATATGATTACTTAATTTAATTGTTGATAGCATGGTTACAGTACTTTCATGTGAAAATTTGCCAGGCAACATTAGGGAATACGTGGACAGCACTGAGTCAAGACGAAAAGGATTACTACCATATGCAGGCTCAAGCTTTGAACGATGGGGCAAGTGGGGGAAGGAAGTCGTCAGGATGTCCTTCGAGTCATGGCAAAAAGGGTCAGGTAATTTGTCATACTTACCATGTGTTAGGGAATTCTCTAGTATTCATGGAAAAAAAAATATAGCTTGTATGGAATGTACGCATGTTTGTAGGTGGTATACTACTCTAGATGTGTGCCGCAGCAAGTGATGCGTGCTGTAAAAGAGATGGAGGGGAAATTTGAAGCTCTTCGCCTAATTAGAGACATGGGCTTTGAATCTCTATGTTGTGTTAGCTGCGGCAATATGCCGAAGAAATTCATCATAAAGCTTTTGGGGCATTTTGACCCAATGACGTGTAAGTTAGTTGTCAGAGGGGAGAGGGCCAAAATATCTGCTCAAGATGTTGTTGATGTGATGGGTGTACCAGGAGGGCAGGATCCTGTTCCTGTTGATAGCAGTTCAGTTCCAAAGCTGTTGCAAGTGTATGAGAAGAATCGATGGGGGAAGGCGAAGAAGCCTAATTTTAATGCCCTCAGATTGATGTTGCAAACTAGCGAGGATGAAGATATGACAAAGCAAGCATTCCTTTTGCTTGCACTTGGATCCGTATTGTGCCCCACCTCATCCAACACTCCATCTGCAAAGCTGTACAGTGCTATTGTTGACGTGTCAGATACGAGGAGGTACAATTGGGGCGATTTTGTGTTGAATTGGTTGTGTGAGGAGGTGCGACGATTTAAATTGGGAGATAGAGGACGGTCATCCTCTAGAAGTGGGCCTAAGAAGAGTAGTGTTGGTGGGTGTATGTTGTTTTTACTGGTACGTGTAAATCAGAAATTTTGATGGAGTTTTTGATATAAATCTTATACGTATGAAATTGTAATTGAGTAATAAATATGGAATGGTTGCAGCTTTTCTATTTCGAGAGATTCCCGTTCAGAAACTTTGAGAGTCGACCAATGAATGTACATCCCCTAGAATTTTGGGATACGATGCGGGTGCGTCGAAGGGTCTGCATAGAACAAGAGTATGCAACGGTGTATCCAAAAGAGGTAAACAAAAAAAATATGCCTACTGTACTTTATTCTATGAGAGGTAGGGAGCTGTTTGTGTGATTAAGTGACTTCAAGCATCGTGTGAACTATGGCTAAATTTAGAATTCTATTACCAACACTTACAATTTATAGGCCTTGGCTAGCATATCTGAGGTAAGCATTAATTGTCATTACAGGCGATAGGTCTTGACCATGGTTTGCTTGAAGGGTTAGACTCGCCGGACATGCATTGGATAGCTGGGGAAGCAGACCAGGTACTGTTTTATTAAAGTGGATTAATGTAATCGGGCATTTAATATACTCCACGTGCTACAAATTAGTGTTTTGATATGCAGAGTTCTAGACATCTGCAGTCAATGGCGCTGAACCTTATGGCAAAGCATGTCACCTATTTCCGAGAAGAATTTGACCGAAATGCATTTGCCTTGGTAGAAGGCCACAACAATATCGAGTCGAGTAGTCCAAATGAATTGGAGGAGGGGGATTCTAGCTTAAAAGGAGATAGTTCCAGAAAGTGTGCGAGGCATAAATGAGTGCGTAATTACATAAAACCAATTAGGGGTTTATTTCCAAGTTAGTGTCGTCTGCAGGTGTACAGTTTGCAACAGTGAACTGTCATGCCTGTACGCAAGTATGCGAAGATTAAAACCAAATTACATGTAAGTCCTTACTGTGTTTGAGTTTCCTGCTGTCATTTGATGTACATCCATTAGTTGTGCTACGGATAAGGCGTTCGTTGATGTTTAAGAGTCATGTATTCAATTTATTGACTCAGGAGGTAGATATCAATTTGAATGCAGCATATTTGTATGCTAACTTTGTGAATCACAGACGTTGATGCTATACCTCGGTCTTCCTATTTGTACTCTTTGCGTGAATACTAGGCTCAAGATCCATTTCATCTCAACCAATTTAACCTTATTCAATCCTAATTAGTATTGTCATGTTGCATCTGGTTGTTGCAGTTGCCAACATTTTAGGAACATACAATTATTTATTTAACGTGTGCCATGAGTTATTTCTAGACACTTGCATTCTATTTTCGGTATTTGTTTTCTTTGTTGCCCATGTCGAACGTGTGTCACAATATCTTTGAAGGGACAGGAAAAAGCTTTTTTTTATAAGGTTAGTTTTATATTCTACATATGGTTTTTTTTCCTCAGCGCAATTAAATTATGTATTGACACGACAAAAAATTTTGTTATATGAGCATAAATTGGTATCATTATATTTTTCAAAAGGAAAATATTATCATGTAGAACAACCATTTAGAAATTTTCTTGCGTTTTTGGAAGTGACCAATTTACATCATATGGACATGATAGCAATGAAATGGTATAGTCCAATTTATCTTTACTGACTAGGCCTACTAATATTATTCATCTTTGCTTAATATAGAATAAATGTGGTTGTGTATTAGTCTAAACTTCTCCTTCAACCTTTTCATCGACAACATGTTAGATTCATAGAAGATATGATAGCAGCAATTTTTGTGCTAAATACACATGAAACATTGAGGGCCCGTTTGGTCACAATATTGTTTCCTATTTTTATTTTATTTATCACAAAAATAAACGTAAAACATATTAACAATTGTTTTGGTTAGATGTTTATACTTTATAAAACAATGAAAGTTTTCTTCAAAGCATTTAAAACAAAATTGCGGACAATGTTGTACAATAGCTTTCCCACTTAATTTTTTACTTTTTTTTTCATACTTTTTCTCACAATTTAATCTTGCTCTAGCCACTCTCTTTACCATATGTTTATTTACTAATTCTCTCTCTATCCCTCTATATATTTTCTGTCTCTACTAATTCTATCACTACTATTTCTCTCTCGTCCTTCTCTTACATCTACTTACTTAGAATCTATGGGCTACAATTTCATTCGGAAAACAGGGAGACAAATTTTCGTTTTGGCAGATATTAAATTCAAAATTAATGACGGAATCCGAAGGGATAATTGATTTCAAAATTGAATCATTTATGACAATACACGGACAATTAATTTCCAAATTAAGAAATTCATGGGAGTTATTGTGCAAACGTTATAATTAACAAGCGTTAACGGTTATGACATCAAGGGTTACTTAATATGAACATTCGAAATGAGGTAATTTTTAATAATGTTCCATGCAGACAATTTTTCGAGTACATGATAACTCTGTGTGAAAATTAACAATTACATTTAAAAATAAAATAATAAATTCAGAGTACTTACCACATCAAGCATGAAAGAAGGCGAATTTTTTTCCTACGCTTCATCTTCAATCAAATTAAATATATTATGTTACGCAATTTGATGCAGATGGCTTTTATTTACATGTGAACTAAATTTAATTAAAATTATGTACAATTAGCCGGACTTTTTTTTCAGCATCCTCCTCATTTTTCGGTAGACTTGATACAGAAGAACATATTTTTGGCCAAGGTTCAACACAATTGAAATCAAGGATAGACTGTTAAACGTTCAATCTTAGTAGTATTAATACTATACGCACGCTGTGTGTATTCATCAACTTAATTAGTCGAACATTATTTAAATTAGGATTAATTTGTAACATTATTTGTAATTTTATTTTATTAGTAACGGTCAATAATAGATTCAGATAGATCGTACGTAACTAAATTTTTCAGTTTAAAAAATTTCTGAAATTTTGAAAAAATATTCATTAAATTTTGAAAAAAATTATTAAAATAATTTAGTAAATTGTAAGTAGAACTGTATTGCAATTGGAGGTGCAATTTACATTAAGTAAGTCATTTACACCTTTACATTTTCGAAATCTTTTAACTTCACGTGAAGTTACTATATTCACAATTAAGTTGAGGATAAATTACATTCAACTTTATACACAAATAACATGAACCTTCTCGACATTTCTGTACAAATATCAAAATGTACTCAAATGCCTCTAAATTGGTTAGAAAGTTTGAAGGGCAATATCTACGGCACAATATTTGTGTGACTTGATGTGGTTTATGAACATAAATGGGTTTGCTTGTGGGTGTACTTATTCTTAACAGCAACGACAGTTGATTGCAGTTTGTTTTCATCACTAAATCTAGCTTTTTGAGTCTTCAGATAACAAAGTTGACAACCGAATGTTTAATTACCCGATTATGCATAAGGGTGTTGCCTTCGATTCTTGGTTATTCCGGGGGTTCGAGCGCATGGTTCCACTTCGATATGGCGGGACTAAATTTTATAAACCAAAAACCAAAGGTTATTATGCACCACATACATGTTCAGTTCCCACTACAGTTACCTAATTGCCGAACATTGGAAAGACATGGCAGATATTGATAATTTTTGCAAGATACTAATATTTTTACAACCTCAACTTACCATACATTAGGAATTCCTTATAGCTCATTAACCTCCCCGGAATTTCAGCAAAAGTAGAGGCAACATAGAAACTGTTTAGGTTTATATTACAAACACATACAACTTAACCAACTTCAGCTTGTTGGAAACTAGAGCTATAAGGTGGTGCTCCGGCAAAAGTCTTCCGATTTCCATGTGCCATACCGTTGGATTGCCTACTTAGCCGGGGCCTGTGACGTGGTGGCCCCTGCACCCTCTCCGCCATGCAGAACTAGCCTGACCTGGGCCACCCTTTCGTTCACCTGGCCAAGCATCTCCCATATCTCTTCAACTCTAACCCGGGCGTCGGTGCAGTCCGTAAGCCGTGGAAGCATGCTCACCAAAGTTAGGAAATTAGTATCTATTTCCTTCAGACTTGCTGACATTTTGTTCAGATGATCTTCAATTGTCCCGACGATGGATGCGTTGACTTGAGGCACAGATGCAAGTGGCTGTGGGGGGGACCAAAAGAAGCCAACGCCCAAGACGCCCGTTGACAATGCCTCCATTTGCTGCACTGGCACGAACACTGGATTTGGCACACTTGCATCAAGATTGGAAATATACGTCAATAGTTTCAATTTCAGATATAAAGAAGCATCAGACACTGACAATAAAAATCTTACAGTTGAATCCAAGGTTCTAGTAAATGAATGCATCTACCAAACATGTGTGTTGATCAACAAGTTTGTAGGTGAAATAAAAAAAGTTAGGCAAATTACCTGGGGAAAAAGGTAATGGGGAATGCAGGAGCTCCCGTTGGTGTGGCCATATTTTGAAGGACAGACAAAGTAAGTGCTGGTGTAATGAGATTGAGGAGAATGAGAGCTTTGATGGATGAAGAAGAAGAAGAATTGGGTTTGCCTCTTTATAGCCGACGTGCATCCATTTGTTCCACTTAAACACTGCCGTTTAAGAAAGCCCCATAGGACACCCCAAAAACAGTGTCAAAGTGAACAATTGTGCAGCTGCCACGTTCTTTCCTATAAACAGCAACATTTATCACAAGATTCATATAAGAATATTATTAGTGCTTACTTCCACCATAATTATTATTTATTTGTACAATATGAATAATAAAATAATTTGTACAAAATTATATTCTACCCTGTTTATTCACATATATGGTAAAGACATAAATCAATGTACAACATCATCCTAAAAATAAGTATTGCAGAAAATTAATAATTAGTGAAAAAAATTTATGAGTCTCACAAAAATCATCACATACTATTATGCGGAAAATATGCGAGACGATTTTTTTCTTAAAAAAAAAAGAAAGATATACTATTGACAAATAAGAGGCTAATTACTATTGTATAAATAATATGATGCAAGCTCGCATATATACTTTGGTCTATCGTGTTCTTCGAGACTCGTGTTCTTTGAGACTCAGTATATAAACTATCAATTTTATTACGTATACCTCTATCACAGAGTTGTAATTTACTTAGACACCATAATAACTGATTTTTAGTAAATATTAATAAGTTATTTACCAAAATTAGTAGTGAACATATAAAAATTAATCTCACTCTTAACGTTCATATAACATTCTTGTGTTCGATAAAAAAGAGTAATTCATATTTATTTCATACAATTGAAGAATTAGGTAATTTTTTAATAAGAAAAAAATAGGTAAATTAAACATTAAGTGAATTGAAGAATTATAGTTATATACACTATCTATAAAATAGTCTGTATAAAATAATTTTATTTTAACAATTTGTATTTTTGTTCATGTAAGTTGTAGCCTAAAGACTTAACTTTCCTACGAATCTTCAGTAGGAAGCTGTGTGAATCTAATAATTCAATGACTCAAGCCGGGGCTTGGAGCAGTGGAGACTTCACCACAAATGCCTACACTCAGATCCTGCAATATTGTAAAAATAAAGAGTTCAAACACGGTAGAATTGTGGTTTTATTATTTTTTTATTTAATATCTGATGCATCTGTCAGCCTATTTACTTGCCTACTGCATCTACCTACCCTTGTCGCATCTCCACGAGCTGGCACCACAATTTAATGCTGTGAACAATGCAGCATTAACCGGCCTCATTAACCCATTGATGCGCAATTACTGAAGGCGTACGGGTCGGATTGCACAATCTCATCGATGACTTTTCTTCACACATTCCACAATGAAATCGGTGTGCATATCTTTGGCGTGGCCTAGTAATTAACCACGGATTTGAAAATGAGCATTATATGATGCATTCTACTGACAGTGAATTTGTTACGTGGATATCAGTTCAGATATATAGCCAATTGGAACTAAGTTGAATTTATTTACTGTAAAGTAATTTATTTTTAAAAAATATATAGAACAGAAAATAATTTTATTAAAAATATTAATTTTTTTATTACGTATTTAAAGCATACTTATATTTTTTTTCAAGAATAAAATCAGTTCAGAAATATGAGGAATTAAAAGTCTTCCAATTTCCAAATCTTTTTCTCCCCATTTCATCAAAATTTTTCGTTGGATAATATTTTACGTGAAACAAATATCAGAAAATGAAAAAAAAATTTCCTTTAAAATGTTTTCATACAAACAAACTTACCCTAAAATTAGGGTAAAAATTATGATCTTAATTTGCTATAAAATTATATCTTATTTTACTGTACCGAATGATTTTTGATCTTATAAATATTTACGCTCGTTATGTGAGTGTCGATATATCTTTATATATATATATATATAGTGGGGTACATCGTATTACTAATTACTTGAATAATACTTATCAAAATAATATAATTTTTTACAATATATTCTATACGGCTTATTATACAGTTTTTAGCACATATGCGTGTCTATTGTCTTTTGGTTTCTTCTGTTTTTGTCGTAATTAGTGGTTTACAGTCCCACTTATTGAATTCAATTTATTACAATTTTGTGTAGGGAAGAAACATCTAGTAGGAGGGTAGTGGAAAATGACGTACACATCCATGCTACTGTCAGCCGAACATATTTATTATTTTGTAATTGAATACGGTGGGTCTTTAGAAAACGGGATTATTGATCGTTCACTTGTAGCGAGAAATGGTCATTTGTAGTCTCGGCTATGGTATAAAATTTTTTTAAAATAATTTTACAAATTTTAACAACTTAAAAAGTAGTTCTAAACTTTTTAACCAACCAAATTGGTCCATCAGACAAAACGTGATAACTCTATTCTCTATGATGTCTTTTAACGGAGAAAATATTATTTTAATGTAACGTACGTACATAAATTGAATTATTTTACTATAAAGTTATGAGTTAAGACACGAATACGGATTGGACACACGTGTGTATATAATTATATATATATATATATATATATATATATAATTACAGCATAAAGTGTAACTTTCTTTTTTTCCTCTCAAAGGAATAAGAAACAATAAAAATAATAGGTAGATGAAAGATTTCTTCCTCTTTTTTCTGAAGACAAATGTGGGCACTTTGTTGCTAGTTTTGTGCGTACCAAATCTTATTGTAGCCTTTTTTTTTAAACAATGGCGATTGGCACATCTATCGATAAATTAAGTGGGGAACAGAGTGAGGAGGGTAAAATTTATAAATTTTTTTTTAAAAAAAAAATATAAACGTGTTCACAAAATTTTGGACACTTCTTAATAGCGTGTCCCAAATGAGGGTCCGATTTTTTTTTTTTAAAAAAGTGGTAACAGACACTGCTAGGCTGGTCTGACACTTGTCTAAGGCGTGTTGAACGCGGATCTGTGACTAACACGTGTTCGTCATACCCTACTTTTTACGAATGCACTGTCCATGCTACTTTTCAGATGGAGACTATAATGACTCTAACTCTGAATTATCTGCTAACCAAAATTAGTAATGAATCCAACGTATAATTAATCTACAATTACATGAAAGAAGGACATAAGTATAAATTTTTTTCGTAAGAATCAGCAGATTTACATATATATATATATATATATATATATATTATACTCCAAGGCCTCTAGAAGATATAACAAGTAAGGGAAGACAATTGGAAATGGCAAAGAAGAGTAAGGAGCGCGGAGTAGGAGGCAAAAAATAGGGTCGTATTTTTGGAAAAGTAGAGCATGCCCAGCATCTATTTCCCAAGGCTATGTATAATTATATACTCATATAATTATACATATACTGTATAAATTAAATATTTTTTCATAAACGTTTATACTATTTTATTATTATAGTTATTTTAATATGTTTAGTTTATATAACCAAAATTTTTCGTTGATTTTCCATTATGTATAATTACGTAAGTCAAAATAATTTTACAGAGCGGTTAGTCCTTATGATTTCAAATATTAAATGTGTTAATTTTGTTTTTATAACAATATTTGCAACGATTGTTTACTCATTACATGTATCCCTCCAATAAATGCACAAATCTGCGAACTATCTACCGATCGCATTGCTTACATTGATGCCTCCATTCATCTGTGTACCCTTGAATTGGAAGCTATGAAGCACGGACACAGACACAGCGATATGGACACGGAAGGAAACAGATACAGCGAGACACTAATTTGTGAAAAAAATTAGGACACGGACAAAGTTTGGATACAAATATATATATATATATATATATATATATATATATATATATATATATATATATATATATATATATATATATATATATATATATATTATTTTTATAAAAATTTTATAATATCATTCACATGTTTATAAACATGTTATAAAATTTATTCACTCAAAAATATATCTATATAACTATTATAAGTTTTAGAAAATTATTTATTTAAATAATATATCTTAAGATTCTTATGCTTTATTGTGAAGCAACAAAGTATAGATATAAGAATTTGTAATCAATTTAATTTTTCTGTTAAAATAAAAAATAAGTTAAAATATAAGCGTATAACAAATTATGGACAATTGATAGTCTTAAATTATAAAATATTAAGAAATTTTCTTTCTTTCTATTTTAAAAATAGGTATAAAAATATTGAAGCGTATCCGTTGCGTGCTGGACACTTGTGCTTCCCGTGTTCGACACGTAGGTCCTACAAAAAAAAAATTTTTCGGCGACATTTTTAGCCGATTTGGAAACTTGTCCACGAAAATTACGCGTATGAGGAATGTTCGAAACGCAGTGCGTTCATTTTTTTAAGTATTCGTGCTTCATAGATTTAAAGTCATCGTATAGAAACAACGGTTATGGCACTTCATTGTTCTAATATGGAACCTTTTGCAACACAATAAATCAAGAACAATGAAATAACTTGCTACATTGTCATAAATGTAGTGCAGTAAATGCACAATTATGACAATCATTGTTATATCGATTTGCTGGATTTTCCTCCAAAATGATACGACTATAGGATCAAGTAGGCATCCATACCCACCATTGAACAAGCATTTTGTACAACAAAGACTGCTTCATTCCCTACTCAATTAGCTTCAGTTGGGTGGTTTTTGTACAGTATGTAGGAGGGCTATAAATGTGCAACCGCCATCGCAGGGTTTGAATACCATCTAAGCCTTGTCTTGTGTAATTGTATAGTGGTGCACCCAACTCACACTTTGCTTAGCTTCTGATTGGGGCAATGTCCACTTCTGCGAAGATTCAAACGAAGGTATATTCCCCTGTAATTAAATTTCATTCGCATGTTCAATTTTCATTTATAACTTCAGAAAGGTCCAATGGGTGGACCTTATTCACACCAATTTTATTAATCGAACATTAATTCTTCCTAGCAGCCGATGCATGGATTGCTCCAGATCCCAATGAGGAGCACAATCCAGGTGCTGTTGTTGACGAAGCCATCCATCGTGCCACCGTGGAACAGCTAGTCAGGTTGGAGACAGAAGTCCGTCATGCTGTACAAGGCATGCGCATGGAGTTTGGGAGCTACTGGGTTAGACGTTTTCTGTTGCGGAGGAGTATCAGGATGTCACGATTCCGTGCAGTCCTCATGGATTGTATTCGCGATCCCAGGGTTGCCGGCCACCGAATGTTTGAGGAGGTCGTAAATGGTGTTCAAGCACCTGGCCAGTGCAACCACGTTGAAGCTGGTAGCCCCTCGCAGTTGGATGAAGGAGCTAACATGCCAAGGGAGGGCAACGAGAACCATGCTTCCTCGCCAGACAATCCGTGGGGTATTGACATTATAAACATCTCCTCCGAATCTGACTTTTAATCTGCAATGATTCCTACCCCCAACATGACTTAATATATCTACTACAATAAAACTCAGAATCTTGTCCTGCTCTTTGGTCTATGACCAAAGTAAAATGCAATGTTCCAATGAACCCACCATTTATCCCTCTGTTTATACCTGGTGGAAGATCATCAGTACTGTTAATAATCATATGGTAATGTTTGGCTTGTCTAAAATGGGCTGGGTCATGTTGTGGGCATGGGTGGATATTCGAACTTGTTGTCAGAAGCCCTATGGGCCGATGCTAATATATATTCGTATAATATAATGGATATTTGCTCATCTATTACAAAACACTCATGCGTATTTGGGCTCTGTTGAAATTTAATTATTCCGAATAGTCACTATTATTGCCCAACAATTGTGAATCAGATATATGACATTGATGGTTATTGAGGAGCCACCTTTGGGGTCCATATTATGGTTGGAAGTGACAACAATTTCATAAACTGACGTTGGTAAATAGATGATCTATTGGTGTCTCCCAAAACCCTTTCAAACAACTGATATTTCTTCTGAAGTTGTAATTTTGAAATTGTAGCAGTTATAGCGAGCATTTGATTCGTACAATAGTTAATCTTAAAGGAGTTTCTATTATGACTTCCTTTATAAAGGAGCAAAAAGTACTCACTCATGAACTTTAATAGGATATCCGGTCACCATATTTTGCTTTAAAAAAAAAAATGAAAGTGAAGGGTGGGAAGGGAACTGGTTACTTCTAAAGCAGCCGATTCCCACTTTCAGTAATTATTACATTTTTTTCTTATTTTCGTTCACATATTTGGAATCCCCAGTTTCCACTTTGAAGTTAAACCCATTAATTTTGTAAACTGCCCTCGTCACAAAGGCCTCGAAGGTAAAAATTTATATCTAAATTTACCATTAAGTTCACGTAGAATATTTTTTGTAGAAAATATATAAATTATTGAAGACATAATTTGAGCTAATAGTAAAATAATAAGTTCTCTAAATCAAAAGAAGAATATTTTATTAAAATTTTAAATGCAATAATCTGTTGCTTAATTTAGTATTATAAAGAGTATATTTTTTTGTTAATGTTGAATCAAATTATGATTGATAAGTTGCAATTATTGATATCAACCCTCTTTTATTCAAATTTAGCTTATTTTATGTAGCTCTATTGTACGATGTACCTGTAGGGGGAATTTATGGAATTTACGTGAAATACTCTTTATTTGAATACGTTCAAATAGATTTTTGTAATTATGCAAATCTGCCAATTTTTATTCAAATGAAACTTATTTCATGTAGCTCTAACTTTCAAAAAGTATATATTATTTAATTTTTACAGTTACGTTAAATACTGTACAGTTGAATGGTGTTCTCATTGATTTTTTTTTTGCACATAAATTACCCTAGATTAATAAAAATCTAGCCTATTTTAGTCTGCTCTACCTTTCGAGAAACATATTGCTTAATTATTTTAAAAGTACGTAAAAAGTTCAATTGATATCAAATTTACGTTTCCACAACAAAGTTATAAGGTTATACACAAGTACATAGAAATTGTGAAAAATTAAGATAAGATTCGTAGTTGTGGGAGAATTATCAACTATCATGTTCAAATGTTGGAACGAATAACATAATGTGGGTACATTGAATTTATAATTGTGTAGCCACTAATCTTGCACAAAATTGTAGCACCTATATAAGGCTTAGAGGTGAGCATCATTTGCATGTTCACAAATTTAACAATTTCTAAAGTTAATCTACAAAGAACTATAAAGTTTTGTAAATTGAAAATTAAACTTCAATGTAAATACTATTTTAAAAGGAAAAAAGTTAAAAAAATTTTAGAAGGACAATGGTCGGCACTGCCAACCTTGAAGTGTCAAGATCGGCAACCGGATGAACTCAAATTGTCAATGGCCACCAAGTGTCCAAATGCTGGTCATTCTTTCACATACACAGGAGGGGAGAAATATAAATAGGCCCTCTCATTCTAATTTAATGATCATTTAGCAAATTTATTAACAGAAAAATAGAGAGAACTTGAGAGAAAAAGGGCATTTTATATATCTCATGCGAAAAATTTTCCATTTATTGCGTTTTTAATAATCTGTGGTAATGTTTTTTTAACTCCTTGTTAAGAGATATCTCATGACAAACCCCTGAAAAATTTGATGTATCAATTGATAAGCATATTGTTGTTATACTATCTGAGCGTTTTAGATCTGAATCTATGAGGGTATAGATTTAAAATATTACAATATTACAAATCCGGCTGAAATCAAACCTCATACGGCCCTCCGCAAAGTCTAGGCAGCTCATCAACTACATAAGTCCCTTCCTCTCTTGTTAGTTTGAAGTTAACTGGATCCAGATCAGGACACTATAGTTATGACTGTAGTACAAACATATACCTCAAATCTAGCCACAGTCCTCAGCAGAGTATATACACTTAAAGATAAAACAATGATAATTATTTCTGACCAGATAAAATTGGTGCAGCTCTTAACGGAGTTAGAACGGAACACTAATCAGACGATTTACGAAGATTGATCCCACGTAAATTTTATTTTATTGTACATTTTAAATTATAATAGATCGGTCATATTTTTCGAGTTAACATTAGTTGCAGACTCGAGATTTTCACCGATTACATTCATTTACCAAAAAAATAACAGAAATTAGTAACACTTTATCCAACCAAATGTTTTAAAATGCAATAACAATTGAAATTTTATAAAGTTTGTAATAATGAAAAAAAAAAGTTATAAATTGCAGAACATCAACATTTTAAAAGGGTATTATATTGTAATAATATAAACTCTTGTACTGTCATTTGCATCCAAAATCAAGATAACAAAGACATATGATAAAATAGACAAATGATAATTGACACTTCCCCCGCCGGCCAAGCTCTTCTCTTCTCCAATAAACAGAAAACACCACGTATCACATATTATTATGTACAATTGTTTGTTGGCAATGTTCAAATTACGCTTTGTAATCAGATATGCAAGCTGTTTAAATTGATTTTCAAATATTGTAATCCATGTAGTTTGATTTATAAAGTTTGTATAGTAACGGTCAAGTATTCAGGTTTGTGTTATCTTTGAAAAGTTTGATTTTTATTAAAATTCAATATAATTGTGACTTTAATAAACTTTATAAACTTTTTAACATTCATTTTTTAATTGTAACAATATAAGGAAAAGTTTTTGAAATTTTAAAGAAAATTTTCATAGGCAGGTGATATGTACTTTTCAGAAAAATGTATGTCCTACTAATGTTTTGTTAGATGTAGTAGTCAAACATTCAATGGTTTTAAACTGAAATACTATTTAGTACATATTACATACCTTTTTTCTCTATGATTATAGATTCTATAGTCCTATTTGCTTCCATTTAATTGGGCGTCGGGAAGATAATCATGTGTGAAGGACAATGTTTTTATTATAATTTAAAAAACTATGTGTACAGGTGAGCCGATGTACAATTATGTCGAAATAGCAACATGTATATTACAATTTGGAAACCATTTGAGAAATAATAGTTCGTGCCCCTATTACCAAGATGTGCTTTTCCCCAGAACAAATTTAATTATAATGTAATTTAATTCTCTTTAATTTAAATGTTTAAGATTTGAAGAAATTTGTTGTATAGTAGTACTAAAGTATGCGTTTTAGTAAGACAAGTCACAACACGTAAAAAATAAAATTTTTAAAAATATATTACATATACGGTATTCTAATTAAATAGATCAAGAACCTCTAGTTAGTGTGCCGCACACTGAGAACTGAGAACCTATAATCATACATTCCTCATACAAAAATATATTAAATATACGGTATTCTTAATGTACCGCACTGAGAAGCTATAGTCATACAAACTTCATGTAAGACGTTAGTAATAAAAGCTAATTTTGTTATATTATTTCACTTTTCAAAGATTATAAGTGATTGATATTGATTGGATGAGATTGCTCAAAGTTTGTATTTCATTTTCATAGTCCTGATGGCACCTTTTGGTTGTTTCCATGGAGGTGACAAGCACATGGGCGTCCATGAGGTCAAGGATTTGAATGTTGGAGACACAAACACCACATCGGAATTTGTCCTTAAAGTTACAATTTTCCAGGCTTCTACAATGTATCACCATACAAAGGTTGGAAACTAAATTGGGCAAGAGGATCAGTAATGCTGCGGCACTGTAACCACATGGGGCAAGGGTTAAAAGTTAGCGCTTTCGGGCTTTATTTGTTAAAATCTCAAATTGTTGGGTGTAGATTGTCAGAGTTGCAACCAATTTAAATTTTATTGGTAAACAAAAAAAGTCTATGTGTCAAATTGCTTGGTTTAGTAATTAATTTTTGATCAAAGTATCTATGTGGCCATCTTTTAAAGTACAAGTTAATTAAAGTTTTTGCTAAACTTTGGTATCAAGAAGCCGTATTCATGCTTCCTTATACTCTTTTTCAGCATTCCTAACATTGTCATTTACTTTGCTGGCTTGCTTCCACAAACAAAGCAGCTATCTCCACAAGTTCAATGGTTTTCCAGAGCCAATACAAAAGTGTCCCTTACAGGCATAAGCTACATCAAATGCAGTTTTGCTGAACTATGACTTTTTTCGGATGCTTATTTCAAAATGTACAATTCGGCCAATACAGTTACAGCAAACTATTGATATGTCAAACAATAAATAATAAAAGTTATGCGAACATCTGTCAGCAATTTAACAATCAAACACCTTTACACGTGGACAAGCTAACTTTGTTGGACACTAGATGGTTGGATGCGCAACCCAAAAGGCATGCTTCTAGCTAGCAAGCATAACGGTTATGATCTTCAAATTAGATGCATGCACATAAGAGTCTGGATGCTACCCAAATGGCATTTTTGCTTTATTACCTGATGAGCATTTTAGTTCCAAATCCAAGTAATAGGGCTGGTTGATGTTAAGGAAAGTTGGGGCTGAACTACTCCCCTGCCAACCTCCAGGCATGGGACTGAATTGTGTGACACCATACTGCAAGAGACGACCTTCGGTTGCCTGTTTGAAGGTACACGCACAGTGGTATGTTAGCATGTCCCACCAACACTTTCCAATTTCTCTTTCCAAATTAAATTACATAGTTGCCTCACTTAATGAAATATAGGAACTGCAGGTCATATACTTCATTTGTTTATTACAAAATGACATACCTCGTGAAGCAAAGTTGTTGCATTCATTCCACTTAGTTCGATCGAGCCTAAATTGGTCACCGGTAATGAACTCTCACCATTTCCACCACTTTGCTCATGTGAATGGATGGGATTACTTCCACTAGCACGTCCCTTTCGGGCACTTCCTCGACGTGTATTTGCTTTCCACTTTTTTTGAACGGCCCTTCGTGATTTTGGTCGCCCTCGCCTTCTCACTGATTTTGGATCCTTCACCGCAAACTCAACATCAAGTATTGTTCTTTCGATTCGATCGTTACTGCCTACCGCACCCATCACCTCATGTGAAGATTCGAATGTGGCGTCCTGAGCCTGGTTTAAGTGTAGCAGTATGTTAGACAAGCCCTTTTCCATATAACTAAAATTAGCCTCTTTTTCCACTGCTATGTCAATTGCTTTATAGAATATCCGCTCAAGTGATTTGGTCCGAGATACTTCAATAGACGGATCAATTCTTCGTACCTTCATAACCATGTGTGGCCTCACGACATCCTTCCGCCATCGAGACAAAATGAATTTCTCAGGTATTACATCAACATCATTGGCAATGAAAACCTTGAACACATGCGAACATAGAAAACCCCTAAACTCAAAAAGCCTGCAACTACAACTGGCTTCGTCATTTGCACGTTCATATGTCACACTAAAGTTAATTCGTTTTCTCTTACAACCTCCAACAATGACAAGTTCACTTACTTTGTATACAATTACTCCATCTCTCCCGGTTGCGACAACACCTAATTCACAGTACATTGCATCAACAAGTTCTTTCTGCACTAACTTAAAAATCGATGATGTGTATACTTTTGCAAGTTGATCCTCAATTGGCCATCTTGTAACACAAGGAATTTGACATTGCTTCGTTTGGAAGTTTAGTTGAAGCTCTTTTTCAATTTTTTCATTCACTGCTAAAGCATACTGCTCCACAAACTTCTGCAGCGATGTCCTCGAATTCAAATATCCTTCGAAAAAAGCATTCATACTTTCACTTCTTTGAGTGGATGACATTCCTGCCCAAAATGACCCTTTCACATACACTGGTACCCATCGTGTCCTGCTTTCAAATAATTGACAAATCCACTCATTACTATCTAGATCAAAAATAGCAACCATTTTTGCCCAGTTCTCTTCAAATTCCCTTTCACTCATTGACTCATATATCACATCCATAAAAGCATCCCTCAAATCACTGTATTCTTTTCTCTTCCCAAACTTTTTTGGAAATTTGCAAACAATATGCCACAGGCACAACCGATGTCTACTATTCGGGAAAACAACAGAAATGGTATTCCCAATTGCCGCACATTGATCAGTTATAATAGCATCTGGATGCTTACCTCCCATGCATCGCAACCAAGTCTCAAACAACCAAATGAATGTCTTGCATTTTTCGTTGTTTAACAGCGCACAACCGAGCAATATTGACTGTCCATGGTGGTTCACGCCAACAAAAATTGCACATGGCATGTCATACTTATTTACAATGTATGTCGTGTCAAAAGTTACAACATCATTGAAGTCTTTATAGGCTGCTCTACACCTGCCGTCTGCCCAAAATAAATGCTTCAACCTCCCCTCTTTGTCGTGCTTCATAAAATAAAAAAAATCTTCACTTTCTTTTTGTATTGTTGCAAACATGCCCATCACAGCTTGAGCATCACCGCCAAATAAATTAATTTTTCGGAACTTTGTTACATAGTTTCTGATATCACCACTCAAGCATGGCATGTGCTCATGGCCACCGTGGAGAAAAACCACTGATTTCACATTGTTGGTAGGACGGATACCAGATATGTCATTTGCTTCTACCATTCTCCTTATATGTGGTTCAATAATCCGATATTGGCGTATAAATCTTGCCTCCTCTGCTTTAAGTTCATGATTGTGCCCTAGTTCCACTTTTGTTATTACCCATATCCCTTCTTTCTTTGCACAATAGACTCGTGCTTTGCAACCGCACCTTCGAGTCACCCTCTTAACTAATATGTTACACCCCTTACTATAGTACTTGCCCCCTTTGGTGCATGTTATCGTTTGCCATCTCTCAATTCCACTCACTTCATCCTTTCTCCTACCCCTTTTTGTTATGCCAAAACCTGTTGCTTTTGCATACTTCTTATAGAATTCAAACAATTCATCCAAGCTGTCAAATTGCATCCCACTCACAGGTTCCTTCGCTTCTGAAAGGTTTGCAGTAACAACAGGACTTTCAACCCTTACCATGCTTCCACCATAAACTTCAACATTGTTCGATGTTCCTTCCATTACTTCCTAGCAGATCTGCAAGCCATACTACACAGTTTTAAATGACCAAAGTTTAAGAAATAAACTTTCATTAACACCAAGCCAAAGCTAACTGCATAGACTAACTACCCCACAACAATCTCCATCAACAAAAGGTCTCCAATCAGATACTTTAATATGTTCAGAGAACTTCACCTGAAATTCAACGAGCTAGCAATTCAACACACATTTATGCACAACCCTTCTCTTCCCCAAATGCATGCTTTAGTTCCAAATGACTATCATAATTGTGAAGCTTCTGATTATCCTCCAACAACACACAGCTAATGGAGGAAATTTGGAGGCTCTGTGGTCATGACTCGTTATTACAAATAATTAGTTACGAATGCAATTCCCTCAACTTTTAAGATCCACACGTACACCAAAGAATTTTAACTTTTACTCCCTATTTTTTCCAAAAAACTGCAAAACTAAATTTAGATGTTTGTTATCCAAACATATCCCTGTTTATATTATATGCCATTCTTTAACAAAAAATATTTTTTCTGCAGAAAAAATATTTTTTCCCTAATGCATTGAAAAAAAAAATTATTATATTCATGTGTGGAAGGTGCGTGCAAAATATTTCCAACACAAAAAGAAAAAATTATCCTCTGCATCATTAATTCATATACACTTCCTTATCCACAATATGGCCCCGCTATGCTGTCCTTCCTCTACCCTTGCTGGCACAATAGTTGGGTCCTCCATTTTTTTTTTTCCCTCTATTTCAATGCACAGCTAACGACAGGTTATGCTCAGTGGAAGACTAATACCAAACAAAACAAAATCCCCATTTCATAACTAATCACTGTAGCTACTTATCAACTTCATTCATTACAGTGCCTAAATTCTTCCATATCTTCTTTAATTGCTGCTATTTGACAATCCCGTCATTCCCATTTTTCCTTACAAGACAACCAAACACGAATCAAGCGTACAATTTCTTCCAATTTCTACATGTATGCAGGTTTACACATAAAAGTGCTCATAGATTTGCAAAATTTTTCTCTCCCAAATATTTAACCCTCACTTCTTTTCACCACAACAATTGCATGTGTGCTGAATACAATGCTTTTACTATAATAATGCTTGACCCATGTATGCCTACCTACACCAATCTCTCTTTTTTGCACTTCCCTCTCCTCTCTGTTCATCACTTTACTCCTTATGACCTTTCCAACTTTTGCATTGCCAAATATTTTCGCTTCCCTTCCATCTGTTCCACCATTCTACAATACAACACTATACCATATATGCCCAATTAGCTAAAGCAATTGACTTTCGTCAAATCAAAGCCTTGCATAAAACCTTACCTTGAGTTCCAATTGTCTGCTCCCCTTATTCTGTCTCACTTTGAAGGTCTCTTTCCACCCAATGCCACCACCTATGCTACCACATACAAATAGGATCCTCTTCCCTGTATCTTCATTTTTAAAGATTCTTCCTTCAGCCACACACCTCCCCCACCGTCACCCTCCAATCCCTTTGGTGCGCTTCAATTTTGCTGCTTTCGCGGCGCATTAACCTAGCTACATTTCTGTATTCCTTTTCGCCAAGTTGGTTTACATTACGCCTCCGTTTCATCTGACGTAGCTTAGCCTTTTACACATTTCATCTTGCCTGCCACGTTGCTGGTACCATTTAATGGTTCCACGTCACCTGAGTTTTCTCCTCGGTTCATAGCTTCGGTACATGTAACATTACCGTATGTATATATGGTATTTTTATTATATGTATAGTTCAAGATGGATGCTTGATTGTTGCGGCTTGCTTGACTTGAAAGAATATGATAATCTGTACAGTTTTAATGTTTGATATGTTGAACTTAATTGATGAATTCCCAGGAAAATTTCTGTGGCTGAAATTTTGAAATTTGACTAGGTGTTTTTCTGTGTAATTTACCGATCTGTGTCCCTTTCTGAGTCAACTTCGTTTGTTCTGTTGTG
Source organism: Carallia pectinifolia (assembly GCA_037832335.1). Lineage (NCBI taxonomy): Eukaryota > Viridiplantae > Streptophyta > Magnoliopsida > Malpighiales > Rhizophoraceae > Carallia > Carallia pectinifolia. The sequence continues at coordinate 14,811,684 of CM075448.1, read as the reverse complement.
AAGATCATTTGGAATGTATCTGATTGGAGATTAGGTGAGTGAGTGTGTATATGAAATTTGATGAAGAGGAAAAGAGTCTAAGGTGATGAGTTTGATTTTGATTTGAATTATAAGGTCGGAGAAAAGGGTTTATTTCATGGTTCGCATGGTGAAAATTTTTCAAGCCGTACCATTGACATCAGAGAATTTATTAGAGTCTGATAATGATCACTTGGCAGGCAGAAATATTCGTAGCAGTATTTCTCCTATTATGCCGGAAAACAATGGACAATTTGAGGTTCAGAAACATAGGAAAGCTTCTAAACGAACTATCCTAGTTATCACCTATTTGACGAGCTTTCAGTGACTTTCGGAAAATATTTTGGTTCCTTTGAGTTGATTAATTCATTTCCAGGCAAATGCTGCATCTGGGATGGCTGTGCACGATGACTGCAAGCTGAAATTTCTGGAGTTGAAAGCAAAAAGGACTTACCGCTTCATTGTTTTCAAGATCGAGGAGAAGTTAAAGCAGGTGATCGTGGAGAAGCTTGGCGAACCTTCTGAAAGTTATGAGGAATTCGCTGCCAGCCTTCCAGCTGACGAGTGCCGATACGCCGTCTATGACTTTGACTATGTGACAGACGAGAACTGCCAGAAGAGCAGGATAGTTTTCATTGCATGGTAATCTCATTTGCTTGTTTATATTCTTTTGGAGGGGTCGGCCCTGTTGCAGGTCATGGTAATTAGTTACTTCATCTGTGACACTCCTGTTGCAGCTCTTTAATTTTCTTTTTGGCTTTCTGTGTAATCATTTCTGTATGACAATATATGAAGGTCCCCTGATACATCCAAAGTGAGAAGCAAGATGATTTACGCGAGCTCTAAGGACCGGTTCAAGAGAGAGTTAGATGGTATTCAAGTAGAATTGCAAGCCACTGATCCTACAGAGATGGGTCTTGATGTTATTAGGAGCCGTTCCAATTGAATATAATATTACCCACCTGCAATGGAGAGGCCGCATAACTAAGCATAATGCTTATACATTCTGAACTTAGAATTGGCCTATTTAATTGGTGTCTTTCCGTGCTACATCTGTGGATTCATGGGGCAAGTAGACCCTTTTAGCGTGAATTTACGTACAGTAATGTGATGGTTTGTTGGGGTATAGTTCTCAGCTTGATTTTTTCGGATGCATTATTTTTAATATTCCGTTGCAGCCTTAATTGCTTCTCAATAGTCTTTGAACACACTTCCATCAACAAAAACAGCTAAATGTGCTACCAAAGTTGATTAAAATTTTCTAAGACTAACATTGTATTCGATAGTGTGAAGAAGGAAGAAGAGAAAAATAAAGGGAAAATGGTTAAATTCGGTGTTTGGGATGTTTCAACAATAAAGGTAATGAAAAAAAAAGGGAGAGAAAATATTTTCAAATTTTTCTTTCCTAATAAACCAATTTTATTCCTCCCATTTTTCTCTTTCTATTTTCCTTTTTATCATTTTCTTCTCCCTTACTTACAAATAAAGATTAAGGGTGGAATTTATAAAGATTTCCCACCGATGAGAAGCCTAGTGAGTGCACGTGTCTTTTGCAAATATTGAAGCTTGTGATTTTTACGTCATTTTAGTAAATATTAAGCCTGCATTTATCCGTTTTATGTAATCAAATGCATACCACTAGTATTGACAAACAATCTTCTTGCATTGTGTTTGAGAGAGTTACGAATGAGAGAGAAATAAAAGAAAAAATAAATAAATACTTACATTTGTAAAAGAAAAAATGAAAAGAAAAAAATTAATTTTTCTCTGTAACCACTCAAATTGTTCCTCTCAAAGTTGAGAAGAAGTTATTAATTTCATATTACTCTCATTTTAAGGTCTCAAATTTTACGCAAAAAAACAAAAAACAAAAAAAAAAACCTTCAAGGGATAAAATTAACATTTTCATACAAATTATTTTCTTATCGTTCACTTTTCATTATTTCTCAAATAAAAAGTTTTTCACTTTCTTCCATTCCATTACCCTTTTCCAAACACAAACAAAAAAAAAAAAAAAGAAAGAAAAAATCCTCTAATTTTTCTTTCCCTCATTTTTTTCTCTTTCACTTTCCTCTCCCCCCTACTTTTTTATCCAAAGTTAGTAGGACTTCATTGCCAAATTCCACCTCCCCATGGAAGACAAGTAATTAACTGCATCAAACCCAACTTTGTGAACCGATTCATTCAGTTCAAGTGTATTTCCCAAAGACTTCCTTTGTCTTCATACTATCATAGCTTTCAAAATAAAAATCATTGGTCCAAAAATTAAACGACCTAAAACAGCCCACTACGAATTGCCCCAACTCGATCCGTACCATAAATCAGCAGTGGATGGAAGAGACAAAAGGGTCTGGATTGTAATAACATCGTATCCATTCCAAGCATATGGTTGCTTGTATTTGTTTAATCCAACCATATATATACTATTCGGGTGCAAGAAAAAAATCATATATACCATTCATTACAAAATGTAGACAACTACAACACACAGAGGTGGACATGTACGGTAAGGAAGCCATCACAAAGGGTCGATGGCAGAAGAGAAGGGCAACAAACAACATCAGAATAAAATATTAGAAATAAAATAAGAGAGTTAAAAAGGAAAATTTGAGATGGGATCAAAACCCTACCTATGTTTTGTAACTGCTCCTCAGGTTGTCATACTGTTCCTAGCATCTATATCTCCAACTTTCACATCAAATAAACGTCTCCAAATGAAACATGCACCCCATATACCTAGCTTGCCAAGTATCCCAGGGCCAAATTCAGAGTAACCAGTTTTTGATAGTGCAGGGCCAAATCAGAGTATTACCAATCTTCCACAGGGCGGGCGCAGGGCCAAATTCAGAGCATCAATGATGACAAGGGGTCTCTCACCACTATCAAACAGCAAAACTGGCCCCAAGTATTACCTTATCACAAGTGACTCTCCTAACCTGAAATTCTCAGTATGACAAACTTCATCCAAGTTCAATACCCCTTTTTCTTGCTGCTTCCATGATAGCGCTTGCATCTTCTCTAGTCTTTTTAGACAGCCTATAGTAGGAATTCCAGAGCTTTAAGGAGACAGTATACACAGATAAAGCTCTCCTGTAAAACCTCTCGGAAAGAGAATCAATACCAGCAATATCAGATAAAATACTAGCAGCTTCGACCCATACATGCTCTGGGGCTATTGGGACAGCATGACAAATTGCATTGACCAAAGTGGAGCTTGCCCAGAAGAAGATACCGTCCAAAATAACGTCAACATGCTTGCTGTATGTGCTCAACCACTTAAAAACAGAAAAAACCAATTGGTAGTTTGAAGGCACTATCTCCAAGACAGCTTCAACAAAATTGACCAATTCCTTTGGCTGGCCTAACTTCTGGGGTAAAAGAGATGGTCCATACCATTCTTTGAGGACCAAGTTCACTGTGAAGGAATCAAATGAGACTGGGGTCAATAAATTACAAACGAGCTGTTTAACTCTCTGCTTCTCAATACTGTTGATGAATTGTCTAGATAATGGCTCCAATACACAGAAAGCCTGGACATCGTCCAAATACTCATTCAATATACTGAGCTGCTCGCTGATAGAAGAATCCTCTACTGATTGCGACTTGTAGGCAAGTAAGAACATGGCATATTCCCTCAAGCAATGTTTAATGTACTGTGGAGTTGCAGCCCTTAATGCCCTATTAATTGCAAAGCGAGCCTCAACAAGATCTTCATGCAACAACTTAGCCAAAGAGAGATTAAGATATCCAAACATTACATCCATCTGACTAGAATTGGCTACCAAAAAGTCTGGACTTGATGCTGAACCTAATTCAAATGATCCATCTGGTACAGTGTCCAAACTTTCATTTCTAGTGTGTTGAATTTCTGAAACAAAGTCAATCCAACGGACAATGACTTCTTTTGCAGTATTGGGACCTCCTCTTTTGAGGGAAAATTCAATATATTGATTCCAGATTAAATGAATTCCAGGGACTTCTTTTGGCCACTTACCAAGGGCTTCCTCAAATCCCTTGCAACCCGAACCCCCAGAATCACCAGTATGCCATCTTGCTGATATAAGAACAAACTCAATACAGTGTGGGTACAATTTCATATATTTTTCCAACAAAGCCTGACAATGTTTTAAGCCATCAAGTGCCATCACACATCTAATATGGCACAGAGCAAAATTTTGTTCCAAACTGAGATTAGCCTCACTGTTAGGTAATTCACTCCAGACATTTGTTTTTACAGCACCTACTGCAAATTCTACCAGCTTGAGAACCCTCTGCTTCTCTTTATCTGGTAAATGAACAGGGGGCCATTCAATTTCTTTGAGTTCTTTCTCGCATTCAAACCTGTGAACAACAGCATCAGGCAACTTTCTGTACATAACTAAGTACATACAACAAACCCAGAAGATGTATCTGTCAGAAATCGTTAAGCACGTGAGAATATCAGAGAGCAAGGAAGAATGGGGCTCATCTGAATCAGTTTCCTCTGGGAAGAGCTTGTTGATCTCCTGAATGGCTTTCCCAACATTCCCAGACATGCACAAACAATCCATCCTTTGCAAAAAGAGGTCTAAGATGCATGCACTGGCATGCATTTCAACCCCATCAAAGGCAGCTGCCCAATGGAGAAGTGCTGCCAGTGCATCATTGTATGCGACCAAGCGATCGTCAAATTGTATACGGCTATTGATGTACAGGAGCCAAAGTGCATACGATGTCTCATTGTGTTTCACCTGAACAAAAGAGTTTTCCATTGCATTTTGTTTATGTGAAGTAAAAATGGAGAGAAAAGGTTGAAAGACAACAAAAATGTGCCCTTAAATGGCAGCAGACAAGCGAGTGTAGAAATACAACAGTACAGGCACATGATCGCAGAGTTCATGTCAAGAAGCTTTCCAAGTAGAAGGATGGTCTCGGATTAAGAAAAACTATAATACCCACATTCTATCTTTTTCTCAAAAACGAAAACCCCATAAACCAACATATTTCCTGTATGCAGAACAAAAGGATAAAAAGTTCACGCCAAGAAGCTTTCCAAGTGGAGGGACGGTTTTAAATACAATCATAAAAATATTTCCTTTATGATGAAAATTAAAGAACATCTCCCTCGAGAACTCTTATGTTAACAATTGGAGATTGTCAAAACCACAAAATTTATTTGACTGGGCTTTTGAAATAAGCCATATTCCATCTCGGACTTCTTGTGTGAATACCCTTCAGCTACCTAGTGATTTCATGTTCAATTGCTATTACGCCTACATATGTTAATGAAAGCATTTATGACCAACAAAAATAGTCAATGAAAGCATTGAAATATCATTCTTTGGTAGCATAAAATCAGCAAATTAAAGAAAAAGATGCCTTCACAATTGTCAGGAACAAGAGAGCTCTACAGAAAAACAAAGGATTATATTATCTTAACAACATACAGCATAAGAGAATATGTCATCATTCCCAATTGAAGTGTTCTGGCTGTAGTAGATAAGCAGATAAACAATCCAAAGGACCTCAGATGTTGGATCAGCCTCAATAGCTCGTGACAACACAGATAGAGTCTGCCAAGGAAATAGGTTTGAGATGATAAAAATCTTTGAAAAACAAAATGCTGCAAAAAAGTATGCAAGCTGCAAAACTTACCTTTTTCATATTCTCTAGACTGTTAACATCTTGATTGAGAATGAGAAGGGCCATCTCAAGCAATTGCACATTACTAGGTATTCCTTGACTGACACGATTCTGCAAACACAAAACAGGAAATGGCCCAAAATGAGAATGGATCAAACAACAATATGGGACAGCTATTGTATGCAAAAGGAACCAAATGAATCATAGAAGGCCGTTTTCACTTCTTAGATTTTACTGAGGGTATAACAATGTAATAGAGGTTTAACTGAGATTTTTAGAATGCATAGGCAGCATGGTAAACAAGAGAGTTTAATACCACAAACCATCAATCATAAAGATTTCCTAGGAAATCCATGAATCAATAAAAAGAACATGAATGCGCTAAAGTCAATCCTCAGTTCAAAATAAAACCAAGCATTACACACTATAAATACAAATCTTCTCAATGCCATGCCAAAAAAGGAAACACATGAACCATTAGGGCAGTCATAAAGAAGAGAAGTACACAAACCACCATGCTGTTTCTGTTCTGAAAATATGATGACTGTCTATTCCAACTTCCGTGCACCTCAATACGGCCATCATTTCCATGCAAAAATAGCTCATCTGCAGCCAAATCCACTTGTGGCAAACTTGCAGAACCTAAGCAAATACTAAAGAATTTCCACCAGAATTGTCCGTTTTTCCTTGATGCAATAGATTCAGATGAATATGGTTTAGCTTTCAAAGTATCCAAGCCAACCAAATAAGTAGGTGGAGTCAGAGCACAGTGAGACTTTGGCGGCCTTTTTGCACCGTCATGTTCTTGTGGACATGATGCCAGCCCAATGTTACAATCTGCAAAGGCATTACTAAGATTTTGTGCAACAACAAAGCATTCATTTACAAAACCGTCATATGAATATTCTTACCAGCACTAGCAGATCCATGTTGATGTCTATCACCATTTCGACTAAGAAAATCCCTAGCATGTTGCCAAGGACAATCTTCATTGTTGCATTTCCCCCGGAGATCATACATGCAGAGTGGCCAAGATGGGTCAATAGCAGCACTGTGGGAAAATAAGCCAATTTCTTGTCCACATATTTCCTCAACAGTCGCCTCCACTGAATTATCAATCTTTTTCCTGCATTGTATTCCCTGAGAATTGAAGCAAACACCTTCTTCAAGATAATTATCAGATGGGTCATCATGATTACTTTGAACTCTGTGTAATCCGAATGGAGTGATAGGGAACATCTCTTTAATACAACCAAATACACTCCTCACAACAAGAGGAAGACAAAGTACAGCAGCAGTTTTAAGCTGACAACCTCCAATGGAATATCCACAATCCTCAGAATTTGCAGCAGAGTGAAATTGGATGGAATCCATTTCATGGCTCTGGATTGGAAAAGGTTCCTCAGAATGATCTCTTTTGGCCTTGTCAATGCCTAAATAAAAGACGGAAGATAATAAGAGGTTTTCAAACAAAATACGAAAAGGAAGGGAAATTTTCACTAACTGATTGCATGCAACAAAAAATGTTATACACCAGTGCCATGACTCCACTTCCCCTCCTCCACAATCGAACAGTCAAAAAAGTAGTTTCTTTCCCTTATCTGGGTGGTTCTTGCCTGGACCTATAACTTTATAAGGATATTTCATATTTCCATGTCTGGTACAATAGTTTAGCAGCTCCTTCTATTCAGTGAAAGTGTAAATTGAAAGCATCGCCTAGAAAAGCCTCACGCTGATGTGGTCGGTGTAATGACAATGACACTAGCTGATATATAATGAGGCCAATTTTGGAAGGACATATCAAGACTAAAGAGATGTTTGCGCACTTAATCCTATCCATAGAAACTTTAAGAAAAATGGATCTAGCTAACCACTTCTGGAGAACGGAAGTTCCAGAAAGATTCTATGTTCCCATCAAGAGTAGAAATAAAAACATTACCACAATAATATTTATTTCTGATCATCATGTCAATGCACACAGATTTAACTGAGATTTGATTGCAATGTATTAAGCATGTCACATAACTTACAGAAACATGGCAAATGCAGTAAGTCCCAACATAAGTCAGTCAAATCCAACAATTACGATGTTATGGTTGCTCGAATTCCAAAATAAAGGGCTAGAACAAGAAAACCATAAAATGAACAAGTACATCAATGAAATGCTGTGACAAGCAAGCAATCGAGTAAAGGTTCCATTTGAGCATAAAGCACCTAGTTTTGATGCAGAGTCAATTTCTAACAAATAAAGAACTAAAGAAAAAAATCCACATCAACTTTTTAGACAACTTGCAAATTGCAAAAACAATTTACAATAAGTTGGCAAGTGTGCACAGTCAAAGCCAGGTCACTTGTGTGTCAATACAAGTGAGGTACAAACTTGTCACCTGTCAGGATAACACAGTAATCACAGCAACAGATGGGATACAAAGCTGCCTGGACAATGTTTCCCAACCAAGAAAGTTACCTTCAAAATCATACTCTTGATTTTTTTCTGTTTCTGAAAGTGGAAGACTACTATTGCTTGTCTGGGTTCTTTCACTTCCATTGTCATTTTCAGTCCCTAGATCGTCTGCAGTCTCTGCATTTGATAAACCACTATTATTCATTATAGTTCTCATTTGTAGCCGTGCAAACAGTTCAGACCTCAATGTTGCCTCAAGAATCAAAGAATCCTGTGACCCATCAATGGAGTTGTTTAAATTATCAGAGTCCTTTTGTTCTCCTAAAGAAAGTTGCCCCGTCTGCCCTTTTTTGAAATTATGGTGCAAAACCTCATTGTGCAATGGAGACGTCTCTTCATCTTCCTCAGCTGAAATATTAGGATCATTGGATGGAGTACTTTCTCTATTTGCACCATTATTGCTGTTACGAGGTAATGGCTCTGACACACTGGCATCTGGTTCGCTGCAAGGCTCTGATCCCAAATTTTTTCCATTCATGTGTTGATATGATGTATGTACTGGAGCACCACTGATATCATGCATACTCGAATCATCTGGTTGACTACAGCCGTCAGACTCAGGCAGCATTTGATGGCTTGAATTCAGAACTAGATCCAAATTTTTAGATGCATTGTTTTGTAGGTTTGACGTCATCCCAAAATATTCATGCTGCCTGGAGGACCACAACAAACTGGAGTCATTCATAACCAAAGATCGAAATTGAGCTGAGTAGAGTTCCCTTTTATGATAAAGTTCTGTACATCTAGTGTTTGCCTCAATTAAATCCCTCTGCGCTTTGCGATAAGCTTTCAGTGCATTTCTTTCTTCAATTTCACATTTCCTTCGGTGCTCTTGTGCTTCCTCCAGCTCCTTGTCCAATGAATCCTCCATCTCAACTAATGACCGTATATGTCTTCTATGTTCTGCCACATTCATGGAACCCGAAAAGTCCCAATGGCTTACATTGTTTGGGGATGCCTGCACATTCACCAAAAAATAAAATTCAACACACGGAAATCAGGTTGGAGTTAAGTTCTGTTAGATTCTTAGCATTAGTTAAAAAATGAAAATAAGTCCGAATTTTGGTCTATGATTATAAGCAAAAAATTTCTGTTGGGATTTTGCAGTTCACACTGTCTCCAAAACAAAGAGAAATCATGTTGGAGTTTTTTTTTTTTTTTTGGGGGGGGGGAGGGGGGTTTGTTAAGAATGCAACGCACCGGACAAATCTTGTTCATTGATGGTTCAAGCATTGTATTTCCGTGAAGGCCGTCATAACACTCGGAGTCACTGTTCAATTTTTGTTCACTTGTTGAAGTTTTCAAGAAAAACCCTGGTGGGTGCTGTTCCCTGCTCTTAATCAGGTCATTTGACTGGACACTCTTCTGTTAATTTGCAATATGATTAATTCAAAATGAACAAGGAAAAATGTAAAACAGAAATTTGTATGCATGCCTGCATGTGCTGAAGACATAGAATAAAAAAAATATTAAAAAAAAAACACCGACGCACGCGAAAGGGAGCATATACAAAAGCACATAGTGGTATATTTTCATGGATGGATAAATGGACAAATGTATGTAAAAAACCATAGACAGCCATTACTTGTGGCTGAAATGTAACCAAGTCAAGTCAAATTTATATGCTCACTTACGTTGTTCTTAGGCAAAATGCTGGAGTTCACAAATGTCAGGGGTGTGGCTTGGTTCAACATGACTGAAGGATCCACCGGCATGCCACTCCTGATTGATTGACTGCAATTATCATTGATCTTAAAACCTTAAAAAAAAACCCAAAAACAGAAAACAAACTTTTGTTAGAGCCTCATAGGTTAGGGTATAAAATGAGATACAAATGAAGGGTAAACTCACTAGTTAAGTCTTGTGGTGAAATAATTGGCTGATTATTGTCTTGCTTTTGCAGCTTAACCATGTTTGACTGCACTCTGCTTGTAGGAATAGCTATCTTGCTACAATCAGGTATATTCCTGTCCGCTAAACTACTGTTTGCCAGTGCTTCCTTTTGTACAGGTAATGTAGACTTCTCAACAAGTCTTCTTGGTGGATAACCTAAATTTGGCTGAGTAGAATATGATCCACTTACTTTAATCCGTTTCTTTTCTGGCTCTCTTGCATTTAGGACTGCAGCGTCAGCAGCAATTGAAACAGATTTCCTGGATGCATCACGACATAAATTAATAGCACTCTGATCCCTGGCCGAAACTGAAACAGACTCCCTAGCTTGCTGAGCAGCCTTAAGCTTCAGCTCCCGTTCTCGAAGGGCAATCTGTTGTCTCAAGTCCCGGAGCTTTGTACTGTCCGAGCCCATACCTTGGTCAGAACCACACAGCTGGCTTACTGTAGTTTTGTTAATGGTATAGACATTTCTAATTCGAGATTTTTGTTCAATTGAAGAGGGGACGCCACCCTTAGAATTACCAATCCTGCTAGTCCCAGAGATTGACGGGACAAATTTGCGATTTAAGGAAAGTTTCTTGGATGTTACTTTATTTGCAATTCTGGCATTTTGGTGCCAGTTGCTTCTCTTTGCTGATGAAAATGAAGGCAGTCTTTGATTTCCATACACTGTAGGTGCGTTGCGTTTAGTTCCCAAAGCCATCTCTCGTTGGTCATCTTCAGATTCACTGGCACTGTCGTTATCTGAGAAGCTAATTACTAGGTTGTTGTTACCTCCCGAGGGTGCACGCCATCCTGGCTTGGTATATTTCAATGGTAGTTGACTCTTCTCAAAGCTCTTCCCATCACTTGGTTTCACATCAGAACTAGAAACGTCCTTCCCTGCAGAATAAACTAAATCTTTGAGGAAAATAAAATCCAGTCACTTCCCAAAAAATCAAGCACATAATTGTTTCCTTCTGACATGTACAAAGAGACTACTAAAACCTGTATTATGCAGCCAAAGTGACTACTAAAACACGAATGATAAATTCGTGAGTCCAAAAAAACTAAGTCTGAGACAGAATTTATATTAGATAAATTAACAGATCAGTTGATCAGCTTGCAGATTAGGAGGGTAAACTAACTCTTCACAGGTAGAAAGTGAATAAAGGAGAAGAGGAATTAATACAATTCTATTGTCCTGCAACATCTCACAGCATGGCATTTCAAAAAAGAAAGAAATCCTGAATTGTTAGCTGCAGAAATGACACAGAATCTTTTCAATGGCAATAGGGGAAAAAAAAAAAAAAAGATGAATGCTTAAAAATGCCACTGAAACTAAAGAAACAATATATAACAGAAAGAAAATAAACACCTAGTTTTCTATAAACAAGCACATAGGAGTTTTCACTTTGTTCAAATTTTTTGCAAGCTAAATCAGAATTAGTAGGCTGTTGTCAAGTGCATGGCCAAATTTCTCTCTCTGCCCCAACAATGCAGGCATGTGCAAAGAACATCATAAACAAGAATCTTTGACAAAGTATAATCTTGAATGGATGTATCCCAGATGGATTACTGAAGGTAACAGAAAATTCAAGTTCATGGCACAGCACCTGACAACTTAGAGTAGAAGAGAGAGGAACATCACCCTCAATGGAAGATCCACAAACTCAGGCAGCAAATACATAAAAATTCACGCAAAACAAGCACCAATTGACAGCTGCTAATTGAAATAAGATCAACAATCAAATTTTCGGCCATCAGATCCCTAGCTACACGTACCCGCCAGACTGCCTTGGGTGTTTTTGCCCAACGGAGGCACCTGAATGGGCCCTACAGGTGCCGAGGGTTTAGCCATAGCAATTGGCTCTACAGCAGACCAAAGTGCATTTTCCTGCGAATTCAAAAGCGAGTTTAAAATCTTTCATCATCGGTTATAATAATGACAACAACAAACAGCATATGATATACAACTCATAACTGAAGTGGGAAGTACAATATTAACTAAAATGCAATAACTAACAGAACTTTAAGCCTAGGTACATACAATGCAGCAAAAATACATAACAAATCTTCATTACAGACAATTTGATACTGCGGGCTTTATTATTGCAATAAAAAATATAAGGCCCAAAGGACCCCCACTGCAAAGAAACTCATGGAAAAATCATAAGAATCCGAACGGAAAGACAAAATCAACACTTAAGCAAAAAGATGTACGAATAAATTGTAGTGGTAGCAAAATCTGCACAAAAATGCATTAAAGAAACCTGAAATGCATCCATTTGAATCACTAAGACGGTGCACAGAAAATAACATACCCTAAAATCCTAAGTCTTAAAGTTCTCCTTGTAATATTTCAGACTGACTGAGTGAACATGATACAAGTAGCAGCTCACCAAGAGGAAGTTAGCTTCTTTATCTTTTTTTGGGATCAGTAAATTAGCTTCTTAATTTACCAGAAAACAGAATTTAAAAAAATGAAAACAATGCTATCATAACAACAATTTCTTTTGCTTTTGTTCGCATCTCGACCAATAAATCAGAAACCGGCTGACAAAAAGATAGCTAAAACCTGCACAATGAAGAGAAGGCATACCCTGAATTTGTCATCATGAGGACGAAACAAAAATAAACGAAAAAAAAAAAAAAAGCCCCGGCACCAAGATCCAATACACCCATTTTACATTTTTTCCTTATCTTGCGACTGCTTTTCTCACCAGCCAGAGAATATTTCAATTATACACCGAAGAGAACTCAAAAATAAAGAAACCAAATATTTATAAAAAAAAAAACAAAACAAAACAAAACAAAATTCGAAGTTCAATCATTAAAGTTTCAAAAATTAAAAAAAAAAATGCAATCGCCCATTTCCATCACTTTCCTTCTTATTCCTCTCTTTTCCGTCCTATATATTTCTTCCTTTCCACTGCCTACTTCCTCATGAACAAATGAAAGAAATTAAATACCCCAAAAGAAACAAAAAAAAGTGGCAAATACAATGGAATAGAATGGTGAAGAACATATGAGAGAGAAAAAAAAAAAAAAAAAAAGGAGAAATGGAAGTGGAAATGTAAAGAGATAGATACGGTTTGGAAAGCATGTTGTTAAAATTACATCGTTATCGGACGAAGAAATCTCGCCTTCTTCTCTGGCTTGAGCAGGCAACTCTGCAGGCTTGTTAGGGTTTGAACTTGCGGAAGGTTCATTGGACGCCATCTCTTCTCTATCCCCCACTTCTGTGAAAACTCAAAAGACGATTCTATTTTATTCTTTTCTATTATATTGTCAAAGTATTACTGAGTCACACTCACCAGTCCTCCACCCCCGTCATCTTTTTCATATATATTTTTTGAACGAAAATTTTCTTTTGCGCAAACAATCGTACAAGCGCAAGATAAGTAGCGATTTAAATTATTAAAATATAAAAATTTATTAAATTTGACTTATAAAAATAAATAAATTATTAAATTAAATTGTATTTTTTTATTTTGTATATTTCATTAAACACAGCTACACAATTTTTCTCCTTTTTGAAACTACATTATTCTAGTACGAACTCATTCTCACATCTATGTTTTTAATATATTGGTAAGTACTTTGATTTGCCCTCTCTCTCTCTCTCTCTCTCTCTAATAGAAATTGCAAGGGATAAGTTCTAATTTGGATTAGCAATTTAAAACAAGTCTAATTTTAAGTTAGTAAGTTTAAAAAAATCTAATTCAGGACATTTTTGTTAGAAAAAGTTTGAAAATTGGACAGTAACTTCAATTTCATTAAAACTACACTTAAGTGCTAAAGTAGCGTTGATGTTGTGTATTAAGTGACAAGCCAAATATGCCACATTAGATAAATTTGTTGACGTGTCAAATTATCTTATGTACATTTTAAATTGAGTCAGTAACTTTACATGAAGTTTTAAATTAAATCAATAATTTTTAGAGAAAATTCTAAATTGAGTCCACAATTCAAAGAAAGCTCACAAGTAGGTTCAGTTAATTAGAGATTGCTACAAACTTTCTCGTAAGTAAAAAAAAAAAAAAATTCTAATTGACATGTGATGATATAGACGGAAGAAATAAACTCTGATGGCATTCTTAACTTTCTTTGAAACGTAAAATAAGTATTGTCGTGTGCCATTTCTTTCTATCCCAAGTATACTAAAGTATATCATGTACCTACATCCAATCTCTCTAAAGGATATTCTGTCAAAAGTTAAATAATTTAGATACAAAAAACAATTACCAAACTAAAAAGTAAATGGATATAGGCAACATATATTTTTAACGAAAATAAAAAGAAATATGCATATGCCAATGTTAAAAATAAAAAAAAGGTCGTCTTCCATTGGGACTAAGTTCTGTTTTTTTTTTTTTTTTTGGCTAGAAAGTAAATATCAATAAATAAAGAACTTAAAGCAGTACAAAAAGGATCAGCTCAAACCTAAGCTCACGTCAGCCTTATATAGATAAAAACGGGTCATCCCACTATACAAACAAAACCCACCATAACCTAAAACTCAAGTTCTACTACTAAAGAGACCGACCATGAAAATAGACCCAGCCTAGGCCCAAAACTCGAGAATAGTCGATCTGTAGTCTATCGAATCAGACCCAACGCTCGACCTAGGAAGCAACCCGTCTGGAGAAACTAGACAACACACCGGCAAACCAGTGAAACCCTAGCCAATGGGGGAGGCAACAACCCTCAAGGGGCCATACGACAGCAAAATCTCAGCCAGAGGCTGGAAGCACGCCGAAAATCGCCACAGCGCCGGACAACGTGCTAACAGAAGCCAAAGCTGCAGAAAACCCAGGGAAGCAAGGAACGGTAACCAACCAAAAGCGAAAGACCCGGAATGACGGCACCCACAGCGACTCAGAGTTAGCTGTACACGGCCTCTCTCAACTGCCAAAAGCGCCGCCCTCCCCCACACCCACTCTATCGAGCAAAGGAGCGAGACGGGGGAGGCCATTGAAACCCTCAAGTTGTCACCAAGCACTAGAATCTGAAAGAAGACACGTGATCGGGAAGAAACCAGGGCACGGAACACCAAAAATCATAAAAGAACCACACACTACAAGAAAACAAGGAGTAGACGACCATCCCACTAGAAGGAAACCGAAAACTAACCCACAAAGGGGTACCAAGCTCTACGAGAGAATACTAAACGCCGACCTGAACGGCGGCGACGCAGCAGCACGGGAAGAGAGCTACCGGCGCACGATAGCTGAAGCTCTCGGCACCAAATAGCAAAACCCCGACTGCACTAATTCTGAATATTGCTTTATATAGGTTGTTATGAATTATATCACATTTGATAAGACTTGTAAAGTAGGCCCTGCACCATTTCTACCTTGGATTATTGAGCATGTCATAATATGCCTCAACAAACAGTAACCTCAACTTCAATATATTGTTATCCAAATTATGAATGTTTGTCTTTTGTATCTAAACTATTTAATTGTGGAGTGATTAGATATAAATACATGGTACACTTTAGTATACTTATGATAGAAAAAATAGTATATGACAATACTTATTTTGCCTTCTAATAAAAGTTAAGAATGTTATCAAGGTTTATTTCTTCCATCACTATCATTACATGTCAATTGGACTTTTTTTTTATTTACAAGAAAGTTTAGACCTACTTATAAGTTGTTGGACCTAATTATAAACTTTCTGCTAATTTTCTAACTCAATGTAGAACTTTTTTAAAAGTTTTTAACTTAATTTGGAACTTTATCTAAAATTAGTAACCTTATTTTGAAATTTTTCTAAATTACTTAAGACATGAACAGGGCAATCTGATACATCAATAAACACATCTAATATAGCATGTTTGGCTTGCCATGTAATGCACTATGTCAGTGCATAACAGTGATTTTAACATAATTGAAATTACTCACCTATTTCTAAAATTTTTCCAATGGAATTATCCTTAATTAGACTTTTTAAATTTTACAGACCTAAAATTGAACTTTTCCTAAGTTAATAACCCAAATTAGAACATATTCCAGAAATCGGACGAGTTATTTTTTTTCTTCCTATTGAAAAACTCATTAAGCCATTGGACAAATTCTTTTGGATTGTTATCATGTTCCATTAAAGAGCATCCAACAGCGCAAATAGAATTGTAAAGTCATTGCCTTCTTTCATTTTTTTTTTGTTATAAAAAAATCAAAAGGTCAATAAATAATTGAATTATTAGGGTCTGTTTGTTTTTAAGAAATAATATGTCTGTATAAAATATTTTTTTGAGAAAATCTTTGTCTAAGATAATGAATTATTTTATGATGTTTGGTTGTAATTTAGAAAATCTATTGAAACATATTTCCTGTATTTACTATATATAAGAAAACTATTAAGTTTTGAAAATTCATGATAGAGTTTTTATAAACATGTAAATGATGATTTACCATGAAACAACTTTCTCAACCTCTATCCATCTCAAAAGATGGATGTTTGGTTGTGATTTAGAAATCTTTTTTTAGTTGTGTGTGTGGGTGTGTGTGTGTGTGTGTGTTTACTTGCTCTTGGTAGGGGCTTGTGTCATTGGTGCTCCTGAGAGTTAGCTCATTTTTTGTGTTTTATTTTGTTTTCAGTTATCTTCTTACTTCTATCTACTGAAGTAATGATATAGGTACCATACCATTGCCAACGACTGCATACAGACTAAAGTCTTCTATTAGGGGACCTGAGCAAAGTGGCTCATCGCAGTGGACCAACAACGAGATTCGACGATTTCTACCATATTTTCATGGCATTGATGCCAAAGTTCTGGGCTTTATTGTTGGAGAACAATAAGTTCATCGGAATGATGCCGACCCAGTATGCCATTATGGCGGTAGTTAATTTCCCTTTTCTTTACTTTTAAAGATTAATCAAGATTCAATGATTTTAAGATTTTAACGAAAAGGATCCAATTTCCAAAAAAAATAATTAAATTCTTTTTACTTTCAGTTTAATGGTTCATTAATTGGATTTATTTTTTTTCTTTTTTATTTCGTTTATAATATTTGACTTGTGGGTTTGCTAATGCGGTCTTTCTGTTTAAAATAAAAAACTTGTTCTTTCCATTCAAGAGAAATTGGAGCAGCCTCAAAATCTCCTTTGGCAATGGCTAGTATATTTTATTTTCATTTTTAAGTCAATTTTTTATTTTTTCAAGTTTTTTTTTCTTTTTTAACTATTCTCATCCCCTTCTCTCTCTCAATCTCTGAATTTCTTTCTAGTCTTAAGGTGCGTTTGTTTGTAATAAAATATTTTACAGGCAAAATTTTTTCTCATTTTCTGGAGTTTGTTTCATGTAAAATATTTTACAACGGAAAATTTAAGGAAAATTTGGAAAAAATTTTGAGATTTTCAAGGAAAACAACTTACGCTTTTTTTTAACCGAAGTTATTTTCTGAGAAAAATACAAAGTGCACTTTAAGTGCGTAATAAGGGAAAATCATTATTTTCACTACAAATATTTTCTCCTGTAAATATTTTACAAAAGTAAGTTATTTTCCAACAAACAAATGAACCCTTAAATTTGATTTTGATACAAATGATGGGCGGTGATGGTGGTAGTGGTCGTTGTGGTAATTGACTAGTAATTAATTGGGCTTCATTTTGCTCTCTTATTTTCTCTCTTTAACATTCTTCTTTTTCATATTCTCTCTACTGATCTCTTTTCATACTCTCTATATGAGAAAGGGGTTTGTTATAGAGAGTCACTTTCTATCTTCTTTTTTACAATCATCAATCAACAAATCAAGACATCAACATTTCTTAATGACAAATTTGTAATATATTTTATTTTTAATTTTTTGATAGTCAATCAACACATTTTACGTATGAGCAACTATGAAAGAAAAGGTAAAGGTAATTGTCGCTAACAAAATTCATAGAAAACGTGCTTGAAGCCTTCATTGTTTTTCTCTTGTTTGGTTGTCAAGAAATTGTTGGAAAAAGAAGCATTGTTTGTTTGTTGCTCTTTTTTAATTGTTGCTACTCCAAGGTGATACGGTAGCAGATATGGAGGATGGATAAGGGAAGGAAGGAGAGAAACAAAAGGTGGAAAGTGGTGCAGTGTAGATGTCGCGTAGGAGAGAGAAGGTAATCTTATGTGGTATAAATTGCCAACTACGTTTGATGAGTTACGCCACATAAGACGCCACTTAGGAGCCACAACAGCAGCTAACGATAGTTCATAGAAATTAAAAGTTAGCGACCCATTAATAAATTTTTTTAACAGTGATGATTTTAAATAGACAATTTTTTAGGTACTAACGTACAAATAGACAATCGAATAGGTATTGACCCAATTATAAATTTTACTGTGAAGGCATATATAAAGCAATAGAAAGGATTGCAAAACCATAAATTTAAAGTATTTACCATAGATTCCCTTTCTCAATATTCCCCAATGCAAGATGGTAAATTAAGGCTTATGGACATTCTAATCTCTATTGTAAATTACACAAAAACTCTATCTAAATGACATGATATCCTTATTTGTCTAATCCTGCCTCTCATCGATGTGAATTTCGGCCCACTTTAACCCAAATCATTAAATTTCATGTCATTAATCAAATTTCCTAAGCGGGCTCGTCGACATAACCAAATATTTGTTCTTCTTTCTCCATTCTAGGACTTTGTTTAATTGAAGTCCCTTACAACAAGCTGTAGAAACTTCACTTCTTCATTAATTTGTCTTAGTTCCTCCAAGTGAATCCTCTTGCGACTATCGTTATGATTGGCATATACCGCCGCAGATGTCACTGCAACTTACCAGAATTTTTAACTGGGGCATGCATATAGCAGTCAGATTTTTGCACTAGGTGAACGGTGATCACATCAAGACTTTAAAGTAACCGTATACCCCCACTAAAGCCTCATATTGCCTCTCAAATTATAGTTGAGCAACCAACTACTTGAAATGCCTTTCCTACTTACAGAACAAAGAGTCTGAGCTCAACTGACACTACAATGCTACGCTTATACGCTTGCAAAAACAACATGATAGTCCTCAAAAACTTGTCACTTGCCACTCCAAAACAATTTCATAGAAAAATCTTCATAATAATAAAATTAGAAGAGAAGAAAAAAGGTACTAATGAGAAACTTTTAAACCTCTAGCTTCATTCCAACTTCAACCTACATCAGGGCCTTCATAACTAACGAAACCAGACTAGCTCCAAGACAGCTTAGGTGAGAGATTTGAACCAATGACTGGAGGGCCTATTATCGTATGGGTGTAAACCTACGAGCTTTGGTGGACTATCTTAAAAAAGAGTAAATGTTGGTGTACCGGTATTTGGTGTGCCGATTTTTGTCTCGAATGGAACTGAGACTGTTATTTTTGAAACTAGAACTGATATTTTTGAAACAGTTATTTTTTTTACATTTTAAAAATATCAGTCGCAGTTTTAAAAATAACAGTTGTAGTTTCGCCCGGGACAAAATCCCGGTACATAATCTCCAGGATACTTAATTGCACTCCTTAAAAAATTGCAATATTCTAGTTATCTTTATCCTGGCCTGATAATGACTTGGTGCTAGCCGTCGCAAATTCATACCAATGTCAGTTTCTAAGGTGTCACTATGCCAAGCATTCCTACTAGCATGCTAATATTGAAATTGTGCAATAACCTCAATGCTATGTGAATTAATGTTACATCACTCTATTTTGTTGTATTGTAGATATTTACCAAGAATTGTCACGTGTCTGTTAATGCGTTTCTCAGAATAGCGGCAAATTTCTCTTAAGTAAATGCAATAAGTACAAATTTCACATTACTTGCAAATACAAGGTTATGGTGTAACTTTTTTTTTAATAAAATCATCCAAGCTTTATTATTTCGAACCAAAACCTAATCAGCCCAAACCAAATGATTGATTTGACTGGATCTAAAAATTATATGATTTTGATTTTTGGGTCACAACTAAGGCAAACAAAAAAAATCAGACTGGGTTATTGGTTTATGGTTGAATAGGCTGATTTGCAAGTATTTTCACCAAATCTTATATCACCAATTTTGGAGGCTAAATCAGATTGAACGACACATTGGGCCAATTTCCACACATTAGTGTATACATGTGCCTATGTTTGTGTATGTATGTACCTCAATGTTTAAGTTTTAACATAAATGTAATTATTTTATTGTTTAAAAAATAGACACGTAATTATTTTAAACAACGATTGAGCTTTAAGGTTTAGGAACTCTAATGAGTTTTTTTTTTTTTTCCTTTCTCTATCTCTCACTGGCTTTATTTGTTTCTAAAAAATGGTATGAAAGAAAAGGAAAGGCTAGAAAAGTGGTATGAAATTAGATTTCCCCATGTTTGGATAAGTGAAAGGGAAAGAAAAATTCAAAGAATTTTTTCATAAAGGTTATCGCTTTCATTTTCATGGATTTCGTGAGATACAAATAAGAAAAATGACTTTTTATTGACTTTTATTATTAAATTGCCTTGGTGCCTCTATTCATAACCGTATCTTTAAACTTTTTTCTTTTTTTGCCATTGCTCCTAAGGGCTTCAACCAAAACGGTGGGAGGTCTAAAACAAAAAATCATAAAATCATTTTTGTTTATATTTTCAAAATAAATTCTTTTTTACTAATTTAATTTTATCCAAACAGCAAAAAAAATCATTTTTTTCTTTTTTTAATATTTTTATTTTTTATAAATTTCTTTTTTATTATATTTTGAAACAATTTAATATAGGGAAACATTCTTTACTTCTTTATTTAACTTGTTATTAGATGTAAAACGTATTTGTTCATTTACAAAAAGCGAAAAACCTTATATCATCTGGAACATTTTTCATTTTGTTGACATATGTTTGCAATGTTTATTTATCTACCACGTTACTTCTATTAGATTAAATTGACCAAACTGTTAATTCCTTCGTTAAGTTTGTTAACGCGGCAACAACTAGGATGGCACGTCATATACAAATGAGCATGTCGTGTCATCAAATGATAACGACAGAGCAATTTTATTTTAATTAAAATAAATTTTAATTTTAAAAATTTTAAAAATTAAAAAAATAAATTTCTCTCTCCTACCTCATCCCTCCTTCCTCTTAGTTTTCGTTCTCATCTTTTCAAATCTGGAATTCTGCGTCTCACTAGCAAGTATGGCATTTATGTTTTGTGCAAATTTGAACTTAATCTGTCAAGATCATGATCTGTAAATACACAACTCGAATAATACTAGTTTGTGTTTTACTTGATTGCCTCTATGTAATTGACTAATTGTTTCCAACTTTGATTGTGGAAGCAAGATTCGGAAAGCTTGAAAGATGTGATTGCTTATAGCTGTCGTGATCGACTGATCCATTAATTCTCGAAGGTTCATTTGAATTTGAAATTATTGCTTTTCTTTTTTAATTGTTAGACTTTGATTCCCAGATCTCCCATTTGTGCAATGATGGGATGCCTTGCTTGAAAAACTAGGTTGCTCGTCGTAATATGGAGCAACACATTGTCAAGGAAGAAACAGGGAGGGGGGAAGAAAGAAGCAGGGTCGCATCTACAGTTGAGAAAGGAAAAGAGAATGAGCCAGGAGAAAGAAAGGGGAGGGAGGAGAGAGAAAGGAAGAAGGGTGTAAAGAGAAATTAATTTTTTAATTTTTATATAATTTTTTAAAAATAATTAAAATTTATTTTAATTAAAATTAAAAATGTTACATCATCATCATTTGATGACGTAGCAAGCTAATTTTGCAAGTATTGTATAATGTGACATCCTAGTTGTTGTCACATCAATGGGCCTAATGGATAAATTAGTGGTTAAATCGATTTAGTCTGCTGAAAGTGACGTGACAAACTGATTTGTTAGAAAAAAAAAAAAAACATAAAGCACACAAATGAACAAAGTGAAAACTGTTCCTAATAAAATAAGGTTTTTGGCCTTGATAAAATGACCTCTTCAAAGTTTGTCAAATAATATATTAATTGATATATAAGGACATATATGTTATTTTATAAACATCATTTTTCTTTTCTTTTACTTTCTCGCCGCACTCAAATAAATAAATTATATTTTCCCTTTACTTTCTATCTTACTCATTTCTAATATATCCAAATCTTATTGGAAAATTATTTTCTTTCAAAGTTTTTCTATGTTTTTTTAATTTTATTTTTCACAATTTTCTTTCACGTTATTCTTATAATCCAACAAAATATAATAGTGACTTTTGATTGTTGCTCTCATTCTGAGTCTCTTTGAAACATTAATTGTGTCATTGTGAAAAATGATATTATCTATTAACCAAAACGATTTAATCTGTTAGACACTTTGGCAACATACTTCTCAAAATGCATTTGGTACGTAAACAAGATAATATATGATAAGATGGTATAAAAAGGATATTGTCTTCTTCAATCTTTCTTTTTAATAAGCCAATATCCTTTTTTGTATGAGATAAAACATTATAATATATAAAAATTATTGTTTCATCCTTTTCACCCTTTTAAATACTTAACTTAATTTGTTAATTCTAACTTATTTTCATTAAAATTAAGCAACAAAACTACATAATTCAAAAGATCACAAAGAAATTAGAATCATACACAATCTCTCACAATAAAAAGAAAATTTTCACAAAAAAATAAAAGCATTTCTATACGACTAGCAATTTAAAACTAGAAATCAACTTTTGTTAGAAGTTTGGATAAATAGGTACAACCGAAACAAAGAAATTCCACTTAATTTCTGTGGTCACCGAAAATCTTGTTGGCCATTACTTTTCTTTCCCTCTTCGCGTTATTCCATTAAGCACGAATATTGTGTTTTACGAAAATTCGTGTTTTATTATTTTTTATAATAGTTATTCATCAGTCAAGTTCCAAGATGAAGACTCGAACTAACCTTGGGAACTAGGTAGGGAGCTCAATCTTCGTGGAGTTCCAAGTAAGAGATTTACGGTTTAGCCCAATAGGGAGATATGGGCCCTGTACCTGCAAGATAGGGGGCTATGGGGGGCCAAATTGGAGCTCAATGTTAGTACTCTGATACCTTAGTCAACGCTAAAATAGAACACGCAATTCTCCCTCCCCCTCATTTGCCTATTAAGGCTCCTTGTAAACCAAAAAAAAAAAAAAATAGAGCACGCAATGTTGTACCCAAGTCCTTTATTGTTGGCTCAAGTTCAACTAAATGTGTTTTCATTCTCTATAGTTATTAACTAAAGGCCTATTTGAATACGCTATCAGTTTTTTGTGGTTAATTTCCATTGTTTGATGTTCTGTTTTTGCTGTTTGTTGTATTTTATTATTGCTTGTTGTCTACAACTGTTTTTGACAACAATAATTTATGAAAACAAAAGCTATTATGAATAACTTTTTAGGACAAATAAGAATAACTTGTCAAGAAAAAAATTTCCAACAAACAAATTATGGCATTTGGTTCTACCATTTAGGTTGGTTCAGTGCCAACAAAGTCAAAGATGTAGATAATTTTAGGTCTATCTCATTCAAGATATGATAAAGAGCAAGCTTAACTTTAGAGTAATGTTCTTAGATAATTTCACTTTGATTACATAAATCCTCCTTAGAATTTACTTATTTTTAAATGCATGGTGCCTTAAAAGAGCACATTCTCAAGCATCTCTAATATGTTTAAAACATTGTTAAACATGAAGCATCTCAAATATAAATGTATGCATATCTCAAATATACATGTATGCACGCTATTGTGTGGTTAGATATAACTCTCTTGTAAAATCGTATGCTACAGGATACTTTTTGTGGAACAATCCTCAAAACACATTGGAAGGCCTATAGGCTAGCGGGCAACAGACAAACAAACGGCTCCACAACCGCCCCCGCAGGCGAGGGCGCGGACACCAAAGAAAGTTGGTGTAAGCTGGACAGCTGAAACGGCCAACATCTCCAAACGGCTACACGGGACCAAGGCACGCTGAAATCTGCCACAAATCTAACCAAAAACCAGCTGCACCACCAAGCCACCGCTGCTTCCAAGACTTGGAACCGCAACCCCAATGACCACCGGAACATCTACACCACCAGACCATCTAGGGCGAACCCCACACGAGCTATACACAGCCCCACTTGTATCCCAAAAAGAGTCACCTCCCCCACCCCCGCGCTGAACGGAAACACAATTAAGGGAGGCAAGGGAGCACTCACACGAACCCCGAGGACCACCAAAGCACAGCACACAGCAACACCCCAACAAAGACGAAACCAACGCTCACCCCCCTCTCGAAAGAAGACGAACCAGGCAACAAAATCAAACGAAAATAACTAAAACCGGCCACCGAGGGCCAACAAAGCGCCACGAGGGGAGCAAAATGGCCACGGGGGACCGACGAAGCGCACCAGAAAGTGCTTCGGCGCAGGTTAGCAAGTAACCGGCACACGATAGCAACTTCTGGGAAATCTTCTCATAGGTTAATTTTGGGCGGCAATATTTACGCGCAAGATAATGCTTCCTACACACAAGTGGTGTTTTACGGCTCATTTAAAATAAGACAAAATATTAAATTACTCATCTCCCATGTTAATTTATTATCCCTTATCATTTTCTCTTCAAACAACAAGTCCCTTAGGCTAATAGAAAAGGCCATTTTTTTGGCCCCCTTTATCCTTAGCTTTACTTTTCTCTCCTATGATGATCAACATCATTATTTTAAGAAATAAAAAATTCTTTTTTCAAGAAAGAGCAAAGCTTAATGTTGTTTATCCTCATTCCTCTTACCTACATATAAATGCTCAAATTTGTCAATTAAGAATTTACTAGGAGTAAACTTCAACGTGAGGACTACTATCTAAATCAGAAAAGTAGTCCTCAACAAAAGCTGGAGTTCATTTTCTAGCTTTGTTCAAGCTCCATTCCTCTCTCCCGCATATAAATACTCAAGTTTGTCAATGATTAGCAACAATAATCTTCTCAATATGCCAAATGCACAAAAGCTTGATTGTGTTTGGAGACACTACTTCTATTACATTCATTAGTGTCAATTCTCTAGTTGTTATAATCACCAAAAGTTATTGCTTGGCATCTAAAAGAATATTAAACATTTTTAAGGCCCAACTATAATCAAATTTCTCCTTTCCTAATAAAAACAAAGTAAGAATAAAATGAAGAATTAAAGCTTGACACCTCACAATATGGAGTATAACGTTTTATATTTGTTAGTCTTATAGGTGTGATCCATTACAAAGACATTGGAATAACTCTTCGTTAGAATTATAGAGGCTAGATGAACAAAAAAAAGGTGAGTTAAATGATTGTGCTCTTCATACTTTACATTATATAGAAAACCATTTACTCCAAGTTCTTCTAACATCGCTTTCGATCACCTAAGTACTCCTTAACAATTTTGGCCTTCATGTTGTATACTGTCCTTGATGTTGCTTGAAGCCTTTGTCATTTCTTTTATACATGATACTTTTGATTAAGAGAAACGATGACATGAAAGGTAACCAAACATATCTATGGAAGGCTCATGACTATGTGTTAAATTTTCTATCTCAATCTTCGAAGACCCATCATTTTGTCTTATACCCTTAACTTCAAATGGACAATTTATCAATCGAGTTGCTATTTTTCGTTTTCGATCTCGTTTGGAAACTTGACATCGATAAGTACCACCTCTACCATAGTTAATTGTCACATATCTATCAAGTTTTGAGTCTTTGATAGATGTTGCATACCCATGTAACAAGACAAGACTACATACTGATTCAAGCAAACTTTCTCAATTTCGGAATTATATTTGTGGAAGCTCTCACACTTGATTCATTGAAACTGCATTATCTGGGTCTTCTGCATTCAATTTTTGCAAGTTTACCTTCCCCAACCCCAAGTCATCTACTTTGTTGGAATCTAATTCGTTCATATTAAAGGTAATGAAAAAACAATAGCATCTTGAAAAGTGAATAATATATTATCTTATTATAAATGAACCGTAAAACACCACCTGCCTATGGGAAGCGTCATTTTGCGCGTAAATATTGCCACCGGTTAATTGTTGATACCTTTTTAAATATCTGTCTTAGATTTGATCCCGTTGCGTTACATCTGCACAAAGTACCCATTTTAGTCAAAGAATTTAGCACAAATACTGAAGTTATGGGCTTAATGCGTTGAGCTGAGCATCGATCAGTTTCATAATTTGTAAATGGTTAATCGTCAACTATCACTCAATAACACCTACCACATTCTTGATATTTTTTATTTAGGTTCTCGAAGAATTAGGTCCTTGCTTTCATCGTACCAACCAAAGCCTGAATTTGGGACGATAAAAGGACATTGTTCCGCTTACAGCGAATACAATAATTTTAAAATCAGTCAATTGTGCCACCAATCAGTCCCGTTTTTGGCCGACCAAATCGCCATTAGCATTATTCTAAAAAATAAAAACCGTTCATTCTCTTACACCTTTCAGTACTCTTTTATTCGTTTGGCTTTTGTGGTGTGCACATTCTTGCAGTTCAGAATGAGCGTTTTTTAGGACCGAAAAAAAAAAAAAAGACTGAGCGTTTTTTGGACAACACCCCCATTAACAACGCTCTCTGCGGAGATTTTAGTACGATAGACAGCAACCTGGCAAGACAGTGAGAATCATGACACTATAATATTGCGGATCGATGTCTGGACCCGAAACAAAAAAAAAAAAAAAAAAAAAAAAAAAACGAACAAAGAATAGCCGAGAACAAAATTTTTCTTTTAAATCAACTCACCACATTCAAACTTCTTACACTGGAGAAGGAACTTTAACAGGCCATGATGCAACATTTATAACTCACTCAAAGGAAGATGCAAGCAAAAGAAAAAAAGAATTACATATTTACAATGCCCAAAGACAACAATCAATAGAATTGATTACAAAATGTACCAGCCGCTCTTCAAAACTGTTCCTAATGGAAGACTTGCAATATGACATGCCTTTAACAACAGAAAATGATACAAGGGCCACACAAGCTCCTGGGTGTTCGAAATTGTCTTGTGTGTCTGTTCCTGTCGTGATTGAGTTGATAAGCCTCTTTGAGTTACCGAAGGCTTGAGGTTCTTATTATGCAAGGATGGCCGTATAAAAAAAGCCGGAGCCTGCACACATCACCCCCAGGAATCTAAAAAATAAGAGAAGGCCAGAATAACCATCCTGAACAAGTGAAAAATGCGTTCTCCTGCACTTGAAAGGAAATTCTTTAAATATAATGCACCCTAATAACAACAGCAAGCATGTGAAAAATAAACATAGCTCTGCACAAGCGAATTGCAAAATGGTGACATGGATAACAATTTTAAGAACTTCAACACGACATAAGAATAAAAAGCAACAGTATTGAAATCATTTTTGTCAGATTTTTAAAAGGTATATTCGACTATGTGTAGAACCCAGTGAGAAATTATGAAATATTTCTCTGGTTAAAAGTTTAACAACGAATTGTTCGAAGTTAAAATCCAAAGGCCATGACAAGTCATGGTCCAATCATTCAACGTCACAGTGGCAACTCAGTTCATTTAAGAAATTCTGACTTGTGAGTCTTTAGCCTGGCTGGCCACAAGGGCAAAGCTCTCAGTCAGAAATGAGAGTTCAAACCCCCACCCCTCCAAATTCCCACAAAATGTGGGCTTTAATTCCAAAGTACCAAAAGGTAAAGTCATGGAAAAAAATTTAAGACAGTCACACCCATCATTATTTCTCCACTAATTTTTCCTTAAATTAGCAACCTCCCTAGCCCGCTAGTATAACAATTTCACCGTTGTGCCGGTAAAGTGCCCAAAGATTTACCAACATTTCTTGGGAGGACGGGTGATACTAAAGGGTGCATTAACAAGCGAGAGAAGCAAACATAGCCCAAATGGTAACAGTGAGATTGGTGGCAGTACCTGAACATAGGTTGAATCCTGTAATTCCAATAACAATAATGAATCGGCGCAAATTGACTCCAAAGCTCCCTGGATATCCTTAACTCTGGCTAATCTTTTAATTATATAGTGCAGCTTCAGAACTTCAGAAGAATGTTCATGTATTCTTCCATTTTACCAATGACTTTCTCAAAGGTCCATCTAGCGACTGATTGTGGCAAAATGGGGAAGCAGACACAATGTAGCTCATTTTTTTCAATAGCTCAGCACAACAGTAGCCAAGGCAGTTCATTTCGGGGCATACATAAAGCACCATGAATTACTCAGCAATGTTCAACATCCCAGCTCATCAGTAACTACAGCTCCTCTTATTTCCACTGTTGAGGGGGAGAAGGCCTAGGAACTTCATACTCAAATTAAATTAGTCATGGTTGGAGCACTTCAATGAATCAAAACCTTTTAATGCATGCCTAGAAACCATTGAAAATTCAATTGTGGATCTTCAATATTTCACCAAAAATTGCCTGGTGAATGAAGGTAGCATCAAGATTGATGAACACCAATGCTACACTAAGCATTGCAGTCCTCCAGGATTCAGAAGAAGTGAAATTCCACAAGCGACTAGATTATAGTCCAAAATTTGATAACTGAAGTATACCACGCATCTGTAGGTACGGATTTTCCAACAGTTTTTCATTGTTGCTCTGTATAGCAGAAGTAAACCAAACACAAGCAATAAAAGTCAGATATCCACATGTAGAATTATTGAATACCGCAAAAGTTAGAGCTTAAGAAAAATAAAGACTAAGGAAAGTATGGGAATAACGCTTCAACATTCCAAATATCAGTTAACAGGACATGGTATTTTCTTCACAGACATTTTACCCTAAGCACAAACCAATGAAATGTTATACCTAATAAAAAATGAAACACAAGCATAAATGGTTGAGAACGGGATATTCAAAATGTCTTCACACTATTACTAGTTCCTTAAATACTTGTATCATTTTATGCAAAAAAAGTTAGTATGAATTGGACCTGTTGGGCCTTAAAGATGAGACTCTGAAGCAAGTGTTGGTACTCATCAGGTTTTTCTGTCATCATTCTCTGAAAAGAAAAATAATGAGTTAGCATTATTTGAAAGTCGCAAGGTAATATAAATTATGGTCATCACTGAGATAAGAGAAAGCATCTTGCCTTCAGAAGAAAAGCAGAAGAGAAATAAGCTACCCTTGAATCTGTATCATCTAAAAGTTCCCTGCCAAAAAACCATAAATCAGATGGCATGGTTAACAAAGGAAAGGAACTCATCCTTGGCAAGAGACGAAAAGAATAGTTACCTAAAAAATTCTTCTCCTTCAACTTCTTGGAAAGCAGATGAATCTGCTGTGCATTTGCCAATTAGGAGCAAAAGAAGTGTTGCCCTGATGTCTGATGCAGAACCAGGAAAATTTCCTCTTCCTTTGCTTCCAACGGCAACACCCAATGATATATTGTCTGTTGCTGCACCAGCAAGCTGAAACAATGGCCAATAAAATAATGCAGCAGGAAGACGTGCAACTAATTGCATAGGGACAACAGCCTGTCCTCGAAGAAGCACTGCTGCCATTGATGCTGTGTCACACACCAAAGAACTACTAATGTTGAGTCTGCATCTGCCATCAGTTTCCTCTGGAAATTCACTCCAGAAGCTCTCGCGCTGAACACCAGTTGTTTTGTTCTCATCACTGCCACAGTAGATATTTCCACGCTGCAAACTTTCTCCACTAGGCATTGCAGTTCCAGGAAGAACTTTCAGGCACAGTTGAGAAAAGAGTATGTCACACATCTGCTTAAAAGCACAAAAGCAACATGAGACAGGCTATTATTAACATATTGTGCCAGTCAAATTTTATACCATGTGATTATGCACTCCCACACTTAAGCAAAAGAAACTGCTAAACCAGCTGGCACTTCAAAATTTTCATTTCCATTAGATAAATTCAAGGCAAATAAAATACTGCTAAGAGATTATCTGATTAAAAAGAATGTATTGGTGAGCATGTGGAAGAGGAAAAAGGTAGTCTTGGAGAACTTTAAGTGTGATCACATTCTCTAGATAGTGGATACCAGATCTGAACATCTTGACAGATAGCTAGGTCTGATTGATGGATAAATAGGCTGTACAAAAAAGATACCTTCAAAATATTTAGACGATCTGTTTCATTTATTTGAGCAACCAAGGATAAGGCGCTGCTCATAATGTCTATTACCGCATTTGCTTTCTCAAGTTGACCATCCATGTCTTCATTGCTGGCATTGCTGCCTTTTGATTTTTGCTCTTCATTCTCTTCTAACAAAAATTTGCACCTCATAAGAAGCCTCTCAAGAACAAACAGGAATCCCCCTCTAATCAGGTTGTTCTTGGACTTCAGAAGTCCACACATAAGCCAAATGGACAAAGGAACATCAGAAGCAGCCGAAGAATCATGAGCACCAGCATAGGCAATTTTACGCCGCAAGTCTCTGAGATTTGATAATATATTCATACCTCTTCCCTCAGTAATATCTGATATGAGCAAATCACCTAACCAGGCATAGCCATTCTGACAGTAAACAATTCTTTCTGAATGAATAAGAGAATGCAAGGTGGCCCAAGACAGCTTTGCTTTCATAGAAGGACTTCTTAGAGATCCACTCTCAATGCTTTCCAGAAACTTGTAAGACTTGGTTACTAGCATCAGATGAGTGAAGTCTTTGTCCAAATGACTAAAGGAGCTAGTTATTGCATCAAATCTGTCTGTAATATTCTCCAAGAGCTACAAAGATATGAACTTGATTTAGAAAGCAGCAGCATTGACGAAAATTGCAATTAACCAACATCTCACTGGAAGAATATTTGCACGTGCAAAGTCAAAAAACCAGGGCAATGTACATACAACAATAATGATGAGTGGCATTGTAAAAGATTAAGTAATACCAAACAATCGGTTGATAGAGATTGCTAAGAAGTTGATAGTCATTGAGCAACATTTAGAACATTAATTTACATATACTTGGTAAAAGAATCCAACTAAGCCTTCTAAAAGCAGACGAGAGGAGGCTTCAACAGTAGCCTACTGAATCTTCAATGGGCAAGTTAAAGCAAGTCAAAATCTTCCAAGTATTGCACGGCCGAAAGCCAAGATAAAGCCATGGCCACCCATGGTCTACTGTGTCAGGTGTCAACTAATTCAACAAATTACTTTTTGAGCTGTCTTCGAACATCCAAGATTAATAGGGGAGCCAAATCCAGTTAGTGATCAATATCAATGTGTGCATAAGAAATTCATCTGGACAATGTTGCAAAGAAGATTAGGTAAGTGATGTCTCAGTAGCAAATCCCATCACTTTTATAAGGGCAGAGAAAGAGACAAAAAGGATACAGACACCTATTGTTCAACATTTGAACAACAGCCACATGAAGGTATTCTTGGGCTGTTGCAAATGATCACCCAAGGAATGAGAATATCATTGCGTTGCAACTTCCTCTGGGTTATCAATATCAGAACATAAGTGCCACAGACTCGTACAGATTCTTCAGAGCTTACCGCAATTAGACGTTCATTGTTCGAATATCTAGACAATACTGAAGAAATTGATCTCCTCAAAAGCTCCCCAATGCCTTCCACCCCCAGCTTAACAGAAATATAAAAAGCTTCTGGTGCATTAGCAAGAGTGAGCAGCATTGCAAGGGGTTGAATCTCATCATCGCTATACTCAGAAATTCCAGAAGCATTGCATGCTTCATTTATTTGATGCAAAACATAATCGAAAAGAACTAAATATAGATTCCTTCTGTCTTCTCTCAAGTTAGCGAGGGAATACTGCAAAAAGAATAAAACAGAATTGAAGGATAGACATACAAAGTCATTTCACATAGAACAAATTACTGGCATACCTCGTAGAAAATAAAGTCAGTTCCTCCAATCAGGTCAACCTGGTCTATGAGAAATACAGGAGCCTTTGATTCAGCCATCCCTTCAGGTATTTGATAGAACATGTTTGTCAACATGCATACAAGCTTACTATGAACTAATTCTGCCCAAGAATTCTGTCTGCTTGTCTCTATAAGTACCTTAATGACCTGAATATTGGCACAGATAAATTAAACTACACTCATCCATATGACAAACACAGCAACAAAGTAACAAACCGGAATACTTGTTCACAAGTCAACATTGTTGCACCAGGGAAATTTTCAATTTGCAGCCAATGATCCTGGTTAGTCATGCCAACTTCTTGCTCCACTTTTCCCTATTCTCCAACTTAAAACATACTGGAGGCCAACCGGACCAACAAAACTTCTCTTCTAAGCCTTAGCAGCTAGTCCAACCCAACCTTATATGGTCTATTTCAGTCAAGGTTTTGAGAGGCGCATTAATATGATGTATGGGTCTTTATGTGCGCTGCATCCATGCATGTGGTGAATTGTTTATCTCAAGGAAATTGCTCCAACCAAGTTAACATTACCGAAATGAAAAACATGTTAGATCTACTTGAGCCAACTCTAAAACCAAAAATTCATGATTGAAAATCACATCCACCACTGTTGCCCTTACTTTCTTATAAAATATGAGTTAATAACAAGGATTCAGATTGCATTTCCTGGAGGTTGGTCATCAATGTGTGGCTAAGATTACTATCTACTTTTGATCCACACTTAAGTTCCCTTCAGTTTGTTAGGAATATGTTCATTTATGGCTTTCACCAAAGCTGAAGTAGAGTTGGGAATTTATAAGATAATATGTCTAATAGGGAGAAACCAACTGATTAGCTGATTAACTGAGGGGAGAAATCCAGAGGAAAGATGGAAACCGTACCAAGATCAATCATTTATCATCCTTGCATTAGGTCAATTTCCTAGTCTGATACACATTCACATAAGAAAAGGTGGAACTAATGCATATCAAAACAGGTTAAAAAAAGAAGCTGAAAACACAAGTCGGCATCTAGAAGTTTCACTGGATAAAGCAGGCATATAAAGCAATTTACACAGTTCCCATAAGCAGAAGAACGTTCTATATAAATGATGGACCTTACCCTTATGTCAAGGCCTTCTAATCGCTTTCTCAGGATTTTGCCTCTATCACAGACGAAATAGAGTAAACAGCTTAAAGCAGCTGCCCAAACACATTCTTCCTTTTCCTCTGTCTGCATTGCATGGTAAGGAATGGTCAGAAAAAATCAGCATAGCATATCAACAAAAAGAACTAGCAGTTTGATATATGATCCATTCTGGGGCCTCACCCAATATCCTAAGATTTTGGGTGGATGATTTAGAGTCTTCATGATCAAGAGATATGAGTTTAAATCCCACCGCCCCTGTTCCATCAATTAATTGTGAATTTTTGAAGGTAAGGCAAGCATGTGCTTTGTTCACGCTTTAAGCCCAAGTGAGCTTGTATGTGAGGAGGCTTGTTAAGAGTTTGAATATGATCCATATTGGGCCTCACCCAACCGGTTAAGCTTTTGGGTATAAGAACCATGATAGGGACATCATCATTTTGCAAAATAAGTTAATTGCTGAAATATATTTCTTTCAACAAAATTGCTTTGAAGTAATCTAACTGCCAATAACCATATCCATCAGCATTTGCAATTCCCCATAACTGGTCCTTTCTTCAAAATTTTTCAGTTCATTATCAATTGCAATAGACTTTGTACAATCAGTTACATCATAATTTGACTGTTCACCATAACATTTTAGGGTTGCCCAAAGGACCAGGTTTGGTGGCTAACTCTAATTCCTTCAAGTGATCAGGAAAATAAAATCATGTATGCAAAGTTTGAAGAAAGCAAACCCAAGAGAAGCCATATGTTTTGTTAAAGTGTTGACAAAAAGAAAGGTAAATCAATGATACTAAAAAGTTGTTTAAATGATTCTAACTGGGACTGTACCTGGACAAGAAGAAGAAGCGTTTCATGCAGAATGTTTAAAATCCATGACTCAAAATTATCAATGGCAGATAAATTGCCCAACTTGTCAGCAGAGTCCATTTTCCGTTGTCCCAGTGTTGCAAGTTGACCTTCACTCTCAAGGATTGATTCTTCTGGATGCTCTTCTTCAATTGTGGAGGTATCGTCAGTCATCAATGGTTCCAGCAAATGAGCATGTACCCCTAGGTTCAGAATTAAATCAAAAGCACGAACTCTACAAGATGCTTTTGGAGAACTAAGCATTTCCTGTAGAGGAGTTGCAAAAGAAATATTAGGGATCATCACTTCCGTCCGAAGTAAAATGTTTTATTGATGCAGTACCTCAAGCATAGACAGAGTGAGAGGAGCAGCAGTCCCAGACTCCAGCACATACCTAGAAACCATATCAATGACTTTCCTCCATAAACAATACAGCCAACATAAAAAAGAAGTGCAGACAAAAGCAAGGAAAAAGAGTAAAAAGAACAAATTACTCAAAATTTATGGAGTTACAGATGAGTGCCTGCTAAAGAATCAAGGTATACTGAAATTCACAAAAGCTTAAGATCCCTTTCCTTTCTTATACATTTTTCTCCTAATACCATGTTCCGTACTTCAGTCAAGTATAGTCTTGACAAATTCCTACAACTAGTTACCTCTATTTGCAATTAAACCAACAATGTTTTAGTGAAATTTAATCCTAGCAATGGAATGTAGGCCAACTTTTCATATGCATCTAGGTCCTGGCCTTCAAAATTTGTTTGAGCTCAAAATAGAGTGAGAGGATGGTGGTAAACTGATCAAGTTACTGCAAGTGAAAATGGCCAACGAAAAAACTAAAGCAAGGACCAATGGTTACCTAAATTTTAAACATGTGCCTATGACTGCTAAAATTATCCTCCAGCAAGAATATTCACAATTAACAACCACCCCAGCAAACATGCTCTGAACCAACAATTCATCATTGGTCGCTTCCATTGCAATAAAAGAACCAGAATATTTCAATCCTTGTAAGAAAAGTGGTAAAAGGGATATTGATGTAAAGTCAGTGATCCAAACATTACTCGGTTCCTTAAGCCCAACATTTTTGTTTTCCTGGTAGACAGGTTTCCAAAGCCTATCTAATAAGACTAGGCGCCTTGTGGCACATTTTAGGAGAGTTGCCTATAAGTTTGCCTTTCATACTGCATGCCGTGATTGTACACTGTCCACATTTTAGTGAACTCAGGCCCCATCGTAGAGCCAGTAAACACCAGCAAAAAATATCCTTTTTACACAATCAACATTGCAGGATTAAAAGGCTCCCACCATCTGCACATGGATGATTATGAAACCATCAAATCAGGCTATACGTGGTGTTCACCGCATCTATAGGCATGAATGTCCACGTGGATGACTGTGTAGGTAGATTAGATGCGTAAAAAGATCACAGTAACATGATTAACATGAAGCTTAAATAGTAGATAGAAATAATGCCAGAAAATATAAGGTTGACAACTTACATATCAATAACTAGTTTAATAAGGACGCTCACAGCCACATCAATTGACGGCTTTCGATTGTTATTAGTCAATCTAGATGATATGGTCAAAGGATTAGCACTTGGAGAATATGTCTCTGAGCTAACTGCAGTGATAACCTCGCATACCTCAGCAGGATTTAATCGTAAAGGTTGCTGTTCACTGATATATAAAAGCTGAGAGGTCAGTATAAACAAATGATTTCAAGCTCTGGTTACCAACACAGAGCTGGATGATCCAAAATTCAAATCAATGAGTCTACTAATATACCCAATATAATAAATGAAATGCAAGTCAAACTCTATACCCTGGTTCAAAGACAAAAAAGAACTTATGACCAGACCTTAAACTGAATCCCGCAACTGAAAACAAGGAGAATATTTTTAAATGATAAAATTTGAAGTAAACGAACAGTAGCAAATGAATCATGCAGCATTCAAAAGATTGACTTAGGTTATGAAACTAAAAGAGATGCAAATCTAATTTACGTTATTTACACGTGTTAACCTAAAACTATAAGTCTGAGACCATATTATCTAGAAGCCAAAAATCTGTGGCAATTGAAATAGGCCTTTTTGCACCTGTAGTGACGATACTGGAACAGCGGCCTAGCACGTGGCCTGAAAGTGCTCACAGGAGAATCCTCCCTGCGATATGATTGTGACAACAGTCAGAAACAGCTGCAAAAGTTTTATACTCATTAATAACTAATTCTTCTTAAAGGTGTCTAATGGTAAGACTTCCACGTTGGATGTATTTGCAAAGGGACTTTTTCATGATTTGAATTTGAGACCTCCACGTCACAATGGAAACAACATTACTGTTCTACCAAGGCTCACTTTTTTAACAGGACTCCAAAGATGACATATAAATTGGGTAACAAGATCATACCATATTTGGCGAGGCCCTGATTTACTACGCTTAGACGCTGTGATTGCTCTCAAGTGGGAGCAGGCAGAGGCTGAATTTGTAATTGTTGTAACCGTAGAAGGCTGCAACATTTGATCAAGATAAGGCATATCAGCAGTTCCAAAATATTTCCAAGGCTGACCCTTCAGTTTAGTTTCCATGTCTCCTACAAGTAAAGCTGCCGCACCTAATTCTAGGAAATTATGTGGCCTCACACCTTGAAGGTCCATAGGTCGATCACTGTATTGCAGCATATAAAACTCATTAAATTCAAAGATTTGAGCAAAAGTACAAAACACAAGTGTTTAAGTAGTTGAAGGCAGAGGACAGTTGAAAGCTAACTACCTTTCAGTTGACAAGAAAGATAAGTGGCGTTCCCCAGCACAACGCCATCTAAGAACGTCAAACGCTATGTAATTGAGATCCTCTGTTGAATCAACTTTATCAACATTTGGCAAGTTTGAAACAGGTAAACCAGTAGCACCTTGGTTCTCCGTAGATTCTCCACCATTTGCAGCACTTAAATGGGAATTAAAGGATCTATTCAACAAGGAGGTTAGTGTTAAAAGAGATTGTCGTGATGCAGAGGCCGGTCCGGCAAAAGCAGCTGGCTGAAACAACCTCCTTGGAATATGTTGAGCCACTAAAGAACGAACATAATTTAATGACTTTACAAGTGCCCCAGAAGCAAAACTAGATACAGGCAAAGAAGGTGAAGAATTTGAAGATGTTGACAGCACAGATGGTTGACTTGTAGATTGCGGCAATGAAGATGATTTTCTGTTTGGACTAATATCACATTCAGCAACTGTGCTGATGCAAAACCGATCAATCTGTAGCAATGTCTCCTCATTGGGTCTATATCTGCCAGAACAGAATGATAGACTCATAAAATCAAAGCTGGATGGAAAGAAATGAATTAAGTTATCAATGAAAATGCAAGTATGTTCCCCAGTGAGTTTGGGGCATTGGATTCTATATTTCTTCGAGAACATCAGAAAAGTCATTGTTCCTTTTCAACTTGAATGGTGATCACCAACAACAGAATTTTCACAAAAGCCTAAAGGTTCTTAGAAAGAATACCAATGAAATTTCATTAGGAAATGTAACAACTCACCAGATCTGTGGTGCTCAATTACCCAAAAAAATTGTCCACCTTGCTACACATCAAGCATTACCATGAATTACCCATTCATAGTAAATGCGTTTGTCTCTGCTTTTTCCAAGCATAAGTTAACAGTGCATATAATGCTAAAATATATTTGCACGTAGAGCCATAAGTCCAGGCTGAATTGATGTCCAGAGACACCACAAGCCAAAGTATCTTAGAAACAAATTTATATGATTTTCAGGGAGGAAAAATGTATAAAGAGAATGAGAATTCCCACATCAGTAAAAAGTATTTAGAGAAAAACATGGGACATAAAGATAAAAGGAAGTAGACTGGAATAATCATATAAAGGATACAGTATAGCAAGCAACATGTGCCTAGCGCACCAGGTAATTGTCTATATACAACAAAGAGATCATAGAATCATGATATCATTCAGGAACATGTCAGAAAACTCTGTTTGGGATATGAAGAAGGAAGAGTTGAATGGCCCTAACTAGCAAGTTGGGGTGATAGAATCTGAGTAAAGAATAGGTGAGTTGCTCTTACATATAGAGAAATGACTAAGACAAAGGTAGACTCACCTACAAGCTCTTATAGGCTCTTTTTCTTTTCTTTTTTTGTTATTTATTTTAGACCATCCCTCAAGCCCACTATAACATTGTATCCATGTACCTAATTGAAAGTGTAATAGGTCTTTGCAGTACAGCAGTCATAGCTTTCCATTTTACAGCCCACAAATTGAAAGCAAAACTTTAAAGCTAAGCATTGAACATTACAAGCATTAATCCAGCTATCTATGAAATGATCACTGCTTACTAGTTACTGATGGTTCATTAATTAAATACTGAATAAGGCAAACAAGCTATTATGCATTAAGAAACTGAGAGAGAATACAAGTTTCTATAAGACAAACGTACCGCAGAAGGTAACGCTTCAAAAGTGCCACGCATCTTGCCACAACTGCTGGGCTGGTGCAAAGTAAAGCCGTATCAGCAGTGAAAGATGGGCAATACCACAATCATAGTGCTATAGGATATGCAAAAAGAAAAAAATGAAGAACAAGGAAAACAAGTGTGCACAAGGAAAGGATGGACAAGACCTATCGATTAACCAGTAAAATAATACATAAATATGATAAACATAACAACAACCAAGCCTTAATCCAAAAAATTAATTGAGGTCGGCTACATGAATCTTTTCTTGCCATTTCATTTTATCATGAGCTAAGTTTGGCGTGAGACTTAATTGTTCTTAATCGTTCCTAACTAAAAATTCCAAAGTCGTTCTCTCCATTTCCTCTCACCATCCACCAAAAATTGGTAGCAGTAACGGTTATTCCATTATAACCCGCAGGTCACCAGTTTAAGTAGTGGAAAAGTCTCTTTAAGATTAATGAGGGTAAGGTTCCATACATCTGACCTTTCCCTAAACCCCACAGTGTCAAACCCTCATGGATTAGGAGTAGGAACACCCTTTTAAACATGATAAACACAATTGGAAGCAACATTATATAGCATCAAGATAAACATTTGAGTCCCCCAAGAATTTACAAGATTTATTATTCTTATTCATTATTAGACATAATAAATTTAGTTAATAACAGAACCCATGAGGTAGTTTGCAAGTAAATTATTCATGTAAAGGTTGCATAAACAATAGCCATGCAGAGTTAAACAAGGTTCCTAAACGTGATTGCTAGTTTTCCGCATATTTACCTAGTTTGTGAAAATTAATCATCAGGATAGGGGTTATAAAATTAAAAATTAAAAATAGAGGTGCTTTATAGTGTTACATAGAAGCTCCATCACTTAAGCATATAAAACTCTGTTAAAGCACAAGCTTCAATTGAAACCTTCCACAACCTTAATTTACAAATGGATTTTCTAGAATGTTGATCACCTGCTGGCAAGGGTTCCACAATTCTAAAGTTGTCGAAGTAAATTACCGTGTAGAGATTCAAGCATCTCATCTTGAGCTCACCAACTTAACAGATGTCTTCCTGCTTCTTTCTATAACTTAAATATTATAGCTATATGAAACAGGCCAACCTAGGTTGGAAGTTGAAGCCTACCAATCTACCCCATCCCCCACATCACGAAAGCAAACGTTGTCATATTCAAGGAAAAATGATAGCAACCAATTTTATTCATATCTCAAATGAAAGCAACCATCTTTCTTGCCAACAAAACAATTATGAATCCCGATTATCTAATTAAATCTCGTGTCTAATAAGACACCAGTGTAACATGTTATTCATTTCTATGATATGAAGAAAAAGCATACAGCAGCAAAACAAACAAGAAATTAGATGTAATTTTGCATTGCAACAACACGCTGAAGTTATTATATTATGAACCAGCAATTAAATACTCCATTTACCTGCGCTCTCTCTCGGCAACCGTATGCTCTAGAATTACACTATAAGCCAGGTCTGTTGTTGCAGGAGCTGCCAAATAGTCCTGCCATTTGAAATTAGCGTCATAAGATTCAAAAACAAACCCATACAATATGTGTAATGGGAGGATGGCATTCTTTCTATTAATTTGCATCTGAACTATAGCCAACCCAAACATAACCGTATATTGTACCACTTGAGTGCAGTATACAGATGAGAGGGATAAGAAGCCTCATAGGACTAGATGAAAAATGAATGCCCGGGGCCTCAAAAGAATTTGATTGGAAAGGGAATAACTATTAGCCACGAAAAGGCAACAATAATTCCAAAATTAACTTGGTTAAGCATACTCATTACTTTTTTCAACTTTCTGTTCTCATAAAACAACTACTCAAGTATGAAAGGCTAAAGCCTTTATCTTAGTAACAACCAAGGAGAAAAAAATAAATAGAATAGAATGAGCAGTTCCTACCAATGACTCTTATCAATTCAAATGAACTTGTTTGATGAACTTGTTATTAAAAATGGGAAAAGAAAGCGATAAATTCTAGAAAGAGGGATTGCTAACCGATGCAATTACAAATGCCATATTGGTTAGAGGAAGAGGACATTGAAAGTAACTAAAAAGTAAAGATACAAAGAAGCGTACGCAGAAAAAAAAAAAGAAAAACAAAAAACGAAAACAACATCTAACAGCGAGTACTGGGCTGCAATGCCCATTGTTGAGACAAGATTGAATGCACTAAAATGCAACACAGTTTTCGGCAAAAATCTCGTCATTGGTTGCCAAGTAAACATAGAATATTCATAGTTATCGAATCCAAACCTAAATGCTCAAATTTAAAAAGAAACGTGCCCAGATCCAATGAATAGATTGAACTAAGAATCGTGAAAACACTCACGCGTAGAGTTCTAGAAGCTTCGGTGAGAACGGCGGCGGGACTGGCATGGTGGGAAGAGGAGGACGAGGTGGCCGCCACCGCCGCAGAAGAAGAAGAGAGGCAATCGGCGACAGCTCGGTGCAATGGCTCCGGCGGCTTCTTAAGGGACGAGGATCTCAGCCTGGTGGTGGTGGTGGTGGTGGTGGTGGTGGTACCAATACCGCCAAACTGCTGAAACCTGGTGCTCGAGGGACTGCTTCGAGAAGGACTGAAACTCGACATAATTGCCGATCGCTGCAAGAATCTCCGGCGGCAACTTAGGGCTTCGCGTCACATTTGAACCGAATCAATACAGACACATGGTACAGTAGAGCGTCGCACGGTGTTCGTACATCCAAGACGAAGGGGCTGTGTGTGTGTGTGTGTGTGTGTGTGTGTGTGTGTGTGAGTGTGCTATGTGAAACTATAAGGGAAGCGAAACGGCGAAGAGAAGAAGAATCAAGAAACAAAGGTTTGGCTTTGAGATGTGGATTTGGTCTTTATAATTCCAGGCGAAGAAGAATTTGTGTATTAGCTGTTGGCAACGTAGCTGTATCTATGGGCGTGTATACATATATATGTACATATTTATTATATTATATATATACATATGCGGTAGATTTATGAGGCTGTAATTGTACTATTAGCTGGCAAGCGCTAAGCTAAATATTGTTTCTGCACTTTTATTTAAGTGGGTTGGGTGCGGGATTATATCGAGTCGAAACGCATCCGTGAGATCAAACAATTATGGGTACCATTAGCATTACCAACTACGAAGGGCAATTTCGGGCTAATCCCTTGAAGAAGTTCGGTGTGTGTCGAGTTTTTTTTTTTTTTTTTTTTCCTTCTTTTTTGTGTTGTTTTGGACCCTAGCAGCATGAGTCTAGCTTAGTGTAATGAAAATATATTAGTGTACTAAATTTTTGTAT
The DNA here is from genome assembly GCA_037832335.1 of Carallia pectinifolia. Classification (NCBI taxonomy): domain Eukaryota; kingdom Viridiplantae; phylum Streptophyta; class Magnoliopsida; order Malpighiales; family Rhizophoraceae; genus Carallia; species Carallia pectinifolia. Next base: position 14,770,142 of record CM075448.1, on the reverse strand, counting down.
TTAGCATTACCAACTACGAAGGACAATTTCGGGCTAATCCCTCGAAGAAGTTGGGTGTGTGTTCCTTTTTTTTTTTTTTCTTCTTCTTTTTTGTGTTGTTTTGGACCTTGGTAGCGTGAGTCTAGCTTAATGTAATTAAAAAATATTAGTGTACTGAATTTTTGTGTTTTGATTACAATTAAAATTTTTATTTTAAAAATTATTAATTTTAATTTTAATCAAAACACAAATTAAAACACCAAAATTTTGAGATATTTAATTATGCTCTACTGTAATCACCTCACCAGAATCCGGAAAAGAAAATGTAAGGTGAATTTGGTGGACATGCCGCCGCTTTTCATGTTCCCTGTTGGGCTGGGAATGGCAAAAAATTGTACAGGGCCTCATTGACGACGACGGTAATTGTATGCATATATCTTTTTCTCATGAATGCAAGGCGTACTGAACTAATAGAAGTAGTTGCTATACTTACCAAAAAAAAAAAAAAGAAGTAGTTGCTATCATCAATTTCTTTTCTTTCATCCTTTTCAAAATTTTTACCTTTTTTTTTCTTATTGGAATTGGATAAATAACGGTTTGATGATTCAGTTTGCTCTATATGTGTGTGTGCCACACGTGTTTGCGTTTTTTTTTTTGGTGCATTTCCAAGTTTTTTTTGTCAAAAAAAAATATTCGTAATAAGTATTTTTACTATTTAAGGTGATAATTTAATAGTAATTTAACGTATCTTTCTCTACAATAATCTGAATTTAAGTTTTTGCATTATCATCCATTTAGATAGTGGATCTGTTCTTTGGAATCGTTAAATAAGGCATAATAAATGGGCGTTACTTTAATATCGGCTCACAAATTCAGTGATCAATATAATCGCAATAAATCTTTTTTTCTTGATAAAAAAATAATAAGAATAATAAGTACTTTTAATTCTTACATATATTTATGTCATTATAATTCGATATTCCATCTCATTTTGTCCTCAATAAGTTTCATAAATATTAAGAATCTCCTTATTTGACGCACGAATTGGTAAAGGATATAAAGTTGTAGATTAATAAAATATAAAAAAATTAGCATAATTTATTATATTTTTAAATTTGTTCTCTTACAATAAAGAACGACTTTCACTCGCGGTAAGAAGAATGCCCTAATTTGGTACCCACGTTAGACATTTTCCATATGCCCATGCCAACAAGAATGGAGGATAGGAGCAAATGCTAAGGAGAAAATAAAAAACCTCAACCCACCATTACTTTATCTACAAAGATATATTTGTAATTTTATTCATAAATTTATCTTTCTCTCCAGTTGTCTAGTTCAATAAGAGACATGTTGAACAGTAACCTTCTTAAGATAAGAACTTAAAGTCAGCAAAATAGAAGTAGTAAGTCTTAATTATCATGATATCTCTTAAGAAAGACTTTCTCTCAATTTTCTGATTATATCTAAACAAACAATAAAAGTTGCATTTTGTGTTTCCATCATGGGTATAAATAAGCTGAGTCAAGCCGAGTTTTGATTTGTTCAAACTTAATTTTGTTAGTTAATGAGCATAATCAAGTTAAACCTGTCTATTATTGAGCCGAATTTTGAGCATTTCATAAATGTATTGTTTGAATTATAGTATCGACAAATATAACTAAAATTGTAAAATTTATTTTTATAGATAGAAATTAATTTTAAAATATGTTTACTTCAATGAAATTAACTATTTAAAAATAAAATTTTATTTTTAATTATAAATATAATAGAAGATCTCAATACCTAAGTTGTTCATATTTACAAGATTAATGAATAATTAAATGTGTACTATTTTATTGGTATTCTCGTAACAAAATTATTTTATGACTTACATAAGTTTTTTAAATATATTTTAATGACATATTAAATAAATTTTTTAATGAATTTTATAAGAACCTTAAAATAATTTTAAATAAGTTGTTTACGAGTGTTATCGTGTCGAACTTATCTTTACTCAATTTTATTTTGTTTATTAAACAAACTTTAATATTGAGTTTCAAACAAACTTTCATTGAATTAAATTACCAAATTTTTAATCAACATATTAGTTTTTTTTTTTGACATGAATCAACATATTAGTTTGTTTACACCCCTACATCAATTTTTGTAAAGGCATCGTGGCAGCATAGCATTGACTATTCTTATCAAACATTTTTCTCTAGCGAGATTTAGGATTCGTTAGAAGTGTCTGGTTGTCAAATTGTGTAACTTCGAATTTGAGTTATTTTAAATTGAGTTATTTTGAAGTCAATTTATATTTAATTTATTTCAAATTTGAATCGCTCAGGTTCGGGTTGGGTCAAATTCGTGAATTGACCACATCATCGTTTTAAATGATGTGGTATTTTTATAAAAAATTTTGAAAATTCTAAAAAATTCAAAAAAAATCTTTAAAATCAAAAAATTACAAAATAATAAAAAATAATTCAAGAATTTAAAAAAAAATCTAAAAATTCAAAATAAAACTTGTTAATTCATAAAAATATGAAAATATTAAGGAAAAAAATTGATGGTTAAAATTTATATCGAAAATATTGGAAGTAAATTTTTTTAACATAAAATCTATAATGTAAATATTATAATATTTTATTTTAATTTATTTTATTTTCTTAAGAAAACAACTGACCCACCGAATTACCAATGTCACAAATTCGATCCGACTTCAAATTTTTCAGATCATATGGATTTGGATCATTTTTCGGGTTTGTGAGCTTTCGAATCGGATTCGGATCATGTTTTTGGGGAAAAGTTCGGATCCACTCATCGGATTTGATTAAAAATTGACACCTCTAAAGGTTCCTCAGCGCCAATGGATGGGATAAGACTCTTGTTGGGTTCCTCGGAAACGAAGAAGCAGAACGGCGGCAGCCAGTGAACTGAACCCTCGTCGGTTCTAACTGCTAACCGTCGCCACTAAACGTGACTTCTGCTCGGCTTGGTTGACTAGCTTACTAGTAGTAGTAGTGCTCTGCTCCAACAGAAAAAGAGATTAGACCGTCCGTTTAAGAAAGAGCAGAAATGGGGGCGGCGAGAATAAACTGTTCGATGCATAGAAATGGGCTCAGCCTCTTAAACCCTCTCTACTCCATCAACAACAAAGCAATCCATTTCAGGATTCCCCTCTCTTTCCCTCAAAATCACCATATCTTCTTCTCTTCCTGTTCTTCTTCTTCTTCTTCTTCTTCTTCTTCCTATTTTAATTCACACAGAGCCGCACCGCTTTGTAAGATAAGCAATTATAGCAGCAGCAGCAGCCGTAATAATCTTAACAAGGGGCAAGCGACAGAGACATTTGTCCTCACAACTCCTCTTTATTACGTTAATGCCCCTCCGCACATGGGTAGTGCCTACACCACCATTGCTGCCGATGCCATCGCCCGCTTTCAGGTTATGCTTCTCTCTCTCCCTCTCTCTTTTTAAGGATTTGTTTTTCTTGTTTTTTTTTATCAATAGGAATTGAAATTGAACTCTGTAATAGAAGCTCAATCGATTGGTTGCGATTGAATTGACGTGATAGACTGTGATTCAAAGTTTGGCTTCTTGGTTGTTTGAATTGACAATAATTATTCTTTTGAACCTTAGGACGGTTGGTAATTTGGAGGTAGACATTAGCGTTATTAAGGCCTTTGAAATTTCTTTCATTTATGTTTGATTTGTGCATTTCTCTATGTTTGCAAATTACAACTCCTTTAGATCAATGGCAATGGGTAATTTTATTTTTTACTTGTTTTTGTTAATTTTTTTCTCCTCATTTTTGTAAAGCTGGCCCGGTTGAAATGTTCCGGGGGTTGCCGTACGTGTGTGGGAAGAGTCTCATTCTGGTTGCTCATGCCAATTTGCAGAGGCTTTTAGGCAAGAAAGTTATACTTATTACTGGCACCGATGAGCATGGAGAGAAGATTGCTTCTGCCGCGGCTGCTGTTGGCTCTGCCCCAACTGAGCATTGTGATGTCGTATCTCAAGCTTACAGGAGGCTTTGGAGAGACGTATAAATTTTTCCCGCTCTAGACATTTAAACTTCATCAGATTTCTAACTTGGTTGTTGCAAATGTCCTAATGAGTATATAACTTTTACTTTTTCTGCCTTGCAGCTGGACATTGCGTATGACAAGTTCATTCGGACAACTGACCCTAAGCATGAAGCCATTGTGAAGGAATTTTATTCTAGGGTGCTTGCCAATGGAGATATTTACCGTGCTGACTATGAAGGACTCTACTGTGTCAACTGTGAAGAGTATAAGGTGGTGCCCTCGCACTTCTCTATTTTGTGCGGTCATGGCTCTTTTGCCTGGTGATATTCTGATAAATTCTTTTTTTTTTTTTTTTTTATCATTCTTATATGATTAAGAAGTGGCATTCGGCTAGATCTGCCCTTAGAAGATAATATCCAAATGATAGGCATTGAGGTCACAAATATATTTAACTGAAGTCTCTTTTGTTGAATCCTTTTGACATATCCTAAAGAAACAATTTCTAAATGATATGGTAGTCTCTTTCCTTTATAGTTATGTGTGAAGTGAACCATTTCATTGTCATTACTTTACCAAAAGTAGCTGCCGTCAATTATGATAGCACATAAATATTGTCTTTGTAAATTTTACAGGATGAGAAAGATCTACTTGAAAACAACTGCTGCCCTATGCACCTAAAACCATGTGTTCCACGAAAAGAGGATAATTACTTCTTTGCCTTGTCAAAATACCAAAGCAAATTAGAAGATACTTTGGCAAAGAATCCAAATTTTGTGCAGCCATCCTTCCGTTTGAATGAGGTTTGAAAATGTGCTTCCTTCTTTTTCATGAGCATCAGAATTTTAGCTTTGTTTTGAACTATGATTAAAAAATGTGTGTTGGTGCATGAGACTGCCCGAATGTTGGGTTTGGGGAAGGTTCAGATGATCTGAACCTTATTTCCACTAAAAGGTGCTATTTCTGCAACTTGAACCTGTGAGCTTTAGATCACATAGAGTAATCTTATTGTTACACCATGACTCACTATTATTTTGTCAACTATTACTTTGTTCAGGGATTACAACTGCAAGTTGCACACATCTGGCATTGTTCCCACTATTGACCAATATAGGTTAGAGGAGTATGAAATGATAAATGTAATTATTCTTGCAATAATGCCCCATTATTGATCATCGGAGACTAATGAAAATTTGTAGTTTCATTGCTAAACTAGCGCACCAATATGTTTACTTTTTAAAAATATCATTACACAAGGTTTTATATTCTTTCTATAAAATAAATTTAGGTGCAAAGTTGGGTCAGAAGTGGCTTGAAAGATTTCTCCATTTCCCGAGCGTCAGTTGATTGGGGCATTCCTGTTCCTAATGACAACAGGCAGACCATCTATGTCTGGTTTGATGCTTTACTGGGGTACAGTTCTACGCTTGTTCTTTTGGAATGATTTTTTTTTTTTTCTAAGCATAGTTCTTGTGCCAGGCTTTATCAGGCATGTAATGACAACAAGGATCTAACTCATGATTAGCACTTAATCCTCTTACATTCTTCTCTGACTTTATTGGCCAGTTATATATCAGCTTTATTGGGGGACAAGGATCAATCTGATTTACAGACTGCTGTTTCCTCTGGCTGGCCTGCTTCACTACACTTAATTGGCAAGGTTCTGACATTATTAGGCTTTTATGATGGACTTCTTTCTTTTACACCAGGGTCAAACTTTGCATTCTTCCCCCAACAAAAGTGTGGAATTTGGCATAGCTAATATAATGACGTATTATTTTCAATTTTGTTATTCTATCTATAATGCATTCTTTTTAGATATTTTTTTGATCTTTCTGACTATTGATTGTATGATAACCTATCAGTTCACGTATCACTGAAAATCTCAAGTATTTGTATGTTTCTCCTAATCTTAATAGATTACAGTTGGGTTACTTCTTATGTTCCTATTCTTGTGTAGGATATCTTGCGCTTTCATGCAGTTTATTGGCCTGCTATGCTAATGTCAGCTGGACTACAACTTCCTGAGATGGTTTTTGGACATGGATTTTTGACAAAGGTAATAATATCATAATATCATCTCTTTTGTTCTTTTTCCCCTTATCAATCTAGAAATCAACGTTGTACTTTGTAGGCTTGGACTTCCTGAGTGCAGTTCATGGTGAAACCATAACTTGGTCATGGCCACTTAGCCTGTACCAAAAAGTTCTCTCTTTTCTCGTTTAATGCTTTTTTATATATTTGGAGTAAGAGTTTTAAAATCATGTATTTTTACCCTTACGGAATATGAAATTATAATGATGGCTTGAATGAAAGTTTGTACATGTGGGCAAGTACCTAATTCTTTCGTCTTACAGCTAATTTTATTTCATGCAGCAATGCTTTTTATTTTGAAAATTATAGGATGGTATGAAGATGGGGAAGTCATTGGGAAATACGCTTGAACCGAATGAATTGGTTCATAAATTTGGCTCTGATGCGGTCAGGTACTTCTTCCTTAGAGAGGTGGAATTTGGTAACGATGGGGACTACTCAGAGGACCGTTTTATTAACATTGTCAATGCACATCTTGCCAATACCATTGGTATGCTTTTGATTACATCATTTTCACAGGAACTGAAGTCTGAAACTAATATGGATAAGGCAATCTTCAATATTTACATGCACTCCCTCAACTTCCCGTCTGCAGGAAACCTTCTTAACCGTACTCTTGGTCTTCTTAGAAAGAATTGTGATTCAACTTTGGTGGCAGATTCAGCAGTTGCAGCTGATGGAAATGTGTTCAAGGACAAAGTTGAGAAGTTGGTAAGGCTGGATGAGATTTTGAATATGCTCTGAACGTATGCCATGGATACCTATGGAAATTTCAAATAAGTGAAGTAATATATATAATTTTGAGTTTATTCTATAAAAATATATTGTGAATGACCTTTCTATTTGTCTAGTCCTAAAGACTTCCATTCATCGTGCTTCTGATTTTACTACGTGGAATTATTGGTACATTGTAAAGAACTGAGAATCCTTTTTATTATTATTATTATTAATTTTTTTTTTTTTGAGGAAAAAGAACTGAGAATCCTGATTGAAGTGGATTAGATGTATCTTTGATATGGAGCAATGCATCAGTGAAATTTGTTGGTGTAAATGGCTAGAGTAATTGACCTTGAGTGTGATAGACTGATAGGGTCCTGAGTTGGCATGATGTAACCTGCATAATTCATTAATAGCAGTTACTTTAATGTTTTTCAGGTTTAAGTTATATTTATAGTAAAATTTAATGCACAATTTCGTTCCTATCAATATGGGACCAAGTCATTGGTACACTTATAAGCCATGGACATTAATTGTCAGGTAGGAATAACAGTTAGCTGCCAAACAATTGGAAGAACAGTGATCATCAGTTCATGCAATTGTGCTCAAATGTTTGTGGCCATGCATTTGATTCATCTTAAGGCATAATATCCAATTTTGTGCAAGTTTCTTATAGTCTAGTGAATGACCTCATTATTTATAACTTAAGCATGTTGTGACGATCTCCTTTGAGAGGTTTATCTAGCTTTCATTGCTGTTATTTTATCCAGATGTATGTGTTATTAATTATGTGTTAGTTGAACTTCTGTCTTATCTGTGTCAAATAACTTTCTGTAGGTTGAGAAAGCTAGGATTCATTATGAGAATCTCTCATTATCATCAGCTTGTGAGGCTGTGCTGGGGATTGGTAATGCTGGGAATCTTTACATGGATGAACATGCACCATGGTCTCTTTTTAAGCAAGGCGGTGCTGCTTCTGAAGCTGCTGCAAAGGTGCACATCTTCAAATCTGGATCAATCTTTGGTTCACTGATTATTACAAAGAAAAAAAAAATAAAAAAAAAATGAAATATAATGCATGATTAATGGGAAATGGAAAATGGTTTGAGCCTTGAATCTCGTCAGTTTCTGAATACAGCTTTGGCATGACAACAGTAGAATTTCTGTTGCTCTGAAAATGATAGAAACAAAAGTTACTTATTAGCATTAAATTTGTGTTCAGAAAGGGAGCCTCTGAGCTTTATTTTAATTAATCAACTCAGACTGAAAAAACCTAAATTCTTTAGTGAACTTATGAGTGCCAAGAACTGAAATTCTCCAGGCCGTTAGAGTTGGGTTAAGTTATAGGCCGACTTACATAATTAAAAGCAATAATGTAAATTGATTGATGGTTGCATGTGTAATCTCTGTTATTTGAGGGCATCCTCACAAATGCCACACAAAGGACACATCATTGCTTAAAGCACCACGCTATCACTTAAAGCAGGACGTAAAGGATGGTCTGAACTTAAGGATTTTGAGGTCTCAGGTTGGCCTGAAATGCGTCTAAACAAGTTGAAACTGTAAGTGACCAATTCTGACATGATTTCCATTTATTGCATTACTTGACATTTGATTTTAGCTCTTTTTCATTTTTGAGGTGCAGGATCTTGTAATTATTTTGGAAGCAGTGAGGGTCATGGCAATTGCTTTATCACCTGTAACACCAAGTTTATGTCGGAGAATATATGCACAACTTGGCTACTCAAAAGACCATTTTGACGCCCTGAACTGGGTCTCTCTCTCTCTCTCTCTCTCTCCCCGCATCCACAAACCCACACCCAATTGTCACTGCATGCAGCTCTGCACGCAAATAGACACATAAATGAAGAAAGTTTGTGCACGTGATTGATCTGTGCTCTTGCACTGGAAGCAAGACTTCAATTATCAATTCTATGAACCGTGTCCTTGTTTTTTTCACTTTGTAGAGTGAAACTGACTGGGGTGGCTTGAAGGGCGGTCAGGTCATGGCTCAGCCTGAACCAGTCTTTGCAAGGATTGAGAACACAAAGGAACAGGAAGGTGTTGAAGTAGCAAAGAAGCCTCCAAAAGGTCGAAAAAAGGAGCCACAGGTTCAAGCAGTCTCAGAGGCTTGAAAGCCTCGTTCCAACAGCTTTTAATGTTATCATAATCATATAATTCCCGTCTCTGAGTTTCACCAATTTTAGACCCCTTCATGCTCTATCAGATGCAGCTTTCAGTTTACTCATGGGTAATTAAGTATGCATTCGGTACTCTGGTGTTCATTTTTGCCGAAGCTGGGCTCAATAAATTGGACGATATTGTACTAGCTTAGAATGATTTGATGATCAAACAAGATGGTTGACCAGTTCGACATAACAGCAAAAGGTAAATTGATAAGTACGACCTATCACGGCCTTAGGTCTTAGAAGGGGCAGACGATTAGTTTACTCAACTTTTATTTATTATAAATATGTATTTATTTACCATAACCATAAAAAAATTTATGTTTAATTTAATTTTAATTTAACCCCATTCAATTAAGTTGAACCGGTTGAATTTTAACCGTCTAACTTTTCCGTTTAACTGGTTCGATTTTCAAAATATTACAAAGATGACGACATAAAAATGCTTTGGTATTTTATATTTTCCATGACAATAGAAATAGTTGTCATTATTTATATAAACCTACTTCTTGGCAAGATTAGAACTAAAAACTTCCTAAATAAGAGTTTTTAAGTCATTAACCACTACACAAAGAACCATGAGTCAATATTTCTGCAAAGTAACGTACTCGGCTTTAGTGATTAGCTTCAAACAGGACCCATTTTTGGCCTCCCCATTATAATATTAAACAAACGAAACGTCGAGGTAGGAGAGGGTTCCTGCTTGCATGACTAGAAACTTCTAACAAGAAATTTAGGCAAACACGTCAAACTGTCACTTCCAGAATTATGTAGTGGAATAACATATATGAAAGTTAACGGCATAAATCCCCAACCTTGGCAGATCCCAACATATTTCAATGTCAAGAAAATAAAAAACCACTATTAATACTCGATGAAATGAATCATTTTCAAGCAAGCTTAAGAACTACCAAATTTGATTCATACGCAGACATCCATGAATGATACCATCGCTGCCAATGTTGCTAGAGAACAAAAACTTGCACTTCAAGTAGATCATTGTATATGCCCTGATGAGCATCATTGTCCCTTTTGTTCTATGACCGAAAGAGCATGCACCTGCAAACATCTATTCACAGCATTTCTTGTGATTTTCTCACACACCGACTTACCTTCTTCCTGAACTCCTCCCTATTGTCTCGCCATTGTTTCTGCATTTAAAGAATATGAAGTGTCAGAAAATCAGCCAGGGTAACAAAATAGAATGAACTCTTATTCGTCCATCATTAACACATCATATAACGCGGATAGCATTCTGCATCTCAAAAGAAAGTCTGGATGGTGGCAACGACGTGTGCAGCTTGAAATGTGACAAAGTATGTGATGACAATTAAAGCCTAATTCTATTATGGCAACGAAAGGGCAAATTTCCAACAGTGTATTTGCTCAAGGAAACTTAAGTGCACTTGGCCAGAGCCTACAACCCAATTTGCAATGGCATGAACGTCAACATTACATGCTTTAGAAAGAAAATTTTAAACCTACCGCAGCATCGACATTCGCAGGAGACTCGTCATTAGGACTTGAAAGCATTGATATGATGCTCAAAACAATGCTTTCAACCTGCAAAATGAAATCACATGATGTTAACCTTGGATTCAACAGTGGGGCAGCAAATTGCATGAGGTGACAAGGGTATGTCAGGAAGGGAAAGAAGCAGAGGAATGCCAGGGCAAAATTTATGATACATAAGCATGCCAAATGATTCAGAATAGACCATAATCTTAGTCCTGTAACTCACACCAAGTCAAAGTAATGCATCTGTAAAGTCAAGACACTATGTGGTACTGTTGTTTAAGTGTCAAACCCTCCACTCTAATTTTCCTCTCATATGCAAGCAAAAACCAGATACAGTTGTTCATTTCTTCTGCCAAATCTCCTTCTGCATGATGTTCTTCACTGCTTCCATTAACTTCCTTAGTACCCAGTCCATAATGCAGGAACATAAACAGCATAGAGATATAACAAAACCCATTCTCTTTTGAAACAACTATATAAATGAGATAAAAATAATCAGACTCCACACTGTATGCTTCTTGAGTTTCATACCCAAATCCTGAAAGAGGGTTTCCTGCTTTAGGCAAAGGAATGAAGATGGCAGAAACCAAGCTATAAATAAACTGACGTGGACTTTTATCCCATTTAACCATTCTAGTCCAATTATAAGTGTCAGACTTTCCCTACAATGGCTGATATAGTTTCCGACATTTCTAATTGGCTATAAAACACTAAGCTTTCCAAGCCACAATCTCTCAAAGCTAGTGTTTTGCCAGGGCTCCAGAAATAGCACCTCAGAATGGGCTAGAATTGAGCCCATCAAAGCTGATGTGCAATTCAGTCTCGCAGTCATCTCAAGTTTCTGCCCTTACAGTTGCTCATCAGCAAGACAAACTGCCAATCAGAACATCCATCAGATGGTCATGCCACAAAGTGAGTTAAATACATGCACGAATGCAAAGAGTTACCATACGAGTATCTCTGCAGGCATTCATCCTCATCCATGAACCAGCAGTGATTAAGGACTGCAAGTGACAAATTGCTTGTCCAAGTACTCGCAGTCTTCCAACAGCAAGATGTGAAGCAGAAAAACACACTTTCACACAAAGCTTGGGAGGCAAGCTTACCATGCAGTTTTTAGTGTTCCAAACGAATAAATATGAAGGCAATAGACAATATCAAACATCTTATCCTATAATCCATAGATAGAGACACGAGGACATAAAGTGTAAATATGTCTTAAATACAGAGAGGATCTATAACAGTGTTCCGTACCGTATGGACTGGACTCCAGCGCTCAGTTGCAAGCTCATAGCCGTTGGGGTCATCTCCTGGTGGGTGAAGAATTGAAATGCATACCTTTCCATCTGGATAAACTGTCATCAAACAGTATGAGATTTCAGAAGCGTGCACATTTCTCACTCAAACTTGAGACCAACCTGGCTTTTCATGCATAGCATGTCAATATGCACTTTAAATAAAGAAATAATGTGCTCACCATTCGGATGCCATATCTCCGAGGTGAACCGCACAGTTGGAGGACTGATGGGATAGTTTTGCGGAAAGCTCATAATGGCATTGAAAAATCCTCCTTCACTGGAACGCGAAAATTGATTACAAGCAGAACAAAAAAAAAAAAGAAAAACAGAAATTTACGCTAATAGCTCGAAATATAAAGATAGCTTTGCTGGTAAAGAAAGTTAAGCACACAGAAACATGATGATCCATAAATGCTACGTTCAGCCACTAATCCGTGGTGTCAATCAATCCCACACGCCTAAAATAAGCACCCCAATATCCTCTCATTTCATGACTATACCCATAACCCAATCATACAAAATCAATAACCCAGCACCCAAAAATATTAAAACTTAATTTCCAACAAGAAAACCATAACAACCTGCAAGAAGTTCTCAGTAGCACACAAAAGATCACTGGGCCTAATATTTAAAAACAATAAACAAAAAAAATTATAGGAACCAGAACCGTAAATTCAAACATGGAGACTTTCACAGAGATTTTATCTCTACGAATTGGCTCAAAGACTGGGTTTTGAAGACTCACTAAAGGGTATCGGGAGGACCCATAATCGTGACGCTCCATTCAAACACGTTGGAGTCGTCAACAAGACCAGCAGAGAATCCATCAACCGGCTTCTTGCAGAGATCTGACCACAAAAAAAAAAGAAGAATAAATCAGCAACTCAAGATCAAGAATCCCACATAAGAAAGAATCGTCAAGAATCCAATTTAATAATAATGATAAATTAAAAATAAATAACCGGACAAAAGAGAGAAAAAAGAATCGAAGAAAATCGGATTGAAGGCTGACCCTTGAGCTGCTTTTGGAGGAGAAGACTCGATTGAGACGCGGCCATCGATTGCTTACTGATAGAGACAAAGAGAGAGATTAAGATGGCGCAAGCGAAAGGCAAAACGCAAGAGGCAGAAGAGAGTTTCCGATAAAGCTTGGGTTTGATATAATATAATAATACTTGAGTTTGGTATTTATCTTCTGGACATTCTTCAATCCACTCCTTTTTTTTTCTTTTTCTTTTTCTTTTTAATAATAAAAGTCCCGTTTTAGATTCCCTGTTTTTCGGTTGCCTTTTCTGTTTCTGTAAGGGGGACCTACGTGACTCGGCAGGCCGCCCTCAGTCTTAATTTCTTCCCTTCGTGGTCAAAAATTTCTGGTGTTAAATAGTAAATACATGTAAACTCCTGTGCTTGTTTTCTTTTACTTGTACTTTCTATCTTTTAATTTACACCAAAAGATTACAATAGATTCTAATTTTATTATTTAACACTTTTCTGTTAAAATTCATTAATTTTGACTGTAAAATTTTTTTTATGAAATTCAAACATAGCAATAATTTATTCTTTTTAACTCCTCATGACTATTTTTTCTTTTCTACAAACTTTTCAAAATTAATATTTTTTGAATTATTATGTGTTTTTTCAACTCTGACTAAATTTTTCAAAAAATAAATTCTTTTTTTCTTTATGGTAGAGGCGATTATTCATCATTGGATAATACTATTTCGTAGGAATGCAAATGAGCCGAACCGAGTCGAGTTTGGTCAGGTTCGAGCTTAGCTCGTTAAGCATTTTTCTGAACTCGAACTGAGTTCGAGCTCGATTCGAGTTTTGAAAGCAAAGGCTCGAGCTCGACTCGTGACACTGTTATCGAAGCTCAGACTCGACTCAAACTCGGTTCAATTTTTGTTTTGTTGGTATTTTTTTTTTTGGTTATCTAAACTTGATATATGTATATATATATATATATATATATATATATATATATATTATGCATCATCAATCAGTTTACCTAATTGTATTTTAATTTTCTCTAATCCAAAGAATTTATATTCTTTTGCAAAGAAAAAATAAATATTCAATTTTATTTTAATTAAGAAAAAAATCAAATAAAAAAAAGACATGAAAAAATAATGGATGCATAATGTATTAGGGTTGGACTTAGGTCTTTCGGAACACTAAGTTTGGTAGACTTGAGAGATTGAGAGCATTTGAAGATAAATAAAAAATCAATCTTAATTTCATTATTATTTATATTAAAAGTTAAATGATACAATTAAGTGTTATTAATACATTAAATGAGCTCACAATGATACATATTAAACGAGCTCCTAATGATACATTTATCGAGCTGTTCACGAACCTGTACTGAACCGAACTTATTATTGTTCAGGCTCGTCTCGTTTATTAAACGAGTTTAGTTTTACGCTCGTGTATCGCTCATTTATTAAATGAACGAGACCAAGCCAAGCCTTTACCGAGCCGAGCTACTGAACTTTTAACGAACGCATCGGCTCGTTTGTAACCCTACTATTTCATACCAAAAGCAGAAATCATGAATTGCACGAAGAAGTAATTTCAACGTTCAATCACTTCACAAGTCAATACAGTTGTTCACACTTCTCTCTCTCCTTTTTTTTTTTAAGTTAAATTTTAATTTCTAAGTAATATTTAATACTATTTTAAATATATTTAATGTTACTTTAATTTTTTATTATTTGAATTTTTTTACAATTAAATCCTAAATAGTACTTAGAATTATCCTAAATATATTTAATGATACCTTAATTTTTGAAAAGAAAATTCAAAATTTTTAGTTTTTTTAAATAAAAAAGAGGGGACAATTTGTTTTTTTCTTTTTAAAAAAAATGTCCAGCCAGGTCGTGATCTTTTATCGGTGAACCAAAAGCATTATCCTTCATCCTTAGAGAGAGGATATGCGAGGCAGAGTATTGAATTATAAATCTTAAATACCTTAGTAAAAAATATAAGTTTTCCGCCACTCATATTAAACTTGATCCTCTAAAAAAAAAAAAGAAATCATAACATTCTTATATTTAAACTGCATAAAAGCAAAATGAGAAAAAAGGTAAATACTACAGTTGGGGTTTTGCTATTTGACGCTGAGAGCTTTGACTATCATGCGTCGGTAGCTCTCTTCCCGTGCTGCTGTATCGCCGCTATTTAGGTCGGCGTTTAGTGCTCTCTCGTAGAGTTTGGTATCCCTTTGTGGGTTGGTTTCAGGTTTCCTTCTGGTGGGGTGGTCGTCCGCTCCTCATTTTCTTCTGGTGTGTGGTTCTTTTCTGGTTTTCAACATTTCATGCCCTTGTTTATTCCCAATCGAGTGTCTTCTTTCAGATTATGGTGCTTGGTTACAACTTGGGGGGTTTCGATGGCCTCCCTGGTCTCACTCCTTTGCTCGATGGAGTGGGTGTGGGGGAGGGCGGCACTTTTGGCAGTTGAGGGAGCCTGTGTACAGCTAGTTATGAGTCACTGTGGGTGTCGTCGTTCCGGGTCATCCGCTTTTGGTTAGCTACCGTTCCCTGCTTCCCTGGGTTTTCTGTAGCTTTGGATTCTGTTAGCGCGTGGTCTGGCGTTGCGACGATTTTAGGCGTGCTTCCGGCCTATGGCCGAGATTTTGCTGCCGTATGGCTCCTTGAGGGTTGTCGCCTCCCCTATTGGCTGGGGTTTCACCGGTTTGCCGGTGTGTTGTTTGGTTTCTCCAGACGGGTTACTGCCCGGGTCGAGCGTTGGGTCTGATCTGGTGGACTGCATATCGACTATTTTCGGACTTTGGGTCTAGGCTGGGTCTATTTTCATGGTTTGCCTCTTTAGTTGTAGAACTTGGGTTTTAGATTATGGTGAGTTTTGTTTGTATAGTGGGATGATTCATTTTTATTTATGTAAGGCTGACATGAGTTTAGATTTGGGTTGGCTTTTTTTTGTATTGTTTTTAGTCCTTTTATTTAATGATATTTACTTTCTGGCCAAAAAGAAAAAAGAAGGAAAAAAGTAAATTGGTTAGATGCAATTAATCCAAAACTTTTTATGTCCATCCATACTATTGGTTGATTTTATGAAATCAATATAAAACTATGTAAAATCTACGTAAATGTAAATAATACTTGAACTTGTCTTTTTTTTTTTTTTTTTTTTTATATAAGCGTAAAATGCTTACTTGTATAAGTGAATTTCATCACCTTAATTGTTAATTCATCACTTAACAGCAATTTTATGTTATTCACTTATTTATGTACTTTTTGAAAAGATGATGACCTTATTAGACGGTATTTTTATTACTGGCCAAATTTGAGACGTTCAAATTGTTGCTATATCAATATTATAAAGAAAAAGTTAAGAAAATTTGTTTTTTAATCTACTCCTAATCCTAATTGTAAAATAATTTTTTCTACCAAATAAAAAAACGTTTCCCATTTTTGGCTACCATTAATTATATATTAATAACAAAAAAAGTAAATAAATAATTTCCTTCTATCACCTCTCTCTCTATCGTGCTCTCCATTCTCCTCAAATCTCTTCTTTTGTTTTAGTTGGTTCTTTTCTTTGGAAAAAGAGCTTTGTTATGATGAGGCAGTCAAGAATAGCAATCATGAGAGGTGGTCAAGGCCGGATGAATATGAAATTTGCTCAGGAAACAAAGAAGAGCTTGTAATTGTCAATGAGGTAAGTTATCCCCGTCAAATATGAATCGCCGTCTTCAACTGTTTTTGGCTTTTCAAAATTGTGCAAATTTAAATGATTTATTAAAAGTGATCAAATTAGATATTATAAATAAAAATTATTTTAATTTTAATTTATAAATTTAATAATTCACATATTTATCACAAACATTTTTTATTTGGTGAAAAAATGGCTTATTCAATTGGCACCTTGAGTGTAAATGTGGCTAAGATTTAATGCAGATTGCAGCGGGACTTCGTGGCCGGTCCGGCACTGACGCCAAGAGTAGAGTGGCCGCAAATTAGGAAGCACACAAGAAAAATAATTTTCTAAGATCACCTCACTCTCTCTCTCTCTCTCCCATGTCCTCATTTTTAGGATTCTAAATGCGTTGAATCGAGTTGAACTTGACTAAGTTTAGCTGTCGACTCCTTTATTAAATGAGTTTAAAAATGAGATTCAGTATCAGTATCATTTACGAATAAATCGAGCTCTAGTCGAGTCTACTATTATTGAGCTGAACTTTCGAACTTTTAACGAAATGTATCATTTAATTTTATAATATTAATAAAATAATTAAATTAAAAAATTTTATTATTATACATAAAATGAAAGGATAAAAACTATTTATTTAAATAAAATTAAATAATTAAAAATAAATGTTCAATTTTAATGTATAAATATAAATATATGTAATATATAATTTTAAAAATAGGCTTGATAAAATAATTAAAAATAAATAAATGTTCAATAATAATGTTTAGTTAAACAAATGAGTTCAATTTAAATTCTTACCAAACTAAGTCACCGAACTGTTAACAAATGTATTAATTTACTTGCAACTCTAATCACATAATTTTTCTTCAAATAAGTATATGAAATAAAAAATATAACCCTAAATTGATAATTATTTATACTAAAAGTTAAATGATATAATTAAGTGTTATCAATATATTAAATGAGCTTATAACAATACTTATTAAACGAATTATTAATAATATATTTGTCGAGTTCTAAATGAGTTTTAAACGAACTGTTCGTGAAGCTGAATCGAATTGAGTCTACTCCTATTCAGGCTCGGCTTATTTATTAAACAAGTTTGACTTTTAAACTCATGTATCGCTTGTTTAGTTAAATCAACGAGTTCAAATCGAGCTCTTATCGAATCAAATCACCGAATTTTTAACGAATGTATCGACTCATTTACAGTCTTACTCACTTCTACGCCTCTTTTTGCAATTCTTTTTGGTACAGTACCAATCATTTTGCATTTTAAATTTTTAATTTCGAAATCATGGAATTTGATTACATTTTTTTATAGATTAGTACTTTTTTTTTTTTTGTGTGTGCGGGAAGTAATACCGATAACTATTATCTAACATATTAAACCAAATAATCTTATTTGTTTGCTTAGACTTACAACATATAAATGAAAAATTTACACTTTTTTTTAAAAAAACCCAAAACTTTTATGTGCAAGATTAAAACTAAAATATCACTGTTCGAGTTACCACAGATTTTTGTACCATAAAAAAACTCTGATTATGAAACCTGATTGTTCCATCCAAACTTTCTATTAAAATGTAACGACAACAAAAAAACAGCTGCAATGAGGTTGGCCAAATTGAATAGGTAACTTAATGACCATAACTCCAACATAATTATTCATTGGTTAAAAGTTATAGTAACGCATATCTTATAAATCATTCCATATTTAAGGACAAATAAAAGGAAGAAGATACAACTGAACAATAAGAACAATTAAATGATTTCCCCTCTTTTGACTCTGTAGACTAATGGATGTCATTATAAAAAAATAACTGATATAGAAAGTAACGGAAATGACGTAATTATTGAATAATTGTCAGTTTGAGATATAATGATTGCATAATTATTGTTTCCTCAATTATGGCTCTCGAGGCTGTAATTAACAAAACAATGAAGAAAAAGACGTGTAACGCATGATAAGAACAAAAGTTCCGTTAGGTAACGGGATTAGGTGGATGGAAAATAAATTGAAAATTTTTTTTGTGTAATTAAATGGCTTATTTATGTAATCAAGTGTTTAATTTTTACAACAAAAAAATATATGAAAAAATATTTCAAAATTTGTTGCAATAATTTAATTTCTCGTTGCACAAAAAAATTATCTAATTGCACAAAAAAATTCTCGCGTCTATTCTTCGTCCACCAAATCCCGTCCACCTATATTTTTCCTAATAACAATATTAGGCTCTGCCCTGCAAACAAATTCACCAAACATAAAAATAGTGTAGGAAAGCTCAAAAAAAAAAAAAAGTGTAGGAGAATACAAAAATTATGCCAGCAATAATAATATTGTTGATCATTTTATTCATGTATATAGTGTTGTCATTCTTATATCATTGGATTGATTGCATTTTTATTGATAATTTTTCTAATTCGCCACAGTCAATTTTGAACCATGATTGTCGAAATTAATAATTTAGGGTTCTACTGTTAATCATGGTACTGGTGTCAATTTTTTTATGATAACGCAGGCAAAAGCTCACAAAACCAACTTCAACTCCTCTTTTTGCAATTCTTTTTGGCACAATTCCAATCATTTTGTATTTCAAATTTTTAATTGTGGTTAAATATAGAAATTTCAAATCATGGGATTTATAGTTCAATCAGGGGGCCGTAACATAAGGCTGGCAAGCCACATTTACGTCAATATTTCATGGTAAATTCAAGGATTTCAGAGTTATCATTCACTGGTATGCACATGAAGGTCATGAGTATATGTTTTTTGATGTGTAAATTAATTTGTGGTTGTCTGCAAAAGCAATAGCAATGGAGAAGCAACAAAATCAGAAGAAGCAGCTATTATCATTAATTAAGCTATATTAAACATGTGACGACTTCTCATAAATTTACAAATTAAAGATAATATTTTTAATATTTTATAATCATAAAAATTATATTACAATCAAAATTAAAATTTTATAAATCAAGTAATAAAAATTTAGTTATAATTAAATAAAAATTCTATTGATTTACATATTTTTACTTTGACTTTTTAATAGAATAAAATATTTAAAAAACTATTCTCGAATCCCCATGTTTAGAAATGAAAAGATTAAAAAATCTCTCAAATTTATCTATTTTTTCTTAAAAAGTTAAAAAAATTACCTTAAAATTTTCTTAAAAGAGCATAAAAAAAACCCAACTTTCAAAGTTTTATTTTTTCTTGAAAAATAAAAAAAAATTCTTTTTTATTCTCTTAAAAAATTTCTAAAAAAATAATACTCAAAATTAATTTTTTTTATTTTCAATAAAATAAAATAAAATAAAAATATATTTATCAACTATATATAATTAAATTTACACATTATATGAGTCTATTATTAATTTCAATAATAAAATTATCCTCACAAAAAGAAGCAGAAAGCAAATTATTCACATCTATTGAGTAATTATGGCGTACGTCAACCAATGGCTCTGCATAAAAAAACAAAAATCAAATTGGGGCATTCCGAGAATTGAACTCGGGACCTCTCGCACCCTAAGCGAGAATCATACCACTAGACCAAATGCCCGATTGTGAGTACCATTTTCTAAATTTTCTATTAATATAATTAAATATTAATCTGATTAATCATTATTTGAGGGGAAAAACTGATCTATTTATTTTTTACTCTATTCTCTCTGATAATAAATAATTTTATTTTTTCAATATAATTATTTTTATCTACATTATTTATTAGACGCACTAGTGTCCTAAAGCTACATATTATTAACAAAAAACTACAAAGATTTGAGTATAATTTATGAAAAATATTTAACAACTTATTTCAAATACATTAATATGTTTTAATGAAAATAATAAATTCATACAACATTTGCCCATCCTAAGTAATTTCATAATAGCTTAAAAATTTTGAGGGTTGAGAGGTCGCATAATGAATTTAGATACACTCATTTATGCATTCTAGACATACATGTTCGATGATAAAAATTCATGATATAATTCGTGGGTTTGAATTTCAATTTGCACGAAACAATGTGGGACCTCATAGCTAATAAACAAAAAATAAACTAGTTTGTTATTCATACTATACATGGTATTTTTTTAAGAGATCAAACAATAAAAATATTTTTTTATTATGCATATGCTTTTCAAGGTTAAAATTTGCGACATTGAGAAATTTTTTAAAAGAGGCACATAAAATTGTTATTCTTAAAATTATATTGAGAACAATAATTTTATTATGATAATTTTTAAGAAATTAACAAATAAGAACAAAAAGCTATCGGATCCTCCTAAAAAGCTCAATTTGAGAAGTCAAGGGAATGTAACCGACCTTTTATACTTTCTTAGTTCCCTAAAAATTAACCACGTCAAAAGAAAAACAAACTTAGGAACATATAGCATAATTCTGCACAAACTTGCTTAGCTCTCTCCGAAGTTATCTTCAAAATCTCTGCCCTTGAGCTACTACAAAAGCACACTATTATAAAAGTACTCTTGTAATTGTTTTTTTTTTTTGTTAAAAAAAAGTTTAGAGATAAAAGAGTTGTTCTTGTCCCGAGGTCAAAGGGCATCCACAAACTACGAAGAATTTATAGTAACAATTATATGTTATCTATTTACAAAAAATTCTAACAGCAGCCAATAAAATTGAACTTAGATTGAGTGTATCAAAAACTAAACTTGTAACTATTGAGTTCACTTTGGTAGATAGGATCTTATAATTGTTTGAGTAAGGGAAGATGAATGGAGAAGGGAAAAATATAAAAAAATGTGTAAAGTCCGGAGAGAATTGAAAATAAAAAAGAAGTTTCATTGGATTGACAAAATTTTGGAAAGTTTTGGTAAGTCCAAAAGCCAACAATAATATACCGACTGTAATGTATGTGCAGTAATTACAACATAAGCGACAATCAGTGTGCTTAGAAATGCATAAACAGCCAATAGGAAGGACATACGAGAAAAAATTGAAAGGTTGGAAATTTTCAGTAGCTAATGATTAATGAATGAAGGTATTTATGGTGTGTTTGTTTTCTGTAAAACATTTTATAGGAAAAAATTTTACAAGTTTTTCGGCGTTTATTTCACAGAAAATATTTTACATAGGTAAAATTTGGGGAAAATTTTCAGATTTTCAGGTAAAATAACTTCTCCTTTTGTAGAGCTGAAGTTATTTTTAGGGAAAATACAAATTGTGTTATAAGTAAGTGACAAAAGAAAATCATTATTTTCACTGCAAATGTTTTACAAATGTAAGTTATTTTACAACAAACAAACGGACCCTTAATTAATGTTTATTTTGGGCTTTTAACAGAGAGTTATTAATAGCTTATTAATTATTAATGATACATGAAATTGGTTTTACTCTTATCTACACTACAGTAGGAACAAAAATTTAGATTCTTTCACGCCATATAAATAATTTCACTTTTTCACATTCCCACACACAAGTAATTAAATTGTAATTTTAATTATGCCATTAAAAAAAATAGGTAACCTCATAAAATGAGTTTATTTTTTATTATTAAAAGATACATAAAACTGTGAACTACACAATAGAATTAGTTCTTTTTTTACATAAATTTTACACTCTTACTTTTTAAAATTAGAATTTAATAGAAATTTTAATTCTAACTACTGACATATTTCTAAAAAACATAATCTCATAGAATGAGTTATAATTGTTAAAAGTAGTTCAATATGAATTGTTAAAGATAGTTTAAAATGAGGATGAAGTGTACCGTGTCACACATTCATGTTCCAAAAATAGATATATGATATAGATTATAAAAAGATTTCTATTTATTAAATTACAACTACATGATATTATTTTTCCTCTAGTTAGAAAGGGAAAAAAAAAAAAAACATACGTATGTATACAGAATATTTTTGTTTTGTTTAGCTACCAAAAAGTTAAAAAGGATAATCTAGTAATCGTGCAGTTTATTGGGGGATACCATATAGGTGGGTGGCAGATAGATAGGAGTGTTTGTAGATCAGATTAAATAATTTTATAATAAAAGTTGTGTCCAAATTGCCTATAATAGATTTTCTAAAATATTATCTACAATTAATTCATTAACCACTCCAAACTATCTAAAATAATATGACGGTTGTAAATTAATTGCAAGTAATTAATTGCAGATTGAGATACAAACTATTGCCAACAATTTTCAACTTTTTTCTCTTCTGTTAGATTCTGAATTTTAACCTGTAATTTACTCATCATACTAATTTAGTAATTTTTAATGAAGCATCATAAAATTTCCAAAAAAAAAAAATCCTTAAAAAAATTAAGAAACAAACAAGAACTTGAGAAATAGCGATTTCGTTAGGTTCAGAGCATCTTTAAATGCATTGGTTGATGACATCTTTTTATTATTCTAACAATGATATTACTGCACCGTTCATATACACAGAAAAGTTTGTCAGCCATGCTTACCAATCGTATCAGGACATTATATTCAAATCAATAAATATAATTATTTATTAATAAATTACAACATTGATGTTTTGTATAATTTTTTTTTAGAAAGCATATATCATCAAAAATTGTATATTTTAAATTTTAAAATAATACTCATTTAATTATAAATTTTAATTTTATGATTTTAATTTTTTATTATATATTTTATGAATGTAATTTTAATTTATTAGTAAAAGATTGTATTTGTTGCCTTTAGTATGCCGGCTTTGAATGACAGGCTGTTATGGTGTAGAAACCAAACATATATATATATATACACATAGCGGTGTGATTGGTTATCTACAATTTTTATAATTCTGAAGTTGCAGTCAATTTGTCATTGACAATTTAGAAAAATTGAAAACCACTAATATCTTTTTCTTCAATTTCGGCATTTGTGAGTTCTACCGTGTTAGACTAGATAAATTTTCACTGTTTGGCGGTTCATAAACACCTTTAGTGTCAACCAATGGATGAGTCTCCGGTACGAGTTTGTTATATTGATTCAAATTTCAGTCTTCATAGTAATGTCTTAATACGTTAGGGATGCTATGGTTTATGTTATTAAATTTTATATTTATTAATATAGTAGTCTGACGTGTGAAAAATTTATTTAAGTCAACAGTATTTAAGTGATAAATTTACTTTGTGAAAGTGGTTAAATAAGAACACAACAATTTAAAAATTACTCTTATCCTATAAATGTTATACGATGAATAT
The DNA here is from genome assembly GCA_037832335.1 of Carallia pectinifolia. Lineage (NCBI taxonomy): Eukaryota > Viridiplantae > Streptophyta > Magnoliopsida > Malpighiales > Rhizophoraceae > Carallia > Carallia pectinifolia. The sequence goes on along the minus strand of CM075448.1, from coordinate 14,746,488 downwards.
ACTTGTAAGCACACTTCTTTAATTTTTAGAAAAAAAAGGATGAGTCGATATAAATCCAACGGCCAACAACAGTGTTTGCATTTTCATCACGATTCCGTTGTTGGAAGAAAACTGGACTGCACTTGTATTTGAATAAACATTTAAAGGAGTGTATTTACGTTTTACTTTTAAAAAATAAGAATATAAATATTTGGTAAATTTTTTGGTGTCTTTATTTAATGTACTTATTTCATTATTTGATTCTCAAATAGCAGCTAATTGAAAAACAGTTGCATGCTATTTTTTGGATTGCTTTTCACTTTTTAATATTAATAATAATTTATATAGAGTAAATTATCCTTAAAGAATATTTATATAATTTTATTATTATTTTTTTTACTTGTCACATGATTTAGATGTGTTAATTTATTTTATTAGTATTTATATAATTTTAATAATTTCTTTGTTAAACTATTTTTAAATAATATTTTTTTCATTTTAATTTTCTTTAATACGAACACTTATAAAAAATTTTAAACATAATAATTTTTATTATTTAGTAAAAATTAATATTTTTTTAAAAAATTAAAAATTAAGTAAAACAATTCTCAATATTATTTATAAAATATTATTCTTAAAATATAAAATTATAAAATATAAAAATAAAATTTTTAATATAATATATCTACATAAATTAGATATCTAAATTAGATATTTCATTATCAAAAACAGAAAATATAAAATTAATCAAATATTTCATTAATTTTATCAGTAATCAGTAATATCAAATAAAAATTAATAATTAATAATTAATAATAATAATTAATAACAGTATTTAATGGTTAATCCAAATAGAGTACGAAGGATAGACGACAACAAATTCGTACATTGCGCGGCCGCCTCGCTCCTCTTTCTGTATTCGCGGCATCCAAATAATTTTTAAAATAGGGAAAAAGTTAATGCCCAGGTGGCCAATAAGTGCTATACATGAATATGATAAATTTTTTTTAAAAAAATTAAAATTTAAAAATAATATTAATTATATTTAAAATAATATTAAATATATTTAAAATTTAATTTTTTAAAAAAATTAAGAATAATATAACTAAATATTCGGTAACAAACGTCTGACCATATAATTAATCCTTTAAAATATTCTCTCTGTGGATTCTCCTTTCTTATAATTTAATTATGTAATTTGTTATGCAACGTATAACAAATTAGGATTCAACGTTTCACACTCTCCCGCCCCCTCCCTCACTCTCTCTCTCTCTGACGCTCGCTGCTAAAACGTTGGCTTCGTTCTTTTTCTGCTCTTCCTCCCTCTCTTGTTGTTTTTTTTTTTTTTGAAAATCCATTTTTCTGTATTGCTGAAATTCACTCAGTCGTTGTCGCCGGCAAACGGACGACGCTGTCAAAAGGAAGTATCAGTCCAAGCCTAAGCCTTACTCCGGAATTTCAAATCCCCCACCCACGCCTTCGCTGCCTGGGACCTGCTTAGGGACAAAATTAGAAAAGAATTTTAGGAGTACAAATATTATAGTATAAAATTAACTTGTATTATAAAAATTAAAAATCATATTAATTATTTTGAGTAACAAATATTACAATTTTATTTTGTGAATTTTAATGTTTTGAAATATTTTTTTTTATTTTTATATGTAGTTCAATATATTTTTTTATATAAGTAATAATTTAATTATTTAGTTATTTATTGTTTATAGAATTTCACAATAGATTATTCATGATATTTATTTTTATAAAAATAATTTTTTTACGTAATTATTGTAACTGAAAAAATTAAATTAAATTTCATAAATAAATATATATTTAGATATACACTATATTTTTAAATTTTTTTCTTTTTTAATATTTATTGATAATAATTTGCTTTATTCGAAAATTAAATATTTTTAAAAAATCGTATAAAAAAATTATCAAAATACTATTGAAAGTAAATAAAATGAAATTGATTTACCTTCATTCATTCAGATTATTAGGAACTTAGCAGCAGAAAAAATGAGCTTGGCAATTCAAGTTTCAGGTCTTGTAAAATCTCAGATTGCTGAGAGAGATTCTGCTAAGGAAGGACGTAGATTGGCAAAAGCAGAATTGGATTCACGCACACGAAGACTAGAGAAAGAGAAGAATGAGCTGCAGTCAGCATTGGAGAAGGAGTTAGACAGACCATCAAGTGACTGGTCTTCAAAGCATGAAAAGTACCAATTAGAAGAGCCAAGGCTTCACGAACGGGTTAGAGAACTTGCGGAGCAGAATGTCTCTCTATAGGGAAGTTTCTTCTTTCCGTCAGAAGGAAACTGAAAGCAGAAGTGCGATAACATATTCAGAGCAACAACTCAGGAACTTGACTGCCAAGGTCGAGGAGTTAAGCATGGAGAATCAAGATTTGAGGCAGAGTTTCTCTGAATTGAAAGAGAATTACATAGCAGCACAGGAAAATATAGTATGTATCAGAAGAAATGTTGAACAGAAGGACAAGGAGTGTATAGAGTTGCAGAAATCCATCACTAGGTTATTAAGCACCTGTAGTGACCAAGAGAAGACAAAGACAGGTTTACGGGAAGTATTCCGTGAAGAAATTGAGAAACAGCCGGTGGATAAGTTTGATAAGCATGTGGCAAAATCGCAAATCGAGCAAATAAGGTTTGCAGGAGTAGAATTGGCTTTGAGAAGGGAGGTGGACTCTTATAGGTGTGAAGTTTATTCTCTTCGAAATGAGAATGTGAACCTGTTGAATCGTCTCAAAGATAATGGAAAAGAGATTGATGTGCTTACTTTCAAGTTAGATAGTGAAATGCAGACCCGTGTATGCCATCTTCAAAATTAAGGACTGACAATGCTTAATGAGAGCACCTATTTGCGTTCCAAATTCTTGGAATACATCAACAGAAAAGCTGGTCAACTTTCAGAAACTAGTCAGGACAAAGATAATATACAGACAAACGATATGTGCATTTAAGTTGAATTTGCTTTCTAATGCAAGTTGTTCGGTATGATTAGTTATGGTGTTAAGGGGAATGGGTTTGTTTATGAGTGGTGGAGTTTTTCCTTTTTGCTTCTTAAGCTGTTAAATGTTAAGTTGATGTTTCCATCCATTTACACAGCAAATGGGTTTTGAGCTTAAAGCTGAAAGTTTGCTTACTAGTCTATTAAAAGTAAGGTTGTGGTGATTGGGATTCTATTTAAAATTTTTTTTGAAATATCCTGATCGAATCGTAAAATCGTAAAATTCTACCAAAAATTATTAAAAAAAAATTTATAATTGAAATGTAATTGTTAACTTTTAATCATTTAATAGATTTCTTAAATCAAAATTCAAGTACTCATACAACAATTTTTTTTTTCAATTCCTATGAGTTCTAATGTTTAAATTTTTTTATTTCATATAAAATAAAATAAAATATTTATATAAATAACTATTTAATTATTTAAATATTTATCTCTCATGTGATTATATATAGATATTTTATGATGTTTTCTGTTTAGAAAAAATATTCACTATAATTATTAAAATTGTTGAAATTGAAAATATTTTTTTTCTTTTTAATAACAAACATTACTAATGATTTGTTTCATTAAAAAATAAAATATTTTTAAAAAGAAGTGTTAATATGATATAAGAAAAATTTATTGAAATAATTTTAAAAATAAATAAAAATAATTTTAAAAAATACATTACGTTGTCAAGGAAAAAAAAAGAAACCAGTTATTTGAGAAGGAAATTAAAAAAAAAGAAAATGGGAAAAGAAAAGCAAACGGCACCGCAGTTTCAAACAGAAGAACGCTCGAGGCAACGCCTCGAACACGGGACCGGAAGAAATTCAGCGGGGCTAAAAAGGGCAGATGCTTACAAAAGTACATATAACAAATTAACAAACCAGCGGAACCTCCGAACGACTTGAATTGAGATCCTAAGATAATTCTATTGAAAAGTGATTTTTAGTACGATTTGAATTATTGGATCTATGTAAAATGTGTAAGAACATACAATCTTACGATTCGGATCGCATTTTTAATAACTTTAATTAAAAGAGAAGCTGTACTCCAAAGAATTAGAAGTTGAGAAGTTGCAAGCTGAACTGTCAGCGGCTGTCGGGGGTAATGACATCCTCCGCTGTGAAGTCCAAAATGCCCTGGACAGCCTTTGCAGTGGCATTCACAAGTTGAAAGATTTAGAATTTCAGGTACTCATTGGAATACCATCTCTGCTGTAAAATTTGACATTGGGCATTCGTTAATATGTCCATATACGTTTGAGGACTGATAAGAATCACGATATTACAATTGCGGATGGACATTTGCTCCTTTAGTTGGCCATGTGTACTTTTTGGAAATTAATGAAAACTTGTAACCATTAGAACCAATTATGAAAAACCATGACAGGAGCAAATAAATTTTTAGGTCTCAATTTCTTTCCCACAACGGATGAATTTTTCTCCCCTAAATAATTTTTCTGGTTTTTTTTTTCTCCTTCCACAAGAGTAAGCTGCTTTTATTTTTAAATCTCAACAATAATTTTTTATTTATGTTAAAATAAACACAAAAAGCCTCTAATTCTCTCTCTCTCTCTCCCGATCTCTCTCTTGATGGCAAGTGGCTGTGGCCCTTCATTATTACATTTAACAATGCATGAGGTTTGGTGGTGAGTGCATAGTTTCTACTTCCCAGTCGTGAAATAAGGTCCTAGAAGGGCATTTGAGATTTTAAAAAAAAAAACTCCGATGTGATGCATTATAAAGAAAATTATTGCACCTCTAATATAAACAAATATACTTTCAACTGTGCAAGCTATGCTTTGTTTAGAGATATCAAATTGTGATTTGATTTTACGAGTCGATATGAATTTATTCAAAAAACTCGGTCCAAAATATAGTATTACCTAAAAGTAATTTGATTAAATTGAACTATATCTAAATATACCCGAACATGACCTGAAAATATGACTGATTAAATTGAACTATATCCAAACATGCTCGAATATGACCTGAAAATATGACTTTCTCTTTCAAAATTGGATATTTTGTTAAAAAAACAAATTATTGTTTAATATTTTATTATATTTTTACTTATTACTTTATTTATATGTAACAATTAGGAGTACTCACAGATTGGATTATGGGGTTTTTGAAGATATTCCAAGTTCAAACCATGATTGGTAGTTTTCTAAAATCTTAAACGCCACCAATTCTTCTACTTCCCAAATAAAACGATACATCAATAATTGAGAAATAGGACATTGAACGCAATTTCATAGTTCATTATACATATTCAATAATTAGGAAATAATAAATTTAGTTAAATAGAAGTTTAAGGCATAAAAAAAATTAAAAAATAACAACAATTCAACAAATGCAGCAAGCAACTAACAAGGAAGAAACTCAATGTTGAAACCACCAACATTCTTTGTATGTATTGCCTTGTCTTCACATTCTACCTATCTTGCGTGATTGGTTTTGATGTTAGAAAAGAGTTAGAAAGAAAATGGAGATTTTCAATTGTTTGGTCAGCATAGGATTTTGGTTAGAAAGTAATGATTAATACTGTAAAATCAATTAGAAAAAGTAAAACATAAAAACTTAGAAGCATAATGATCATAATATCCCTAACATGTAGAGATATTTTTATAATTATAATTTATTCTTGAATTATTTGTAAAAGTCTTTTTGTAATTTTATCTAAACATTTTTTTTCACTATTTTTTCATATAATCCAGATACAAAATTTTATTTTTTTATTATTATTTCACAACTTTCTCTTCTGATACCTTTCTTTCTCACCAAAATCTCACAAACTAAACACACTATAAAGCTCTTTTAGTGGCAAAAATCAGAACATGAATTTTTTTGAACAACAATCGTTTTTATTATCCAATAATTAGTGCAAGAAATAGGAAAAAATTAACCGATGCGACTTGGAGATGAAAAGCATGGGCCTAAGGGCCCATTGCAAGTAGGCCGGAGATCCAGCTCAGTCCATCAACAAAATAATTGTCTTTTTAAAATTAACTACTAGGCCTACGTTGAATTAACGGGGCTGGGTCATATTAAACTCTATCAACCTCGTAAATTATGCCAATTCTACGAGGATTTGGACAGTAATTGTTGATTTCCAATATCACGAGCTTCTTGACCGATTAAGGTTAAAAATGCAGATTCTTATTAATTTTATTTTTGTTTTTAGTGAATAAAATTAATTTATAGTTAAATATTATTTAAATATTATTTTTATTTTTTAATTAAAATTTATTTATTATATAATATAAAATTATAAATAAATTACATTTATTATAACAAAATTTAAAATAAAAATTCTAAAACAAATGGATTGACTGAAAAAGTTGTTACCAACCCTAAAGCCGAAAGCTGAAAATTGTGTGTGAGAGAGAACGAGAGAGAATGAACGACAGAAGTCGGAATCTGCTGGATGAAGCGGTGGAAGGGACGGGGGAGCAGCCATGGAAGGGAAAGTACAAAGGCAAAGTAATATTAATAGAGGACAGAGTGGAGACTAGCGGCTCTTTCGTTGTTCACCAACTGATAAAGCGCGCTTTCTGTGTTCCCGACTCTTCCTCCAATTTCATCATCTTCCTTTCTTTCTCCCACCCCTTCTCCCACTACGATCGCATTCTCCGCAAGCTCGTACTCTCTCTGTTTCTGGTTCTGGCTCTGTATGCGTGTGTTCCTGTTTCTATGGTTATGTGACAGTGCTGTAATTTTAACAGGGTTGCAGCCTGGTCGCCCAAAGGGATAATGGCAGATTTTTCTTCCTTGACATGCTTACCGCGCAGTTTCCTGGTGAGTAAACTTTTTAAATATCTTTTTTTTTTCTTCTTTTTCAAATAGTCTTTGCTCGATATAGGTTTTGAATTTGCATGCTGGACTTATCGGGTGCATTGTCTTGCAATTAATTATCTTATAAGCCGTTTTTCTTTGCGATGCACCTTGTTAAGTAACACCATAGAATTTTCAAATTCAGTCCGACTCTATTAGGTATTAATTTTCAACCTCTCCTTTTCCCCTTCTTTTTTCTTTTTGCTATTCTTTATGCTTTTTGAGAAATAAAAATTGTTATGAATTATGAAAAATGAGATGGGGTGATTAATGTTATCATGCTTTTGATGTTGAGTGAAGTTATTACTAGAAATTCATTCAATCTTTTCTCTTGGGCTAGATAGGAATGAGGGGAAAACTGAAGAAGTTGGATTCGTCGCTTTGTTTGGGAAAATGCACAACATTATCCGTGCGTTGTCCCTAAATGACAACACTTCTATTACAATTATGATAGATGATATATCTCTCATGGAGGTGGCAGTTCATGGCTCTTCCGACCATGTTTTGGACTTCCTGCATTATTGTCACACTTTAACATTTGAATGTGTAAGTCATTTTTGGTTATTTCTACTCCTTTCTTCTATATTTTCTCATTTTTCTGTCTTCCGGTTGTGCATGTATTCACTCTTGCTTGTTTATATCGCAGGGATGTTCCTTAGTCATACTTAACCATGTGGATATATATTCAAACTTGGACAGGCCCACCTTTATTTTACAAATGGAATACCTTGCAGATGTTCTGATTAAGGTGGAACCTTTGGCCACCGGTTTGGCAGCTGATGTGCATGGACAGGTAATCAACAACAATACGTTTAAATAAACATAATTCTAAATTGTGGATGAGTGATGGGATGTATTACTATGATAAGCTTAGCTTAGCCTTTTTTTCCTTTTTATTTCACTTGTTCTGTGACCTTAGATGGCGGCACAAGTGTACAAGCAAAGCTTATGTTAGTAATTTTGCAATAACATCCAATGTTTGGTCTAAAATTATAGTCTGCAAGATTTAGTCAACATTTACATTTTTGGTTTATCAAAAGTTCTCATTCTTGCTTTTACATTTGCATACTTTGTTGGTTATTCTACCAAATAATTTATATATTTTAACCGTATTGTTGTCACAAATCGCTCCTTCATTCTTCTCGCACGATTGAAGTATATTCCTCTTTTTGATTAACATAACCTCTTGTTTCATAAGAGCTCCTTCTGTAATGTTTTGTGTACCGTCTGAACTATTAAGAAGACTTGAGATGGGTGCCATATGTTGAAAGAGTGATGCTAGGGCTACTTAAAAATTTTTTACTAAGAATTTTTCAAAAAGTGACCTTGCATACACTGTGGACCAACAACTTTCATTTTTACGAGGCTCTACTTGCCTAAATGTATGGTTGAGATCTTATTATGATGTAAAGTTTGTAAAGGGCATCACAACAATTAGTAACAGTTTTGGTTTCCCTAGTATTATCCATGACCAGTCTTTTGGTTGCTTCAGAAAATCAATAATCAAATTGACCTGAGGTTGGCTTGGTCTAGAGCTCTTCATAAAACTGTGAGTGTCTAGACAGGTTCAGGGTTCATTATCAATGGTCCATGCTGGTGTGGCATCGGACATTGCAGGGTGTCTCAATCACTTGGAGTTTACTGCAAAATAGGATTTTAAATGCAAAGCAGGTTTTCTCATATTGCACGCATCAGTATGCGTCAATAATGGTCAAATCTGCCAGTAATTGCATTGTCATCATAGCCACACTACTAATATATGGTCTTTGATTCTTTACTGCGTGTTATGACAGCACGTAACAGCATTCTTTAAGTTTAAGAAAATCTGCTAGGTCCGTATGATGATTTGGAGTGAGCAATGTTTTTCCCCAAACTGAGTCCCTCTTTTGGCTTTGTTGCTTCTGTTTTGACATGTTTGTTTATTCCTTTTCTGCTTTATTCTGTGTTGCAGCTGATAGTTGTTAACAGGGGAGTTTCTGATGGGAAGGGAGGTCTGAATAGTAGGGTAAGCAATTTCCACTTTAAGGTCAAGGAAAATGGTGTTGAATTTTTCTATCCCGGGAGTCAAACTTAAGGAGCTGGGAGCCATTGTTAAAGTAGACATTGACCAATTCTGAAGGAAGAGGAGGTTGCTGGATGACGAAGACTTGAGAACCTTAGCGGAGGAAGAAAAGACTGCTGGTTAACATAGATATTGGAATTTGAAATTGAAGAGCGGCTGTATTCATGTGGGAGCCATCTATCCTTCAAAATGAGAAATCGTCATATTATGTAAAACCAGACACTGTTGTTACTGTTTATAAATTGGGAATATCCCTCTTCTAGCTGCTTGGTATGGTGGATAGGGGTAATCTGGTGGTGTACCAAAGTATAAACACTGGCCAGCCAAAGTATAAACACTGAAAAGAAGATGCTCGACATGGCCTACTAGATGTCTGTCCATTAGGTTTCTGAGATGGAGTTGGGGACCTGGCCGTATATGAAGTAAGAACTCGATGCTTTTTGGGTCTTAGGTTTTTGGTATCGAGCACCTACATTAAAGTTGTAATAATTTAATTTTGCATTTTGGCATCAAACCTCACAACATTATTCTTGATGAATTCGAAAGTCTTGGATTTTGGAATATCAAAACTGAATCAACCGATAATAGCACTGTCTCCCACAGTTGCAAGAAGAATCACAGAATGCTCGGCTTTAAAATTGCGTTGCAAGAACGTGGTTTTCAGTATCGGCAGAAGTTGATTAAAACGGTCGGAAGCAATTTGAATGCGGTTTGTATTCTTTTAACTGCATATGAACTATTTAGCTTAGGACAATCTAGTTATTTTAAAATGCCTGCAAAGTCAGGCAAAGAAGGTAACAAACAAGATGGTCATAGTGCCACTTGAAAAATTCCAAGTTTGCAAATCACAAGCTCGATATAGGTACATAACATTCTATGAATAACGTCAAGTCGTCAACCATTGCTTTTTGAATGTGGTTTCTGATCCTATCTAAATCCATTTCACGATGTTTACTTTGACAAAACGTTAGTTAATAGCAGAAACATAGAATTCATTCATGAATAAATTTGTTAAATTTCTATAATTAAAGATTTTGTAACATTCGGCGTTCGATTTTCAAGATAAGAATAATCATCCTTCTTTATAAGGTTCAGTTAGCGGCAATCTGCTGCTGTCATTAAGTGAACGTCACATTGGCTGTAAAACTGTCGTTCCCTAGGCCGCTGCTGTGCTGCTACTGTTCTCTGTGTTTCGATTTTCCTCCAATGTCATTGACTTGCATGGTCAAATTGGTGTTTAATAAAAGATAGAATTTTTACTATCTTCTATTAGCCGAGCATCAATATGAGGAATCCAGACGCTCCATCTCATGTCCCTTTTAGTCAATGTACATTTAAATGAATCGCATGAAAGATGAAATACAGTAGTCATTGTAAAGAAAACACATGGCATGGTAAACACCTGGCCACCTTGCCTTTTCAATGGAAGCGTCTGAAATTGGCTTGCAAGGAGTAGATCATCGCATTTAAAAGAGGCCTCCTGTTAAAAGCTTTTTTGAACCCACAAAGCGCCAATAAGCCCATAACTATTGAATATTGACGGAGTTTTCCCTCTTTGTCGTTTCCTCCCACGTAATCTCAACAACATCATGTTCCGATTGAGTATTAGGAGGTTGGTCAGCCATAGTTTATGCTAAGAAAAGTAAATTACAAGTGGAGAAAAGAGCCAGAAGAAAAGAAAGGAACGGAAGAACAAGGATGGAGCAGCTATAAAGAAAATAAAGTTGTACTAGAGGATTTTTCATCTTTTACTTTCACTACTTTCGCAATATTGCGCCTTCCTAGAGATTATTTTCAGGCTTGGAAGTTTATGTGTGGTGACCTCCCACGACATGCAAGAACCTGGATTCTAATTGGTTGGACACCACCGCCAGTGGGCTGGATAAAGCTCAATTCTGATGCTGCAGTGAAGGGTAATCCTGGGCCGGCATAGGCGGGCGAGGTTGCCCGGGATCAGTATGAGTCATGGTTGGGAGGCTTCACATTAAATATTGAGATTACTTCTAATTTTGTGGCAGAATTATGAGGTATCCATCAGAGTTTACCTTTTGCTTGGAATGAAGAGTGATTGTTTAGATTGATTTGCAACCGACACTTCAACTGTTAATGCAAGACACTTCTATTTTGCCCTTCAACTTTAGGAAAGTTCAGCGACCACACAAAATTCTAGTGACATATCTCTATTTTATTCATTTAGACCTTGTCGCATATAGCACGTTCTTATATATATTGCTATTCCTCAGAATAACATAACCTAAATAACGAAATTACTCATATTGAGGGACATTTATCCTATCTAAGTTAATGGTTCGCCAACCTGCACCCCTAACATCACTAAAGTTACAATGCATATACTAGATTTTTGTACCACTCTACCTTAAACTTTTAGATTCATATATGTTCCTTTAGACTTCTAGGTTCTGGTCTAACTCTTATAAAGTCTTCTTGAAGAACAATATTATCTGCACATAACATATAACATGACACATCATCTTAAATATGAGTGTATGACTCATCAAGATGTCCATCATTAATACAAATAAAAAAGGACTTAGAGTAGACCCCTGGTGTTGGCCTATCGTGATGGAAATATAATTTTGATAGTTAATCTATTTGTCAAAAATTCAAATTGATTGTTTGAGATATAAATGATTTTTCATAATCGTTGCTTTATAACCGTATCTCAGAACTTCATAATGTGATTCATCAATTTAATGCCTTGATTGATAGAGCAATCATGGATATCCTCTTTGTTTTTAAAAACTAAGACTAGTGTACTTATTTTTCACTCATCAGACACCCTTAACTTCGTCAAAATCGTATCTAAAAGTCTTTTTAACCAAACTACTCACTCATAAGTTTTCTATAAAATGTTAAAATATTTTTTTTAAAAATCCTGATTGTTAAAAAAAATTCAATATGGAAATTTTTTTCGTTTTTTTGAATATTTTCAAATTTTAAATTGAGAATTCAAATTTTAAAATTTTTCAAAATATTTTAAAATTTTATTTTGAATTTTTTTAAAAAAATTAAATTCTTTTTGAGTTTATGTACTTTTTGTTTTTCAAAATTTTTTACAAATTTTTCAAAATTTTAATTTTTTTAAATTCCATATAATCAAAAAATAATAGAATGAAATCTGAATCAGTACTAATCAATTAATTGACATGTCATCGTAACATGAGAAATTTAATGATAAACCAACGAAAATTAAACCAAAATTATTCACAAAAAGGACGTTGAGACCGTGACGCGACGCTAACTTAAAAGGCTGTCAAACATTGTTGCCCAATTCCTGATTTTGACCCCATTTAGTTTTTTGAATAACATCTTAAATCTTATCCAACGATCTTGTAGTGTCTGCAGTATCCAAATAAATACTAATCAACTGACATGACATACTAACGTGAGAAATTTAATGACAAACCGACATAATGACAAACCAACGGAAATAGAATAAAATCATTCACAAAAAAAGATGATGTTGAGATCGTGACGTGACTTTAATGGTATGTTTGGATTTTGTTGCAGGCAGATAAAGAAAGTGGTAAAAAAAAATAATGAGAAAAAAAAAAGAAAAGAGAATAAAAGAATTTTGTTAATAGTTATTTAGATATATTAGAATTATGTGAAAAAGAAAAGTGTAAGAAAATAAATTTGTTATTTGAATATAGTAAGAAAATGGAGAGAAAAAAGTTTTGTATGTCAAATGACTATTTTGCCTCTCAAATGATTTTATTGATGTTACTCAATATTTTATATAAACAATAAGATTGAGGACAATTTTGTGATTTTATATAAACAATGCATTATAGGTCCTCCATTGATCACTTTTCCTCGCCATTTTGGTGAGATAGAGAATTTATGGGGCCATACAATTCTTTTTTCTGACCAATGAAATTAATTTCTCTCTTCAGTGACTAGCCAAACAAAAGAATGAATCTAGTTAATTCCACTTTAATTCTTTCTACATGAATTCCTGCAATCCAAACACTGCATAGAGGTGTGTTTGGATTTGAAGGTGAGAAAAGAAAGAAAGTGATAAGAAAAAAAATAGTGAGATAATAATTGAAAAGAAAGTAAATTTGTTGTTTGGATATGTTAAAATTATGATAGAAAGAAAATTAAAAAAAAAGTTAATTTATTATTTAGATATAATAAGAAAGTAGAGAGAAAGAAAAATTATGTAATTAAACGACTATTTTGCTCATCAACATTTTTTTTTATTGAGTTTCCCACCATTTTTCTACAAGGATTTTTTGGTAATTTAAAATTTTGAATCAATTGTAGTGCATTACCGTAATATCTCGAAATTTGTGGGACGCAAGAGATTGGTTTCTCATCTAATTAAAATTTATTTCTTTCCTTGCTGCAATCCAAACTTAAGAAAGAAAGTAAATCATTCTTATTCATTTCTTTCCCTCGCAAATCCTATAACCAAACACACAGTAACTTAGTAGACTGTCAAAGATTGTTAACCCAATTCATGCTTTTTACCCCTTTATTATTTTTTTTCAAAAACATTTTAAATCTTACCCATAGAACCAACATATCCCTTACAATGGACGTTGAGCGTTGTCCATGATGTACTACAATCAGATGCACATACATTACAACGGAAAAAGAGAACTCGAGGAAGCTTTCGGTACGCCTTGAACATAATGGCAAACCAGCTTATGCAAGCACTTGAAAATTTTAACCGATCTGAAAAGAGAACCCGAGCAAAGTAGCAAACACATAAGCTTACATAGGTAACATTGAAAGTAAAAATTGGATCCGAAAAAACAGGTAAATAACACAAAAGCTCGTGCAAAGGACTAAATCATCTCGCAGTTTACAACCCAGAAAGGGGAATAGATAACACCTGCACGACATCACTACCTCTTTTGTTGATAACGAAACAATCACGGAATAAAAATAAAACACAAAAAACTACACAGTGACGTGGATCACACCATTTAGCTAAATATGGTCAGCCCTGCCATCGTCGTCACTGATGCCATCCCCAGCATGCCTGCAACCAAACCAAGCACGAGATGAAAATTCTATGTGACATGTAACATAAGCTATGATGTGTAACATTACCAATCTAACGATAAAATCCCCATGCAGCTAAAGATAAACAAAATGCTAACCTAAAGTTTCAAATTAACAGCATAAGAGTTAAAAACAAAGTGCAACATAAAATCGTCCGTATCACTGGTAGCGTACAAGATAAACCATCTTGCAACAAAACAGACAGAAAAAGAATCACCATTAAGAACAATCACAAGATTCTTGTACCCAGGCTGCAAACCATCACACAAAACAGCAGAATACTTTCATAAGAGGAAAGCATGATGAAAAGGGTGAGAAAATTAGAAGAATCAGAGACAATATTTATATAGAACAGAAACAGAAGCCAAAGAAGGGAAACCATAATTAATGACTGCTGGGCTTTATTTGTGGCATTTTGTTAGTGTGATAACTCTATTGCTACTAGGTTATCCTTTCTAGGAGTCCATCCTAACCATTACAGAAAGTATGAAGAATGTTCCCTCCTCCCTGTATATCAAGCAAGTAATTTTGTCTTTACACAAAGCTTCTTTTAGCTATAATCCTTTTTCTCAAGTGTTTTAAGTGAATGATTATACACAGTGTTTCTTCTAGCAATTATGCTTTTTCTAATGTATTGTAACTGAATGATCATTAAAGCACACCAAAAATAGATTTCCCAAAAGTACACAAAAGTTTTAGCAGAGATGAGAAGCTAACCGCCAAGATGACGTTAGATTTCGGGTTTTCCTATCCAACTGAAGATTTTCGAGGGCAGCTGAAGCTCTAATCACATCCTCAGGAAGTTCATCACTGTCATATCTCCAATTGTATTCATCCTTCCTGTAGCCTGACATGGAGGATCCTGCTCTCCTATCTAGACAATACAATTATCAATCATAGGGCAATAAGAAAGGAGAAAGGAGAAATGATGAATTAGATTAATGACTCACCAGAAACTTGAGAAGAAACCGGCCTATAAAAAATGAACCCACGGGTAAAAAATAACCATACGTTGGCATGAAGAAGGAAAAATTCAAAGAGGAAGAAGATGAGAAAATACGGAAAAGAAGAAGAGACAAAAGGAAAGAGAGTTATATTGATCTGCACCTTCCTAAAGGAGGTAAGCCACCAGCAACAGATGACGAAGAGGATCTTCGACTATTCCTCGGCTCTAAATTGGTTAGTGATTCAGTTTCTGGTGCTCTTCTTCCAGTCACCCTTCCTTGGGATAAATTCTGTTAAAAGAAAATCTTCAACCCTAAGTTCAAACAGTTTGGATTGAGGCTTAGTTGAGTTGGTTGCTGGGTTGAGCAGTCAACCATTTGTGTTAATATTTAGATATCAGTTTGTTAATGAGTCATGCTCCATTTTTTGTTATCGGTCTGGCTACAAGCCTACAATGCCATAGATGGCTTTTCCCAAAGCAATTGTTGTAACTACATCAGACAGTTGCCACATCTTTGACCTAAAAGACGTCTGAAATCAAGAAATGAAGAAAATATTAAAGAATACCTCAAACTTCAAGAATCCTTCGAGAACATCCAAAAGCAAAGGGCCGCTGTCTCCATTCCTGTTAAGATCATAACCGTTCTTACTACTAAATTCTTTCAACTCAGCTTTCCAGGAATCTTTTGGCTGCAATACAAAACAAGAGAAAAAACAGTGTAACATTGACATAAGGGAAAGAATATCAAAAGGCAGCGCAAACTCTTCTATATCACATTCAAAAATTACATCATTACCAAATTACACTCTGGCTGATAAACTTTTAGCGTGTGATTTAGCTGAGCCCAATCTAAGTACTCGCATATTAGAGCAGTTAGCAGCCTCCCTGACACACCAACCAAAAAAAAAAAAAAAAAAGGAGAAAACCATAAACTTAAGATAACAAAAGAAAGGAAAATAAGCATTCAATAATCTTATAAAAAAACAAAACAGAATTTAAAAAAAATGTTTATGACCATCAGCAAAAGACATTCTTATGATACAACTTTGACTTAACTCCTAAAAGTACATTAACCTTCAAACTTTCAAAGCTTGACTAGAGAGACTTAGAGAGTAATCCAATTCTTTTTTTTGACAAAAAGTATCAGATCCAACACTCTGAACATCACAAGAATATAAGGACTGAGGAGTAACCTGAAGGAGACGCATGAAGCTGTTTTGCACGATCATTACAACTACCCAATAACGCAGGAGGTAAGCCGTCTTCTTTCTCAATTACCCTATCCTCTTCTTCGATGGCCTCAAAGACACTTGCCCTAAGTTCAGCCTAACAATGAACCAACATTGTGAACAACAGAAATACTTATATATGCCTGACTTCTTTATAAAAAAGGAAAACACAATTTTCAAAAGAAGCAATCAAAAAAGAGAAAGACCCAAGTTTTGCGCTGTCGAAAGATTTTAAACCCAAAATTTTAGAGCATGTTCTGATACTTTA
The DNA here is from genome assembly GCA_037832335.1 of Carallia pectinifolia. Taxonomy (NCBI): domain Eukaryota; kingdom Viridiplantae; phylum Streptophyta; class Magnoliopsida; order Malpighiales; family Rhizophoraceae; genus Carallia; species Carallia pectinifolia. Next base: position 14,730,116 of record CM075448.1, on the reverse strand, counting down.
AAAAAGAAAAAAGGAATAAAACACAAGCCGACACTATAACAATCTTGACAAGAGCATCAACATTGCAGAAAACACAAAATCCAGTCCGAAGAAAATAAATTCCTTTGACCAACAAAACATTTAAAAATTCCTCTAAAGTAAAAAAAAAAAAAAAGGATCGTCCTCACCAAACAAACACCTCCATATTTTAATCAAAATCAAAGAAAATAAGATCCACGGCACTTAATAAGGACGTTCGGTCGTGGTATTTTCAATGAAAAAGAAAAATCTAAAGGGAAAAAGACAGGAAACGCGAGATCCGAGAAAAAAGAAAGAACAGTACATCTGATAACTGAGTGGGTTAGAAGAGTTCTAATACAGCCAGTGACACGTATATCATTTAACTCAACCTGGTTTAGAGCCGGTTCTCGGCGACCAAACAAACAAGGTACTTTTCCTTATCAATTTAATGTCTAAGGAAATGGGAAACGGGAATTTGGGGGCAGTGGAATTAGTAAATTACCCGAATCTTAGCGAGGACGCCCTTTTTCTCCAGAGTTCGGGTGACCAGAGTCTTCAGGTCCATCATTTCCCTCGTGTAATCGTCCATTTTGGGCTACTCTCTCTTCCTCTCCTCTTCTCTTCTCTGCTCCGGCCCTCTTTTAACTCTCTCTCTCTCCGTCTCTGTCTCTCACACTGTCTCCTCTGTGTGCGCCTGTGGGATGAGAGAGAGAGAGAGAAGACGTTGCGAGCAACGTGGTTTGGAGTATTATAAGAGTCGATCAAGGGTACAGCCATGAGCCATCTGATAAATGTAGGGTCCAGCAGGGGTTTTTTAAAAGTGGATCTTGACCGTACATTCGACGATCTTAGCTTTGGAATGGTCCGTCGGTTGGGATAGTCGTTGGGTACTACTGCAGCGCCTACCATTGTCCAGATTTTACAGTTAGATTTTTTTTTTGCCCTTCTCACTAATTTAACAGTGGCTAATAGCTGATGTAAATTTTTTTGAGATTTGTTATGAATAGTCACTTTTTATCTTCTTTTTTATATATATTAATCACAAATCAATATATCAATACTTTTTAATGACATTTCTGTAATATTTTTGATATTCAATTTTTTGACAACCAATTAACACCTACTACGTAAACAATAATTATAAAAAAAAAATAAAAGTGACTCTTATTAATATTTCTCTTTTTTTTTTTTTTCTGCATATAACTTACTAACCGCCCGCTGTCGGAATAGTAATTGACGTATTTTTACACAAATATGAGATATTTGGGTTAATTTTTAAGAGAGTATATTTATATTTTATTTTTAAAAAGTAGTGAAATGAGTATTTGATTTAATTTTTTTGAACTACTGTTTGATTCTACTTATTTTTTTATATAATATCCTAAAAGTAATTAATTAAAAAGTAATTTAAGATTATTTTTTTCTACTTTTTAAGTTACTTTTCAGTTTTTAATATTAATAATAATTCATATAAACTAAAATACTTTCAAATAATATTTATATAAATTTATAATATTTTTACTTACCGCTTATATATGATTTGTTAGTAATTATTAAAATTTATCAATATTTATATAGACGTGATACTTTTATTTTTTAATAATTCATAAATATTTTTTTACTTCAAATTTTCATTAATATTGATATTTAAAAAAAATATTTCAAATATTATATTTTTTATTATTTAGTAAACATTAATATTTGTTTGAAAAAATAAAAATTAAGTGAGAAAATTCTTAATATTATTTATAAAATATTTATTTTAAAAATAAAAATTATAGAATATAAAAATAATTCTGTTAATATAATATATTAATATAAATTAAATATCTAAATCATTCATTTAATTATTTAACAGTAATAGCAAATACAAAGTTAATTAAATACTTCATTAATTTTTTTAGTAATCAGTAACAGGTAACAGTAATCAGCAATCAGCAGCAGTAACCAATAACAGTAATATTGAACATATAAGTCAAACGTGCCCTTAATCTAAATTCAAAGTTTTACTCTAATAATTTCCTAACAAAAACATTAGATGTCCTAGTTTTAATATTGAGTTTAATGCTGTGTTTGGATTGTAAAAATTTGGTAAGAAAAAAAGTAGTGAGAAAGAAAATGATTTGAAAAGAAAGTTATAAGAAAATAATTAGAAAGTAAAATTTTATATTTAGATTATATAAAAAAATGATGAGAAAGAAAGTATATAATTAAAAATACCAAAACATTCTCAAATATAATTAGAATCTATTTGTTTGTTGTAAAATAACTTACTTTTGTAAAATATTTGTAGGAAAAAATATTTGCAGTGAAAATAATGATTCCCTTATCACTTATTTAAAGTACAGTTTACGTTTTTTTTTTTCAGAAAATAACATTAATTCAGAAAAAGTAGAAGTTATTTTCTCTGAAAATCTCAAAATTTTTCTTAAATTGTCCCCAAAATTTTTGTTGTAAAATATTTTACGTGAAATAAACACGAAACATAAAATAAAAAATTTCTTATAAAATATTTTCATATAAACAAACACACTCTTAATTAAATTTCTTTTCACTCTTAATTAGAGTTATTTTAGTTATTTTACTTCAATACTTTTTTAAAAATTTTCCAATTGTTTTTACTTTCTCCAAACACTTGCAGCTGTTATCCTTTCTAATCCGTTTTTAATGCTTCCCAATCAACCGAAAATGCCTTAAAATGTGATATTTCTTTCTAATTCCTTTCCCATGCATTAACCAATCAGACTATAAATGATCTACTGATAATTGAGATTGGGTCCATAATTTCGACACTTATTAAAATAGACTGTAACAAAACCTTACTTAAACCTCTAAATGCTTGAATGGTATGTCATTCTTTTGAAAAAAAGGTCAAAATTTTAAATTAATACCTAATGTTTGGGTTATAGTTTAATTATAAACATAATAGTTTTTTTTATGATAAAATCTATTTCCAACATTTTAGTTAAGGTCTAATTAAGGACACAACATTTTTTTTTTGTAAAATCGATTCTCAACATTTTCACTGTAGAATAATTCAGTACTTTTCTATTATCTGACTGTCTAATTTACTAAAAAATACATTATTATTAAAAATATGAAATAAAGATGTGATCTAGCAGATTATATACTTCTTAATAAATTAGACAGTCAGATAATAAAAAAATATTGAATTGTTTTATAGTGAAAATATTTGGAACCAATTTTGCCACAAAAAAATATTTTGTCCTTAAATAGGTCTTAACTAAAACGTTGGGAACTGATTTTACCCAAAATAAATATTGTGTGTATAATTAAACTATAGCACAAATGTTAGACATTAATTTAAGATTTTAGCCTTAAAAAAAATTAAATGAGAACGTTGCAGATAATCCTAACTCTTACTCTTCGATCTCAGCTGTGGATATAAACTTTTTTTTTTTCAAGTTCAAAAACCAAAAAGTATGTAACTTCATGCATCTATTCCGTTCGAAATTATTACAGGTTGATGTTTTAACTAAATAACGCTTCGTGTTGCTGGTTTGCAGACAACATCTAAATAACTCTTGTAAGGAAGAAGAACAAACTGTTCTACAACGGTAAATTAACACTTTGAAACTGGGTCCACAATGACCAAAGAATAACCAAAGTCTGATAGATATTGTTAAAGAGATCAATTTGATGAAGGGCCAAAAACACATTGCATAGACACATTTCATCAACAAAAGGTGCGGAATTTTTGCTTTTCGCAGTTAAAGTAACAAACTCGTTCAGGCTGAGACAATTCTCAAGTCTATAGACCTCTTCTTTAGATCCACAAGCCTAGCATTTTACGGTAAAACAAAGATGATAATCGATTACAGTCATCCGAACTGTAAAATAAAATAAGTGCCGAAACAAAAGATAATTTCCATCAACAATGCCGAATAAATAATCAAAAGCCCATTCATGCATGCTGGGTCAGGAAATTAGGATCAGCAGTATATCATCCCACTACACGTGCTTTGTTAGGATTGACTCAACAACACCCTTCGCAATGGGGTGGTAGCATTCCCGAGCCTCCATATACACCCTTTTGGCAAAGATCTTCTCTTCTTCCTTTCCAGGGCCTTGAACAAGAGCAGTGTAGAGCGGACGAAGGTACTTCATCCTGCCAACTTCCTTCAGAGTCTTCTCAACCTCACCATAGTAGTCTCGGCACCTCGACGAAATGGCTAGTTTCAGAAATGCTACTTTAACCTCATAATCTTTAGATTCTGACAGCCTGTAGCGTGCATCCAAAGCCAAAACCTGTGCAATAGAGGCTTTCAGCTTAGTAGCTGCCTGGTTCAGGCCTTATCAGAAATAAGGGTTTGAACTCCAAGCACATAAAAGGGAACAACTTGAAACATACATCCAATCAACAACCAAGAAGGTATCATCTATCACAACCACATAGGAAGTCTGCACATCATCCATTAGTCAGTTAAAACAAGATAACATATTATTCTTCTTGCGTAGCAACCTCTTTAAAGGATTAAAAAAATGCATCTTACTACACGAGACTCTCAATACCATCAAATCTGTCTAAGTGTCAGCAGTCGTACACAGCCCTATCCCTATATTTACAAAGAAGCTAAGAAATTACATCTGAACTTTCCTTAGATCCCTCACTATGGAAGCTTTATCCACTGGGATGCCCTTATAAGAATATGGAAGAGTATTGAGTGACCCATTCTCACCCCTAAAAAAAAAATTGTTTAAAACTGATCAAATTCTAGCAAGCTCATGCAACTTGCATAAGCTATAGCTGCAAAACTAGTTTTGACCAACTAGGAAATGTCTCAACACACATTGGCTTGTTACATTTTTTATCCTGTGTGTGTGTACGTGCGTGCGTGAGTGTATATGTGGGGTACAAAGCTTGTAAATAATACCAAACATAAACAAACAAAATGGAGTGAAGATGATACAAGCTTTTAATAGATGCACATCACAACCTGAGAAGCTTCAACGGACTTTGGCAGGTTCCCCAAGTAAAGCTCCCATTCCTGCCCTTGCCAATCAACAACTTCATCCTCCCTCGGCATTCTTCCAAGCTTAAATTCGTTTGCTAGTGATAAAATCCCCGTATAAATGTTGGAAATTGGTTCATATGCATCAGAAGGTATGCCAGTACCCTCAGTCCATAATTGTAGGTCTACATCCTTCTCTATTCCAGGGACACTTGCTTTTAAAAAATTGAGAAATGTCTCTGTATCAATGGATTTGAACTTGAAGGTGGCAATATATTTCTTTAGGAACTCATCGAAGGCTGGTCTTCCAATCTAAGTATCCCAGTTTCCATATGTGAAACACAACCATTAAGAACATTGGGGATGTATCAATCTCTACATTCAGAGAAAACAGGGAGTAACTTGGCATACCTGACGTTCTATGCGCAACAAGAACTGAAAACCCTTCTCATAAGGAACTTCCGAATACACATCATCTGGGTCCACCCCTTCCTGCTTGGTTTTCAGCTTTGTGAACTCCATGTTGTCCTTAAACCTCTCCATTTCCTCATTTAAACCCCTCCAACCTATTCCAATATTCAAAGTAGCTTTGTCCTCTCCTTGCACAGCTTCAACAATCCTCCTCTCAGCATACGTCGTGAAACCCTACAAAGCATGATTCAGAAACTTATAGCAACTAAAGAGGATGAAAATCTACTTAACCATAGCATACCACAGATGAAACAATTTTCTACTCTAAAAGCAGAAAGCTATCTACAAAGTCAGTAGTTATTTTGCATATGTCCGCTGCACAATACTAATACGGACAACATGCTTCCCAAATCCCAAAAGCATATTTCCAGACGTTTGTGCTCATATGCACTGAAAAGGGGGGGAAAAATACGAGCGTCTGCCTATATTTGTCCATGTTTGACAGACACAAAGGCATGCAGGCAGGAGTTACACACGTGCATTTGTGCACATTCATTACCTCGTATTTTGGAGATAAGGATGAAAGTGGCTTAAAATCAAGGCAACCTATGTTAACAACTGAATGTTCAAAAACAGCAGAGACAACGGATGCAATAATTATATACCTCATTCAACCAAAAGTGCTCATTATTCTTGTTAGTAATCAGATTTCCAGTCCAGCTATGAGCCAATTCATGAGCCACAACCTGCGCCCCGCTCGCATCACCCTTGATGACGGTCGGAGTCAAGAACACCATCCTCGGATTCTCCATTCCGCCGTATGGGAAACTCGGCGGCAGCACCAATAAATCGAACCTCTCCCATGCATACTCCCCAAACAACTTTTCCCCTTGCCTTATCATCTCTTCAGTCCCAGCAAACTCTCTCGCCGCCGCATCCAACAGTCCGGGGGCCGCCTCCGAATAAACCCTCGTCCTGGGTCCCACGTCCTTGAACCCCAATTCCCCAACCGCAAATGCAAACAAGTAGGGCGGAATCGGCTGTTCCATCACGAACTCCTCCACAATCCTACCTTCCGCGGACCAGAGGGAATGGAGGTTGAAATCGCCATCAACAACAAAACCACCACCACCACGTGGGAAGAAGCCTTCATTCAAGTCGCTGCAAAGGGGTTCGCGGCGATCAGAGTGGCGGGCGGACATGACGGCGGAGAGGTGGTGGGGGATGTTGAGGCGGGCGGAGTAACGGACGCGGGCGGCGGGGGTGTCCTGGCAGGGGAAAACGGAGCGGGCATGGATGGACTGGCACTGGGTGTAGACGAAAGGGTGGGACTTGTTGAATGTCTGAGGAGGAGAGAGCCACTGGAGGGCAGAGGAGGAAGGGGAGGTGGAATACAGAACAAGGATGGACGAGGCGTTGTTGTTGTTGTTGTTGTTGTTGCTGTTGTTGAGGGTGACAATGAGGTGGCTGCCTTTGATTGGGTCGGGCTGGGGTGCGAGAGAGAAAGGGAGAGGGGTCAGCGTTTTGGGGTCGAGGATGCTATGAATGTTGAGAGAGCGGGTGTCCAGAGAGAGTTGGCCGGCGTATGGGTTTGAGAGGGACAGGAGAGCTGCGCCGTGGATGGTGGAAGACGGGAAGTCCAAGTATAGAGAGAGGGAGATGTGGGTTGTCAGTGGGTGAGTTGAGTCTGCGAACGAGTGTGGATCTATGGGTGCCATCTTTCTTTCTTCTGCAACAACAGATTGTGAAGGACTGTATCCCAACAAAATGCTCGAGCAGGCCTCCAATAACAGTCAATGGCTTTTGTGGTCTTTTTTTTTTTTTGGTTTTTTGGTTATGGGAATGGAGACTGGAGGAAGGTGGAAGCAGGGCAATACGAGCGTCGAGTCCCTCCTTTATAACGGAGGATTCTAATTTTTGAGGAATCTGGGTGGGCGGCACGCACTGGCACTGCGTATTTACGACTCATTTGACAGTGAGCGGAGAGAAGCTGGTGCTGTTGTTCTTTGTTTTTTCCCTTTCAAAAAATTGGAAAAATTTTTATTTTAATTTTTTTAAAATGAATATAATTTATTTATAATTTTATATTATATAATAAATAAAATTTATTTAAATAAAAAAATTAAAAATAATATTCAAATAATATAAATTATTAATTAATTTTATTCACTAAAATAAATAAAATTAACAACACGTCAGATTTTCTGTAAAGAGGAAAAATATTGGCGTCTTGTGGACTGGCAGAATATATTCTATCTGTTGTTTTAAATTTAGCTTGGAAGGAGAATCAAAGCTAAACTAAGGAATACGCAGAAGCTGCGAATCCTTATCCTGGACTTTTGAGGTTCCAGCGACTTACAAGTTACACTTCAAGCACAAGTTGGCTAGTTTTAAGTCGCTTGCGTCTAGCCACAAACATGACAGGCTCTTTTTAGTCTTAAATTTTTTGTAAATTTCAAATCAAATCTTAAATCATTTTAATTAATTTTTTAAACAAGTCTGGAATCTTTAATTTTTATTTTATGAGTTTTTTTAGATTAAAAATGGTCAACCTATTAAACATCGCGTTTGAGAGGTAACAATACTGTATTTTATGCCGAAATCTACCCCAAAAATTGCACATAGAAGTGTGTATAAAATTTTCCTTCCTTTCTCCTCTAATTTTCCCTCCATTATCTCTAATATTTCAGGTGTAGTCAACCAATTTTCAACAAAAATACGGTATCGTTAGGTTAAAGGCAATGCTTAAAGGGGTGACCATTTTCTCTCTACAAAGAAATTCAAATAAAATAAAAACTAATGGTATAAGACATGCTTAACAAATTTAAAAGGTTTAGGACTTGATTAAAAAAATTCATAAAAATTTAGGATTAAAAAAAAAATTATCCCACACGAACATTATAGGTAGGCTTACCATGCTCATACTCTTACACTTTAATTGGAAAAATAAGATGGAGTAGAGGAAAATGCGAGAGAAAAATATTGAAGGTGAGAACAATTTTCATGCTCACTGCATTTGGGAAATAGTGATTTGAGGAAGGAAAGTTATAAATTTAAAGAAAGTTATAAATTATTTAATTGGAAATTAGTAAAAAGTAAGAAAAGGTAATGTGAGGAAGTAAAGTTATAAATTATTTGATTGAAAAGGAGCAAAAAAATAGGAGAAAAAAATATGCATTATAATACTAATATTGCCTTCAAAAAAGTAAAATACAAAAGTAAGGATAATAACATTAAAATTTTTAGTTTTTTGAGTTTTCAATGTTTTCAAATATTCAGAAATTATATTTATATTTTGGAATTTTATAATTTTTCTGATTTTAAAAAATTTTTCAATATTTTTTCAGTTTTATATATTTTTAAAATTTTTTGATTTGAAAAAGAAAATTTCGGAATTTTATTGAATTTTAAATTTTCCAAAATTTTTAAAAATTTTGAAAATTTTTTATGTACTTTTGAATTTTTTTTATTAAATTATTAGTGTCACTTTTGAAGAAAAATACGCACATGTTATCTTAAATATGATTTTAAGTTCCTTTTTTTTTGGAGTCCAAATACAGTTTTTGTTCACATTTTGTTAATTTTATTATTTTTTTTAGCTTAGACGAAGTACTTATTTGACGGTCAAATAGTATTCTATCGTTGATTGGACTCGATTGACATTGATTATTAACATTTAAGACTAAAACAATATCATCCAAATGTTTAAGACTCAATTAAAAAAAAATAAAATATTTATGACTAACTTTAAACTTTTCCTTGCATTTTGCTACAAAACCCAGAGCTTTTTTTTTTTTTTTCATATTAAGCTCACAAAGCCATTGCGTTGTGGATTTACCATGATAACAAAAGTTCTAACAGCCCATAGATCAACAATTGGAATCGTACCGATGTTGATTTAGATCTAAACCCTACCAATATACACCTTAATAAGATTCTAGTGTGATCTAGACCGTGTGTGTCACGTATAATATCGAAATTTGAACTACCATCTCTGTCTGTCCAAGTTGTGATTATTACTGTAACTAATACGATAACTCTCACTTGCATACCTGGTTTCTTAGATGGCAACACACTATTTCTTAGATGGCAACACACTACTCTGATGGTTTCAATTTTCTGAGATAAAGGTTTAAATGCTAGCAGATTGACTTGATGATGCTAAAATGAAAGCAACTTGCCCGGCATGACATGAACGAAGTCATATACCCCGACAACCTCGTTTACAATGCATAACAGGTTTTTATATTTGTGGGAAGCCATATCACCGATTTGTGGTAACTACATCAAAAGTAGTGGCTCTAAGTATTCATCTACCAAGAGGAAGCTGGGCCTGCCATTCAACGTCAGTACTCCACAGTCAAATTCTATAAGCAACCAATCTACTATGAGTTTAGATTGCAGGCAGGTCTCAGTATATATCAAAGTCCAATTCCATAACACCCCACGGTCTATAATTCAATGGTTCTCTTTCACCTTAAACATTGTCAAGCAATATGCATGCAAGCTTGTGTTTCGAAGGAATCCTCAAAATTCAGAATAAAAGTGAAAGTATGGTTTGGCCAACAAGACCATCTAATTAGCATAGCATCAACTAATTTCAATCCATACACAACACATAAATCCATAAAGGCAGCCAGTGTATACTATGGACTTACCTCACGTAGAAATTCTGGGTAATGCAAGTTGGAACTGTACCAGCATTGGAGAGAGTCAAAAATCACAGTAATCGACGTTGCAATAAGATCTAGTACCGCATTTCATAGGCTAAATAGCCATTAAATATTTTATGCCAAACTGAATAGTTCACTCACAGGACAACACCAAAGTCCCTGTTTACTCAAATCATACATGAGGCGAAGCCATACCAACAGTAGAAGTTGGTAAAATAATAATAACCCAAAGCAACTATTATCGAATCACCACAGACAACGGAAGTAAAAGGTACATAAACCATTTAATTGAAGCAACTTGTCACCTAAACTGGATTTTTGATATCTTAAATAGGTAACCAATTCAATCCTAAAAGGCTCAAACACAAGAGTTCCTCGGGTGTACGTGCCGTTCAATGCATAACAAGAGATGTCTCCAAGTTGCAAAAATTTCATTGATGCATCTCTTTACAAAGAAGTATAAATATTGAGATCCAAAAAGAGAAAAAAAAAAAAAAAGCACTCATGGGTGTTAATTATGACTGCATCAAATCCCAAATGATAGGTCATTTCTTGTCACCTCAAAAGAACAGATTCCCAAAACAGCGCCAAGGATAATGATACAACATCTACAGCAGATTCCATTAACAATGTTGATGCAAATTGAAGGAATTATACACAACGTTTATTCTCACAAGTTCCAAAATGTGTAGGAGATGCAAGAAATAATGATTCACACATTAAAAGACAGCAATTCAGATGGACTCAAAAGTTAAAGAATCAGGTGAAGTTGCGATCATGGATGAAAATTTTAAGATTGCAATCTTCCGCAACCCAACAAGTCTGTTGGATTTAAGACCAAATAAAAAACAAACATATACCTGTAACCACATTCTGCTTGAACAACCGGCGGAATTCAGAAAAGTGAACTCCAAAACACGCATCGCGGATCACAATTAAGGGCTGCTACAAGAGCACCTCTGACTTCTTAAGAATAAAATCCTCCCATGAAACAACTAGTTAAGTCATCTCAATTATACAAAATTCTAAACTTCCAACCAAATTGCTGTATCTAATCCAAAATGAAACATTTGACAGTTAATTTTACTACAACAATTCAAATACAACGAAGGAAGGTTTACAAATGAACAACAAGCTTACAAAGTATCATCCGCATTTACTATTGCCCTCCACTCCCCTCCTCCTCCAACTTCTTCACATAAGCCTTGAGCACCGAAACCACATCCCTGGCCGGCGCCTGCAAGGTCCCCACCAATCCAATAGCCGGACCCTGCAAGGAGCCCAAGATCTTAGCATAAATCTCCGCTCTGGACGGCATCGTTTCGAGCTGCTTAAAGTCCCCGGGCCCGTAAAACTTCCCTTCAAAAACTGCCCCGGCAAAATCATTGTTGTCCAGCTTCTTATCCCTCTGAAAGCTCCTGTAGGGCCTAATCGCGTCGGGTATCTCTTCTGTGTGGACGAAAAGCCAAGCGTTCATGCCCTTCATGCAGGGCTTCAAGGCCTCCCATGGGGTGCCTTCAATGGCCTTGTAAACCAGAGTGTTCTTCGCCACAATCAGCTTTGAGGATTCCGGTAGCGATCTCCGAAGTTCCTGGAATTGATTGACGGTGAAGCCAGTGTACTTGATGGCAGCCAAGAGGTAGCAGTTCTCGAGTTGGGTTTTCACTGTCTCTACGGTTTGCTCTTTCTTGGTGCGAGAAATTGCGGATTTGATGAAGGAGATGGGTCGGACTCCGAGTGAGGTGGGTTTGGAGTTGGGTTTGGAGAGGAGAAATGGGTTCGTGGGCCGAAATTGGAATGGTGGTGGTTGAGAGGGAAGGGGTTTGGAGGATGGGAATGAGAGGAGAGTGGCTTCCATGCCCATGGTGGACTGCAGACTGGAAAGTGCAGAGAGGAAGATTAAAAGACAGGAAGCAAGCACAGCGTCAAAACCTATCGCCCTGCCTATCCGTCGGGGCCGGGCTGCTTTGCCTAGTTTCTCCTATTTATTTTTTTACAATCCGTTTGTTTATTAAATAATAATTTATTTTTTTAAAATATTTATAAAAAAATAATAAATTTTTTTATTATTTACTTGAAACGTATTTTATGTTTTTTTCTCAAAAAAAAATAATTTTAATTTAGAATAAAAGTAAGTTATTTTTTTTTAAAATTTAAAATTTTTTAAAATTTTTTATTAATTATTTATTTTATGTGAAATAAACGTTAAAAATAAAAAAATTTTATTTTGTTACAGACAAAAAAAATTTATCATCGTTCGTAAAAAATGGGACGGCCTTACGATAAAAGTGTTAGCCACGTAGGATGAAATCAGTTCGATGACGTCTAAATGGGCTAACCCGACCGTCTAAGTCGGTTCTTTAATGTCAATTGGATCCTTTGCTCTGCCTTCCCCTATTTAAGTGCAAACTCCTTTTCTTTCCGGCGACCGTGTGCTTCAGTCACCGATCAGCCAAACCTAATTTAACCGTAACCTTCTAGCCAAATCAAACCTAACCAAACCGTAACCTTATCTTCTTTCTGGCAATCGCAGGTCTGACTCGCTTCCTCTTGGATTGTTAATTTCTGATGATTATGAAGGATTTTTAGGGTTTCTGTTTGCTAGTATCCAATTAGAAGATGGATCACCACGAAGATGAGTGCCGTGTTGTAGGGGAATCCCACAGCAAGCAAGATGATGAGGTGAGTTGACAAAATTTTGTCATTCACATTGTCCTCCTTTTTTTTTTTTTTTTAATGCTAATTTTGATTTGCCTATAATTTTCTTATGGAAATTTTTGTGCTAATGTTTGGCTTGTCTAGTAATTTCATGTTGTTCAGTCTGAAATTTTAGATTTCTTCTAGATTTATGGAGTGCTACCTTTTGTTTAGTTGTAAAACCAATGGTAATACTTAAATAAGAACATCACACTATGCTCTTTTTTTAGGAATTTAAATGTGCTTGCCTTCATTGAAGAAGTCCTAGTGTTAAGATCACTTTCTTTGCAGGAAGCTGTTGCTCGTCTCGAAGAAATGAGGAAATCCATGGAAGCAAAGGTGGCTCTTCGTCAAACCAATTTGAATCCTGAAAGGCCTGGTGAGTTGAACTACATGAATTTTAGGATATAACATTTGTTCACTGATTGCCTTAGTAGATAAGGTCTGCTTAGGTCAAATGCTCTGTCTCTTATGGAATCGATGGATGACTTCCGTGATAAACTCTATGTAATGAAATTAACAAAAGATTTACCCCAGTAATATATTTGTTTTCTTTAGATATAAATAGTTCTTTTTTGGAATATATTAGGAAACAAGTTTTTTTTGGTGGTTCATTTGGTGAATTACTTGGGGATATAAGAGAAGGAGTGGGTGGTTAGAATATAAGTTAATTTCTCATCTGGAGACCCCTTGGAAACAGAATGTTTCTTTGCTATCTTATTTTATATTGTCGTGCAAAACTAGAGTCTGTAGTTCATTGGACGTTGAACTTGTCTTTCAAATAATGTCATTTGTTGTTTAAGGCATTTGATATGCTCACTTCTGCTTTGGCATTGATATGATTTGTTATTTCAGATGCAGGATTTCTCAGGACTTTGGACTCGAGCATAAAGCGGAATACAGCAGTTATTAAAAAATTAAAGCAGATAAATGAGGAGCAGAAGGAAGGGCTAGTGGAAGAGTTGCGAAATGTAAACCTTAGCAAATTTGTTAGTGAGGCTGTGACAGCTATTTGTGATGCTAAGCTTAAAACATCTGACATACAAGCAGCAGTTCAGGTAGCTTGCAGTTCCCAACTGAAGGATATTGACTTAAATTGTTTGCACCATAATAATGTATTGTTTGCATTATCAAGATCAACAGGTCATGGCAAATGATACTTAGCAGACGTGCTGAAATGTTTCTGGTTAAGGAATCAAATCCCGAATTTTGGTTGCCAGTTTTTCAGTTCTGGCTTAGGGCTTTTTGAATTAAAAAAATGCACTCATTCGTTCAGCTCTATGCATCCCCTTTCTCCATTAGATTCTTGATTTTCTACCTGCTACTCCTTTGCTGTGTTCTATGGATTATCTTTTGCTTTTTTCAAGCTTCTGGATGGGTCTATGGCTTGTCCATGTTTTTTTTTTTTATTTTTGCCTTTCATTGTGATTGTAGATCAAGAATATCAATTTTTTGGTATCACAGAGTTTATAAAATCCTTAGAGGACTGTTATTTGAATTCTTGAGCTGTGGTCACTGTCTATGGAAAATATTCAACTGAGCAGTTCACTTGCATATTTTGTGCGCATGTTTAATTTTTTTTTTCTCCTGGCTGTATGTTAGAAATGTATTCCCCCCTAAAATATTGATGCATGTAGCCTATCTGGCACGCTTATTGTTTCCTGCCCTCACTGCTCTGTTCTGCCATTTTTGTCTATGTTGCAAAGATCTGCTCATTGCTTCATCAGAGATACAAGGACTTCTCACCAAGCCTGGTTCAAGGGCTTTTGAGGGTCTTTCTGCCTGGTAAATCTGGGGAGGACCTTGATGGAGACAGGAATTTGAAGGCTATGAAGAAGCGGAGCTCTTTGAAATTGCTTTTGGAGCTCTATTTTGTTGGAGTCGTAGAAGACAGCACTATTTTTGTTAATATCATCAAAGATCTTACTAGCTTGGAACATTTGAAAGACCGGGATGCCACGCAAACAAATTTGACTCTTCTGGGTAGCTTTGCTCGACAAGGGAGAGTCTTCCTAGGTCTTCCGCTTTCTGGACAAGAACTTTATGAAGAGGTGCAATTTTTTTTTTTTTCTTATTAATCAAATAATTAATGGCATTCAGATTTTAGCCGAAATGAGTTTTAAGATTTCACTCTTGGTTTAGTACTGTATTATGGTAATGAATAGCATGCATAAATTGACTATTTTCATGCTAGTGGAATTTTAATATGGGGCCTAGTATTTCAGTTGCAACTTGTCTTTAATTTGTGACATACATCTCACATCTTGCAACAGTTTTTCAAGGGCCTTAACATCACAGCCGATCAGAAGAAAATTTTCAGGAAGGCCTTTCATTCATATTATGAAGCTGTTGCAGAGCTGCTTCAGTGTGAACATGCTGTAAGGTTTCACCCCCATTATTGCTTACTTTCAATGCTCGCATTCGTGTAGAATTGATTTTATTGGGATTTTTCAAATAAAAATACAAAACTTTATATCTTTCAGGATACCGTTGTTATACTTGTTTCTTGTTAGTGTGTTACTTTTCTTTCAAAAGGATCTACAAGCATCAACTTTTCATTTGTTAACAGTCACTTCGCCAAATGGAGCTTGAAAATGCGAAGATTTTGAATGCTAAAGGAGAGCTGAGTGATGAAAATGCCACGGCATATGAAAAGCTGCGAAAATCTTATGACCATTTGTACCGCAATGTGTCGTCGTAAGATTTCTTGTTGATTTGCTCATTCTTGAACTTGCTTTGCTGATAGCTGTGTCCTGATGAGAATGTATACCTTTATACTGTGGCCGGTTCTGCTTGTTGTGGTCATAAATTTTGGAGGGATGTTAATGTGCTTAAATTTTAAGCCTGACTAAAAGAGATATGCCACTCTAGAAATGGGTGAACTCTTAGCTGTTACCATAGGGTCTCCTGATGCTTGCTGTCTCCTTTGCCACAAAGTTAACAGTCATAGTGTTTAGAAAACCGCTCAAATGTAGAATTCTTAAAAAATAAAAATCTGTCAAGTTTAGACTTGACAACTCTATATATTCCAGGGTTATAATGAGGAGTGAATCTTTTTGATTTCATAAAAGCCTAATTAATGTAATCCATCCAACTAATTAAAAAGTCACATGACCACTAATCACCAGCTAATCACTAATGGAAAATAAAATGACAACATGCAAAAGACAGCTCCTGCATCATCTTGTGTTCAATCTCAATCTGTATTGTTATTAACTGGACATCAGTGGCAGCAAGGAGAATTCCAGGCATCTCTAAGCTGCTAATATTCAGTGCCTTGCACCTCGGCTTGCCTTTAACAACCATGGGTGCCCATAATTGTTTGCTTGATTTGTATTGATAGCTTTTATTATGAAATTTTTAAGATGCGTGGTAAATAATTATAAGATGGATCACTGCACTCACTCTCACTTTTCATACCTTTTACAAACCTAACTTCTATTTTGTCTCCTTATGGATTCTTGATAAACAGTTTAGCAGAAGCACTTGATATGCAGCCTCCAGTAATGCCAGAGGACAGTCACACAACTAGGGTTACTTCTAGAGAGGAATCTTCTCCACATGCTAACAAAGATTCTTCTGTTCTTGAGGCTTTGTGGGATGATGAAGACACCAGGGCTTTCTATGAAGGCTTACCAGATTTAAGGTTTGTTGTTGCTGAATAATCTCTATTTGATTGGATGTCAGTCAAAAGCATGTCAATTGTACACTTTCATCATTGCAATTGTTTTTGGTGGCTAGTTTGACAATAAATTAGAATAAATGTTAAATGTTCTTCTCAGGGCATTTGTTCCAGCAGTACTGCTTGGAGAAGCAGAGCCTAAAACGAGTGACCAGTCTGTGAAAACTCTAGAGCAATCAAGTGTATGGAAACTGTGAACTCCAATAACGGGCTTTGCTTTGGATATTTCTCGGTTATGGCTTTTTTTTTTTTTTTTTGCTACAGTAATTGGTTAGTCATACTGACTATGTCTTGCGGTCATTAAGGAGCTGGCACCTGGGTCAGACCAATTCCAACCTACCCAAGATACTGCAGAGGTTCATGCAGACGCTGGCAATTTGCAGGATGGAAAAACCATTGAAAAAGGGAAGGATAAAGAAGAAAAGGACAAAGAAAAATCTAAGGATCCAGAAAAAGAGAAGGGGAAAGAAAAAGATACAGAGAGAAAAGGGGAAAATGAGAAGGAAAAACTGAAAAGTCTGGAAGGGACAAATTTGGATGCTTTACTGCAGAGGCTCCCTGGTTGTGTTAGCCGTGACCTGATTGACCAATTGACAGTAATCACAATTCTGTGACAAATTTTTCCTACAACACTTGTTTTGCTGATTTTGCTCCTCTAGACTTATTTTTTGTGTGTGTGTATGATTGTTTTTGTTTCAGGTAGAGTTTTGTTATTTAAATTCAAAGTCAAACCGGAAAAAGCTAGTAAGGGCATTGTTTAATGTGCCAAGGACATCTCTGGAGCTGCTACCATATTATTCACGTATGGTTGCCACACTGTCAACTTGTATGAAGGATGTTTCTTCGATGCTTTTGCAGATGCTAGAGGAGGAATTCAATTTTCTAATAAATAAGAAGGTCTGCATTTCATATCAACATATATATTTTTTTAGGAGATCTAGATAAGTTTTTTCTTTTTCTTTTTTCTTTTTTTATATGCATTTGCAGTAAAGAATGTGATTATGGTTCGACATTGTTCCTTTTCCAGGATCAAATGAACATTGAAACAAAGATCAGGAATATCAGATTCATCGGAGAACTCTGCAAGTTTAGAATCGCACCAGCTGGTCTTGTGTTTACCTGTCTGAAGGTATATTAGTAGTACTTCATTTATTCTTACAAATATATTAATCCTATGGAAGACTTGAGAAATTTCGGTTTAATGCATATATTTCTCGTGTACTGGGGGATGGTGAAAGCAGAAATTTTTACATTCCAGAAGTGCTCTAGTTGCAATTGTCATTATTGATTTCTCCAAACAATATTCATAATTGAATTTGATGCAATGATATGCTTAACTTTTTTGAATTTCTGCGTCTTATGATTTGCTTGGTGGGGCTGTTATAAAGCATTCATGCTTTTGATGCCTTATGGTTTGAAGAGGCAGGAAGGTGATGGAATTCACAGGGAATATAGGAGTTTTTTTCATTTCTATTTTATTGCTAGTCTACTTTCTTTCAACTTCAGAGTTGCCTTTTCTTTTTATCGGAAGATATGATTGGAAGTAATAAGTCTCACATTTTGAGTTCATATGGGGAATTTTCGTCAAGGTTAATATTAATTATATGCTTATTTGCCTGTTATCCTTTGGATGATTAGCGACTCATTAATTGATGGTTCTTGTTCATGCAGGCATGTCTAGATGACTTCACTCATCATAACATTGACGTTGCTTGCAATCTTCTTGAAACTTGTGGTCGCTTTCTGTATCGATCTCCTGAAACTTCTGTACGCATGGCTAATATGTTGGAGATATTGATGCGGTTGAAAAATGTCAAAAATCTGGATCCTCGGCATAGCACCCTTGTAGAAAATGCTTACTATCTGTGCAAACCACCTGAAAGATCTGCACGAGTGTCTAAAGTCCGACCTCCATTGTATCAGGTACAAAACAATATTCAACATCAATGTTTACTCCATTTTTTGGACATTAGGTATCTCATCATCCTTTTATTCATCTTTCATGCAGTATATCCGAAAACTGCTGTTTGCTGATCTCGACAAATCTTCCATTGAGCATGTCTTAAGACAACTTCGTAAATTACCATGGAGTGAATGTGAGGCATACATTTTAAAATGCTTTATGAAGGTTCACAAGGGGAAGTATGGTCAGATTCACTTGATTGCTTCCCTCACTGCTGGTTTGAGCCGCTATCATGATGAATTTGCAGTTGCTGTTGTTGATGAGGTTTGTTTCTAAATTCCATTTTTTATGACCTTTCCAGAAAACTAACTTTATCCCGCCTCCAGGCCCAAAGGAAGTCTATGTTAATTCTTCTGCCATTGGAGATTTTACTTTTGTAAAGGTCCTCTACCTTCTGTAAATATGAGCGTAGTCTTAGTCCATCAAAGAACTGTTGCAGGAAAGTTTGCGTCTGTAGTGATTTTAAATTTGGACAAGCTCTGAAGCAACAAATTCTAGCATTTTTGCTCTTCGCTTCGTAAACATTAACGGCCGTTATTAGCCAAGGTAGAATGTATGAATCGTACACTTCTTGTTGCACTTCTGATTTCCATGTTTGGCTCAGGTTCTGGAGGAGATTAGGCTTGGGTTGGAATTGAATGACTATGGGATGCAACAGAGGCGCATTGCCCACATGCGTTTCTTAGGGGAGCTATACAATTATGAACATGTGGACTCGTCTGTAATTTTTGACACACTCTACTTGATCCTTGTCTTCGGTCATGAGACACCGGAGGTATGAATTTCCTTTGTCTAGGTTTTCTTGATGTATGTTGTCATGATATCTACTAGGTTTGAGAAGGTATAATAGCATTGCAGTCTTTAAACTCTTCTTGTTTTGTGTGTGTGTGTGTGTGCAATGAAGTGTATCACCATTTCTAACGAAGCTGAATCTTGCTGAGCTTCTTTGAGGAAACTTGAAATTATATACCTATTGTATGGATGACATTTTTCTCATATTTAATGAGCATAAATTATTCGTGTTGTTAGCAAGATGAGTTAGATCCACCAGAAGATTGTTTTCGCATCAGAATGGTTATCACTCTTCTTGAGACATGCGGACACTACTTTGACCGTGGTTCTTCTAAGAGGAAACTTGATCGATTCTTAATACACTTCCAGAGGTATATACTCAGCAAAGGTGCACTTCCACTGGATGTTGAATTTGACTTACAGGTCAGTTATCCAGGTTTATTTTGCACCTCCTCTTATCTTACTCTAATGACTTCATCTTATTGAATTCAAGAACTAGATCCTCTGTAGTCAGTAGTAACTAATAGTTTAACTGACAACCTAGCTTAGGTTAGAAACTTATGCCACTGGGGAGAGGTTATTCATTAAGGAGAAAGATACAAAAATCAGCAAGGGAACTATTCTCATTTTGAGGCATGAATTGAAATAGAAATGTTATGAGTGGCTCTTAGCTATACAACCGCAATCCTAAACTACAAGATTCATGCTTTTCTCTCTCGATGCTCTAAGTCTACAAAGAAAGAATGGGGAAAAGAAAAGGGGCATTATGCTTTAACTATATTCATTTCATAGGCATTCCGGCTGTTTCTGTAACTTGTCTTTTTAGTTAATCTGATGATACTTTTTTTTTTTTTTTCATCTTTTGTACATTCATGTTATGCTCATAAATTGAAAACTTTTGCAGGACTTATTTGCAGATTTACGCCCTAATATGACCCGATACTCATCCATCGAAGAAGCCAATGTGGCTTTAATTGAGCTTGATGAGAACGAGCAAACTGTTTTTACTGAGAAGGCCAATAGTGAAAAGCATTCTGACACTGAAAAGCCTTCAAGTAGGACTAACTCTAGTGTCATCTCTGCCAATGGAAAACGCTCTGTAAATGGAAATGAGGAAAATGGCGGACTGCATGAGGACATAGATGACAGTGACACTGATTCAGGGAGTGGCACCATTGATCGAGAGGGGCATGAAGAAGAAGACTTGGATGAAGAGATTCATGATGAAGGGTCTGCAACTGAAGAGGAGGAAGAAGATGGAGGGGGACCAGCTTCTGATGAGGACGACGAGGTCCATGTCAGGCAAAGGGTAACAGAGGTGGATCCTTTGGAGACGGCAAATTTTGAGCAGGAACTCAGAGCTGTATTGCAGGCAAGTTCCAGTTTTTGCTATTTATGTTCATAATTTCTGGCACTTGAATTCTCAATCTCACTTATTTTTTTTTGTGCCATACAGCCAATGCAGCACTTGAATGTATATTATGAGGATTTGAGAAATCTCTGTGTGCCTTTAAACTACAGAATTCAGCTAGTTTGGTTCACCATAGCTGCCTTAAAAATAGACAAAGGAAGGAGGTTGCATTCTATTGACTCGTTAAGGAATATTGGAGAATAGTTAAAATTTTTTTCATGGCACCAATCATGATGTGTGCTTCAGGTTATGCTACTTAATATCTTAGGTTCCTTTTATGGGGCTGAGAAGTCCAGTGCTGGCTCAATCAGTATGTTGAAAATGCAATCACACTGTATTAACAATTTCGAAGAATATGTATGGTGAAAGATTGGTGTTGCTACTTCCATGATTCCTGCATTGTTTCTGTTGATGTCATTTTGACATGGATCATCTTGTGCAGGAGAGCATGGAGCAACGTAGGCAGGAGCTGCGGGGTCGACCTATATTGAATATGGTGATCCCTATGAATCTGTTTGAAGGTTCCATCAAGGATCATCATGGAAGGATGGTTGGAGGGGAAAGTGGTGATGAGGCATTGGATGAGGAGGCTGGAGGAAGCAAGGAGGTTCAAGTCAAAGTACTTGTAAAGCGTGGGAACAAGCAGCAGACAAAGCAGATGTACATTCCTAGCGATTGCTCTCTTGTTCAGAGTACGAAGCAGAAAGGAGCAGCTGAGATTGAAGAGAAACAAGATATCAAGAGGCTGGTATTGGAGTATAATGATAGAGAAGAGGAGGAGAACAATGGGTTGGGAACCCAGACATTGAATTGGATACAAAGTGGCAGCAGCAGAGTTTCTAGCCGTGGTAGCGCATGGGAAGGAAGCAGTGGAAGAGGTTCTGGGTCACGTCATCGGCATCAGCATCATTCAGGCAGTGGAGTCTATCATGGCAGAAGACGGTAGGGTTTGGCAGCTGCAGAGAGTAATTTTTGGCTTCTTGGCCCTTTCTACGATGGACAGCAAACTCTAGAGAAAAGTGTCTGCAACCTGCACAAGAAATAGAAAATATCTCCACCTGCTAATTGAAAATGGAGTGCGTTCTTCCTCTGTTGTGGAAATGACAAACTGGGGGATAAATATTATGTATTCAGCATGTGCGGCTTTGGGAAGCAATGCCCTAGTATCATTAGTTTTCCCCCTCTTATTGCAACACGGGCGAGGTCAATATCTGATGCAGTCAAGGAGACTTATGCCTGTGTGCATGCAGTCATAGGAAGGATTGTTTTGTATGGTTGAATATTGGTAATTCACCAATATGGCTTTGGGTTGGAGTCACTTATCCTGAGTGGTATCGATTATTGTTAACGCATACATGTCAATGTGAAATTCTGGTTGACGTTATATCATAGATTTTGAGTTTCTGTTTTTGCATTTTGCATGTGCCGTGGTGCCTTATATTATCTCTAGGACATCCTACTGACCTACTCCAAAAAGGTCATGTTTTCTCGATGGCTGAACTACAAGGTGTTTTTCTTTGACGTTATATCTGATCTCAATTGGTTTTATGACAAATTCGATGCATAGTCAACTGCAATAAACATTATGCAATACCACAGATTTTCTGGATTCCCGTCACCGAAGGGAGGGCAGTCGGCCACTGCTTAAGATCAAGATCAAAATTTTGATATTGGCCTAAAAAGATTTACATTTTCCCAATTGCATCTCGGTTCACAAGTTTTGGCTATAAAGATGTTGCTATTAGGTAGCAAAATTTAAGTAACAAAAAAGAGTGATATAAATTATCAGATAGTTTGAATTAAAAAAAAAAGATAAGTTGTTTAGTGTCGTTAAATAAATTATATAACTATTTTATTATTATATAAAATTAAATTACGTAATGAAGTTCAAAAAAGAATTGGTTTCAATACAAAATTTATGATTATGGAATTGAATTTTTGCTGGAGTTGATCCACATTATACATAAAAATGTTGAGCGTGTGTTTCAAGGTGGAATGTCATAGTCATATAAGAACTAAGATAATGAACTGACTAGATGTTCGCAGCCAAGGATGAAGCCAGGTGGAGGTACCCCCGCTAGAAATTTTATAATATATATACATTTATGGGTTGTAAACAAATTAATGTTAGTGTTTGTTGTAGTGGTAGAAGTTTTGCTTCCCTTACTCAACCAGAGTTTGAGACCCACTCTAATCTTTTCTTTCCACCCGCACGCCTCTTTCTTTTGTTTTGTTTTGTTTTGTTTTTTTTTTTCATTCTTTGCCCTTTTTTTTTTTCCTTCATTCCTTTGCTCCTTCTTCTGTTATTTTTTATTTTTCCTTTTGACTCTTTGCCTTCTTATTGTATTTTCTTATTTCTATCTTTTTATTTCTTTAATCCTTTGTCCTATATATAATGTTTTTTTATACATTATAGAGAATTATTATTAGCATCACTTTTTTATTCTTTTTAAAATTATTCTTATTTTTAATAAAATAAATTATTATATTAAAATTTTTAAAATATATTTGTTTATAAAATTAGTTTTATTTGTGTCGATTCAACAATTATGATACCGAATCATTTAGTTATTTGTCTATAAATATCATCTAAAGATTAGTTGTTCAATCACATGATGGACAAATAACTACACGATTGTATTATTATTTATATAAATTTTTTTTTGGAAGTATAGAAAATAAAAAAATTACTTTAAATTTTTCACGAATAATTATAATATTTATTATTCTAAATAATTAATTTTATTTTAAATATATGTTATTTTTAATATTATATTTAAGCATAAAAATTTGTTCTTTAAAAATTAGTTTGGTTTCGTTCCTGTTTGTTGTCATACATATGTCGATCGTTAAAGGTGGATGCGCCTTAATAATTATAATTATAATTAAGTTTTATATGCACATTTTACAGTGTTTCATTTTGGTCCCGGCCACAATATTAATAATAATGAACATTAACAACATGACATGATTTTCTAATTCCTCGTGTTCTATTATATGTTCGCAAGCTCTATAAATATTAATAAAGCGAAAATTGAAAAAAATTAGAGTGTTTTATTAGTTATGCCCGTCTATATTCACTGTTGCTTCCAACGCTAATAATTGTCGAAAACACAAAAAGGGTCGCAGAATTTTTGCGCTTTTGCGGCCAAGTGAGATGCGACAAGGGATTAGGCGACGACGTAAACGTAGAGCAAGCAAAACAATTTTGGTATAAAGGCTAATTTTACTCAAATTTTTAAACAATTTATTAATTTTTATTTATTATATTTTTTTTATAAAAATTGACTTATAACCTTATCTATTAAGTAGGTTAACGTGACAAGTAATAGAGTACCACATCAAACACTTTGTCTCCTATCCGCATGCCACGTCTTCAAATAATAATAACGTGATATTTTTAATTTTAATTAAAACAAATTTTAATTAAAATAATTAAAAAATTTACACAAAAATAAAAAAATTATTTTTCTCTTTCTCTCGTTTACCCTCCTCCTTCTCTCCTCTCCCCTTCCCCTCCCTCTCTTAAACACCTCTTGCAGATCGAAATCCAACACAAAAATAATTCAAGAATTGCAGATAATAATCACGCCACTAAAAAATAAATCACAAACATGATCCTTGTTATACAAATCTCCCTCTCTTGTCACTTTACTAATACAAGAGTGTACAATGGATTGTTCAGTTTTTTTTTTTTTTTTTTTTGATTTGGCAGAGGAAGAGAAACAACAATATGTGGGTAAAATGAGTTTGATCTTTGGAAGGACAACCAGGATGGGAACCCATGTTTTATTTATATTGTAGAGAGGAGAGAGGGAGGAGGGGGAGGGGTGAGGAGAGAGAAAGGAAGGAAAGAGAAGAGAGAGGAGGGAGGAGAGAGAAAAGAAGGGAAGAGGCCGAGAGTGGTGAGGAGAGAAAGAGGGAGGGCAGAGAAAAGAGGGAAAAATGTTTCTAGATCAGGGCATAGGTCATTGATGATGCCGCATATCAGCAAGTGGTACAATAAGTCTAAGAGGGTGTGGTAAAACGATACTGGTTAGATAATGGTTTATTACATGCTAAGGGCAATCGTTTGTATGTTCCCAATGGTGTAGGCCTTAAGAAAGAGATTCTACGGGAGTCACATGATTCACAGTGGGCTGGTCATCTTGGTATCGAAAAGATGATGACCTTGTTGTCCTGGAACTACTATTGGCCGAAGATGGAAGATGATGTCGAGGCATATGTCATGTTGTGCATCACTTGTTAGCAAGACAAGATAGAGCGGCAGAAAAAGGCAGGTTTGTTGCAGCCGCTACCCATTCCAACGAAACTGTTGGTGTCAGTTTCTATGTATTTTATTGGTACGTTCTCGAAAGTTAATGGCATGGGATCTGCCATTGTGGTAGATTGGTTCTCTAAGTATACGGTGTTCATTCCGGCCCCCTTATCATGTCAAGCAGAGACAGCCGCAGAACTTTTCTATAAGCAATTAATTAAGTACTTTGGATTACCGGAAGATATTGTGAGTGATGAGGATCCTCGTTTCACTAGTAGGTTCTAGACCTCATTGTTTAACATGATGGGTTCATAGTTGAGGTTCTCTACTACCAACCATCCTCAAACTAATGACCAAACGAAACGGATAAATGGCTTACTAGTGGAGTATCTTCCACACAACGTGACTATAGGCCAGAGGAAATAACTTGAGTTGTTGGATTCGGCCTAATTATGTTACAATCTTCACATGTCCTCTTCCATAGGTATGAGCCCCTTTGAGCTAGTTATGGGGTAGCAGCCCCTTATTTCTAATGATATGGCCAGGATTAGCTCAAGAAAGAAGTGTCAAGCAGCGCAACGGTTTGCCCGTAACAAGCTAGAGCGGCTTGAGGAGGCCTAGGATAGCTTGAACAAGGTAGCGAAGCGGATGAGAAAGTATGCCAACAGTGGAAGGAGGGATGTGCAGTTCCAAGTTGGGGACAAGGTGTTGCTGAAACTTACTCCCCAGATTTGGAAAAAGATTAATAGCAAGTCGGTGCATCATGGGTTGATTTCAAAGTATGACAGTCCCTTCTCAGTGGTGAAGAGAGTTGGAAATGTTGCATACATGTTGCAATTCCCAGAAAGGTTGAAGGTGCGTCTGACCTTCCATGTGAGTTTCTTGAAGCCCTTTCATGAGGAAGTAGGCGATAAGCCACCAAGGAAACAAGCATGGTGTGCTCCCCCTATTCCAACGTAAAATGGAGAGAATCTTGGACCATTGAACGCAAGGGCAAAGTAAGAAGAATAGGTGGGTTGAGTACTTGGTAAAGTGGAAGAATGCCTCAGACAGTAAGGTGAGTTGGGAAAGATATGTGACTCTATGGCAGTTCAAGAAGTAGGTGGAAAACAACCTATCTACCCTACCAACGAGGACATTGGCTTCAACCAGTGGGGGTGGTTTGTTAGTCCCTTGAGCACTAGACATGCTAGAGTTGGCGGTACTTTGGGCCAATTCCTTAGCATAGGACTTTGGAGTGGCTAGGCACTCTTTGAGGCAAGGTAAAAGTTGAGAGGGTCAGTATAGGGATGGGCCTACATGTGGCAATTCCAAAGTATCGAATACATGTTCGTGGGCTCCATCAGATAGGCCATGGCCTTGGGCCAAGAAGGCCAATCACGAGACTGCGTCTTGGACAAGTCTACATGGCACTGCGTGGCACCAAGTCTCCTGTGATGTGTGGAATGCTCAGACGTGTGAGTGTGGCTCTATCTTGTTGGCCGAGCATCAAGATAATGCTTATCAGATCGTGCATGGCTAAGGATTGTGGGTATATCAGACTTATCCAGGTCAAGGGATAAATGATCGTGGGAAGATAAGGATTATTAAGATCAAGTCGTGGATAAGATCGTAGGAAGATGAGGGTTATCATGCTATGATAGAGATTATGGGAAGATAATGGTTATCTCCAAGTTTTAGATAGTTAGGGGTGTTAGCTATATATAGATATCATTTATACTCAATGAGAGAGGATCGAAAGAGTGAAACATTGTCGAGAGTTTATTTGGCCTCGTTCCTTTGTGTTACTTTGTCATAAGTAATAAAGGTTAGGAAAAATTCCTATATACTTTTGTGCTTCTCTTGAGTGTGTGAGTGGTGTACCTGTTTACAAAGTTCATTGTACAAATCCTTGCGTGTGCGGTTGACTGAGACTAAGTACGACTTAATGCCACCACAAAGCAAAATTTTGAGTGAGAAAATTTAGCCCTGTGACACCTCCCATGCAAACCTCCCATGCTGAGCGCTTGATGAGTAGCCCTGCATGTGCTATAGCGCTCTGCTGGGCAGACGAGTAACTCGCTGCGTGTGCACTGCTCCTTCCAGTGCACTGCTGGGTGGACATGCTGCACGCTGGGCGGGCACTGTGTGCTCCATCGAGCTGCTGGGCTGACATGCGCACGTTGCGCGTTGTTGGCCTGACGAGCAGCACGCTGTTAGCCCCGCTCATTTGCTAGCCTTTCTCCCAAACTTGCCTTGCTAGCCTCCCTTGGTTAACCTCCCTCCCTTTCTAGCCTCCCTAGGTTGGCCCCCCTCTCTCGCTGGCCTCCCTTCCAAGCTTTCCTTTTTAACCTCCATTGTAGGCAGTAATGTGTGCGGAGTATGCTTGCAGGCAGCAACTTGTGCGGAGCCAAGCATGCTCAAAGTCTATTCTTTAACCATTTTTAGGCCCTCTTTGGTGGCCAATGCCTTGGCCGATCTTCCCATAACCTTGCTTGCTCAGTCAACAGGTCAGTGCTAAGGAGTTGGTGCAAGGTGCCAACAACCTTATCATGCTCTCTATTTGAAGAACTAGGAGCTAACCTCTTTGCTGCTACCCCATGCAACTGTCGAGCATGTTGTGCGACACAACAGTTAAAGTGCTTATCCGGCTAACATCCCTTGTTAGCCTACCTTACTGCCCTCCTATTGTAACCTTCCATTCTAGGTGCTCGATGAGTAGCCCGCCACGCGATACAGCGCGCTGCTAGGTAGACGACCAACTCGCGGCGTGTGCTGCTCCCTCCAGCGTGCTGCTGGCAGACGCGCTATACTGTGTGCTCTCGTTGTTCCTTCTAGCACGTTGCGTTGTTGGCCCAATGAGCAACACTCTACTAGCCCCCCTCCCTTGCTAGCCTCGCTCCCAAGCTTGCCTTGCTATCCTCCCTTGGTTGGCCTCCCTTTCTTACTAACCTCCCTTGGTTGGCCCCCATCTCTTGCTGGCCTCCCTTCCTAGCATGCTTGACTAACCTCCTTTAGAGGCACCAACATGTGTAGCATGACGAGAAGCCTGCTGTGCACACTATTGGCCTTATGAGTAGCGCGCTGCGTGTGGCTCAACACTGTACTAGCCTCCCTCCTTTGCTCGCATCCCTTCTTAGCCTTCCTTTTTAACCTCCCTTCTGGGCGGCAACATGTGCGGAGCATGCTTGCGGGCAGCAACTTGTGCGGAGCCAAGCATGCTCCAAGGATATTCCTCAACCGTTTTTTAGCCCTTTTTGTGGCCAATGCCTTGGCCGAACTTCCGATAACCTCGCTTGCTGAGTCAATAGGTCGATGTAAGGTGCCAACTACTCTATCATGCTCTTTGGTCGAGGGACTAGGACTTAGCCTCATCTCTGCCATCTTATGCAACTGTTGAGCATGTTGTGCGATGCAATAGTTAGAGTGCTTACCTGGCTAATATCCCTTGCTAGCCAACCTTACTAGCCTCCCTTGCTAACCACCCATGTTGGGTGCTTGATGAGTAGCCTGCCGCGCGCTCCAGCGCATTGCTAGATAGTTGAGTAGCTTGCTACGTGCACACTACTTCCTCCATCGCATTGCTGGGCGGACGTGTTGCCCGTTTGGTGCGCATTGTACGCTACAACGTGTCGCTGAATGGATGTACAAGACGCTATGTGTGCTTGCTACTCCCTCCAGCATGTTACGCGCACGTTGCTGGCTAGACGAGCAACATGCTGCGTGCTGCTGGTCCGACGAGCAGCGCATTGCTAGCCCCCCTCTCTTGCTAGCCTCCCTCCCAAGCTTGCCTTGCTAGCCTCCCTTAGTTGGCCTCCCTCCCATGCTAACTTCCCTTGGTTGGCCCCTTTTGCTGGCCTCCTGTCCTAGCTTGCCTTGCTAACCTCCTTTAGAGGCACCAACATGTGTAGTATGATGAGTAGGCCATTGCGCGTGCTGCTGACCTGATGAGCAGCACGCTTCACGTGCCCCAGCGTGCTGCTAGCTTACCTTCCTTACTAACATCCCTTCCAAGCTTTCCATTTTAATCTCCCTTGTAGGTAGCAACATATGCAGAGCATGCTTGCGGGTAGCAACTTGTGCGGAGCCAAGCATGCTTCAGTTCTATTCCTTAGCAGTTTTAAGCCCTTTTTGGTGTCAAAGGCGTTGGCTGATCTTCCCATACCTCGCTTGCTAATTCAATGGGTCGGTGCAAGGGAATTGGTGCAAGGTGCCAACAATATCCTGCTCTTTGTTTGAGGGACTAGGACCCGACCCTTTTCCTGCCACCCCATGCAATTGTAGAGCATGTTATATGGCGCAACAGTTAGAGTGCTTACATGGCGAACATCCTTTGCTAGCCTACCTTACTGGCCTCCCATGCTGGGCACTTGATGAGTTACCTGTCGCGCCCTCCGGCGCACTGTTGGGTAAATGTGCAACTCGTTGTGCATGTGCTACTCCCTCTAGTGCATTGCTGATGCATGGCACGCTGTGTTCTCGCTACTCCCTCAAGCACGCTTCTGACATATTGCTAGCCATATGAGCAACATGTTGTGCGTTGCCGGCCCAACGAGCAGCACGCTGTTAGCACCCCTCCCTTGCTAGCCTCCTCCCAAGCTTGCCTTGCTTGCCTCCCTTGGTTCACTTCCCTCCCAAGCTTGCCTTGCTTGCCTCCCATGGTTGGCCTCCCTTCCTTGGTAATCTCCATTAGTTGGCCCCCCTCCCTTGCTAACCTCCCTTCTTAGCTTGCCTTGCTGGCTTCCCATAGAGGCACCAACATGTATAGCACGATGAGCAGCATGCTGCGTTGCTAGCCTCCTTCCCTTGCTCACATCTTTTCTTAGCTTTCCATTTTAGCCTCCCTTACAGGCAGCAACGTGTGCAGTGCATGCTTATTGGCAGCAGCCTGCGTAGAGACAAGCATGTTCCAAGTCTATTCCTTAGCCGTTTTTAAGCCCTCTTTGGTAGCCAATGCCTTGGCTGATCGCCTCATAACCTCACTTTCTGGGTCAACGGGTCGGTGCAAAGGAGTTGATGCAAGGTGCCAACAACTTTATCATTCTCTTTGGTCGAGGGATTAGGATATAACCTCTTCATTGCCACCCAATGCAACTGTTGAGCATGTTGTGCGGCGTAACGGTTAGAGTGTTTACCCAGCTAACATCCTTTGTTAGCCTACATTACGGGCCTCTAATGCTTACCTCCCATGCTAGGCTCTCGATGAGCAGCCAATTGCGCTCTCCAGCGTGCTGCAGGGTAGACGAGTAGCTCACTACAGTGCGTGTGCGTTGCTGGCTGGACGAGCATCACGCTGCATGCTGCTAGTTCGACGAGCAGCATGCTGCTAGTCTTTCCCCCTTTCTAGCCTCCCTTGCAAGCTTGCCTTGGTAGCCTCCCTTGGTTGGCTTCCCTCCCAAGCTAACCTTCCTTGGTTGGCCACCCTCCCTTGCTGGCATTCCTTCATAGCTTGCCTTGCTAACCTCCCTTAGAGGCACCAACATGTGTAGCACGACGAGCAACCCACAGCGCACGCTGTTGGACTGATGAGCAGCATGCTGCACGTGCCCCAGCGCACAACTGGCCTCCCTCACTT
Organism: Carallia pectinifolia; assembly: GCA_037832335.1. Taxonomy (NCBI): domain Eukaryota; kingdom Viridiplantae; phylum Streptophyta; class Magnoliopsida; order Malpighiales; family Rhizophoraceae; genus Carallia; species Carallia pectinifolia. The sequence continues at coordinate 14,699,702 of CM075448.1, read as the reverse complement.
ACTCGCATCCCTTCCAAGATTTCTTTTTTAAGCTCCCTTCAGAGCAGCACCGTGTGGGGAGCATGCTTGCATGTAGCAACTTGTGCAGAGCCAAACATGCTCCAAGTCTATTCCTCAGCCATTTTAAGTCGTCTTTGGTAGCCAATGTCGTGGTCGATCTTCTCATGACCTTGCCTGTTGAGTCAATGAGTCGGTGTAAGGTGCTAACAACTATATCATGCTCTTTGGTTAAGGGACTAGGACCTAACCTCTTCGTTGCCACCCCATAAAACTATCAATAATGTTTTGCTGCGGAACGGTTAGAGTGCTTACCTGGCTAACATCCCTTGCTAGCCAGCATTTTTGGCCTCCTACGCTAACTACCCATGCTGGGTGCTCGATGAGCAGCCGACCGCGTGCTCCAGCGCACTGTTAGGCAAATAAGTAGCTCGTTGCGCGCATGCTATTCTCTCCAGCACACTGCTGGGCAGACGCGTAGCTTGCTGTGCGTGCTTGCTACTCCCTTCGGCATGTTGCACACGCACTGGTGGCCAGTTGAGCAGCACGTAGCTAGCCCGCCTTCTTTGGCTGGCCTCCTTCCCAAGCTTGCCATGCTAGCCTCCTTTGGCTGGCCTCCTTCCCAAGCTTGCCTCGCCAGCCTCCCTTCTTTGCTAACCTCCCTCAGTTGGCCCCCTCCCTTGCTGGCCTCCCTTCCTAGCTTGCCTTGCTAACTTCCCCTAGAGGCACCAACATGTGTTGTATGACAAACAGCTTGCTGTGCACACTGCTAGCCCAACAAGCAGCTTAGTGTACGCCCCTCAATGTGCTGCTAGCCTTCATCCCTCACTTGCATCCATTCCTAGCTTTCTTTTTTAAGCTTCCTTGCTGCCAGAAATGTGCGTGGAGCATGCTTGCAGGCAGCAACTTGTACGGCGCCAGGCATGCTTCAAGTGTGTTTCTCAGCCATTTTTAAGCCCTTTTTGTGGCCAATGCCTTGGCCAAACTTCCCATAACCTCGCTTGCTGAGTTAACAAATTGGTGCAAGGCGCCAACTACACTGTCATGCTCTTTGGTCAAAGGACTAGGACCTAACCTCATCTCTTCTACCCCATGCAACTATGGAGCATGTTGTGCAGCGCAATGGTTAGAGTACTAAGCTGACTAACATCCCTTACTAGCCTATCTTACTAGCCTCCTGTTAATCCCTTAAACACTTAACATGCGGGAGTTGGTGAGACCTTACGCCAATTCTTAACATAGGACTTTGGAGTGGCTCGAAACTCCTTGAGGAAAGGTGAAGCTGAGAGGGTCAGTGTAAGCATGAGCATAGATGTGGGTCCTAGGGCATACCAAGGCTTGGGCTGGACAAAGGATCCTGCACTATATTTTTGTGGGCTCTGTCAGAAAGACCGTGGGCATGGGCCAAGAGGCCCAAAACACAAGACTAGGTCTTGGCCAGGTCTGCATGGTAATGCATGGCATTGTGTGGCATCGAGTCTCTTGCGACTTGTGGAATGTGGGGACATGTGGGTGTGGCTCTTTTCGATTGGCCAAGCATCGAGATAATGCTCATTAGATTGTTCATGGCTAAAGATTGTGGGCATATAAGGCTTATCGAGATCAAGTGATTGATGATTGTGGGAAGATAAGGTTTATTAGGATCATGTCGTGGATAAGATCATGGGAAGATGAGGGTTGTCATGCTATGATAAAGATCATGGGGAGATAATGGTTATTCCCAAGCCCTTGATAGTTAGGGGTGTTAGCTATAAATAAACCCTATGAGTTGTCATTCGTACTTAGTAAGAGAGGAATCACTTAGAGAGAAAGAGTGAAATATTGTCGAGAGTTTAATGGCTTTGTTCCTTTCTATTACTTGTGATAAGTAATAAAAGGTTGGAAAGGTTCCCGTATATGCTTTTGTGTCTCTTTTGAGTGTGTCAGTTGTGTGCCTACTTAGGAAGTTCCATTGTGCAATCTTGTGTGTGCAAGTTGGCTGAGACTAAGTGCGACTTAGTGACATCACAAGGCAAAAATTTGGGTGAGAAATATAGCTTTGTGATAGTTGGTATTAGAGCATAAAGGTTTGAACAATGACAGGTGGTTTGGGTCTTGATGTAGTGGGTGAGTGTGTAGTCAAGCTCTTTGAGGTACTTGGTAAACTTCTATAGGATCCATAGTTCATCGTGTTCCAACTGTTAGCTTTTCATGAGTAGTACATTGTTGATCTACTATAGCAATAAGAGGTAATGACCTCTAAAATTATAGCTTTTCGACCTAATGAGATGGTAACAGAGATAGCCATCCTCAAGAAGGCCGTAGGCTCCCAACTAGGCAGAGGTATCATAGATGGGACCAAAATGAAGGTGCTGGAGCCTAAAGCCTTTGAGGGAGCAAGGGATGCAAAGGAGATTGAAAGTTTTCTTTGGGATATGGAGCAGTACTTCAAAGCTGTTCGAGTGCTAGACGACGAGAAGGTCAATCTGACCAGCATGTATCTAGCCAAGGACGACGAAAAGGTCAAAATTTTTTGGTTGGATGACAATACAAGTGCGGGCAGACCCAAGATCAAGATGTGGGAGAGTCCAAAGAAGGAGTTGAAGGACCAATTCTTGCCCTGCAACACATCATGGGTTGTGAGGGAGTCCCTAAAAAAGTTGAAGTAGAGTGGCACGATGCATGACTACGTGAAGGAATTTAGTTACTTGATGCTTGACATCCGGAACATGTCGGATGAGGACAAGCTTTTAAACTTCTTTTCTGGTCTTTAACCCTGGGCTCAACTCGAGCTTAGAAGGCAAGGTGTGAAGGATCTACCTTCTACGATGACGGCGACTAATGGTTTAGTTTATTTTTGAATCAATAAGTCTCTTGATTCTGATGATGCGAAGCAGTTTAAAGACAAGGGCAAGAACAAGAAGGAAGGCAAGAAGGATAACCACAACAGTAGCAGCAAGGATAAAGGCAAAGCCGTCTACCAGGAACAAAGTAGAGGAAAATCTAACTCTAGTTGTTTTATCTGTAATGGACCACATAGAGCCAAGAAGTGTCTTAAGATAGAGAAGTTAAGTGCCATAGTTGTTAGGGAGAGTGGCATCTCAGATGATGTTGGCCCCTCTCGTGTTAATCCTCTATAGTTGGTGACTGCTGTGCAAGCTGGACATGCCCCATAATCCAGCTTGATGTATGTGTAGATCGAGCTTAATAATAAAAAGTTGATGTCGATGACTGACACTGGTGCTATCCACAACTTTTTTGCTAAGAGGATGGTGGAGTCACTGAGTTTGAAAGTCACCAAGACCGAGAGTCAAATGAAGGCAGTCAACTTGACAACCCAGGAGGTGATCGGAACAACACTAGGTGTGGAAACTATAGGCAGTTTGTCTGGTAAGCTTAACTTTATTATGGTGCCTTTGAATGATTTTCACATTATACTGGGAGTTGATTGTGAGTGCAAAAATTGCTCTGCTGCCTCACTTGGGTGGTCTCATGATCATGCATGGGGATTATCCAAGTTATGTTTCTAGAATGTTCACTTCCTCTTCCAATATTCGTGGGAAGTCGGGTAGTATGCTGTCAACTATGCAAGAGGAGCACGAGCTGAAGAAAGGAGAAGTCACCTACCTTGTGGCTTTGACGGAGATCAACGAAGGTGTTGTTGCGGAGTTGCTTGACAGTGTTGCGGATTTGTTGGGTGAGTTCACTGACGTGATGCCTCCAAAACTCCCCAATTGTCTTCCCCCAAGGCATGCCACTGAGAACAAAATCGATTCAGTGCCTTGTTCCAAACCACCAGCACAAACCCCATATCGCATGAGTCTGCTAGAATTGACAGAATTGAGGAAGCAGTTGATGGAGTTGCTAGATGTAGGCCTAATTCAGCCCTCTAAAGCACCATATGGCGCTCCGTTGTTGTTTCAAAGGAAACACAATGGCTCCTTGTAGATGTGTGTTGATTACAGGACATTGAACAAGGTGACAGTGAAGAATAAGTATCTTATCCCATCGATGGCAGACTTGTTTGACAAATTAGCCAAAGCCTCATATTTCACCAAACTTGATTTGTGGTCTGGATATTCGCAGGTCAGAATTGTAGAAGGAGATGAAGGGAAAACCATGTGCATCACCTAATATGGCTCCTAAGAATTCCTAGTGATGTCATTCGGTTTGTTTAATGCCCCTGCTACTTTCGACAATTTGATGAATGATATGTTTCATGATTTTATCGATTGTTTTGTGGTGGTTTATCGTGATGATATTGTCATGTGTAGTGAGTCCTTGGAAGATCACTTGTCCCACCTGAGGTTGGTGTTGTGTAGGCTGAGAGACCGCCAGTTATATGTAAAGAAAGAAAAATGTGAGTTTGCCTGGTGAGAGATCATGTTCCGTGGGCATAAGGTGAATCAAGGGCAAGTTAAAATGGACGAGAGAAAAGTCTAAGCAATAGTGGAGTAGGCGGCCCTTACCAAAAGGTCTTAGTTGAGGTCTTTTCTTTACTTGTCTAACTATTACAGGAAGTTCGTGTAAGATTACTCTAAAAAGGTGGCACCATTGACAGACTTGCTCAAGAAAGACAGTCCATGGAGGTGGACCACAGATTGCCAAGAAGCCTTTGAAAAATTGAAGGCAGCAGTGTCCACAGAGCTGGTCATGAGGCTACCAGACTTCGAGTTGCTTTTAAGTGTGCTGACTAATGCCTTAGATAAATTCATCGGAGGTGTGTTGGTGTAGGAAGGCCACCCTATAGCCTATGGAAGCTGAAAACTCAACAAGGTAAAACAACAGTGCTCAGCCCATGAGAAGGAAATGCTGACGGTGGTGCATTGCCTTTGTACCTGGAGGGTGTATTTGCTGGGTACCAAGTTCGTGGTTCAAATCGACAATATGGCTAACACATTCTTTCAGAATTAGAAGAAGCTTAATGCACGATAGTCGTGGTGGCAGGAGTTCTTAGCTGAGTATGACTTTACGTGGGAACACAAGTCATGAAGGCACAATTAGGTTGCAGATGCCCTAAGTTGTCGACAAGTGTAAGAGACGGTTGTTGCCCTCACTCAAGTACAGAGTGACATGTTAGGGCACAGGCCCTTCATGATGCCACGTATAAGCAAATAAGGTATTTAGATCCTTTGACTTTGAGATTGTAATAGTCTTAGTGTTTCACAACTTTGGAAGAGACTTTTTGACAAATTCTGCATTATCAATATTCTTTCCAAAATATCTCAAAGAATTGATAGTGTTAGTAAATTTAGAATACATTTCAGTAACAGTTTCATCACTACTCATCTCAAATAATTTATATTCACGCATAAGAATATTAATCTTAATATCCTTGACTTGGATAATTCCCTCATACTTCACAGCAAGGTTATCCCATATTTCTTTTATTAACTGACAAAACGAGATACGACTATACTCATCAAGAGTCATGGCACAATAGGGTAAATATTTGGTTTTGGAGTTGGTATATTAGATGTTGCAATCTTCGGAGGTGTACTCACTTTCGAGTTTGTCAACAATGATTCCATTTTTTGTTTTGGAGATTTTTGGACCATATGAAATAATTCACCAAACAGTAGGAGTTTTAAAGGCACATGGTCATTTTTTTTTCTAATAGCTAAAATTTATGTCATAAAAAATGGGAGGTTGAAGTGGGTTACACATGGGTATAAGAGAAGCCATGGATCAACTCTTGGTGGTGAGACCAGTAATTCAGAGACCAAGCTCTGATACTAAATGTTGGTCTGAAAGGTACCCAATAGGGGAGTGAATTAAGCATGATACTAAAAATAGCCAATATAAAAATTAAATATGATAAATTAAGGCAAATAAAAATTAATAAAATATCATGTAATGAGCAGATAAAAAATAAATTGTGAGAGACTACAAATAAGAGAATATAAATAATGAGTGAATTTGATCTATGTTAACTTGATAATACGAACTGTAAATAAAATCAAACAAATAATGAAATTGTATTGTGTGTGTGTATAGGAGCAAATGTAAAAGAGTTTAAGGAGAGAAGCGAGACATAACAATTTATAGAGGTTCGGAACTCCTATTCCTACGTCTTCTCACTAAGGCCTTCCACCACCTAGATAATTTTCCAATACCACTATTGAACTCCCCAACCAGGAGGAAAACAATTCCAACACAAGGTCCACGGTCTTTTTACAATACACACGAGCTCATGTTCTAAATTGAAACTCTCTCTCTTATCTTTCTTCTCACATATTGCTTCACGCACTTATTCAAAGATCACTCACTTTAGCACTTGTTTTCTTTCTCAACAACACTATACCAATAAGGTCTCAAAATACTTCTCTCGGATGATTGATTGAAGGGTGTACCACCATGTGTTTATAGGTGCATTGAAGGAGGTAGCCATTGGAACATATATGGGATTGTCAACCCGCAAGCTGGCGAGGAATCAATCAGAGATTGCATGGCTTGATCATTTACATGGCTGGCTTAGGTGATTAGTTCAATTTATTTGTATAGCCAATCATTCTTCAAGGAAAGTTGCATGGTTTCATATGGACAATCATTCAGTCAATCAGATTGGGTGGCACACAGCTACATGGTTTGACTGATGATGGATGGTCTGTATGGCTTGCACATCAAAGGAAGGATCCACAACGTGATTCAAGCATTGTAATTGGTCCTATATGGTTGGGGCCCATAATTTCCTTAATTTTTGCATGGCCAAAAATGAGATAATAGGATGTTTGTCACAAGAATCAAGCATTTTGCCAGTTGAAGGGTTGTCCCACTGTGATTCCAATACCCAGTCAGTTATCAATCTCATTAGTCATTGGTGATCTTCAAAAGAGTATGCTAGCTAAGAGTCATAGAGAGGGTTAACAATAATTTGCTTGCTATTGGTCTTCAATAATTTATTTCCACACCTTGCAGTCAATGAATCAAAAGGAAATGAATCAATTATTATCATAAGAATAAGTAAGATCAATTTTTATGGCTCATCAAAATTGTAAGTGAGAACACATAATCAACATTCTCGCCCTTTTTGATGAAAATAATAAAGTTATAAGCTTCCCCCTAATCCATGTACCCAAAAAAAAAAAAAAATCAAAGGAATCAATTGTTCATACAACAAAGATATAACATAAGCCAATCATGATAACATGCAACCTTCAGATATATGAGTCAAGGAAAATATTGACTTGTTTAGAGATAAAAACAGTAAGTTTTCGGTCTTGACTAGCCAAACTAAGACTAAAACAAATTAAGACAACGGCACTGCGATGAGAAATGATACCGAGAAAAAAAAATTATTAAGAATATTAAGAACTACTCTCTCCTCCTTTGTCTTCATCCAAACGGGCGGTTGCGAATTTCTTCTACTGGGTAACCTAAGAGTCAAAATCATCTTGAAGATCACCTAGGGTGTCACGAAATTCTTCCATATATTCTCGGAAAATTTTCATATCCTCACTTAAATACTGAATTGTATGGCGCAAGTCCGTATATCACGCGACTGTTGAGAGAGGATTTGAGCATGATTGTTGCTTTCGAAGGCAGAAAAAGAGGTTGGTTTCTCAATTGGAGTGGGCGAATTCCGTGTATGAGAAGGGGCAGGAGATCGATTTCTTTTTTGTGGGGAGGGGTCCAAGCTATCCAAAATAAATAGAGTAAAGATAGGATTCCCTTGTGGCAAACTGATGCCCGTGGTTCAGTGATTGGTTTTACTTTTCGGTAATTTCTGGCTGTAGAGGGACTTGGCTTAAGTGAAGAATTTTTTCGCTTTATTGTGAACGATAGAGGCAGGAGATCAGGGGAGGCAGTGTCCGTAAAAAAATTGAAGCGTTGATGGATATTTAGGAGAGACAGAGGACAGTGTTTTATTAAAAAAAAAAAAAGAAATTCGAAGGATCAAAAAAGGACAAACTTCAAAATAAAAATAAGATTCTACCAATTATGTTTAACCGATTATGTCATTGGACAGATTTTTAAGTTTTTTTTTTCATTTCTTCTTATTAAAGAAAATAAAACATGAGATTTAAGAATTAAAAAAATTTCAAATTCACTTACTATTTTTTCGAAGAAAAAATAAAAACAAACTTAATTATATACAATCTTTTTATCAAAAAGGAAAAAGAAAAACCAACTTCAAAATTTTATTTTTTAAAAAAAAAAGAAAAGAAAAATAAAACTATTTTTAAATTCTTATTTTCATAAGTAGCTTCCTATTTGAAAGGATGATAAATGGGATTCTACGGATTACGTTCAACCGATTAGGTTATTTGGTTATTGTAGGGATTTTCGAATCTTTTTTTTTTTCTTATGAAAGAAAACAAAAATTAGATTTTAAGAGAGTTAAGTGAGTAATAACTAAATTCTTATTCATGAAATAAATCCACATAAGGACCGTTTGGGTCTCTCCAGAGGTTCGGGTGGCTCCTGCCACAAAACAGAACAACAAAATGCTTTATGGTTAGTAAAAACATTCAGTGAAATCCATTGATCCTACAACGTCCGAATGTTTCCAAAAAGATTTCAACTTTGTGTGATACTGGATTTGCACATGTCTTGTTCTCAAGCAAAACAATCATGTCAACCCCCCCCCCCCCCCCCCCCCAACACACACACACACAAACACACAGGGAATAAGAGAGGGAGAAAGAGTGGAAGAGAGAGAGACTGACATCCTTATAGCTATCGGGGGGCTCTCTACTACGCGAGAGGACCCTCTCATTTTTTTACCTGTTTCTCATCATATAACCTCTCCATGATTAAAAAAGTACACCCCATCATGTAGATTAAAACAAACAAAAATTAGTAGCAGGGGATAACTCACGGGAAAGTATTTGGGACTGAGAGTACTCTAAATCTCTCTCAAGTTATGCTGTTCCATCTTCTCCAATAAGAAACAAACATTCACCACCATCATGGTTTGGCCAGCGTATGTATGGACTGAATGTTTGACTGATTTTAATTTTTGCGTTACTAATAGGTTGGAAGGTTTGGAGAGGATATGTTTCCCTTATTAATGAGGAGACCCTTAAAATGTAAAAATACTATTAATTAATACTTATAAATTGGAAGTGGTGGGCTACCAGAATATGAAAATTTTATTTGCTATAAATAATTGTGTTCTCTTTTTAGAATTTAGGTTAGTGAGGAAAATTTGGAAACGTAATTTAAGAAAAAAAAAAAAAAAAGAAAGAATAATTAAGGATTTGTTATTCTTTAACCTTCCTTTTTATACTAATTAATAATTAATAATAATATAAACGGGCACCATTATTGTTGCTTGATTTTGATTTGTTTATGTGGTTTGGCCTTATACGTTTGTAAAACACACGTAACTGAGACTCCTAAATTGAAAATAATACTATTAATTAGATGCAATAAATTAGGAGTAGTGAGCTACCATGATTTAAAAAATAATCATATGTAATGGTAAAGTAAAATAATAATAATTAGTCATTATAAATAATTATATTATCTTTTTAGAATTTATGTTAATGAAAGTAATTTAGAAAATGTAATTTAAGAAAATAGGAAAAAATTTTCAAAAAGAAACCAGGCAATACCAATTATCCTCTGGCGAGGTTTAAAAGAAATGATCTAATAATGGACAATAATTTTCTCTTAAAAAGTGGTAACAAATTAAATGATATTAATGGACCTTAGAATTTAGGAAATGAAATTATATATGGTAATCGATTATGTAATGGATTTAATCGCAGCATAATAGTATATGGTAAGGGAAAAATTAGAAGGTGATTGTTATCACCGACAATAGAAAATCAATGATAATTGCAATTTAAAAATTGTCAATTATCGGAGATGAAGAAACTGAAGTGAGAAACATGAAGGAAAAATAAACAAAATGGAAAATTGAAATAGAATTTGGGAACAATATAATGAAATAGAAATTTTCGATAAATAACATTAATAAATCAATTAAGATTAAGAGAAAATTTTTTCTCAAATTTCTTTTATAATATTAATTTTAGATATATATAAAATAAAATGTAATACATGTTGGATCTCAATTAAATTTTGGTGGTCATCGGGTTGGGATCGGGTTTGGAGGGCCTGACCCGCTTAGGGGCTCTTGTTGGTTGGGGCTTGTCGTTTCCCTTTTCTTTTATTAGTAGATAATTTGTTGAATTTTTTATGCATATAAAATGTACGAGCTCACATGATATTTTTTATTTTTTTTTATATTTTATATTAAATTTTGGAATTAATCTCTCACATAATCAATACGAGACTAAACAATAAATAAATGAAAGAGTTTCTACTTCGCTTAAGTTAACACACCAACAAGATTGTCGTGGAAAGGGTGAAGGAGAGACTTTTGCTGTTTCTTCTCCGTCGTCTTCTTTCTCTTCCGATTTCTGAGGCCTCTTCGTCTTAGCCCCCCACCATCCCCAATTGTTGTTTTTGGGACAAAAATTACTTGTCTTTTCTTTATCGATTCTAAACAAACAGACAGAGAGAGCCACAACAAAAGAACGAACAAAGAAAAGAAACCAGTCAGAGGCAGGCTACAACAGCTGAAAAACAACAAACATGTGGCGGACAATAGACACGCCTATGAAGCTTCGCTTACTGCTCCGTACAATCACCTTCTCGCAACCAAGCCCTTATTATCTCCACCCGCTGAAGTCAGGCTCAAGCCGTTTCCTTCCTTCCAAAACCGTAGCTGTCTCCTCGATTTCAAATCCATTCTCTTCGATTCTCAGTTCCAGTAGCCGCCAAAAGTTTAGGAGCGATTTGGTGGCGCATAGCTGCATTTCTTCGCTCTCTTCCCCAGCCCCTCAGCAACAGCACCACGAGAATGGGGAATGGACCGAACAGTTGTCCTGCTCCGAGGCCCGCGATGACCGTTTCCGCGCCGTTGAGGAGGACTCCAGGCCATCAATTCCTGTTCGAGCTTTTTTCTTTTCCACCAGTTTTTTTTTTTTTCGTGATTTTAGTGTCTTTAATTTCGGTTCTATTTCTTGTTAATTTTTTAGCTTTCCCATGTTTATTGCTTTTATTGTACTTTTTGTAAAGAAAAAAAAAAAACTTTGGAGGTAGTTTTTTTTTTTTTTTTTCTTTTTTAATTATGCTAATGGTCATGAGTCATCTGAAGTGCCTGATTAAGGTTCATTCTCTCGTGAATTTGGCCAAATTACATTTTTATTTTAAATTGGAAACATTTTGTGTTTCAGCTTCTAGACATAGTTTCGTAGACATGGAATTTGTGACCCTAAAAGTGCAAATTACTTTTTTTTCTAATAAAAAAAAATATATATTATCAGTATATGAATCATCACATATGCAGGATGAAATCAAGAATCATCTGTTACGTTCTCATTCAATCTATATATAAAAAAAACCCACCACTCAAATAGAACTAAGTGAGTTTTTTCAATAAAACTCGAACTCAAACTAATAAAAGTAACGTATTAACTTACCATTAAGATAATAATTATAAATTACCTTGATCGTAACTTCTGGATGCGTACCTGCAAATCTTTTGATTTAAAGGCCAATTGACAGACAAAGAATCTTAACAACCATTTTTTTTTAGGATAAATTTTTTGAGTAAAAAAAGTTAAACTTATTATCTCTTAAAAAAAAGTAATTAATTATTAATTTTTTACAATCATCATGTATTTTATGTAACAAAAAAAATAAAGTGATGAGATATATTTTATTTTTTTTTGTTATCTTTTTTTATTGGTATAGTTATAAAAAATTAATAATTAATTATTTTTTAAATACATATCGAGACAAAATCTTCCGGCCCTTAATCCATGCCTTTTTTCAAACTTTATATTTTATAGGTCTGAAATATGTAATCAGTTGTTGTTGTTGATGTTGCAGTGTGGATTTGAAGAGCCTAGTGGAACAGAACAAACCGAATTTTATCCCGCCAACATCCCGAATGACCAACCATGTTGTACTTCCGTTCTGCAATCTCTCAGAATGTAGTTTTTAAGTTCCTTTCTGCTTTGCAGACAATTAGTTTGTCTCTGTTTGATTGATATGCTCTGGTTTGTATAAAACTGCTGGATAAACAAGCTGCTTTCTTTCTTGGTGACCGTATAAGAGGTGTGTCCCCCTATTAATTTTTTATATAATTAAATAATCTCTTGTTTTCAGGTTTTTGAAACATGCATAAGTAGAAGTGATTGCTGTTATATGGTCGTGTTTCAGTATGGCTCTGTTGTTCTGTTCAATGTCCGTGAACATGAGGTTGATGATTATCTGAAATCGTTAGGAACCATGCATCAGGATTGCTGCCTGAAGTGAGAAAGGATGGTGATGGTTGAAGAAGTTGCAATCTTTATAGTTGAAACAACTTTATTGTTACTATGATATAACAAACTAATATTTCTTTTTTTGTTTATGTTGATGTTGGGTATGTGCTTAAGCTGATGCTCGCCTGGCTGCCTTTCTGCTTGACTATTGCTCTTGCTGGATTCCTGAAAAATCAATATGCACGGTGGCTTGCTTAGAGTCTTAACTTATTGGACTTTATTTGGTTGTGCAAGAGTACAGGGATAGAGAGAACCCACGTTGCGCACATGGATGCAAGGTGGACTGGATTACATAATGTTGCAGTTCTTAAACATTTACGGAATCCGCACAATTGGCAGTGTACTTGGTCAAAGCATTGCTCTGGACTACTACGGACGGCAGGTTTGTGCTATGCCATCCCTTAAGTGTCCTGGTTAGAGAAAGTTTCCTTTTCAACTAGCTTAATATTCTAGCTTTTTTTTCTTTCTTTCTTTTCTTTTTTTTTTTTTTGTTTTTTTTTTGTTTTGGGGTTCAAGCTGTTATCATCCCATAGATTGATGGATTGGTTGCTGAATTTACTGATATAAATAGTGGGATGGAAAAAACTGGAACATTTTCCATGGACAGCAAGAAACTTTTTCAGTTAGTGGAGAAAGCAAATTCTAATATTGCTGATGTGATTCTTAAGCTTGTACTTTTTGAGAGGTAAGAAGTTCGTGCCTGACTCTTTAAATTTTTCTGAAGTTGTCCATATCCCTTGCGGTTGGTTTCAGGAACATTGCGTAATTAGGTCATAAATAAAAGTTATTCGTCCCACTGGTTGGGGTTCAAGATGTTTGCAACTACAATATTAGATAAGAATAAAGGTTCTCTTGCTGTGGTCAATAACTAGGCTTAATCAATAGTTGCTCACTTGTTCTGTGCATGCCTCCCCAGGTTCCTATTGTTTTGTTTGCTCCAATAACTCTGACAATTATGTTGGCTTCAACAGATCGACATTGCTTGGAAAGAAGCAAAATATGCTCAGATATGGGAATATCTCAGAGATGAGTTTGAACTAATTCAGAGGTTTGCAAGTCTTGATTAAATAGCTGAAGTTTGTGGAGGTATTCCTCTCTCTTAAACTCTTTGTTTTCCTCTTTTTGTATATAGTTTTTAAAAATGTTTCAAGGGACCTGTCTGATTTGTGTTATTGCGACATCATGCCTTCTCTTTACATCATAATATTCGCTTTCTTCAGGAAATTCTGCAGAATAGGAAGTCAGACTTTTTGTAGTGGCTCATCATCATGTTGATCAGTGTTGAAATCATTATATCCATTGTTGACCTTGCGACGAGGTCAGGGTTAAAAATACTATAAAATCTGAAAGCATTGACACCCAGTGATTCATGAAGAGATGCAAGAAGTTGGTAAAAATGGTACCTGCTGTATATTTCCCTTTCAAGTTGCTCAATTTCAGTTCTGTTTCCTGTATATATTATCTTTTGTATGTGCAGCTTTGATACTTAGTCCAATAGTTCAGTAATTTGACCTTTGATTCAAATCCAAGAATTTTTGATAGTGATCATTGCTAATGGTTAGATAAGTAAACCTACGACAAATTTGCAAAAATTAAAACTAGATGACTGTGGTTGCGGATAGGGAATGAGAAATAGTGGTTAATCCAGTTAAAGTTAATCCTGATTGTGATATCTAAGCAATTTAAACCCAGATGACTGTGGCTGCCATTTTGTTTCCGACAATACTCTAGGAATTGAAAATGATTGCTGGACTTTGAGGCAAGAAATGGTGGAAAGTATTATGCTATAAACAGTGATTAAATAGCATTTGATTGTTAGAAAAATATGAATTCACGCAGAAAGGATGGAATAAGGAAATGATGCATGGAATGTATGTTGAAACACCTCTTTTTCTTTTCTTTGTGCTGTTGTTCTGCATCCCATAAGGACTGCTGTGGTATATATGTTCTATGGATTATATCTGTTTATTTTCACGAAAAACAAGCTTGATGTTTCCTTTTACCAGCAGACAAAAACTCAGGATTAAAGGCCCGGTAGCCCACTATCCTGACCAAACGCTGGAAACCTTACTGATGGAGGTGAAGATGGCCGTGCCAGGGGTGATGAAGCAAACTTTACTGGCGATAATGGCTTTGTGTTCTTGGGGACATATTTCCTAGCCCAAACGTGCTTTCCATTGATGCTAAACTTTGCTTTGCTTCTGCCGTTCAGGAAAGTCTGAATGGTAACAGGAGAGTGAACTACAAGGCGTGCGTACAACTGTTGCTCCTCTCCCAACACTTCTTGCATGTAAATTGCTTCAATGCAGTCGCCATATTTTCTGATTGAAAGAAAAGGGGGGGAAAAAGCTGTGTCAAATATTTTCTAGTTGCTAATGTGCTTTGGTGAACCAACTATAAATGCTCAATGTTTTGGAGTATGACTTTCGTAATTGTGGAAAAGAGAGCGGTTTAACCCTTTTTCCAATTAGTTATTAACCAAGAAATCTTCCGTGCCTTAAGAGTTACAACAACTTTAGTGTATATATAGGCGCGACAACGGACACCGACAATAAGTGCAATCTATAGTATGTAGCATCACGTACTAATGCATGACTGTGTGCATATATATGTATGGAGAAGAGGATAGTTTTTCAGTTTCAACCTGGTGAAGAATGCTCTGACTTCATCCTCTGAAATTGGGTAGCCTTTGGAGAATGTTAAGAAAATAGTCCTATCATCCTGCGCATCCTTAACATAATTATCACCGGTACTAATCATCTGTGTGAGACCAGTATCGTTTTGCCAGCCCCCGACATGCAGCCCGTTTTGTTGTAGACTCCCCACAGAATTTTGGTCTCCTCCAACTACCATCCCATTATTATTATAATTATTATTATTGGAGCCCATTACATGTAGTAGTGGATCAATAACAGGGCCATTCATAAAACTAGCAGGAAGTCTCCTCTCGTCAAGTAGTACTCGTAGCAAAATATCCTCAAAAGCTCTAGCGCAGACTTCATCGACAATCCTTGTAATACCACGGAGAACACATAGACGATTTTCATGGAAATCCACGAGAGAGATTCCAGTTTTTGACAAACTATGAGTCAAAGGCAGATCAATGTTACTAGAAGAATCTGAAGAAGAATATTGGAACTGGTCACTCCCTACGCACCCCAAGCAAAGAGCAGCCTCATCGGCCAGTGCGTTGATTATGGTATCAGGCAGTGACAGTATTTTGTGCACCAAATGACTACATTGTTTGGCCTGTTCAAGCCAAATCCACAAGGCCATGACTTGCACGGACTCCGCGGGGTCGCGATTGAGAATAAAAACCAGCCTGGTATAAAGAGTGCGGTCAATATTGTGAAATGCCTTGAACTCTTCTGGACTAAGAAAAGAAGAAGAAGAAGAAGAAGAAGAAGAAGAAATGGGAGTGAAGCCTGCCGAATGTGATCCCATATATTTAGTTGTGGCGAAATTTCTACGTCGATTTCAAATTATATACCTTGTAATAGAAAAAAGAATCAGATGATCGATGTAATTTAGTGTTAGTTGGTGGGTTTCGGTGTTCTCTGTTTTTTTTTTTCTATGGTTTACATATATACATATATCATATGGTTTCTTTTTTTTTTTTTTTTTCTGTTTCTATGGTTTGGGCGTTTTCTTTTCTGATATATATATATATGACGATCGAAACTGAAAGGGTGCAATCTGGCTAAGCTTTGGTATGCGACTATTGGCGATGAAGGGTGGCATTATTAATCTGGCTTTAGATGAAGGGGTGTCATTTCGTTGCAGAAATGGAATTAAAATCCGCTTCTGTCATTTCGCTTGCAGAATCGGAAACATGAGTTTTATTTTTTTATTTTTTATTTTTCTGTATTTGGGTTCATATACAACGGTCAAATGGGCTACTACGCTTTTACTAGGAGTCTGAATTCTAATCCCCTCTGGCCTTCCTATTTTGGGATTAAAATTAGGAAAATTCTGTCGAATGTAATTTTATTAGGATAGATTTTCAGAAAGTGATATAGAATAATTGAATTCAAAATTAAAAAAAAAAAAAAAAGAACGTCAAATGCTGACTGCCTACCTATACTTCATTATAAGTGAATTATGTGTGAATTGTGTAGTGATTCTCTTAAAATTTTTGTATTGTTGTTAACATCTTTAGAAGTGTAATATATCGATAATACACTTTTTTTTTAACGTTAAAAAAAAAATACTATAACGATTCAGGTTGATATACATCTAATTTTGTTGTCAATTCAAGTTTTTGACTTATTAAAATTTATGTAAATATTTGATCCTCGTCAATTTGAGTAACAAGTCAAAGTTTTCAAAATTCATTTTATCTTCAAAAATATATAATAAATTTCTTAGATATAAATAATATATTGTTTGCTCCAAAATTTAATACCATTTTATGATTTTTTTTTACCAAAAATTTTTTCATGATTTTTCATCTTTTTAAATTTTAAATTACTACAAGTTCATTATAATAACTCTCAATGTAAGAAATCTTTTGAAAACTTTTAAATTTTATTAAAAAATGAGTAAATTTGATGTGAATGATTTGGAACAATTATATTGACAAAGTTCATAACATAAACAAAAAAAAAAAAAAAATGTACAACCTAAATTAACAAAAGCTCTAACGAAAGGATAGTAATGTAATCTGTATTACAGTATTATAAAGGAGAAGCTTTTCAAAGCTTCTCCTTAATCCATGTAATATTATAAATGTATTTTTTTAATTAAAAAACTTGATGTAGAAAATTTAAAATTATCACAAAAACTAAGTGCATTTTTATTATTCTATTTAATTAGTTGTTAATGACTTTAATAAAAAATATGAGTGTATTTCTTTTTGGTCTATAGAGGAGAGAGTAACTTATTATTGGGGAAGGGTAGGTGAGATTTTTATTATTCTACTTAATTCATCAACAATGACTAATATATATAACATTTATAAACTTCTTTATTGCTTTTATTAACAAAATTTATTACCTAAAATAAGTTTTGTTCCGGTATAGTCTTGTATAGTCACTAGAAATTGATAAAAATTCAATTACAATAAGTAATATAAAAAATAATTGACAAAAATATCAATAGTTATTTTAAATTACGATATAACATAAAATGACATAAATATAATTATTATCATTCCATCTAATTATTATTTTAGTAATTAAAATTTAATATGATATAAATTTTTAAAGCTCCATGATTAAAATTGGGGGCTAATAACTGCAATTCATAATTTTTCAATTACTATTGAGAATTATAGATGATTGCAATTAAAGACACTCTCTCTAGTTATTTTTTTAATTGTAATTTAATATAATATAAATATGATATAAATATTTAAATGCTCTACAATTACAATTAGGCGTCAATAATTACAATTTATGATTTTTCAACACTATTAATTTCTTAGAATTTATCTCATGTTATATTTAATTGAGTTCATGTTAATGTTTTTAATAAATAATTTCAACCTGCGTAATGCACAGAATCAAATTCTCGTGATTATCATAAATTGACTCCAATTAATGAAGTTTTATGATTTTAGTATTTAAATTAATGAAGTTTTGTAATTTTAGTGATTATTATCTCATATTATATTATAGATTAACTCAAATTAACGCTAAACAGTTACATGTCTCTTGGACACAAAGTAATTTTTTTTTTTTTTTTGGTTCATGGGAGTTGGTTGCTCAGTGATAAGAATAAGGAGAGGACGAGGCGCATGTATAAGGTTTAAACTCGAGACTTATAAATTAAAAGTACAAGCCTCCAACCATTGTTGCAATGGCTACTCCTCACACAAAACAATTTATTAACTGTATGTAATTGTCAATATAAACTTTTAATAAAAAATCATTTGTGGAGACCTGAGTTTAATCAGTATTTGACAAACATGTCTCTTGAGCACTAAACAGGTTTTATTAACTACATGAATCCATGACATGTCTCGTGCACATGTGCTCCTTTTTTTGGGGGGAGGGGGGGATAGCAAGCAAAACACTTCATTAAAGCAGTAAAAGAGCTACACAGTTGGCCCCAAAAGAGAAGCATATCCTCATATATAACAAAGCCCAACTTGAACCCAAGCAGCCCCAAAGCCGAATGGGTAAAACACCAAACAAGGATACTAGTATAGCCCACCCAAAGCCCAGGAAGAAAGGCCCATAGACCTAAGGGCATAAACTAGCCTCTAGAAGCTCCTACAGCCCCCCTCCGACGAAGCAAAGTCAACACCGGCTACACGCCGGTGAGAACTCAGCTGCTAAAACCAGCGGCCGCTATGTCATCATGGCTATATAGAGAACAAACCCCGATTGAAGCCACCAGCAAAGCACCAAAGGCATTGGGAAACGGACGGAGACACAATGCCAAACCCGCGCCCAACAGTTGCAACCCATCCCTAACGCAGAAAGAGATGCTAGAGCCATCAAGCTCCACGGTGAATCCACCCAGCAGGATTTATACAAGGCCCAACAAAAACCACAAAAAAGAAGCCTCCTCCACCCCCAATCGGCCGCAACACGAATGGGGGAGGTAGGGGGTAGAGATGTGAAAAGTAGAAGGCTCAACCAAACAGAGCAGAGACAGGAACGAACTAATAGCAATAGAACCACAACCCGAGAACAACTTAAAAAATGATCACCAATCACCGACAGGAAAGCACCAAACGGCCACCACGGATTGACAAAGCTTTAGAGACGACGCACCAAGCCCACAAAGGGGCACCCTAGCCCACAAAGGAGCACAACCGGACGTCGAAGCCGAAAAGATGACCCAAAATTGACTGGGAACCAATCGAAAATGCTCTCGACACACAGATAGCAAACCCAGTGCACTTGTGCTCCTGTGCATGCAAGTGCAAGTACATGACATTTCTCTCTAGTGTCCGCTTTAAGCCAACTAGACGTATGTATGTGTCCAAACTTGTAAGCCCCTTAAGAGTCTCGTTTCTTTTCTATGTGAGACTTTGTCCTTCTCTTTTCTTTATTCTTTTTGAAGATATACTAACAATCTGTCTGTTTGCGAAATCGCACAAAGAATTAGTAGTGGATCCAAAAATTATAATCAGTAAGGCAAAGTTTATGTGTAACTAAAACAAATTATTTAAAAAATAATATAAAACATTATTGACATTAGTTTTCACAAATTTTTTATGGTACAACAATGAAAATATAAAATGAATGCAAAATTTACATATACATTAGTCCTCGCAAACATAAAAAAAATCGCTGATTTTGTGAGATTGAGATTTATAATCATCTATATACATATTTTATTTATTTTTTAAGAAAAAGTTCGGAATTGTAAAGTTATGGCATTTTAATTTACGTCCCGTTAAACATGTCCTCAAAAAAGTAAACATGTTATTAAAGATACACATTCCATATATATACCTTATAAAATTATTTCATTTGTATACAATTTTATAGTATTAACAGTTAAGAGTTATCTAAATTTTGAGTACGATATACATCAACTATTTTATTTAAAGATAAGAATTTGTGTACAACACAAATTATATTTAGTTTTTATAAATTATTTTTAGTTATTTTAATTCCAATAAATGTAATGAATTAATATATATTAAAAATTATAAACATTTTTTGAGTGGGACAATATTTTAAACTTAAGCTATATTATATGGAAAATTTTCTTTTAAATGCCCCCGCCGGGGCAAACGGGCTTCGCTGCTGCCTTCGTTTTTTTTTTTTCCTCTTGACCGAAAAATGAAAAGGAAAATAATTTTAATAAAAAATTATATTTTTTACTCTACACTTATTTTAGGCCAAGTTATTTTAAAAAATAAGAGCACCTCAAATAAAAGTCTTAAAATAAATATTGTATATAATAAATGTGAAGTAAAAAGCGTGCCACTTACCATTGTTCTTTTTGAGGCAAGTGGCTATTATGAATTATGATTATTCAAAGAAAAAAGGTTATTGTCAAAAAAAAAAAAAAAAAAAAAAAGAAAAAAAAGGTGGTGTTTGTCCTTAAAAAATTAAAAATGTTACTGTCGTTTTTGGAAAATTAAAATTGAAACCCGAAAGTTGAAACTCACTTTGCAACCTCTTCATTTTCAAAGAGAACAGCGGCAACAGCAAACAAATGGCAAGTTGCAGATTCCTCTTCAGCAACGGCGTCGTCTTGAACTCCCCGGACGCTCCTTCAGTATCGACCTTCCTCGAATCCCAGCCAGGTTATGATCTCTCATTAGAAATTTCTAAAAACAGTTTTGCTTTTTCTTTTTCTGTTTTTTTTTTTGGTAAAAAATTTTTTAATAATAAATATAAATGAATAAAAAGACGGAGCTCATCCGCATTCCGCATCAGGTGCGTACACCACCACGCGCACTCACAACAGGGGCAGCAGCCTCTTGTTCTGGGAGCGGCATGTAAAACGGCTCGCCAATTCCGTCAGAATTCTCTTCAATTCAAATCCACAGCTTCTCCTGTTCAACTCCGGTAAATCCACAAGTTTAATATCGCCGCGGCCGCCACCAATAAGTCCGCAGGTGTGGGAATCTGCGATTAGGACTCTGGTCGGCGATTCGATGAGAAAGGCGTTGCCAATTGCGTTAAGAGAGCGGCGTGATGGGGAGGAACTGGCGATTACGGCGCTTGTAAGCGGGGAATTGGAGAGATGGAGTGAAATTGGAGAAAGTCCGTTGAATAATGGCCTTGACGTGCACTTGCATATTGGCAGCTGCGTTCCTCCCTCCTTCGGAATTGGGGCGTCTTTGGCTGTGGTGGGCCTCGGGAGGGACTTTGCTCAGGCAAAATACTCCGCTTGGGTTCGGTCTGTGTCTGCACTTACATTACATGACTTAAATTCTTTGTTTTTTTTCTTTTTCTGAAAAAAAAAGAAAAAAGAAAAATCTCTGACGTCTTACACTATATGAGAGCTGCTTTAGATAGATAGTGATTTGCGAAAGTAATTGATTTCTAGGCAGGCTAAGGAAGCCATTGGAAATATTTAGGCCCTCCGCTTCGGTGACTGAGCTCTTGCTGTCCAACGACGGTGATCATCTACTCGAAGGTTGCGTGACTAACTTCTTTGTTGTTTGCCGCAAGGTGAGTAAGTGAGTGAGAATTGAAATTTTGACCCCCAAACTCAGCCCTTTTGGGGACTTGGGTCGAATTTGATTGTTGGTTTTCCATCGGCCGGTCAATGGATAATTGATGTCAGTACACTTCACTTTGCTCTCGGTATGTCGCTAGTTTGCAGTTTTTGGTCAAACAAATGAAGGTATCGGCATTTTTGCTTGGGTGTTGAATTTCATCTAAGAAAATTTATAAGTGGCAGCTTTGCGTATGAATGGAAAATGTTCGTCTTGTAAGACATTTGCATTGATGCTTTTTGAATAGTGGAATCTTATCAAAAGGATGCTATTTTACACAACATTCTCAAACCTTTTTTCAGTGCTTTCGAATCTTTATTATAAATGCAAAACTGTCCACTTAATTTCATTGCTTTCATCCATTATGTTATGTGTTCATGATCACAATCCCAGGTCTTTGTGCTTAAATCTCTGACCATTAATTGCTTTAGGTGCTTTCAGGACAATAATGAAGTTGAGGAGAAATACATTCAAGGCTATAAAAGTTTGAGTCCTTTTGAGGTCCAGACAGCTCCTGTTAGTGATGGCGTGCTCCCAGGGGTTATACGACAACTAGTAATTGAGTAAGCTTTTGGCTTTCAGTAAGCTACATAACACACGCCTAGCTTATTGTGCTAAATAACAAAGCCAGTGGATCCACCCTGTGCATTTAGCTATTTATCTGCAAAGTGTCTTAATTATTGAATTAATGGGGCTGTTATTGTGACTTCATAACCCCTATAATGTAGTGAGGTCAACATTAGTTTATGCATTCACATGCCATTCAATTGCATCCTAATTCAACTTTCTGAAGAAATTTACAGTTCCCCTTTTGAGGAAAGAGCAACAGTTAATTATGCTGCCTTCTTTCCTTTCCAAAAAACAAATCATTCCTTATTGTTTCATTCAAATTATACATCTTGTGCAGAGTGTGCTTAAAGAAGGGAATTCCAGTTCGAGAAGTTGCGCCTTCTTGGTCAAGCAATGATTGTTGGAAAGAGGCGTTCATTACAAGTAAGTTTTTGATTATTTATTGTTTATGTCTTCTTTGACATCATAAATTTTACCTGGTTTAAGCAGATACATACTTTTAGATTTTGGGCTTCAGGACAACGGTTGTTGTGATGAGGATAATAACCTGACTTTATCACTTAGATTCATTGTTCATTCATCAAGTTGTTCTGTTCTGAATGCTCTTAAGAAGAGCACTTTTGAGTGTTGATCTTGTTGCAAGCTCTGGAATTTCCTTACAGTTTAATTGTAAAGGAAGTTCTTGTTACAGTTGCTTTAGATGTGTATCAATAGAGTTGGTTTTGGTGCAGATAGCTTGAGAATTATACAGCATGTTGAGAAAATTCAATTCCCATGTCCATGGAAGTCGTTCGAACTAACACCACCTGAGGAGATTTTATGGGAGGAGAAGCAGTTTGAGGTACGTGCCCATCTGGCAGCTTTAAGTTTATGCCTATTAGATCTGGTAGTTGCTTCCTTTTGTTTTCCTTTCCTTGACTATGTGTTATTAATGCTTTGCATGCATTGTTGTTAGGAGGATAGTGGAATGATTACAGCAATAATCCAGGTGAATATTTTTTTTCAATTGCGCTATCCTTGCTTTTGTTCTATAATGAGTCAGTTTTCATCTCTGGGGAGAAGCTCAACAAAAAAGTCGGAAGTGTTGTCTTTTGGTTTTGTATGTTTTAATATTGACCGCTGTTGCATGAAATGGAGTTTACCTGAGGTATGATCCAATGTCATCTTTCTTCTCTTTTTTTTATCTTATCTTTTTTTTTTTTTTTCTGTTTTTTTCCCCCCTCTGGCTTCCTCTAATAGAGAGAGATTTTGGAGATGGCAAGCTTGGAAGCATATCCAGTCTGAATGTATTTTGCTGATGAAGCTGTCCAGCAGTTCATAGCATTCCAATTGTTATGGTGGGTAAGAATGAAGCAAAATTGATCTTGAAAGACGTAGAAGTTTTCAAGATGACGTATATTTGTTTCGTGTTTCTTATTTTCTATGCTTATAGGCTGAGGACTTCTTTTATTGTTGGCAGCTTTTGAAGTGTCATGCTTGTGTTGGGCCCTAATCTTATGGGGCAGTGAAATAATGTTGGGAGTTTTGTAAGTTTAGAATGGTTACTACTTTGTCACTCCCATGCTTATCTGTATGTTGATAATTAGGATTAAACTTGATGTGATTGGCTTGATGCTTCGATGTAATTGTTCATTTCATCAGAGGTGAAAACACAAAAAGGGAAAAAGAAAGAAGATTGTATGGTTGTTTGACCACGTGTTCTGTTTCCTTTTCATTCCCTTTAATTATGGTATGTAGTCACTTGAGTTTTGTATTGGATGGATTACGTATGATATTGTATCATTGTCATGGCTTTGAGAGTATACATGTTTAAAAAGGTTGCAGAAGCATGAATAAAGTGGCTTGTTCTAGCTATTGTTGTTGCTTCCTAAAGCAATGGCATAAAACTTTTGTGACGCGCCTGAGCATGTTTGTCAAACCAGTTGGGTGGAGTTCTGGAGCCGATCACGTTTACCTATCTTTGGAACTGCAGAACTAATGGCTCAACAAACCAAAAGGAAAATAATGACAAGTGTTCCCTTGGACTGTTGTTACAATTGTTAACCTTTCACGACGGTCCTTTTATTTTTTTTCTGAAAGAAATTTTTATAAAATATCACTATATAAATATAAAATGATAACGTGAGTTCAGTATTTAAATTTAAATTATTAATTGTATTGAATTTATTATTTAATTAATTGTTAAGATTTAAATAGTGAGTTTATGTTATTATTTTGTATTGTATCTATAGTTTTTGCTTTCCATTTTTATAAATGCCTTTTCACCCTTTCTCGTCCAAGTCGTACTTTTCTTGTTCATTCTTTTATTCTCGTTCTAAGGTCCAAATATTTATTAAAAACAATTACAATTGGTGAAGTTTTAGTTAAACATTTAATATTTAATAAATTCTAATTATATTTTTAAATTTAATAATATTTTTAATTAAAATTTTGTACTATAATTTTTATTTTTTTATTTATTAATTTCTTCTACAAGATAAAGACGAGTCAGGGTGGAAGTTCTTAGATGTAACAAGGTTATTAAAATACTTGAAGAGATGGGAATTGGATACGATGTTGGCATCTCTTATGACTATTGGAGCCCTTCGATTTCGCAATTCCAAGAGAGTAGTGAAGCTTAAATTCGTACAATTCATACAAAAAGAAGTAGACAAATTTCTAATATTTTGAAATCTCATCTTACTAAAATCACTGCAGGCAATAAAGGAAAAGTTATTGTAACGTACAACTACCACAAAATATCGTTATAAAATAGCTTTGTAATCCATGCTACACACAATAATCTTATATTTTGTTCTTAATCAGAATTATAATTAATAGATTGCTCTATAATTGCAGCTATATGCATTGAATTATAAATATATCTGAGTGCGAATAAGAAGAAAAAGAAGAGGAAGAAGAAGAAGAGAAGGAAGAAGAAGATAAAGAGTTCCTTGAAACAGGGGGTTCATGTAACTGGATCCTATGATTTTGATATTTTGAGTCCAAATCTATGTTGTCCTTGAGTATTGACCACAATAGTCTCCATTTTTATCTTGCTGGTTGTATTTTGACGTCAAAAAATATTATTCTCCTAATTCAATACGGACATCTATATATGAAAGGATTGTCTAGTAGTTTTAAGTTAGCTGGAAGTTATTTGAATCATTTTATCGTTATTATTATTTTTTTGTAATTATTGTCAACTAAATATCTTGCATATATACCTTGCAACTGGAATCTTTGGGGATTTAGCATATCATCGCTACTAGACATCTATTTTATGTGTGATGGTTATAGAGAGCATATCTTGCTTATCTGTCATTCTTTTAGTCGCTTGATGAAACTGTAGCAACTAGCAATTGTACAACTTGACAATTTAACATGCGTCTGCAATTTCTGTTGGTATACAGATCTGAAATATATGAAGTAGCAGCAGCTGTACGGGCATGTTATTCAAACATACTTGCCAATGCTTGCTCTGCTCGACTATTGCACTCATCTCTACATTTGTTAATCTTATGTTCGATTAAAACTGGTGAGAATGTTGGAAAATAATTATCAAAATATATATGCATAAAATGTTAGAATAAATTAAGAATCAGAATTGTAGAATTACAATCAGTAAAATTTTATACTACTACAATAAAATAAATAGAAAAATAAATTGATAAAAGGATATCGTGTCTAAAATGTGCATCATACTGTCTTTAAGGATAATTTCTACTTTTGTAAATAAGTAATCCCAATGCGTATGGTTACCGCAACTATCCTCTAAAGATATGACAGGCTTTCCTACTAATTTGTACTTCAAATAATGAAATTACCAAAATAGCTCTATTTTTAGATTAATTTAATATCATAAATTTTTACAAATGGAGAATTGGAAATAACTAATATAGACCTCTCATGTCTTTCTTAAGAAGACTTTTATATAATAAGTCTAATTTTATTACTCATAAATATAAATGATATCAAATAAAGTCTTTATAAATTATAACAGTTAAATATATAAAAATACGTAGTAATTTTACAACGATCATATAATGTTTAAAATTAAATTGTAATTATTAATTTTTTAAAAATACACTAATTTACAACACCGGATTTGCTTGATCTGTTCGAAGTCAAAATTTTATAGGTGGGCACAATTAGCGGATATTCTTTCCAACATAAGGACTTCTAGATTGCCATCATCAGAGGATGTTAACTTAGGAATAATTCTTGTTTGGGAGTCCAGAGAGAACAGATCTTGTCGCTGCTTTAGTAAAAGGCTAGCCAATAGTAAAAGAGCATAGTTTTAGCACCGCATGGTACCACTGGATGCTGCAGCCTGATTAACGTGTTGGTTTTAAAAAAATACAATTGCTCAGTAATTTAATATAATTATATCAAAAAAATATAAAATAAAAAATTATAACTTTAAAATTTACAATTAAATGAGTGTTACATTAAAATTTAAAATGTAAATCTTATATAATATATGTTAAAAAAATTTATTTTCATTCAAAAAAATATTTTTTCTTAAGCAATCATCGCAGTTACATTTAAATTACAAATAGGCACATTTTGTTGGCTTGTCCAGATGCAACATCCGACTGCTGCATCCGGCCCACAACCTAACCTTTATTAATAGTAAAATAGATATCCATAATTTAAGTCTGAAATTTTTATATTTTTTTATATTTGAATTCTAAATTTTGTAAAGATTTTATTTGAATTTTAAATTTTTTGATTTCTTACTAAATTATCTGATAATAAATGAGTTTAATTTAATTCAAATTATTAAAGGAAAGTCAAATAAATGAATTAAATATTTTTTTATCAATAAAATATGTATATTAAATATTTTTTTGTTATCAATTTAATAGAGAAAATACTATGTAGTATAAGTATAAATAATTTTTTTATTATTTTATCAAAATAAGTATTACTTATATTTATGTTCAAATTTATTTAAATATTTACATAAGATCATAACGTAGATTTGTGCGTAGCGTTAGGCAAAAAAATCTTAATTTTCAATTGTTTTAATGCATTAGCGTTAGGAAAGGACGGGTTTATTTGGAATTCGGAGGTACAGTAAGCTTTCAAAGAATTGAAGCAGGTGATGTGTGAAGCTCCAATTTTGGCACATCCTAATTTTCACAAGGAATTCGAAAATGAGACCGATGCTTGCGATAGTGGGATGGGAGCGGTGTTGATTCAAGGCAAGCATCCCATTGCTTATTTGAGCAAGTCCTTTCACTCAAGAAATAGGGTTTTGTGCATATATGAGAAAGAATTTCTGGCAGTAATCCTGGCGGTAACTAAATGGCGACACTACTCGGAAGGATGGCGTTTAGTTATTCGAACTGACCCATGAGAGCTTGAAGTATCTCCTGCAGCAATGTTTGAGGACGTTGGTCCAGTAGCGAGGCATCACGAAGCTTTTGGGGCCTGATTATGTCATCTGCTACAAGAAGGGTGCGCGAGAACGAGGCGGCCAATGCCCTCTCACGGCAAACGGAAGGTAGCTGTAATGCAATTACGGCTGTTGTTCTTTTGTGGCTTGAAGAATTAGAATTGAGCTATAATGAAGATGAGTTGGTACCCGAGCTCATTCATTCTGCTATTGGCAAAAGTGATGCGGGGGCAGGATATAGCTACAGCCAGGGAATTTTGCACAGGAAGGGCTGGATTTATGCGGGCTCAAAGGATGATTTGTGGGCTCAATTGATCAAGGCTTTACATGATTCGGCAATTAGGGCGCATCCAGGGGTGAGAGCGACCTATGCTAGGCTTAAGCAACACTTTTACTGCCTGAATGTGAAGCATTCAGTGCAACAGTGGTTGAACACTTGTGATGTTTGTCAATGTTGCAAGTTAGAGAGTCTGTCATATCCGTGACTTTTGCAGCCATTGCCCATGCCTAACCAGGCTTGGCGACACCTAGCGATGGATTTTATAGAGGGGTTGCCATCCTCAGAGGGTAAGATTGTGATTTGGATGGTGGTGGACCGATTCATTAAATCGACGTATTTTACTGGACTCTGTCACCCATTTTCTGCTTATGGGTTGGCTAAGGTCTACTTTGAGTGGATTTTTAGGCTTCATGGAATGCCACAGACCGTTGTCTCAGATCGCGACAAGATCTGAACTAGCTATTTTTTGGCAAGAGTTGATGAGATTCGAAGGAATTGCCTTGCACCTTAGCTTAGCATACCAACCCCAATCGGACTGCCAGTCAGTGAGGCTCAACAGGTGTCTGGAAAATTACCTCTGTTGTATGTGTTTCACAAGGCCTCGCAATTGGTACCGCTGGCTGCCGCTCGTTGAATGGTGGTGTACCACAAATTCTCGTACGTCACTGAATATGTCTCCATACCACGCTCTCTATGGAAGCCCACGTCCACAGTTGCTCACTTTGCCTACTACGGAGACTCGTGTTGCTTTATTGACAGAATTCTTGCAAGAGAGTCAAGTACTGTCGACTTTACTGAAGGGACAACTTTTGAAATCTCAACAGCGAATGAAATCTTACGCTGACAAACATCGCACGGAACGAAGTTTTGAGGTTGGAGATTGATATACCTTAAACTTCAGCCATATCATCAAACATCGGTGGTAGTTTGGGCGAATTTGAAGTTAGAACTCTAAGCATTACGTTCTACATCAGGTGCTGGAAAAAATTGGGACCGTGGAATACTGAGGTAGGACGAATACGAACAACTATGAAATTCATCCAAAAAAGAAAAATAATGGGAATTTACCTGAAAAATAAGTAAAATTACGGGAATTCACCCGTAAAATACACAGGAATCTACCAGTAATAAACGAGAATCCACTCAAAAAATTACTGAAATTAATATTCAATTGTATAAACAAGTCTGAATAATAAAACTAATATTAAAACATATTTATAGAGTTGGATTGATTAAACAAACTAGGAATAGAATTCAAAATCGCTTAGAAATAGAATTCTAAATATACTAACTAAGTATGAATATAACTTATAATATGATTCTAACTAGATAATATACTAAAAATATAATATCTAACATAATAAAATATAAAAATAATTATTAATATGAGATATGAATGAATTCCTAAATAATAAGAATCTTCTTTCCTTATTCCCCATCATTTCCCCCAACTTAAAAAAAATTTGTCCTCGAATTTTGAAATGCGGGAGAATGAGAAAGAACAAGCTTCAAATTGGAGAAAAATTTGTAGAAAAAAATGGAGGCGACAGCAATGAAGCAAACTTCAAGAATTCTGCAGGAATAGTCAGAAATTGATAATGTAGAGGAATGACAAAATCAATTTCTTCTATATGTTGTGTAATCTGTGTAATTTCTTTAGTCACAACTGATCTGACACAATCCTGATGAATAACATCTTCTTCAACAAGTGTAGTTTCACAACTCAAAACTGGTGTGACAGATTTATCAATAACCAAATCAACTTCTTGAAGAATGATGAGAAATAAGGAAAGAAGATTCTTATTATTTAGGAATTCATTCATATCTCATATTAATAATTATATTTTATATTTTATTATATTAGATATTATATTATTTAGAATATTTTCTAGTTAGAATCATATTATAACTTATATTCCTACTTAGTTAGTATATTTAAGCGATTTTGAATTTTATTCCTAGTTAGTTTAATCAGTCTAATTCCATAAATAAGTTTCAATATAAGTTTCAATTAAATAGTGATTACAGACAATTTTCTCTCGAGTGGATTCCCATTTTTTTTTTCGGGTGGATTCTAAAGTGGTTAGTTGTCGGGTGGATTCCTGACTTAAGTTGTTCTTCGTTCTCGTCCCACATCAGTTTGTGAAAAAAAAAAAATAAAGAGAATGATTTGTAGAGTTCAGTTATATGAGTAAGTGTTTGGATTGTCTTAAAAATAAGGAACAACTCAGGAATCCACCCAAAAAAACAGAAAAATAATGGGAATTTATGAGGGTGGCAGTTGCCCGAATAGAAGCTGTGTGATGGTTTTTTATGATTTTTTTTTTTTTGATGATTTGTTATGAGTTTTGGGTTCGTTGAAGATTGGAAATAAGATTGAGGACGCTTTTCGTACGTGATTTAGAATCAGAATGGGTTTGGATAGAAAACGAGGTTGGGTTTAGATCAAAGTTTTGCTCCGATACCAAACTGATGTGGGACAAATACGAACAACTTGGGAATCCACTCGAAAAACAGAAAAATAATGGGAATTTACCCAAAAAATAAGGAAAACTATGGGAGTCCACCGGTAAAACACGTAAGAATCCACCCGTAAGAAGTGAGAATTCACTCGAAAAATTATTGAAATCAATATTTAATTGCATAAATAAGTCTGAATAATAAAACTAATATTGAAACCTATTTATAGAGTTACACTGATTAAACTAACTAGGAATAGAATTCAAAATCGCCTAGAAATAGAATTCTAAATATACTAACTAAGTAGGAATATAACTTATAATATGATTCTAACGAGAAAATATTCTAAATATTATAATATCTAACATAATAAAATATAAAATATAATTATTAATATGAGATATGAATGAATTCTTAAATAATAAGAATTTTCTTTTCTTGTTTCCCATCAAATACAAGCTTAAACTTCCCTTTGGTAGCAATATCTACCCAGTATTTCAGGTCTCCTTATTGAAGCGTTCAGTTGGTCCTCAGGTAACAGTATCTTTGAAATTGTCGTTGGATAGAGATGATGGGCAAATTAAAGTTGAACTTGTTGCAATCTTGGGTCACCGCATGGTCAAGAAAGAAAAACAAAGTTTTGACATAGATTTTGGTGCAGTGGGCTAACCTTTACCTGACGAGGCCATTGGGGAAGATCCATCATTCACACCATCACAATTTTCGGGCTTCAGTTTTGACAATCCTTGAGGACAAGGATTTGGTCTTGTAGGGGTAGTTGTTAGGAACCTTTTGTCATGGGGTTGGACTGATAGTTGTTATGCATTTTTGTGATGGGGTTGGGCTCATCTATAGCCAGTACAGGCCCATAATAAACGTAGGAGTAGCAGTCACTATGGGTAATGTTCTGGAAGGTTGTTGTTGAGAATCATGCTTATGTATTGTCCAGCGAATGTCAGAGGTAGTTATGGATGAAATGAGCAATTGATTTTTCTCTAAAGCTTCTCTCTCTCTCTCTCTCTCTCCCTTTGCCCTTCCCCAAAGACAAGCCCACGCCACTGACCAACCATCCCTTCCCTCCTCCTTTTACTTATCTTCTATTTCTTCCATCTTTTCCTCCAAAAAATGTCTTCTGCTTCTTGCCGTTCCTTCTGCTTTGTTCTATTTTAGTTTTTGTAGTTTTCTGGCTTTTGAGCTTAGATCTAGCCTCAATAAAGACACCCATGGCCATCCTAGTACCAGATTCGGGTTCCCCATGCTTCCGTCGTCATTTTCACTTTACTGGTATTCTTCTCTGGTGATGGCCCTGCTGCACTGGCCGCTACTGGCGATGGCGCCGTCGCACTGGAAAATCAATTCACGGAAAAAAAATAGCACCGCCGAAGATGCCGAAGCAGTGCCCTCTACGAGTCTCGTTGCTCCTCCGGCTACTGGGATTGACGTCGCTGACTCTGCCTCTCCTACGGCCCGCACTGCCGTTCGAGTTCTCACCGGAGCCATCATCGGTGCAGCCTCTATTACTGGTGAAGCTGCTGCTAGCATGGCTAACTCCCCAAATGTCGTGCTATCTGCTACCGCCATCCTCACTGTTGGGATTCCGACCGTCGCCACCTTTTATCTCACTACCGCCGCCTACCTCAACTAACTGGATTTCTGGATGGATGGATTTTAGTGGTTTGATTTTGGGTTGGGTGTTAGGCTATATTTGGTTGGGTTTTTTTTGGGAGGAGTGCTATTTTTCTTGTGTATTTATTTGTGTATGTTAAGTTTTAAGGAAATCGTTGCCGGACGTAAAAGGTCAATTTTTGTCGTAGATTCGCTAGAGTGTGGTGTGTGCTGCTACATGCAGCTTTGTCTGAATAAAGTATACTTGTTTGAGACTTCGGTTTTAAATAGATCATATTCTGTTTAGGTTTCTTCCTTTATTTGGGGTTTCGTTTAAACGGATCGTGTGCCCTGTTAGTTAATGGTTTGTTTGACCATATCATATGTAGGCCAATTTGGCCGTATTGTTCTCCTGCATTGTACAGGTTTTTCCGATGCTCTTGTGTTGAAATTATGTACGGAACTAAATTTATTTAATGCAACATTTCTTTTTAGTCAAAAAAAAAAAAAACAATTGATTTTGTCTCTCTTTCCTTCTCTCCCTCTTTATTGTTTTCTTGGATCTTGGTCCTTACAGGTTATTTGACTGAAACAAATTGGGTAATTTTTTTTTTTAAGCAAGTTAATTGAATTAAGTTCAAATGTTTATGCCCAATAAATTTCAATGGATAAGTTAGGGAGATGGGATGAGGATACAAACTGACATGACGGCGTGAGTTTTGTGCAATTCTTGTGCTTTTTTCTTTTGTTTGAAAAAGCTTGTACAACTAAAATAAATGTGAAGAAGGATAAAAAAAAATATGTATATAATCATCAAACAAAATTTTATTTAGTTGTATAGTCATTTAAAAAGTCATATGCACATACTTATTTACTTGTATGTACATGCAAAAATTTTTTAACGAAAAAAGGCCGAGTCCCACACAAGACACGCACCCAATACATCAGTCCGTCTCCCTTTCCTATTCATTTCCTACAGCACTGTAGTTAGACTCTTTGTAATTTCAAATATGTGATGGATCTTAGTTGACATGTTGTTTTAGTCAAACTCATCAACTGTGTTATGTCATCACCCTAAGTCACGAGACAAAACACTTTCTATCCATTCTACCTACTGGTGTGATACATTTGTTACGGAATTTTTTACAAAACCTAATATGTGGATTTTTAATATATATATAGAGTCGAAATTGAAAAAAAAAATCTCAACTTTTCTCTCTCTATCATGCGACAACGTCTCGTAAATTTATAAATTAAAAATATTAAAATATCTTATAAATATGAAATTTTAGTTATAATCAGAATTAGAATTTATAAATTAATAATATAAATTTAATTGTAATTAAATAAAAATTTTATTGATTTATGTATTTTTACTTTGACCCTAATTAAATATATATAATAATAAATTTTCTAATAAAAGAAAGTAATTAAAAAGAAGAAAAACTATTCTCAAATCCAAAGAAAAAATTTCTCAAATTTATCTATCTTTTCTTTAAAAAGGAATAAAAGAATTACGTTAAAATTTTCTCAAAAAAGAAGAAAAAAAAAAAACTACTCCCAAATCTTTTTCTTTTCAAAATAAAATTGTTTTGTTTTCTTAAAAAAATTAAAAATTCTTGAAAAATAATACTAAAAATTAGAATGTCTTTTTATTTTTTCAAATAAAATAAAATGAATTTATTAATAAATATAGTTAAATCTGCTCATGGTGTAGATTTATTACTAGTATAATATCTATATGTAAGTATATAAAGTTGAAATTGAGAGAAAATCTCAAACTTTCTCTCTATGACATGTGACAACTTCTTATAAATTTGAAAATTATAAATAATATTAAAATATTTAATAATTATAAAAATTATATTACAATCAGAATTATGATTTTATATAAATTAATTGTAATTAAATAAGAATTCTATTAATTTATATATTCCTATTTTGACTATAATTAAACCTTTATAACTATAAAATTTTCTAATTCTCAAATCCTACTTGTTTTAAAAAAAATTTATTAAATTTACTTATCTTTTCTTACAAAGGAAAAAGAGAACTACGCTAAAATTTTCTCAAAAGAAAAAAATAATAAAAAAACACAACTTCTAGCTCTTTCTTTTTTTTTTTTTTGGAAAAAGAAAAAAATGTTTTTATTTTCTTAAAAATTTTTGTTTTCTTAAAAGAGTTTAAAATGTCCCTAAAAATAATAATACTTAAATTTTAGTTTTTTCTTTTAAATAAAATAAAGTAAAAATAAATTTATTAAAAAATATGATTAAATCCGTGCATTGCGCGGGTCTATCAATAATCATATATAAAATATAATAACGGAAATTTAGAGAATATTCACTTACTTATATGGCAGACTCTGGTGCTTAGCTTTTTAAAAGCTCCATTCTAGGATTTTTGAATTTTTGAATGTAAAAAAATATAATAACGGAAGATTAGAAAATATTCACTTGCTTATATGGTAGACTCTGGTGCTTAACTTTTTAAAAGCTCAATTCTAGGATTTTTGAATTTTTGAATTTAATAAATTATTAACAATTGTAGTCTTTTTTTAGTGTTTTAATAGAATTAGAATTTCAATAATTGTAATCTTCCTTGCTATGCTAGAATTTTAATTTCAATAGATTTTAAAATTCTCATATGCGTACAACTATCTTTTTCACATTATAAAAGTATAAGTATCTTTTACTTGATTATTATTCTTTTGCTTGAATTATTATTCTTTTACTTTCTTTTAACTACTCAATTTCAGGTTTTAACTTTTTCATCCAAATAATTTTTCATGAATGTTAGTGCTTAAAATGAATTACAGTTATTTTAGTTTTTTTTATTATATTAGAAAGTTTGTGATTTTTTTCTGTTGATTTTATCACAAAGATGTCTTTCATTAATATTTATTAATAATTATTTAATTTTTAATTTTTGTTTGATTGGTTTTCCATACAGTGGGCTGCTAATGTGCTAACATGCATAAATTAATAATATTTGTTGTTTATGTTCTAGGAACTATTAATTGGAACACAAATTTAGAAGCTAACTATCAATAATAATTCGAGGTATTTGATTGGTGTACAAAGAATACATGATTTTTTCTTCAACTTTATGTAGCGGATTAGTAGTTCTTATAATATTATATGTCTAGCTTAGATGATAACTAGAATTTTGTATTAAAATTGTATGCCAGCACACATTGACTTAGCTTATTTTCAACTTTTGAATTCCCCTCCTGGTCAAAAGTAATTGAACAACAAAAATAGGAGCAGCAAATAAGAGCAGGATAGATGACATTGTATTTACAATATGGAAGTTCTTTTATATTTCCGTGCAATATGCAGATAATAGTAATATTTTTTTCTTTCTTTATGGAAAAAACAAATCTTTAATTTCCATAGTTCTTTCTATACCACTATCTTTTTTTATTTTTTTTTGATAAAAATTTACTACAATCTAAAATTACTTTCTCCAACTAATTAAAATTTTAGATTCATTTTTTCATTTTTTAATTTTCGTTAATATTTTGTTATTTGATTATTTATTATGTGAGAATATCTATTAGTATAAGGAGGTTCGTTATTTTTTTTTATTATAGTTTCATAAAAAAAGATCTTTAGTTAATACCTATTAATAATTATTTGATTTTTAACTCAGTACAACATAAATTTGTTTATAATATTAGTTATTAAGATAAAAGCGGGAAAAAAAAAGTTTTAATTATTGCTGCTGCTAACGTGCTGCTCCGGTACTATTATTTTATAACTTTGTAAATTGGGCTGCAACTTGGAGAGGGTACATAAAAGAGGAAGGGGTCCATGGGGGAACATTGATATATATATATTTTTTCGGTCCACGGGGACATTGAAATTTTTAGTTTTTTTTAGTTATGGGGAATATTGAAATTTAGAGTGTACCAAAAAAAAAAAAAACATTGAAATTTGGGGCTGTAGCTCACAAAGACACGGAAAAGTTAGAAAATTGATTTTAGTCTGACACGCAATTGTCGTCATCTGCTTTTGGTGGCGAATAGCCCAAAACAAAACAAATTTCTATCGCTAAAATTATGTTACGTACAATTTAATTATATATATATATCAATTTTATCTAAATCTCAATTAACTTAATAGCTATATACTTATCTAAATACTCGACAACATTGTTCCAAAAAAAAAAAAAAAAATACCCGACAACAGCAAACATGTCATCTTTTAATAATATTATGGGTTATATTAGTTTCAAGTGTGCGTATTACATCACCATCTCTTTCACTATTAGTCTAATCTTTTTTTCTATCTTTTTTTTACAATTAAAATTTAATTTGATAATATTATTGTTTTGATTTGATAGATTAATAAGTTTTTTTTTTGTCATGTCATAGGTGATGTCTTAGAATTTTTTATGTTTTCTTTTTTAATTTTATAATATATGGTGACCTCAAATCCTATTATTAGATATATAGAAGAAGAGGTAACGAGAGTCTTATTTCAATCTATATTTATATTATAAATTAAACTAAATTTAGAACATATTTAGAAAACAAAATAATAATAAACATTTAATTTTTTATTTTTTATTTTAGATAAAATTTTAAATTAATTTTATAAATTCACGCATCGCGCGAGCCATTACTAATAATTATATAAAGTCAGTGTTCAAAGAAAATCCCAGCTGAAGAATATGTGGTGGCTTCTCTTATATTTGCAAATTAAAAACATTTAAATATCTTATAATTATGAAGTTTTGATTACAATCAGAACTATGGTTTATAAATTAACTAATATAAATTTAATTAGTATCAAATAAGGATTGTATTTGATTTATATAACAATACTTTGACTCTAATCAAATCTGTATAATCATAAAATTTTTTCTAGCAAAAGATTATAAAAAAGAAAAAAAAGAAGTAAAAATTTTCTTAAATCATCTTTTTCAAGAAAGAAAAACAATGAATTTTTTTTTTAAATTCACCTATCTTTTCTTAAAAAAGAAAAAAAGCTACTCTCAAGTTTTGTCAAAAGAAAAATATACTCCCAAATATTTATTTTTTGCTTAAAAAGAAAAAATAATTCGTTTTCTTCTAAAAAAAAGTAAAAAAGTTCCTAAAATCAATTTAATAAACTAACAAGTTTTCTAAATCTAATTAACTATAAAAGTATACTTGGCCTAAATTACAATTACAATATTTTTAAATTTATTTTAAAAAAAAGTAATAGTTAATATTGGAGTTTTTTTTTTTGCTTTAATAAAATATAATAAAAATAAATTAATCAAAAAATATAATATAACTCGCGCATTGGGGGAATCTATTATTTAAAGTTGATGCTCAGATAAAAACTCAATTGTTATATTTTTCCGCCTTGTGGCGTGATTTGCTTAATTTGAGGACTTTTTTTTAAGTATATTCATATGGTTTTCATCTACGAAACACGGACACAGACACGGACACAGCAATACGGATACAGTACGACACGGACACAACGACACACTAATTTTAAAAATATTAGGATACGGACATGGTTTGGACACGGTTATATATATATATATATATATATATATATATATATATATATATAGAAAAAATTAAATTTATAAAATTTTTGTGTATCATATATATATTTTTAAATAATTTTATAAATTTTATTCACCCACAAATATATTTATATAACTATTATAAGTTTTAGAAATTTTTTATTCAAATAATATATCGTAAGATTCTTTATTATTTATTGTGAAGTACTAAAATAGAGATATAAGATTTTGTAATCAATTTAATTTTTCTGTTAAAATTAAAAACAAGTTAAAATTTAAGCGTCTTAAAAGTCATGGATAATTGACCGTATTAAATTATAATTTTTAAGAATTTTTCTTTTTTTTATTTGTTAAAAACAATTATAAAAATATTCAGACGTGTCCGTGGCGTGTCGGACACTTGTGCTTCCCGTATTCGATATGCGTGTCCGAATTAAAAAAAAATTTTTTTCGGCAGACACTTCTAGCCGTGTCGGACACATATCCGCCGCGTGTCCGTTTTGTGTCCGCATGTCCGGCGTGTCCGACACGCAGTACGTTCATTTTTTGAAGTGTCCGTGCTTCATAAGTTTTCATTATTTACATTAACTTAATAGTGGATTTGTATTCTTTCTTAGTTTTTGAATATGATTAAGGGGGTGTTTGGTTAACTTTTAGAAGAGTATATTTACATTTTATTTTCAAAAAGTAGGGAGATGAGTGTTTGGTTAATTTTTTTGAACTGCTGTTTGATTCTTCTTATTTTCTTTTGTAACATTTTAAAAGTAGCTGATTAAAAAGTAATTCAAGGTTACTTTTTATTGTTTTTTGAGTTACTTTTCAGTTTTTAATATTAATAATAATTTATATAGACTAACATATCCTCAAATAATATTTATATAAATGTATAATTTTTTTACTTACCATTTGAATATGATTTGTTAATAGTTATTAAATTTCATCAATATTTATATAAACGTAACACTTTTATTTTTTAATAATTTGTAAATATTTTTTACTTCAAATTTTCATTAATATTGATATTTAAAAAAATATTTCAAACAATATATTTTTTATTATCTAGTAAACATTAATATTTTATAAATATTAATAACAACCATATTAATATTTTTTATTAACAGTAATATTGAACAGTAAGCCAAATAGACCCTAAGATTTCAAAAACAAAAGTTTAGTGAAGTAAAATTCTTTTTAACCAATTAATAATTATCAAAAAAGTTTTATAATTAAAGACAATAAAAGGATTTGACATTGTATATTATTGTTAATTTTGAAGTCTTATGAGATTAGGTTTTAAATTTATTAAATATTAATATACATGCTTTTCTTAGAATATTCTCACATTTTACAATAAAAATTATAGTTAGAAATTCAATTTATTCAAGATCTACCACAAATTTACACAATTCAAATTAACGATTTATTTTCTTCTTAAAACGGAAAATAATATTCAAAATTTAAGTCTCTTTTTTTTTCCTTGTTTTACACCTTTTAACAAATATAATAAACTCTTGCATGACGCAGTCTAATTCTAGTGTATATTATAATCATACAAACAGTTGACTCTGAGCAATTCTTTGAGTTAAAAAATGCCTACAAGGCGGCTACTCCTTAATTCTAGAAATATTATAAGACTTTTATATTAATTACGAATATTAAAAGACTCTCATATTAATTAGATAATGTCTTTCTAAAACTATACTAACTTTGAACCATTGACATATCAAAAAGAAATCCTTAGTTAAGTAGAATTCTATCTAACTAATTAATCAATATTGATAATTTTGCATAATAATGAAATAATTATAAAAAAATTAGACATTATTTAAATTATTCAGTTTAGGTCAATAGTATTTCCATTATTTTGAATTTTTAGGAAATTATGATTTAAATTTTATAAATATTAGTATACCTAGTTTTCTTAGAAGTTTTTTATATTTTCTATAGCTACAATTATAGTGAAAACTTAGTTTATTTAATTATGATGAAACATGTATTGCAATTCACTCAATTTATTTTAACGATTATTTGTATATATTTGAAACTCATGCAACGTAAATATGCATAATTAATGCAAATAAAAAGAAAAAAAAATTATAATAGAAAGAGAATAACAACTACTCCTAAATCCTTCCTTTTATTTTCTTCAGAGAGAGAATTTGTTTGTGTTTATAAAATTAGTTTTTATCTTGAAAAGAAAAATAATAATAAAAAATTAATTCTCTTTTTATATTTTTCTTTTAAATAAAATAAAAACAAAAATAAACTTCTCAATAAATATATGATAGTCTATGTATTACACGAATCCATTACATCTATATATCTATACGTATATTATAATTACACTAGTTGAGAGAAAGTTGATAAAACGCTTATGTGACGACTTTGGCTTAATTTTAAGAATATCTATGTATTTGATTGAACTTCTAATTTTAGTAGTAGATTGGTAAGGTTTATATTATTTGAGATTTGCTAGATTGTAGTCATTCTTAATATTCTTAATGTGTAACTTTTTTTTTCCCTTTTATTCTCTTAAAAAGAGAACATAATCTCAAATTCATTTTTCTTTGTTTTTTTTAAAAATAAAAAAAATACTCACAATTTAAGTCTATTTTTATTATTCTCATTTAAATAAAATATGAAAAATATGCGAACTTGTATATTATACATGTCTAATACTAGTGTATATTTATCGTGGCATTGTTACGCCACATATTTTTGTGTGCCCATATCAAACCCGCTTAGCAAATCCGCGTCCATGTCAAACTTTCGCTCAGACAAATTCGCTCATACACTCGTCTTGGTACAAAGATGGTATCTTGGTACAAAGATAGTATACTGTCATAAATTTCTGTTGCAGCGGAAACGGAAAATCAACACCCTGATTCACTGCAACGAGTAGGCTCGAAGTATTTGGTTGTTATGGGTAATAATTACGGCTTGGCACATCTTGTAACTTCCGAATGAAAGGAGGAAGAGCACAGACGACTGGCTGCTTGTT
This sequence comes from Carallia pectinifolia, assembly GCA_037832335.1. Classification (NCBI taxonomy): domain Eukaryota; kingdom Viridiplantae; phylum Streptophyta; class Magnoliopsida; order Malpighiales; family Rhizophoraceae; genus Carallia; species Carallia pectinifolia. The sequence goes on along the minus strand of CM075448.1, from coordinate 14,659,478 downwards.
TGTCATAGCCTTCTTTTTCTTGGTCAAACATAGCCTTCTTTTTCTTGCAGTCGTGTGCAACCGGTTCGATTACAAAATAAACGACTTGTCGTCGGGTAAAGTATTACCTACCGAACAATTGATCCTACATCTAATTCTCCGGGAGAGTTGACTTTCTATGTAGTAGATTACTGAGTTGGCCAAAGCTTGGTCTGAAAGGGCAACGACGACTCTCCACATCCTTTTATCTTTGATCTTTCAATCCCCTTTGCATCAACAAACTACTCTTATGCCATATTTGTCCTCTTTCTTCTTATACCAATCCCTCGGAAAAGAAGAATAACAAAAGGGAGAAGGAAAGGCAAAAGAAAGCCAACATGAATCAGAACTTGAAGGCTCTTTCAATTGGGATTGTTGGTGCAGCAATCACCTTGTCTGCTTACTCCCACACTCTCTTGTCCTCCACCCAATGTGTGACAATTGGCCTCCTTATTCTCATCTTTGGCCTGCTGGTTGGAGAAGGTCTCATACCTTTCTAGTCTATTTACTTTGCTTTTTGAGGAGAAATTTGGTTTTGATATTTAGTTGTTTCTTTCACACGGTATGTATGTATGTATGTTTGCATATTGGTTTTTAAGGTGCTTCTTTCGACAAAATGGCTTCTTTTCTATTTTACAATTGAGAATTTTGGATGATGGGGATTAATGAATCTGCTTGTGTTTATCATCAAAGGTAATGAATGCTCCTCTGCCATGTGTCTATGTGGGTTTTTGTTAAATGATTGCACAATTTGCTCCAAGAGAAGGAGGGCCTTGTTGAAGGATTGATGCGTGCCAGTAATAGCAGACCAGTTTTTAGATAAGAGAAATTACGGTCGTTTTTGTACTAGTAATTGTCACTTGAGGAGAGAATCAAACGGTCAACAAATTTCTTTTGGTCATAGTTTTCCAGCCAAGGAAATATGAAAGAAAATAATTGGTTAATTGGTTAAACTTTGAGAAAAGATTAGTTATATGGAAGATGCAGATAGGAGCAATTGATTTGAGTGAAAATACAGATTTCATTGTAGACTCTTGATGATAGGCACAGATTGCAAAGATAATGAAATTATGAACAGAAACATATCTAGATTCTCCAGCAAATTTTAAAGACCCTGTTTCAGTAATACAATAATACTTGCATAATAATCTACCTATATAATCAGTTGTAAGAACAGGAGAAATGATGAAAAGATTGGCTTTTGGCAGCACCCCATTTCCCAGTTTACGTTGAGCTAACATGGCATATGCAAATGGGCCCCAAGTGGTGACCGCATGATTCACAAGTGTAACTTAAAGCATGTCTCCAGTGACACAGCTTTTTCAAGTATGTGTGTGCGTAACAATGGCATCTTCTATAATGTTTTACACAAAGCGACAAGCATGTGAAAAATAATTGAACTGAACAGCCACAAAAAAAAAAAAAAGAAAGAAAGCTACCAAATGGGGTGGAAAAAGAAAAAAGCAGAATATGGAGTGTAAGTGAGATGAAAATGGAGACCTTGCAATGACAGATTATGGAAGTGGGGCTTTTGTGGGAAGTGGTAAGGTAATGGAAGTGAAAGAATTGGTGATGAGGGATCTGTGGGGATGAGGGGTGGTGAAGCTTGATGAGTTTGATTGACAGTGATTCTGCGCGGTGATAAGGTAGCTGTAATTGCCATTTCTGAGTTCAGGAATGTTCATTTTTAAGGTTGGATTGACTCGTTTAGGGTGTATATACACACACCACCCCCCCGCCCCCCCCCCCCCCCCCCCCGCCCCCCCCCCCCCCCCCCACAAAGTCCTCTTTGTTACATCAAGTAAACGAAAGGATGTTGTAAATTTCGCACAAACAAAATACATGGGCTCGCAATTTTGGTGTAAAATATGTGGACTTATATGGCGTTCTTATTTTGTTCTAAACTTTTAATTTCGTAACTTCGGTGTAGAATATGTGAACTCATATAATCTCTTGACTTCACTTATATTTGTTTAGACTCTGAATTTTAGAGTTGACCTATCATTAATTGAGTACAAAAGCAAACACAATAGATCATTAGTCTTACTGCCTCATTTATAACTCACTTGCTATTTACTCTCATTCCCAAAATGGGAAATTTTACTTCTCACACTTGCAATTTTCAACATTTCCTTGCAATTTTCAACACTTCCCCTCAAGTGTGGATATGTTGCTTGTGAGTAGCAATGATACAGATTGGGAGATTTTGCATTGCTTATCCGCAATGATATAGTTTGGTTAAGGAATTGCCATGTGTTAGGATGCCTTTAATTTTTGTGTACGAAATAAGAAATAAGATGGCAGGGACGGTGCCCCAAATTAACCTTTACATGTAACATGAGTTTATTCCTAAGGTTGTATGCGAACAATGATGATGGAAGATATGTTTGGACTATTTGTATTCGAGGCTTTAATACTGAAAATTCAAATCAAACTCGCCAAACCGAAAAATGTGTTTCTAATATATGCTATTTTCACTCATTTTCTTTTTTTGTGAGTATAAAATTATGTACTTCTGAACTTTTATTTTAAATAAATTTTATTTATTATATAGTATAAGATTATGAATAATTTACCTTAAAAAAAAAAAAAAGACTGGAATTAGAAATTGGAAATCGCCGGTGTTGTTTTTTTTGTTTTCGGACTACTTGCATCAATTGTTAAGAAATTTCCGATCAGAGCCGATTAAAAAAAGAAATTTAGGAGTAAGTCAGCAGTCATCTATTAAAATCACTCGGCATACAACATAAATTCTTTACTTTCAAGTAACGATTTATAAAATCAAAACTGACTGTAACAAGCTTCCGTTCAAAAAAAAAAAAAAAGGAAAGAAAGACTGTGACAAGCTTGGACAATATTTGGTAACTTGTTCTTTTCTTCGGAGTACTAGGCAGTCAAGCACAACTGTACATAGGCATGGAATTACCAATTTCAGAACACTAGATTGCCAAAAAATTTGCTTAGTACGGAAAACTAAGTTGACAAGTGCAGGTAACCAGGATGGCGCGTAGAATTAAGAACAAGTAGACCTCCATTAATGACACTGATCTAACCGACAAAGCATACTCCTGGCTACCTACACATAATATTCGAAAAAACCTCTGACATTGCTATCCAACCAGCACATAAATGGCATAGATAATGCCCGGTATGTAGCCCAATATTGTCAGCAACAGATCAATCCAGAACTCCACCTGTGTTTTTTGTTTCCCCATAACCCACAAAAATAATCTATGAGACTACGACCAAGAAAATGAAAACATAATAAAAAATGGAACGCATTAAGGACATGTTTTAAAGTTTGGGATTTTACCCCACAGCCATAACGAAGAAAGACTCCGACAGGCGGCAGGAGAATGGCTAGTAACACCTCCAGGAAGGTCTCTGAACCCATTTTTGGTAACAACTATGCTGCAGCAGCTCAGCGGGGACTCCAAAAATTTCTGCTACCTGTGAATTATTTTTCCTAACAGCTTTTTATGAAAGAGTGCTGGAGAGGAAAGACAAAATACAAGGATGATTAGGTGTCATAATTACAGACATCCGGGGCTGCCACGTTTAAGACAATGGCCGACTCGTGTGATGTTTTAGCAATATTGTAGTACTCCAATTTGACCTTGATCCTAAGTTGGTTTATTGGATTTGGATCTAATCCATATGACCCACGTTTATTTTTAAGTAGCTGACATGTTCATGTATTTATTACCAAAATGTTTCAGAAAATTCGGTAATTTTCAACAATTCTTGAAAATCAAAAGGTAACTACATTTAATTAACTTACAAACATTAAAAAATTCTTATATTAATTATATAATCTATCAAAAGACTTACTTATTAATTAGAGTGATAATCATAATTAGAATTTTAAGCTTTTTTTTTTTTGAACAGACAATAAATAGTTCCGTTACTTTAATAGCCGTAGTATATAAGTTAGGCCAAAAAAATCATCACCACATAGATTAAAGGCCCGATAATCCAGACCCCAAGGCCCAAAGGAAAAGCCACCAGAACTAGACATAGCATGACCCAAACAGCCTAGACCCAAAGTCAAGGCAAACACCAGCGCAAAGGCCAACAACCAGCTCCATAGCCCTCCCTAGTTAACGGGAACGGACCGGCACCAAAAACCATTGGTAAGAGCTTCGTCGCAAGCGCGCGACACCACGCCATACATGCTACACAAGAACACCAAAACCAAATCCTACACGGGAGCCACCCCCAAGCACGACAGCAGCACTAGAAACCAACTGAAGGAGAAGAGTCGAAGTTGCATCCAACCCCAGCCAACTAGGCCCCAGCAACCAAACGGACACTGGAACCACCAGATTGCCCACAAAATGGCTTTCATCTTGCACTGTACACAGCCGAACCAAATGGCAATAGCAACAAAAAGAGAACCTCCCCCCACCCCACACCGATCGCCGAGGCGAACGGGGAGGACGAGGAAGAAGGGATGCGAGCACTTAAACCCACCAGTAAAAGGCCGCAAGAGGACCAGCAAACACCAAGAGGATGGAAGCCAACCAAGCACCACCACTAATAACGACTAGAGCTGACGAAAAAAGAAATAAAAAAGGGCCACCAGGGACCTACCCAACCGGGCAAATGCCGGCACCAAATCTAGAATCCCTTAGCACACGGTAGCAGAGCTGCTGCACGTTAGATGGATCTAATTAGAATCTTAAGTTCAATCCACAATTTTAATTTTATTTAATCCCTACAACTAAATCATAATAACTTCAAAACACTAATAATAATGAAGTTCAAAAGAAAAAATCATTAATGAAGTAAAATTTTATGTTGTCAATTAATTATTATCGAAAATTTTGTATAATAAAATAAACGTAAAATACAATTTGATATTGTATATCATTATCATGGGTTAGCTGCATTAAAGCCTCGTGTAATTTGATTGTTTTGTGATTTACTTCCATGTAATTTTGATTTAAACATCAAATTTCTTCTAGTTTTTAATATTACAAATTTACCCCTAATCTAACATAATATCATAATTTGGCTAAAATTACATCACTTTTTTGAAACTAAAATTATAAAAACATATCATATATCTCTCAAATTGAACTTTGGCTCATGCTCAAATTACATTTCACACTATTTCCTTCATAGTCTTTGTTGTTTTCTACTATAAAAACTGAAATCATTCAAAAGCCAAATGTAAAAAGAAACCACTAAACACATTCCCATACTGTTCCACATACTCTTAAATAGCATTTTGACACACGCTTCTCCATCTATATTGCCATAAACCTTTGTTATATGAATCAATGTATTCACCTCTACTACTTCATTGTCCAGGTATTTCTTAGTTTCTTGAGAAAAAGCTCCTAAGATGGATTCACAGCTGTTAATTGTCACTCCATTCCTAAATATCAAATCCAAGAGAGCCTAAACCAGATAATAAGAAAGGCTTTCAACTTTGAGACCAAGATCAAGGAATAAAAAGAGCAGAAAGAGGAAATAAAAGAAAAAAGAAAAGAGAATTCAGAGATATTGAAGGAATCGAATAATTTTCTCACTATTCTTCTTATACAGAAGCACATTTTTATATTTGTGAATTTACAATGATTGTCACAAATGTACGTTGATCAATTGTATTCCTACACTAACTACAACATACTATGCGACATTAGAATATATAGCTTCCTAACAACTAACTAACTTGCAGGCCACTTTACTAACCTCTTCTTGCAAAAAGACTTTCTCCTACAACTGCAACAAAATAACTATCTCTAATCACCAAAAAAAACTTATTTAATTCTATCACAAAGGTTATTAATGTTAGGCTCTTATCTCTAAACGTGTTCGAGTTTCTCATCGTGTCTTGGGGAACATAAGATGTTTTAATCTCTTTCTTCTTTTTACTTAAATGCATCCTCACTGTCAAAGATATTATAATGATTTAAGTATCTTTTCATATCTATCCTGATCACAGGATCTTTCCATATCCATCCTGATTATAGTAATCTCTTTCGATTACAGTAATCAGATTACAATAATATCTTTGATATTTTTTATTATTATATGATTCTTTCCATTAATCAATGACTATGTAATTATTACAAGTTTATGTAATTGTTGTAGATTGTTTACTTATTTTGTCATATGCAACCCTATAAATGAAGTCCTCCTATAAATGACTTTGTACAGTTGAGTAATACAATTTTTACATTCCCAAATTCTTTTATATTGTATTATTTTTGTCATGATGTCATAGCCTTGACCCGAGTTTTCTTCGTAGAGTTTTCATTGGCAACTGTCTTTTCTTCTTTCTTTATTCTTTTAGCCTACTTTTTGTTGGCTTTTCATTGAGAGAAGTTTTTTTTTTTTCAACTATGGTTTCATATTTTACACATCTCCACCAGTTATCTTCTTATTGCTTCTGTTTTCTACTAGTCACGCCACGTCAATTGCGCTTAGTGGTATTTCTTCGTTTAAACTGGTTTGACAGTTTTCATGTGTGCTCTTTTCACTTTTGAGGTTATTGATTAATTGATTTTATTGTTGAGATATGGCTAGTATACCATCTTGTTCACTGCATTAGATGTCTTTGGAGACTATGATTAACTAGGTTTCATGTGAAAACGGTTCTATCTTTGCACCTCAAAGCCGTGTTAACTGATATAGCATGCTTCATAGATTTTTTTAACAAAATTGCTGGTGGACGCTCAAAAGGAAAAGTAGCTCTGGTTCTAAGTTGATTGCTACACCCTTTTTTAAGGAATTGGACTTGGAAACTACCATTGAGTCTCAAGGAAGCCCAATAGAAGGAGGGCCATGTGAAGAATAAAAAGGCTCATTATTGAGTTCCTTTTGTTTATTACTCTCTATGCCTAGAATAGAAGTAGAGCCCACAACAGAAGGGGAAAAGCAGATGCTGTCCTTTGCACTTATCAAAATGTTATTCTCTTCACTGGAAAATTAAATGTCATCCTTGGAGGAATAAACTGGCTGGAGAGAACTGATTCCAACACTCAACAGTGACATATGACTAGTAGGGAGGGGGTTGGGAGATTTAGAGACATGATCACCATCAGAGGACTCAGTGACACCAACATTATTTGGCTTTTCAGTGATCGAGATGGGAAAAATTTTGTTTTGGACCTTAACACGAACATTTTTATTGATGAATACATCGTCTTTATTGAAATTAGAAATCTTTCAATATCCACCTGATTCATCTCACTTGTATTGTCATCTACGGTGATGAAGGTCCCAAAAAGCCAAGAGAGTGACAAGAAGAAAGAACTGTCCCAAATTTGCGGAGGAACACCGTGACATCGAACCCATACAAGTCTCTCTTCCACGACATCGGCTACATCCCAATCCTTAGTCGAAAAAAACCATTTGCTTAACCAGTTTGAACTTTTGCAAGAAAGGATTCTTTTGTTTGATCATTTGCAAAAGATAATAAGACCAAACGGCTGCCAAGGGGCTGGACCTGACAACTAAAGATGCCTTCAGCAGCAAATTATTCATGCAGATTTACAACCAATGCCATATTATTTAAAAATCCAATCATATTCTTTTGAATTCGTAAAGGATGTCATTAATCTTATCAAAGATCATGTCAGCAACTGTAAGTTCTAGATTTGATTTATCCTACACGAACTTAGGCCTAGACCTTCTAGACAATGGAACAATAGACTTGGAAGCACCCATGACAACTTTGTGGCGGACTCCGGTGGCATAAGAATGGGAATCACGGAAGGAAGGCTTTAGAATTGGCAAAGAGCACCTCATTTTAGCTTTTGCACAACAAGTAGGGGAGGTCTTAAATTGTAGTCCACAAGCAAGCAATGTTCATGCAAAGAGTATGCTTCGCAATACATATATTCCGAAGTTGATTTATCAAGCCCAGTGTAGACTTGTAGCTTTCCATTCTAACAAAACCAAATCTTACACCCCTTCTTGATCTTTTCCTTAGAATATAAACATCCAACACTCTAGAGAATCTAGAAAACAGCTTTAGCAAATAAAGAGCCTCCCAATTATCTGGCAGATTTTTAACATATATAGTGGCTTCATGAGTGGCTTGAGAAACTGGTTTGGGTAGGGGTAAGTGAGTAGGAGGAGAAGGAGGAAGGTTTGGAAGGGTGGAAGAACGATTGATCAAAGGGTGGCTTTTGGCTTGATTTAGAGGAAGGGTTTTGGGAAGGTTTTCCATAGGAGAGGCTCTCAAGAACTTGTTTTTACCTTTCTCTTGTTGTTTTGTTTGAAGCTCACGCCAACTTTTTTATGACATATGTATTATTCATGCCAAAACTAACATTGATGTATAGTGACAGACTAATGTGCAGGAAAGTCATAAATGGTCTCAATCAATTATACATGTTTTTTTTTTTTGAAAGTAGCTAGTAAATATTGGTAAATTATATATAGTTGTTAACATTTACCTTTTATTTTCCTTTGTTTTTTTCTTGCATTTAGGTGACTAATCCTACAATGGGAGTTTATGAAATAGTAAGAATTGTTGATAAATGCAATAATGGACGTTTGGTCTTGGACAACTTAGTATTTAAGAAGTTAAATACTACGAGAAAAAGAATAATTGGAGGTTATCCAACTCTGAAGTATGACTTTGTGGATTGCAAGGATTAAACCACTTCCTATTGCTGGTTCTTACACATCAAATAAAGTGTTCAATTAATAATTATTAGGCTAAACTTCTTGAAATTAGATCAAAAGGCAATAATTGTGCCATGCTATGTTAATGGGCAGTGTACTCATATTTGATCAATGGGCAATATCAGTGTCCCATCAATGTGTTTTTTTTTTTTTTTCCAAGAGAACCTTAGAAGTGGGAGTAAGATTCCAGTAATTTTACTATCATACCATGATATTCATGGTATCATTGTCTTGTATCTTTATTTGAATAAAGATAACAATACTTGTGTCGTTTAAATGTTTTATTATTAATCTTCTTTGTAATCATCATATCTATAAGTATTGGATAGGCAGAGAAATTTTTTTAGATGAAAACCAGATAGAATCCGTGAGTAGGACCCATAAAATAAAAATTATTATTTTTTGAAATAAATAAATTTTTAGTAGAAAAGTTTAAAATTCAAAAAAAAAAAACTATTTTCTACAGTGTGAAGTTCACATGCCAACTCATATTTGACTCTTCCCCATTCAGTTTCTCAGCTCACAAAACTGCGTTCTTGTAAGATACCATAATATTTATTAGATTTGCTTATAAATTTGGCTGTAAGCACAAAATAAAAATAAAAATAAAAATATTACAAATTCGTAACAGCTTATATAATCAACTCAAAATTCAAAAGGGTCTATAGTCTTTATCTCTAAAATCCTCGTTAAGAATTGAAAGCGTACTTTCTTAGCACATCCAAAATATTACATTCTCTCTTCATTAGGAACCGACAATGCAAGACTGCTTTTTTCCATGGTGACTTAGAAGAGTAGATCTATATAGAATAGTCTGAGAGTTTTCCAACCAAAAGAGAAGAGCAGCTAGTGTCTATGTTGAAAATGAATCTCTATAGGCTCAAGCAGACACCTAAACAATGGTACAAGAAGTTTGATTCCTTTATGGAAGATCATCAATACAGTAAGGCCACTTTTGATCATTGTGTGTTTGTAAAAAAAATTCTCTGATTGTGACTTTATTATTTTCCTACTGTATATGGATGATATGTTGATTTTTGGTTGTGATACCAAGAAAATTGCTGGCCTGAATAGAGAGTTGAGCAAGTTTTCTGCCATAAAAGACTTGAGATCGGCAAAACAAATTTTTGGCATGAAGATCATTCGGGATAGAAACAATAAGAAGTTTTGGTTATTTCAGGAGAGATATATTGAAAAGGTCCTTGAGAGTTCAACATGAGCAAGTCAAAACTGTTAGTCTTGATATAGCCCAATAAGAGGGGTGAATTGGGTGTTTTTTTATTTGCTCACTAACGGTTCACTCAATCTCAACTCCAAACTATTAGTCGTAATAATAATCGATAATCAATAATAAATAAACAATGTAAATGCAACTAAAGTAAATGAGAGACAAGGACAGGAGAGATGACACCATGATTTATAGTGGTACGATTCCAACTAGGAACCTATGTCTAATAACCCCTTACAATCACTTGAACATACAATCAACAAGCTTTTGCGAAGTTTTTGATCTCAAGAACACTCTTGTTCTTTTTTACCTTTTCATTTGAGTTCAAACTCTCACTGATTTTCTCTTTCTTTTTCTCATACCCTCTACAATGTTTTTTTAAAAATTCTCAATCACAAAGCCACACCTACCAAGGATTTTTTTCTACCTCCTTATAGGCAGCTAGGTCACAACTTACCATTCAACATTGATTCTTTCCCAAAATAAGTATATCCTTTCTCAAAAAGCTCTATCTATTGAGGCATCGGTTCGACCGTAGACCGCAGTTGCATTGGTCAACTCTCTTGTTTGGTCAATTGACCCGAACTTTCTATAACTATATACTTTAGCCTTCTAGTTGCATTGGTCAACTAACCAAAACTTTTCGAAACTTATCCATCTTGATTCTTAACTACATCAGTCGACCAGAGCCACCTTAGGTCTACTAACCTGAACTTTCTATAACTTCTCAATTTTTGTTTCCTTCACATCCGGTCGACCAGTCTGGACTTTCTGTAATTTTGCAGACTTACTTCTTTGATTAGCCGGTTGACCCCAGACTTCATTAAGTTGACCGACTAAACTTTCTATAACTTCTCACTTTTTGTTTCCTTCACATCTGGTTGACCAGTATGGACTTTCTGTAACTTTGCACACTTGCTTCTCTGATTACTCGGTTGACCCCAGACTTCGTTAGGTCGACCGGTCTTGCCCTACTATATCTTTCAACACATGGAAACTTCCTTCTTTACCTATGATCTCACAAAATCGCATGAAAAACTTTTTATAATAGGAGATATGACAAATATTACAAGATTTTACAAAGATGGTCAGCTCAATCAAATTCAAATGTAAAGATCTTGTCCTAATAAAAAAGGATATATACCATATAAGTTCCTCAATCATCTAGCTAACTAATTAACACAAATAAGATAATACAATAAGTACTAACGATCATCGATCAATCATTATACAGGAATATATAGTCATCATAAATAATCATCAAACAATAATGGGGTATTAAAACCAATACTCAATAAATTCTAACAAAAAAATGTTAATACTCTACTTGTAAGCTATTTCAAACTAAGTACATGAGATGGTGTCTTAAAAGTGTCGAGGAAGAGGAAGAAGTGAAGAAGATTTCTTATGTGACCGATAAAATCCTGTAAGCGCATAGGGCCAATCGTAGTGATAAAACCTCATGTAACATAATCCTCATTTTTAGAAGTGTAAAATGCAAGCAGTAATGAAACCAAGGAGTAACTTCGGCTAATTTTTTTAACCCATTTTACCATTTCGATTTAAGTTATTTGTTTAAATCACAATGTCAAAAATGAGGGAATATGAGCTATTTGAGATGAAGAGTGATGAATCTATTTCAAAAATGTACACAAGATTTACTAATATGAACATTAGTGTTGGCTGTTGTCTCAGCGAAGGAAAATAGAATGTGGATCTCATTCTATTTTATTATGTCCTGAAAACATCATCCTTTTTTTTGGTAGATCCAATTCTAGAGATCATCACCTGTATGATGAGGAAACTCCACTTTGAGATTCAATTCTTTTATTAATGAATTTTCTGTGAGATTTTGATCATAATATAGGGTTAATTTTATGGGAAAAATAGGGGTAAAAGTAAATGGACTAAAAGAGATAAATAAGTGATATTCTTTCATTTTAATAAGTTATTTAATTTGTATTGGGTCTGACCAAAGGTGGTAAAATTTATAATTACCTTTTTTTAGTATTATTATTTGGTAAATATCCTAATTGTCGAACCCAAGGGAATAAAGAATTAATTGTAATTCTAGTTATTTGAACAAAAAATTGATGATTGTAAAAATTAATAAAAAGCAAAATTATTAAACTAACTTAGGCGATTTAACTAATTAAAAACTAGAGGCATTTAACTAAAAGTTCAGCACAAGACAAAGGGTACCAAGGCTATAGATTTTCACCTTGAAGGAGCTAAATAACATCAATTTATGTGGATAAATCGATTTAAATGTCAATTATTCTTCTTTAATTGCCTTTATGTGGATAAAGTGATTTGTTAAGCAACTATAACCATATTCAATCTATTTGTGATCTTCTCTCGAACTCACACAAGGATATATCAAACCCATTAAGAACATCAAATTTTAATGACATCATATAAACTTATCTTATATCTGACACAAAGTTTATATATTTATTTATTTAGTGCACGATTATGTCTTTATTGATCTCAATACAAATCCTATGACTAATTTCATGGTGACTAATCATAAAAGCATAATTAAAAACAAAATAAATCAAATCAATTTCTTAACAAATAATTACAATATAATCAAAATAACAACTAAATATCCACAAAAATTAAATAATTAAACCCTAAACTAGGCTACATCGCTTTCCTCCTAGTTAGGGTTTTAGCCACTCATGCTAAAAAGTAAATATAAACCAATGTTAAACATCATAGAGTTCAAAAAATAAAGAAGGAAGAAAAGGAAGTGAAAAACTCGTCTTCGACGGTTTCACGTTCCTTCTTTGCACTCCTCCTTTGCCTCTTTACATTATCTTTATCTTGCATCTAAAATAAAAGACTCCCCAAAGTCTCCTTAAAATATTTTGTAACTTGGATATTTATATCTCTTCAAAATAATAAAGGTGTAAGCCCTAAAATATCCAAATTTGAGTTAAAAAAGGATTTGAAAGTTTTTGGACAATTTTGATCTTGTGATTTGTGGCCAAATTCTCAACCCATTCTAGGCAGAATCTGAATTTGGTCAAAATAGTAAAATTGTAGCTTATCTTTTAGCTTCTATTCGGTTTAAGAATCATCCAATTCTGTCTTGTGTAAAGTAAGTTTAACTGAAAAAACGAGTAGTGCCCAAAGTTGTAAAATTCTACCTGAATTGAATCACAAGTCAACTTTCCAACCAAATTTTGGTGTGGTTCTTGTTGTTCTTGGCTCATTTCTAACTCTCTCCAAACCTGATAAGTCTCCGATAATTTCTTGAAATACTTGAGTTTTGTGTATTTTTCCTACAAACATAAAATAACCAACCAAAGTAAAATCCACCAAAATTCACAATATTTACATAAATAAACTCAAATTATATATGAAAATATGCATAAAATATATAGAAACATTAGACTTATCATGTAGTTTGCCGATTTCTCTTTAACCCGAGAAAAGAACAGTAATTAGCTGTTAAATGGATACTTAACTATCTTATAGGCACCTCCAAATTCTGTTTATGATGTGGTGATATTGACCATGTATTGGATGTATATAAAAATGCAAATATGGTACATGACATAAATTCTAGAAAATTGTTTTGGATATTTGATTTTCATAAAGAGCTATGTCATGGCAATCAAAATTATAAAAAAGTGATGCTTTGTCCACTACTGAGGTCAATTATATAATGACAACTGAAGCCAACAAGGAGCATGGTTTTAAGAACCGGACCGGACCGGCCGGTTCAACCGGAAAAACCGGGAACCGGTCCTAGGTCCGGTCCGGTTCAAGGTTAAAAATGAAATTTGGACCGAACAGGAAAAAACCGGTCAAAAATCGGAAAAACCGGTCAAAATCCGGGAAAACCGGAAAAACCGGGACCGGTTGAACCGGTTCAATTTAAACCAAAAAATTTTAAATTATAATTTAACCCAAAACTTTATCTAAATTATAATTAAAACTCTAATTTTAACTAAAAATTCTAATTTAGTCCTCAATTGATTAAAATTTTCAATTTAATCTTTAAATTTAAAAATTAATATTTAATCACTATTTACAATTATTATTTTTTGAATTAATTTTTATAAATTATATTTTGTTAAATATACTAATTGTAATATCTTTAATGTATGTAAATATTAATATAATTCTTAAAATACACTTTATTTTAAATATTTATTATCATTCTTATATAATGTAACATTTTATATAATTATATAGATTATATAAAAATTTAATTTTTATACATTTAATATTAAATACCGGTTTTACCGGTTTAACCGCGGTTTTACCGGTCGAACCGGTTGAACCTTGAACCTCTCAGCTTTCCGGTTCAATGACCGATTCGGTTCTGAAAACCTTGACAAGGAGTTGCTATGGTCAAAAAGTTCTTATATGAACTAGGTTTCAAGTAGGAAAGGTATACTCTCTTCTATGATAATAAGAGTGCTATTCACCTTTCTAAGAACTCTAGGTCTATATCTACATCTTCTTTGTCCTTACATGATATTTATTTAGTTCCAGCTTTATCATATTTCTTGTTAACTGTTGGCCAACTTTGTGATCTTGGTTTGAAACTTTATTTTTATAACCATGGAAATGAAGTACAGGATCCTCGAACAAGTTAGGTTGTTGGGACTGGTCGTAAAGTTGGATGCCTTGTTGAGCTTACCTCTCCTCATATTCTTTACAGTCTTTCCACAACAGCTTCATCTTCTACTCCTATTAGTCTTTGACACTCGCGACTAGGTTACGCTTCTTTATCCAAAATTCAATATTTAGCATCCATCACTTATTTGGGGCATGTTACTAAAGAGCCTTTTGATTGCATATCGTGTCAACTTGGTAAACACAAAGTTTTACCTTTTAGTAACAGTGATTCTATATCTTCATATTTTTTTGATTTTGTTCATTTTGATATTTGGTGCCCTACTCTAATTTCAACAAAAGAAGGTTCAAAATATTTTGTCATTTTTGTTGATGATTTTTTTTAGGTTTACATGGATTTAACTTTTGAAAAATCGTTCTGAAAGCACTCAAATTTATCAAGATTTTTCAACCATGATTTACCCTTGATTCTCCAAGTGCATTAAAATTCTTCGTATTGACAATGCTAAAGAATTTAAAGCACCATTGATTGTTTCAACTTTAGAACAACATGGTACTATTTTTCATAAATATGATCCCGGTACCTCCCAACAAAATGATTGTGCAAAACAAAAATTGGGTCATATTCTAGATATTGTTCACTCCTTACTCATTTTTGTCTCTCTTTCTGAATCATTTTGGGGCAAAGCTGCTTTAATTGCAATATACACAATTAATAGGATACTTTCCTCTGTTCTAAAAAACAAAACTTCATATGAGTGTCTTTATGGAGAATTACCTAACTATAATCTTTTAATAACTTTTGGTTATGCCTATTTTGTTCTTCTTGAACCTCATGAGTGCACTAAATTAGAACCTTGAGGTCATCTGTGTTGTTTTCTAGACTATGGTATTCAACATAAGGATTACAGATGCTATGATGCTATGTCAGTCTTCACTTATCTTTTGGTTAACTTACTACTAGACATTGCACATCCAACATTTCTCTACAATCTCCTCTCATAGATTTTCTTTATAGTTTTGATACAGGTTCAACATGTTGTCCACCCCGAGCTAATCCTCAAGTATCTTCTTTATCTGTGATTCTAGTGCCTCCATTTGAGTCTCCCTCTAAGCCTCTACTTGAGCGTCGTTCTTCTCAAGTAAGTAAACTACCCTCTCATCTTAAAAATTTTGATATTTAATCCACTATTTCCTTCTATATGGGCCTCAAACTTATTGAGAAGCTAGTACGAACCCTCTTTGGCAACAAGTAATAGTAGAGGAACTTCATGCCTTATTAGAAACTCACACTTGGGATTTGGTTGAGCTACCTCTTGGTAAATCTGCTGTTAGATGCAACTAGGTCTACAAGATTAAAACGTGATCTAATGGATCTATGTTGTACTCCTATTTTTTCTGGCTTGATACAAGGACTATATGCTTTTATCCTTTGATTACTTGTTACTATTATGCAATACATATTTGTAACTAAAATGCAGTCAACATGCACTGAGAATGTAGCATTTGTGAAAAAAAAAAAAAAGTAAAGACAAAAAAAAAAAAAAGACAATAGGAGTAATGGGTGGCTCTACGATCCATTTTGCTCTACCTCTTCTTATTAATGCCGATGAGCAATAGTACAATGATGATAAATGTGGCAAATACAAAAGGGCTACACATAGTGTAAAAAATAATGATACAAGATCAGCCCAAATTTCATATTCGAAAGAAAAAGAGTAAAAGAGGAGATCCTATTCGAATGTCTTCAAAAAAATTCAACTTTATAAATCATCTATCGTCAACAAGTCAGCGAAAAATGCTGAATCTTTCATGCCTCTCGCTCAAGAATTAAAATATTAGCATACTATTTCAGCTGTATTAGAGCCCAAACATTAAAAATTAAATAGCGCAGCAAGTTAAAATGTTTGCCCATAAATTGGGCATTGCAAAGTCAAGCAAGGAATAGAAGTCACGGAGAGAGAATGAAAGCAAAAGCAGAAAGAGTGAATATACATTGAAACCATGCAATTGTATGTTTTTTTTTAGCCCAAATTAATTAGTTTTAAACCATGTTAATTATCAGTTTATTACAAAAGCAAAAACTTAAAAAAAGTTATCCATGTAGTGGTAAAAAATTCTCATCTTTCTTGTAAACCGAGGACTTAGGTAATAAAGTCACATTCCTATAAGTCATAATTTGATTTTATTTCGCTTATTGCATTTTTTTTCTTGTTTTGTCATTATTATTTATCTTTATTTCATGTCACTTATATTTTAATATAATTATATTTATTATTTCAATACCAAAATCCTCATAGAGATGCCTACCTTGTGTGGGTAAGGTGCTTTGCACACCGTGCGGTGTCATCTGACCCGTGTTTTTTTCATTTTTTTTAACAATTAACAGACTAACTAAAATCCTTCTAGAGGTGCCTACCTTGTGTGGTTAAGGTGCTTTGCACCCTGTGCAATGTTATCTGACCCGTGTTTTTCATTTTTTTTAACAATTAACTGACTAAATACAAACTCTGTACTAAAAAATATTCATTATTTTAACATACGCACATGCACAGAGGTACACACACACACATATAGTCTTTATTTTTTTCAATTTTCAATTTTATATCCTTTATTGCCTGTTGTTTAATTTTTAACAAATTTCTTTGTTTGTATTACTGCAATTTATGTTCATTACATGTATAACTTGTTGTATTTTGTTTATTTATTTGTTTATGTTTATAGCAATTTATGTACAATTATCTATTTAGGTCAATTTCTTTACTATTCATGTAATTAACTTTAACTATTCAAATGCAACAACGATCCCAATTAATGTTAAAAGCTTTTGAAATATTCTAGTGTTTATATAGTCTCACAGTTTTGATTCAGTAATTATGTATATACCATTAGACCCAATTTGCTTTTAGATAATAGTATAAAATTCAATAATTCTGTATATACCTTTGGACCCGATTCATTTTTAGATGACAACAAAAAAATTAAAAGACAACGCTTTTCCTAAAAGAAAGAAAATTAAACAGAGAAAAATAGTGTTTGGGTGCAAAGATTATTTGGATTAGTTTCTTGGGACAACTTTGGTTTTTAAGGTTCCAAACAAAGGATTTGTAATGTGAGCAAGATAAATAAGCTGTTGAAATTGAATGTTTAAGTCTAAAGATCAAAAAAGTGAACCTTGTATCTTGAGTTGTCTTGATAAAGTCTCTAAGATCCTTTGATTTGTATAATTTAGACAGTTTGCAATCTAAAGTTAGTAGTTAATTGATTTATTATTCTAATTTCTAACAAAACAAATAATGAAATAAGATAGAAAGAATAGTCAGTTATCGAGCTGATACCGTGTTAGTAAAAGAAATTAAATTTTTAGCGACAATCTTTGGTTCTTTTTAAAAATTTAGCAAATTGAGATATTTAAACTAGTTGTTCATTTGGGTTGTTGATTTGGGAGTTTTGACAAATATGTCTTGCCTTTCTTGTTATACTAATTAAGCCCACGAGAATTTTCGTTAGTATGGATTTGTGGTCTACTTTCAAAGTTAGTAATATATTGGTCTAATATTTTAGTAATTTATTTCAAAAAAAAAAACACAAAAAAATGTTGATATTGTTTGTTTAAAAAGTGACATAGTTTCATAATAGTCCAATTCATCTTTTGAATTATTGAAAAATGCCCAAATATCAATGTTTTCTTCTTTTAAATTCCAGTGCTACAAATCACCATTAAAATTATCCAAATATTTTTCAATACATCATTTTCAAAATTTTGGTCCCATAGATCACAGTAAAAATCATCCCAATATTCTTCAAAAATCAAAATTTCAAAACTTCAGTGCGAAGGATCACTAAAATCATCTAAGTCATGTTCAAAAATCTTCAAAGTCAATCTTTTTGGTACTAAGAATCACCACAAAATCATTCAATAATGTCAAAATTTTCCAAAGCAAAATCTTTTTAGCTCAAAGGTTCACCCCAAAATTATCCAGTTATGTCAAAATTTAATTTTTCATCCGGTGACGTCAAAATTTATTTTTTATTTTTCGGTCACGTCAAAAATTTAATCTTTTCATCATCCAATCATGTCAAAAATTTTCAAGATTAATCTTTTCGGTAGTAAGGATTACCCCAAAATCATCCGAGTCATATTCAAAAATTTCAAAATCCCTTTGACGGTAGGGATCATCATAAAAATCATCCAAACGTTTTTATAAACGTGATTTTCAAAAATTTAGTGCGTAGGATTACTGTAAAAAGCATTCGAACATATTTTTGAAAATCCCAAAATTTTCTTTTAATCAAGTATTCCAAATTTTTTTTCAATTGTAAAACAAATTAAATAAATTAATAATTAGTTCATTTATTTTTGGGTTAATATAAAAAAAATACCAACTTTATATTTAATAACAAATCTAGAACAAATTTTTAAAAGTAACAAATTTAGCGCGGTTTAATTATTTTGTAATAAATTTAACACGCAGTCAATTTAACCTAACGAAATCAGTTACTTTATACACATGGCACACCTACACGTAAAAACTTAATTAAATGGCATGCCATTTGTAATTTTATTTACAATTAATAAAAATAAGAGGATAATTAAATAAAAAAAATACAAGAAAATCCCTTATTTCTTTCCTCTCTCCTTTACTACCCTTTTCTCTTTCTCATTGATTTTCTCAACGATTTTCTCCACTTTTCTCGCTTGCCAAATAGATTGTCTCCACTTTTCTCACCTATCAAACAAATCATAGACTCTAAATTCTTAGTATTTGAATTCTCATCCACAATGATAGAAACAAAAATTGCCAATAGTCAATCAATAGCCCCATTTTCAATTTTTTCTTCATACTTCATACTCTTTCAATTACTTTTGTGAGTCACTAGCCTCCTCAAAGACCAACCAATTAGCGAACCAATCATATAACAAAACCAAAAACCTAGAGACGAAATTAGCCTAAAAACCTAGCTACCAAATTTTGTTTCTCAATCAAAAAAAAAAAAAAATCCACCCACAACCACATTCCCCAATGGGGAAAAGAGAGAGAGAGAGAGAGAGAGAGAGAGAGAGAGAGAGAGAGGGTGGGAGAGAGAGGAAGAGGATGTGGTGGTAAGGAACATTGCAGTGGCAGGTGAGGGAAGCCGCCATGAACTAAGAACTCATTACCAACACTTCAATAACAGTTCATAATGTGCATCATCAAGCCAAAAGACAAAAAAAAAAAAAGAAGGAACAAAATACCAAATGTTTGCCCAAAACATTAAAGCCACTTAAACTATAACTATTCCAAAAAAGAAAAATCTTGGCCAAAAGACTACAAATTTAGGTTTGTGGGTTGCATCAATATCATCAAAAGACCCACGAGAGAGAAAGAGAGAGGAAAGAGATGACAGATTTTTTTTTTATCCAAGTATTTTTTTATTTTTATTAATTATAAATTAAATTACACGTCACATGTTATGTGATCAAATTTTTACGCGTAAGCGTGCAAAGTGTGCAAGGTAACAGATTCCATTAAGTTAAATTGATGGCATATTAGATTTGTTAAAAAAAAATAATTAGATCATGCTAGATTCGTTATTTTTTAAAATTAATGCTAAATTTGTTATTTAACGCAAAGTTGGTGATTTTTTTATATTAACCATTTATTTTTTTAATTATGAAATTTCAACAAATAAAAATTCTTAAAAGCTTATTTATGTACATATATGTGATAGATAATTTGTATGTCATATAGAGATAAACAAATAAAATTAATTACGAAGTAACATTAACATGAAATCAGGTGAATAGTGGTACTGCCACGTGTGATGGGCTTTTTGGGCTAGTTGTGGCTTTTGTCAAGTATAACTGTACTACTAAATCTCGTTGAATACTAGTAGAGCAGATCAAGTCTCATTATTTTTGGAAAAAGGCGATTTCCTGAATTGATGGTTTATGGTGTTCCAATCTCACCTTAAATAGTTAGTGGTGACTTCAAGTCATTTTCCAAAAGTTATTTCCAAGGCCTACTAACCGGAGATTCCATGTTCGTTGTACCTCCACCCAGGGGGCTCGTCGTGAGAATCTATTAAGCAGTACAAACCTCAATTGGTGACCAAAGAATTTACTTAAGAGTATGAGCATTGACTATGAGGAGACTTTTGCTCTTGTGGCTCAAATTACTTCTATCAGGAGTTTGCTAACAATTGTTGTAGTTCATCACTGATAACTCTTCCAGATGGATGTTAAGAATGCATTTCTTAATGGTGATCTTATTGAAGAGGTCTACATTCAACCTCCACCTAGTTATGATCACCCACCTAATATGGTTTGTTGTCTCCGTTGAGCATTTTATTGTCTCAAACAAGCATCCCGGTCATGGTTTGCTAAATTCAGTGCTACAGTGCACCATTTTAACTTTTCTTCGGGTCCTTATCATACTGACTTGTTTGTTCGCAAAAGTTCTTAAGGAATCACTTTACTCTTTATGTTGATGATATGATTATCATAAGATATGATTTGTAGGACGTTAGTGATTTCAAGTAGTATATCAGTCAACAATTTAAGATGAAATACCTTGATCTACTCAATTATTTTTTAGAGCTCGAGGTTTCATCTAATGTTACAGAGTACTATTTGTCTCAAGCTAAAAATGCATCAGATTTGCTCACTCGAATAAGGATCAGTGATAGGAAAAATTTATGTACTCCTCTCAAGTACTATGTCATATTTTCTCCCACTGATGGCGCACTATTGAAGGATCTTGCTCTTTATCGACAACTAGTTGGAAGTCTCGTATATCTAACAGTTACTCAATTTGAGATTGCATAGTACCTCGATCTATTCACTTTGATGTTCTTCGTATTTGTTATTATGTCAAGGGGACTATGTTTTATGTACTTTATTTCTCTGCTCGCTCATCACTTGAGTCGTAACTCATTCTAATTTTGATTAGGCAGGAGATCCTACAGACAAGTGTTCTACTATACGATATTATTTTTTCTTGGAGAATTCATTAATTTCTTATCGTAAAAAAAAGCAAACAGTCACTACTTGATCTAGCACTGAAGCTGAGCATCAGGCTGCAGATACTGCCTCTGAATTGATATGCTCTGATGGCTCCTATAGGATACATGTTACACATTCTTCTACCACATCAATTCATCGTGACAACCATAGTGCCATTGAGATTGCTCAAAATAATGTTTTCCATGAGCAGACCAAGCACATTGAGATTACTAGTCACTTTGTTCGCTAGTATATTGTGTAGAATACTAATTACTTGGCCTTTGTCTCTTGTACTGATCTGACTACTAATTTTACTAAAACTCATCCACTTGAGCAATTCACTGATTTGGTTTCCAAACACAAGTTGGCCACATCACCATCTTGAGTTTGAGGGGGCGTCGTAGAATCATAATTGGAATCAGAATGGGAATGAAAATCAAGTAGAATTGAAAAAAAAATAACTAATTTTAAAACTTGTTTGATTTACTATGAAATCAAAATCAAATTCTCTTTGCAACTATTTTTTTTCGAATTGGAATCAATATCAAATATAATATAAGAGAAATGTTATTAAAATTGAAAAAGAAATGTAAATTAAAAATTATGAAATATAAAATAATATATAATATGTGAATTAAAAATGTTAAAATTATGATCAAAATAAAATTGTAATTACCATCAAGAATTAATCTACTACTACTACTAGTACTACTACTACTAATAATAATAATAATAATAATCATGATAATGATAATAATATGAATTTTATGTTATTGGTAGTATTATTATTATTATTATTATTATCATTATTATTATTCTTAACATGTATTTTATATTATTAATTATTAATTGACAAATGATTATTATCAAATAAAATTTTTATGTAAATATTTTTATTTTTGATCTAATATTTTTATTTTTTGGTTGTTGTTAAGAAGTTATTATTATTATTATGTATTTTCTAAATTTTTCATATTATAATTATTGTTATAAGTAATTTAATTATTTTCGTACTTTTCAAATACTTAATGTCATTATAATGCACAGTTTAATTATTTATTATAATCATTGTTATGTTATTGTCATTATTATTATACATATTTTTATTAAATTTTTGGTTTTTGGTTCTATTATGTTTATAATTGTTTACAAGTTTTTCAAAGATTTGTGTGTGCATATATAATAAAAGAAAATGAAAATAGAAGAAAATGAGACTAAGAATACTTTTGATAAGAGAAAAATTAGTCATTTCTTTTGGAGAATCTCATTACTATGAACAAATTGAAAAGAATGAAATTACTTTTTAGCAAATACTAAAAATGAGAATTATTCATTCTCACATTCTCTACTTGAAAATTTTTGAACCACACATGTTATCTTGTAAGATATTACTAAATTATTATATCAGTGATTTGTTCGACCTACCCAAATATAATTTAGTAAATTTCGTTAATTCCTTTAATTTATTATTTCTTGCGTAGAGCAACCCACAAACAGATGCACAGAAAATTATTGTCTCAATTATATTTATATCCATTTAGGGGCCGTTTGGTTTAAGAGCTGGAATCGGAAGTGGAATTGGAAACGGAATGATTTTTTTTATGACATGTTTGTTTTATTCAGGAATCGGAATCAAAATCTTTTGTAATCGTTTGTTTTAGTTTAGAATCGGAATCAATATCAAATATATGATAATATTTATTTCATTAAAAATAAATAACCAATAAATACAAAAAATAAAAAATTATGAATATCAAAATAAAAATTAAAAATACCAAAATATTGTAACATAATTTCAAATTAAAAATATTAAATAATGATAATAATAATAATAATAATATATCATTATTATTATTATTATTATTATTATTATTTATTTCACAATAACAATCATAAATATAAAATCCAAAATAAAAAAATAACATAAATTTTTATTAATAATGATAACAAAGAAGAAGTATGAATAATATTGTTATACCAAAATAATATTGTAGATATTATAAAATAAGTCATTATTAATAAATAAATTATTATTAAAATTATGCAATTTTTATGCAAATAATTTTATTATTTATGGTTATTATTAATATTATGAAAATATAGATAATATTATTATCATTTATAATGTAATCATTATCCTAATTTTTGAAAATTTAATTTTATTATAATATACAAATATTTATTGTCATTATTATTATTATTATTATTATTATTTATGAGATTTATTTGTAATATTTTATTATAAAACAATTTACAAAGTGAGAGAGAATATGAGAGAATGAGAATGATTAAAGACTTAAAAATGGGAATGGTGATTCTTATAGATGAGGAAATTTTATTCTCAAAAATAAGGGAATGGAAATGAAATTTTTTCTTACCAAATATTAAGAATGGAAATCACTCATTCTCATTTTCATCCCGCGTAAAAAAAAGTCAACCAAACATAGTGTTTCTCCATTGAAATAAAATACGAGGCCTCCATTTCTGTCTCCCCATATTACAGGCAAAGCAAACGGCTTTACTCTGCAATCTGCAAAAACAGGTAGAAACAACGGTAGTTTCTTTCTTTCTAAGCTCAAAATCACCAAATAAATGTTTCAGAAACCTTAAAATTTGGGGGACACAAAGACACTGATGGATGGATGAAACAAGGAGAATGGCGACGCAAAGTATCCCAAATTCAAAGTCCATGACAGACGCACAAGTGATAGAAACACTAACCAAAACTCTGAGTTTGGAGAAATTTAGAATCCCTTCCCCATCTCTGGACGCCTGCATCCCCTACCTCTCCAACAACCCTAAAATCCTCCTGTCATTGCTGTCCTCCAAAAACCTAGCCCACAGGACCAGCAACCTCATCGCCTTGTACAAATGGGCCCAGTCCCACCTCCCTCCCTCCGTCGCCGCCCTCTCTCCGCTCCCTCTCCTCTCCCTGCTCCCCTCCGTCCTCGCCTTCAACAAGTTCCCCGACGCCAAGTCCCTCCTCACCTCCTTCATCGCCGCCGACAAGCACGACTCCCTCCACCGCCAAATCCTCCGCCCTGATCCCACCTATATCCCCCGCAGAATCCCCAAGGCTCTTCTTGACCTGTCCATCAGCGCCTACGTGGCCTCTGGTAAGCCCCACCATGCGGCTCAGATTTTTAACAAGATGAAGAGGTTGCGCCTCAAGCCCAACGTGCTGACCTGCAACACCCTTCTCAGTGCTCTCGTCAGGTACCCTTCTTCGCATTCCGTTTCTTTGGCCAAAGCCATCTTCGGTGATGTGATCAAGCTTGATATCGATGTTACGACCACTACTTTTAATATTTTGATTCGTGGGTGTTGTTTGGAGAGCAAGTTCAAAGAGGCAAAAGGGCTTCTCCGTAATATGGGGGAGTTTGGTTGTTTGCCGGATGCTATCACATATAATACGCTGTTGGATGCTTTTTTAAAGAAAAGCTTGTTGAACGAGGCTAGGGATTTGCTGTTGGACATGAAAACAAATGGTTTGGCACCAAATAGGTGTACGTATAACATTTTGGTTTCTGGGTATTGTAAGTTGGGTTGGTTGAAGGATGCGGCCAATGTGATTGAACTAATGGCACAGAATAACGTGTTGGCTGATGTTTGGACCTATAATGTGCTGATCGACGGGTTCTGCAGAGAGGCTAGGCTTGAGGAGGCATTGAAGTTGAAAGATGAGATGGAGAACTTGAAGTTGTTGCCTGACGTGGTTACTTATAACACTTTGATTAATGGATGTTTTGATCGTGGTAGCAGTTTGGAGGCATTTAGGTTGGTTGAAGAGATGGGAGAGAGGGGAGTGAAATTGAATGAAGTTACGCATAACATAATGCTTAAGTGGTATGTTAAGGAGGGGAGGATGGATGAGGCAAGTGAAACGCTTACTAAGATGGGAAAAAAGGGGTTTTCACCGGACAATGTTACTTACAACACGCTGATAAATGGTTACTGTAAGGCTGGGAAGATGAGTGAAGCATTCAGCATGATGAATGAAATGGGAAAAAAATGTTTGAAGATGGATAGTTTCACTCTCAATGTCTTTCTTCGTACACTTTGTAGGGAGAGAAATCTTGATGAGGCATATCAGTTGCTTAGTACTGCCAGTAAGCGAGGTTATTTTGTTGATGAGATCAGCTATGGAACACTGATGAAGGGATATTGTGAAATTGGAGAATTGGATAGAGCTTTCGAGCTTTGGGATGAAATGAAGGATAAAGAGATAATTCCAACTGTTGTTACCTATAACACTATCATTGGAGGGTTATGCCAAGTGGGAAAAACTGATCAAGCAATAGATAAAATGAATGAGCTTCTTGGGAATGGTTTGGTCCCAGATGAAACTACATACAATACAATCATATATGGATACTGCCGGGAGGGGCAAGTTGAGAAAGCATTTCAGTTTCACAATCAAATGGTTAAAAAATCTTTCAAGCCAAATATTTTTACTTGTAATATACTTCTCCGTGGACTTTGTAGGGAGAATATGCTTGAAAAGGCTCTGAAGCTCTTTGATAAATGGGCTTCAAAAGGGAAAGTTGATTCAGTTACATACAACACCATAATATCAAGCCTTTGCAAAGAAGGAAGATTCAAGGAAGCATTTGATCTTTATGCAGAAATGGAAGCAAGGAAACTGGGGCCTGATATTTATACATATAATGCCATTCTTGGTGCCCTTACTGACGCAGGTAGGATGAAAGATGCAGAGGAGTTCATGGAAAAAATTGTGGAAAGAGGAAAGCTAGATGCCCAATCCTCACTGTTGCACAAGGGAGAACACGTTGGCACCCTAGATCCTGAGGAAACTGATCCAGAGTTGTTTGCTTATTCGCAAAAGATTAATGAGCTTTGTGATCTGGGGATGTACAAGGATGCAATGCAATTCTTTCAAGAATCTGCAGTGAAGGGCATTAGTTTACATAAATCTGCCTACATTAAGTTGATGAATGCACTTGTTAAGAGACGAAAAAGCATATCAGCAGCCATTCCACCATAGAGAATTCTTTTATGGCAGTTCCAGCAATGTCAAGTTGGTGAATATCCATCATCATCTCCTGCATACAGCCATCAGGAATCAAATGCAACAAGGAGATTAGGTAACTTTTTTCCTCTCTGGTTGGTAATGGAAAGAACTTGGCAGTGTGGCCAGAGTTCTATTTAGGAGAAGCTGGCTTTTCTGTTTTGCATATTTCTTTGTCTCTCTGAATTTAATTGATTTGTTTCAAAAATTTTGTATGATCTAATCAATGCATATCTTAGACTAATGGGAATATAATGAGGGATGAAGAAGAAGAATATGTACTATTTGGGAATTTATTGATATTATGTAATTATGATAATCTAGCTTGTGATTATTCGTTAGATGTTCTATTTTATTAGACTTCTATTATGTTTGATTTTCTCCTAGTGAGAGTTATTCTCTTATCTAGAGTTATGTTTCTATTTAGACTATAATTGTTATTCTTTTATAGCCTAGTTAGCTTAGCTCCATAAATAGGGATTATATTATGTCATTAGAGAAGATTGCTTATGATTGTTGATAATTGAGATTGAATATCGAATTTTTTAACGTTTGTTGATTTTCATTTGTTTCAAGTGCTGATTTCCATTTGTTTCTATTTTTCAGTGCACATGCATGTGTGTTTACCTATGGGTTCTTGTTTTTGTTTTTTTTTAACCTTTTGGGCGGTCTCCTGCTTTTTTTTTTTTCTTCTTCTTGTTTTTGCTTTGATTTGACTGTCCTGCATCAGTAAATATTGTACTGTATTTTTACTATTTTTCTTTTCATCCCTGCTGTTTTCCTTTCTAGAACTTTATTCCCTGTATCTGGGCCATCTTGCTAGGTAGAGTCATGTTATCTGAATCTTCTTGTTTTTTTTTTTTTGGGTGCATTCTGAGATTGTGTATAATGACAATACATCTTCACTTAGATAACACATCTTGACTTAGTCTTTTATTTATTCTTTTGTGGGGCAGGGACTGGATGTCCCTACAGAGAGTGATTTTCCCAGTTGGGTTAGAGGGAATGTTGTGGGTGTGCATGTGTGCTCCTCTATGGGAACATGACAAATATCTGGAAGCTTTTTTTTTTTTTCCTCCCTTTGGTAATGTTTTTGTTTCACTAAGTGGGCATTTGTGAGGATGAAGTGTTCAGAAGCTGAATGAATATCAAAGCAAGTTGGTTTGAGGGAATGGTGCGTGTGCAGATGTGTGCGCCTCTATTGGAACATGACAAGTATCTGGAAGTTTCCTTTTCTTTTTTCACTTTGGACTTTTTTTCTTTATTTTTTTTTTTATTGGGGGTGGGGGGACAGGGTATTTTTATGAGTGAGTTATGGAATTTGAACACTAGAGGTGCTAAAACTAGACCTCTTCACCAAACTTTAAGTTTGGTTGTCACTAGGCTATACTTAGTGGTTTCACTTTGGTAACGTTATTGTCTGCTGGTGCTAAGTGGACATTTGTCAGGATGGAGTGTTCAAAAGCTGAATGATATAGAGGTCTTATATCGTATGGTTGTCCATGACACCTATAGGCTTTGTTTGTTATCCTTGGGTTGTGGCAAAATATTTTTGATACAATTAAAACTTAGAGGACAATCTTTAGTTGAGTTGCAATCGATGCATTAGATCCAGAGATAAAAACCCTTTAGTTTCTTCTTTTATTTGTTTTTTTATTCAAGTGAAATATTACACGCACACTATGTCTCATGGAGGAGCTTGTCAGCTATTGTTCTCGTAGTTGATTGTCTCCGTGGGCGCTTGTTCTGTACTGTTCAATGGTCTCATGTTAAGGCTAAATCATATCTCTGGCAAATGGCCTTTTTTATTCAAATAACCTCAAATTGTGACAGAAATACTTAACAAGGAGTATCATCCAGTTAAGGAGCCTCTTCACCGCAACACCCAGATGTTTGTTTGATCCAATTGGAGAGGGATAGAGCAGTTGAAAATGGCTGATTTTCAAGAGGTTTTCCTTGCTTCAACTGGAATCAGAACACAGGTGTGTCCTAAGAGAAAAGAATGATAGCCAACCTTATGACGGCAAAAGGAGGGTAAGGTCGCATCATATGCTTTCGCGGGAGGAAAGGTGATGCAACTCTTCAAGTTTCTGCATGAATCTTGGAATTCTGTACCCTTATGCCCTTTGATTTAAACTATGTGTATTTAATTACATGTAAATCCAGTTCTAGGAGACTCTCTGGTTCATTACGATATGCATCAGGGGCAGTCTTTTTCTATCCCATAAATGTCTTCCCCATCATTGAGTGAATCCGAATTTCAGAATTTCAAGTTCTTAGCTTTGAGGGTATTCACTCGGTGACATTAAATTACTTTAATCTAGAAATTTGTTGTATGCTCTTTGTAGCTCGATTCTAGGCTGGAGCTGGAATTAGAAAAAGTATCTTAATGATTATTATAATTTCGTGAAATCCTGTAGTCATCTGTTAAGAAATTGAGCATTGAGCAATGTTGGAAGCAAAATGCACTTGGGTAATCTGTCTGCTGAGTGCTAACAAAAAGAGCAAACTCAATTCTCAGATATAGAGATAAAGTTCAAAAAACAAAAAAATGTAACTCATGCATTCAGGCCTCTTTTTTCTTTTTTTGCTAGAAGATGTGTTGGACAATGAGTTCTAATTTTTTTTTTTACAAAAAAATAAATCTCACGTCATATTATTATTTCGAGAGTTTCGAGACTTCCAAAGCCAATGTCTCCAAATATTAATCGCCAGTAGCATACCTTCTCGCAGGCGAGCATTCGGCCTCTTAGTTACTGTTTTAGTGAAGCCGGTAACCCACTAAAAGGCCAGATGTTCTTGGTCTTCGGCTCTTATTCTCTCACGACATAAAATGAAACAAAATTTATGAAAAGCCACGTCAACGATTCTTCCTCTTCTCATTCTGTTTTTTCCTCCGACTTTCCATTTCTTTAGAATATCACTTTGGATGGGAACCTTTGTCCTTGGGAACGCCAATATGCCTGGTAATTTAATAATTATTTTCCCACTGCTACAGGGTCAAGAAGCATGGATTATATTCTCAGCCATACGTAAGAATCTAAAATTATCTAAAGACTATCGACACCTGCCTTCTTGTTTAGTAGTTACAAAGTCACCAGATAAATACTCCACCCTAAAAAGATTTTAATATTTTGAGTAAATATCTAATTAATATCTTGCCAATGCGCACTACCTGCCATTATTTTTGACCTACTCTTTTCTCTCCAGATTACTTGTATTCTTCTGACTTCTGGAGATATCAATATTTTTAATTCTAAATTTTTAAATTTTTTCACGTTTGAGTCATAAACTTTTTTGACATTTTATTTGAATTCTAAATCTTTTGATTTTATATTACATCAGTCCTTTAAGTTACGAAAAGTGGTCAATTGATTAATAAATGAATTTAACTTAATAAAAATTATTTAAAAAAAGTTAAACACATGAATTAAATATTTTTTTCATAAATAAAATATACACATTAAATATTTTTTTAATCAACAAATATACAAATTAAATAAGTAACATGTATATTTTTGATAGAAAAAATATTCAATTCATATATTTAATCTTTTTTAAAATAATTTTTTATAAAGTTAAAATTATTTTTTAATAGATTGATCACTTTTGGTAAATAGAAAGATTGATTTAGTACAAAATCAAAAATTTTAAAATTCAAATAAAATATCAAAAAAATTTAAAATTCATACGTAAAAAAATTTAAAATTTTAAAATTAAAAATATTAATGTCCCTTATATAAAGGGGATCGCTAGGACTCCGTATATTTTCTGTGCAATTTGTTATCAAGGGGAAAGTCATGATCAAATATTTAATTCTGCGAATGATCTCCAATTGTTGGTCTTTGCTTTATATATATTTTTCTTTGTTAGTTAAATTTGATTAATTGGGTGCCAAAAGTCGCGATTTCACGTCAAAAGAGTGAACTTGTTTCACACTGTACAGCAAAATGGGAAAGCAACTGTACGCAAGGCCACTGTTTTGCGTTATGTGTCATTTCATATTCTAAATGCATATAAAATAAAGAAAAAAGTTTGGTAGCTATATCCAGTATGCATATTATTGCGCAAGTTGAAGAAAATTTTTTTTTTTAACACAAACTATGTAGAATCTATATTTTATATTTTAGAATAACACTTATTTAATTTTATATTTCAGTTTTGTTGTTTCATATTTAATGAATGTAGTTGTATTTTGTTAAAAACGGATTGCATTTATTGTCTTCACTATGACTATTTTGTATGGTGGTTGGCTAGTATAGTGTAGAAACCTTGCTCTAGAAAGGACTATAAAACTATAGCTCTAAAGCCCCTTTATCCTAGAAACTTCTTGTATGAAAGCACTATAGCTAATGACTTCTAGACAGGGGGCTAATGTGTCTTGACCCTTGTGAGTTGGGGTAGGAGAAATGGTATCCAACCGTAACATGCTCCATAAGGCAGTAGTGCATGCAAATTTTCTAGCAAAGACTTGGAAAATAAGTAGGTTTAGATAATCAATCAAAACTTAGCTTGCGAAGAATCATATAATTTATAAGCGGTCAACATTAGCAAAAGTGACTCAAACCCTTTTTCTAAGCAATCGGAATTAGTTGGCTAGGACATCATATGACCAAATGATATTAAAAAAAAAAAAAAAGAAGAACAATAAAACAAGAAGAAATGAACTCTCCCTTATAATGTTCAGCCGTCGAAAATAGGACATTTCACGGTATAAGCATTAATTTAGTCTATTTTTTCGATATAAAGGGTGTTTTATTTTGCTGTTAGTAATTATTATTATTAATTATTAATTGTTGTTACTATTTTTGATTATTGATTGTTGATTTCTATTATTAATGAATAAAATAAAGTTATAGTGTTTAGTTAAATTAATATTAACTGTTATTGATTAAATAATAAAATAATTATTTTAGATATTCAAATTCTGTTTTATTATAATATTTTTTATCTCTAAACATATATAAATTAATCTTATAAAAATGAATCTTATGTATTTATAAGTCAAAATTTATTAAATGTATGACTTGAAAACAAAAGACAATTTATAATAAATACTATTATTTTTACATATATTATTTTTATTATAAATATTATTGTGTTTAAAAAAATATTATTATTTTTATGGTGTAAGTTACTATTTACACAATGAAAAATAAAAATTAGAAAAATGAGAAAAAAATATGGAAAGTCGTGTATGTTTATTAAAATAATATTATTTTATTATTTTTACATGAAAAAATAAAAAAAATGCTGATACCTAATTTTCCCTCGCTTGTGAAAGCAGTCGCTTGTGACAGCAGTGCAACCGTGTTCTAATTTTGTACAAAGAGACAAGCAGTGCAGCACTGTTGACGGTGTTGTAGCTTTGTACATTAAGGTCAATTTTGTAATTTTATTTTTCATTAGCTGTAGATGAAAATAACAAATAGCTTGTACTTATTCTTTTAATTAGCTACCTTTCAAGTCATGTAGGAGCAATCAACTACTTTCGAAAAACTTAACCAAACACCACAATTTTTATTTTTCAAAACAGCAACATCAACAATAGGGCCCTTGAGATGTAAAATCAAACACTTTTCTCATCTTCAATTTTTTGAGTTTTTATTTGAATCTTATACTTTTAAAATCTATCTCAATACTTCTTTTTTCAATAGAAATTGTTATGCACGTTAAGTATTTAACAGAATATAACACCAAGTACTTAGTAACATACTTTTCCAAATACCCAACACTCTAGAGGGCTTTTTTTTTTTTTTTTTTTTTTTTCAAAACAAAATTGGAGCGATGGTGAAAGAAGATAATGATAGTGATGAGGAAGATGATGATTTAGTCATTATATATAATTATTTTGTATTTATAATATTTGATAAATTTAATACATATATGCATAGATTATATATATTTAAACATATATATACAAATATTTTATCCATAATATAAACATTTAATTAATTTTATATCATGTACACTTATATACTTTTGATTCAAGTTAATTACTAAAACCTAAAAAATAGTAATATATTTTTAACTTACTCGAACATATAATAAAATAAAAAATAGTTCAGAATGAAGAAAAATAAATTATAAATGAACAAAACAGCTCGACTTGGGGGTTGACCCAAATTGACCGAAACTCATATGGATTGGCCCAAAAGTGACATGAAGTCAAAATAATACGTCCTAAAAATAACCTGAACATGCAATGACCCGATCTGATCCCGATCGGCTCAACATGTTTGACACCTCTAAACATTAGTCAAAAAGAAAAAACCTTTGTGTTTCTTTATATATTTAGAACTCTTTCAAAATATATAATGCTAGCTGCACTATTTTTTATATGTGTTATATTTTTTTACATCTATTGTGTTTTTATTTATACGACAACTATCTACTATTCTATTTTTCTTATAATAGATTTAAATAATCAACTAGTTTCGAACTTGATCAGAGTTCAATATGACATCCAAATATCAGTAGATGTTAAACCAAAAAATAGAATTAAAAACATATTTTGTGGCAAATTCTTATAACATCGAGTAACATCTTGCCATTTTTAACCTGGGATATGTATAAAAAAAGTCCTAAACCTTTAGATTTTTTTTCATTTAAGTACTAAACCTTTTTAAAATTTCATTTAAGTCCTAAACCTTTTGATTTTGCTCTAAATCAGTCCTTCCGTTAGTCAAACCGTTAAAAATTACTGTTCACTAACGGAAATTTTTTTAAAAAGGTAAAATACACTATTTCAATTCACTAGTTAATAAAAATACTTTATATAATCTTAAAAAAAATAAAATAAGAAATAAAAAATCTAAAATCTCAACTTACATGTTATTATTTGAGAGTAAAATACAAGCATTTAATAACAAAAAAATATTTAAATAGTGTATTTTACCTTTTTAAAAAAATTTCTGTTAGTGAACAGTAATTTTTAACGGTTTGACTAACGGAAGGATTGATTTGGAGCAAAATCAAAAGATTTAGGACTGAAATGAAATCTCAAAAAAGTTTAGAACTTAAATAAAAAAAATCTAAAAATTTAGGACTTTTTTAATGCATGTCCCTTTTTAACTTGTTAAAGAAGTATCTTTGACTTGGTAAAGTTTATTTTCGGAATATTTTCTAAATGCAAATCCTTATATATATGCTAGGTAAACATGATATGCTATATAATTATTGCAATGTTTACTTATTTTTATTGCACTGCTCATATATCTTCATAAATAGTATTCAGAAATTATTTTTTTATTTTCATCTTTCATGTATTATAATTCAATTTCGTACGGTTAAAAACACACAGAGAGAGAGAGAGAGAGACGGGCAGAATAATTTGAAAATTTACTATTTCCATGAACAAACGTTAGGGCGTGCTAGATGTTATAAGATGTTTAAAGAAACACATAGCTAATGTGACTATTTTATAAAAAATATCAATTTTTTAAATCGACTATCTCCTCAAAAAAAAAAAAAAAAAAGAGATTATGCAAATTTTTTTACCAAAAAAAATCACGATGCATGTAACACAAACATATTTATGGCTCTATTTATTAATTTTATTTACTATTGTAAGATTTATTTAGAAATTTGTCTCTATGCATAACCTTTTTAAGTACAAACAACGAAAAGCAGCTGAAATATTCAATGTACACATGTTGACTTTTGATTCAAAAACTTATTGACTTCATAATCGAGTTTGTGAGATATTTCAAAAAAAATAATATAAATCAATTACATCTAATTTGATTCGTAAAATAAATAAAATTAAGTGCAAAACAATTATTTTATTGCTTTCGTATATTCTTCATATTGCTTAATAAACATTTTTACATAGCGGTTGTCATTTGTGAAATATTATCACATTTCGCAGGATTATGACTAGCGTCAACCAGGGTTTATAATATGCACTTTTTTTTTTGTTTTTTGTTTTTTTTTTTGCATTTTTATGTTTTGCTAAGGATTTTCCATCCCGCCTTCCCCAAACTGAACTCTGAGTTCAGGTCCGCACGCAAGAGACCCCTCATTAATCACAAAAGATTTCGGTTAGTTGAAGGGTTCTTCTCACACGACAGACTCTAGAATAAATTTTGCAAATTGATACGGGGTCACAAGTACGCCAAATGGTTGCTTCAGCATTATATTTTAAATTTAACTTAAACTATCGATTACACTCTTAATCAATAAAATTAGTAATTACTTAGATTAATGCTTAGAGTAAAAAACTTATATTCTTTGAGAACACATTGACAGTATTATAAAACTCCAATGTGTAGGGATATCCTAGATCAAATTTGGCGACTTGAAGGAAAATGTTATATTCGACGCATGCATGACAGCTTTTTTAAAGGTTAGTTTACACTCAGACTATACATTGTCATAGTAATCCAAATTGTTGAAATAATCCTAATTGACAGATGGCATGGAGACGGTTTGGGGCGGTAACGTTTGAAATTTTACTTGAAAATTTTTCCCAAATATATAATATATTTGCAAATGAACTACTATAACATAACAATATAACATATAACAATATACCTCAAGTCTAAAAAATAACTACCTGCTTCTCATGAAAATTAAGATCACAATGAACGACTCATAAAGTCAAATAATAATTAATTTCCAATTCTTTGATTTATTTTATTGCAAAACGACATCATTTTATTTAGAGTATATAATTTTTTAAAAGTTATCTAATTATGTCGAGTTGGGTATCTTTTAGCCATTGTCATAACTCCCGATCCATCATTAATATGCCTTTTAGCGCTTTGAAAAAAAAAAAACATATTTTTTTTTTCTCTCAAGTACAAGAAAAATGCCAATGATATCATTGTGTTGATCAGCCTCAAATTTTATTTAAAGTTCAAATCAAAAGTAGAAAAAATTGAAAATTTTTATAAATTATATTATAAACTAGTTTCTTATCAATATAGAATATAATACACTTTAATATACTCTCTTGATATGTACTAAACCTGATTAATACGTGATACAAGGAAACTCAACTGAAATAGATCAAACCCATAAAAATGAACTAAATTGATGTGCGTAAATAAAAGAATTAAACTAAACTATGATATCATATCAAACAATGACAATAAATTTCAAAACCTATTAAAAGCTTAACCTGCAAGCAAAGAAATTTTATCTTCATTTGTAAGTTATATATAATTTTTCTTTTATCAATATGGAAAATAATACATTTTAACATGTTTTCTTGATATGTGTTAGACTCAATTAATACGCGGTATAAAAAAATTGAATTGAAATAAGTCAAACCCATAAAAAAAGTCAAATTAACGAATACAGATAATAGAGGTAAAACTAAACTTTAATACCATACCGAATAATGACAATAATTCTCAAAACTTATTAAAAGCTCAAACTAGAAGTAAGAGTTCATATTATTGTAAGTCATATTATATATTTATTTATTATAATTATAAGAAATAGTAGACTTTAACATGCCCTTTTAACATGTATTAAATTCAATTAATATGTGATATAAGAACACTAGATTAAAATTGATCAAACTCATAAAAATGAACTTAATTAATGAGTGTAGACAAAAGAAATAAGCTAAAATTTAATACTATATTAAATAATAATCACGTGTCTCAAATCCTATAAAAAATTTAAGCTAAAAATTAAAAAAATTCAAAATTATTATAAATAATATTATAAATTTATTTTTTTATTAATATAAAATAAAATATAAAATATGATGCACTTTAACGCATAGGTCCATCTTTTTCTATTCTTTTTTTTTTTTTTCTTATTTAGTCCCAATCATCCCTCCATAGCTTCAATTTACCTTCCTCTTTTTCCACTCTGTTTGAAGTTGTCAAATCGCCTGTGCTGTGCCATTGTCTCATCATATTATACAGTGTTTCTCTCTTTCTTTTCTTTATTATTTTTATCCGAATGAAGTTGGTAATAATACACGAAAATGTCCTATTTTTGAGTGAGAGTTTCTGCTCCCATTTGACTGATACTGAATTTTTAGTATTTTGTGTCTGTATTTTTTTTTATATAATTTATTTATAATTTTATAATATATATTTTTATTTTTTATTTTTTATTTTAAATAAACCTTAGTCACATATGATAGAAGAGTATATGTAAATTATACTCACTTAAAAATTAAATTAAAAATTCTGAAAATGACTTTCGCATCTCATAAGAATTTTTAATCAATCTTCACGATCGTTCTGGCTTGTGAGACGAGGTTGATTTTGTAGAACAGTATAGCGCCTATAGAATATCGTAATGATAACGAGAAAGCGGTAGTGTCAACGAAAATTATTCTTGGCAAGAAATTGTAGTTGCACCCTTGAATGTCAAATTCATGTTGAAAGTCCAAATTGTTATTTTTGTTGAAATTAATTCAGATTCGTCATAAATTAGAATTTATCGTTTTAGTAGAATTATGATTAGTTTGTCATATTTTTATTATTAGAGTCGGAATATAAGTTGTTAGTTTAGTATATAAGGAGTTAAGAGCTACATATTATTATGTGACTGGTGAAAATATTAGTTGAGAGGTTATAATTAGTGTGTGTACTTCTCATTACTGATGTGTGACATTATTCAGTTAATAAAGTCGTAGTGTTAAGTTAATTTAAACTAACAGTGATATCAGAGCTTGTCGATTGAGAAGTCACCGTTACCGAATTTCGGATCCGTTGATCAAAAATAAGGAATTTCGTTAAGTTTGTTCCAATTAAGTGTTAGCGAAATTATCACCGTCAGATATTGTGAGAGATATCTGATCTGAACCAAAGAAAAAGAAAGCAGCCGCCGGATTATCGCCGGAGTTCCGCGGGAGCCGCAGTCGACCATCCACCCATCGCCACACGCACCGCCGTTCTTGCCGGTTTTGTAATCGCCAATTCCGCCACCTCCACTCACCGACGAACGTCAAAACCACTAGAAATCGTGTCCCCGGCCACTGATCTTCCTTCCGCAGTCCCTAACTCGACGTTTTCTCGCTAGAATCCGAGTGGTTCACCTCTTTCGTTTCTGCCACCGTTGATTTCGCCGCCCAGTCGCCGTTTTCTGTCACCTCGTGGCCGTTCACCGCCTTTCCAGTCACCGTCCTTCTGAGGTGTCGTCCCTGAGGTCGTCATCAGCCATCCGATGCCGGCACCATACCATCATCGGGGTGTTTGTTGTTGAACCCGAGAGAGAAGCTTTCAAAAAAAAAAAACAAAAGGGGGCAGATCGGAGAAAAAGAAAAAATAAAGGGTTAGTATGAAAAATTCAAAGGAGAACAACAAAGAATTGTTGGAAAATTAAAGGGCAAGTAAGAAAAGAATTATTGATGAATTTAAGGATTTGACAGGCGTGAAAAATATAAAAAAGTTGGAAGAAATTTGATGATCTAATAATTATGGGTATGAGAAGGAAGAAAAAGAGAAGGAAGAAAAAGAGAAAGAAGAAAAAGAAAGGTAGAGAGACTAATTTTAAGAATAACTTTAAAGCAGTCACGAAGAGAAAAAAGATTTGAAGTTGCAGATAATTCAGAAGTAAAAAAGAGAATAGTTATGTGGAGTTAGAAGCGAAGAGTTTTAATCAAAACAATAAAAATACGTCAAAACAATCATGGAGGTCAAGATAATGATAAAGCAGTTAAAAAACGATGAAGCAACAAAAAGGAGAAGGTAGAGTTAAGTTGAAGCGAAGGAAAATTTGGAGTTAAAGATAAATTCAGGAGTCGAATTGAATTTTAATACTATCAACAATCCAAAGCAAGTGAATGCTCAGATGAAAGTATTTGTTACAGTTAATCAGAAAACTCATATGTGGACTTGTGGAGCTAAAAGAGTTCAGAGTTAGGGACATGTTATGTTGAGAGCTAAGATGCTCAACTCAGTTGAAAGCTAATGATAGGTCGTTTCAGTTTTTCCATGTGTGATTGGAAAAAAAACTAAGAAGTGGAGTAAAAGTACTCTACAATTTCATGGTTGCCTGTAATGAAGAATGAAGTCTCAGACCTTATGGAAGGTCATTTGTCACAAGTTCTTTCAAAGATTGAAAGGTTAAGTAAGAATTGGCAAAACAAAATCAAAGACCATGTTGAAATCGATTAGAAGAATTTAAAGGAAGAATTGTCAAGGAAACTCCTGATGATTATGTTAGTGAAGTTTTAAAAGTTTATTTGCAGATTATGAACCAGTTTGAAGAAGAGTGAAGGTTCTAGTTGAAATTATGAAATTGTTGATTTGATGCAGATTTCGATGATGAAATTGAAGTTTAAAGATTCTGTTAAACGAAGCAGATGTTGTGAATGACTGCAAGACCGAATCAGAATTAAGGGAGGATGTTGAGGTTAATTCAGATTCGTCATAAATTAGGATTTAGCGTTTTAGTAGAATTGTGATTAGTTTGTCATATTTTCATTATTAGAGTCGGAATATAAGTTGTTAGTCTAGTATATAAGGAGTTAAGAGCTACATATTATTGTGTGACTGGTGAAAATATTTGTTGAAAGGTTATATTAGTGTGTGTGCTTCTCATTACTGTTGTGTGACATTATTCAGTTAATAAAGTTGTAGTGTTAAGTTAATTTAAACTAACAATTTTTTCCCCCAAAAATAATATTTTATTAAAGATGTTCCAAAAATTTCTTTTCTATGTCTCAACTAGTATTATAGAATCTCATATTCACTTATAAGTTAGTAGATGAAAAAACTCATAGACATTATAAGTTGATTTTTCTATATTTATCTAAGTGAAATTTTATATTGCTAACAATATGAATAAGATTTTCTTTTTCTTTAAAAAATAAAAATGCAGATTATTTTTTGTTTGGTCAAGATAAACATGCAGATTATAAGAAATATATTGGAAACAAATACAATATACGGTCCTCTTAATTATGACAAAAAAGGGAGCCTCATTGGATGATTGATTCAGAATGTAGGCTCCCGGCACGCACAGGGGCAAGATATTCTTGAAGGAGATCGATCGGAAGACTAAACTTGAGAAACATACCAAATTTTAATTAGGAATGATTGGAAAAACACCCTTCAGCTACTTCCCACTAAAAACCATGTCAAGCACCCGAATATTTCCCACTTGAAGAAAGAAAGACATTTGGAGTAGAAATATCACAATTAACAAAAGTCTCTTTGGAAAGGTCACAATATGCTTTCTTTCTTTGGTGGGACTTTTTGGGATCAAAATAGAGATGAGTCATCACGATTATTTTCTTGCTTCTCCACAAGCCCATAGATTAAGTCGCCGAACAACTGTCCCACCATGTGGACCCAAAGGGCTACATTTACTTCTTCTACACTAAAGGTCTCGATTCATTATCAATTGATCACCAAGTCATCCATTTAAGACTATGAGTCGTTGCAATTGAGAGAAAAAAAATAAAAAACAGAAAAAAGGAGAAACAGAATTATAAATTTATAACTACTAATGTTAAGGCTAATAATAAAGGTCTCTATTCACCTCGAAGGATTAAACAAGCCAGCGTAAGTAAGATGGATGAAACCTACCGAAAGTTGGTCAATTTGTTACCTTAAATATCAAATGTTTACGAAACTAACGGCCCCATTAAAGAAAAAAAAAAAAGAAATTAAGGAAAAAATATTATCTTCATAGAACATGTACGTTCAGCACAATGGAGTACTGTGCCAGCGTCCGCATTGAGACCAATTATATGTGCTGGCCTCGTGGGGATATATGTTGATTAGATATATTCCGGTATGGCGTTGTTGAAGGGCCAATGTGGCTGCCTAAATTTGAACGGTAAATGGAGAGATAACTCCCCTTGAATCGATCAAAACAATATCTAGATTCAATGCAAGGGTAAGCGCAATCCCCTACCTGGTTTATAGTATAGTAAGAGGAGATTGTGGAGTTGTTTTTCTTTCCTCAATTAGAACCAGTTTCACACGTAATAATAGTAAATGTTCTCATGTTGAACGGGACAGAAAGTCACGTTCATTGCCTTTTGAAAAGTGTGTCCTTAATTAATTAAACCGACAAATTACATCTTTATGTATCCGCTACAAACAACTTCATGTACTAAAAATCCTTTGTTTGTAGAAAAATATCTTCTTTTTATTTTTTTTAAACAAAATGAAAAAATAAGGATTATATCATCTTATAAATTCGTCTAAGAGGATTGCACCACTTCATTGTATATAGTGGGTAAAGACAACTATATTAAATTATTAGAGGAAGACACCACCTAAACTAATAAGGATTATCAAACTACTATTACAACTGCATAAAAAATGCACGTTTACGTCTCATCAAAAATATTGACAAAAATTCGAACCCTTAATCTTATGGTATGAACGAATTCTGTTAATTACTAAACCACGAGGATGTGGTATTTGAAAACGAAGAGAATGAAATTGATGAAAAATTTCCATTCACTCAACGTAAAAGGCTGGGAACAATTTCCGGAAAAAACAGTTTGGTTTTTTTTTTTTTCCAAAGAAATATATTGTTCAGTACTTTTCCAAAACTACGTACACTGATGATGATGCCATGATGGATCGTGTCTTAAGAACAATTTTGTGCCCCAAGCTTCTCGTCAAGCTTAGTGGGTTTCCATTTGGTACCTCACTCCATCCCTGACGTCATATCTCATACATCATATCCAGTGCCCCGAAGCTGACCCATTCACAGGTCTTAAAATCAGCCAAAAATTGAAAGATCATATGTTTCGTTGCAACCAAACCAAACATTAGAGTCCAGGACCTCCACCCCCTCTTCCCCCGGGCAGCACAAAAAGAGACAATTGTTAAATAAAAAAAAAAAAAAATCTAAGCGCTAATTTCATCTTGTTCTGTCATCTCGGACAAACTCAGCGATCAGCTACAACTAAAGTTATTGGTTCTTTAGGTACTGAAAAAAGTTATGACTTCTTAAATAGGAAACATAATCTTTTCATTGAACAATTTGAGTAATCTATACATTTTCAACTGCGATTGACGTGCATAGCTTTGAATTAATTTCATTCTGGCTACTGTGAATAATTCCTCTTGCGTTAGCCTCAGATTTCAACTGAGAAATGTGGTTCACTTCGCCTAGTAATGTTTTCACCATTCTATTTGTGCAGACCTCGAAATAAGATTTTTGAAAGATAAAAAATAATAATAATAATAATAAGATTTTTGACAGAATATGGTTCACTGTAAACTCCAGAGGGTTTGGATCAATTCCTGATGAGATGGAAGAAAATTACGAGGATTATATTACTGATATTTTTATTATGATGAAAATGAGAAATATGCAGCTAGGTGGATTACACCACACCACACAAGCAACATTGCGCATTTTCACACACACACTTGAAAGCATCTTCGTTGATAAATTTTTCTCTCATCTCATGTACCCTCTCCTTTGTTTTCCTCTCTCTATGCTATCCAAACAAAGGGTTAAAGTTTAGCGCAAATGTGAACAAATCATTTTCCCTTAAGCTGCCGCCCAGTTTAACGAACTTAAATTATCCTTTCTTCCAAGATACAATCGGTGAATTGTTATCACTTAAAATTACGATTTTAATTGTTTATTTATTGAACCGTACGAATATATAAAAATTAGAACAGGGTAGCTCTACAGTTAAATCAGAATATAACAAACAATGAAACGTTTATCTTTAAATAAATAATTAGTGACGGACAAAGGAAAAACTAGATAAAACAGCCGCAACATTTTTTCCAAGGCGATTTCAAACTCTGGCCCCATTAAGTTGATTAATGACATACCATTTGCCATTTGCCACTTTGCCTTCCCTTCTATAAATAACAGTCACTTTAAGTTTCTTCTTCGACGTAGCCAAAGTAACTCCTCTGTCCTCTCTCTCTCTCTGTCTCTCTCCATTTTTTAATTTATTTTCTGTTTCGGTCTATCGGAGAAATCCATTGCCTAATTTCCCGACTCTTAATTACTTATCACAACCTCTCTCTGTCTCTCTCGCGCTACCTCCCTGGAAATGGAGAACGGTAGCAAAGTTGTAGCAGTATCTCCAATGGCAATTCCCTCTCCATTATTCTCCTACTCATCTCCATCTTCTTCTAATTCGTCCCCAACTTCTCAGTCTTGTCCAAGTAGTAAAACTATTCATTCTTCTCGATCTTCTCCAAGCAGCAGGTTACCTTCTCCACCTTCTTCTGCTCCTCCTCCTCCTCCTCCTCAAGTTGTCATTAGCCCCTGTGCAGCCTGCAAAATCCTTCGCCGGCGATGCATGGAGAAGTGTGTTTTAGCTCCTTATTTTCCCCCTACTGAACCATTCAAGTTCACCATTGCTCATAGAGTCTTTGGAGCTAGCAATATCATCAAGTTCTTGCAGGTAAATACCCTTTAGCCTAAACTCCAACTATGGTAGTTCCACAATATCAATTTCTTTTTCCATTTTAATTTCTTTTTCCATTTTAATTTTCTTACATTACACCAAAACTTGTCCTCTAAAAATTGATTACAATTTATTTTTAATATTTGTGATATAATTATGTGGTACATATAATTAACTACTCAGGGTTGACTTGGAAAAATCTAACTAAAAACCCTTTCTAGACGAAAACAAATCATTAGTGGCTTTGTCAAAAGAAAAGATGAACATCAACATGTAATTTCATATTCTTATTAGGAAAAAAGTTTATGTGAATAATAAAAGTATCCATAAGAATATTCAGAATATAATTAATAGAAAATTTTTTGTAAATATATAAATTCATTCTGCAGCAAAAAAATAGTGATTTTTTTTTCACTGCACTTGTAAATTCATTCTGCAGCAAAAAAATAGTGATTTTTTTTTCACTGCACTTGTAGTTAATACGGTTATACAATAAATTTATATAGTTGTATTATGAAAATTTTTCTGACAAATTCTTCCAGCTACGTAACGTGACCCTTCTCATTATATGATTATCTTTTCCTCTTTTTGCTCTGTGTTTTCAACTGTCTTCACTTAAAGTAAGCAGCGCCTCTCACCTTTAATAAAAGATGATCATGATGGCTAATGAGGGGAAAATGGGGCATCACCAACTAATTAACAACAACGAAAAGTTGCCGGTTAGTTACGCGCTTTAGAAAGGCAAAAATGCCTACCATGGAAGTCAAAGACCAAAAGGTGTACAAATTAGTGGTCAGTGATACCTCTTCCGGCAATACTTTATCGAGAAGTCATTCCTATTCCGCTTACATACATATTTACATGCACATATTGTTCATGTCCAGACCGTCTGGCGTGGAACATACACGTCATATACCAGTGAAGGGCAGTTTTCAAAATTAATTAATTTCTAACTATCTAGCTTGTCATA
Organism: Carallia pectinifolia; assembly: GCA_037832335.1. Classification (NCBI taxonomy): domain Eukaryota; kingdom Viridiplantae; phylum Streptophyta; class Magnoliopsida; order Malpighiales; family Rhizophoraceae; genus Carallia; species Carallia pectinifolia. The sequence continues at coordinate 14,615,688 of CM075448.1, read as the reverse complement.
TTGTTAGAGATTCATTTACGTATTGTAATAAAGTTACATTTTGAATTTTCAACTTTATTTCCTAACAAAAAATAATGATCAATTTTATACACCCAAGAATATAATAATTAATAATTAAATGGTTAGAAAAAGTAGCAACAAGTAAGTCAAATGCGCGTAGTCAACAAGACCTGCCAATTTTTTTACGGCTAATTAAGGTTATGAAAATTCTCAGGAACTTCCGGAGTCGCAGAGAGCAGATGCTGTGAGCAGCATGGTTTATGAAGCAAATGCTAGAATAAGAGATCCAGTCTATGGCTGTGCTGGTGCGATTTGCCACCTTCAGAAACAAGTCGGCGAGCTACAAGCACAATTGGCAAAGGCGCAAGCTGAGCTAGTGAACATGCAATGCCAGCATGCCAACTTAGTTGCTTTAATTTGCATGGAAAATACGCAATGTCAAGAACCAATTTCGCATCAACAATACATCGATACAAGCTGTTTCCTCGAGGACAACAATTTCGGCACGCAATGGGAACCTCTTTGGGCCTGAAATATATATATATATGCTAAATTCGAGCCTTCAAATTGGGGTATCGAGATGAGAAAATTAAAATCGGGAGAAATTTTCAATAAATAGGCGATCAATGTTTTCTACTAGTCACCTCCCCTACTTGTAATTTTATTGGGAATAGAATGCCTAACATGAAGAAGAAACGAGCAGAAAAGGTGGTTGAGGGATGAAAGTGATCAAATTTGTACTAGTTCTTGAATCAATGAACCCCATGTATTGGTGACCTAATTTTATCATTATGCGCTTTCCGTGGTAATTAAGTTCCGTGTCAAACTAGATCTTGACCATTTTTTGATATATAATGTATCTTGAACCAATTTCTTGTTCCATATTTGTCTTCGTGCAACAGGCAGACCAAAAATATTATGCTGCCGCAGATAAAATAATACAACGCGATCTGATCAACAATAAAAATTGTGAGATTTTAACAATTCCACGTTGAATGAATGCGGGACTAACACGAATTACTTGCTTCAGTATGGGGCTCCGGTGACCGCAATCAATGGGAATGTGGTTAACCATCAACCTCCATATTTATTTTTTCTGTTCTTAGAAAAAAAAAAAAACCTATTAATCATGACCACACGACTTCCATACAGTCGTGCGCCACATTCAATTAGTGGTAGACAAATGAAGAATTATGGCTAATTTGATGCAAAATTCTTAATAATATACACTACCCAATATTATACATGACACCATCATGATGCTTAAAAATTTTAATGCTATCATGATATGTTAGTTTCATAAGTAAAATTTTATGCCACAACCAACAGTAATATATTTAAACTTTTCACTTTGATCAAGTTAAGTGCAACCCACACGTCCGTTTATTTTATTTTTTTAATGACTGAAAGGTTAAAAATTGAAAAAAAAAATGAAAGCAATTGACGTGAACTAGGAAAATAAATGAATAATCGGACGATGATTGTGAATAGCTCTGGATGCAAGCCTTTATTGGACTTATTCATCTTAATTTCTCTGTTATAATACAACATCAAAGAAACTAATGAAGGATCATGTTTCGACCTTATGAAATTAAGATGTGTAATCTTCTCATGAGTTTGATTTTGAAAAGTCTTGACAAAAATATCTTTTAACTTTTGTAGTGTCTGTTGAATTACATTCATTAGCCAAAGAACAATAATATGACTGTCAGCATATCTCCCTCACTCTACCTTCTTTTTCCTCTTTCTTTTGTTTTTTTTTTGTTTTAATTTTATATTCTTTTGGTCAAAAATACCTTGTCAAAGAAGATTGTCCAAGTCGCACTACAAGGTGGGTCAGGCTTGTAAACTAAACCCACAAGGAATCAAATTTTAGGTGTCCAACAAAAGTTACTGATCACTCATAAAAATCTGTAAGGTCAGATATATATTAAAGTCTACCGAACATCTTATCAAATATTAAAATTCATGATCACATGATATAAACGAAATACTCTAACTACTGGGCTACTGTCAAAATTTTGCCCTTCCAAAGGGAACTCTCTACTTCTCAACACTACCATCCACAATGCGACAATATTGGACTTTTTAATTCGGTGCTTCTAAAAAATTTCGCAGTCAAAACGCTGAATTGAGAAGAGTGTTGCCATTGGCAGCGTTCTCCAAATGGGAAACACTCCAATTCTCCAAACAATGAATCTTTTCATTATAGTGACGATTTTTCTCTTCATGTGGTTATAAAATTTACTCTGTTTTTCAATTTTTAGCGGCACGCTATGGGGTGCAAAATATTTGGTGCAAATTGCTGGTACAAAATAAGATTTTTTTTTTCTTGTCCATTAAGATATATTAAGTTATAAACTATATAATATGGTAACTCTCTTCTTCATAAAAATTATACACCTTCCCTTCTCAAAATTAAAAACTGATTCATTTATAAAAATAATATAAGTTCAACTAAAGTATCCTGGACAGTACAAAATAAGATTAGTGGTACACAAAAAGTAATGTCTCGGTATGAAAATTTGTGTTATTTAGTAGAATATATAAAATCTGGCCTTTTGCTCCGAAACAGCAATTTCTCAATACATAAATAAATGTGAAAATGTAGGAGAGGAAGCCTGGGTACATGACATGAAAAAATAAGTTCTTGACACTATAAATAAGGACGATTGTACAAGATCAGAAGACACTAATTCAAAATTTTATTATTGTTATTATTATTTTTCTTTTGATAGAAAAGGAACTTCAATCTAAATCACTTGTTAACTGTTCCGTCAAAAAAACAAAAGGCTATTGATTAAGCCCGTCCAGTAACGTCTTATGATCCCAATGGTTAGTGGCTTGAAATATGAGTTTTATTTTAAGGTCTGAAGTTGAAAATAAGCAAGATACACAATTATATAATTATTAATTAGTAAAAGCAAAGAAACGACAAAAAAAAAAAAAAACCAGAGAGAGCCAGAGGATGATATATGCGTGGTAATTGATGAAGTATAGGTACTAATTTGGAGGGATAAACATTTTTTAGGACACTAACTCTCGATTTTGAAAAATTTAGGACGCTAACTTTAAAAAAGTCTAATTAAGGACAGAATTGTTTAAAATTAGTGCAATTGGATCTTTTATCAATTTGCTCCATTATCTAGATAACGTGGATGCTTATGTAGCATTGTGAGTCAACAACATTTTATGACGTGTAAAAAAAAAATTCTCTCACTTCATGACTGGACACATTTTGGGTGGCGTGGACCAAACTCTTTCTCCCTCCTCTCTGTTTCTTCTTTGTTTGGTCGGACTCTTCGGTTTCTCTCTCTCTCTCTCTCTCTCCTCTTTTCTTCTTTGTCTCTCTCTCCTCTCTTTTGCTTTGTCTCTGTGGTCTCTTCTCTCCCCTCCATTGAAGAAGACTCTCTCACTCTCTCCACTTTCCAGTGCAACTTTCTTCTCTCTCTCTCTCTCTCCTCTTCTATCCTTTGTCTTTGGACTTTTTAAAAGCTAATATCCTAAATTTTTTAAAATACGAGAGTTAGTGACTTAAAAAAGTACTTATCCCCTTCCTCGCTCTCGCTTCTTCAAAACTAGATTTTTTTTTGCTGTTTTTGTTGTTTCGGTTCCTTTGCTGTTCTTTGGTTTCGCTTATCATGTCTTTTAAGGAAAAATAGTCATTAAGCTGAACAAATGTTTGGTTTTCTGAAAAATTGAAAAATATCATAGCTGAGGATGTGGAGATAGGAATTCTGTGGCGACTAAGCATTCAAGATTGTTGATTTGATTCCAAACTCACAAAAGGAAGTTTAAAATATCAATCATAAGAAGAAAGAAGAAAGTCATTAACATAAATATGAGATCGTGACACATTTATCTGACTCAAAACATTAGAGTCCAAGTATTCTATACTCAAAGAAGGATAGCAGTGAAGCAAAAAGGATGAACCTCTGGAGCACATTAACCTCATATTGACCCCCCAAATCGATTCTCTCTTACCTAAACACCGATACAAAAAAAAAAACATGCACCAAACTCATATAAATCCTTGATGTCTAGTAGCTGATCAACTTCCAACATCTAAGTGCAGATCCTCATGGGATAAAGATAAATTATTCAACCCTTCAGGCTTCAACCACACAACATCCGCATTCCATTTCAAAATTTCAGTTTTTATAATGCCCTTCATTTTGAAAATAAAACAACCAACTAGTGATAGAAGGTTATTATCTAACTACAGTTTTAGTCAAGTAACCTAAAGAACAATTAGTACCTTTTCCAAAACGAATTTCAATCTAAAACTCATGTCAATAGAATTTGCAAATATTAAAATTTTTTCGGAACCAGCTCCAACTTCAAAAGCACCAGAATTTGAAGTAGCTTATGATGATCACTGCACGCAATATGCAACACTACACTCATTAGAAAAGAGATATGAAGGGAGACCTTTACCGCCCTTCGGGGTCCTACCCAGATTGGTCCAGATTAATCAGCCCAATGGGTTGGATACTGGACGGTCTAGACCAAAAAAAAAAAAAAGAAAAGAGATATGAAGATTGAAATTAGAGTTGTACAATTAAAATGAGATATGCTCTCCTATAGTGGAACAGCATTACCCAAAATTGCTAAACTCCAACTTCTGGCAAAGTCAATATGTACAAATTGTGTAGAAGAAGCTTCTTCAATTTATCAACTTCTTGGGAGCAGAGCTTTGAAGACCTTGAATTGGAACCTCGAACCTATCCTTCAGTTTTACAATAAAAGAAAAGTACAAACATGTGTGACACACACACATATAGAGCACATTGACTCATGAAACCGGTATTTATCCACTTTCAATCAAAGAAAAGGTAAAAATTTTGAAAAGGATGAGAGAAAAGCAATTGATGATAGCTAATACTACTGTTATTAGTTCAGGACACCTTGCATTCTTGAGAAAAAGATGTATGCATATAATTACCATCACCGTCAATGTGGCTATGTACAATTCCCAACCCTTCTTGTAGCGTCAAGTGAGGGCCAGTCTAACAAATTTACCTTAATTTTCTTTTTCCAATTCCGGTGAGGAGATTTCATTAAGCTAGACGCATATTACCAAAACCAAAAAAAAAAAAAAGCTAGAGATAGAAACACACAACTTCTTCAAGATTGTAAGCCAAAAATGTCCTTGGAAGTTGGTAATAACATGGAACCCAAAATTATTTTGATAGGGATTCGTTTTGATTCGATATCTTTACCCAACCCAATCAACTAAAAGTTGAAGAAACAAGATTTAGCTTAGTGCTTGCCAGCAAAAAATTTTGGTAATTTTTCACACTGAGTTATATTTCAAGGAAAATGAAAAAGGGAAACGAAGTACATACTACAACAAATACGTGAAAGCTGATGTTTGTTGCCAAATAAATGAAGCAAATGCTGAGAACATTAGTTTCACAAAAGCATTTGCCTAAATTTGAGGGAAACAAGCAAAACCCATCAATTTTTTTTTTTTTACTTCAAGAGTTTTTTTTTTTCTTTCAACATTTTTACCTTAAGCTTTGCACCTCTTCTTCATCTTCCTCTGATCAGGTTTTGAATGACAGCACCTAAGCCCTCCTCCAGGTCGATGTTCAATTCAAGCTCACCCATGACTTGTAGACTAATGTCAAGAAGATCGTAGCCAAACAATCCTCAATAACCTGAATCTAGCAACACTAGCTTCAATAAATAGAACCACATCATTAAAAAAATAAATGTGAAAGAGTTGGGCCTCGCCGAGACATAGAGATTACCTTTAGATTCCCTCTTCAACCTTTTACTCAATCAGATTCAATAGTCTCTCCGTACACAATACAAAGAGAAATAGTGGCGAAGGGTACCCAATCGAAGACCACAGGATGGCATGAACATTTGAATCAAATTTTACATTCCACAAAATTTTCTTCTTTGGCAAGGTTGCATAATCAACACTAGTATTTTAAATGGAATATTTTGTTAGAATTTATTCCTAATTAATTAACTTCTTTGCGTAAAGACAAAGTAATTACTGTAATTAGTTTACTTTGAGTGTACCCAAAGAAAATTACTGTTAAGGAATAAATCATTAATGTGACCCCGATTAATTAGGAAGACGTGATTCAGGCATTGATGGACATGCCTAAATTAAAACCCTAAAGTTGTGTATTATATAGCCGGTCTTCTCTCTTCCTATACATACACGAAAATTTCATCTAAAGTGTGTGAGTATAGTAAAGGCTAGGAGAGAAAAATCGATTATTAGGTTAAAGAAAAGCCTCAGCCTCTATTTTGATGCAAAAATGACTATGAATTTTGCTAATTCAGGTATATTATTTACATGATTTTATTTAGTTTCAAAATCCTAATGTTATATTTTATGATAGTGAGATTTATGTATAATTCTAATATGTAGTATTAGAGCATGAGTTATGAAACTGAATATTTTTTTATGTATGATAATAAAGTATCTTTACCTGATTAATAATGATGATTGTGTATTTATAGTAAAAATAATCGGTATGGCCTTATGCATAAAATTAGCCGTATAAATATTTTCCCATTAGATTTTGATGCTCTCGGCCTAATACTTATAACACTGCGGCGGAAAATAATTTCATAATATTGTTGATAGAATGGACGCCTCCTGATGTGTTTAATTAATAAAACAATAATTTTTGTTTTGGCCAATTGGTGGTCTTGCATGTACGACGATCGAAAGGGGATAAAAGAATCTTTAATTTCTTTGAAAAAGTTACTGTGGCTTTTATGCTTAATTAAAAAAAATATTAGATTTCGCTAGCCGCCGAAGATGCGCAGCGCATGAGACAATCCAATTAAAATTGCAATTGTCCCAGAATCGCGAAAAAACTGTCAGTGAAGGAATATTTAATTCCTTGAATGTGTAAGGCACAGTGGTTGGTAATTTATTTTTGTAGGGAAACCGACTTCTTCTAGACAGTGTGATCAAATTCATATTTTATGGGTTTCAGATTTAAGATTATTATTTGCTAAGGATAGTTGATTACCATTATTTAAGATTTAATTTTATTATTTAAAATTACTGTTGAATATCAAAATTAGATTTAATTGATAATTTATATGCCCTGAAAGCATGCATGTTAATTATTAATGATGATTGAATTAAATTATTACATGCATATATATTATGGTTATAGTTTGTAGTCACCAAAGTGACCAAATTAGAATAATCAAATAAAGTGCGTGTATTATTATGTTTATAGTTTGTTAGTCACCAAAGTGGCCAAATTAGTATATTCAATGACACGTATAAATAGTCATTTATCCATGATTATAATAAAATACTATTAAAAAAATGATTGGATAAATTGACGTTACTAATTATCGGAACTATAGGATATTATGATAGCATATTATAGTATTTCCCAAAGGAGAACTATAATATGTTTTAATTGTTTATTGAATCCGACTTATAATTAATTATGAGCATTTATTGTATAGCTATTTCCATTCAGTCGCATGCTTCCTCTATTACTGTGTTCAATAGATTGAACTTCTCTGAATGGTGTGAACAAGTCAATTTCCACTTAGATGTTATGGATCTTGACTTGGCACTATTAACGGAGAAACCTACTGCTATTACTGACTCAAGCAGCGAGGCAGAGAAATTACATCATAAGGCATGGAAATGAAGCAACAGATTAAGCCTTATGTTTCCAAAGATGACTGTTGCCAACAACATTAAGTCAACTATTCCACTGACAAAAATTGCAAAAGAATTTTTGTAGTCTGTGGAAGAACGTTTCCGTTCTGCGATAAATCACTTGCTAGTACTCTTATGGCAGAGCTCACAACCATGAAGTTTACTGGTTCGCGAACTATGCAAGCAAATATTATTAAGATGACTAATATAGCAGCGAGACTAAAGACCCTGGGACTGACAATGTATGACGCTTTTCTCATGCAGTTCATTTTGAACTAACGACCTCTTGAGTATGGGTCATTTCAAATTAATTATAACATTATAAAGGATAAGTGGAATATTAATTAATTGGCCAGTATGCTTGTTTAGGAGGAAACGAGATTGAAAAGTCAAAAGAGTCACTCTATTAATCTTGTGGGTAAGAAAGTTGGGAAAGCCATGAAAGTCAAAGCCAACCAGTTCAAGAAAGGGAAAGAGTCTGCTCATGCTCCTCAAGCTAGAAAGAAGGAACGAAATTGTGATACATGTCACTTCTGTAAGAAGGTTGGACATTATCAAAAACACTGCTCGAAGCATAAGGCTTGGTCCGAAAGGAAATGTAAATCTAATGCCTTAATATGTTTCGAATCAAATTTAGCTGAAATTCCTCATAATACTTGGTGGCTTGATTCTGGTGCTACTACTCATGTATCTAATATGATGTAGGGATTCATTACGATCCAAACCACAAACCCAACTAAAAATTTTCTTTCTATGGGAAATCGCATGAGGACTCCAATTGAAGGCATATGGACTTATTGTTTGTTCTTAGATACTGGCTATCATTTAGACCTATTACAGACTCTTTATGTACCTTTAGTTTCAAGGAACCTTATTTCTGTTTCTAAATTGGATAATTCTAGGTTTAACGTTAAGTTTGGATGTGGAAGTTTCAATTTATATAAGAATACTCAAATTATTGGTTTTGGTATTCTTATTGATAGTTTATATAAATTGAAACTTGATAATGTGTTTGTTGAATCCTTACTTCATGCACATCATACTAGAATTAAGCATAGCACGATGGATGAAGATTCTGCTTACTTGTGGCATAAATGTCTGGGTTATATATCCAGAGAAAGATTGATGAGACTAGTAAGTAATGATATTCTACCGAATCTAGATTTTACTGATCTCAAAATGTGTGTAGATTGCATTAAGGGAAAGCAAACTAAACACAATAAGAAAGAAGCCACAAGAAGCACCCAGCTTCTTAAAATTATACACACCAATATATGCGAATCGTTTGACACTTTAACTCTTAATGGAGAAAAATATTTTATCACTTTTATAGATAATTTTTCATGTTATGAGTATGTCTATTTGCTTCATAAAAAATCTTAATCATTAGATTCCCTCGAGGTATTCATAAAGGAGATTGAAAGGCAATTAGACAGAAAAGTAAAAATCGTAAGATCCGATAGAAGTGGTGAATATTATGGCAAATATAATGAATCATGACAGTGTCTAGGTCTATTTGCGAAATTCCTCAAAAGTCATGGCATATGTGTACAGTATACTATACCAAGCACACCTCAGCGAAATGGTGTGGCAGAAAGGCATAATTGGACATTAATGGATATGGTCAAGAGTATGATGAGTAACTCCTTTCTACCCAAATTTTTGTGGATTTATGCACTCAAAACTGCAAATTATCTAATTAAGTACTCCTATTGAACTGTGGACAAGAAGAAAACCTAGTTTAAGGCACCTGCATGTTTTGGGTCGCCCAGCGGACGCGAGGATTTACAATCCATATGAAAAGAAGTTAGACTCTCAAACGATCAATGGTTACTTTATTGGTTACTCAGAAAAGTCTAAAGGGTATATATTTTATTGTCCAAACCATAGTCTAAGAATTGTGGAAGCTAGAAATGCAAGATTTGTTGAAAATGGCGAGGTTAGTGGGAGTAATGAATGTCAAAAGGTGGAAATAAAGGAAATTAGGATAAATGTTCATTTACCCATAACAGTTCCTTCATCTACTACAATACCAAATGTTCCAAAAATGGAAGAACATTTGGATGAAAAAGTACTCCGTGAAGAAACTAACCCACCAATCACTAATGCACCTGAACCACAAGAAGTAGCATTAAGAAGATCTCAAAGGGAAAGGAGATCAGCTATTCACAATGATTATGTGGTTTAGTTGCAAGAGTCAGATTTCGATATTGGAATCAATAAGGATCCAGTTTCGCTTTCACAAGTAATAGAAAGTACTGCATCTGAAAAATGGGTTGATACCATAAAAGAAGAGTTAAAATCCATGGAAAAGAACAAAGTCTGGGATCTTGTCAAATTACTAGAAGGTTGTAAAAAAGTTGGTTGTATATGGGTCTTTAAGACCAAACACGACTAAAGTGGCAATATCGAACAACATAAAGCTAGATTTGTTGCTAAGGATTATACTCAAAAGAGCGACATTGACTATACATGAACTTTTTCTCCAGTCTCGAAAAAAGATTCATTAAGGATAATTATGGCATTGGTGGCTCAGTAATATTTAGAGTTGCATCAAATGGATGTGAAAACTATCTTTCTTAATAGAGATCTCAAAGACGAAGTTTATATGGATCAACCTGAGGGTTTTTCCATAGAAGGAAAAGAATAGTTGGTGTGTAAATTTAAAAAGTCAATATATGGATTGAAACAAGCTTCTTGACAATGGTATATTAAGTTCAATGATATCATTACATCTTTTGGTTTTAAGGAAAACACTGTTGATCAGTGTATATACTAAAAGATCAGTAGGAGTAAGTTCATCTTTCTAGTCCTATATGTTGACGACATTTTACTTACTACTGATGACTTGAGTATGTTGCGTGAGATTAAAGATTTTATCTCAAAGAATTTTGAAATGAAGGATATGAGGGAGGCATCATATGTGATAGGAATAGAGATATTCCGTAACAGATCACAAGGAATGTTAGGATTGTCTTAGAAAGGCTATATCAAGAAAATTTTAGAGAGATTTAATATGGATAAATGCTCACATGGGATTGCGCCCATAAAAAAGGGTGACAAATTTAGTCTCATGCAGTGTCTCAAGAATGATGTGGAACACAAGGCAATAGAGTCAATCCCATGTACCTCTGTTGTTGGTAGCCTGATGTGTCTGCAAACTTGCACTAGACTAGATATCAGCTTCGCAGTCGGAATGCTGGGTAGATATCAAAGTAATCCTGGAATGAATCATTGGAAAGCTGCAAAGAAAGTGATGAGGTACCTACAATGAACAAAGAACTACATGCTCATGTATAGAAAATCCAACCTTTTAGAAGTTATTGGATACTTGGATTCAGATTTTTCTGGATTCCTTGATAGCAGAAAGTCCACTTTTGGTTATTTGTTCCTATTAGCTGAAGGAGCGATATCATAGAAAAGTGCGAAACAATCTATCATTGCTTCATCCACTATGGAAGTAGAATTTATAGCATGTTTTGAGGCTACTATTCATGGATTATGGCTGCGAAACTTTATTTCAGGACTAGGCGTTGTTGACACCATTACCAAGCCGTTGAAAATTTACTGTGATAATTCTACAAAGGTATTCTTCTCCAAGAACGACAAATACTCAAAAGGTGACAAAGAGTGTCTATTCAGTATATTAGCACGGATCTTATGATCGCATATCCTTTAACGAAAGGTTTACAACTTAAGTCTTTTAAAGAGCATGTTCTCAGGATGAGACTTAGTTGTATTGATGATTGATATTTTGTGCTTGTAATAACACTTAGGTCATTTATATGTTTCTGATATACGTTATGTTTTCCTGTTACCTTATGATTGTGTATACTAAAAGTTTTAAGTTTAACAGGAAAGTCTCTATGAGACATTATTATGGACCATTATGAAATTATATTTCATATATATGCTTTATGAGCCTGATATGGTAATCTGCAAGTATTGTGGCATATGGAACGGAGTATTCTGAACTAATAAGGTATGACCGCCATAACTCGCACAAAACAGTTTATCATATTGTGGCATTATGATGGAATCACGAGAGATTAGACATTATCGTCATTTGCGCATAACGATTAAAGTAACATATTATAATTGGGTCAAGTGGGAGAATGTTAGAATTTATTCCTAGTTAATTAATTTCTTTGAGTAAGAACAAAGTAATTACCGTAATTGATTTACTTGGAGTGTACCCAAAGAAAATTACTGTTAAGGAATAAATCATTAATGTGGCCCGATTAATTAGGAAGACGTGATTTAGATATTGATGAACATGTCTAAATTAAAACCTTAAAGTTGTGTATACATATAACCGGTCATCTCTCTTTCTACACATACACGAAAACTCCATCTAAAGCGTATGAGTACAGTAAAGGTCAGGAGAGAGAAATCGGTTATTAGGTTAAAGAAAAGTCTCAGCCTCTATTACGACGCGAAAATAGTTATGAATTCTGTTAATTCAGGTATATTATTTACATGATTTTATTCAGTTTCAAGATCCTAAAGTTATATTTTATGATGATGAGATTTATGTCTAAATCTAACATATTTAGCTCAATCCAAACTAAGCTTATCATAAGCCATTCCTAAATCCAACTTCAAAACTATTTCCCTTTTTTCCCATGGTATCCTCTCAAAGTATGGAAGACTTCCTGTAAGATAACTATATTATCCCTGATCCACCTACCATGAAAAAAATTAGAGTGCGCGATCCAATCATGTAATGATAGCTTCAACTTATCAATAATGATTTATGGTAAACATTGAATAAACTGATGGGACACAAATTAGAGAACACCTGTGGGGTCTTTGATTTTGGGATCAAAGTCATTTGAGTGTCATGGACACCAACTAGAATGTTGCTTTTCTTAAACGTGTTCAATACAAACTAGGTAACAGAATCTTCCACAATAACCTAGAGTTTTTTATAAAAAAAAATCCTGGTCACCATCCGGCCTGGCTGCAATCTCAAAAACTTCACGCTTCACTTCCTTAGTAGAGAACTCTCGCTATAATAAATCATGAGAACTACCATTAATCACCCTAAACTGTTCTTTGGGCATGGCATCCTGAAACGAAGATGATTCTTAAGTGCACATTTTTTTAAAAAAATAAAGCACGGGTTATCTGCTTTAGAACCTCAGTGTCTCATTTCGAGTGGTCATCCTCTGTCTTAAGAGCTGTGATTCTTTTTGTCTATAGAACCTTAGTTCCTTTAAGAGTTTTAATCAAGTTTCGACATGATACCACGAAAACCATTTCTTAACATTATTTGGAAACCACATGTCAAGTCAACAAACTTTTTTTTGAGAGAAAGATATTCCCAAAAAATAAGGTTATTCCAAGTTGACAATTGAATAGTGAGCTGCTCTGACACAAAAAGAACGACACTTTTGTATTCTAATTTTCAGGCACCGTGAGCTGCAGCACTTGCTGCTGTGCTGCTGTTGCTGAAATTTTTAAAATAAATAATTATCTTTTAATTAATTTGGTAGTTATTGAAATGCGTTTATTAATAAAAAAATACGTTAAAAGGTTTGCGTTTATTAGGTTCAAAAGATGCTTCTCTTGTTCAAATAACTACTTAATTATTCTCCCTATAAATATGTGATTTGAGCATTCACTTAGATACAGAGAAAAGTAAGAAAATACATACACATGTTAAGAGTAATCTTTGGATATTATAATTATTTTTTAAGAGTTCGATTTCAGTATTATAACCTGCAGTCGAGTGTGTTTCATTTATCCTATAAGGGAGTTCGCATTATAATTTTGTTACAATTTAGTGAGGGCGAATTTTGTTTTAAAGAAAGTGGTATCATTACACGACTCGAAACAATTTTTTTCATTTCTAATCTTATCCTTTTTCCTATTCCAACAATCTTAAGGCAAAATTTTTCGTAATTAGAATCAATAAGAAACTGGCTTCTAATTTCATGGAATTATCAAATAAGTTCTTATTTATTTAAGGTACACTTTTCTTCTTAGTGATTTGATAACGTGAAGTCAAAAATCCATGCAAATGAATTCATGCTTGCATGTTGCTTGCTCCTCTAGAAGGAGGAAGGACCGTCTTTCTTTTCTTCTATCTTTTATTTTTCCTCGTCTAGAAGCCATCCCCATCAATGGATTATCAACGAAACCCCAACAAGCAACAAGAAAAAAAAAAAAACTCTTGCTCTCTCTCCCATTCATATATATATATATAGATATATATATGGATATAGATATCGGCAATTAACTGACTTAGGCCACAGCAAGTCTTAATATCCTCTTCCATTCTTATTCACTTTTTGGATGCACTTCCTTCCCTGGCCCCAAACATCCGAAAATTGTTGCCGAAGAAATGAGTCTAATCGAACCAGTAGAGAGCAAAAATGGCCTAAGAAATTTCAACAGCCTGACATGGATCATGCCAACTATCGCCTGCATTATATAGTATCGAGTTTATATTAGACACACCCAATGCTAAGATTTGAGCTGGATTTATATTTTCTGACCAATGAGATGGACCAAACACAACATGTGTGGATTAGGCCTTAGGCATGGCACGATCCCAAGCACAGTACAAGCTTGGACACGACCCAAGTAAACGGGCTCAGCACGAGCCTTTTTAAAAATAAGTTTAAAATTAAGATGAAAAATAGGCAGTAAGATTTGAACTATGATTCAAGAAATAAAAATGTCAATTTTTCTACTATGCTACAAATAATAGTTTATATGTTTTTTCTATTTATAAATTTTATTTAGCAGAACAAAATATATCACCATTTCATACTGTTTTTTCTTTGTTTTTTCTTAAATCATTAATTATAAAAATTAAAGGCAATATTTAAATCGTATACTTATTTAAATTTCAACAAAAAATTATATATAATATATTGATACTTATTCAAACAATTTAAATTATTTTAATTATATTAAAATATTTTATATTTTTAAGACTAGCAACAACTACAATTAAGTCAAGATGGTACGCGTTATTATTTATATCAGGAAGGCTTCCTGTGGAGATGGAGCAGGAGTGACATCAGGACAAGGCAGAGCGAGAAGCGTCAGCAGGTAGCCAATATGTTTCAATCCCACAATGGAAAAGAAATAAAGAAGAATATGACTGCTGATGAGGAAGATAAAAGAGAAGCCATAATCTAACTTTGAGTCTTGAGTTCACAGCTTTATAATTAAGACTATATTGGCGCCTGACTCCGCAACAACTTTGTTCAAAGAGCTCACTTGCAAACTGTTGAATTTGAACAATTCACTGTAATAATTTGCGCATTTACAAGGTGTAGCAGATTTCTTGAAACTCCTGCAATTCATACATCCGTATATAATTTTCTTGCAAATTGCAATTGCTAATTTACAACAGAACAAACACGCAGCTATCCACCACCCCCACCTTTTTGACCAGACTCAACTACTGGAATCATCAAATCTAACCTCTGCGCACAAGAAAAAGAAAAGAAAAATGTGAATACCTTGATCATACTCTATCTTCAAAATTTTCTAAATGCATAAATAAAAAATATACCAGGTTTCTATCATGAACGACTAACTTTCAACCACAAAAAAGTGGAGAAAGGAAATCGTTTAATATTTTCTAATTATACAATCTAATTATACAAAGCATAAAATAAACGAGAGGAAAATATTGCTTATCAATTTCCTCAATTTTATTGCACTTTCTATCTCTTCAGAAATTTCCATTCAATCAAAATAGCCGTCCACATCAACCCCAAAAGCTGCATCTTTCCTGTTCAGAAGTTATTGCCTCTTTCTTTTTGATTTCTGCTCCGTCAAACTGCATCAATATCATAGGTTGATTACCAAAAGGCAGCTTTACCATTTCTCATCATCATCATCACAACTGTACCACTATCATCACTACCGAAAAGAATTACCGAAAGTATGGCAATTGACAATCTTCAGGGCACAACCGTGTGCTAACATACAACCTGACACCATATGGTGTGCTTCCAACCACAGAAAGCACTTAAATCAATATTAAGAAAAACCAATTCCAAGTTTAAACACCACTACTCGACAGATTTTTTACCCAAATGGAATAGTTAGGAGTCACTTCAGAGTAGGAAAAACAATGCTATATCAGAACCCAGCAACGCACTCCTATGTAACTGTACTTTGTGTCCGCTTTTGATATGTCCCGGAACACCATCAAAAAGGAGATGGCATTTTGTCATCCATATCCAATTGTAGATCATAATTAACATTCAATCCAGCATCCTCAACGCCTAAGCACTGGCATTTAAGTTCCTGATGCTATCAAAATAAGTAAAAAGCTCTAATGTTTAAATCAAAAGGTTTCCATGCCATAGAGGGTGTTCTATATGAATAATCACACTAATGCAAAGTACTAAACGTCAAATGCAAAAATAAAAGGTCAAAAAAGGAATTTAAAGGTGCACCTAAATTTATTATCCAGAAGCAAATTCCTAGCCGCAGCCTTTTCCATGACACTTCTGTAATATTGTTTAAATGGAGCATTGCTACTACTCTTTTCAAGCTGCACACCATCAATCAAACATCAAGCTGAGTTTAAACTGCTTTTATAAAACCCCAAAAAAGTGTCATCAGCCATGACAAAAGAAAAAAATAAAAGAATACCACCCAAACCTGAAGAAAAGATTCGACAAGTTGTTGGTCTTTGGGTGAAAAGGCAACCTCATCCCTCTTCTTCCGCACAAACTCGATGTTCAGCTCTACCTACAGTGTGAATCAAAAAAATCTCTAATAAGCGTCACAAATCCTTCCATCCACATTGTTGAGAGAAAAGCACATCATTCCAGCATCCATTGAATGGTATGATTGATATTATGGAAGCCAAAACTTCCAATAGAAGTGGGACAACTAATATCATCCAAACTTAATAACTGAGAGAAATTTACAACATCATTCCAGCATTGTGACAGACGCAGGCCAAAGAGAAGACTAACTGATATGTAATTCATGTATCCTATAAGCAGAAGGAAGCTGTCTGTCAAGTTAAGTTGTTAAACAGAACATTGCATTCTTCAAGAACATCCTGTACCTGATCAATAAAACGCTTTGCCACCCTTTGGAAGCCCTCAATGGTAGTCGTCTCATGGAATTTCCTAAAACGGATGAGTGGAACAGTTGCCAGCTCAGGAAAAGAAATATGGTAGCTCCATTGAGCAAAGTGTGCCACGAGCAATTCAATGGCAGAAAAAAGACATGCTTCTTGGAAGTTTCGAGATTTTAGCCAGCGTTTTGGTAACTGCACAAGTCCACAATCAAATACACCATATATAGTGAATTTTATGCTAAAGAGATGACACAAAGCGGAATCAAAATTGTTGAAGCACAAAGAAGATTAAAAAAAAAAAAAAAAACATGCTGCTAGTTGAATGATGATCCCATTTAAGCCAGAAAGGACATGAAGCAAAAGCCACATTTCAAAGCAACTAATAACAACTAATAACAACTCTATTACTGACCTTTATCGCCGATGAGAAGTTGAAGTCTTTACCAGGTTTCCATCCCACCTTGTCAATTTTATATTCCAAAATATCCAGAGCTAAGGACGCAATTGGGATAAAAATGCCACTAAAACTAGAAAGATTATTCAGCCACTGAATGCATTTCACTCTTAATGGCAAATATCTTGGCCCTGGAAACAGCGTTGCCACTCCATTTATGATTTGCACGAGCATATAAAGCAAATCCTGAAGATCATAATCACGTACATTGATAGATGTAAATGAAACCCAAAGATCAATGCAGTTAGCATATTGCCAACTGCATACCTTCTTGACTGCTTCCTGCATATAATAAATACAATACATGGAATGACAATCACCTCATCTAAAATAACCACATGTACACCACCAAGGACCAGAGAATTAATAGCTCCAAATCAACGTGAACAAGCCAAAAGCACAAGAGCTTGCTCATGAAGTACCTTCCGTTTAGTCTGTAAACCTAGTCGCAATATCCCAGCAAGTTGCTGGATTGAAACTGTTGCCTTGCTAATTGATTTCTGCATATCTAGAGAGCAAAGTTCAACAAAGGAATTCTTCAAAAATTGCATGTGCTTAAACAGCTCTGGGTCTAGGGATTTGCAGTGACTGATGAAAGTCTTGTAAGCTTTAACGAAGCATGTATCAAAGCAATCAGAGAATACAGTAGACACATCTTGCAAGATGAGGAAGGAGTGCAGTGATAAAGTCCCTGCATCTGTAGCCCACAAATGAACTGATATCTGCATTCAACCCCAATATTTGGAAAGTCATGATCTCTCATGACACACAATCTAAATCACCAAAATAATTCCCACTAAATACCAGTATTACAGGTCAAAGATTTTTAAGATCCAAGACTCTACATTACAAGATAAGCCAAAATTATCCACTTGCAACATAAATTAGTCAAGAACCAAGCATACCGTGACAAATATGTATGCAAACATATCCTAATGATGCAAGAAACTCATAGACA
Source organism: Carallia pectinifolia (assembly GCA_037832335.1). Lineage (NCBI taxonomy): Eukaryota > Viridiplantae > Streptophyta > Magnoliopsida > Malpighiales > Rhizophoraceae > Carallia > Carallia pectinifolia. Next base: position 14,597,546 of record CM075448.1, on the reverse strand, counting down.
TCTTAATGTCAAGCAGCATCAAACTAGAAAGATGCTATTTTATGTATCTGCGTGTACCTTGATGAGTCTCTGCAGTAAAGCACGGAATGGAGCAAACCACATTATAGAATCTCTGAGTTGAGTTAAGGCAAAGGCCAATATCTCAGGGTCAGTAACCTCGTTCAGAAGAAACAGAGTGCTTCTCAAGTAAGACTTAATCAGTGGTTTCAGAGTTTTCCATTTAGAGGAAGTCTTCAGTTCCAAAATGGCTTCCTTCCTTCTATTAGAACATGATATTCCAAGTATTTTCCTGAACATTGTATCACCTTCACGAAGCATAAACAACAAAATCTCGCTAAAAGTAGAGCTGTCTTGAATAATGCTCGAAGATTCAGTTCTGTAGTGGCATGCAGCCCTATACCCATTTAACAACCTTGTAAAGGCAGGCACATTATGCTGCTCGATGACTAGTTGATGTAAAGTATTAACAGCAATGCTACTCAATGATGTGCCTATTTTGAATTTTGTGACATTTTCTTTTGCAGAGTTACTGCCATCATCACTAGTCTCGTCTTCATCTGAGTAATTCTATACAAGAAGAAAGTTACAAGAAGTCACATGATTAGTTGCCAGAAATGTTAACAACATTCAGCAGTCAGCACCAGCAGAGAATTCAGAAATTATACTATATATACATGTGGGTGTGTGTGTGTGTGACTTACATTTTCTTCATCTCTAGATGCCTTGAGATGTTTGTTGTTGCTTTCCAGAAACTTAGCAAATTCTGGGTCCTGGAAATTCCAAGCAATAATTTTTTTGTCAGCTAAATATCTAACAAGATGTGAGTTTTTTTATAAACAAAGAAAAGCAAAATAAATAAACAAAAAAAAAAAAATCCATGACTAGGTGGAATAGATATTAGAATGTAAAAGGTGAAAATAAACATAGAACAACCTCATGATTTCATGTCTTTTCTCCTTATAATAATTATTTCTTTTTGTTTTTTTTTCAATACAAATATTTAATGTGACCACCCTCAAATTGAATATATGTAACAGAACAGTGCTCTCAACAATGTTGTTGATAAACAGAAAATGCCTTTTGGAAGCAGATCATTGTGTCATCAAATTTAAATGGAAAAATGACACCAGATATTGTTTCCTGGGCATGCAAGCATGCTAAAATATTAGGCAGCTTCAGACAAATCTAAATCAAGAATAAGTCAGTCAAATAAAATAAATATTTTCAGTCATTTGAAAAAATAAAACAGATCGAAGGATCAATCGGTAATCATATTTTTTATTGTCCATGATACCTACAAGAATAAGGCCAATATGAAAGCATATGCAATTCAAAAAGTAACGTTTTGGGGAAGCAGATATGGCATATCACCTTGTCTTTTAACTTCTCCAATTTTTTCATTTTCTTTGCAAGTTCCAAATGAATGTCTCTCTTTTCCACCAATAAAGAACTATCAGCTTTCATGTCTGCATAACAATCAGCAGAAAGTAAATAACTGACACAAGGAAATCAAAAATGCATTTCTTTTGAAACAGAGAAGAAATTGGAAGAACAGCAATAGCATGTTAGCATCCCAACCTTCCTGATGACTCCCATTTTCTCTCTGACCCATGAGAGCAAAACTTGCATCCTGTTCAATTCACCACATCAATAACGTTAGAGAAGATTATGGAAAACCAAATCAAGTTCAAGAAAAAAAAAATGTTGGCATGGCATGGTTTGACACCTCTGATAAGTATCCATCACTCCCAGAATCATCTCCAAATAAGTCACAGTCATCCTCATCAAAAACAGCACCAAGCACAGTTTCTTCAAAATCTTCAACTTCAAGATTCCTGAGAAGCAAAAAGAAATTTTTGAAAAAGGAAGAGGTCAACTTCAATCAATATATAAAAATCAACAGATTCTCAAATGAAATCATGAGTTGAATTGTAATAATGAATATAAATATAAACTATAAAACAGAGACGAGAAAAGCAATATACTTTTATAAAAAAATTAAGGATAAATAATTCTTTTAAGTTTCAACATATAATTACGTGTAAATTACATCAAATACACCAATTTGATTTTTTTTTTTCTTTTCTGTCTTTGGGGTTACCTTCTACTAGACTTATGTTCCAGGTCCACTTGTACATCTTGGCCGGACTCCTCGACTCCTACAGCAATATGCAGGCAGTGGGATGACCAACAAAAGCACTTTTAGCAAACAACTCAACCTATGCAAATATATAAAGCTGCTTTCTGCAATCATGTATGATTGAACCGAAGGCTTACTCTTAGCTGCTTTCTTCTTGAACATAGACTTGATTTTCCTCTTCTTTTTAAGCACTGATTGCAGGTTCTTCTTCGCAAACTTCCTCGCCTTCTTTCCCAGTTTCCCCATTTTGACACAGATTCACCACCAAGCCCTAAACTAAACAAACAACAGCAACACTAGATTCTCCAATTCAATTTTTCCATTAAAAAAACACCACATAAAAATTATTATTAGATACACACTAGTATACATACACCACAACGGTTAGGTCACTTCCTCTTCTTTGCCAGCGCTGTGGACTACCTTCTGTCAGGTAATAAAGAGAAAAGAAGATTAACAAAGAGGAAGGGGGCCTAAATAAAAATCGAAATAGATAGGAGGCTTGTGCGTATGCATATATATTTGAGGGCAAGATTTTTCGGAATTATATCTTTTGACATAATTAGTAGCTAAGAGCCGCCGGCAACTCGAACTTTATAACTGCTAGTGCCACTGAAATCCCTCGAAAACCACCCGCAAGCATTGGATCCCACGGTCTTGTTCACTCACAAAACCCCGTTAGGATTTTAAGAGCGTAGTAATTATATAAGACAATATAATTTCACACACAACCGAAAAAAAAAAAAACAGAGAAAAAATAGAATTGAGGAGGGAGGCGCGTACTAGAAGAGAGGCTGGAGAGAAGTGGCACGAGAAAAGGAGAGAAGGAATGCCAGCAGGAGAGTGGGCGGCGATGACGGGCTTTGGAGAAGACCTAGTTTCTCCAAACAGCAGGGCTTTGACTCCGAGAAAACTCTATTCGTTTCTTCCTCTTCTTCTTCTCGTTTTGTTCGAATTCTACGACGTCGTTTGGTTCACCATCACCGCCATTAGCGGAGACAGTCTTCTTCCTCCAGAGAGAGGAACTGTTACTGTTCTTGGTAGGGTTACGGGCTACAGCAAGGACAGCCTAAGCAATAAATAGAAAATCAAATTAGTAAACTTACAATTAGTAATTTCGACATCAATAAAATTATTTGCAGAAGTTTTGACCAACAAAATTATTTGCAGAAAAATAAGGAAATAAAGTGAAAATTGGGAAGCTCTTCTCTTGTTTTGTACTTTTGTCATTTTCGTCTTCGCTGTGTCAAACAAAAAAACAAAATCCCCTCTTGGCTTTGCACTTATAAAAAATTCTTCTATTATTATCAATATATAAGTATTTAAATTTAAAAAATACATAAAAAATTTATTTTTTAAAAGTATTTTTATTCCTATTTATTAGAAATTTTTGGTAGGACAAAATCTTCTTAGTGATGGAAAAGAGTGAAAAATAGAAATAATTTTTATAATAAAATTAATCAAGAAAATTAGTGTTTCCAATAAAAATTGCAATAATTATAGAATAGAATAGAACTAAATAACAAGAGTAACCTCATAAACAAAGATAAATCTTTGTCAATGATTTTTATAACATACAATTCAGGAGATGAAAATAAAAAGGCTTTTAAAATTTTTTATTGTAATAAATAAGCTCTCATGATACGTGCCTGTTTTTTTAATTTAAGATTTAATACGAGAATTTTAAAATAATGATAAGTTTAATAATATTATTGTTTGTTTAAAAAAAAAGATACAAACTATTTATTTGCTATTCAAATATAGTTTTTCAGTATGTATAGTACGCATAAGGTACGAGATCTCTCTTCCGTTAAAGACTCGTAAACAACTAAAATTTCAACGCTTACCCTTTATCTGGGAAAAAATGCGGGAGGAGAAGAATACAAAAAAAAATGAAAGTAAGAGGAATAAATGTTAAAAAAGAGGATTATATTCCATTTTTCTCATATTTGAAAACGTATAATGTTAAAAAAATAAAAAATATTAGATTTGAAAAGAAGTGAAATATAAAAGAAAAAAATAAAAAATATTATAATATTTATTTTATCCTTAAAAAATAAAAATTAAAAAATTATAATAAAGATAAAAAAATAATTTAAAGTAAAAAACAAAAAGAAACAAACAAAAAGCCGCCTTTCTGCGCCATTCCCCCCAATAAAACTCTGCACGTTCTTCGTTCGGGCTTTGCTTCTCCTTCTCCAAGTTCCTTGTTATTTTGTGGTGAGATGTAACAATTAACAAGTCACAGGGATACACACATATAGATAGATAAAAAGAGATTTTTATGATTTTATACATCTTATATAAAATATTTTGTATGTGATTTGAAATATTCTGTTTATAGTATAAAAATGTAAAATATTTTGCGTCTATATATAAAATTGAAACCGTAAAAAATTTTTGTGGTCATAATATGATATATTTTTGTTATCCCATTCTTCTTAATTTATTCTTTTCAGAATTAAATTCATTATTTATTTCCTCTCGATTAATTTTAAAAGCCATTAATGTAATTGACTTTGCATATCACTGGGTGTAGGTGAAGATGGACCAGATGCAGAAGGTACGAGATCTCTCTTCCGTTAAAGACTCGTAAACAACTAAAATTTCAACGCTTACCCTTTATCTGGGAAAAAATGCGGGAGGAGAAGAATACAAAAAAAAAAAATGAAAGTAAGAGGAATAAATGTTAAAAAAGAGGATTATATTCCATTTTTCTCATATTTGAAAAAGTATAATGTTAAAAAAAATTAAAAATATTAGATTTGAAAAGAAGTGAAATATAAAAGAAAAAAATAAAAAATATTATAATATTTATTTTATCCTTAAAAAATAAAAATTAAAAAATTATAATAAACATAAAAAAAATAATTTAAAGTAAAAAACAAAAAGAAACAAACAAAAAGCCGCCTTTCTGCGCCATTCCCCCCAATAAAACTCTGCACGTTCTTCGTTCGGGCTTTGCTTCTCCTTCTCCAAGTTCCTTGTTATTTTGTGGTGAGATGTAACAATTAGCAAGTCACAGGGATACACACATATAGATAGATAAAAAGAGATTTTTATGATTTTATACATCTTATATAAAATATTTTGTATGTGATTTGAAATATTCTGTTTATAGTATAAAAATGTAAAATATTTTGCGTCTATATATAAAATTGAAACCGTAAAAAATTTTTGTGGTCATAATATGATATATTTTTGTTATCCCATACTATTATATTGTCTAAACAAATTTATTTTGTAAACAATTGAGAGAGAGAAAGAAACATAAAAGTGTGAGTGAACATAACAAAATATTAATCGCATGTAAATAATTAACTTGACTACTCTTGTTGATTTATTATTGTGAAAAGGTTCTTTTGTGACTTGAATAAAGGGAAACTCTAATAATGTTACAACAGGAGAAGAGCAAACATGAAAAAGAAAATTCCCATCACGTTACCCAGCATGATTAAAAATAATACTAATATTTAGCTAACTGTATAGCTCAAACGATACTATATAACAACAAATAAGTATCCATATCTTAGCTTATGAATAACCATTATGCAGAGACTATAATTAAACAATTGAAATAATTGTAATCAATTATAAATACAAACTTTGATAATAAATTGTTTAGATGAAAAAGGTAAAACTTGAAATTGGGAACTTTAGTTAAAAGAAAGTAAAAGAATAATAATACAAGGAGATGATATATATACTTCTATAATATAAAAAGGATAACTTCATGTACATAAGAATATTTAATTTATTGAAATTAAAATCTTAATTTTAATAAAATACAAAAAAATTACAATTATTAAAATCGCAATTCTATTAGAATACTAAGAGGCGGCCACATAAGTATAGGGATAACCAACTTTTTAGGCGTAAACCTTTATGATTTTTTTTATTTGAGGACTAAATCTTTTGAATTTTATATTTAAGGGCTAAACCTTTATTTTTTTTTTTTATTCAAGTCCTTTTGTATGATTTACCGTTAACTTTTCCGTTAGATCTAACGGAAACAGGTGGAAACATGATTAAATTTAACGAAAAAGTTAACGGAAAAATTAACGGTTTCATTGTAAAAGGATTTGAATAGAAAAAAAAAAATAAAAGTTTAGACCTTAAATAAAAAATTTAAAAAGTTTAGATTTCAAATAGAAAAAATTACAAAGGTTTAAATCTAAAAAATTGGTTATCCCTATAAGTATATAAATTGTCACTCTTCTTCTGTAATTATATCATACATATAGATTTCAGGGGCACAACAGCAATTGAAGAAAACGTGGGACTATAGGAGTAGGAGGAGTTGGCCGCCTCGCCCAACACGAGGGCATTTTCAAAAAAATGAAATGCTATAAATAATCTAATAATAAACCTTATTTGTTGCTAAAGAAATCTCTCTCTCTCTCTCTCTCTCTCACTCTCTCTCTCCCTCTCTTGTCGCCCCGTTTTCCCTCGTTAGTCGTTCATTCTCTATCTCCACATATCCTGCCTGCAAAGAACTCTACTGTACTGAAGATTTCCTCTAAGGTTCATTTTTACTTCCATTCTCTTGTTTATTGGATTCTTCATCGTCCAAAAATAAAAATCGGGTTTATAAGCTTCATGTAAAGTTCCTCTGTGTTTTGTCATAAACTACGATGTTTATCTTCTTGTCTATTCCACTTATTATTATTATTATTATTATTATTATTATTATCGCTTAATTTTTTTATTCATACCCTAAATCTTTGACATTAGATCCAAAACGTGACTCTTTATAATTATAGTTTTTTTTTTCTTTTCCAAATAGATACAAAAAGTTAACTTGTAAAGCCTGTTTATGCCATATGGAAAATTCATTTATAAATGATTATCAGATGAATCTTTTTATCTGGATATGTATTTTTCTATTTACATTGGTGTTTATTTATTTTTTTTATCGTATCTTTTATCATTGAAATCAGTATCATCAAATTTTTGCTTGTGATTTTCACCAATTCGAGTTTAATGGTACAATTAAAGTTTTTTTTTTGTGTGTTTTACTTGAAGTATGATAGACATCGTTATCTATGTTGAAACATGTTGTCTAGTATCTTAATCCAACAGTTTTGAAATCTATATCTACACAAATTCCTAGACTTTTAGAATAGGTAAGGAGAAGGTTCACATTTCCATTGTGGTCATTGGCCATGTCGATTATGGGAAGTCAACCACCACTAGGCACTTGATTCACAAGCTTGGTGGTATTGACAAGCTTGTGATTAAGAGGTTTGTGAAGGAAGCTCCTAAGACGAACAAAAGGTCATTTAGGCATGCTTGGGTGCTTGATAATCTCAAGGCTGAGCGTTAGCATGGTATCACTATTGGCCTTGCCTTGGGGAAATTTGAGACCACATAGTGCCACTGTACCGTCATTGATGCCCCTGGACAACATGACTTTATCAACAATATGAAAACTGGAACATTCCAAGCTGAATGTGCTGCCCTCATCATTGACTCCACCACTAGTGGTTTTGAGGCTAGTATCTCTAAAAATGGTCAAACCCGTGAGCACACACTGCTTGCCTTCACCCTTGGTGTCAAGCAAACGATTTACTACTGCAATAAGGCATGTTGAGGGTTTATAATAATTTCACTTTCTTTATTTGCGTGTACGTTCTTTTTTTTTTTTTTAGTTGTTTGAAGAAGTTGGATATTTTTTGTGTGTGGAAATTGTCCTGTGTGCTAGATTTCTGATTAGGTGCATCTCACATGTACTCTTCTCTTCTTGACAGATAAATGCTACCACCCTAAAAACCTCAAAGGCTAGGTATGACGAAATTGTGAAGGAAGTTTCTTCTTACTTGAAGAAAGTGAACTATAACCCTAAGAAAATTACTTTCGTCCCCATCTCTAGATTTGAGGGTAACAATATGATTGAGAGGTCCACGGTGACTAGTATAAGGAGCCAACTTTACTTGAGGCCCTTGACATGATCCAGGAGTCAAAGAGGCCTTTAGACAATCTCTTACGTCTCCCACTTCAGGATATGTGTACAAGATTGGTGGTATTGAAATTGTCCCAGTGGGTCCTGTTGAAATTGGTATCCTTAAACTTGATATGGTTGTCACTTTTGGTCCCTTAGGTTGTCACTTTTGGTCCCTCAGGATTGACAACTGAAGTTAAGTCTGTGGAGATGCACCATAAAGCTCTCAAAGAGGCCTTTCTCGGTGACAATGTTGGGTTTAATGTTAGGAATGTTGCTGTAAAGGATCTCAAATGCGATTACGTTGCCTCAAACTCTAAGGATGATCCTACTGAGGAGGCCGGTGGCTTCACTTCCCAAGTTATCATGATGAACTACCTTGGTCAGATTGGAAATGGTTATGCCCCTGTTCTAGATTGTCACACCTCTCACATTGCATTTAAGTTTGCTAAGATCCTCACCAAGATTGACAGATGATCTGGAAAGGAGCTTGAGAAAAAGCCCTAGTTCTTGAAGAATGGTGATGTTGGGTTTGTCAAGATGATTCCCACGAAGCCTATGGTGGTGAAAACTGTCTCTAAATATCCTCTTCTCGGTAGATTTGCTGTCAAGGACATGTGACAGACTGTTGTAATGGAAGCGATTAAGAGGGTTGAGAAGAAGGATCTTTTTGGAGCTAAGGTGATAAAATCAACTTCCAAGAAGGGTGGCGTATAAAACGTGCAAGTTGGAGTTATTGCCAACGAAGGCTACCATAAACATAAATATTGAATTCTTGTTATTGGTCCATTGATTGGACACGTAGCAATTTGTTTCAAGAACTTTATTTTCTTTTCAGCCCGATTATCATGGTGTGTTTCTTATAATTAGGTTTTAAATCGTTGATGGCAAGCATGGTTGCTGTGTTGGGTTATTTTTCCTTTCTATTGTGTTTTGTTTAGTCGAGACTATATAATATTCCTGTTTCCCTGAAGCAGGTGGACAATTTTATGTTTTAATTATTTTGAGGCCATTTTGTAGATAGGGTGATGTAGGACCAGTATTGAGAAGAAGATTATTGGATAGAAAAATAGAGATTTATTCAAACTTCACTGAAACAGTACAAACACAATAATAACAAGAACAATAACAGTGGAATCCACCTCCGGTTTAGTGGAATCCACCACCAACACTCAACACAAAATTTTCAATCTTTTTCTCAATACAATCACAACTGAAGAACAACAGAACATGAGTAGCATTTGTAGGGAATCAGCTCCAGAAAAAGACAAACAGTAGAAAACAACGAAAGTCAACAATGCACACTGACAAGACTAAATAGGATTTGACACAGACAAAATTAGATTCACTTAGATTTTATTCTTCGATAATAGTGTTTCCCAAATCTTTTTCTGTCTGCATCATAGGGATTTGTTTGATATGCTAATGTGTTGTAATTTTTTTGGATTAAGTACTCATTTGCCCATTACGTAAGAGTTGCAGTTGCAGTTGCAGGATCTATCTCTGCGATAGCTTTTTTTTTTTAGCCAAAAACAAGATTCCACCCTTCATGTTTATGCAATTCTATGTCTTTGCCTACTTCATTTTACTTTTTAAAATTCCACCCTTCACCATTTTTTTGTTACTGGATTGTCAACATTTTTCTTTCCCTATGTGGCACCCCTCATTTGCCACATTGAATTTTTATACTATGTCATCTACCATGTCATCAAATTATGTAGACGTGGCAATTTTTTTGATTATGTTTTTTGCCCACAAAATTCTAATTTTAGTTTATAAAAACAAAAAAGTGATTATGGGATGCTAATGAGAGTGACTAAGGGGCTATCATGTTTATGTATGTTAATTGATGTCTAATCTTATGTTTAGCTCTAGTTAAGGAGTTTCAAACCTTAATAGAAGCTGCCAAACTTCAAATTATGTTAGGAATGCTAATTATGTGTTAACAAAGCTTAATAAAGTTTAAAAGGTGAAGATCAGGGGCTTAGTATTAGTCTAAGTGTGCTCAATTAGCTCTAAAAAGGTATTTAGTGTAATTGAGATGTTAAATAGGGATGGCCTAATATAGCATATTTATTTACATGTTAATTGATGTTTAGAACCCTAACTGAGTGTTGAGAAAGTCTAAAAGGGGCATGCATTACTTGGAAAAGCTCAATTAAGATTAATAATTGTGTTTAAGAACATTAAGTGTGTTTAAGGTAAATGGTGCAGGTTGTTTTCCATGGATTTGGTTTAGGAATGCATAATTTATATATTAAGGGATTAATTAGGCTTAATATGGTCATTAAAAGGTAGTATATGGGGTTGCCTTGCATAGATTGTACTAATTGGACTTAATTAAATTGTTAAGACATGATTAAGAAGCTAAATGTATTAAATGGACAGATTTGGTAATATTAAGTCTGGAGGAACTTAGTTGCGAAATTAAAAATATTTTGGAAGAAAATGAAAAAGGAAAAGAGGTTGTTTGATTTGGAAGGCAAGTAACGATGGGAAACAAACCTAAAAGTTGAGAGCAATAACGTTTAAGTCAAAAGTAAACGTAAAGAAAAATATGTTACTACCTGAGAAGTACGTATCACTACTTGCTATATTTTATATGTATAGTTGATGAGGCATGAGCATGCATACATGTCATGCATCACATTAATTTATAAGGCATGAAAAGAATCTAGAAGAAATATTTTCGAGAAAGAAAATGTCTTCGTTGGGACTTGACATGTGTCAGATGCCCAGAATTTATATCGGTTGAATTGGTAGCAGATGTTGAGTTCTGATACGACTGGGTCTGAGTTTTACTTTCGCTCCAATTGGGTAGTAGATATTGAGTTCTTGTCCCACTGGGTATGAATCAAAAGGCCTATGAGAAGAAATTCACCGCGTGTCGGAAAGAGTCTCACATGCTAATGATCCAAAAGTCAACTTGGCCTATGAAAGAGAATTTTATTCATTAAAATGAGATCTTTCATACACAAATGGAATAAAATAAAGTAAAGAATGAAAAGGAAAGAGAAAAGCTTGAGAGAAAGAGCATTTATGATACGTATGAACAATGAGAAGGATAAAAGGAAGGATGTATGTTTTTGGAAAACAAAAAAAAGAGAAAGATATGGCATGTCACGAGCATTTTATACCAGGAATGACATTATTCACTAAGTATTTTTATACTCATTTGCCTTGTGATGATTGGGAATGGTGCAATTGGTGGTCACCATGCTTTTCCTCGCTCAAAGGTTGAAAATCATAGTGTTTGATTCGGACTTTGATTGTGTGTAATAAATGCCAGTTACATTATAACTAACAGACTTCCATACCTATTACTTAGAATGTCTGGGGGATAGGCCTTTCAGTGATTTCTAATAGACAAATTGAACAAATGCAGATATGTACAGAGACTTAGGAACAAAGAGAGCCTACGTAGAGTCTGGGGGACCCATTTTGTGAATCCAGGGTAGGGCTGTGTATGTGTATAGTGGTGTGTGACTGAGAATGGTTGTGCCCCAGTGTCATTTAGGTAGCTACGTCCTATAGATATTAAGATGTTTTACCCTCGCTTCCCTAGTCAGTTTGTACTAACGTTGGTTGTGAAATAAATAATATATATATGTATTCAATTGACATCTTGCCTACTCGATAGAGAGATGTGTATGTAAAGTTTGTGTTATCTATTGATTAAAACCCTAAGAGTGGAGTGGTATCTATTGATTAAGACCTTAGGAGTGGAGGATTCAGTGATTAGGTAGAGAGATATATTCGGGGTTGCAGCGGTAACGTCGTGGATGTCGAGTTGTTCGCTACACTTTTCTCTCTTTCTATTATCTCTCTTTGTCCACTCTCCACCCTTTTTCTTTATATATGTTCAACACCAATCTTTCTTCTCTCTCTACCCTTTCTCTCTCACCTTTTTCTCTCTCTTCCCATTTGCTGTCCTTTATCTCTCTACCACATTTAGTCCATCATTTCTCTCTCTGACCATTCTCTTTACTCTTTCTCTCTCTATTTATTCTCTCTCTACTCATTCTCTCTCTCTCTCTCTATATCCTTTCTCTTTTTACTCTCTCTCATGGCTCTCTCTACCCATTCTCTCGATCATTTATCTCTTCACTTGTTCTCTCTTTACCTTTTTATTTCTCTCTCTCTCTCTCTCTCCCCCTTATTCTTTATCTTTTCTCCTTCCAACCATTTTCGCTATTCTTTCTGTCTGCCCATTCTCTTTCTATCATTGTTCTCTCTATCCATTTTCTTTCTACTTATAATATCTTTACCCTTTCTCTCTTTATCCTTTCTTATTTTCACCATTTTCACTTTACCTTTATTCTCTACAATTTTGCTCTGAACAAAAATTTTGTTAAGGAAAAAAAAAATACTCATTGGTACAAAAAAAATGCAAAAAAATAAACAAGGAAAAATTAACAACATAACCAAACTTGCCTTAAAATTAATAAATTACTATTCATTATTTTTTTTCTTTTTGGTAAAAAAGAGGAAACCTTATTATTTTTCTTATTAGTTTGTAAATGTGAAAAAAAAAATCCAAAAGAGGAAAGGAGAAAGAGCACCATATAGCTCAACCTTAAGTTTTTTCAAAGCTCAATGTATTTAATAACGTCCAAAAACTTATCTTTTTATAAGCTATTTTTTTTTTAAATTCAATGTGTTAACCTTTAAGTTTGGAAAAAATTTTGTTGACGACACTTACTGAATCATGTAGAAAATATTTAATGATCTAAACTATTTGAATATGAAAGATACATTGAATTTTAAAAATAAAGAATAGATAAATTGTTTAATGCTATTAAATAGAAAGGCACTAGTTTATGGGCATACAATTCTGTCATATTATGTTACCAGTCTAACATGGCGTAGGGATCCTACAATTAAAAGATAATAAAATAAAATAGAAGTCATCTAACGGAAGTTAGAAGGGATATTAGGGTCTTTTTTTTTTTTTTTTTAAGAAAGTTGTTCATAATTTGAAAATTGGAAATCAAGTGTAGTGTAGCTCTACCAATTTTGATGGTTCTCTAGGAAACAGTGGCGAATAGGATCAAATGAAAGCTACAGTCAGCATGGTAACATATCAATTTGGAAATCAAATGCTCATCCCACCAGCTCGTGAGCACCACCGCCACTGCCAATGGTGAGATGCACTCATTCGTGAAGATTGAGTCCCACACATTCTTCGATTAGAGCTCCGATAGAGATAGAGTCCACAAGAAAAAAATGTTCAATAAAATAAAAGCTGAAAAGGCCTTGTGATATTAGGGTTTAGTGATTTCAAAAATTGGAACTTGAAAAATAGTGATTCTAATTTCTGTAGTTGAGAGGGAAACCCAAAAGAGGATTGAGGTACAACCTGTGGGGTAGAAATTGTTTGCATGGAGATAAACGGCAAATCAATGGAAATTGTTCGGTGACATTGCAGAACTGGGCGAAGCAATGCTATGGGAGAAGTACATAATCGATGGGTAATTATATCTACGTATTCAAAATAGTTAGGCTATAGTGAGATAATTTTAATTTGAAAATGTAAAGGATTACATGCAAAAGTTCGACCTGATACGTGCTTAAGAAACAAATATTAAGATCCCAAATTGAAAATTTTGAACTGCTATGGAGGATTCAAAATCTAATTGGACATGATAACTTCACTTATTGCATAAGTGTTTTTAATCTAATTGTACTTTGAGAGTTTGATTGCACGTAAAATAATTGACTTTTTCTCTTGGTGTTCTATTTTTTACAAATTATCAGTTATGTTCTTAGAGGTGGAAATAAAGTTTTATGATATGTTAAAGTCCTAAAAGTTTACTGTAGACTTGGAATCTTTAAACCTCTAATCCAATACATGGGTAACTTGGATCCCTATAAAGGTAATAATTAAAAAATAGTTCTTGCTAGGATAAAATGATGGAGTTGCCTCCATCCTTTTAAGCCCCAGATGTAATATATTTTTTTCCTGTTATTACTTATAAAGTGTAAAAATTCTGGTAATGAGTTGATATATGTGGTAGAGTGGGTTGCTCAACTGACAATCTATCACAAAATTTTTCCCCTTAATGGTAGATACCAAAACAATCCTTATAATAAAGAGATTTATGTCTGCATATGCGCCTTTGTTGCCTGGCTACTTAAGAACTTACATAGGTGGGGATTATATGATGTTAAAGTTGATTTTCAGCTGACATGACCTTAACATCTCGCAGCTGTCTAATCTCTTTGAGAAACAAGGCATTTGTCCAAGAGAAACACTTCCCCTTAATATTACCACATTTTGTATATTTTTTCATTTTCTTTTTAAAAATTCAAGATTATTGTTCTTCCCTTTTATTTTTTCAATTCATGATTCGATATGTTTACAATTTTATGATCTCCTCGATCATACAAGGGGGCTCTCTGAGGATTCAAAAAGACAATGGAACCTAAAGTTAGAGCTAATTTAAGACACTCTTAGTTTCATACATGTTGAATGATTTAAAAAAAAAAAAAACTTCTTTTCTCCTTATCTATTTTAATTTAAAGATTAAAAAAAATTGAGTTCGATTTGAGGTCAAGCTTCAAAGTTTTATATCAAGTCGAGCTTAAACTCTAATATTTAAGTATGATTCGAGCTTGAGCCGAGCTTAAAATTGAGTAATATATGAACAAGTCAAGTATGAATGTGCCAAAACTTGGCTTGGCTAGGCTTTTTTTTAGCTTTAATTTTGTCAAAAAAAATTTCAACCAACAACTTTACGAAGAACTAAGAGCTATTGACAAGTAATTGAGAATGGCTAGTAGACATTTACTGTTTGAATATATCAATATCAAATGAAATAGCTATCCTGACTCTTCTAAATTTTGTTTGAATAAAAAAAATCAAAAATCAATGTCACTCTATAATGCAATGTATCTAATGAAGACATTCTTCATTTGTTGCGAGACTGTGATGAATCTCAAGCTACTTGGGAAGGGATTTATACAGTAAGTTGACCCTCTACTTTTTTCTTTGATGTAGTAAATGGCTGGCTCAATAGGTGCCTGGTTATGGGTACACAATGTCTTAGAAATCAAGAGTTGTTGTTCGTGTGTAGTTGTTCGACTATATGGCATCCAAAAACGAGTATAATTTTCAAGGTAAGAAAACGGGTTCATAATCTTTGGTGCACAAGATTTGGTCCCTCTTTATGGATGTCTACTTTGCTTTTGAATTTCTAGGTGAGGAGCTCCCTTCAATCCCTCATTTTGTTGGATGGAGACAGCCACCATAGGGGTTTATTAAAGTTAATATTGACGGTAGTTTTTAAGGAAACCCTGTTCGTGCAGGCTTTGGGGGGTTTCTTTCACGATGCATACGACAAATGGTACGAGACATTTGCTGGATATACTAGGATGGCTACTAATATGGTTGCAGAGTTGTTGGCGAGTAAGCGGGGGTTTAGAGCTTGCTTGGGAACTAGGATACAGAAGTGTGATATTGGAGACTCACACTTAATAAACTTTGCATTTAATTCCTAACTATTCAAACTTGTCACATACTCTTACGGGCTTGCTGGCTGATATTCTCTACCTTTAGGATAGAGACTAGGATTTGAAGGTACAACATGTAGTTAGAGAGAGGCACTCTTGTGCTTACTATTTTGCCAAATAGGGGGTATGTGGATTTTAAGAGATACTTTCTTTGAGCATCTGCCATTTGCACTGGTGCGACTTTTTGATTGGGATAAAAATGTAGTACTTTTCATTTCTCCCTCCTCAAGAATACCAATACTATGTTTTTGATATTCAAGCTCCTTCGTTTGCTTCTTTTATGAACCAATAAAATAGATAAAGGAAGTTCGCTTCCATAATCCTTTATGGGTTGTTTTGATTTTGTAAAGATTATGCACGGTGATGGCTCCAACATTTGTTGTTTCTAGCTAGAATGACAAGTTTTTGTCTCCACTAATTCCCATATAAACATACCCCTTACTAGTGTTACACTTGTTCGCTTCACTCCGTATGTTAGAAATAGTATAGTAAAACTAACTGAAGATGGATTCAAGTAAAATCAAATCAAAGGATATAGAATGTCTAAAGCATACTCAACATTGTCCTTAAGGATAGTTTCTGTCATTGTTGTTGATTCAGGGTAGTGTAGCAAGTTGCAGCGGTTATCCTTCCTGGATAAAATTGACTTTTTCACTAATATGCACTTCAAATATCGAGGTGGCAAAAACAACTCTAATATGACTAACCCTACAATTTTTAGTAAGAGATGTTAGACAGAAGAATAAAAGAATGGTAATATGTATTTCCTGAAGATGAAGAAGATGCTATATTTATACAAGTTTAGATTTTATGGCTCATAACAATCAATAATGGACATAATGGGTAAATGATTGTTATAATAACAATGGTTAATGGCTAAAACAGCTAATTCTCTAATAGGCAAAAATGGTTAGTTTGATCGAAAATTCTAAAAGGTCTTAAAACTTTAAGCTCAAGCGTAGAGTGGCCAAGTCCACTGCATGAACAAGCATGGCCCCACTCATATCGGGTCTAAGTTTGGGTTGCACAAGACCTGTTATGAGTCTCTTTTTTTTTTTTACAAAGTATAAAACAAATGTTGGTTTATAAACAAGTATAACTTGACTCCTCTTTCCTATGTGGAATTCAAGCTTTTTATAATATACTTTAATTTTTCAACACCGTACACCAAAAACTGAGCTATTGCTCATCTCTTACAAGACTTTAGTAATAGAACAGAAATCTCTAAATTTAGAAATTGCAGAACAACTTCAAGTTATGTAACAATAGCCACAATCCCTGAGGCGATAATCACGCTCTAATCACTACACCAAAGACCATGCGAATTCTATTTTAGGATAAAATAAAGCCCTTGATTGCACTTGTGGAGTTGTGAAATCATGATAGTAGAGAAGAATGTATGTTGTACGATTGTTAGTACTAAAGTCTATTTCTCCGCAACAAAACATGACCAGTATGAATCCTCATATAAATTTCTGTTAGGGTCGCTTAATGATAGTTACATAACTGCCTATGGGATGTAACCATTTAAACTTACAACTATTTTTTGGGTTACAACCGCTCATACATATAACTGTTATGGACAGAAAACTGTTTTTTGTTTTTTGGACATATTATATGATCTTGGACAGACACATTCTTTGAACATTAAACAGTTAGCAATTATTAATATAATCATTAATGATAAGTATTTGTGGAGACAAGTTTATTTCAAAATTTTAATTAATTAAGATATAATTAATCATCAATATAATAATATGCTATGTATAACGTGCTCAAGGGCCAAGTGCGTTTGAAATGCACCTATGTGCCACATGTGAGTGGCACTTTTCCATAGTATCTCTTTAGGCCAACTAGTCATATACTATGTGCCCAAACTTATCTTCTAAAGCCTTTTTTTTTTTTTTTTCTACATGAGACTTTGATCGTCTCTTTCATTTGTCGCCTTTTGAAAATACACTAACATTGTGTTACTCTTTGATTTATACTATTATGAGCTAAATTACATTATGGATCAAAGTGGTGAGT
Source organism: Carallia pectinifolia (assembly GCA_037832335.1). Lineage (NCBI taxonomy): Eukaryota > Viridiplantae > Streptophyta > Magnoliopsida > Malpighiales > Rhizophoraceae > Carallia > Carallia pectinifolia. The sequence continues at coordinate 14,579,925 of CM075448.1, read as the reverse complement.
CTATATCATACTTTTTTTTTTTAATTTTCAATTTGTAATTTTCATGTAAATTTAAACGTAGATTTTATTATTTTAAGTTACCGATTGACACATCGAGACAAGTGTTCTCCTTATTATATGTGAGATGGGGCATACGTAAAAGCTGAACTTAGATAGAACATGGAGTGCTGGCCCTTTAGCTGTCGGATGACAATTACTTTTTGTTCTTGCCCACCCCTTTCTTTTTTTTTTTGAAAAGATTATTATTTCTAAGCGTAGACTAAACAAAAAGCTCCTAAATTAGTGTAGGGTCATATCAACAGCAAGAGAACTGTACTAACCTACTGTTGGCAACTTTCTCAGGGTTCTGCAAGACAAAAGAGAAGGTCTAGGTCAAATATCTAATGAAGCGAAGGTTCCCTTTCCTCCTTATTCTCCCTCTTTTAAAGCTTTATAACCCCGTTAAAAATTAGTGTTGATTTCTCCTTGGAAGGACTCAGAGTGAAAGAATGCAAAGATGACAATTGTCGTAACACGCCCTACGCCTGCCGTGAATTATTTTAATTGTCATTTTTATAGTATAAGATATAATATTTTTTTATATTTGAAGAACCTTTCAATATTATGTTGCATTCAAAATTGATGGTCGTGAGACTCTCTCGTCTCTGACCAGCAATTTCATTTGAAGTCACCACCAATATTTTTAGGTATTATTAGACATTTTCTTGTTAGCTTATAGGACTCGCTTGTCCCATAAACTATTATTCCTCGATCTACTAACTAAAGATTTGAGCTTAGAAGTATGGTTATGTATAAAGAAAGTGTAAAATACATAATCCCTATTGCGCCCATTATTGATACTTTCATTGACTATGCGTAGTTCATGGTTCTATTATTTTTTATATATAGATGTAAAATTCATAAACCAATTATACATTATTCATATATTTATATTATTTATTATTTTAAGAAAAAAAAATCCTCCAACTCTTCTTCTCAATTTGTTTACTTTGATAAGAATGTCAAATGACAACCTCTAAAATATTTTAAATTATTTTTATTAATGAAAATATTCATTACTCACATTATATGTTTGAGCATTTTTTTTATTTCACTTTTAAGCTAATTCTCTATATATACACTATAAAAAAAGTTACGTTTAACTTGTGAACCTTCTTATTATTTAATTTGTGTTAATGTTATAACATTTAGAATTAAATCAAAGAAAACTTATTTTGGTACACCCAAAACAAAGGGACCCCTAGGATCTAAGAGGGTAGATATATCAGAAATATACTAATGAAATAAATTAAAAATATAAAAAACTAAAATAATAGACAAGAACAGAGATAATGTTTAAAATAAATCTATGAACAGAGTACGTGGTGTTGTTTCACCAGAGGTTTGCCTGTTTACTTGCGATATACAGATCCAAGTAACATATAACAGCGTACTGGTTTCCAGCCTATATATACCTTGTATAAATTTATTTTAAAATGTGTGGTTTAACCAGCCACAGAGATAGATAGCAGAAAACAAAATAAAGTTTAAAGAAAATAAATTGCATCCACTTGGGCGGCTGAGCCTGTCCTTGTTGGTGCTTTAGAAATAATGTAACATAAAAAAATTTAAATTTTTATTACATAGGACGAACTTACAAAGGTTTAAGCAGAGAGGACATTTACAGAGAGAGGACCTTTCTGGAGAAGAGAGCATTGCTTTTTTTTTAGAGAGAGAGAAAAGAGGATTGTGTGTTAGAGAGAAGGAGGCTATCGCCTCCAAAGAGAATAGAAGCCTTGGTTTTAAAGGGGTTTACAGACACTCTTTAGTTACTGTTACCGACCGGTGGCATTATAATAAATTTGTGAACAGTATTTTACTGTTTATGACTAGTGGCAGTAATGAAAATATTACAAACAGTACAAAACAAATACTGTAAAGATTTACATGGAAAAAGGGTCATGATTAGCAAAGGGATCATAAGACTCTTCTTCAACGTCACTATCTTCATCTTTGTGGTCTTGGGCTATGCTGATGATTTTGCCTTCAGACATCTTGGATGAAGAAGGAGGTGATAGTTCTTGAGACATGACCTGCATGATTTATAGGTATTTGTCTCAAGTTTTAGCTACAGAAAGACGACATTGCCAATGGAACTTTTCTGCCATAAAGAAGCATGATCTTTGGTCATGATGACTTTCTGTGGTTGTTTAAACATCCTTGTGAATGATTTTACTTGTTTTTTCAACCATTAATCGATGGATGAAAAAGAAAGCGATTTTGGAATGTTGTAAGAATTCTACCATCGAACATAAAAGTTCCTTTTTACCATTGTACCTGCTTTGTGAGGGGTAATTTGATACTCCCATTTAAGTACCCATGGAACAAAGAAATGAGTACAGAAAGAGAAAAGAAGGGGAAATTTCTTTTCATATTCTGTAGGAATATAATGGGTTTTAAAAAGTTTAAAGCTGGGTTTAATCTCTGTATCAAGGATTTATGGGATACATCCGAAGTAGTCCCACCATTGAAGAAACTAGTTTGGAATAGTTTTGGGGTTAAAGGTTTTATCGAAATATATCAACCAAGTATGGCCTCTTTTATGGTTTTGGTAGAAAAAGGCATTGAACCATGCTTGTTGATAATCTCAACAAGAGAAATAAGGATAATGGGGTCGTTTAGGGTCAATGTTATTAGCAAAGGTGTCTAATCTAGAAAGAAAACCAAATTCATCTAGATGTAAAAGGTTTATGATTTGGCAAGTAAAATAAGCATAATTTTTGGTTGGGTCAAAGATAGTGTCTGTTTTCATTTTTATTTTGCTAGTGGGTGTTTTAGTAGAGTATTGGAATTTGAATTTCATAGAAGGATTGTCAATCTGTGAAAGAGTAGCCATATAATAGTATATGGGTTTTTCAAAGTCCCAAGGTTTATATTCTCATCCATCCTCAAAAACTGTTCGTACACAATCAGAAAAATTGCCAGCCTCATATGAGGTTTCAAGAACAAACAGGCTTTGAAAAACAGTTTTAAGAAAATAATCAGTCCATTTATGAGTGTCTCCCCAATGGGTTTTAGTCAAAGCATTTTGAGATAACTCTTAGGAGGAAGATGAGACTATCTCCTTTTGTTTAAAAACGAGTTTAGAGATCATACCTGAGGATTGAGGGTTTAGGGTTATAGATCAGTAGAAATTTGTTCTATTTTGAAATAGTATTGATAGTGGTTGTGAGTCAGACTAGATTCCAACTGAACTAAGGGCAGAAGATAGCAATAGTAAATCTCGACGAATAGGGCACTAAGCCTGTGTGCTGCAAGGGTATAACCAGAGTAGTCTATCATAAACACTATTATTATTATTTTAAAATATGGATTTAAATTTCTGTACGTCAACTTCTCTCTCTAACTCTTCTACCTCATAATCTTCTAAGATTCGTAGAGTTGTAAATCGAGAAGAAATAACTTATGAAAATTTTAAAAATATTGATAACTGGGAAATTCCATCAGTAAAACATGGTGAGATCTACTATCTGTTTAAATCTATCTTTTCTAAACTCTCATTTAAAACTGATCTTCATATTAAAACCAGACAGAGGGATATTCCTTTCTCTGAATCATTAAAAGAAATTCCTCTACATTCCTGAGCCACTAAATCAACTTAAATCAAAAGGCTTTGAGTATATTCACTTAGGCCTTATTCAAGTTGGATTTAAACCATTAACCTGTGAAGGTCTTGACAGTTCTATTCTTGTAGTCCTCAAAGATGCTAGACATAGATCTTTCCATGATTGCCTTCTAGGAACGGTTGAGTCCATACTAAACTCGGGTCCAATCTATTTTGATTGTTACCCCAACTTGGCCATTTCTCTTAATGATAAAAACATTTTAAAAAGTGTTGTTTTACAAATTAAAACGCATAATTATAACATGCTGCCTGGATCTATTCCTGTTGCACTCATATTTTGCATTCATTATAAACTCATTATGCATGCATTTACTCCCACTAAACACTTGCATCATTCAAAAAAGGGTGACACTCTTTTATTACAAGCAGATCTTATTAAATCCAATGTTAGGATTCCTAAAACCATTTTATGGAAGGATGTTACACTTCCTGAAGAATGGATTCTTCAAGGGGCTGTAGAACCAGAAGGTTCTCGACTCCTTGAACCCAATTCTAATTTGATGCAAATCAAAGAATTTAGTGATGGTAAATTCACTTTAAATTTTGACAGATTTTTCAGATCTATGAGTTTTAGATTTTCTGATACTGCATCAGAATCTACCCTTGATCTTGGAAACATTTCCAAGATTCCATCTGTCATTAATATTCCTCTCATTAAATCAAGGCATTCTACTTCAGAATTGCCACCATATTCCTTCAAGGAAGTCAATTATAAGACTATTATTCCTCATCCGGTCTATCAGACTGGAGAAATATCCATTAAACCAGAGGAAAGTCCCTCTCCTCCAACTCCTCCGGCATATTCAGCAGTTACTAAAAATGTCATTAGTGCTCTTAACAAAGAATTTGTCATTAATAAAACCTCTTTTCAATAAGAGTTTTATGCTCCTCATAATAAATAGAAACGTGAATGGTTTTTCCTTCATTTCTCTGATTAAAGAAAAATTATTTAACAACTTTATTATGATTTTTTAAATCAACATAGAATTCATATTCCATTTTTTGATTAGATGGAATTCCATGTGCATGATACTACCTCTTTTAAGGAAGAAAATCCTTATTACTCCTATATGTTTTTCTAAATCATTAAATCCCATTAATAAAAATAGGAAACTTCTAATTTGGGAAGTTGAGAGAAAGTAGATTCAGTTTGAACACCCTCTACCAAGAAAGGTTTCTTTTAAACAAGGAGATTCCTCCATTGTAGCTTTTCCTTATAAAATCCCAACAAACTCTGAAGATAAGAATCTAAAGAGTTTGAATGTCAACCTCCAAACCATAGGTCATCAGCTGACTAGCATAGAACAGCATATCCAACAGACTGATTTATCCTCGATAAATGTTGATAAATCTACTCACAATAAATCTCTTATTTTTAAACCTTTTGAAGTTTCTGCTTCTTCTCAAAAGCAGGTTCAGAGTAATAAGGTTGAGTTTCTTAAAATAATCAAAGAACAACTCACTAAAATCCAGTCTATTGTTTCAATAGGATCTTCCTTTTCTCAAGTGGCTCTTGATACCCCTGCTAAACTAATAGTTCTTGATACTCCTTATAAATTCGTTCATATTCTTGAACAAAATTCCTCTGAATCTGATTCTAACAATTCAAAATCACTTCAGATCAATAAACTTGTTTGGACTCCTTCTGCCCAACCTATTACTAGAGCTCCAGACATTGATATCGAGTATAAATCCCTTCTTACTCAAACTAAATACAATGTCAATTCTGTCTATGAATGGAATATAGATGAAATGTCAGAGTACAACATTCTGAGCATTTTACGGCAAATGACCATGATAGCCAATGCCTATAAAACTCAAACTTATATTTTTGATCGTGCTATAGCTGAAATCCTTATTGCAGGATTTACTGGATAGCTAAAAGGATGGTGGAATTACCATCTTATAGAGGCACAAAGATTATAAATATTAAGTTCCATAAAACTTGATGATGATAAAAATCCAATTCTTGTCATTAGGAAATCCTATACAGGATTCAGTCACTGTACTAATCCTCACGATCTCTCTACATTTTGTAGGAGATCCATCTCATTTAAGAGATAAAAATGTTGAACTTCTTTTTACTCTTAAATGTAAGAATCTTAGTGATTTCCAGTATCACAAGAATACATTTCTTACTAGGCTTATGCTTAGAGAGGATTCGAATCAATCTTTCTAGAAAGAAAAGTTTGTTGCTGGTCTTCCTACTTTGTTAGGAGAAAATGTTAGAAATCAGCTAAAAGAATCCATAGGGAATCCAATTTCTTATGATAAACTCACATATGGTGAATTAATAAGTTCAACCCAAAAGGAAGGACTTAAGATTTGCTAGGATATTAAACTCCAAAAACATCTCAAATGGGAGATGAAAAGAACTCAACAAGAGCTTGGCAATTTTTGTCAACAGTTTGAGTTCAATCCTATTAAACCTTCATACTCCAATCCTTCTTGTTCTAAACCTTTCAAGAAGAAACCCTTTCATAAATCCAAAAGATAGTTTGTATCCAAGAATACTTACTATAAACCTTATTTTCCAAAGAAAAGGAAATCTTTTCCTAAAAGGTCTCAGTTTAGGAGTAGGCCTAAACAACAGACTAATAAATCTTATGGCCAAATCGTTTGCTTCAAATGCAATGAACCAAGTCACATGGCTAGATATTGTAAACTCAATAAACAAATTCAAGAGATTGATCTTGATGAAGAAATTAGTCATAAAATCTAATCTCTTATTTTTGAATTATCTGAGTCTGAAGCAAGTTCATTTGACCAATCTATACAAATTGATGAAATTGCTACAACTAGTAACCAAACTAGTTCTGATTCAGATAGTGACAAATTCATTAATGTTCTTCCCAAAGATCAGGAGTTTATCCTCTAGGTCATTAAGGACATTAATAATCTTGAGATTCAAAAGCAATATTTGCTTAAGTTGGAAGCATCTCTTGAAAATCCTCCAAACTCTACATCGGCATTAAATTCTCAGTCAAATCCCTATGATTTGACTACCATTCTCAATAAACAGAAAAATTCTAAGTCTTCTTTACCTTATTTGCAAGATTTGCAAACTAAGATTAAAACCATGAAACTTGAACGTAAAGAACTTAATCTTAAACAACAAACTGATTCTAGATTGTTGCAGCAATTGCTCTAGAAAGAAGATACTAATTCTAGTACTTCTAAAGAATCAGATATTCTTATAATAGATATTTCTAAAACAAAGGATTCACAAGAACCTGATAATTTTTTAAATTTTTTAAAAGAAATAACATTTCAAAAGTATTTGATTAAAGTAAAGATCATTTTCTCAAATGATTTTTCTTTGGACACTATTGCTCTGTTTGACATAGGTGTAGACCTGAATTGTATCAAAGAGGGCCTAGTTCCTAAACACTTACATCAAACTACTTCTGAGAAACTTTCAACTGCCAATACTTCTAGATTAACATTCAAGGGTAAAATTGATGTTTGTATTGTTACCCAAGACATTAGTATTTTAACTTCCTTTTTATTGGTAAATGATATCCATCATACTATTATTTTGGGTACACCATTTATCAATATGATAACTCCCTATGATATGAGTTATTATGGTATTTGTTTTAAAACTAAAAATAATACTTAGAAACATATTTTTAAATTTCTTCAAAAACCTAAAACAAGAAATCTCAATATTATAAAAGCTTATAGCATTTATAATAACGAGATAAATCTTCTGATTACATCGAAAGAGACAGAACTTTCAAGTTTAAAACAATTTGTTTCTTTAAAAAAAATTGAAAAATAGATTTCAACTAACTTTGTGAAAAAGAAAATTTCTGATTTACAAACTTTGAAAAAGAAATATGTGCTGATCTTCCCAATGCCTTATGGGAAAGGAAACAAAATCTGGTCGATCTTCCTTATGAAAACGATTTTGATGATCAAATTCCTACTAAGGCTAGGCTAATATAGATGAATGCTGAACTTCAACAGCATTGTAAAAAGGAGATCTCTGATTTACTTAGTAAGAAGTTAATCAGAAAGTCTAGATCACCTTGGTCTTGTGTAGTATTTTATGTTAATAAAAATTCTGAAATAGAATGAGACGTTCCAAGACATGTGATCAATTATAAACCATTAAATTATGCACTTAAATGGATTAAGTATCCTGTTCCTAATAAACGTAATCTTCTCAATAAACTGTATTCTGCATTCATATTTTCTAAATTTGACATGAAACCTAGATTTTGGCAAATACAGATTGACCCAAAAGACAGGTATAAAACTGCATTCACGGTTCCCTTTGGACAATTTGAATGGAATGTCATGCCATTTAGTTTGAAAAATGCACCAAATGAATTTCAACGCATCATGAATGTTATTTTTGTTGATTATTCACATTTCATCATTGTCTATATTGATGATGTATTGGTTTTTTCTCATTTATTGCATGAACATTTTAAACATCTTAAAACCTTTTTCTTTATCACAAAGAAGAATGGTCTTGTTATCTCTAAATCCAAGATGTCTCTCTTTCAAACCTGTATACGTCTCTTAAGACATCATATTGTTCAAGGAACAATTACACCAATAGAGAGATCTCTTTCTTTTGTTGATAAATTCTTTGATAAAATCCTTGATAAAAATCAACTCTAGAGATTCCTTGGAAGTCTCAACTATGTGCTTGATTTTTATCCTAATCTAAATCTTCATTGTAAACCTCTTTGTAACACATTAAAAAAGAATCCTTTTCCTTGGACTGATAAACATACTGCTATTGTTCAATAGATAAAAGTCCAAGTCAAGGAAATTCCTTGTTTTTCTATTCCAGATCCTCTTGAATCCAAGATAGTTGAAACAGATACATCTAATATTGGTTACGGTGGAATTTTAAAACTTTCTAACAACGAAGAACGTATTGTACAATACTCTTATGGTCATTGGAAAGACGCTCAAATAAATTATCTTACTATTCAAAAAGAAATTTTAAGTATTGTTTTATACATTTATAAATTTCAATCGGATTTACTAAACAAGAAGTTTTTACTTCGTGTTGATTGTGAGTTTACAAAAGAGATTTTAGAAAAAGATGTTAAAAACATTGCTTCTAAACACATTTTTGCAAGATGACAGGCTATACTTAGTATATTTGATTTCAAAATTGAATATATTAAAGGAGAAACAAATTCTCTTCTCGACTTTCTAACTAGAGAATTTCTCCAAAACAGGTCTTCTTCATCATGGCCCCTAAAAAGCATAAAACCAAAGACAAAGGTAAAACCCAGGTTTCAGAAGAAACCGTTCAAAGCCCCATTAAAACCACCAATGATAAACTAATGGCATCCATCACTAAAGCCATTAAACCTACTTAACCTCTCGTCACTCATTTTGACTTTCAACCCATTAAAACCATCAAACCAAAATCCTGTATTGATGTTGTAGAAGAAGAAGAGGCAGAAGAAAAGAAAAAAGCAAAAGAGCTACAAGTCCAGAAATGGGCTCGTGAGTTGGCTCAAAACCCAGAAATTCTTCAAGCCGTCCAAAATATTCGACAAAATAAACCACAGCCTGAAGAAGCTCAACCCTCAGGTATGATCTCTAAACTCATTTTTAAACAAAAGGAGATAGTCTTATCTTCCTCCCAAGAGTTATCTCAAAATGCTTTGACTAAAACCCATTGGGGAGACACTCCTAAATGGACTGCTTATTTTCCTAAAACTGTTTTTCAAAACCTGTTTGTACATGAAACATCATATGAGGCTGGCGATTCTTCTGATGGTGTAAGAACAATTTTTGGGAATGGATGGGAATATAAACCTTGGGATTTTGAAAATCCTAGATACTATTATATGGCTGCTCTTTCACAGATTGACAATCCTTCTGTGAAATTCAAATTCCAATACCCTACTAAAACACCCACTGGCAAAATAAAAATGAAAACAGACACTATCTTTGACCCAACCAAAGATTATGCCTATTTTACTAGCAAAATCATAAACCTTCTACATCCAGATGAATTTGGTTTTCTTTCTGGATTAGACACCTTTGCTTATAAAATTGACCCTAAACAACCTTATTATCCTTATTGTTCTTATTAGGATTATCAACAGACATGGTTCAATGCCTTTTTCTACCAACACCATAAAATAAGCCATACTTGGTTGATATATTTTGATAAAACCTTTAACCCCAAAACTATTCCAAACTGGTTTCTTCAATGGTGGGACTACTTCAGATGTATCCCAAAAATCCTTGATCTAGAGATTGAACCCAGCTTTAAATTTTTTAAAACCCATTATATTCCTACAGAATATGAAAAGAAATTTCCCCCTCTTTTCTCTTTCTGTACTCATTTCTTTGTTCCACGGGTACTTAAATGGGAGGATCAATTTACCCCTCACAAAGCAAGTACAATGGTAACAAGGAGCTTTTATGTCCGATGGTGGAATTCCTACAACATTCCAAAATCGCTTTCTTTTTCATCCATTGAAAAATGGTTGAAAAAACAATTAAAATCATTCACAGGGACGTCTAAACAACCACAAAAAGTCATCATGACCAAAGATCATGCTGCTTTCCTAGCAGAAACGTCCTATTGGCAATGTCGTCTTTCCACAGCTAAAATCAAAGACGAATACCTGGAAATCATGCAGGCCATGTCTCAAGAACTATCACCTCCTTCTTCATTCAAGATGTCTGAAGGCAAAATCATCAGCATAGCCCAAGACCACAGAGATGAAGATAGTGACGTCGAAGAAGAGTCTTATGATTCCTTTGCGAATCATGACCCTTTTCCATGTATATCTTTACAGTATTTGTTTTGTATTGTTTCTAATATTTTCATTACTGCCACCGGTCATAAATAATAAAATACTGTTCACAAAAATTATTAAAATGCTACCGGTCAGTAACAATAACTAAATAGTGTCTGTAAACCCCTTTAAAACCAAGGTTTCTCTTCTCTTTGAAGGCAAAAGTTTGGATAACCTCCTTCTCTCTAAAACACAATCCTCTCCTCTCTCTCTATAAAAAAGAAGCAGTGCTCCCTTCTCCAGAAAGGTCCTCTCTGCTTAAACATTTGTAAGTTCATCCTATGTAATAATAATTTAAATTTCTTTATGTTACATTATCTCTAAAGCACCAATGCGGACAGGCTCAGCCGCCCAACTAGATGCAATTTATTTTCTTTAAACTTTATTTTTTTTTCTGCCATTTATCTCTGTGGCTGGTTAAACCACCCATTTTAAAATAGATTTATACAAGGTATACAGGTTGGAAACCAATATGCTGCTGTATGTTACTTGGATTTGTAGATCGCAAATAAACAGGCAAACCTCTGGTGAAACAACGCCACGTACCCTATTCATAGATTTATTTAAATATTATCTCTGTTCTTGTCTATTATTTTAGTTTTCTATATTTTTAATTCATTTCATTAGTATATTTCTAATCTATCTACCCTCTTAGATCCTAGGAGTCCTTATATATATATATATATATATATTTTTTTTTTTTTTCAATCCCTTATTTTCTCGACTATTCTTAACTTTTATCTAAAAATGGGCCCTACGTCTATCCCTCAACACAAACTTACCTATTTCTTGTATTCATTTCACTTTCTTGTTTCTTCTTCCTTTTTATTGTTTCTTTTAATTAATAATAATAAACACAAAAGGCCGAAAAAGATTGAAATAATTTTACGGCCACAAAACATTATCCCCACTTTTAGACCTAGTGTCACCACCTACCCTCGTATCCTTTCGTTTGTTATTATTATTATTATTATCTTTTTTTGCCACAAAACACAAAAGTCTCAGCTTCTACTCTTCTGAATTTCATGCTGCCTCCTTATTCTTTAAAGGATGTTTGGATAGTGAGATTTTGGTAAGAAATAAGGTTATGAGAAAAAAAATTGTAAGAAAATAATGAAAAAATAAAATTTTGTATTTAAATTTTATGAAAAAATAATAAAAAAGAAAAGTATATAAATAAAATTACGAAAAGACTCTTACAAATAATTCAATAATAAATTAAAATTATAAAAGTACCCTTATGGTCATTATACTTATAAATTCTTTTTTATACTTTTTCTAATTGATTTGACAACATTAATCATTATTTTCTAACCAAAATCCTATGTTGGTCAAACAATTAAAAATCTCTATTTTTTTTCTAACTTTTTTCTAGCACTAAAACCAATCACATAATAAATCTTCTCATTTTCATTTGCCCTTTCCCTTCAATTGTTATCTTCTTATTTAGTTCATTTTCACACTGAAATGTAAAAATAAAAACAACCCAAGAAGTTCCAAATCTCAGACCAGTTTACACGAATCTCACCTTCTTGATGTAGGGGATCTTGTGGTTGAAAAAGAGCACGAAGTCCAGTTCGAAGGTATGAACAATAGATCTGGGGTTTGGATTGAGTTGTTTGAGGTATGTGACACGATGAACTCTCCCTCACTTGTTGATTAATTTGGTTTTCATATTTATTATTATTATAATTTTAAAAGAAGCAATTTAAAAAAAATAAAAATAAAAATAAAAATAAATAATAGATTGGGAAAGATTGAGTCCAATAAGTTGTGCTTAGGAAAGATTGGGCCCACTCAGAATTAGTCGGTTGTGACTCAACTTGACTGGTCAACTCAAGTTTGACTGAGTTGATTCAATCAAACTCTGGTTTGACCAGATCATTTAGGTCAAATCTAAGTCGACCCAATTCATCTTTTTTTTTTTTTGAAATACTTAAAATAATTCTACAACTTCTAATAGGAGTAGCCTTTTTGGTCCTACTGAATGCAAAGTAATGGCTTTTGTGCAACATTGAAAGGGTTCTGATGTAGCAGGATCATTCAAATTGTTACAACCTCTAGCAGATGGTTTGAAACTGATTATAAAAGAACCTATTTCACCAAGTAGTGCTTATTTCTCCCTTTAGCATTAAAATGTTTGTTATTCTCTTTTTGTTATTCGTTGTGATATATTTTTTTCTTAAAAGCTGTTTAGTTTGTCATCAGTCAATTCATGTTCGATTTTGGCATATCCAAAAAGGAATAGTTACTATTGTTATAAGAAAATTTGTAGTTTATTGATAATTATTATTATTGTCACCCTTCTTGAATTCGATCAACAAAGGCAAAGTATACGGACAAATATTTCTCACACTTCTTCCTATTTCACACTTCTTTTATTTTGGCATGTTCGGTCCATAAGTGTTTTATATTTTATTTATATAATCTTATGACAAGGTCACTTAGTTACTTATTATAAGAGCAAAATTTTTGTAGAGTACTAATAAGCTATAATTCATTTATTATTAAAATTGTCTCTAGATTTGAAGAGTTGAATTTAAGTTTTAGTCAAAACTAATTAAATAAAAAGAATGTTGTAGTCTTTATAATAAATATTAGTTTAAATGGTTGTACAAATAAATTTTTTTAGCCAAAATCCAAAAAGTTGTTCAAAATAGCAATGCGCTATGTGGAGAAGGAAGCCTCAAAGCAATGCAGGCTTCTCACCTTTTATAGTTTTATTTACTTCTTTTTCTACTGTATGACTGTACCCACTAGTACCCTACTCGTCTCTCTCCCTCTCTCTTTTAGATAGAGGTACAAGTTTCATACATTCGTAAAAAATGTCTACGTATGCTTTGGGAGTTGGATTGCTCTACATATTTTATTGTATTGTTATGCTTTTTGTCCGGAAAAATTATATTTATAGTGTGATTATGCAGTGAAAAATTATATAAAAAGTGAATAGAAAAAAAAATAAATAGAAAATAGTATAGTAATAATGATATTATAATTGATAAAAAGTAAGGATTAGAAAGTTGTAAGAAAGAAAATAAATAGTAATTTATGAGAGAAAAAGTAAAAGATAATTGTTTGGATTGATAAAAAATAAAAAAAAAAATCTTTTTTCTTTCTTTTCAAAAATATCCAAACAAGCCCTTAGTATATGGTAGTATGTTTGTGATATAAACGATATACCAAGTTATTGGAAGTTACAGAAAATATACTGAACTTAACAATAATTAGTTTAAACTGACGAAATTTTTAAAGAGACTTAAATACCGCCTATATATGGAATAGCTATTAGCCATCCCGTAACCCTAACCCGCTTCTCCAACCTCCTTCTCTTCACTTCACGCTTTCAGAATTCAGACTCCTCTCTCTGAGCCATTTAACGCTTTCATGCCTCTCTGCAATTTCAGGCAACGAGCATTTTCAGTTCAAAGGCGACAACGACGAGGTATACTCTCTGTCCTTTCTCTTCTGCCGCTTCACCTCTACTCCATTGACTTCCTTTTCTCCTCTCCACCTTTTCTGTGTTCAGAGATCACTCTTAATTCTGATCCTTGTTTGTAAACTTTCAATCTGTTCTTCAATTCATGAAATTATTGGAGGATTGTCTCTTAATTTTTCATTAATTGTTATTAATTTTATTAATTTGCTTTCAATTATCAGAAAGCATATTTGTTTGTTTGTCTCTTTCATTAACCCTAGTTTCCAACACCCGCTCTGTCTCTCTCTCTCTTTCTCGCAATGTGAGTTTTGTGAAGTTTTGTTATCGATCTTCAAAAACCCATGTCAAATGAAACATGAAAATTAGTAGTCAAAAAAAAAAAAAAAAAAACAAAAATAAAGAAAGAAATAATCTCTACGATGATACCAAGTGTGGATTTAGATGACAGAAATTCATTTGGGTAATTAGACCATACTCAACTTCTTATCAATTTTCCTTTTCCAGCTTGAAGAATGAAGATTGATTTTTCTTTCACTTCTTTTTCTTTTTTGAAAAATATTTGTAAATATTATAAATTGAAAAAAGTTCCCTGTAACTGCTACAATTATTATGACACAGCAGAGGATCATTGCATTAGGCTTTTGTGTGGTAGTCCAGTAGCATTTATGCATATAGGTGTAGTATAATGCAGATTAATTAAAACAAATTCCTCTAAGTTTATATTATGATTATGTTTAATTTTTTAGCTTGTGGTTTCTTGGAAAATATGTGTGCATGTCTTCTAGGGCACTCCAAAAAATCTTTTAGAAAGTGTGATTTCTTCTTGTTTCAGCTCGAATTGTTCATGTTTGTTTGTCGGGTTTCATAAACGTGGAAGTTTCTGGGATTTTACATGGAAGCTGGTGGGATTACTTTTTTGAATTATTTTTATTATTATTATTATTTTTATTTTCCTAATGCTGGTCTTGGGTCATTACACTTGTGTTGTTCTTGTTTGGGGGTTTATGGTTTACAATATTTTTTGATTCTCAGTTTGCTCCCCTACAAAATTCAAGTAATGCCCTTATATACCCCCCTCCAACCAGCTAATTAACTATTCTTCTTGCTTCTTGTTTGTTCCCAAAATGTGATTGAGTGGTGAACAAATTATTATTTGATCTCTCATTAATGGTGCTATATCAACTTGATCTTCCATAGTTCCATTCTAGCTGTTGCAAACCAAGAATCATTGGCCATTGAATGCTCTTCACCTTGATTGTACATAGATGGGCACTATCCTAAGAAACTTATATTGTAATTTCTATCTTCCATTCCTAGTATATGTGCTAAAAAAAAGACATGTTAGCTGAGGATGATTTTATTGCGTGCTGAGTATGTTTTTAGGTGATGAGAAGTTGAATCAATGAAGCTTTTTGCTGTGTTTATTGCAGGTTTTTGGTTGAGCAGGTTTTTGGTTGTGGAGGAGCATGTAGCTTGCTGGGCTTATGTTTCTTTATAGATGCAGAAATATTGGAGAGGGTGTAGCATTTTTGCTGATAGGATAGGTTTTGTGTGCTATTTTGTGCCATTTTAACATTTGATGTATATGGAGGGCATTTTGGACCTTTTGAAACATTATAATGGCAATTTTGTAATCAATTCAAACTTTTTATATTGGACACTTAACGAAGCATATTTTTTTTAACGGAAGATTAGTTTAGTATATTTTAAGTAAATTTCGATATATCGGTATGTAAGTTGTATTAAAAGCATATTACAGTATGTCAAATGTAATTTTCCCCTTTTTACACATAAACTACAGTGTTTCAAACATATCATTTTTGTGGGTTTTTGCCTTTTTTTTTTTTCCCTAGAAATCGGTTTTCTGTTTGTTAAATCAAACCGGTATACTCCTTAAGAAAAGCATTATTGTTTCTTATTCTCATGCGTAATTAAAATTTTGAAACTTAAAAGCTCGACTTTTCTGGTTAACATATGTGCTAGAATTGAGTTTATTTGGCTTCTGATTCCTGGTTTTGTGGTCATTAGATGGAAGCAGTAATTACACCAGCGGTAGATTTTGGGAATATCCCAATTTGTAATTCTAATTCGCACGGTAATGCTAGGGAAATTGAGGGTTTCAAGCATCGAGTTGATGAAATCTTCCAGCAGGTTGATAAGGTAAAGAATATATTGATTATTTAGTGTCTGATCTTTCGCTAGTAGGTTGCATTTTGCTATATGTTATTCAGCACTTTTTTTTTGTTTTGTTTGTTATTGTGTGTTTTTTTAATGTTTTTTATTTTAAATTCACGTTGTAGCTGGAGCAAAGAGTGAACGAAGTTGAACAATTCTACTTGAATGATTCGAATAAAAAGCAGCAACAGACTGGTTCTAAGGGTGGATCTGTTGTGAAAGACAAAGACAAAGACAAAGATAAAGAGAAAGATAAAGATAAAGAGAGGCAAGTCCCCAGCATTAGGAAGCAGCAGCAAGATGCCTCCCGGCGCGAGGCCGCTGCTGCTAAGAGAATGCAGGAGCTTATGCGCCAGTTTGGCACGATATTGCGCCAGGTAATCTCCGTTGCCGTTGTGATTTGCCTGTTCTCTTATCTGTCTATCTCGATTTTGTTTTTAGTTTAAGACATAGCTTCATGATTGTGAAGAAACTTAACTCTTCCTCTTTACATGCCTTACATCAATTGTAGAACCTGACGTTTGTGATTTTATAGTCGTGACTTTATGCAATGGAGCAAGGAATTATTAGTTTCATCATTTCAGCGATTATTTTGATGAAAAAAAAAAAAAAACTTAATTATGTAGTGCCTATCCCCCATCGTTGTGCTAGACAGTTGCCTCTTTGCAACAATTTTAACTAAATTTTTAATGTTAGGACAATTGGATATAATGTTCATCTTGCTTGGCCATCATCTTCGTCAAACATATACGGCTAACAAATAATGATTTAACCATTTTGATTTGTTTTTTCTTTGAGATGAACCTATGCACCAGATCCCAACAACCACATCACTTTATGCTTGAATATCAGAAATCTGTTCTTTGCAAGCTAAATTTCATGATTTCTCGATTTTAGATCACTCAGCATAAGTGGGCATGGCCCTTCATGCAACCTGTTGATGTCAAAGGTCTTGGATTACATGACTATTATGAGGTAAAGAAAATATTCATCTATCAAAATTGCTTACTCAAGAAAATTGCATGGTTGTCCTCTAGAATTGTTTCACAATTTTTCTCTACTTTTTGTTATTCCAGTTATTTCATTGGTTGATTATGCTGTCTGCAATTTTTAAAACAATTTATGTCTGCTATCTGCGCACAACCTTAAATTGTGATTACTATATTCACTCAATTATATTGGACAAGGTTATTGACAAGCCAATGGACTTCAGCACAATAAAAAATCAAATGGAGGCAAAGGATGGCACGGGATATAAGAATGTCAGGGAGATATGTGCTGATGTGAGGTTGGTTTTTAAGAATGCAATGAAATATAATGATGAAAGAAGTGATGTTCATGTTATGGCCAAAACTTTGCTGGGAAAATTTGAGGAGAAATGGCTACAACTTCTGCCCAAAGTAACTGAAGAGGTAACTTGTTTACGAACTGTCTCAGTCTGTACTGTTGTTGGCTTGACTTCATTTTGCTGAAAAGGAAATGTCAAACTGCATTGAATTTTGTTCTATTTACCCATTTTAGACTCTTTAAGTCAATGCATCCACAGGAGAAAAAGCGGGAAGAGGAGGAAGCTGAGGCCCAGTTGGATATGCAGCTTGCTCAGGAGGCTGCTCATGCTAAACTAGCTAGGGATTTAAGTAATGAGGTATATATTTTATAAACCGTTATAATATTGATTGAAATCTGTTTACATAGAATTCGCAGACATTTTGGAATTGTATCCTGTTGGCATGCTCTAGTTGAACAAGTGCATCTTCATAAACAGTCTTCTAATGTAATTTGTATAGAACTCTCTAATGATTTGAAATTGGTATTCCTATTGGCATGCTCTATACTATTAGATCTGTACTCTTGAGCCACCCTTTTTGGTGGCATTCTCTAGTTAAATGAGTGCATTTTCACCTTGTGATAGGAGTGTCACATGCATTGTTTAACATGTTTATAATACCTATTTTTCAGCTATATGAGATTGATATGCATTTGGATGAACTCAGAGAAATGGTTGTTCAAAGATGCAGGTTTGTCCTATAAATGTTTTATTCCCTATTTGAATACCTTGAGATGATTGATTATTGTGGCTTAGTGTTTCCAAAGTGCTAGATGCTTTGAAGTGCTGAAAGCTTGTGAAGCCTAGGAGCAACGCGCAGCCATGCGCTTGAGCAAAGTGAGACACTTTTAAAAATAATGATAAATTGTTATGAAAAACATACGAATAAGATCTAAATATAACCCAAAAAAAAAAAAAAAACCCTAATTGAAGCATGTAATCTTATTAGCTCAGTTAACTGTACCATGGTGGTTTGGAGCTGTGCTAGCAGTTCTGGGGTTTGCCTGAAGGGGAATACTCATCAATTGAATGGTACAAGTGTACTAATAGGTGTATTATTATTCATAATAATCAAATATGTGCCAAAACATGTATTCATTTTTAAATTTATTGAATATCTTATATTATAAATTTTCAATTTATAAGTATTTAAATATATAGAAAAAATGTTTGAATATAATAATAATAATAATAATAATTTGCTTTGTTCCCACCAAAGTTGATAAGCACGAAGCAAGTTCTTTCTCATTCTCCAGCACTTCAAAATTTGAGATTGAATTTTTTTTTCCAATCTAGATGAGGGACAAAGAAGCAGAATATCTTTTATTCAGGAATTTATTAATATTTTATTTTTATGATAATTTGGCATGTGATTATTTGTTAAATATTCTATTTTATTTAGAATTATGCTAGTCATATGTTCTGCCATTTAGATATTTTCCTAGTTAGTTTTAAATTCTTATGTAGAAATTAGATTTCTATTTCAATTTAGTTTCAGTTAGCTTAGCTTTATAAATAGGGTTTAAGTCGATTAATTAGTTAGGAGTCGCTTATGATTATTAAAAATTGATATTGATATTGAGTTTTTCAACAAATGCTAGTTCTCATTTGCTCTCTAGTGTCGATTTCTACATATTCTTATATTTTGGTGCTGATTTATGCATTTGTTCTTTTAATTTTCATCTAATCATTAATTTCATTAGTCGTCCTAGATCAGCTATTCGTCTACTTCATGGTTCAATGGCACAACTTTTTAACAAATTGAAAGTTCTGTTCCAGGAAAATGTCAACTGAAGAGAAGAGAAAGCTTGGTGTAGCTCTTACAAGATTGTCTCCTGAAGATTTAACGAAAGCATTGGAGATTGTTGCTCAAAATAATCCAAGCTTCCAAGCAATAGCTGAAGAGGTGGACCTTGATATTGATGCTCAGGTCATTATCTCCATGATTGTGTTTTTGTATTTTAGTGTTCTGGTTTATCAAATATTTACTCTGTAAAGAAACAGATTCTCAGACTCGTCTGTTAGTTCATGCAGAGCGAGTCAACACTATGGAGGTTGAAATTTTTTGTGAAAGATGCACTCGAAGCTCAAGGCAATGCTGTGGCAATTGTAGGCGTGAATAACAATAATAATAACAATACGACCAATAATGGCAATAGCAATAGTAAACGGAAAAAAGAGATCTCTGATGCCATTGCTAAAACCACCAAGAAGAGTAAAAAGTCCCCTTCTTGATCATGAGGTGAAGTGGTGAGCTTTGCACTTGCCTGTATTTCCATATGAAAAGAGTTACTGGGCTTCAAGTAATGGAAAAATGAGCCTGACTTGCTATAGGGAAGCAGGAGTATTCTCTATTTTGTTGAGATAATATATGGATCTTTTTAGGATTGATTTTTGCATATTAATCATTAGATTTTGTAATCAAGCATCAGTAATTTTTTATTTTTTTTGGAATTTTGAAAGTCTACTATAAGTATGCACTCTACCATTTTGTTTTTTTATTATTATTTTTTCACATAGCTTGCATATACATTTGGCAGCGATGGGTTAATGAAGTTGATTTTTTCTGATATGTTGAAGTGCAATTTAAAGTGAGCTTATGACTGAAAAAAATTGCAGTGTTTGAAGCTTGTTTTGTTTTGGAGGGAAAAACCAGGGGCTCGGACATATGCATTGCTATATCATAAGATGAAATGATTTGGTATTTATGTTGCTAACAAGCGAAAGGTGTGATTCACAGTTATAGAGTAATTGGATTATCAATTTCAAGCTAAAGTTAGAAAAAATTGGTGGCTTCACTTGAAATAAATACAAAGAGAAATGTGTCGATAATTGAATTGATAAAAAATTGGAAAACTGATAAGCTGTGAGAGCTATTGGGCAAAATTATGTAGTGTTTTTGTTACCATTGATCTGTAGCCTTGTATCACTTTTGCCAGAAACAAGGTTGTAATCTTGGTATTTGTATAATGAAAAAATATATACGAGAATAAGTTAAAGTAACTTCATGATTAGTAAAGATAAGCTATTTTTTTCCCTTTGGTTTAATACGCATATTTTGTAAAATGACAAAAATTGTAATTACTTGTTTAATTTTTATGGATTATTAGTAGATCATATTGTACATTTTAATCAAACATTTTTTTTAATTACAAGGAATTGGGAATAATTTTTATCAATTCATATACTTTTTTGAGTAGAGTGCATTTACTCTGACGGTAGGCAACACGGTCTTTTTATTTTATTTTATATATATATATATATATGTTGCACATCAAGTTTGTACTTGTTACACATCAACTTTAATTAGAGCCTATTGTATATTAACCGTAGCTATTATATACATGAAGCTTAAGTTCATCCACTTCATCAACTTTTAGGTTTATTGCATATCAATTTTAACGGTGATATACATAATATAATAAAAAAAACACATTTTTTTTTTCCTCCTCTCTCCCCTATGCCCCTGACATTTACCTCCTCCATTAAGCATTTCCCTTTTGATTGTTTATATGTTTAAAAGCAAAATGTCACAAAGTCCACCTCACACTAATTAATCGTAATGTGCCACATGCCAAGATTTATTAAGCGATTTACTTTTACAGTGATGTTTAGGGTATAAATGAACAAATACAACATAAAAGTTTGGTAGTTTAACTGGACAAAATCTCGTTTGATAACATAAATGTACAAGTTATTCAGCTCGTTTATACTTGATCAACTCATTATAAGTTCGTTTGGTAGTTTGATCAACTCATTATAAGCTTGATTTATGTTTTGATAAATGACTCATTAAGAAAGCTCAACAAAAACTCCATAAGTCTTATTTCTTTATAACTCATTTAAAGCTCAAATTAAGAGTATAAAACTCAAACATTTACCCTCATTTTATTTGTTTCGTCTGGTCTCGTTTTCTAATTACTTTTTTTTTTTTGGTTTCCACTAGTGTTGCTGTTTAAATTTTATCGAAACAACTAAACGCTTCCCTCTCTGACTATCTTCCGAGCTCCCGTTAGGCCACTCTTACTTCTAAAATCCTTAAATACCCAACCCCATCTCACTCTATATTTTGATTTGGATTCTCATTGAGGTAAGCTCTCTCTTGTTTGTAGATTCTTCTTATTAAGTGTAGATGTTATAAATTAGGTATTTTGCGAAATTATCCAAAACCTTAAGTTTACTTACACTATTTGCTTATCCTCCTTATAAGAAGATAACAAACCCATAGCCCTCAAGCTCATTGTTTGTTGTGACAAATTCTATGTCCTGAGGTATTTTCTTTTATGGTTGCTCTTTTTGGGGCTCTCTTTTCTTCCTTTGATTTTGTTTTTTTTTAGCATTTTGATTTTGTCTGTTTATATGTGAAATGAAATGTTTGGGGCCAGGGGGGGGGGGGGAGGAGGTGGGGTTCAGGTTGAGGTTGGGGGTTAGTGTTTCTCAAAGATGATAACTCCAATTTATAATTCCATTCAATATCTCTCTTTGACGACGAATCAAGGCATTTGCCCAAGAGAAAGACTCTTTCCTAATATTACCCCCTTTTGTATATTTTTTCATTTTCTTGTTAAACATTCAAGATTATTTTTTAAATTCCTCCCTTTTATTTTTCCAATTCATAATTCAATATGTAAAGGTTACAATTTTATGATTTACTCTATCATACAAGGGGTTCTCGGAGGATTCAAAAAGACAATGGAACCAAAAATTAGAGCTAATTTAAGACACTCTTAGTTTTATACATGTTGAACGATTTTTTTTTTTTTTAAAACTACTTTTCTCCTCATGTATCTTAATTTAAAGATTAAAAAAAAAAAGAAAAAGAGCTGAGTTTGATTTAAGGTCAAGCTTCAAATTTTTATATCCAGCTGAGCTCAAGCTGCAATATTTAAGTATGATTCGAGCTTGAGTCAAGTTGAAAATCGAGTAATATATAAACAAGTCGAGTATCAATGTGCCAAAACTTGGAGCGATTCGGCTTGTTTTTACCTCTAATTTTGTAACAGGTTTTTTTAACCAACAACTTTATGAATAACTAGGAGCTATTAACAAGTAATTGAGAATGACTAAGAGATATTTGCTATTTGAATATATCAATATCAAATAAATAACTATCCTGGCTCTTCTCAATTTTTTCTGATATGAAATTTTTTTGTTGGAATCAAAAAGCCAAAATTCAATGTCACTCTATAATGCAATGTAGCTAATGAGGACATTTTTCATTCGTTGCGAGACTATAATGAATCTCGAGCTACTTGGGAATCAATTTATATGGTAGGTTGACGCTCTACTTTTTTCTATGATGGATTAAATGATTGGCTCAATAGGTGCTTGGTTGTGGGTACATAATGTCTTAGAAATCAAGAGTTGTTGTTCCTTTGCGGTTGCTAGACTATTTGACATGCCAAAAACGAGTATATTTTTCAAGATAAGAAAACAACTTCGTAATCTTTGGTGCGCAAGATTTGGTCCCTCTTTATGGATGTCGACTTTGCTTTTGAATTTCTGGGTGAGGAACTCCCTTCAATCCCTCATTTTTTTGGGTGGAAACAGCCATCATAGGGGTTTATCAAAGTTAATACTGACGGTAGTTTTTAAGGAAACCCTATTCATACAGGCTTTGGAGTGGGGGTCTTTCATGATGCATGTGACAACTGGTACGAGGGATTTGTTGGGTATGCTGGGATGGCTACCAATATGGCTGTGGAGTTGTTGGCAAGTAGGCGGGGGCTAGAGCTTGCTTTGGAATTGGAATATAGAAGTGTGATATTGGAGATTCACTCTCAATGAGCTTTGCATTTAATTTCTAACTATTCAAACGTGTCACATCCTCTCGTGGGCTTGCTGGCTAATATTTGCTACCTTCAGGATAGAGACTAGGATTTGAAGCTCCAACATGTACTTAGAGAGGGGCACTCTTATGCTTACTATCTCGCCAAATTTTGGGTATTTGGATTTTTAAGAGATACTTTCTTTGAGCATCTGCCTTTTGGACTGGTGTGGATTCTTAACGGGGAGAAGAATGGAGTAGTCTTTGTCAGATATTAGTTTGTTTTTCTTGTTTTTTTTTTTTTTGTCTTCCTTAGAGGTACCGATAAAAATGTTACTCTATAAACAAATAAAAACCCTAGGCCAAACGATGAAACTTTTCACTCCTCCCTCCTCAAGAATACCAATGATCTCTTTTTGCTATTCAGGCTCCTTCATTCACTTCTTTTATGAACCAATAAAATAGAGAAAGGCAGTTCGCTTTCGTAATCCCTCATGGGTTGTTTTGATTTTGTAAATTTTATGCACAATGATGGCTCCAACATTTGTTGTTTCCGACTGGAACGACGGGTTTTTGTCTCCACTATTCCCGTATAAACATACCCCTAACTAGTATTACTCTTGTTTGCTTCACTATGTATGTTAGAAATAGTATAGAAAAACTAGCTAAAGATGGATGCAAGTAAAATCAAATCAAAGGATATAGAATGTCTAAAGCATATTAAGCATTAGCCATAAGGATAATTTCTTCCATATTAGTCAATTCGGTATAATGTAGCAAGTTGCAGTGACTATTCTCCCAAGGTACGACTGACCTTTCTACTAATGTGCACTTCAAATAGCGAGGTGACAGAAACAACTCTAATACTAACCCAATAATTTTCAACAAGAGATGTTAGAGAGAAGAATAAAAGAATGGTAATTTATATCTCATGAAGATGAAGAAGATGTTATATTTATACTAGTTTAGATCTTATGGCTCATAATGATGAAAAATGAACATAATGGGTGAATGATTGTTGTAATAAAAATGGTTCATAGCTTAAATAGCTAGCTCTCCAATAGGTAAAAATGGCTAGTTTGATCGAAAGTTCTGAAAGGTCTCAAAATTTGGGCTCAGGGGTAGAGTGGCCAAGTTCACTGAATGGAAAAGCATGGGCCCACTCATGTTGGGTCTAAGTTTGGGTTGCATGAGATTTGTTATGGGTTTCTTTTACAAAGTATAAAGCAAATGTTGGTTTATAAACAAGTATAACTTGACTCTTCTTTCCTATGTGGAATTCAAGTCTTTTATAATACACTTTAATTTTTCAACACCATAAACCAAAAAATGAGTTATTGCTCCTCTCTTACAACACTTTCTAGTCGAAGAAAAATTTCTAAATTTAGAAATTGTAGAACTACTTCAAGTTATGTAACAATAGCCATAATCCTTGAAGCAATAATCACACTCTAATTATTGCACCAAAGACCATGCAAATTCCATCCTAGGATAAAATGAACCCCTTGATTGCACTTGCAGAGTTGTGAAATCAAGACAGTAGAGAAGAATGTGTGTTGTAAGATTGTTACTACTGAATTCTATTTTTCTATAATAAAACAAGATCGATATGAATTCTCATATAAACTTCTATTAGGGTTGGTTAGTGGCAGTTACATAACTGCCTATGGGATTAACCATTTAGACTTACAACTGTTTTTTGGGTTACAACTGCTCATACATATAATTGTTATGAACAGAAAACTGTTTTTTTTTTTTGTTTGGACATAATATAGGATCTTGAACAGACACATCCCTTGGACATTAAACAGTTTGCAATTAATAATATAATCATTAATGATAGGCATTTGTGGAGACCAGTTTATTACAAAATTTTAATTAATTAAAATATAATTAATCATAAATATAATAATATGCTACATATAATATGATGTTGGTCCCTTCGGTAAAGCCTAGAGGGGGGTGAATAGGCTTCACAAATAAAAATCCTCAAATAAAATTTTGCAAATGAATGTAAATAAGAGATTGAAAGAAATACAATACTGATTTTTACAAGGTTCACCAAATGGCTACGTCCTTGGTCTTCTTAATAATCCCTCTCTTGGAGATTTTTGAGAGTTCAACTATAGGAGTGCCTTTGGGCGCACCAATCACCACCGTACAATTTATAAGAAGACTCCGCAAACACCCTTGCGTCCGCCTTCAAATAGGTTGTTGCACAAGTTTCACTTGTCAACACCACTTTCCCTTTTCTTTTACGTTTTCCTTCTCGGAGTTCAGCCCTAACTCCTTACAAGATGATCCTCACAAGTCCCACTTGAGAGCTCTCACCTATTCTCATAATGTATTACAATACAAATGAAACTTACTAGCTTGAATGCTAGTTTTACAATGAAAGCACTTAGAGCAAAGAAAGCCTTTTTGCCTTGAGAGAGAGTGTACAATGCTTGAATATAACTTCCTTCACATGTAAAACATCTTCAAGTGATGTTTAAGTAGCTACAAGATAGGTTAGCAATTTGTTAGAGCCGTTGCCATTGGTTGCACATGCATACTTTGTTGTTTTCCTCTTGACAGCTTTGCATTGATTCCCTTGTCTGACACCTTTTGGTAGAACGACTATAACTTGGCACAGACAGCTTTAACAATTGTGATTCCTTTTTTTTTTTATTTAGTAGACTTTCAGAGATCTCTACCCACCAAATTTTACTATTTTTGAATGAGTTTAGCATAGTCAAATAAATATTGGAATATAGACGTTAAAGTTCCATCAGACAAGTCTGCACACTTTTAGTAGAACGTTAATATATTGCAGATGGCTTTGAATTTTGACGTTATTCTTTTTGCATTGATTAATAGACGGAACAGGGAATCTACACACAAAAGTTTGCATTCAAATTCATCATGTGCTTTTCTAGGCAGCAGTTTCAATTCACTCCATGTGCACTGAAAATTCCTGACAGCTTGCACCCTCTTGGTATAAAATTCATAAGTTTTTCTCTAGGGCTCCAAAAATTGCACGACCAAGCTCATTTGAAACTGGACTTATAGTCCTACAAAACTATATATATTTTAGGCCAAAATATATCTTAAGTGAGTGAGTTTGGTACCTGGAATCTGCTTAAACAGATTTGCTCTTGTGCTGTCTTTCTAAGATAGTAGTTTAATAAGGCCCAATGTAATCTTTCTCTTCCATGCACGTGTAAGATGACATATGTATACCTCTTTGGACTTCTTGAACCTGAATTGTATACTTGAAGAACATACGAATGAAATTCACTTGTACTTATGTTATAGTGGTTCATAGTTCATTATCAAAACACTCATCATCAAAACATGAATTCACACTTTGTAACAATTTCTTAATGTATGCATGGGCTGTGAATTTTCCAACAATCTCCCCCTTTTTAATGATGACAAAACCTTTAAATAGATGCTCCCCCTTAATCTAAGCTACTTCTAGAAATGCTCTTTCTTGATGACTCTCTCTTAATTTTCTCCCCCTTTTTGTCATCAATAAAAATGGTTGAAACAAAAAATGTGAATGCTGACTAGGTTAAGAGATTGAGACTCCCCCTAAATGTATGCATGTATCACAGGTTTACATTTACAATTAGGCATATAAGTTATCATAACTTTGAAATGTAGGCCTTTTAGAGTTCAAATACAATCATTAAATTAGAGTAAAGAGTGGATTATGTGAACTTAGAAAATAATGCTTCAATTCCAAAAAGGTTTCACTAGAACAAAAATAGACTGTATTATGTGCAATGTTCATAGAAAATGGTTTTCAATGTATTTGCTTCATTAATTTGAAGTAATTTCATTGAAAAGTTGGCCACTTTGTTATGCCATAAAATGGCAAGACATAATCACAAACATTCATGCAAGATTAAGCATATGCTAATGCATGGGGTGTGACATGCCTAATTCTCTTCTTAGATTACAAAATTGATCTTGATCTAGTGGCTTAGTGAAAATGTTTGCAACTTGATTTTTGGTATCTATAAATTCAAGCACAATATCACCTATTTGAATATGGTCTATAAGGAAATGATGTCTAATATTAATATGCTTTGTTCTAGAGTGATGAATGAGATTTTTGGTCAAGTTTATTGCACTTATGTTGTCACACTTGATGGTAACCTCTTTCATATTAAGACCATAATCTATAAGTTGTTGACTCATCCATAGAAATTGGGCACAAAACTTCCTATCGCAACATATTCGGCTTCCGTGGTATATAGTGCTACACTAATTTGTTTTTTGCTAGCCCATGAAATAAGTATTGCTCCTAGAAAATGACAAGTCCCAAAGGTGCTTTTTCAATCAATCTTGCAACCACCAAAATCGGCATCCGAAAAAGCATGCAACTTAAAGTTTGATTCTTTAGGATACCATAATCCTAAATTAGGTGTGTCATTCAAGTATTTAAAAATTCTTTTTACTGCAACTAGATGAGATTCCTTTGGAGATGCTTAAAATCTAGGACAAAGACACACACTAAACATGATATCCGGTCTACTAGCAATTAGGTAAAGAAGTGAGCCAATCATAGAACGATAAAATTTAGTATTCACGGATTTACCTTTTTCATCTTTATCTAACCTTGTGGAAGTGCTCATTGGTGTTGAGGCGGACTTGGCTTTATTTATTCCAAACCGCTTGAGTAAGTCCCTCACATACTTTTCTTGATTGAAAAATGTTCTATATTTGGTTTGTTTAACTTGAAGTTCCAAGAAGTAGTTTAGTTCTCCTATCATACTCATCTCAAATTCACCTTGCATTAGCTTAGAAAATTCTTTGCGAAGGCCATCACTAGTAGAACAAAATATAATATCATCTACATATATTTGAACTATTAATATATCTTTTTCATTAATTTTGATGAATAAAGTAGTATCAACCTTACATCTTTCAAAGCCTTTCTCCAAAAGAAAGTTGGAAAGCCTTTCATACCAAGCTCTTGGGGCTTGTTTGAGTCCATATAAAGCCTTTTTAAGTTTAAAAACATAATTTAGAAATTTTGCATCCTCAAAACCGGGTGGTTGTTCTACATAAACTTCTTTAATTATAAAACCATTTAGGAAAGCACTTTTGACATCCATTTGATATAAAGTAAAATTCATATAACAAGCAAATACAATCAAAAGTCTAATTGCTTCAAGTCTAGCAACCGGAGCATAAGTTTCATCTTAATCTATACCTTCTTGTTGACAATACCCTTGAGCTACTAATCTTGCTTTATTTCTCACTATAGTTCCATACTCATCCATTTTATTTCTAAAGACCCATTTTGTTCCTATGATTGATCTATTAAGAGGTCTTGGAACAAGACTTCATACTTGGCTTCGTTCAAATTTATTTAATTCTTCTTGCAAGTGCTTCATCAATGTTTTTAGGTTCGATTTGAGAGGTAAAAGATGAAAACATACAAATATTGCTAATACTTGAACGAGTTCTTACCTTATGGGAAGGATCACCAAAGATGGCATTTCCTTCCACATACCTTCTATCTCTTTTTCCAAGAGGTTCCCTTATCTCACAAAATGGTTCTTACTGTTGAATTTTTTTCTCTAACCACTTCATATAGAGTCTCTTGAGGTGTCTCTTCATTTGAGTGTAGAAACTCGATATCTTTATCTTCTTCATTCATGTAGTAACCTCCATGTTTACTTACATCATTGGCAAAATGTTTTTCTTCCTTTGGATAAGGGTTAGAATCATCAAAAATAACATGAATTGACTCTTCAACTACCAAAGTTCTCTTATTGAAAACTCTATAAGCCTTAGATGTGAGAGAGTATCCTAAGAAGATACCTTCATCACTCTTGGCATCAAACTTTCCAAGACAGTCTTTTCCATTGATAAGAACATAACATTTACAACCAAAAGGATGAGAATAACTAATATTAGGCTTTATTCCTACAAATAATTATATGGAGTTTTGTTTAAAAAAAGGACGAATTAGGGTTCTATTAAGAATATAACAAGAAGTATTTATAACCTCGACCCAAAAATATTTAGGTAAGATATTTTCACAAAGTATAGTCCTTGCCATTTCCTCTAAGGTCCTATTTTTCCTTTCCACAACACCATTTTGTTGGGGAGATCTAGGAGCCAAAAACTTGTGAGATACCCCAACTTCTTCACAAAATTGTTGGAAGCCAAGGTTTTCAAACTCTTTACCATGGTCACTCCTTATGCTTACGATCTTCATCCCTTTTTCATTTTGAATCTTTTGACCAGAATTAATGAAGGCATTCACGGCTTCACTTTTACATGCAAGTGAGAATACCCAAGTATATCTAGAATAGTCATCAACAATCACAAGACCATATTGTTTTCCACCCAAACTTTTAGTTCTAGTAGGACCAAACAAATCAATATGAAGCAATTCTAAAATTTTTGAAGTGGAAACACAATTTTTTGTTTTGAAAGAATTTTTTGTTTGCTTACCCTTAGCACATGCATCACACAACTTATTCTTTTCATACTTAAGCTTTAGTAAACCTCTCACTAAATCAAGTTTAGATAATTTTGAAATGATATTCATGCTAGCATGTCCAAGCTTTCTATGTCAAATCCAAGGTTCTTCTTCTTTTAAAGAAACAAAACATATGTCACTTGAAAACAAATTATTTAAAGTAAGCACACACACATTTCCTTTTCTTTTTCCTACAAATCTCAATGCTTTAGTATGAGGATCATATACTTCACAAGTCATGGGTTTGAATAATACCTCAAAACCTTTATCACACAATTGGCTAATGCTAATTAAGTTGTGCTTTAAACCACTTACCAAAGCAACATCCTGAATAAAACTTGATACATTGTTACTTATAATGCCAACTCCAATGATTTTGCCTTTTCCATTGTCTCCAAATGTGACACATCCTCCATCTTTGCTTTTTAGTATGGAGAAAAATGATGCTTCTCCGGTCATATGCCTTGCACATCCACTATCAAGGTACCAAATAACATCTTCTTTAAAATATGTTGCCTTCAAGCACTTTTCCACCTACAAAACAAGATGTAGAATATTTTGGTACCCATATCTTTTGGGTCCTTCAATGTTACAACAATCATTCTTCTTCATTGAATCTTTAACCATCCATACTTGTTTGAATTTATTAGGCTTTGCCCAAACTTTAGAAGATGACACATACTTGTTGGGATCACTAGGTCTTCTAAGTCTACAATCATGAAATTTGTGTCCTTCTTTATGGCAATAAAAACACGATACAACATTTTTCTTCTCTTTTATGGGATTAATCTTGTTTTTAGTGAGGTAGCCCAAACTGGATTTGTCAAAATATTTCTTTTGAAAAGATAGCATCTCATCTAACTTTTGGCTACCTAATGTGAATTTTGAAAAGGATTTTTCTAAATTTGAATTTTTTTCTTTAAGGTCCTCAACTTCTTTTTCCAAAGCATGATATAAATTGTCTTTTATGTTAGGGGTTTATCTAGATGTTGTAAGCTCTTGTTTAACAAAACTTAACTCACTACAAGTTGATTTATGATCTAATTTAGCCTTTTCAAGTTCTTCTTTTAAAAGACTATTTTCTAAGACAATTTCATCTTTCTCTAACAAAAGTTTTTCACAAGCTTTGTTTTGCTCTTTATATTGTTTACATTTCCTTTTAAATGTGATCAATAACTCATCAAAAGTTTCTCTAAGTTCTTCATAAGAGAGAAGATCCGTTACCTCATTGTCACTTTCATCGTCATCATTTAGGGCCATGAGTGCAATGTATAATTCTTGCTTTTTCTCATCTTCATCATCGCTTTTACCCCATCCTATAAGAAATGCTTTCTTACCTTTCTTACCTTTCTTTTTCTTGAGATTAGGACAATTTACCTTGAAGTGGCCGGGTTGATTGCATTCCAAACAAAGAGGCCTTTCTACCTCTTCACTTTTGTTGGACACTTGTTTCTTGAGGTTCCTTATTCTTTTGGGATATATCATCATCTTCTTGAACCTTTTGACAAAGAGAGCAAGTTCTTTATCATCAATGCTTGAATCACTTTCAACATCACTTTCATCATCCTTTTGATGTTTCAAAGGAGTCTTGGCTTTAGCTTTGAGTGCTACATTTTTTGAGGATGATTCTACTTGGGGCAATGCACTTCTCCTTTTGAGTTTGATCTCATGAGTTATCAAGGACCCAAACAACTCTTCTATTGTTAGCTCCTCCACGTTGTGAGTTTCTTCAATGACATTAATCTTCATTTTGTATTCCTCATTCATTGAATTCATTAATTTCTGCACAAGTTCACCCTTTCCAAACACTTTGCCAAGATCAGTTAGTCCATTAGCAGTAATAATGAGTCTATCATACACACTTTTAACCGATTCATTTGGTCTCATAGTGAAAGGTTCAAATTCTTTCATAAGCATGTGAAGTTTAACTTTCCTAACTTTTAATGTCCGTTCATTTGAGAGACACAATGTATTCCAAATTTCCTTAGCATTTTTACAATATTTGATGGTGTTATATTCACTTCTAGCTATGGACATTTTCAAATAATAATATGCTTTTTCATCTATTAGGTTTTTCTTATAGTCCTCTTCATCCCATTTTCCTATTGGTTTTTCTCTCAAGGTTTTCACTCCCATATCATCAACAACTTCTTCCTTAGGCACATATGGCCCCTCTACTATACTTAACCAAGCTTTCATCCCCTTAGATTTAAGATAACTTTTCATATGATCTTTATAGTATTGAAAATCACTACCATCAAAGAAAGGTCTCTTGTTTTCATTAGAGGAGGATTCCATGGGGATCCCTCAAGGATGTTAAGCCCTACAAGTACTATGCTCAACTCATTCAAAAATAGTCAAATTTGGTGGGTAGAGATCTCTGAAAGTCTACTAAATAAAAAAAAAGGAATCACAATTGTTAAAGCTGTCTGTGCCAAGTTATAGCCGTTTTACCAAAAGGTGTCAGACAAGGGAATCAATGCAAAGCTGTCAAGAGGAAAACAACAAAGTTTGCATGTGCAACCAATGGCAAAGGCTCTAACAAGTTGCTAACCTATCTTGCAGCTACTTAAACATCATTTGAAGATGTTTTACACGTGAAGAAAGTTATATTCAAGCATTGTACAATCTTTTTCAAGGCAAAAAGGCTTTCTTTGCTCTACGTGCTTTCATTGTAAAACTAGCATTCAAGTTAGTAAGTTTCATTTGTATTGTAATACATTGTGAGAATAGGTGAGAGCTCTCAAGTGGGACTTGTGCAACAACTTATTTGAAGGCGGACGCAAGGGTATTTGCGGAGTTTTCTTGTAAATTGTACGGTGGTGATTGGTGCGCCCAAAGGCACCCCTATAGTTAAACTCTCAAAAATCTCCAAGAGAGGGATTATTGAGAAGACCAAGGACGTAGCTATTTGGTGAACCTTGTAAAAATCGATATTGTATTTCTTTCAATCTCTTGTTTACATTCATTTGCAAAGTTTTGTTTGAGGATTTTTATTTGTGAAGCCTATTCACTACCCTCTAGGCTTTACGAAGGGACCAACATTTGGTATTAGAGCTTAACGTATTATTAGACATTGTCTTGCCAGCTTATAACTCTCTTGCCCCATAAACTATAATACCTCGATCTATTAACTAAAGATTTGAGCTTAGGAGTACGGTTCCATATAAAAAAGGCGTAAAATATAGCATTCCCATATGTGTACTACTGACACTGTCATTGACTATGCATGGTTCATGGTTCTAATAGAATTAGGATTTCAATTTCAAAAGACTTAGAATTATCATATGCAAGCGGTTCTCTTTTCATATTACAAAAGCACAAGTATCTGTTACTTGTATTATTATTATTTTGTTTTCTCTTAATGAGATTTCTCGATTATCGATTTTAACATTTTGATCTTAAAAATTTTAAAATTAAATGCTTAAGAGAATTTTAAATAATAAAGATACAGTTTCAATTTACAATACCAGCATAAAATTAGGATGATAGCAATATAATAGAAAGTCCATAAGGACTCAACAATTTATATTCTGGATTTATTTCAAAATGATTTAACTCTTAATTTTGTTACGTTGTCTATCTCTTTCGATTTCAATTATATTTCAATTTCTAATGGGTTTTTTTTTTTTAATTTTTTGCACAATAAGTGAATGAATAGGGACTTTAGTACTATTATTTTGGAGCACAAGAAGTTGTCGAGTTAACTTATTGTCAATGTAATATCTCTCAAAATTTAATTTTTAGTTTATTTAGAAGTTTAGAACTGTGGTTTCGGTGTACACAAAATATTATAAAAAATTTTAGTATATTGAATAGCTGATTAAAGTAATTATAGGTGTGATTTTATCTAAATGAAAAGAATGATTGGTTAGAATATAATTTTTATTCTTGACCTTGCCACAAATGATTAACTCTATTATTTTTTTTCTTTTTTTTCTTTATTTTTTTCTTTTTCACTTTTCCTTTCTAATTGATAGTTTTCATTTTCTTTCTTCCCTAGCTATGCATTTTCTCTTTTATTCTATTCTCTTCTAGTAACACAAGGCTTTGATTGTTCCTCTTACCATCCTTCTTGTCATCTATAGTAGAAAACATCACTTTATTTACAAGTAATCAAAGTTTTTTAATTCTTCTGTTTCTGTTTCTCTTTTTTAACCTTGAAGACTAAACCCTAACTCAATTCTCCAACAAAACCCATCCACAAATCAAGTTCTAATTGACAAACTAATTTTATTGAGGGTTATGGAACACATTTAGGAATTGGTTTGAGGAGGCTAAAGGTTATAGCAGAGGAATTGTCCAACAACCAAACCCCAGGTTGGGAATTTCATATTTGAGGTAAACTTTTATGTCTTTGTTCTTAGTTTAGTTTAATGGGTGGAAAAATTGAGTGGGAAAGTGAATATGATGACAGAATAACATCAATTTTACGGTTGAAGACGCAAAGAATGCAAAGACTATGTTTGATTGAGGTAAGAAGAGGAACTTTGTAAGTTTTAGACAATCTGTTAAGGCCTGATTGGAAAAATGTAACTCCTAATTTACAGGAATTTGGGGGCCAGTTTGTTCACTCAAAAGTTCAAAATTTTTGGAGTAGTATAGATAGGTGAATTGATGGCTTAATACAAACAAGTCTTCTAGGAGTTAGCTGTCAATCAACATGAATTGCGAGATTTGTAGTTAATTATTGGCTTTGAATTTTAACATGAAATTTTTACGAGACTAAGTAGAGATATAGTCTGATGTACACAAAAATTGTCAAGGTCAAATGTCATCAAAAAATATTTTTAATAAATCTCTGAAACATGTTGTCAATTTTTGATAAATTAGATAAAAGACTATATTTCAAATGATGAAGGTTTATAATTCAAGAAGAATGAGCGACCACACGTTGGGAGTCCGATGAGTAATTCCATTAACTGTATTTACATTTTTTATTCTCATTATCTCAATATTGATGTTTATATCTTTACTTGTACTTTTTATAGGTTCAAAAAAGACCACACCGTCATCTTCTCAGCCACAGCCATGATAGAAATTTTGCCTTCGATCTGTGAGTGTTTATAGTATGTGCAATATGTTAGGCATATTGCATGTATATATACTTATGCTATTGCTTGGTTATTATTTATTTAAAAGAAAACAGTTTTGAGAAACTAATAAATTAATGTTAAATGTATTCGATAAATGTTTCTAAAAGAATTAGAAACCTTCATGTGGAGGAGAGTGGCTTGTCATGATTGACCTATATGTATCTATAATTTACTTTTATTACTTTATTATTTGATTTAATGGTTTATTGGGACGTTTGATATTGATGAAAACCTCGAGGCACTTTTGAATTGACTTTGAAATCAGGTTGGATTTTAGCTTCGTTTAATCTGGGCAAATGACGATGATTATCAATTAATGATTATAGTAATTATCAGATAAAAAACCCTCAGCGGCTTACTTTGATATATGGGAATAATGGATAATTGTTGAAGAAAACTCATTTTAGAATTAAACTGAACATTTCAAAAATTAAGGCGATTGAATTTTATTTATTTGAAATTGTTTTATTTTACATATGTTAATCCTCGCGGAGATATTTGGATCGAGACATAATTGTTGGATGTTCAACTACCACATATATATATATATATATACCTGGATATAATTGGATAAAATTGTTTGTCCTTATTACCTCTATGTCAGAAGTTTTGCATAATTTATATTTGTGTACGTATATGGGTAGTATGCGATTGTATTTATCAACTATTATATTTATTTTGTCACATATATATTTTTATATACTAGAAAGTAATATTTTATCGTGTTATTTACTCGATTAAACTTCTCTCCCATGTTGTGCATATTATGACTACTCACTGAGTGGTTGTACTCATTCCATAAATTTTAACATTTTTTAGCTAGCTTGTGATGACATGACCATCCTCTGACATTTTTGGATTCGTAGCAGATATTTTGGGTATTGCATTGCATACCACTATCTTTGTTTCTGTCATTAGTGCTCTGCTAAACTCTTTTATTTGTGCTCATGTTATTGGGAGTTGTCGAACTATTTTATATTATTTTTAGTTGTGACTTGGAGAATTAACTAAATTGACATATTAATTTATATTTTGAGATTATGGATTGTACTATATTGGATATGTTTATTTATGTTAGCTAGTAAGGAAGTGAAATCATTCTATTCTTTTTGGTTCGCATTGCCCTTGGAGGGTTAGCTACCTCGAGTAGCGTGCCGATCACAGCCTCTATTTTGGGTTATGACAGTCAATGAGGCTATCAATGATAACAACTCAGTGGTGGCCTTCCATCCCAACACGATGGAGAGGCTCCAACTCTTTTACAGCAGCACGATATATAGATTAAGGTTCTTGAGAAATTTGTTTATTGTATTAAATAAGAAATAGTTTTTGAGATTTTTCTAGATATATCAAATGTTGTTATGAAAACCAAAAACTACCTTTGGTCATGAATAGAAAAGTCTTTATATTTGAATAAATGTAGGTGTGCAAGAAGGAACAATGGGATGGGTTTAGGTAATTTGATCTCTTTTAAGTAATTATGTAATTAATTTATTATTTCTTCATCGAGTCATTTTGTTGATTAAATGGTCTTAGGATTTAAAATTTTGAACTCCAACTAATGAAACATAATTTGTGCTTAGTTTACGACACAATTATATCATTTCTGCCTTCCAAGTTAATTTTCATCTCTCTTATTGTGGTATTTATTTTAGTCTTTCAAACTGATTTGAATAAATAGCTAACATATAACATATTAATAATATTAAAGCCCAATAACATATTCTCTTAGTAGAATCCTATAGTTTTTATAATTTGACATTAATTTGATATTGAATTTGATCATTGATTTGAAGATGGGGGAAGCTTGCACAAAGCTTCTTGAAACGTTCCCAATATTCATATAGTGACTCTCCATTGTATTGTCGAATACCACATATCTCCTTTCAATTGATAGCTACTCTAGAAGTGAGAGAGCATTTCTCAAAAAATAGCCTCTTTATCTCATTCTATGTCGTGATGGATCCCAAAGGTAAGTAGTACAACCAATCTTTTGCTTGGTCTGTCAAGGAGAATGGCAGAGTCCTCAACTTGATTTGTTCCTCAAATATCCCGACAAGTTTTAAGATTAAACAAACTACCTAGAATTCCTATAGATGCTTATGTGGATGCAAGACAACGAAAAGCTTGCAAACGATGTATTAGAGTAGATTTTAACTCAAAAACAACATCAGCATTAGGTAAGCCATGCAAAGAGGTTGATAGTTTAGATTAGGAGCCGCTAATTCCTTTAGAGTTCATTTGTTGTTAACGTTTGTAGCCATGATTTTTGACTCAATGTTACTTAATGAGCTTGATGATGTAAGGTTGGTTGTGAGTTCAAGTCCTAGTGGAGGTGGAAAAGCTGTGTACTTGTTAGCTTCAAAATAATCTCTTATTCGATGCAAATTTTGATTAGGCTCTTCGTTTGACGTACAAGCCTACAACACAATTTATGCTGGACTACGATCACATGAACACAGATTGATTAAATGGTCAAATCCTAGGCAACAATGCAAAAAATTTGATGTGTGTTGAATACACTAAAAGAAACTACTCTAAATCACTCAAATAACAAGTTTGCAATTAGGATGAGTAGAGGTCGAATACACAGAAATTGATTTCCAATTAATTAGTTCATTTATGATTTTATTCATATTAAATCCCTGCGAATATAAATAAAAGAGAAAAATGGGGATGAATTCAATTTTAAATAAATTACTAAAAATCAAAATAAGAAACTAATTGCAAATAAAATCAATAGATGAACACACTTTTAGTAACAAGGATATTTACAGCATTGGATTCATACATCGATCATTGACACAAAATCATCAATCCTTTAATTAAATATTTAGCCTAAAAAAATGACAAGCTCTACAATTAACCATCAATCAAACAATCTAAGACAAGCTCTCAAGATATAATTTATTAATAGTGTTAAGATAAGAAAGATAATTGAATCTAAATAACAAAATCACTAGCTGATTTCTTTAACTTAGACCATGTTCTCCATAGAAATCAGACAAAAACTTGACCATAATTATCAATCTCTATTTACTACTTAGCATTAGAATCATTAAGCAATTACACACTTGAGTTCTAAACTAGCATTAGATCATAAGGCACAACTATCTAGTATGCACCCTAGCAATCAAATCATACAATCATGAGTGATTATAATAGAAGAACATGAGAAGTCAAAATAAAAAATCAGATTAGATGTAAAAATCAATAAGTGTCACAATGATTTCACATATGGCTTCAATCCTTGGAACTGAAAGATAAAAATTCCAGCCTTGCAAATTTTAAGAGTATGCACAATAAAGAGAAAAAAGAAGAGAAAAGAATAAAGGCCTCCTTAGGGTTTCTTTACGGGTCTATGTATACACCTTTGTCCCTCTCAAAATACCTTAAGAAAAGAATTTTGTTAATCATAAGTTCGAAAGAATTTTGAACAAATGCAGATTTCTTACACGACCTAAACTAGCACCACACTCCAATCAATATATTTGACTCTGGAGGTTTTCTTTAGCAATTTTCTATATTATTCTTACAAAGAGCAAATTTATAAAATGCTCATTCAATTCTCCAACCTCTGCATCATTTTGCCTTGGGACCATATGAGTTTTATGTCTTATAGCTTCACAGATTTCTTCTCTTTAAAATTCAAATCCTTTTACCTTAGGAATGACTATCCTATGACTACCTTTCGATCCTCCAATCACAAGCTAATGATACGCCGTTTCGTATTGAATTGTATGCTCACATCTAGTTCCAAATCAGTAATCTAGCCTTGAAAAAGGTTTAATTCACCATTTTTCACTTTTTCTCAAAGAAATCTCAAAATTCTTTGTATTGAAAGATAGTGTGTCCATTAGTCAAATGCCATTTGCAATAGTCTTCTGGCCCTTTTGTTTGACACTAGATTGATATGATCATTGGAACATGGACTAGCTTATAAAAAATATAGCTGGCTAAGAAAACTCCTCTCACAAAAATTTGTTTCTTGAGCTAGTGTCCATTCGTTCAGTGGTGAAAATTTTTCTCTGTACATTCCAAGAAATGCAGCTGGTTCATGATATACAAAAGGACAAAATTAACTGTTAAAAAACCTACCAAGCATTGTACACCTCATCGCATCACAAAAAGAGTAAACATCAACTATCATTTTGGAAATAACTCTCTTATTTTGTTACAACATAAAGCTTTTACAACGCAAGGATTTTACACTAGATTACATTTCTGATATACATGTCTGATATATTCATATTAGCAATGTGCCTCCAGAAGGAAATTGACCAGGCATTATCCGTAATGTTGGTATGGAATTACTTCATGCTTGAGACTTTTTTCTTTAACTACCATACGTTGCACTTGTTGGGAAACCTTCTTGATCTCTATTACCACTTTTTGAATATGAAACGCACTCGCATTGTCCATAGCCATTAGTTTTCGAAGCTATCAACGTAACTCGAATAGTGTTTTGTCCAACTCATTTATATGTTTCTAAGCTCTGTACATTGGTGTTGTAGAGATTCTAGCCCAGCCACTTCAGTGTTGGAATCTCAAAGTTCTCAATTAAGGGATCTATTTTGTATTTTCAGTGGTTCCAGATCACTTCGACACGTGTTGATATGTATGTTATAAGCATTATATTTGTTCTCTTATTTTTAACCTTTTTAATGTCTTTTCATCCTAAATATGATTATTGGAGTTTATTTTATATTTTAGGAGAAGATGGAATGGATTGAAGTAACTTAGAAGCTTAAAGAAGCAGTTTTAAGGAAATTTGGCCGCTGAAGGGTATTTTGGAAATTTCACTCTCTGAACGTTGGTGGATGGTTTTGAGCCTTTAAGAGAATTAAAGTATACATCTTGAGCTTTTTGGAATGGGCTTATTTGTAACAATTTGAATAGAATTGGGCCTTCAACTGATGTTCTCAATTTAGCTCATAAAGCTGTCAAGGTTTCCTAGTTTGGTTGGGAGTTGTTCTCCAATCTTAAAGAGGAAGTTTCCAACTCTAGTTTGCACGAATTTGCTATTCCTTAAGGCTATAAATAGACATGTTATGTTGTTTAGAATGGGTTAGCAGCCTCTTTTTTTCTTATTCTTGTGCGCTCTCTTACAATATGCAAGGCTAGTATCTTTAACTTTATTTTTTAAAGATTGAAGCCATTGGTGGAAGTATTGTGAGACTTATTGGTTTTTATATTTCATTTGATTCTTTATTTTGAATTCTCACGTTCTTCTATTATAATTGCTCATAAGTCTATTGTTTGTTTGCTAGGGTGCACACTAGACAATTATACTTTATGATCCAATGCTACTTTAGAACTCAAGACTGTAATTGCTTGATGATTCTAATGCTAAGTAGTGAATAGAAATTGATAATTATGGTCAAATTTTTTTCTGATTTTTATTACGATCATGGTCTAAATTAAACAAATTAGCTTGTGAATTTGTTATTTAGATTCAACTATTTTTGTTGTCTTAATGCTATCAATAAATTATATCTAGAGAGTTTGTCATAGGTAGTTTAATTGATAAGAGATTAATTGAAGAGCTTGTCTCAATTAACAACAAACTAAGGAAAGATTTGGAATAATAGAGCTTGTCATTATTCTAGGCTGGATATTCAATTAAAGAATTGATGATATTTAGTGTCAATGATCGATGTGTGAATCCAATAGTGCAAATATCCTTATTTTCGAAGGTATGTTTATCTATTGATTTTACTTGTTATTAATTTGTTGTCTTACTTTTAGTAGTTTAATTCAAATTGAATTCATCCCCCCTTTCCTCTTTTATTTATTGTATTGATTTAATCAGACTAAGATCATAAATTAATTGATCAATTGAAAATCAATCTCTGTGGGTTCAACCTCCAGTCACCTTAATTGCAAATTTGTTAATTGAGTATTTTGAGTAATTTTTTGGTGTATTCAACACACATCACGTGTCTAATTCTACATCCAACATCTCTTACTCATCCTTCAAACTTTTAGCCCTTTTCATCTTTTTAGTGGTATTATAAAGATCATTCTCAAGATGGTCATTTTGCTTCTTGGCTTTTTTGAGGTTTGTAGTCAATCAGTTGATAGTTCAACAATAATGGACTACTTGATATCATCTTAGCATTTTATTCTCTAGCCAAGCAACTTCCAATTATTCTTTGAGTCACTCATTTTCTTAAAACCAGTCATCTCCTTTGGGAATCTCCTTTGAACGACTTACTTTCTCTCTATTATTACTGTTCAGGTAAGAGCTATGATCCTATAGAGTTCCAATAGACAGCACAGTTCCTCTTCCATGGGATGCATTCCATGCAAAATACCCCTAAGTTGTTGAGCTCATCTTTGGTACATGAAAGATTTTATTGATATTGTTCTATGCCTCCCCAATTTGCTTATAAGATATTTGAGCTGTCAACTCATAATCAAACTCTATCTTGCTCAATTTATATGTCGTAGGAATAAAATGCATGATTCGATCAAATCGATCGAGAATCTCATCATCTATTAGGTGGGCAAACTGATTGATCTAGTTGAGATGGGCGTCCATGTGATAGAATCTAGGCAAGAATCCTATTATTGATTGAATCAGGGCAGATCCAATTCATCAGTAAATGAAAAATATACCTGTTTTAACACTAAAAAAAAAAAAAACTACAAAAGGCAAGGCAAATTGTGACTCAACTTGATTTGTCAACTTGGGTTCGACTAGGTCAACTTGATCAAACCCGAATTGACTTGTCCGTTTCTCTATTTTTTTTTTCTCAAAGGAAAAAAAAAACTATATAGATTTCTTTGGTTCATTTGCTTTTCATTTTTTATTTTTAGCTTATTATTTCTTCATTTTTGATTTCTATTTTTGTGTTTTTCTCTCCTCTTTTTTTTAGATGCCTCTATGACCAAGCTAGAGTACTGCTCTTTTGTTGTACTCCTTTCTAAACAATCAAGATGAAAATTGATATTTGCATTTTGGCAGTTCAAACAAAGCACAAGTTTTCTATTACCCTTAAAGACCACCTTTTGTGTAAAGGTAAAGATGAATCCCTCCCTCTTTTCCTTAATAACTTCTTATTAATTTCATGTGCAAGAGCTTTTACTTTAGTTCAAGGCTACAAAATAATATTTCAAGATGAATTTCACTGGATTAGATAAGGTTTTTGATATATTTGGTTGCCTTTGTATAATTGTTTATTGTTTTTGTTTTAAACTAAATAGTTTTGTTTCTTTTCTCCCCTTTTACTTTTGTTATGCCCTCTTTTCTCCTAGTTTTGCTATTGTGTTCGACAACTTCTTACAAGTGCACAGGGCCAGTAGTAGTAATAAAAAATAAAACATATTAAAGGTATCGAACCCACAAAAAACAGAAACTAATTGAGATTTGTAAAACTTGATAAGTATGTTATATGCATTATATTTGTTCTCGTATATTTAACCTTTTTAGTTTATTTTCATCTTAAATGTGCTTATTGGAGTTGTTTTTATGTTTTAGGAGAAGATCAAACTTACTGGAGCTTATTGGAAGCTTAAAGATGCAATTTTAAGCAAATCTAACTACTGCAGCATATTTTAGAAATTTCACACTTTAAACGTTGCCAGATGAATTTGTAGTGTTAATGAGAACTAACGTTGACATCTTGATCTTCTAGAATGGGTAGATTTGTAGAAATCGGGATTGAATTAGATGTTGAACTATTGTCCTCAAATCAACTTATAAGCTAGATTCGTAGAAGAAGAGATTCACTGTATTGAGTTTGAAGAGGTACAACTCACTCTTTAGATATGAAAAATTGATGAAGTATATATGTATAGAAAGTACAGATGTCTAGTTTCATATAAAACAAACAATATGTCAATCTGAGTTACACATAGCAAATTGTAGCCATTTTAGTGAGTAGAGATTAGGGTAGTATGGATCCCAAACTAGGTCTGGACGAAGTCTGGTTCTCCTCAGGAAGAAATGGCAAAATTTGTCTGAAAGCAATCGGCCCTAGACTGGGCCTAGTATGGGGCTGGTCTTGTTTATGTGAA
The DNA here is from genome assembly GCA_037832335.1 of Carallia pectinifolia. Taxonomy (NCBI): domain Eukaryota; kingdom Viridiplantae; phylum Streptophyta; class Magnoliopsida; order Malpighiales; family Rhizophoraceae; genus Carallia; species Carallia pectinifolia. The sequence continues at coordinate 14,537,160 of CM075448.1, read as the reverse complement.
AGTTCCGCATTTTTCTGAAAATTCTTTAAATTGCATGTTTTTAGGGTTTTTTTTTAAGGCTATGTTGAGGGTTCCAAAGGGATATATATAGACCTATAAAAAAACCCTAGAGGGGCCTCTCTTATTTTTCTCTTTTTTTCTTCTTTCTTGTGCACACTCTTATAATATGCAAAGATAGGGTTTTTAAGTTTTTTGGTTCCAAGGATTGAGAGTGTTAGTAAAATTATTATGAGACTTATTGGTTTTTATATAAAATTCAATTCTTTATTTTTAATCTCATGTCCTTTTATTGTAATTGCTTATGATTCTATGATTTGATTAATAGGGTGCACACTAGACAATTGTGCTTTATAAACCAATGCTAGTTTAGAACTCAAGTCCATTATTATTTAATGATTCTAACGCTAAGTAGCAAATAAAAATTGACAATTATGGTCAAATTTTTATCCTATTTATGTAGAGAACATGGTCTAAATTAAACAAATCAGCTTGTGATTTTGTTATTTAGATTCAACTATTTTTTCTTTTCTTAATGCTATCAATAAATTATATCTAAAGAGCTTGTCCTAAATAGTTTTATTGATAAGATGTTAAATATAGAGCTTGTCTCAATTAATAAAAAACTAAGGAAAGATTTGAAACAATAGATTTTGTCATTATTCCAGGTTGAATATTCAAGTAAAGGATTGATGATCTTTAGTGTCAATGATCGATGTATGAATCCAATAGTATAAATATCCTTGTTACCAAAAGTGTGTTCATCTAGTGACTTTATTTAGAATTAGTTTTGTGTTTTAACTTTAGTAGTTTATTCAAACCCCATTTTCTCTTTTATTTATATTTGCATTGATTTAAGAGGACTAAGATCAGAATCAATTGCTTAATTGGAAATCAATCTTTGTGGGTTCGACCTCTGCTCACCCTAATTGGAAACTTATTAATTGAGTGATTTAAAGTAGTTTCTTTTGGTGTATTTGACACACACTAAATTTTTGGCATCTTTATTGAGAATTGATTGTTGAATTAGTCAGTTCTCTTGTGATTGTAGTCCTATATAATTTGTGTTGCAAGCTTGTATGTCAAATGAAGAGTCTGACGAAAAGTTTCGTCAGATGAGAGATTACATTGAGGCCAACAAGCACATAATTTTTCCACCTCCACTAGGACTTAAACTCATATTCAACCTTGCATCATCAAGCTCATTACGTGATAGTGAGTTAGAAATCATGGCTACAAACATCAACAATCGAACTCTAAAGGAGTTGGCAACTCCTAATCTAAAACAACAACAACTTGCATAGACTATCCTCATGTTGATGTTGCCTTTATGTTAAATTCTGATCTAATACATCTTTTGCCAACTTTTCGTGGTCTTGTAGGTGAAGATCCACATAAGTATCTAAAGGAATTCTATATAGCTTGTTCAAGTTTGGAACACGCCGGGATATTTTAAGAACAAATCAAATTGAGGGCTTTCCCATTCTTTCTGGAAGACCTAGCAAAGGACTGCACTACTTACTTTTGGGATCCATCACCACATGGAATCAAATAAAGAGGCTATTCTTGGAAAAAGTGCTTTTTGACTACTAGAGTAACTACCATTTAAAAAGAGATATGTGACATTTGACAACATAATAAAGAGTCTTTATATAAATATTGGGAACGTTTAAGAAGTTTTGTGCAAGTTGCCCCCATCATCAAATCAGTGATCAACTTATAATCCAATACTTTTATAAAGGACTTCTTCCCACAGATAAAAGTACAATTGATGCAACAAGTAGAGGAGCATTAGTGGATGAAACCCCCAGAAGCCGCAAGCAATTTGATAGTAAACATAGCCGCGAATTTCCAACAATTTAGTTTTCGGCATGATCCAAAATTTAAGAATGTTAATGAGGTAAGTATATCCTCCCTTGAGTGACAAATCACTAGTTTGACTTTTGTTGTACGTCAAATAGCCATAGGAAACATACAACAAGTCCAAGCATGTGGCATTTACTCAAATCAAAGACATCCAACTGATTTGCATCCAACACTTCAAGATGATCCAATACAGCAAGCTAATGCTATAGAAGGATTTCAAGGGCAGCGACAATGTAAATATGATCCTTTCTCCAACAAATACAATCCTAGATTGAGAGACTACCCTAACTTTAATTATGAGAATCCACAAGTTGTTCACAATGCCTCTAATTCTCAATTTCCACAAATGCCACTACCTTTTCAAGCTAGGCAAAATGCATGCCAAAACTTGGGTACGGCTCTCGAAGATATTGTTAAGGCTCTTGCTAATAACACAGAACAATTTCAACAAGAAACAATGGCAAGCATTCAAAACCTAGAGAATCAAATGAGCGATCTTGCGACAGCTGTGAGTAAATTTGAGGTGCAAGGATCATGCAAACTACTTTCTCAAACCGTGGTAAATTCAAAGGAGAATGCCAATGCCATAATTTTGAGGAGTAGAAAGGGAATGACTATACCAATTAAGACATCTCCCATAACAAAAGAACACACCATGGAGGGTGAAACCATGCCCATTAAGGCCCAAACATTTCCACTTAAGATAAACCCTCAAACTTTTATTTCTTTTAATGTCACTTTATCTCCTTTCCTAAGCAGGTTTGCAAACTCTAAAAAAGAAGAATATGAAAAGGAGATTTTGGAGATGTTTCAAAAGGTGTAAGTGAATATACCCCACCTTAATACAATCAAACAAGTGCCTCGATATGTAAAGTTTCTCAAAGAGTTGTGAACCAATAAAAGGAAGCTTAAAGGTGACGAAAAGGTAAATGTGGGGGAGAATGTTTCAGCTATTATTCAAAGAAAACATCCTCCTAAATGCAAAGATCCTGGTACGTTCATTATCCCTTGCAAAATAAGCAACATTAGGTTTAAAAGAGCTATGCTAGATTTAGGAGAATCCATTAACATTATGTCACACTCTATTTAAGTTTCTTTAAATCTTGGCCTTTTAAAAGAAATTGGTGTGATTATACAACTTGCTAATTGATGTAATGCTTATCTTGAGGGAGTTGGATGTTTTTGTATAGGTTAATAAGTTGGTCTTCTCAATAAATTTTTATATTCTTAAGACGGAGAATGATAATTCCCATAATGCTACCCATATCTTGTTAGGGAGACTTTCCTTAAAGACGTGAGGATAAAGATAGATGTTCATGATGGTATATTCACCATGGAGTTTGATAGTGCAATCATTCGATTCAATATCTTTGAGACCCTGAGATATCCTACTGATATGCGTTCTATTTTTATAAATGCTATTCTTGATTCTTTAACGCAGCAAGGTTTCGAGCTCAATCGAAAAGATGATTCGGAAGTAGTCTATTACGCCCCTACATACATTCAGCGTTGGCAATACCGAAAGGGGTCGACACACCATGGATGTATCCCAATATCAAATCCCCAGATAGTCTCCAATTCTTAGGGACTGGTTTAATTCGTAGCACAGTCTTTATCGTAGGGTTTCATTCTTAAGTCTAGTAGGCATTAGTATCAGCGGAAGTCAAATTTTCTTTAAGTCATGTCTCGGATCTCTTTGGTTATGCTTTACCTTTTTTACTTTTAACTATTAATTTTTTTCTTCACGTATTTAATTATTCTTAACATGACAGTATATGGTCGAACTCGGGTTTATACAAAAACAAAACACACATTTTTATTACACATAACATACCAAACCTTTGTACAAGCTAAAGGTATGATATATCGAGGTTAGGGGAGTAGCTACATCCTACGGTCAACACTAGAGGACTCTCGGCATCTACTCTATGTAGTCCTACCTACCATGCCTGACCCTAATGGCTCTATAAATCCTCTTTTATTATTGTCTGTATTGCCCTCACATGAGCCTATGTACATATTTACAACATATTAGCTTGCCTAATAGACTGGACAAGAGAAAAGCAGTCCTCTGGTCATCCTAAGGGTTATCTCTGGGAAATCCTCAACCGTCATATAACTGGCATCTGCAACGCACAACAACAAGTTACTATTTGAGTCAAAGACTATAGCCCTCACTCCCTAAGCCTGGGGAAACGCAACAACCACAAACTGAACCATCACCTATCATCACAAGGTGGTGAGTACAAATAATACTTAGTGAATGGTGTTATGCATAAATGCAATGAACATGTGATAAACGTGAAATGCATATGTCATTCACATACGTAAGGTTTCTGTTTCTTTTTCTTTGGTCCTCGTGGCCTTTTATATTCTTAAATTCTTACCTTTATTGAAGTTTCTCATTTCCTTACTTCATAGTCAAGCAAATGACCTAAGGTTTGTTTATTCAAATTTTAATGTAAAATAATCTCGTTACTTTTCATGAATGAAGATGCATGTTCATCAAAATCGAGTCGACTCTTGAACAAGGCATGTGGCCATACTCAGCCCTTCATATGGTGTATTTTATCAATTCATTTGGCTTGTTTGACTCTTACTTAGTGCTGCCAGAACTGCACCGGTTGTTGTACTATAGCCAAACCCTGATCCAGTTGTATAGGAATCGAACCATCATCTACTACCAACTAGCTAGGAACATCTTTATAAATGATGGGCACCATATCACATGTCAAGTCTTGATGAAAACTTTTTATGCTTTAAAAACGTCATGTGTCTTTCCTTAACTTTCTCAGGGGTCTCTTTTCTCATTCTAGTGCAATCGTGAATCGGGTATGCGTGAACTTGCTTCATGAAGTATACATGCTTTCATAAATACATGCAAAAGCATAAAAAAATTTATTTCAAATGTATAAAACATAAGACGTGATGCTTTTGTTTCTAAGGAACATGTGCTCGGCTGTCGGAGTCTAGCAACCATTTCTTGCCAGAAAAGACAAATAACTCGGCTTTTAATGCAATTAAAACCCCTTTTTCCAATTTATATTTTTTCCCTCAATTTCTTTTCTTATTTACGATTAGGGCCTCAAACTTTGCGAAAATTATGATTTTTCCCCAAACCATCCTTTTTACCCCAATTTACTCCAATTTACCATTTTACCTTTCGAAACTAATCCGTTATCAATTTAGTCCTCATAATAACTAAATCTTTCTATCTAGCCCCCAACAAAATCGAAAATTTGTTTTAATCTGTTTTTAAGGTTTAAACTTAATTATGAGTCATTTATGCCTGAATTAAGAAATTAATTGGCGAATAACCACTCTCGACACTGATTTTACTTTCTCTTTCATCTCTCTCTCTCGACACTGACACATCTTGCTTCTCTCTCTCTCTCTCTCTCTCTTCGGCTTGGCCCAATTCATATTATTGACTTATTTTTCTCTCTTTAGCTTATGATTTTGATCTTGGGATTACTTGCAGCTCAAGAAATTAGGGATTGAGGCTTGTAACCTCTCTCTATAGCTCCCCCCTTGGTTGAATGCCTTCCCCCTCTCTCTCTCTCTCTCTCATTTTCTTGCGTCCCAAGTCACAAATAACCCACCTAATCTAGGATTCACACTTTTTAAACCCATTACTTGCTCCCCAAGCCACCATGTTTTAGCGCAACAGATCCTCTCTCTCTCTCTCTCTCTCTGTCCTTGGCCGAATGGCCTCTCTCCCTCTCTCTCTCTCTCTCGATTTTCTTGTCAAATAAGTGAACTAACCCCTAATTTGACTTCTAAATCAACACTACTTGCATCAATTTCCCCAATTTATCAAAAGTATGGTCCCTCTCTCTCTCTCTCTCCCCCCCCATGGCCGAGTGCCTTCTCCCTCTCTATCTTCTGATTTCTTTTGTTTTAGGTAGTGGCAAAGCCACATTGACCATTGTAGGGGTAGTTGATAACATTTGAATTATTTCCCCCACTAAAAAAATTCTTTTATCCCCACTCAAAATTAAAATTTACCATAAAAGACTTCAAATAATTGTTGAAATTGGATTTTTATAATTTTTTAAAAAGTTAATTTATTACATTCATTAGATTTAAATATTTACACTACTTTGGGTAATTTATTATAACTAAGTATAAATTGAGTTATACATAATTTAGATGAATTAGTTCTTATCTTTAAATTTGAATTGAATAGCATATAGTAATGGTTGATGTATGTCATATTTGGAATCTAAATACTCTTTTTGGATGATATGATAAAATTAAAGGCGTACAAATGGAACATGCATTTTTAATTAATATGTATACTTTTGTGAGATGAGTTTAACGCAATAATAAGAGATTTGTTACAATAGTATAAATAATCTCCATTAGTTACAATTTTGAATATATGTATAGATAAGCATATATCAATTTCACGAAATAAAAGATTTTTTATTTTAAAAATGATTAATGTATATGTAATTTTGTTATTTATTTTAGATTTTTATTTTTGTACCATAACAAATTGCAAAAACTAGCGTTGATGATTTTTTCTATTATTTTATTTTTATATTAATTTAAAAATAATTTTTTCGTTACATATAAACTTGCCCCCACTAGCCATAATCTCTGGCTCTGCCACTGGTTTTAGGTTACCAAATCACACTTTGAACCTACAACTAATTGAATTCAAGCATCAAGTTCACGTAAAATCATGCAAATCAACCTCTCTCTCTCTCTCTCTCTCTCTCTCTTTTTCTCTCTCTCATTTTTCTTTTGTTTCAAGCAAACAAAACATCAACACAAATCATAAAAGAAATTCTCCTACTTTTTAACCACTAACTCGACAGTGTATAATAAAGGCAAAAAACAAAATAAATGCAAATGAAAGTGCTAAAGGGGCTCCAGGTATAGCTAGATTTGGAAGAGTGGCTAAAGATGGATGGATATTTGGATTTTCAAGTTTTGGAGGTTCCAGTATGGCCATTGCAGTGGAGTTAAAAGCTATATGTATGGGTCTTCAAATAGCCTAGCAAAAGGGATGGCGCAAGATAATTATAGAGACTGATTCTCTTTTTGCATTACAGAAGATTACGATGAAAGACTAGCAACATGATACTTACAATCAGGTAATAGCAGAGTGTTTGCATTTATTAAATCAAGATTGGGACTGTCGCTTACAACACACTTTGAGAGAAGGAAATTTTTGTGCTGACTTTATGGCAAAATTGGGAGGACCTAGCGATGGATCTCTAAAGCTTTGGGAAAAGCCACCTTTGGGTATCGAGACACTACTTCGAGCGGATATCTTTGGAATTGCTATCCTTAAAGGTGACCATTTGTAATTAATTGTTGTTTTTCTTTGTTTTCTCTCATATGATTAAAAAAATAATTCAGCCAAAAAAAAGAATGCTCAATTCTCGCCACCAATGAGGAGCGATACTCACTGACAGAGGTAGACATCAAGGCATCAAGGTCTCAGATGCCTACAAATTAAAAAAAAAAGTGCAAAGAGTTTCGATGTACAGATGAAATTAAAGAAAAAAATTTGAAGAATAGAAACCAAAATCATCTTCCGTTGCATCAACTCCACAATTACCACTTTGTCTCTGCCATTAGATCCTGTCAGACCCGTCGCATTCAAAGGAGCACTACACGATCTTTTTTTTAGCAACCAAAATACAAATTTTTCAAAAAAAAAAAAAATTGAAACTTTCACCACAACTCATTTGCTAACATGGCATGTGACATGACAACTTTAGTATAAGGTGGCAGGCCACGTGGCATTACATGTCAATGTTGATGGCAAAAGGATATTTTTTTAGCAATGGAATAATATAGCCTTCCATAATCACTAAATTAAGCAATTTAATTATCATTCTCTAGCACATCTAATGTAGCACTCTAATGCCTCAAGTGCCAAAGGTCACAACTGCAATATATCCCTTTTACCTGATCTATGAATAACTTCCAACTCTCAGGGCTTTAGTTAAGAGATATCACGAACCTTACTGTCGCTTTCCTTTAGTTAAGTAGGCTTATGCGTCAATAAAAGAAAATAAAAATTATTGTTGATGCCCAGATTGCATAACATACTGGTATTTTTTTTTTTTTTTGGAAAATTATTAGTTAAAATCAGTAAACCTATTTTTAGTAAAACCTTGAAAAATAACAATGAAAAGAACAAACTTTTATTTATTATAAATTGTAGAGTTAGTAACTACAAACCAAGAAAACAAGGGTAGGACTTCTTACACTATACAGGTCAACACTAACTAGAGAAATTGTGGGCTTGCACATCAAACATTTTGTTGCACACCAACGTCGGCCCACCCTAATGGCTCAAAGCAATCCTCACGCTATACAAACCTCACACCCACCATGGTCTCTGTACATATCTACAAAACTACTGGTATAAAGGGTTCAAAGGCTCGGAGGTCCCCCAAAGGCAAGGACCCTTATAAAGATAATTGACATGTTGGGTATGCCCTCAACAATTTCTTACTCTAGCTCTAGGGCATAGAACCCTAACTTGGTCTCAACATCAAGTACTATGATCCTGAACCCTTGAGCTCAGTGCAAAATCCAGATCGACAACTTTGTCCCCTGCCATCACAAGGCAGGTGAGTATAATAATACTCAATGAGTAATAATGCAATGCATGTGTCATGTCATGCTTTATAAAGTGCCAAAACATCAAGCATTTCTTTTTTTACCTTTCTCATTCGTATCATCAAAATGTGGAAATCTTTCATTTCATTTCTTTTTCTCTTTTTATGTTTTTTAATCGTTCCATATGGCATCCTAAAATTTCCTTTCCCGTATATTCATAAAATAATTCTTTCCTTTACTTTTTACGAATGAAATACGCTTTCTTGATTGAGTCGACTCTTGGATCGAGACATGTGGCTATAATCAGCCCTTCGTATGGTGTATCTTTCTTTCTTATGGTTGTTTGATTCTCACCTAATGGTACCAGAATTGCATCAACTGTCACACTGGAGCCAAACCTGACCTAGTTGTACTGAAACCATCATTTGCTACCAACTAGCCATCAATATTATAAATTCTCCAACAACAAACCACATGCTAAATCCCAATGAAAACATTTTCATGCTCAAAAAATTTCAGCTTTACTCTTTTCACATGCCATCGTTAACTAATGTAGGTGTGTGACATGTTTGTATGCTTATGCTTTATCAAGTATATATGCATCATGAAAACACGTAATAACATATGATTCGCATATAGTTTCATTTCTTCTTGCCTTTTCCATATTTGAATATTTTTTACACTATGATCAGCCATCCAGGTCCAATAGCCATATCCTGTCTTTTAAGGCAAGTAACCTTGTTCACTTCATTGATCTTACTCCTGAAGTTATCCTAAATTACAATTTAGTTCTCCAGTTTCAATTTTCTCACCCAAATCTACTCATTCTTACTTTTAACCTTTCAAAATTACAATATAGCCCCTAAAGATTTATCATTTATCAAAAAGCCATAATTACTGATATTCACTATTATTCATGTTTCAAAGCTCGAACTCTCAAATATTTACATTTCAGTCCTTTTATGCCTACACTTTCCTATATTTACAATTTAGTCTTTCCATTTTCAATCAATTGCAAAGTAGACCCCATCCATCTAAACTTTTTCATTTTTGCACTTTAGTTTATCAACTTAAAAAATTACATTTTAGTCTCTATCTACCTCAACCTTCCATGTTTACATTTTAGACCCTCTACTTTTAATAAATACCAAATTTACCCTCTTTCACCTAACTTTCCCATATTTACAATATAGTCCCCAAACTTCTATTTTTTAATCAAATTGACCCACAATGCTTCAAGTTATGAAATTAAGTCCAAGATCCCTAAGTAAGCTTGGTTATGCATTGATTAATACTAAACCATGTAATTAACACTTAATTAGGCTGATTAATGTTGAAAATTATTTTCTCTCTCCTCTCTCTTGGTCAAACCTGCTCTCTATTTCCTCCATTATTTTGACCCAATTAAGCTTATAGAACTATGATTCAAGCATAAAATCAACTCATTTGCATTTCAAACACATCAACAAATCCTAATCCACCGACTTTCTACTCAAAAACATTTTCTCCCTCTTTTAACTTGTCCAAACTTCTTTCCTCTCTCTCTTTCTTTATTTTTTTTCTTCAACCAGACTTGTAAAATAAGCAATCAAACACGTGAACAACATGCCAACAATTCATTCTCACATTCAAACGACAATAATTCATCAAAAGTATCAAAATTCCTAAAAAAATAAATATCAACAAAAAATTCATTCCAAAATGAAAAAGCCTATGATAACAATCGGACAATTACTCACTTTTTATGCCTAAATATTCAACTCATTGAGCTCTCCTCTCGGGTATGCTCGAGTTATTTTTCTGAATTTTTTTCATTTCTCTCTCTCGCTCTCTCCACGTGCCTCTCGCTCTCCTCTTTTGGGTCAATTTAAACCAACCCCTCCTTTACCTTATTTTGTTAATAATATTTATTATTATTTTATTCTTAATCTTAACCATTTTTTTATTATTATTGATAATAATACTTAATTAATCTTAATTAATTCTAATTTTAATTTTAGTCTAGGCTTAGGATTAAATTAATCAAAATTAATACTAATTAATTATAATTAGGGCTAATTATGATTAGGGGTAGGCTAATTAGTTAATCTCAAGTAATGCTAATTAATTCTGATTAATTGTCACTAATCATGCTTAGTCTAAATTAATCACTTTTAGGCTAAATTAGTGTTTGAATAGATTTAAGCATGTTTAAAGCAAATTAAACCTACTTTAAGCATAATAAAACGTATTCCCCCACATTTTCCTTCTAAAGATGACTTATACACATTGTATGCACATAATAGGCATATGCTCGTGCTCAAAAAAAATATGAGACTCCTAATAGAGGTGAAATCGATCGTTACAGTTTTTCCCCTCCTTTTAAAAATTTTGTCCTCGAAATTAAGGTTACGTATAATAGTTCTAGATATTTGCTTCATATCTCCTCTTACCTTTCCCATGTAGCCTCCTCTACCTCATGGTTTTCCCATAATACCTTTAGTAATCAAACCTTCTTATTCCTGAACTCCTTTTCTCTATAATCCAAAATTTGAACCGATTGCTTTTTGTGCGATAGGTCCAAGGCTATATATGGGGTTTCATAACCCTGCACATGTGAAGGGTCTAATGTGTACTTACAAAGCATAGACACATGCAAGGCATTATGCACATGCATCATCGAGGGTGGTAAAGCTAACCTATAAGCTCGGTCGCCTATTTTAGCAAGGATTTGGTATGGTCTTACGAATGTCAAGCTTAACATCCCGTTCTCAACGAACCTCATAATTCCCTTCATTGACACTACTTTAAGGAAAACATGATCTCCCACTTTGAATTTCAAATCCTACTTTCTAGTATTTGCATAACTCTTCTACCTACTCTACGGTGTTTTCTTGCTCTCCCCAATTCTTTGTATCACCTCATTCATCTGTTGTACCATTTTAGGTCCAAGTAATTTTTGCTCTCTAACTTTGTCCAAATGAACTAGGGACTGACACTTCTTTCCCTACAAGACTTCATAAAAGGCCATTCCAATTAAAGCTTGGTTACTATTGGTGTACGTGAATTCTACCAATAGTAAATAATTTTCCCAACTTCCATTTATATCGAGAACATAAGATCTTAACATGTCTTCCAATACCTTAATAACTTGTTTCGATTGTCCATCACTCTACAAATAAAATGCAGTGCTGAAGTTAAGTTGGGTACCCAAACTCAGTGTAGGCTTTAGAGAATACCGAAGTAAATTTGGGGTTCTGGTCTGGAACAATCGACACTAAGACTTTGTGTAAAATTTCTTCAACATATAACTGTGCATACTAATTTATGTTGTACGTAGTTTTCACTAGTAGAAAGTGCACTAACCTAGTAAATCTATCAACAATTACACAAATAGAGTTCGATCCTTGCTCAATTCGAAAAATCCCAGCACAATGTTCATAATAATGTGCTCCCACTTCCATTCGATTATAGCCAATAGTCTCAATAGTCCAAAGGTTCGTTGATGTTTTACCTTTATTTGTTGCATTTCGCCACAAATGCGGCTATATCCCTTTTCATTCTTGGCCACTATTAATGTGACCTCCGGTCTCGGTACATTTTGGAAGTATCAAGGTTAAGCGAGTATGGCTTTACATGTGCCTTTGTCAGGACACTCACCTTAATTCAAGGTCAGCGGGTACACATAATCTATCTTTGCTGGACTATACCATCTGCAACTATAGATGACATCTTCTTTCTCCCAGTCTCAATCCCTTTTCTTTGTTTATTGATGCTAGGATCAGCTTCCTAACCACTTTTGATTCTCTTTCATGGTGTCGACTTTACCACCAAGGTTGCCAAACCAATCCTTTCTTCCTATAGAATTATTTCTATCTCCAACCTCTATATGTCTCTAAGTAAAGGTTCCTAGACCACCTAAAGTGTCGATACTGACTTGCTATTCAATTCGTCAGCAACCATATTGGCCTTGCCCATATGGTAGTTTATCACACAATCGTAATCCTTTATTAATTCCAACCACTACCTTTGTCTTATGTTCAGCTATTTTTAGGAGAAAAAGAATTTTAGGCTCTTACGATCTATATGAATTAAACAACTCACCCCATATAGGTAATGCCTCCAGATTTTTAGGGAAAACACCACCGCCACTAGTTCTAGATTGTTCATTGGATAATTCCTTTCATATTCTTTTAGCTATCAGGATGCCTACACCGCGACTTTCCCACTCTGCATCAAAGCACATCTCAAACCACATTTAGAGGCATCATTATATATCACAAAGCTCTCTTTACTCGTGGGAATAGTAACCACTAGGGCTGTGATCAACCGTTGCTTGAATTCTTGAAAACTCTTCTCACACTTCTCCGTCTACTCAAATTTAACACTCTTTCGACTCAGTATCATAAGTGGCGAGATGATTCTTAAGAATCCCTTGACGAATCATTGATAATATTTGCATTCCCAGAAAACTCTGAATTTCAGTCATGGTCTTTGGAGTTGGCCACTTCTGTACAACCTCAATCTTACTCAGATCTATGGAGATTCCATCCCCTACAACTTGTCCAAGGAATGCTATTCAATCTAATGAAAAAACACACTTTTTAAAATTAGCATATAGTTACTTTTCTCGAAACAATTACAGTGTGATCCCTAGGTTTTGCTATGTGTTCATCCTTATTTTGAGAATATACCAAGATGTCGTCAATAAACACAATTATAAATTTGTCGAGGTATTCATAAAATACTCGATTCATCAGATCCACAAAATATTGTAGGGGATGTCGTCAATAAACACAATTATAAACTTGTCTAAATGGCATCGCCAAAGACGCATAGTATCTAGATTGGGTCTTAAAGGTTGTCTTCTGGAGAGCCTTCACCATTATATTCAACTAATGGCATCCAGTTCACATGTCAATTTCTAAAAATTTGGATACTCTTTGTAGTTGGTCAAACAAATCGTCGATCCTCTGCAACAAATGCTTGTTCTTGATTGTTACCTTATTCAACTTCCAATAATCAATGAACAGCCCTAATATCCCATCATTTTTTTTCACAAACAGAATTGGAACTCCCCAAGGTGAGTAACTAGGTCGGACAAATCCTTTACCCAGCAACTCTTGTAGTTGTTCATTGAGTTCCTTAATTCCATTAGAGCCATAAGGTACAGAGCCTTGGATATTGTTGTTGTTCTAATCATAAGTTTGATTACAAATTCCATTTCCCTATCAGGGGGTAACCTTGGTAATTCCTCCGAAAAAACGTTCAAATATTCTTGCACCACTTCCACTTCTTCAGGAACAACTTCTACTTCTGTAGGTATTGTACTCACACTTGCAAGATATCTCACACATCCTATCATTAACAATTTCTTGGCTTTCATAACTGAAATAACACTCATAATTTGTCCCATCAGTGTTGCTTTAAATTTGAACTATTACGCTCAGTGAATTGGAATGTAACCTTATTTTCGCGACAATCAACTTCAGCGCCAAACTTTCCCAGCCAGTCCATTCCTAGAATTATATCAAAGTCAATTATTTTCAATAGTATCAATTCTGCTCTCATCACTCTACACTCAATCTAACTTGACATTCCCTCAATATTCTACTAGTTTCCCACACATTATTCAATGGTATCGACACTCTATACCCTTAAACTAACATTTCATATACTATGCTAGCCTCCTAACAAATGTGCTAGATGCAAATGAGTGAGTGGCTCTTGAATATATGATGCATAAATAACAATACCAGAGATTAAAATGTTCCCACTTATTATGATTGTCTCGTTCTGCTCGGCTTGATTCTCAGTCTCAGCGAAGACTTGTGCAAGGACTTTATGTGTTGGGTCTCAACAATTATAAGCAATGTGGCCTAACTTTCCACTTCATTAGCAAAGATTCAATCATGCCAAGTGATCCCCCCAATGCAAGTTGTCATACTTTGGACATTGCAGTAGGTTACTCGGGCCTACGCCTAGAGCAAATTGGGATCGCTTAACACCCAACTTGTTCAGTCTAGTGGTTGAGGCTCTTGGCGTAAAAAATAGGTCGGTTGATGACAGCTTGAATGCCAAATTCTTTTGCCGTAAAAAATTCTAGACTTTCCTTTCTATTCTGCTAAGTAAAATAGGTCGGTTGATGAATCCTGCAAATTCCTGTCTGGTGGACAGAATCACATCCCTCCTGACTAGGGGTTCTAAACCTTGCAGAAAGTGATCAACCTTTTTATCCTCATTTTGTGCTATAAAAGGGGCTAATCTATACCACTCCTTGAATTTCCTTACCTATTCACTAACTGCCATTGAACCCTACATCAATTCTAGGAATTTCTTAACTTTCTAAGTCTGAACATGGTTACTAAAATGGTTATCGTAACACAGGGTCTTAAATCCTGCCCAAGTAAGTTCTCCCCCATTCACCGACACCTTGACCACCTCCTACTAGTTCAAGCCTTACACATTTTAATAAGAAAACTACACACAAGACCCTATCGTTATCCTTCATTTCCATATACTCAAAGATAGCCTCCAAGGATCTAATCTATTCTTTTGCCATCATTAGATCTTTTTCTCCCTCAAAATTTCGTAACTTCAAATTCTAGAAATGTTTATACACATCTACCCTCGCTAGAGCTACATTAGGTGGTTGAGCACAATTCTGCTATTATATCTCTTGCATCGCCCGCAGTATTTGACTCTGCTTATCCATCATTCTCATCATTCTTTCCTCTAGATCTGCCCTACTACCACTACCTTTGACCCTAATTTGAGACATAGTACTCTAATACCCCAAATTCTCAGTTCAGTACTAGTGCAGATGTGTGTGTTTAAAATGAGCAAGCAAAAATGCATTCACAATACGTACAAGTTCAATCTACACATCTAAGTATTTAAATACCACAAATTCTCACAGCAACACGCATATACTAACTTTCTCAAGCATTCCACAGCAATTTACGCCCATAACGATCAAACATAAGCACAGCAAACTATAATTTAAATTCACAATTTGTGAACAAGTACATGCAGATCTCCATATGTCACCACTATGCTCATAGTACCCAATCTTTCTCTGATACCACCCAATTTAATGTAGCGCTAGGGTGCACCTAGTATCACAAGCCGCAACCGCGGATAAATTCCTTTACTTAATCTTCGAATAACCTCCGACTCCCAAGGTCTTAGTTAAGAGATATTGGGAACCTTACCATCACTTTCCTTAGTTGGATAGACTTATACATCAATGGAAAAAAATAAAAATTATTGTCAATGCCCAGATCATATAAAATATGGGTATAATTTGTATTTTAAATTAAATGAGTTAATTTGTTTTTAGTCAAACCTTGAGAAATAAAAATAAAACGAACAAGCTTTAATTTTATTATACACTATCGAGTTAGTAACCATAAACTAGGAAAACCAAGGGTAGGACTTCCGACACTATACAAGTCAAGACTAATTGAAGTACTCATGGGCTCATAGACTACGCATTTCATTGTACACCTACGTCACCCAACCTCTAATAGATCAAAACAATCTTCACGCTGTACAAACGTCACTTTCTTGTCAGTCTCAGTACAAATTTACAAAACGACTGGCCTGAAGTGTTTACAAGCTCAGAGGTCTCCCAAAGGTAGGGCGCCTCTTAAAGACAACTGACAGTTTGGGTATGCCTCCAACGATTTCCCACTCTAGCTTTGGGATAGAGAACACTATCTCAGTCACTACATCAATTACTATGATCTTGAACCCTTGAGAGGTTCTACTATCATAGCCCCCCGAAGCATTATTCAAAATATTAACTTGCCTTGTCTGTACCCCAACAAAATCTCCATTATTGTGCTCAATAAACATGCCCATCTTTGCATCCCCTAAAACCGTAAACCTAGATCCCTAAGTTGTCGAAATTTAATTTGATATAGTTTCCGTACTACCCACCTTCGACACTGGTCCTTTTAACACCCCATTTCTCCATCTTTGTTGAGCATGCATCCATGGTCCAAACCAATTGACTTTGGGATCTATACTAGGTTGTAATTAACAATTAACATCATTAGCACCACATAACTTCGCCGTATTCTTAGTTAAATTGTATCAACATCCTTGACATGGTGATCTTACCTACACTCGTAAAAAATTTGAGACATACCCTCATATTCAAAGGGTCGAAAGTAACCTCTCAATCCAAATTTTGAGAGGAAAAGCTTGTTGAGGTCAATTTAAATATGCAAGCGAGTGAATGTACTCCTCGATGTAACCAAGGTTGACCCCTCCATTTTAATCACCTCATCAATAAGGCTTATTAGGGTATTTAAAATCTCATTGTTATAGTATTTTATCGACATCTCTAAAAAGCATGCCTAAACCACCACTGAGTTTATAGTAGTCGTTGACAAACAGAAGTCAATCACCCATTCCCTAACCACGAGGAAGTGCCCATGATCAGCCATGGCCCCCTCAAAGAGATGTATAATGATCCTCCAAACATGGGAATTTCACAGTAAACTGTTCATTGCCCTGATCAATAATGTACAATTCCCCTTTCGGCTTCCAAAGCACGTGAAGACGATTGCATAGATGGTTATAACTAAGGGACATCCCTATAGTTTTACAATAAAGAGTGCATAAATGTGCTGAATGTAAGATCCCGGTCATCTCCTTATTGACGTGGATTTGTAGGGCCTACAAAAAAAAAATAATGGTTAGCTACAAAGGTTTGTACAGGGCACAATGAACATTTCACGCAGCTGTTTTGTTTGGGTGTGGAAAGGAAAAAGTGGAGGTGGCAAATTGTTGGCGCAAAACAAAAGGTCTTATAAAAAATTGAAAGAAATAAACAAAAAGTGGAAAGAACGCAGAGGAACGCACCAACTGATAGGGAGATTGAATAAAGAAGAGCAAGAGGAGCGAGGTATGGATCTTCCAACTCCCAAAATCCCTTCTTCTTTATTCAATTCTTTGTTAATTTACTCATTCTATCTCCTTCCAGATTTCTTCTTCCTCATATCTCTCTTTGGGGTTTAGATTTTCCTTCAAAATTTGACAAATCCAATCTTAAAGCTAATTTTTTGTCAATTTGATTTTTTGTTTCTTCATAACTCTTGTATAGTGACAGTTGTTGTTCATTAGTGTTTTCCTTTTGTTTTTTGAATATATTGTTTTTTAAATTTTAAATTTTTGCTAGCCACATACCGTCCCACCCACTTGCTATAATTATATGGAAAAACAATTTATCATAATTATCTATCAAGACTTGCTCCCAATTTGAGTTGTTCTTAACAAAGTTCTCGTAATGAGTTAATTGAAGGAACCACTCACAAGTGATATAATCCAAATATTGCTTATAAGTTAAGGTTGAATTAATGAGCTGTAGGAACCATTTAGGCTAATCAAAAGAACCATTGATGTGAACCTTTATATCAAAAATGATGCCTCTTTAGCAACTATGTCTACAGCTATAATAGTCCTGAATATGGTTTGCATTATTATGTAAGATGACAACGAGAAGACTAATTTTTAAACTGTATTTTCCCTTTAGCAATACTGAAAATTATAACTTGTCAATAATTCCTTACATTCATAAAAACTGATAGAATTCTTATCTGACTCTTTTACAAATGAATACTTGGAGCAAAAAAAATTGGTCCATCTTCCATCACAATTTCATGTTTTTTGTTTAAGCTTGATTGGTGTATGGGTTGCTCTGAAATTCCACATTGATAAGGCCATTGACAATTTTCACAGCCTACTTTTCTGTTTGGATTTGGCTTTTCTTTACCTCTCCTGCACCTTGGTCTTTCCTATATTAGTCCTATCTTAGACCGAGTGTTGTAAGCTTAATGCTACTTTTGTTTATGTAATGATATTTTGGTTATCAATAAAGAAAATCAGGCCCATAGACAAGGTTCTGTCATACTGTGTAGAGGAAGAAGGTGATCTAAGAGAAAAGAGAAAATTTAAAGAAGGCTTATTCTTGATGTAATGGAGCAAAATTAGACATATGTTATTTCGTGTTAGTCACAAACTAATGGTGTAGAATTCAATAAATAGTTTCCAAGCCTTACTCTTGATGTAATGTGCTTTTTCTTGTGTACAAACTACAAAAAAATTCTGAACAAATAAATGTTAGTGAACTTCTCAAGCAACTCTTGTTTTCATTTCTTCTCACAAATGCAACCTGCAACCATTGGCATTTTTTGTCCTTTTTTTTCACAATGAATTTTGGTGTTCTTTGAACGTAATTGGCTAATTTCATCCCATTCTTTTTTTCTTTCTTTTTGTGGCTTTTGTCATCTTTGAATGGAGCAAATGTGAATTTATGCTACTATTTGCTAAATTTCCCAGTGTAAGAATGAAGTCCCAGTGCATTCTAATTTTTTTCTATGCATTTTGGAACTCATAAGTTGGAGAAGCATATCGAAGGTTCAATCAAGATGCTAAAGTCTCATGCTAAATTCTAGTTTCTCAAGCTTCTTCATCGACCAATGGTGTATCAGTTTCCAGTGTCATTTCATATGTTGGTCATAACATTGTGGGATCTTTTGCTACAACAAGTGATCAAACAAAAGAGATGGAACGCAAAAGGTGCAAATCATATGATTAATCTCTCAATTTGATTTAAGAATTGGTGAAAGTTGGAAAAAAAAAATTGGATAGCATTCAGTTAAACGTTAGGATCTTGAATGATTATATATGAGCTATGCTAAAATTTGACGAATAGAAGTTAAACTAAGAGACAAATTGATATAAATGCATGGGTTTGCTTTTTGTTAAGTTATATGCATGAGTTTACTTTTTGATGCAAAAAATTATCTTGAAAAGAGTCCTGATAATTTTGTAATGAGAACTGTTATAGTTTGGAAATGGAAATAGATATATAAACTAAGGCTTCCACTTTTTTGTTTTTCTTAAATGTTACATATAACTTGTTTAAAAAATAACATGCTAAAGACAGGTCGTATTTGAACTTTTTGGCAATCAACAGTTTATATATCTATATATTCTTGGGGAAATAATGTCTCATATTTTTATAACAAAAATTGTTATAGTTTGTAAATGAAAATAAAATATATATTCCACTTTTGTTATCTATAAATTTTTTCTGGAAACAATGCTTCGTAATTTCGCAATAAAAACTATTATTATCTGCATATAAAAACAAATAAAAAGCGAGGATTCTACTCTTTTGTTTTCCCAAAGTATAGGTGGAAGTTGTTTACAAACAAGCATTATAAAGATAATAGTTGGTATCTTATATCTTGTTTACTTTGTATTTAATTCCAAGTGGAAACGATGTCTAAGCATTTTTCAACTAAAGCGTGATAATTTGAAAATAAATTCAGATATAAAGTAATAAATAGCATGCTCTTTTCTATTTTCCCGAATTTTAATTGGAATTTGTTTATAAATAAGCATAATAAAGGCAACAGTTGACATCTGAAGTCTAGTATATTCCATGTTTAATTCTGAAATGTTTTTTTAGAAATGATTCCTTATATTTTTTCAACTAAAGCTCTTATAATTTGCAATACAAACAGATAGAAAGCGAGGTTTCAAATATTATGTTTTTTGAAATCTTAAGTATAATTTGTTTGCAAACTCTCATAATAAAGGCTCTTATTGGAATCTAGAGTCTAGTGTATTCTGTGTTTTATTCTGACAAATTCTTGAAGACATGATGCCTCATGTTTTTGTAACTAAAACTGTTATAATTTAAAAATAAAAAGAAAAGAAAAGTGAGGCTTCCATTTTTATATTTTCCTAAATATTAAGCGGAATTCGTTTACTAGCATGATAAAGGCAATAGTTGTTATCCAAGATCTAATGGATCGAGGTGCTATTATTGTGCAGGAACGATTTGAGTATCATCATGCTGAAGCACACTAAATAGATAAATAAAGTGTCATCTTCATTACATGGACAAGAGGTAGTATCCCAAGTCTTATAAATGTTTAGTTTGAATATTGAATGAAACAACTACTGTTATTTTTCAAATAAATTTGGTAATGTTTGCAACCAATTAAAGAGAAATAATGAGTCTCCCACTTTTATGTCTCCCCAAATGTGAATCTGTCTTTAGTGAAGAAATAATTTGACTTAAACAACTGTTCATGTCATAAGTCTTCTACATTTATTCTTTAAAATGATTTAAAATGAAAGCTGTTATTTATGAAACAAGATGGGTTAAGTTTTGCAAATAATTACTAAAAATAGTAAAAATAGATATCTTCATCAAAAATTTTTCCATTTAATGTAACGTATAACTTTTATAATTTGAATTTTTCACTTCTTATTAAGCTTTGTACAGGTCATGTTGCGTTTAATTTCAATAAAAATTGGTTGAAAACTTTTTTTTTTTTTATGAAAAGGTGGTCACTAAAACTATTTTAATCTACCATACTATATACATTAGAAAGTGTCCTACCTATTATGCGATCCTTGTTTATTGCTAATATAATTTATGAAATGAGATAAACATGTTCATGGAATAAAAGTGTTATTATTAGCAATAACAAACATATGGAGTATTTAGCTTATATTTTTATGGTTTTACCAAATCATACTTACAAACAGTTTCCAAGGTGTATGCCACAAAAGGAACCTTAAGTGTAGAATTTCTTAGTACTTTGTCAACCATTAATTGTAATTTTTACAAAATAGTAATAGTAGAGAGGAGAAAGTATCATAAGTATCATAATTTTTATTCTAAAAAAATGAATTGAAAGTACTACTGTTATTTTAGAAATTGAATCCCTAAACTGTTGAAAGTAAGGACAGATAAAAAGTGAGCTTTAAACTTTTATGTAATCTACAACTACTAGTTGTAATTATTTACAAAATAGGAACTGTTGCGCACTTTCGAAGAAAATCTCTATGGTTGGTTCAAAAGATGTGCGAAAAGTGGCCTTCTAATCATAGTAGCTTGCTCAAAAGCCAAAGCAATCTCAATCAGCTTTGGTTCAATGCCCTTAAATCTACCAAAACATATGCTAAATGGCATTCCATTGCCATCCTATCCAACTGGGACAATAATTCTTGGGTATCCTCCGATTGCCAGTATAGGAATTGCATCAACACCTAGTGTGACCACTGTATCCAAATTGTTTTCTACCATCAATTTCTCAAATTCATCAGGTAATGGCTTTTCTATTAACTCCACAGCCTCCTTCTCTTCCTCTCCAATGCCACTTGTGTCTCCTTTCACTCAATAAATGTGTTTTAACCGTACTTTTTAACCTTTTTCTTGCATTTGATATAAAATTAATTAATGTAACTTCAAAAGGAATTGTTTCTCCATTTGTTTAGGTCATGGCATGGCTTGAATCTTCTTTTTTTAAGTGATTGAAAATTCATGAAACATAATTGACTATATTCAATGGGACAAATACAAGAGCTTACAAGATCAAGGTTATTCTCGTTGAAAGCAATAATGTTAAAAAACGACCTCACTAGAGAAGCAACTAGCTCTTTCAAGTAATCATTCAGGGAGAGCTTGAAGTCAGCCATCATTAGTGCAAATAAATCACTTGGCTTTGCATTCATGATTGTATCAATATTTGCTATCTCAAGATTGTCTACTCCAGTAGCGTCTCTTTCCCTAGAATTTTCAACAATAATGAGCATCATATGAATAAGAAGGCATAGAAGAAGTAAAATCTAGACAGAACGTTAAAAGAATTAAATGCTTCATATGAATTAGAAAACACATAACTATATCGACATTTACTATCTCAGTAATAAATATCCCAAGTCTTTTTTTACTTTTATTCTAAAAAATGACTTGAAAGGACTATTGTTACTTTTGAAACCAAATACATTAATTGTGGAAATCAAATATGTAAAATGACTTGATAAAAGGTCAGTCTCCAACATACTCACCCAAATACGATAAGAATAATAATAATAATAAAATAAACAAAAAAAAAGAACAGGCAAGACTGCATAATCAATTTCACATAATGAATCTCTTTGGCACTATCAATTTCATGAACAACATTTTATCTTTCTTGGATGCGATTAAGGAGCAAAAAACCTTTGTTATACAACAAACAATGCTAAGGTTTTCTTTTTGATTTTAACCAATTATCAGCAAATGTCACAAAACGGATAGTGATTGACAAACGATCACCATATTCACTTCATAATACCAATGAGACTGACACCAGAATTCAATTCCAGAAAGTTAACACAGAGCTTGATGATGTGGAGTACGTAGCTTAGCATCCCTTCAAAACAAAAGGACAAAGATAAACCAATTTTTTAATTTGCAAAACCTATTATCTCTTCTATTATGATTTATGAACATGTAGACAAGGTAATCTTAACCATAGTTTCTAATCATTATATGTATAAATCAAACAAGAAGGTACAACAAATGGAGCATGCTAAGCTCCCTCAAACTGGCTATACTCATTCTTGATTTCTAAGTAAACAACTCACACAATCAGCAACTCAACCCCTCCACAAACATCAACACAATTTCCTAGTGACACACGTGAGTGTCCACAAAACATTTATGATGACACTAAAAATGACTTCTTTAATAACAATTTGACAAAAAAACATATAAAATTCCAATAATATCTTGTCACAATACATAGAAGCTTTGTAAGATTTCAAAGAGCTTTTCTTTTTTAGTACAACAGAAAAGGAAACATCAAACCAACCAGAGACTAAATCCAACCCCCAACAAAATCTACTTCTAAAATAGAACCCAAAGATGTCCAACGCGAAGTCAAGATTGGAAAGAGCTTTTGAAAAATTTTAAATAAACATTTCCCAATCAACGTACTAAGATAGCTAGACATAATTAATGCCTTTTAAAAAAAGGAATCATGTGTGAATACATACCCATTCACTAGGGTAAAGAACAGAGTAAATTATGAAATATATACCACGATCTTTTGCCTATGTGAATATAAACCAGCTCGCCCACCAATAATAAACATGGAATTGATAGAGTTTTCATGATTCTAAAACTCACATGCTTGTTATTTTGCAACAAATCATCAACAAATCATACAGTAGAAAAAATAATTTTTTTTTTCTTATGCATGCAACCATGGTGGCCTCTAGACAATTTACTTAGACAAAAATAGTAGAAAACCCTCCAAAAAGTCTGCTTGGTTCTGTTAATTGCCACTTCTATTCAACAAATCATTACTGAATGAGACCAATTTTATAATTCCCACAAACATTCATAACTGCCATACAATGCTTCCTCTCACTAGAACTTCAGCTGGCAACCACGATTCCTACATCACAATAAATATCTGCAAATACGGCAACAATCAAATCTTCTGATGACTATAGCAATAGTTGTAAAATGCTACTTATAGACCAAGATACTGTGGCCACCAAAAATCTCGTCTTCAAGCTTTCCAACAACACAGTTCTTCAAATTGATGCTCGTAGACTAAGATGTCATGCCCACCAAAAATTTCTACAACCCAATCCCTAAATTGTTTCCCACTAATGCAATTCTTCTGTTATTTTTGGCCGGTGTCTCTCAAATTTTTTTCCACCTTTTTTTGTTTCTATAACCACGCTCGACAGCTTTCTTTTGATCACTAAGAAATAAAGCCATGCAAAATATCAATTATACCCTTGACAAACCTAGCACAGCTTTTCATTTTTTATTTCTTTTCCACTTGTGGGGCCCCCATACCATGTTAATCAGCATACTACTAGCACACTACAATCAGCATGTCTACATTTTCTCTTTACAATAACTTTATTTTTTCTTTACTTGTGGAAGGATGGCTTCTTTACATTAGATAATGTAATGTGAGGACATCCACAACAAAGGCTACATAAATATCCACCGTTGAGACTCCATTAGCTCAATTTCCTTCCACGTCACACTGAGATAATGAGCTAGGCATTTTTGAACCTTTTCTCTAAATGACATAACAAGAAGCGCTTGAATCTTGTCAAGGCTTTTTCTTGAATCTTGTCGAGGCGCTCTCCCCATGATTCAGAAGAACATCTTCTTGTACCAAAATATCACAGGCTTGGTTTCCCTCAATCGAAGGGGGAAAGGGGCTTGGTATGCTGATAATATCAAGAATCAAACAACAATCTTTCTGAATAAATTTTGCACCTTGTGGAAAACTGCCAACTAACTATTTTGATCAATTTGTTTTGATCGAAAATCAAACTTGAAAACCATTCACGGATAAGGATTAAGTATAACCATTCAATTTAATTGTGCGTGATATCAATTCTAATGAGAAATTTATTAGGAGATTTACTACCAGGTATAACGGTTAAGATATGATTATCTAAGAGGTATTAAGGAGAGAATGCTAAGAAAATGTTTTTACTATAATCACTTTTAGTAATTTGCTACAAACAGGAGGAAGCTGGGAAGAAATTTTTTCTCCCTACTTCTTCAATATACCATTCTTATACAAAATTAATATGACAAATATATTTTTTATTTTTTAAATTACTAGCCATAGTCTTTTGATAAAGGGCTTGACTAGGTTAACCGAGAACCATACACTGATACATAAACTCAGTGATGTGGAACATGCGGTGGCAGCCAGCAATCACATCCAATAAGTGTGGTCAGCAATCTGACGTGTAATATAAAAAATCTGTCAACCCTCAATGTGTACTATTGCCACCATGCATGTTCCAACTCTTTGAACTTTTCCTCATGATGTCCCATCACCGTGACTGTAACCATATTTGAACGGCGTAAGTCAATGTAACGATGACGTTATCGTTACCAATAATACCTGTTATCTGGCTTTTTCCTGTTCAAAAAAAAAAATTATTTGACTTTCTAGAACATGGCGTATATGGCAATCCAAATTTTTCCACTAGTACCACCCAATTCCAATAAAAGAGAATGTCAGACAACCACGATTGCTTAATGACAAATTGGATGAGCAGCAACTAAATGACCATGCCTGCAAAATATGTGTTTGATAGATACATATTTGATAGATACTAGATCGGTGGATTTAAATTAAAAAGTTTAAAAATTCAGTAATTAAAACTTTGAGAATTTAAGTACCGGAGAATGACATATAAACATGTGAATATTGTCTATACTTTTGTTATTATATTTTATATTAGTAATATACTTACATGATACGCGAATTGAATCATATTTACTAATAAATGTATTTTACTTCATTTTAAAAAGAGTTAATTTAAAAAAAAAATGACCACGTTTGCGTTTTTTAACAAATCTAGCACAACTTTTAAAAACTAACAAATCTAACACAGTTTAATTTTTTTTTTTTAACAAATCTAGCACAACTTTTAACAACTAACAAATTTAGAACAGTTCAATTATTTTCTAACAAATCTAACACGTTGTCAATTAAAAATAATCAGTTAAAAATAATTGAATCTCTTAATATATACATATATGGTACATCTACGTCTAAATCTAACACAGTTTAAAACTTTTAAATGTTATGTGTATACTGAGAGATTTGATTATTTTTAACTGAAAGTGTAGTAGATTTGTTAGAAAATAATTAAACTGTAATAAATTTTTAGTTTTTAAAAGTTGTGTTAGATTTGTTAGAAAATAATTAAACTATACTAAATTTATTAGTTTTTAAAAGTTGTGCTAGATTTGTTAAAAAGCATAAACGTTGTAATATTTTTTGATATTAACCCTTTTAAAAACAACAAGACGTTCCAATTTTTTGTATTATTTTTAAAAAATTGATAAAATTTTTTAAGAGAATAAACAATTTTTCTCTTTTTTTAAAAAAGAAAAAATTTAGAAGTAGTTACTTGTTTATTTTCTTATCATTTGATGAAATTTAAACTGACCATAAGGAGGGAAACAAAGAAGAGGTATGGCACCAAAATCCTATGCTCATACTTGTTGATTAACACCGCAAAATCGGAGGAGACTGCCTATGACAGCTATTGATGGAATAGGGCAACTGCCATTGAAAATTGAGAAATTCCACGATGCCACGCACATAATTTTTTTATTCTGTCCACGTATGCTGCGTGCATATCTCGGTGCCACATATTTGTGGAAGAAACATTTCCGTTTGATAAATTTGGTTAAGAATAGCAAGTCGGAGGATGTAGACTGTAGAGAGAGAGAGAGAGAGAGGGAAACGACAAGCGAAAGAGAAAAAGGGTGAATAGAGAAAAAGAGAGAGAAAGAAATAAAATGAGAGAGAGAGAGAGAACAAGAGATAGGGAATCAAAGAAGAAAAGCAGAGATAGATTAGTCTTAATCGTTTTTAAGTGCAATTGATCGACGAAATGTTCTTATTTAAACCAGTAAGTTTCTCAAATTCTAAATTTAGGTCGATAACGCTAAAAAAAAAAGATTCAATTAAAGTCAATTTGTTAAAAAAAATTCATGAACAGATCAGTAACTTCAAAGTTATGGTACTTATTAATTTTACTTTCTTTTTTAGTGCGTAAAATTAACTCACGATTTAACATTATTTAAATATTACTTTTAATTTTTTTATTTAAGTGGATCTCATTATTATATAACGTAAGATTATGAGTAAGTTACACTCACTTAAAAAAGATGATTAAAATAAAAATTCCCCAAAAACTATTTAATTGTCAAATGCTGAGGTGGGTTTATGTGGCATCTAATGTGGCCAACATCACTTATCTAGTCAGCTTTTTATGCCTGTATGGCATTCTGACCAAGCCACCTCAGGTCATCAGCGTCACTAGTAAGTCATAAACTTTTCATCTTGCCCAAAATGTTCTTTCCCTCCTTCTTTGTCTCCCGTGGCTTGGGTTTCTCTCTCTACAATTCTACAATAAGCCATCAAAATTACTAAAAATATATATGAATAAATTTTATCCCTAAACATAAAATATGTTTTGCTATTTTCTACTTGATTGTTGCCAAGAGGGATAAACTTCCTTTATTTGATGCATTCCTACCAACTATTAATAGCTTCAGTTCTTAGACTTCATCGGTGCACTGTCGCCGAATATCAAGCCCCGACGTATGTGCCGCCACAACTCACCGTTTTTGTTGCCGAAAGTCAATTTTTGTACTGTAGACTATCAATCTTCACTTAATAGGCTATCATGCGCCTCCAAGAGGTCGAAATTAACTTTTTAATAGTGGCGGTCGGGACAAGGATGAAAACTTCTGATCTTTATTTTCTCTCCGTAGTCGTTGCACAATTGGGTTTCAAAGAGGTATCACAATTAAGATTGGTGAAATATTATTAAATCTCCCTGAAAGGTGCATTAATTGTTCGTATCGGTGCGTGCTTGTGTTTCTAGGCTCCATGCTATAATGTTCTTTTTTCTAACAAATTTTATTCCATCCTCTCCCTTTTATCAATGTTTTTTTTTTTCCAATTTATCAATGTTAAAATATAAAAGGAACTATGTGAGAAGATAGATTGGAAAGAGGAGAAAAAATAAACAACAAAAAGATACACGATTTTTTCGTAAATATTTATATCCACGATCCAAAGATTTATAAGGATTACATTTTTTTTTTTAAATTGTGTAATCACATGGTACATAAACTTATATATATTAGTATTAGGCCCTTGGGATATCCGGGTTTGTCATATTTGTTATAAGACACAAATTTTGAATATTATTCTTTTAAAAAACAAAACTTAAAAATAATTTTTTTTCTCTCTAAGAGGAATTTATAAATTGTTTTCATTAGAATTTTTTCATTTTATTTTTCTTAATTATATATATTTGCATCGAATGGTCTTAAATGTAGTGAATAATCATTGTTTGAATTGAGTAAATACGTGATTGATCATAATTAATGAACCTATAATTGTTACTATAAATAAAGTGAGAATATTTTTAAAAACCAAATATATAAATATTTATAAAATTTAAATCCTAATTTTACAAAAGTTCGAAATTAATATGAAAAACTATAAAGCTAAATTAAATAATTGGTAATAATAATAACATATAATGTCAAATTATTTTATGTTTAACCTTAGAAATAAGAAAGATCAGTAAAGAAAAAGACACCAAGTAAAGAATAGACCAAGAATATTTTTACTTTTATTATTTGAGGGTGAGTAAAAGTGGATCGTCCTTGATTAGATCTCATTTTGTCTGAAATTGCACCTCTTCATCACCAATCAATCTGCATTAGTTTACATTAGTAGGCTAAAGTATTTGTGTGTCAAAAAAAAAAAAAATAGTAGGCTAAAGTATTAACGAAAATTAAAAAATAAAAATAAAAAACTGAACTTACAAATTTTAATTAGTTGGGGGAAGCAATTTTATATAGTAGTATATTTTTATCAAAAAAAAAATAAAAGAATAAAGGATAGTAGTGGATCAACTTGATTAAGTTGGTTTGGTTATAGAAGCTCTTGATCTCATCCGTAACAGCCTGAGGAGAAGGCTATAGAGGCAAGGGTCGTAGGAGAGCATTATGTTGGCACTCATGGCAGGCTAGCAGCATTCATGGTCGCCATGTGAGCTGAACTACATGGCTCCGAGATCAGACCTATGGATCCATAATATAATATCTTGTCTTGCTTTATGACACCCGTGTTCAATTCTGATTCCTGAAGCAACATATCGGCACGAGGTTTCTTGTAGAACATACTCACAATTCACAACTTAAAATTTTTATCCACTAATACCAATTCAGTCAAATTTATGTACCAAATTAAGCCCTTAAATCTTGAATTCAACTTATAAAAGTACTACGGCAACAAAAAACAATAAAGTAAGAATAAAAAAATAAAAAATTCAGTTTATAAAAAAGACTGAAAAAAATAAAATTGGATCAAAGAAAGAGCGAATCTAACTTATCAAAATAATCCATACTAGGAAAAAAAAAAACTTATCAAGATAAGTAAGGACAGCCACTAACCTAATTCATCAAAATAATTAAGTAGAGACACTAACCTTCGAAAAAAAAGTTTTGGAGAGAAAATTAATATCTGAAATGGATTTCATGAGAATCATAAATTTTATTTTCATTAAAATTTCAATTTTAATGAAATTTTAAAAAAGACTGAAATGCTAATTCTTTTTAATGTGAAGAAAGACTACAATTTTGAGAATTTATTAAATTAAAAAATTCAAAAATCTAGAAATTAAACTTTTGAAAATTCAAATATTAAAAATTATCACGTAAGTATGTGAATATTGTCTATATTTTCGTAATTATATTTTATATATAGATAGGAGAGTGTGTTACTTATAAGGAAATTACATTGTAATATTACTGAGATTATATATGCGTGTGTGTGTGGAGGGGTGTGTGGTGGCACACATTAAATTCCCTCATTTTTTTCTCTCTCTGTTTTTTTTTTACACTTTCTTTTTTTTCACTTCACATAATAACACTTATTGCACGACCCAATTTAGATTTGATCTCAAAATTCCCCCCCTCAAATCTAAATGGGGAACTATTATAAACTTCTAATTGTAAGTACAAAAATTTTCAATGATCCGCCAACTACCCAAGGAAAAAAAAAAAAAAAAGAAGAAAGCCAGCAAATTGAAAAGTCAAAGAAATTTCATGCACGAGGTTTGCATGGTGCATGCAAATTTCAATGGTTGGGTGCCTAACTGAGACTTTTACAAATAAAGTTAGTTGGCACAGTAAGGTTTTAAGCCTATAAATAGGCTGTTTCTGAGGCTTTGCATGATCTCCAGAAAAATAAACAAGCAAGACACAAAAAAAAAAACAAACACGGGCAGCAACAATTGCAAATCCAATTTGCAATTGTCCCAAAAAGAGAAAACATTCTCTTCCATACGTTTTTATATTTTAGGCATATATATTTTAGGCATATACACTTTAGACGCTATTAAGTGCGATCTTTTAAAGTAAAGGCCTAGAATATTTATCATACACATTTTCAAAAATATTTTGGGTATACACTCTCCAGTTGCCTCAAATCAGAATCTGAGAGAGAAAATATCTAAAATATCAAAATATTGCAAATCTGGCTGGGATTAAACCTCATACGGCCCTCAGCAAAATCCAGGCAGTTCATCAGAGAACAAGTCCCTTCGACCCTCGGTGAAATTAAGCCAGATCGGCTCAGATCAGGTCTCTGCGGTTCTTAACCGTAGTCAAAACGTTCAAATCAGATCCAGTTTCAGTCTACCCAGTTCAAGAAAAAGCTGTGGAAATTATTTCTGTCAAGATCAAGCTCGTGCAGCCCTTGACGAAGTCAAAAAAAGGAACACTAATCGGAGGATTTACGAAGATCGATCCCACGTAAATTTCTTTTTATCTTACAATTTTTTATTGTAATTTATTTTTATATTTTTGAGTTTAATTGTTTTAAACTCGAAATTTACCCGTTACAAATTTTTGGCACGCTCGGTGGGACCTCTTCACCTCCCATCTCTTGTTCTTTAAAAAAAAAAAGTAAAAAGAAACAGCAAAGAAAAGAAAAAAAGAAAAAAAAAGGAAAAAGAAAAGAGCCGAAGAAAAGGAAAAAGAAAAAGAAAAAAAGAAAAAAGAAAAAGAAAAAGAGAAAAAGACAAAATAGAGAAAAAGACGAAAAAGGTAAAAAAGTAAAAAAGTAAAAAGTAAAAAGTAAAAGGAAAAGAGTAAAAAAAAATTTTTTTTTTACAGGTGTTAAGTACATTAAATGACATCAAAAAGAAGTACAGCTGCCGGTACCAACAAGAAGGCAACAGCTCCATTGCCTGCATCAACTATCCTACCTAAGTACACAGGACCACAAACCCGCGGACGGACACAGTTCCTTGCCACTCAAATGAGTCCACAGACTCGCACAAGAACAAAGTTCCTTGCCACCAACAAAGTTAAAATTGAGGACTTGCAACTCACACAGCAGTCAGATTTCTCACGTGACTCTGTCACTAAACAGAGGACTCGATCACCTACCCCTACCGAAGTTAGGGGTAGAGCATCAAATTCTGCCCAACAATAGAATCCGACCTATTCTGAACAAATGAACACAGAAGAAGAAGAAGATCCCTCTACTCCAGTTTTCTATAGAACATCAAATTTTTCTCAACAACAGAATCTGACGCGTTCTGCTGAAACAAGTCAGGACAGATCAAACGGGCCCTCTACAACAGTCTTTCGCGGAGAACCATTTACCAATACCGACGTCAGGCTGACCAACACCACCAAAATAGAAAAAAATGTTTGCAGATTTAAACCACGGATATTCACAGCTGATTAGCGGATATGCACAGTTGATTGAAAATATGAAGGAATTAAGACAACAAATAGATGACGTCAACAAAGGGCTTCACCAAGCCCAACCCGCTGATGCAGTCAACCGCGAAGATCGTTCTCAATCATCTCGATTTGGGGACACAGTTTTTAGCCAATCGGACCAACAGAAGGATGAGAGTATTGACTCAGCCACAAGCTCATTTCCAAGTGGGATGGGTCATGTCTAGTTCAAAAAAAATGCTTCCATATTTTCAGGTAAGAAATGTATTTCGACCTGACCCAATAAAGCAGGTAAATTTCGAAACTACTGTTATGTTAAAAAAAAAAATCTCAAAAAAAAAAGAAAAAAAAAGGCAAAACAATATCAAAAAATTCAAAAAGAAAAGCCAAAAATTCAAAAAAAAAAAAAGAAAAAAGTGCAAAAAAGCAAAAAAAAAAAAAGCATGAATAAAGCCAAAAAAAGAAAAAAAAAGAAAAAGAAAAAAAAAGACGTCTGAAGCTCTTGCACATTGTCAGAACCCTTCATCAAAATTCAAATTTAGATTCGGGGGCAAATCTCAAATCTCGACTCAAAACCCAACAAAATTCAAAAGCCAAACATAAACTCGGCTAAATTCGGGCTCAAAGCCCAAATCCAAATTTCAACTCAAAATTCAAATCCAGATTCGAGATAAGACTTTCACCCTGAATCAAAATCCAGCTCAACAACTCAACAAGCAGTTCAGCAGCTCAACTCAACAAGGAGCTCAGCAGCCCAACAACTCAACAAACAGCTCAACAAGTAGCTCAGCAGCCCAACAGCTCAAAAGCTGAACAACTCAGTAGCTCACCAGCTCAACAGCTCAACAAGCAGCTCAACAGCTCAACAAGCAGCTCAGCAGCTCAACAGCTCAGCAGATCCACAGCTTCTCAGCTGAACAGCTCCACAACAAAGCACTTCTGCCTCGCACGAGTATAAAAGGCGATAATCAATCCACCATATTTCAGCACTCCTGCCTCGCACGAGTATAAAAGGCGACATCACAGTTCAACACTCCTGCCTCGCACGAGTATAAAAGGCGACATCACAGTTCAACACTCCTGACTCGCACGAGTATAAAAGGCGAACAACTTCACAACAAAGCACTCCTGCCTCGCATGAGTATAAAATGCGACACCACAATTCAACACTCCTGCCTCGTACGAGTATAAAAGGCGACAATACAACAATGCAGACCCTAACAGGTGAGAACCAGCTACAGCCAGCGAACTTCGCCTGTAGGAGGCTCCATCTGCAAGCACCATCCCAGTCCTACGCTATGTGTTCAGAAGGTTAGCCCATTTTCTTTTTTTTTTTTATTAATCCTAAATAGGAGGAAGGACACACCCAACCCGAGTCAGAAGTGCTTCGAAGACAGGCTTGTCCAATCAAACAAAAAAAGAATGTGAAGTCAGAGGCTCTACATTTCATGTCACAATTAGCGAGGAGGCTGAGTCCGACTCATCAGACGGTGAAGTAAAGGAGGCTCCCCCGGAACTTGAAGATGGTGACCAAGCAACTGTCGATGAACTCAAGGAGGTCAATCTTGGCTCTCCGGAAGATCCTCGACCTACATTTGTAAGTGCTTTACTTACTGCAAAAGAAGAGTAAGAATATGTTCAGGTATTAAGTCAATACAGGGACGTGTTCGCATGGAGTTACAAAGAAATGCCTGGACTTGACCCGAAAATTGCGGTGCATCGTCTAGCAGTAAAGAAGGGTGTTCGTTCTGTCAAACAGCCACAGCGACAGTTCTGCCCGGAACTCATTCCACAAATCGAGGAGGAAGTTAACAAGCTGATCAATGTTGGCTTCATCCGAGAGGTCACCTACCCAACGTGGATTGCCAACATAGTCCCGGTAAGAAAGAAGAATGGACAGTTGAGGGTATGTGTTGATTTTCGAGATCTTAACAGGGCCTGTCCGAAAAATGACTTTCCATTGCCCATAACGGAGATCACAGTCGATGCAACAACGGGTCACGAAGCATTGTCTTTCATGGATGGTTCTTCAGGCTATAACCAAATCAGAATGGCACCAGAAGACGAGCAGTTGACAGCATTCTGCACCCCAAAAGGTATATACTGCTACAAAGTTATGCCGTTTGGATTAAAAAATGCTGGCGCCACTTATCAACGTGCCATGCAAAAAGTTTTTGATGACATGCTGCACAAGATTGTAGAATGTTATGTTGATGACTTAGTTGTAAAGACTAAAAAGCGCAAAGACCACCTCGATGATCTCAAGACGGTGTTTGAAAGATTTCGCAGGCATCAGCTTAAAATGAACCCTCTTAAGTGTGCATTCGGTGTCACATCAGGAAAGTTTCTTGGGTTCGTGGTGCGCTATCGTGGAATTGAAGTTGATCAGTCAAAGGTTGAGGCAATTCAAAAGATGCCTGAACCTAAAAACCTACATGAGCTGCGAAGTCTACAAGGAAAGCTGGCCTACATTCGCCGTTTCATCTCCAATTTAGCTGGGAGATGTCAACCTTTCCATCGGTTGATGAAGAAGGATGTCAACTTCGAGTGGGACGAAGCTTGCAGCAAAGCCTTTGAGAGTATAAAGAAGTACCTTTCCAATCCACCGGTCCTAGGTGCTCCAATTCAAGGAAAGTCATTAATTCTTTACATTGCAGCGCAGGAAAGATCTTTGGGAGCCTTACTTGCAGATCACCCTATTCCGTCCGATTGGGAGTTCACAGATGATCTTCCAGATGAAGAGGTCTTTTATATTGAGACACTGCCACCATGGACGATGTTCTTTGATAGTGCAGTAAGGCGTGATGGTGCTGGTGCCGGCATAGTGTTTGTCACGCCTCAACGACAAATACTACCATATGCTATCATTCTCGATTCCAACTATAGAAGTCCATGGAGATTCCCAACTCGTCATCAACCAACTCACAGGGTTGTATGACGTGAAGAAAGAGGACCTTGCACCTTACCATCAACGTGCTCGACAGCTAATGGATGAATTTGAAAGCATCACCTTGGAGCATGTGTCTCGACGATAAAATACTCAGGCAGACGCATTGGCTAACCTAGCCACTTCTCTTGCAAAGTCAGAAATCCAGGCTACAGTTGTTGCCGTATGCCAGAAATGGATAGTGCCACAGAAGGATGATGAAGAAACTACAGCAGTCAATGCTGTATCTGTACGTCTCGCGGAGGACGAGGATTGGCGTCAACCAATCATTGACTACCTACAGCACGGGAAGCTGCCCGAAGATCGTCGTCATAAGACAGAAATTCAACGACGAGCTCTCCGCTTCATACATCTCAAGGATGCTCTGTATCGAAGATCTTTTGATGGAGTTTTGCTTCGCTGCCTAGGCAATGAAGAGGCAAAACAGGCTCTTACTGAAGCACATTCTGGTGTTTGTGGCGGACATCAATCGGGGCCTAAGTTGCACTTCCAACTCAGAAGGATGGGATACTACTGGCCAACCATGGTACGTGATTCAATTGAGTTTGCTAAAACCTGTCAAGCTTGTCAATTTCATGCGAATTACATACATCAACCACCGGAGCCACTGCATCCAACTGTCTCATCCTGACCCTTTGAAACTTGGGGTCTTGACTTAGTGGGGCCCTTGCCAAAGTCATCCCTGGGTCAACTGTACATCCTCGCAGCAACAAACTACTTCTCAAAATGGGCCGAAGCTATTCCACTTAGAGAGGTAAAGAAGGAGCATGTTGCCAATTTCATCCGAACTCAGCTGATTTATCGCTATGGAGTCCCTCGATTCATCATTACTGATAATGACAAGTAGTTCTACAACAGCTTGATTAACAAGCTCTGCGAGAAATTCAAGTTCAAGCGGTACAAGTCATCCATGTACAATGCCCCAGCTAACGGCTTGGCCGAAGCATTCAACAAGACCTTATGCAACCTATTGCGGAAGGTAGTCTCTAAATCCAAAAGAGATTGGCATGACAGAATTCCGGAGACATTATGGGCGTATCGTACAACTTACCGGACTCCAACACAGGCGACGCCATACTCACTTGTCTACGGTGTCGAAGCAATACTGCCGTTGGAAACACAGATTCCATCTCTGCGCATGGCTGTTCTGGAAGGACTCACACAGGAGGAGAATGCTCGCCTACGTCTGGATGAGTTAGAAGCCCTCGATGAAAGGAGGTTCGAAGCACAACAGCAACTCGAATGCTACCAAGCCCGGCTCACCAACACGTTCAACCGCAAGGTCCGCCCTCGATCTTTTCAAGTTGAAGACCTTGTTCTTGCAGTGCGACGGCCCATCAACATGAAGCATCGGCCTGGTGACAAGCTTACTTCCAAATGGGACGGACCATACTTAGTGGATGAGGCCTATACTCACAACGCTTACTTGCTGTCAGACAAAGAAGGCGTCCGAATCGGCCCAATCAATGGTAAATTTCTGAAACAGTATTATGTGTAAATATGTTTTTAAAAAAAAATCAAAAAAAATCAAAAAAATAGAAAAAAAATAGAAAAAAAATAAAAAAAAAAAGAGTTCGGAAGTCTCGATCTGAAAGTCCAAGCAAAAATCCAAACCCAAACACTTGAGCCCAATTCAGAAAACTCAAAGCTCAACTCAAAAACCTGAAAACTAAGTTCATACTCAAAACCCAAACACTCAACCCAAATCCAAAAATCCAAATCCAAAACTCAAACACTCGACCCAAATCCAAAAATCCAAGTCTAGAAGCCCAAACACTCGACCCAAATCCAATCCAAAACCCAAAACCCAAAAATTCCAAGTTCTAGACACAGTCCAGAACCCAAGTTCAAAATCCAATCCAACTTCTGGCCTGCATGAGTATAAACTGTGAACGGCCCAAAAATATAAAAACGACGGAGGGTTTGAGTCTGAAACCTAACATCAGTCTCAACCGATCTTCACCACAAGCCAGACCTTTGCTTCTCTGCCACAAGAAAGATGGACCAGTTGTAGAACCTCAAGACAAGGGAGAAGAAAAGTCACCCCGCACAAGATGGCAACCAACCATGGCACAACTGCAAATTTTGGAGGAAGTCTTCCACAACAATGGAGGTATTATGCCTAATGCATCTCAGATTTACCAACTTGTCTCACGATTGCGTCCGCTCGGGGCAATCGAAGGAAAAAATGTGTTTTATTGGTTCCAGAATTGGAGAAGCAGGAAGAAACCAGGATTGAGAGCTGCTTTTTCCAAGGAACAGTCTGTCATTCCAATGGTAGATCCCACCGGTACAACTTCGCCCTCAAATGAAGCAGGTCCGAGTTCTACCACTGCAATGGTCTCTTCAGGCTATAACAATCAAAGCAGTAGCCTGTGGGAGCATGCGTACTGATCCTGGTGGTCTTATGGAGTCAGTCAAAGGTTCATCCCTCCTAAATACTTAAGTCTAGGAGGACTTTTTCTAGAAGAAAGGAGTCATTCCGGCGAAACTTTGCCTCTCTTTCCAGAATATTTCGGCAGCATCAACCAGCCGGAAAGTGACGTCAACATCATCGGCCCACCAGACGAGGCCGAGCTTGACTTGGAGCTGTGCCTTGGGCCCCGCTAGGACGGCCGACAAGATAAGGTACAACGACTTTGGCAGCACACGGTAACGACTTCCGCAGCACACGGCAACGACTTCTACAACACACGGTAACGACTTTCGTAACCTGCATCAGCTGCTGCCTTTTTTGTCTCTTATGGGGAAAAGGGACGTGGAGGACCCTACTCGATTCGGCGTACCTCCTTTTTGATTTTTCAAAAAAAAAAAAATCTCTTTATGTTATGTATATATATCATGCATATCCGAGTCATAATACTCACCCTTCAGTTCTTTTTCTTCTCAAAAGAAAATGGCTAGTCTCTGCACTTGTCCTAGGAAGTTCTTTGATCAAGAAGTTGGAGGCGCACGAGCTAAGAAAAGAAGGAGTAGTCTTCCTCAAGGGATCCCTAAAAGCTCTCGAAACTCAGTCTGCAACGCCATCGGTGTCATGGAGTTCCAACTACTCTCCTTAGTTCACATCTACCACAGAGGGATGAGACGCTGTAATCATCCTAATCTTTCTTTGGATGCGGCGACATACAGGAAAGTTCCAACTACTCTCCTTACGTCGAAGCAGACTTGGGAATCATCACTACAGTCAGTCTCTCTATGTGTCGGTTTTGAAGTTCCAAAGTGTTGGGCCTTTCTTCATGGGGAGGTTCAAGTTCTTTGTCTACCGGATCATCCTCACCAGAGTTTTGGAACTTCAAAGAACCTTTGCCAGCCCTTGCGAGCCATGGAAGCTCGAACTCACCTGGAGCCAAGACTTCAATTTTTATATTAGCTGGACTGCTAACTTCCTCAAGATCATATCGGTTTCCATTACGATCCAACAACAGTTGGGTTAGTCGGAGATAGAAGATTTCAACATTCAATGTTCGTCAAGACATCTCAAGTTTCAAACTAGACTTCAAGATTCGGTTCAGATCACGTCCACAAAGTTCTTCCTTACCGACCCTTGAAGTGGGGGCATTTGTAAGTACAAAAATTTTCAATGATCCGCCAACTACCCAAGAAAAAAAAAAAAAAAGAAGAAGAAAGCCAGTAAATTGAAAAGTCAAAGAAATTTCATGCACGAGGTTTGCATGGTGCATGCAAATTTCAATGGTTGAGTGCCTAACTGAGACTTTTACAAATAAAGTTAGTTGGCACAGTAAGGCTTTAAACCTATAAATAGGCTGTTTCTGAGGCTTTGCATAATCTCCAGAAAAATAAACAAGCCAGACACAAAAAAAAAAAAAAACAAACACGGGCAGCAACAATTGCAAATCCAATTTGCAATTGTCCCAAAAAGAGAAAACATTCTCTTCCATACGTTTTTATATTTTAGGCATATACACTTTAGACGCTATTAAGTGCGATCTTCTAAAGTAAAGGCCTAGAATATTTATCATACACATTTTCAAAAATATTTTGGGTATACACTCTCCAGTTGCCTCAAATCAGAATCTGAGAGAGAAAATATCCAAAATATCAAAATATTGCAAATCCGGCTGGAATTAAGTCTCATACGGCCCTCAGCAAAATTCAGGCAGTTCATCCGAGAACAAATCCCTTCAACCCTCGGTGAAATTAAGTCAGATCGGCTCAGATCAGGTCTCTGCGGTTCTTAACCGTAGTCAAAACGTCCAAATCAGATCTAGTTTCAGTCTACCCAGTTCAAGAAAAAGTTGTGGAAATTATTTCTGTCAAGATCAAGCTCGTGCAGCCCTTGACGGAGTCAAAAAAAGGAACACTAATCGGAAGATTTACGGAGATCGACCCCACGTAAATTTCTTTTTATCTTACAATTTTTTCTTGTAATTTATTTTTGTATTTTTTAATTTAATTGTTTTAAACTCGAAATTTACCCGTTACACTAACCTTGCCCTCAAACACAAATGAGAAAATTTTCATATCCTTCCAATGGAAGTCAAATGACCTTACAACAAAATACGAATTTTTTTTCACCAAAAAAACGTCTTCTCCAAACTTCAAAGTGACATGAGACAAAATTGGTGTAGACTTCAAATGACGAAAAATAATTTCAAAATTCTAAAATCGTTATTTTCCTTGATTTAAGGTCAATAATCAACATTTTTTTTTTGAACCCTTCATTAACCAACACTTTAACTACTAACTTGTCCCTCATCAAACCATCCAATCTGATACCACCATTAGGAAAAAATCTCTATTAATCAACCAAATTTATGATACCACTATTGGGAACCGTTACTCAACCAAAACTCCAAATACTACTGTTGAGTCGCATAAGCGTAGATGTAAATAGTAACTAAAATATAGAAGTTGCATCGAAAAGAAATAATAAATGCACAAAATTACATGATTCGGCTTTTTAACTTGCGTCTACAGGTAAAGATGAACCAGTAATACTCATTGACGAAGCAAATAAAGAGAGATTACAATA
Organism: Carallia pectinifolia; assembly: GCA_037832335.1. Lineage (NCBI taxonomy): Eukaryota > Viridiplantae > Streptophyta > Magnoliopsida > Malpighiales > Rhizophoraceae > Carallia > Carallia pectinifolia. Next base: position 14,497,647 of record CM075448.1, on the reverse strand, counting down.
TATCACAAAATATTCATTATACGCAGAAGCCTAATACATCCAAATAAATGCTTACTTTATTTGCACAAGATGAAATAATCTCCTTACAGTGTTTATGTAAGAGCATGAGATTTGATAAAAGAATAAGTGAACAAAGTCTCTCTCTCCCTCTCGCCATACTCTCTTACGAACTCATATTCAAACTTGGTGCCATACGAATACAGGATACCATAACAGGCACATGCCTAGAACACCAATTTGACACTCTTAAACTGAAACCTCTTGGTATCACAAAATGATACATCTTTCCTTGTGCGCAAAACTCATGTTTATGTATAAGGGAACTAATTAAACGAAAAAAAGAGGAACAAATTAAACATAAAAAAGGCAATAACTTAAGGGGTGGTGTATATATAAGGATTTTTGTTGACTCACAATAAATCTTTTTTTGTTAAAATTTTATATGTAAATTGTGTGGTTAAAGAATTTTACATTAGAAATGACAGAGAAAAATACGTAACATATAAGTGAGAAGAACTTATAAATTTAATATCTTAAAATTTTAAGTTTAAAATTGAGATGTAATATTAACTTTTTGAGTTTATTACTTACTTAATCCTTACCCAAATTTCTTCTTAATTTTGAGCTCTCATCTTTTCCCCCACACTTTTTTTTCTCTTTTCAATATTTTCACTCCACCCTTTCTTGCTCCCGGCTGCACGTATAGCACGTACTCATCAATCCGATTTGGGTTTGATCTCAGGCTTTTTTTTTTTTTTTTTTGACTGAAGATCTCAGGTATTTAGACTTTTAAAAAGTAGTCGATGCAAATGATATCTTAAGTCGGCGATTCTATAAGTTACGAGTAAATGTATTCGGTAAAAAATTTGCATCAGTCCTTAAAGCAACATATCTATGTGATTAAAAAATATAAAAACAAGTTATTTTTCTACGGAGTATTTTTTGAAACATATTTTTATAAAAAAATTATTTTCCTAAAAATATAGGCCCTTCTTATTAGATTTTGTTAACGCAAAACCGTTTCTTTTACCATTTTATGTTGCACTTCTTTTATTGTTTTTTTTTCAAATTTTAAACTTTTGATAACCTTTTCTCACATATATATATATATATATATATATATATATGGCCAAAAAAAACACAAATAACGGCAGCCGATGCACGTGGCCCCTATCGTCGCTCAATAAAAGCCCTACCTGTTGGATTTTGTTAGTAGCACAAAGACCGTTTCTTTTTCCTTGCTGTTTTCACAGAAGAGGAACGGAGCTCATTTCTTTAACTTAATTTAATTAATTTTATTTTGTTGGCCTCACTCAATCCTCTAGCGCCATGGAGGAGGAGGCAGGAAATAGCAGCAGCAGAAGCGCAAATGGAAATAAAAACAATGTTGGGGGAGGCGGCGTCGTATTGGGCGGGGGTTTCCTGGAGACGAGCAAGGCAGAAAGAGCAGTGTGGCTAATGAAGTGCCCTTCGTTGGTGGCTCGCTCTCTCCAGGCTTCGCCTTCGACTGAAGACCCGTACCGCCCCGTCGCCAAAGTGGTTCTCTCTATCGACCCTCTTAACTCCAATGACGACGACACCTCTTCACCTCAGGTTCTTTCTTAATCACAAGCTCTCTCTCTCTCTCTCGCTATCTCTTTCATACACACACACGCACAAGCTTTCTCTGATAATTTATCAGCTTTTTAATTTGATTTCTAGGGTTTTTTTTTTTTTATCATTTATCTCCGTTTCGGATTGCAGATTTCTTTTTTTCTTTTTTCCTTTTTCCATTGTATGAGTTATAGGGGTTACTGCGTTTTTGGTGTTGGCCGCTTTGTGTTTTGGGATAACATAATGGCCTCTATGAGTGCTCTTTTTTTTCTTTTTTTCAATAGAAATATATATTATTTTCATCTTGTTTTTTATTGGGTTTTAAATAAATTCCACGTCAGCAGACCATAAGTATCCTTACCCAACAAAAAATCAAAGCACGGCGACACATCCAGAATTTTGAGTGTTTGAATTTTTGATGAATAAAATAAGAGAATATTTTTTTTAATTATAATTATATTTTTTATAATAAAAATAAAATAATAAGACATACTTAATTTTTTATTACAAAAAATTTTATAATTATTTTAAAATTTTATCCTTTCGATTCATTTGGACAATAATTCTGACAAAAAAACAAAAGGGCATGTATACCTTGTTCCCAAGAAATAAGCCCTTTCCAGCAACCTATAAATAATCAATCCTAGGCGAGAGAGAAACTTAGGAGCCTAATAATAGAGAGCACGCCCACACCAAATTGCAAAGTACTATCAGGGGCCCGCATCAATTAGAAATGCACTTTCAGGCTAAATGGCTGATAAAGTACTTGCAGGGTCAAGGGCGAGTTGTAATACTACAAATGTTTGTATTGCTACAGTTTTTACATGGAAATGGTGCATAATTAGAATTCATTTTGCAGAAACCGTACTTAATTTTGAATCTTTCTACCTACGATTCACGAAATGGGAGTTATTGTTGGTTTAGTGGCTTTTTCTTTTTTTTTTAATTTCTCCTTGGCCTCCTCGAATCACAGACATAAAGACAGTAGGACTACCTCATTCATAGGTTGTCAATATGGATGAGTGGAGGTGGATGGTGCCTTTTTTTTTTTTTTTTAATTATTTGGATCGGTGAGGGAGTGGTTCTTTACAGGTGACTATGTTAGCTCTATGCACGAAACAAATTTTGATGATGATGGACAAGCTGTTTCATCTTTTTCCTTTTCCTTTTACCCCTGGGATGGCAATCTTTTGGGATGACGTCCACCCTCCTTTTTGTTGACTTATGGATCATCTGAATTATGTCCAGTTCACCATGGAACTGACTGGTATTGATTCTGGCAATGTACCCAAGTCTTACTCCATGGAGATGTCTAAAGACTTCATCCCAATGTCTGTGTTTTCTGAATCAGCTCAAGGTCAGTATGCATCTTGCTATGTTTGTACATTCTTTTTTCCTTTTTTTTTTTTCCCTGTTTGTGTTTTACGATGTTCTCAAGTTCAGTCAACTTGCTTTGTTGTTCTTTCGTTTTTAATAGTCAGGCATCCTTTCCTTTTTCTGCATTTTTTATTGTGAAGTTGTTCTAAAGCCGGCTGCTTTGTGTTACGCAGGAAAGATTTCTGTAGAGGGAAAAATACTGAACAAATTTGACATGAGACCTCATAATGAAAACCTTGAAAACTATGGAAAACTCTGCCGTGAAAGAACTAACAAGTACATGACCAAGAATAGAAAAGTGCAGGTTGTCTAATTTTACTGAATATTTTTACCTACATAATTCCTAGGATAATTTGTGTTTTCCAACCCTCAACATCGTTTCATTTCAGGTCATTGACAATGGGAAGGGAACTCATATGGGGCCCATGCCAGGGATGATTTCTTCTGGAATTGTACTTATCACTAACTTCTTTCTGCCAATGGTTTTCAGCTTTTTATAAAGGAGTAACTGATTTTGCATTGATATTTATATGGGGCTCATTCTCTTCTATTCTCCATACATAATCATATTGAAAAATATAGTGACTATCCAACACTACTGATATGACAAAACAATGTTTTTGCAATAGGATAAGAAGAAAGTGCCAACCAAGGGATCAGATATGAAAAGGACAAGGAGGGACAGAGGGGAAATGGAAGCAATTACGTTTAAGCTTTTCGAAAGGCAACCAAATTGGACTTTAAGACAACTGATTCAAGAGACAGACCAACCTGAGGTATGTTATTAGATTGCTTAAAAATTTTGGCAGTGTTTCAACACTTGCTTGTTGGATGTTACCATATGCTGTTATTGCTGTTTTGGAGTAAATCAAAGTAGGATGTCATTGAGTGTTATTTTATTCTGCCCACTTTTCTTTGTCTCTCCATATCATAGTCTGCAAACACAGTGGGGTGGTTGGTCAAGCCTGGCAACCGGCTAGAGGATTCGAAGGATGGTTTTGGAGGCAAACCACCTTATTTTTGTATTGCTATTGGGGACATGATTGAAGATGAACTGCCAAAACTTTTTAGTAGAAAAATTCGGCTAACAGCTTTGGCGAAACTCAGAAGAGCCTTAATTCTAACTGATAGGGTCCAGATCTCAAAGACTAATGCTATTGGTACATGTTTGAAGATGAACTGCCTAGATGGATGATTATGCTCACTTGTACCAATGCTTCTTTATATTGTGACGCTCAAAAGTTCTTTTATTATCACTCCACAGCAATTATGAGAGTACACAAAAGCCATGAGCTCTTGAAATTTACTTCTTGGTTGAATATTCAGATTATATGTTTTGCATGACTGCTAAACTATAGGACAATTATTGCTATATAAACTGTCACCATTGGCATCTTTTGATGGTCCTTCTATGTTTTCAATTCCCCTTATGTTTTAGTTTGCATATAAGCACATTCCATTGTGCAGATGCAAACAGCCAACCCTAGACGTTCAGAACCTGCATGAGTCATTTTTTTTTCCTGGTTCTTCTGTCTTTCCTTTCTTTTTTGCGACTTTCTGTGGCTAGGGCTCTTTTTGCCTTCTTTCCTCGGTTACCATCTTGCCTTCTTGCAGCAATTTCTGAAAGATATACTTAAAGAGCTCTGTGTCTACAACAACAAGGGGACTAACCAGGGATCATACGAGTTGAAGCCAGAATACAAGAGGTCAGGCGAGGAACCCGCTCTCATGTAGGTTCTAGTAGTATCGTGATGAGGAACTATTGAAGACAGTTACTAGCAATTTGCGTTGCTTTCTTCATTGGTACTTTGCTGATGCGTTCTTTCTAGATCAAAATCAGATGTTCTCGTTTTTGAGAAAGAAGATCTTGAAAGAAACAATCAGCAATTTTGCTTTAAAACCTTCAGTTTCCAGAGAAACCTGTGCTGCCACCTTATGGACCAATTTCTGTAAATTCAGACTGGCCAACATGGTTCAGAATAATACTCCCAAATATTTTTTTATAAGATTCCTGATGAGCACCACCACTCAATTCTTTGTATCTCTATATATGGTCATTACGCTGGCTGAATCTATCTATTTACATTCGTTTTATTGTTAATATATATGTTCTCTTTCCATCTCATGTAGAGCAACACTAGAGGTAATTAGCTTTCATTAATATAAAGGATAGTCCTTACATAACAATTTCTACGCCAAAGAAAAAAAAAAAACACTAGAGGTATTCGAATGGTTTGCCTTGCCATGACTTTCATTTTACCCAGGCCGGAGCCATGAGTCTAGGCAGACTTGCGTCCTTTGTTTAGCTACTAAGCCACCAATAGAATATTCCTTGTCCCTGATAGGGAAGGGTGGTTTAGGTACCCAACTTGGGTAATTTATATTAAACGCCTTAAGTACAAGACATAATTACAAATAATATTTTATAATTTAAAAAATTTAAAATATATATATATATATATATATTAATGTTTGATTGTGATTACAAGAAATATAATTTGTTAACTTATCCTTAGTAAAAATTAATTTTAATTGCAAATTATTTTTAAAAAAATTGTTTCTCTTGAAAATTGGTTTCCTATCTTCCTCAACCTGGATAATCTCCCAAAAATAGTCTATCAAAGTCTGTTCCCATCTGTTTTTTGATTTATAAAGTCTGCCATCACAAGAATTTTAAACAAAAATACGAAGAGAGAGAGAGAGAGAGAGAGAGAGAGAGAGAGAGAGGATTTCGTTTTGAAAAGTAAGCCCTTAGAAGAGTGTGGGTTGTGTTTTGAAAATGGATGGAGGGACCAGAGTAGAAAAGATAGAACCGAGGCCCAACCAATGAATGAATCGATCATAATGGGAAAGGAGGAGGAGGAGGAGGAGAAAATGCAAAACCAAAACCAAAACCACACCAAAACAACAACGACATGGGGCACTTGGGAGGAACTATTGCAAGCATGTGCTGTAAAGCATCACAGCTTCAAGAACTGGGACTTGGTCGCCATGGAAGTTTAGGCCTGAAGCTGTTTTCCCTAGATCCTAACCACCCCCAATGTCTGCCAGCAAAAGTACCACGACCTCAATTGCAGATTCACAAGCAGCAGAGTGGGTATGAGAAATTCAAACTGGCTCCTGCTAAGATCGACCGCCAACGTGAGAGGGAGGGCGAGAGAGAAGCAAGTAAAGAGACAGAATTATGAAAGATAAAGACTCAGAGAGAGAAAAGAACTTCTTACCAGCTTAATGGAAGAGCCGAGAGAACCAAATTAGAGAGAAACAATGGAGGAGCTGTTAAGAGAGAGAAATCGCCGAGAGAAGGAAGACAAAAGCAATCAGCGTGCATGTGTAAGGATTAGAGATATCGAATATGGAAAAGCTTCTTTTTGGGTTTGCCACAATTGGTTTTTTTGCCCCCTTAAAAATTACTTTCAAGTTTTATAAAAAGAAAAAAAGATTTGTCAAATAGCTTGACAAAAGTGTTTCTTTTTATTTATTATCCATAGAAGTGATTTAATAATTCCTGAAATCGAGTTTCTCTTTAGATTTTGGGTTTGGATTGAGAGAAGACGTTAGAGATTAGAAATTGCTAGAACTCTAAAATCCACACTAAATTCGGATCAGATCTCTTTTGATTGTTACTCCAACATGATCATTTCTCTAAATGATAAAAACATTTTAAAATGTGTTGTGTTACAGTAAAAACTCACAATTATAACATGTTATCAGGATCTATTCCTGTTGCACTCATATTTCACATTCATTATAAACTCATGACATCTGCATTCACTCCCACTAAATATTTGCATTAGTCAAAAAAGGGTGAAACACTTTTATTACAAGTAAATCTCACTAAATCCAATATCACTGTTCTTAAAATCATTCAATGGAAAGATGTATCTCTTCCTGAGGAATGGATACTTCAAGGTACTATAGAACCTAAGAATTCTCAACCACCTGAGCCAAATCCCAATTTGATGTAGGTCACTCAATTCAGTGATGGTAAGGTCACCTTAAAATTTGATAGAATCTCTAATCTCTAGATTTATGAGTTCTAGATTTTTTGATGATGCATCAAATATTACTATTGATTTTGGAAGAATTTCCAAGATTCCTTCAGTAATTAATATCCCCTTCTCTAAACCTGGGCACTCGACTTCAGAAATATCTAGTAATACATTTAAACATGTAAATTACTAGACTAGTGTACCACATCTGGTATACTAGATTGGAGAATCTTTCATTAAACCTAAGAGTCCTTCCTCTCCACCCACGTCTCTGACATATTCAGCTGTTACTGAAAATGTCATAAATGTTCTTGAAAAAGAATTTGTTTTGGATAAAGTTTCTTTGCAAAAGGAATTTTACTCAGACTATAACAAAGAAAAAAGAAGTTGGTTTTTCCTTTACTTTTCTGATGATCGCCATGAACTTCAAAAACAGTTTTTTGATTTTGTGGTTGCAAACTAGATTCATATTCCTTTCTTTGATTGGTTTGAAATCCATACAAATTCTGTTGAATGGATGACAAAATATCCATTTTTTATATGGCCTTTTTCTAAATCAGTAAATCCCATTGTTAAAAATTGTAAACTTCCATGTTGGGAAGTTGAAGGAAATAGATACAGTTTGGACACCCTCCTCCTAAGAAAATCTCTTTCAAACAAGGAGAAGCCCAGATTGATTCTTCTCCTTATAAACTCCCATCCAACTCAGAAGATAAGAATCTAAAGAGTTTGATTGAACAAAATAACTTTTTCAATGCCAAACTTCAGACCATAGGAAATCAGTTGACTAGAATAGAACAACATATTCATCAAACTGATTTATTTTCGATAAAGGTTGATAAATCGTCCAATAAAACTCCTATTTTTAAACCCTTTGAAGTTTTTGATCAGAGTTAAAAATAGATTCAAAACCATAAATCTGAGTTTCTTGAAGTAATCAATGAACAATTGACTAAAATCGAATATATTGGTTCAGCAGGACCATCAAATTCTCAAGTAGTTTTAAATGCTCCTGCTAGACTAATAGTTCCCAATACCTTTTCTAAATCTATTCATATGCTTGAACAAACTTTTGAGTCAGAAATATCTGACACAGAATCTCCTCAACTTAATAAACTTGTTTGGACTCCTTCTACTTAGCCAATAACCAGAGCTCCAGATATTGATTTTGAGTCTAGATCCCTTCTCACTCAAACCAAGTACAATGTCAATTCTGTCTATGAATGGAATATAGATGGAATGTCAGAATATAATATTCTAGGCATTTTATAGCAAATGACTATGACAGTCAATGCCTATAAAATCCAAACTTATGTTTTTGATCGTGCTATAGCTGAAATCCTTACTACAGGATTTACATGACAGCTAAAGGGATGGTGGGATTACCATCTTAAAGAGACACAAAGATTAGAAATCTTAAGTTCAGTAAAACTTGATGATGAAGAAAATCCAATTCTTGATTCATCAGGAAACCCAATATATGATTCAGTCTAAGTACTATTCCTAACAATCTCTCTACATTTTGTGAGAGATCCTTCTCATTTAAAAGATATAAATGTTGAACTTCTTTCCAATCTTAAGTGTAAGAAGCTTAGTGATTTTCAGTATTACAACAACACTTTTCTTACTAGGCTTATGCTTAGAGAGGATTCTAACCAATTCTTCTGGAAAGAAAAGTTTCTTACTGGACTCCCAACTTTCTTAGGGAAAAAGGTCCGCAATAAACTCAAAGAAACCATAGGAAATCCAATTCCTTATGATAAACTTATGTACGGTGAATTGATAAATTATACTAAAAAAGAAGGACTTAAGATTTGTTAGGATATTAAACTCCAAAAACATCTTAAATAGGAGATGAAGCGAACCAGACAAGAACTGGGAAGCTTCAGCAGTTTGAGTTTAATCCCTTCAAACCTTCTTGCTCTGGTAAATGTTCTTCTAGAAAGAAGAATTTCTTTAAATCCAATAAACAGTTTGTATCTAAGGATACTTACTATAAACCTTCTTCTCCTATGAGAAAAAAATCTTTTAAAAAGCCTCAGTTTAGGAGTAAGCTCCAACAAAAGACTAAAAAGTCTTATGGCAAGAAGATTGTTTGCTATAAATGCAATCAACCGGGCCATATGGCTAAATTCTGTAAACTTAATAAACGCATTCAAGAGATTGATCTTGATGAAGATATTCATCAAATTGTTCAGACGAACTTTCTTCAAATTCAGATAATTCTAGAATAAGAGATTGGATTTTATGACGAATATCTTCATCAAGATCAATCTCTTGAATGCGTTTATTGAGTTTACAGAATTTAGCCATATGTGACTCTAATACCGAAGGGGAACCCCAAGATTTAAGAGGGAAGTAAAGAATAAACAAGCTTATGAATTAAATTAAAAATAAAGTAATCAAATCAAAAAATTAATCTCATTATTATAAATGCTATAAGCTTTTATAATATTGAGATTTTTGGTTTTAGGTTTTTCAATAAATTTAAAAACATATTTTTTAGAAGGGTTTTTGCTTTAAACAATATACCATGATAACCTACCTCGTAAGGAGTTATCAAACTGATAAATGGTGTACCCAATATAACAGTATAATGTATATCATTTACAAGCAAAAAAGAAGTTTTAATGCTAATATCACTATTAACAATACAAGCATCTGTCTTACCCTTGATTGTTAATTTGGTATTTTTACCAGTAGAAAGACATTCAGAAGTGTTTTTATGAAATTTAATAGGTACTATACTTTTTTGACACAATTAAGGTCTGCACCTGTATCAAATAAAACAATAGTGCCTAGAGAAAAATCATTTGAAAACACAATTTTTATTTTTATTAAATACTTGTGAGAAGTAGTCTCTTTTAAAACATTTAAAAATTCTTCAGGTTCTTTCGAAACTGAGGTCTTAATTGGAATATTTGATTCAATAGAAGAATTATTCTCCTATTTCCTTTTCCAGCAGTTGTTGTAAAAGGATAGAGTCAAATTGCTGTTTAAGCTTAAGATCCTTAAGCTCAAGTTTAATGGTTTTAATCTTGGATTGCAAATCTTGCAAAGAAGGAGAAAATGACTTGGACTTCTTTTGTTTATTGAGAATAGAAGTCAAATCATAAGGATTTGATTTAGAATTTAATGCTGAGGTTGAGGTTGGAGGGTTTTCAAGAGATTCTTGTAATTGAAGCAGATATTGTTTTTTAATCTCAGGATCATTAATATTCTTAATGACCTCAAGAATAAATTCTTGGTCTTTTGTAAGAACATTAACAGATTTATCTTTATCTGAATCAAAACTAAAACCTTCACTAGTTATTGCTAGTTAATTGTATAATATCAGGTTTGGGCTAATCATGATTAATGTTAGGGCTCAGTAAGAACATATCAAGATTTATCTTTAATGACCTCAGTAAAGACATAATTGTAGACATGTCAATTGGATAGGGCCGGCCCAGTATGGGCCACACTAGGTACAGCCCGCATTATATAATATCAGGTTTGGGCTAATCATGATTAATTTAGGGCTTGGGCTGACTTTATATTTCCTGACCCATATGTCTGGTCAGGCACGACCCACGAGGCCTGAGCTCAGGCACGACCCGAACTCAAGCACTATTGGCTCAGTACAACTCCTTTTAAAAATGTGTTTAAAATCAAAATACAAAGAGTAGGCAATTAACTATAGTTAAAGTATTAAGCTCTTCCACCAAGTTAAGTGCAACACATTAACATTTTATAAGAGTTATTTATTTATTTTTTTCTTAAATCATGAATTACAAAAGTTAAAGAAAATATTTATCTAACAAACTTATTTAAATTTCAACAAAAAATTATATATTTTGTTTGTACTTTTTTGTTAAAATTTAATATTTTATTTTTATAATTGGTTATTTTAAATCTCAAGTTTAAATATTCAATAATAAAAAAGTAATAGTTTTTGATCTTTTACTTAAATTTTATATTTATTTATTTATAAAAATGCATGACACTATTTAAGAATGATGAATGATTTAGAGGCGATTCGATTTAAACATGATTAATGGCTTAGGGACATCATAGTTTAAATACGATTAATGGTCTATACACGATAAGGTGAGTGGCCTAATTACAGCACGGTAAGTGGCTCAGGTACGACACAGTGAGTGGTTCATGTATAGCACAATACGAGCCCATAGTGATTGGGCTTATGGGCCATGTTGGGCTTATTATCTAAATTTTTAAGCACGACACAAAGACAAGCACGACACGAAATAAATGGTTTCAAAAAAATTAGGTCGTCCTTAATACGGCACGACCCATTTGACATGTTTGCATAATTATAAGGAATTATATGATTCCTTTTTACGTTGATGGCCAAACTAAAGACCAAACCCTTAGAGCACCTTTTATATAGACCGTATCAATTATCATAAAGCCCATAAGCATCAAATCACATTTCTCAATTGCTACGGCCACAAATGTAAATAAACAATCAATATCTCTTTGAGGCTATAACTACGTAAGGTCTTAGTTTCAGTTATTGAACGGTCATAAATCAAGTAAAGTAGTTCTCAACCATAAATATAAAATATTTAAATTTCAAAATCACATATTCTGATAACACTTATTAGATTTAATCATAAATCTATCGTTACAAAAAGTAAGTCTTGCGGATTTTGAAATTGAATATAATTATATAAATAAAACGATAAATAATATATTTATTAGTAGATATTGAAACCGACGCGTTTGGAGAGTTTGTCCTAATCTTTGTATGTTAGGAGAAAAGATGACCGACTATATATAAACACAACTTTAAGATTTAATTTAAGCATATCCTATTAATACTACATTCGATATTTAAGTACTTAATTGATGCAATAATATACATATTTTTCTTTCTCATTAATGGAATCCCATTAACTTAACTGACTTTTTTAGAAACATTCCAAATAAACTAATTAAAGTATTTTTTTTATCAATAATCAAAATAAAATAATTAATAAAAGAATAAATTTCTACATTGTCTTCTCATAATTATTTAATATATGTCAAAAGGGCCCAAAGAGAATGAGACCGACAAGTAATGTTCACGTTTTGCATTCACCTCCTTTAACTATTTGTTATGAGGATGGTTTTGGAGGCATACACAATCTCCACACAAATTCACCAAACTAAATGTAATAAGCGTAACTTTTTTATTAATAAAATATAATTATTTTAATAAAATTTGAAATAATAAAATTAAAATTTAAAATTAGATAAATATTATTTTAAAATTTAAAATATAGATCTCACATAATATGAGTTATTTTTTTTTTAAAAATTTTTTATAAAAATTGTTAATATAATTATGTTTTATTAATAAGTGATTGTATTTATCATACGAACTGGTGTAATTAATGAGTATGGGTCCAAACTTTTGTTGATTTGTGATCTGTTGACATGACAAGTAACGTCCCCACTTCCAGTGGCTGTTTTTAGGTGCCGCAGTTTTTTACTCATTGTTATTCTGACCTCCACGACAACATTCTTCTTCCAATACAATACAAAAAATAGAAGACGTCATGTCTGACCACTTCTTCCACCGTTTATTAATTATTAATAACTAAATAAAAGTTTACTTCTACCAACTACTTTTTTTTTTTTACCAAAACCTACTACTTCCTCTTTTTTTGCTGAAGAAAATTATTATAGTAAATATCGTTTAAATCTGTACATAAATCTGACATGAAAATGTCGAAATACCTGCACAAAGTGGTAATAAGAACTGACACCGATGGTCTATATTAGACATGGTCAACATGACCATTTATAAACTGGGTTTGAAACTTGTTTTGACAAACCCTACAAAAGAGAGTACGAACCAGATAGAAAGTAGACCTATTTAAAATCCAAAATTTGGCTAAGTCTACCTCAACCGGACAGAGCTGTACAGTAGCAAAAACTGCACTTTGACGGACTTATGACGAAAACTAGACAAAAGTTAGGCCTACCCAATAACCAAAATTTGGCTAGGTTTACCTCAACCGGAAAGAGTTGCACAAGACAACAAACACCACACTTCCGCATATCTATGACGAAAATCAGTCAGGTATGCTCAAAAATCGACGCTAAAGAACTAACAGAATTGCCCAAAATACAAACATCATAAAACAGCATCCAGACAAACATCAAAGAACAGCACAACACCCATACAATACAAAGGAACATACATACATAAGAGAATAATAGACTCCACACAAAACAATAAACCTGACGCAAAATGAACCACCAGTGGCTATTCCCTTTAGATCTGACAGCAGCAATGATGAGGGGAGAGGGTGGTGGAGGTGGCGGTGGTGGCAAACGGTAGTGGTGGCATCAGGACCATGGCGACGGTGGAGGCACCAGCAAAGGTAGCAAGGGTGATGGCATTAGCTTTAGTAATGGCCAACCAGGCTGCGGTAGTAAAGGACTTGTTGGAGTTAGTAGCCCCAACAGCGCTAGCAACCGATGTGGTTTCTAGGACGACAGCTTGTGGATCTGCGCTAGCCGTGGACACAATGTCCGAGGCAGAAGCCAATAAGGTGGCGCCGATTGCAGATAGTATACTAAAGGCAGCGGCAAGTCCTGTCGATACTGAACATTTACAAATTGGGCTTGAAGCCCGTTTGGACAAACCCTACTAAAGAGAGTGCAAACTAGACAGAAGTTAGGCCTACCCAATAACCAAAATTTGGCTAAGTCGACCTCAATCAGACATAGTTGCACAAGACAAAAAATACCGCACTTCAGCAGATTTATGACGGAAATCAGTTAGGTACATCCGACAACAATTTTCATTGACGCTAAAAACTAATAGAACCACTCAAAATAGAAACATCATAAAACAGCACCCAGACAAACACCAAAGAATAGCACAACACCCATACAATACAAAGGAACATACATACATCACAGAACAATAGACTCCACACAAAACAATAGACTCGACACAAAATGAACCAACAGTGGCTATCCCCTTCAGATCTAACAGCGACGACAACGAGGGAAGATGGCAGTGGTGGCGACGAAGGAGGGTGGTGGCAGCGTTGAGACCATGGCTATAGTGGAGTCCCCAGCAGAGGTAACAAAGGTGACGACGTTAGCTTTAGCAGTGGCTGACCAGGCGGCGGTAGCAAAGGTCTCGTCGGAGTTAGCAGCCCCGACGACGCTGACAATTGATGTGGTTTTTGGGACGCTAGCCTGTGGATCTACGCCAGCCACAGACGCATTGGTGGAGGCGGAAGCCGGTAAGGCTGTGCCGACTGCAGATAATACGTTGACGGCGGCGGCAAGGGCTACCGATGTTGACCATTTAATACTGGGCTTGAAGTCCATTTTGACAAACCCTACTAAATAGGGTATAAACCAGATAGAAGCTAGACCTACTCAATAATCAAAATTTGGCTAAGTCTACCTTAACCAGACAGAGCTGCACGAGGCAGCAAATATTGCACGAGGCAGCAAATATCGCACTTCGACAGACTTATGATGAAAATCAGATAGGTACACCCAACAATGATTTCCATCGACGTTAAAGAACTAACAAAACCACCCAAAATACAAACGTCATAAAACAGCACCCAAACAAACATCAGAGAACAACACAACACCCATACAACACAAATGAACATATATACATCATAGAACAATAGACCCCACACAAAACAACAGATCCGACACAAAATGAACCAACAGTGACTATCCCCTTCAGATCTGGCAACGGCGGGGATGATGGAAGAGGCGGCAGCAGCAGCGAAGAAGGGCGGCGGCGGCGGAGGAAACATAGCGACGATGGAGGCACCAGCAGAGGCAGTAAGAGTGACGGTGTTAGCTTTAGTAGTGGTCGACTAGGCGATGGTAGCAAGGGTCTCGTTGGAGTTAGCAGCCCCGTGGCCGATATGGCAGTGCAGGCAACTAATGTGGTTTCTCAGACGACAGCTTGTGGATCTCTATGAACTATGGACTCGCCATCAGAGGCAGAAGCCGGTAAGGTGCTGCCGACTACAGATAGTAAGCTGAAGGCGGTGGTGGCAAGGGCTGCCAGTGCAGCAGCGGATGTGGCGGTGCCAGTGTTAGAGAAGATGTCGGAACCGTCTAGAGGCGCGGCAGAACATCGGGAAGCCTAGATGTGGTACGTGGGGAGCTGTGAGTAAGCTTGTTTAGGCTAGATCTAGGGAAATACAAAAATAAAGCTACCAAAGTAGGAGAAGAAGATGGAAAGAGAAAGAACAATGGGGTGGATAGAGAGCAGAAGAGGATCAGTTGGAGAGGAGAGGAGGAGGAGGAGGAGGAGGAGAGGAGAAGAGAGGTGTGCCGGATGGCTAGTTAGTTGAGGTGGCTAGCCACCGCTGTTGGACAAGATAGTGGAGGGCAGGTGATAAAGGTCAGAGAGCTTCTAAGAGAGAAAAGTTTTAGAGAAAAGTTTTTAGCCTACTACTTCTTCAACTCCTTATTTATCTAGCAGTATAATAATCCAATCCAATGTAGAAAGCCATTTACCTTTTTATTCAATACATGAAACTTTTGAATATTTTGCACTAGAGATGAGGAACGGCTTTCCGCCCATGTGACCTCTTACCCATTCGGTCAATTGCCAGACAGAAACCAATGTGGGAGCTTGTTTAAAAAATAAAACACAAACAAACAAACGCAAGAGGGATAAATTTTTATTTTTTTAAAACTTATAGTTTATATACAAGATCTAGAAAATTTTTATGACTTCTTATAAATAACTTTAAAAATTATGGAGTGAGATAAATTATTAAATTATTAAAAAATAAAAATATAAAAATTTTTAAATATCATTAAATAAAATTTTATAATTATTTATTATTATTTATGTAAAACTATTTAACATTATCCATCCCTTGCAGTATGTATAAAAAATCCAGATTGAATGATGACATGACCAAATTATTTGCCCTCGTGACTATTTGAGTGGACTCAAGCTATTATTCACACACCTCAGCTCACCTCACACAATACGGCTAGTCTTACCCATCTCTCTATATCAATCATTGGTTTTTGGGCTGGGATTGACGCATTGACTTTATTAATAAATAAAGTCCTATGCATAAACTCGCGCATTTTCTGGTTATCTCCTTCTTACGTATACTTTCGCTGAAACCCAGAGGTGTTTTGGGATCCGGGGTTTTTGCTTTTTATTTTTATTTTTTTGCTTGTTTTGTGTTTTCGTCGATCTATAAAGGGTTTCTCTTTTTGCCATAAGTAAATTTGATTGTGTGTGTCATTGTGTTCTGTTCTTGTTTTTTCCTACTTCCCAACTCATGTTTCTTGTCTGTCAGATTGGCCTCTAATTTCTAGGACTTCTGTCGGCGGGATCTCTCTGGTTCTTGGTTTTTGCCTCGCGTTTTTGCCTTTGTCGTCCTTACAGTAACGTGACACACACAGTCTTCGTGAAGAGTGTTCCTGCTAGTTATATATAACTCACGTTAAACGGGACTCTGCTTTTGGCATACTCTGCTCTGTCTACTGTATTTCAATGAGCCACGTGCCTTAGCACCAGCGTGGTCCTTGAATTGGCAACCTAAAATTCTTTGGGGATTGTGCTTCTTTCGTTTTTGCTTCGGGCATTGAATTCATTGATTTGATAGGGCACAAAATACAATGGCTCATTCGCTACTGTCCATACTTTGCATTTTTTCTCTTTTTCTCCATTGTTCAAAATCCTCTTCCTCTTCCATTGATGATCAAGAAAGAGACGAGATCGCATATCTGCCAGGCCAGCCAGAGAATGTGACTTTCAATCAGTATTCAGGTTATGTTACAGTGAACCAGCAAGCTGGGAGGGCATTGTTTTACTGGCTTGTAGAGGCGCCAAGGGATCGTGGACCTGAGTCAAGGCCACTTGTTTTGTGGCTCAATGGAGGCCCCGGTTGCTCTTCTGTTGCTTATGGATCAGCTGAGGAAATCGGACCCTTCCGCATAAGGCCTGATGGCAAAACTCTTTACTTCAATCCCTATGCTTGGAATAAGCGTATGCGAATCCTTTTTAATTTTATGGTGCTTATATTCTTTCTGTGCTCTGCGATAACGGGTTTAATTTATTTTTGCTTGTTGGTGGCGTGTGCAGTGGCCAATGTACTCTTCCTTGAATCTCCGGCTGGTGTTGGCTTTTCATATTCAAATACAACGTCCGATTTGTACACAGCTGGTGACCAGAAAACTGGTAACGAGTTCCACTTGTTTAATCCCTGAGCGTTTTGGTGTTTTATTTCCAAAGTTTTTTCTTTTCTTATTTCATTTGTGGAATATTTTCGGATCCTGGTGTTATGCTTTTGCAGCTGAAGATGCATATACATTTCTAGTCAATTGGTTCGAAAGATTCCCCCAATACCAACACAGAGATTTCTACATTGCAGGAGAAAGCTATGCAGGTATTGAATTGTTTTAAAATGCTTCTAATATTGTTCCTTTGCGACTCTCCCTTTGATTTTGTTCGTCTTATAAATTTCACTTTCACGTTGAATTGCTGTTTTTGTACTGAGGAAGCCAATTCGATTTCTGCTTTCAGGTCACTATGTCCCTCAGCTGTCCCAAATTGTATACCAGAAGAACAAGGGGGTTCAAAATCCTCTAATTAACTTTAAGGGATTCTTAGTAAGAACCCCCAATATGCAATATCCACTGGAATTAAATTGTGCTTTTGCTTCCGGTATAAAAGTATTTTTCTCCCCTTTTCTAGGTTGGAAATGCTGTCACTGACGATTTCCATGATTACGTTGGCACCTTTGAATACTGGTGGACCCATGGTTTAATTTCTGATTCTACCTATCGAGTACTTCGTGTTGCCTGCAATTCTGGATCCTCGCAACATCCCCCAGTAGCATGCATCAAAGCTCTTGACCTTGCAAACGTAGAGCTGGGCAACATTGATCCATATAGCATTTTCACGCGGCCTTGCAATGCTACTGCATCAATGAGACGCAGCTTAAGAGGTCACTATGTAAGTTGTTGCTATGAATTACTTGCATTAATTTTCAACTTGATCAGTATGTTCTGCTTTACTGTCATTATAATATGAACACGATACAACTTAGGCCTTGCATATTGAGCACAAAAATATGAGTTTGTCCTATCTGGTATGGTCCCAGCAGTCTTTGCTGACATGTAGAGTAGTTTTGGCAAAAGTGCTTCAATGTAATATTCTGGCAATTGACTAGAAAATATGTTGAAGAAGCTCTCTCTTCGCTGATAATTTGGATGGGAGAACATGATGTTGATAATGTGTGGGTATACATTGTGATAAATTGTTCTAAGTCATAGTGATGTGTGACTATTTGACAGGGACTTGTTTCTATTGGGGCTTGACAGTTAATTGTGGAATTGTATTTTGCGGGACAAGTAGTCATCTGGATATTAAAACAAGCAGTAAAGGAACCTCAGTGCTCCTTAGGACCAATGATGTTGAAGTGGGGCTATGCGCTCCTTGTCTCAACTAACTTTTTTTCTCTTCTTCTTTCTTTCATTTCGACTTTTCCCCTCCATGTGCTGTACAGATGATAAATAGTAGGAACGGTTTGTCGGTAGGGATCACTTAAGTTGACTGAAAATCGTTGATCAACTGTTTGGGACCATGTAGCTTCTTACTGAAGCTATGAATTTTTTCGAAGAGAATTAGTACAAGCCTATCCACAAAACTTTATCCATTCTGTTGAACCTTCTCTGTTACTCTACAAAACTGTTGTCCTTCCAATCAGGTTTAGCATGTATTAAAGAACGCACCAGGGCGCAAGTCTCTCACAATGTAGCGTCATTAAGGAAGAATTAGATATATGTTGTCCTACCTAAATTTTTATGAAGAGGTTATTTTCGAAGCTAACATATGTCACCTTCAGGTGAGAATATACCTTACTATTGCCCCAAGGCGAACTCGCCATTCACGTTCACTGGGTTATATAATTCTAAGCTTGACCTAAGTGGGTGATTGATTTTTGTTTTCCAAATGAGTGAAAAAAACAAATAGTTCGTAATATCTGAAATGTAATACTAGAATGACGGATGAAAATTGCTCTAGGATATTTCATTTACTGTTTAGTGATCCAGCCATTACTTTATTGAAGTATATGCTATTTACTTACATTTTGCCAGCCATGGATGTCGAGGGCATATGATCCTTGCACTGAGAGGTATTCTACAGTGTACTTCAATCGCCCAGAAGTGCAAAAGGCACTCCATGCAAATATTACAAGGATTCCTTATCCATGGAAAACGTGCAGGTTTGAATTCTAACTGTAAATATTGCTGCTGTTTAGATCTGTATGCCGAGAAACAAGAATTGTTTATAAAGTTGGTACCATTTTACAGTGATATTGTTGGGGACTACTGGGCTGATTCTTCACTTTCTATGCTCCCAATATATAAAGAAATCATGGCTGCTGGTCTGAAGATTTGGGTTTACAGGTGGGCGTCAATCCTTTTGTTGGCTTATTCTTTCTCTTTTGCTTGCATTTTAGCTAAATCTGCCGAGTCATTGGAAAGTCTGGTAGGTCAAATTTACTGCTGTTGGTAGCTGAATGATATTTATGCTTCACCATATTGTGGTCCATGCTAAGTGTAAGTCAAGGGCCATTTTTGCGTTCAGAAGTTTCGATTGCACCCACAATGATAATTTTTCCATACCTTTCTTCTTTCCTGAAAAATTTCTTGCTAGATGCCTCTAGATTCCCTTTTAAGTAGATCAACACTGAATGATGCTCTCTGTGTTCTGTCTTTTTTATGGCTGCTTTGAGATATTCTGAAATCTGATCAAAAAAAATTTTGTGAATCAGATAAGGCTCCATTTTGGGGGGGAAAAAGAAGAGTAAGAGAAATATGTAGATCAACCCCCATCCAATCCAAGTTCGAGTTCTGCCTTTGCCTGTCCTCACTTTCTACTTCTTCTCTACCTTACATGTAATTTTGTTTTGGCTCTAAACCTCTCATGGAATAATATGGCCATATATTACTAATTTCAACAAAATTTTCCTGTGTTGGTGCATACTTATATAAAGTATAGTCATAGTCAAGGAACTAAAATTTGTAGAATGACTTAACCAAACTTTAGAAGCATGCCAGCTGGATAGAAAGACTAAAGTGTTTCCTTTTCCTCCGCACTTAAGAGTTTTTGACCAGCTGAAGTTTCATGCAAATCTAGGCAGGACAGAAAGATCCTTTCGAATTACTAGTGTTGACAAAGACCAATAGTTTTGGATTGTTTTATGTTAGACGAAAATCATTTGGGTTTCTGGAACCATTAAGTGCATTGGACCCACTTGCCCCTTTTGTTTGGTGGAAATGAGTGAGCACCTCTTTCCCCACAAAAATACTGAACTTAAAGTGAATGAATACAGGACAGCATCCAGAAAATGAATCTTTAGCAGTGATGACTTGCACGTACTAATGCCCACAAAGAAAATGGATCCTGCATGTATTGATCAGCACTACAGCCTACTATCTTAGGCTGTTTATAGGCACTGTACGTATTTGTATTGAATTCTGCTTTCACTTTTAATTTTTTTATTTTCAGTGGGGACACTGATGCAGTGGTTCCTGTGACCGCGACACGGTACTCCATTGACGCCCTTAAACTTCCCACAATCACCAACTGGTATCCATGGTATGACAATGGCAAGGTGAGTAGTTTTTACAGTCAGTATACTCCTGAGTTCAATTATTTCTATGCTGTTAAATTGGCAGTTTCTTTCAGCCTCACATCCCCCAGTTGTGTTTGGTTGTCTTGCAGGTTGGAGGGTGGAGCCAAGTGTACAAAGGGTTGACCTTTGTGACAGTAACAGGAGCAGGACATGAGGTTCCCCTACATCGCCCAAGACAAGCTTTCATTCTTTTCAGATCATTTTTGGAGGACAAGGCCATGCCTAGCTAAACCATTTACTCCTATTCACTTATCCCAATGAATAATCCAATTCAAGCCAAATAAAATATTCACAAAAAGGGAGACCACCATATTACAGAACAAGAGTAGCATTCGTCTCGAGTGCCTTTCCATTCTTCTAGCCTCAATATATTTATACTTGAGTATTTATATATGTGATTATTTTATCATAATTAATTTATTCTTGATAAGGTTTCAATTATTGTAATTATGTAATTTATCTCGTAGCGCCTGCATATGTTTCTTTTAAATTTTCACCATAACTGTAGACATGTCAAACAGGTTGGACAGTATGTAGGTTGGCACAGACCAACACTATATGGGTTGGGTCAGGCACAGCCCAGTATCAGGTTTAGGTATGGCACAACTTGCTCTTTAGGACTTGGCTTGGGCTTAGACTTCATAATACTTTGACTAGGCTTGACATGGCCCATGATGGACCCGTGTGTAAGTACAGTCTCAGCCCAAGCGTTACCCAAAGTACTATTTAGGCACAGTCTAACCCAAGCACGACCCATTTAAAAATTGGTGGAAGCCTAAAAGGGATGTAGGCAACAAATCTCAAATTTGGTTAAAAAGTTAAAAAATTGTCCTTTTACCACTACGATAAGAATAGGGATTGAAATGCTTTCTATATTTTTTTTTCTCATTTAAAACAATTCTACATTGTTTCATTATTTTTTTATAAACAAGAATCATAAAAATCATAGTGATATTTATATAGTATGCTTATGTAAATGAAAATGTATGAAATTATATTATATATTAGTAGCATGAAATTAAATCTTTAATTTAAATTTAACGATTTCAATTGAAATTTTAAATTTATTAATTATATTAAATGTAAAAAAAAATATTGTTTGAACTTTATTTTTTTGGTTAAATTTAACAAATTCATTATTGTAATTGGTTGTTTTAGATATTAAGTTTAAATATTTAATTTTAGAAAAGAAAGTTTTTTGTTCTTTCACTCAAATTGTATATTTATTTATTTAATAAACCATGCAAGACATAATTTACGTACAATGAACGAATTGTTGAAACAAAAATCTATAATCTGTAATTTGAAATTGAAAAACATTGAACTATAAACCGTTTTAAGTCATGTGCCAGATGCCACTCTTGTTAACACAATATTCGTGCTAAGAAGAGAATTTGCATGCAATATTATTGGTACTATTTGTGATTTTTCTACAGCAAAACCTAAGCAGTATGGATCCTTAAATAGTAATCTATAGGGGTAGTTATGTTAGGGACACACTTATTTAGACAAATAATTTGGTAGGTTGCAACTATTGAAACATAACTGCCAAGACAGTTAATTGGACAAGAATAACTATAGGGAATTTAATTATTATTGAAACTTAATTAATTAAAAAAACAATTAATTAATTAATTACGTATAATACCACCATGTGTCACGTGCAAGTGTCTAACTGCCAAGTGCACCTATAAAAGTGCCTAACACTAATATTCTCCCGCCATTTTCAAAAGATTAAAAATAATGAATCTACAACAATACTAAAAATCAAATGCATAAATAATAGTATCTCACGATTGAACTATTACATAGTAAAGTATTTGTTACAACAATCTAAGTATAATAGTAGTCAAGCCTTGAACCATACATTATAATTGATTGGCAGTACAAATACTTTACACAAATGATTTTACAACACAAACTCCTTATAAGGCAGTTGATACAATTAAAGGCCATGCACCTATATCATTGTCATGAATGTTTCAAAGTTAAGCCTTTTAACTTTTTGGAATTGCTCACATTCCACATTCATATAAGTAGACTAAATACCCCCACCAAAAAGCACTACTCAAAGTATGTTAAGAGTAGAAAACTCATCTTCTCACTTTATACTGCGGGTACTAAGTACTATATAACTTTGGGACATACAGTTACTAGTTATAGTGCTTCAATCATGCTTTTAATATATTTTAACTCATTGAATTCAAGACTTAATGTTGTACCAAGTACTGAGTTGAGTTTCCATCAATAGTGATTAAACTATATGGGCTTGAGACATATCCCATCTGATGTCTTGATTATCAAGTCTCTTGTTAATCCTTTCGTTAAAGGATCAGCTAAATTTTGACTTGACCCCACAAAATCAACTATAATTACTCAATTTGTGATCAAGTCTCTAACATAACTCTATCTCAGTCCTATATATTTAGGCTTACCATTATACTCTTGACTATATACCCTCACTAAAGTAGCCAAACTATCATAGTGTCTATAAATGGGTGCTACTATTTTGGTCATAGAGGAATCTCATAGAGTAGGTTCGCCAACCATTCTACTTTTTTACTAGCAGATGCTAATGCCACAAATTTTGCAGTCATGATTGAATCTACTATGCAAGTCTGTTTCTTTGAACCCCAAGAAATTGTACCCCCACGAAGCATAAAGATCCAACCACTAGTTGAAGCATGATCATATTTATCAGTGATCCAACTAGCATTTGAATATCCTTCTAAAATTGAAGGGTAACCTGAATAGATAATGCTAAAATCCTTGGTTTTTTTTAGATACTTCAGAATTTTGTTTGTTCTATACTAATGCATATTATTTGGATTACTTGTGTACCTATTCATTTTGCCAATTGCATAAGCTATGTCTGGCCCTGTATACGTTATTGCGTACATTAGACATCTTATTACCGTGGCATACTCTGGCAGTGAAACTAGATTCCCCGCATTCTTTGTAAACTGAATGTTGTGATCGTATGTAGTAAAAACTAGAATGAAATTAGTATGATTGAACTTATTGAGAATTTTCTCAATATAATGTGATTGAGTGAGGTTATATACTTATGATCTTGTGTGATTTTAATTCTTAGGATGATATCTACCTCACCTATGTCTTTTATGTCAAAATTCTTGGACAAAAACTCTTTGGTAAAATTGACTTGTTTTATGTCAATTTTAAAGATCAACATGTCATCCACATACAAACAAATAATGACACCATTTCTTTTATTAATCTTACTATACACACACTTGTCAGATTTGTTAATCTTGAATCCATTGGCAAGTACCAATTGATCAAACTTCTGGTGCCATTACTTAGGTGCTTGTTTTAATCCATAGAAGGATTTGACAAGTTTGCGCACATTTTCCTCTTGATCACCCTTCAGGTTGTTCTATATACATCTCTTTTTCCAGTTCACCATTCAAAAATGTTGTTTTAATGTTCATCTAATGAATTACTAAATTCTGCATAGAAGATAGTGCAATGAGTACCCTAATTGTAGCAATTCTAGTCACTAATGCATATGTATCAAAATAATTAATATCATCTTTTTGTGTAAACCCTCTTGCAATTAGCCTAGCTTTGAACTTGTTAATTGTTCTATTAACTTTCATTTTCTTTTTAAAAATTTATTTACAACCAATTAGCTTTGAGCTAGGTGGGAGGTCAACCAATTTCTAGGTCTTATTACTTATAATTAAGTTCATTTAATCGTTTGTTGCTTCCTTGCAAAACATGGCATCTTATGATTTCATCGCTTCTCCATATGTTTTATGGTCATCTTTAATGTTGAAGAAATATGAAATTTTATCATTTACTGATTTTTTTGTTCGTTCAACTAAAAACATAAAGAAATAGTCACTGATGCATATGTATCGAAATAATTAATATCATCTTTTTATGTAAACCCTCTTGCAATTAGCCTGGCTTTGAACTTGTCAATTGTTCTATCAACTTTCATTTTCTTTTGAAAAATCTATCTACAACCAATTAGCTTTGAGCCAGGTGGGAAGTCAACCAATTTCTAGGTCTTATTACCTATAATTGAGTTCATTTAATTGTTTGTTGCTTCCTTGCAAAACCTGGCATCTTGTGATTTCATTGCTTCTCCATAAGTTTTAGGGTCATCTTAAATGTTGAAGAAATATGAAATTTCATCATTTACTGATTTTTTTGTTCGTTCAACTAAAAACATAAAGAAATACAACCAAAGGTTTTTGCTTTCCTTACTTTCTTTCTCCTTTGAAGTTCAATGTCTTCATCATTTTCCTTTTCATGTGCCATTTTATCATTTTCCTTTTCAAGAAGTTGTATTTGTTTTGGAATTGTAGAATTTGAGACAAATCTATTTTCATCAAAAATATCATCTCTTGATTCAATTATTGCATTTATATATACAGAGTTATTAGACTATATGACCACAAATCGAAATGCTTTGTTGTGATGAGCATATCCCATAAAGATGCACTCAATTCCTCTTTTTTCCAATTTTTTCCGTTTGGGTTCAGGAATTTTGACAATTGTTGTATAGCCTCAAACTCTCAAGTAATTAAGGTTAGACTTCCTTTTATTCTAAAACTCATATGGGGTCATTTTGTTCCTTTTGGTTAGAACTCTATTTAATATGTGACATGTAATATGCAATGCCTCACCCCAAAAACCTTGGCTCAAGCCAGAATTAGAGAACATGGCATTCACCATTTTTGTGAGAGCCCGATTTTTACATTATACAATACCATTCTGTTGTGGTGTGTAAAGAGCAGTGGTTTCATGAATGATTCCTTTGGACTCAAAAAATGTAGTATCATAGTACTTTCCTCCTTGATCCGATTGTTAGCATTTAATGACAACATTACATTGAAATTCAACTTCAATTTTATAAACTTTGAATCTTTCAAGTATTTCATCTTTAGAATTCAGCAAATAAACATGACAAAATCTGATGTAATTGTCAATGAATGTCACAAAATATTTCTTTCTTCCTAGTATTGGTGTATTATGCAAATCACACACATCACTATGTATCAATTCTAATATATTTGAAGATCTATTAATTGTAGGAAATAGATTTCTAATTATTTTTGTTAGCATGCATGTCTCACACTTATTTTTAGTTTTATCAAAATATGGCAGCAAGTCTAATTTAACCATATCGTGCAACCTTATGAAGTTTATATGTCCAAGCCTATTATGCCAAAGAAAAGAATACTCACCAACATGAGTAGAACTAGTAGTATTATTGTTAATATCAATATTCTGTTTGAACATACCATCACATAGATAACCCTTTCCCACAAACATTCTCCCTTTGGAGAGGACAAAATTATTTACCTCAAATACAAGTTTAAACTCAAACTTATTTAAGAGACCACTTGAAACCAAAATTTTCCTAACTTTGGGTACATAAAATACATTATTAAGAGTAATGACACTTCAAGAAGTAAACTTTAATTCCACTTCACCAATTCCTTTAGCTGGAACTGTAGTAGAATTTCCCACGTACACAATTGTGCCATCATCTACTAGTTTCATAGATTTGAAGAAATTCGTGCTTTTGTAAACATGTCAGGTAGTGCCAGAATCAATCCACCAACCGATGTCATCCTTAATTGAATTGATTTCTATAATCATAAAAACTAGATTTCTATCTGCTGCTACTGAGGATCCTTACTTCTCCTTCTGCTTCTTGAACAAGTGGCATTCCCTTTTAAAGTGTCCCTTTTTATGGCAGAAATAACGCTCATCTTTTTTCTTTTGACTCATAGTTTTTGCAAACCATCATCAGATTGATTCTTCCTCCTTTTGGTTTGCTTGTTGGACTGCCCTTCTTCAACCACGTGAACCTTTGAAACACATGAGTCATGCTCTTTATTTGCTTCCTGCATGCAAAATTCCTCTTCTAAACAAAGATGGTTGGCAATACTCTGAACTAAAATGTATTTTGTCTTGTGTTTTAAACTCCTTTTAAAATCATTCCATGAAGGGGGTGGTTTGTCAATAATGAAATTCACAACGACTGTTTCATCCACAGTCATCTTGTGTTGTGAAAAGTGATTCAAAGTTCTTTCAATTTCAACAAATTGTTCCATTACTGGTCTGTTGTTAGTCGTCTTATAATTGTTAAATTTAGAGATAAGAAATTTCTTACTGGTGGCATCTTCTTGCATGTATTTTGTCTCTAGTTTTTCTTAAAGTTTCTTTGCAGTCTGAAAGTTCTAGTAGACATCAAATAATGTATCACCTATGGCATTCAAACTATGACCCCTACAAGGATGCATTGACACTCCAAATTTGGAGCTGTGCAAGTGTCGGACACAACACAGATAAGTGTTTGACAAGCTAAAAAGTGTCCACAAAAAAAATTTGAGAAAAAAATTGGACACGGCTCGAATACATCAAGGACATGCTAAGGACACGTTTTGAAAAAAAAATTAAAAAATTGAAAGTGGCAGGATGCTTGTCGCTATCAACCTTGATAGCGACAGGCCATCCCCTTCTTACTTTTTTTTTTTTTAAGCTGTCAACCAATCCTCTTTTTTTTTTTTTTTTTTAAAATCCAAATGAGAGGAGGGGAGATAATTTTTGAATTTTTATTTTCAAATTTATGTTTTCTTGTGTTGGTACTTACTATTTAGTATATATTGTGAGATCTTAGATATACTTAAAAAAATATATTTTATGAGATATGTTTTAACAACGACAATTAAATTTATATATATTGCATTTTAAGTTATAATTTATATTTTATTTTGAATAATAATAGTTACTTATAAAAAATATATATACACACACACACACATGTGTCCATACCGTATCCGTGTCCTAATTTTTTTTAAGATTGACGTATCGCTATATCCGTGTCCGTCATGTTTGTGTCGCCGTGTTTGTAACTGTGCAACCTAAGACTCTTAGCAATCTCATCATCGATATAGCATTTCTGCCTCTTTTGGGTGTTAGCAATAGTTTCATTTTCTCTTTTCTCTGGCCTTTTAGTTGTAAGAACATAAGCCACTTGTAATGATACTAATCGAAAGTGTATCCTCTTCTGCCGACGAATAAAATTTCTTCCATTAATAAGATCGTTGACACAAAAATCTATAATATGGAATCTGGAATTGGAAAATAGCGAACTGCAAACTATTTTAAGTCGTGTGTTAGATGTCACTCTCCTTAAGAAAATATTCGCACTCCAATTCTACACTAGAACTTATGCGAATTCTGTCTCAGGATAAATTGAAGCCCTTGATTGCATTTGTGTAGTTGTGAAATTAAGATATGAGAAGAGAATGTGCTTGCACTATTGTTGGTACTATTTGTGATTTTCTACAGTAAAATCCAACCAGTATGGATCCTTAAATAGTAATTTGTAGGGGTAGTTATGTTAGGGACACACCTACTTAGAAAAATAATCCAGTAGGTTGCAACTGTTGAGACATAACTGTCAAGACAGTTAATTAGATAAGAATAACTGTAGGGAATTTAATTATTACTGAAACTTAATTAATTAATTACGTAATAATACTGCTATGTGTCATGTGCAAATACCCAAGTGTCAAGTGCGCCTATAAAAGCGCTAGTGCACCTATAAAAGTGCCTATGCACCGCGCGTATTCCTGACACTTGTTCATAGTCTTCTCTTTAAGCCAACCATGCATATGCCAAGTGTTCTTATTTTTAAGGCCTTTAAAATCTTTTTCTCTTTTCTATGTGGGATTTTTTACATTCCCTTGTACTTATTTCTTTTGAAAATACATTAACACGGATTAGGTACGGTAATGAAAGATTTAAGTTTCAGGAAAAGCTCAAACATGGCACAGTACAGGGCCCAAGCATGACATGACACGAGCCCATAGTACCTGAATTTTTGGATTGTGCTGGGCTCATTGCATAAATTTTTAAGTATGGTACGACACGACAGAGAAAACAAATAGGCCGTGCTTTCCCACGACACGAAATATCTAGACTTAAAAAAAAATTAGATCATACCATGCCATGTCTAGGAAACTAGTTAAACCTATCAGGGAGATTACAACTTAGGCAAGTAAAACAGGAAAGAAAAATTATTGCCTTATAAAATATTGTTGCATCCTTTTTGGATTTAAAATTCAGATTAATATACAAATAAATTTTAACCTTTAGGCATTCTAGTAAATCTAAGACTTTTTTTTTTGGTACATAAGAAGACTTTTAAAAACTAACAATTTAATTTCTGGTAAAATTTATTTTTAACACATTATCACACTGTTAATAGAAACTAATGGATTTCATTAACATTCACATGTGGCACACTGATGTTAAAAAAGAAAAGAACATGTGGACTTATTTAAAAATAAAAAAGGCAAAAAATAAAATATTCCCTCCCAATTATGATGTTTTTCGTTTTTCTTTTAGATCTATTCTGTGTTATTTTTGTAGTTAATTTGTACCCATTTTCATTAGTCAGCTGTAATCTTTTTTACGTAACAATTTGTACCTATCTATGTCATTATAAAGTTGCCACATTAATTGATGATTATGATGACATGATAATTTTTTTTTATTTTGTGACTTTTTTTTTTCTATACGTTCATTATTTTTGTTTATTAAAAAGAAAAAAAAATTAGGGATTGGGTATTCGCCAATTTCGATAAATTCATGTAAGCATGCAAAACTAGTAGAGAAGCGCAACCAAGAAGTGAAGAATCCTAATTCGCCGCAAATTCAGGATTTGAACCGAAAGGATGAATCGAGATTGATCAAAGAGCAAGGTGGTAGGGTAACGTTAAAGGAAATTGGAGATTAATTTTAAAAAAAAAACAACAGAAAAAAAAGAGAACAAAACGTAGTTGTCGCCTTTAGAAAGAGAACACACACAGAAAATTGCTATGTACTACTTTACAGGTGAGATCAAAGAACGATGAGAACACATACATTTTTATTTTCTTTTAATTTTCAGTTTTTTCAGAGAGAGAAAGAGACAATGATAGAGGAAAAAAAAAGAGAAATATTTTGGATTTCTTAATGTTTTATTTTTTAATTGACATTTTTTCAAATTTTTATTCTGATTCCATCAAATTGTTGGCGATTTTCCGATTTCCCATATACCCAGAAAAATCCCTGGCTCATCTGCACTTTAGGTGTTAGAATTTGAAACCTCCTTTTTTTTATCTACTGCTAATGGCATCTATAATTATTGTACCTAGAGATGGCAAATGGGCGGGTTAGGTCAGTTTCGGGTCGAGTTATTTGGGTTTGGGGTTATTCGAGTCTCAGGTTTATCGCGTCTCGGGTTCATCGGGTTTTGAGTTTTTTGGATCTCAGGTCATTCAGGTCCTGAATTTATCGGGTTTCAGGTTCATCGGGTCTCGAGTTTATCGGATCTCAGATATTTTGGGTTTCGGGTTATTTCAGATTTGGTTACTTCAGTTTTCGGGTTTGATTCAAGCTGGTCTCGGGTTAATCCATTGTAACATTATTTATTTTTTACCAGACTCAAAAATTATGTTTGTATGTTTTACCATAATACTTAAAATAAATAATCAAGATGTGAATAATTTAAATTTTAATTATTTAAAAATATCAAATGATATAATCCACCTAATAATATTTATAGTTAATATATTATACAATTAATTACTAGGAAATACATTACAATTAGGTGTATAAATTGTCGGAAACATGGGTTCGAGTTAATCGGGTTACCTAGGTTTCGGGTTGCTCGGGTTTTGAGTCTTCTGGGTTTCGGATTACTCGGGTTTCGGGTCATTCAGGTTTTGGGTTATTCGGTTTCGGGTTGTTTCGGTTTCGGGTTTCTCAGGTTACAGGTCATTGACTTTTTTAGTCAAAGTAAGTCGGGTTAAGTCGGATTTCAGTCGGATTAAATCAGGTAATTCAGATCGGGTCAACTTTTGCCACGTCTAATTGTACCTCATCTCCTTTCACGCCCTTTTTTTTATAAAATGCAGGACGACTAGGTGGCATCTAATAGGTAACACTAAAGTAAGACTAAGGTGATATGAGACCTAAGAACAGTGAATTAAAAAAATATTCACAAAATTGATTAATTGTTAGATAGTATTGGATAAACTGTGTGACTTATTTAGTATTACCTAAAGTTGAGTTGTTCATTAAAACAAAATAAAATTTTCTATTAGAATTAAGGAAAATAATTTTTAATTTTAGGATTTGTAGTTTTTTTATTTAACGTGCGATAGTTAACACTTATTATATTTATGACGAGTACAAAAATAAGCTATGACATATACATTGAATTTTATGACAAATTTAGAAATACAAAATGGTCAAACTTCTAGTTGTTTACTTGCAATCATGGATTATAAATTTGTTTAGTAAAATTTAGGCAACATGTCATAATTATATTCAAAGACGTCGTAAACTTTAGTGAAATATGTCGTAGAAAGACTTTTGCATTATGGGCAACCCTTAAAGGTTAACGTGATTAGGAGTACTGTCTATATACTAAAGGCTAAACTTTTTTCACTGTTAACCATCGTTGTATAGTAGACACGGAGAATAAAGATGATTAATCTATTTTACTCTTGAGCAACTTTTAACTCCTTTATTATTAATGCATATCACTCAACGTGGGTTTAAAGCAACACATGTGGGCTACGGGCTTGGGCCTATGCCTCATCAAACGGCCTCTAGGGGTCCAAAGGTAGGCTAAGCAGGTAGCTTTGATAGCTCTTTCGGCAGCTCACATAAAGCTAACTAGTGGAGCTAACCAAGTAGTTTACAGTATAAGCCCGAGCTCCTACAGCCCCGAGCTACCCATTGACAAACATTTGTCACTTCCATCACGTATAGAGCTTAAGTCTTTTCAAATATCTGACTACTTTAAGTCCACAGGTCGGTATATAAGTCAAAGGCGCACGTCTAAGCAAAAGATCCAAACTCTCGATCAGATACTCAATCCAATCAAGACTGAGTTCCTCACAGGAAACCTATCTAACTTTGACTTCCTCTATAACACACACACACCCCCTTGTGAGCACCTCTACATACAGACAAAGGGGCAGACACCTCTGGTGCCTGACCACTAAAGGCCACCCCTAAGGACCTCACTAGGCTTTCTCTGTCCTACTTGACCTTTTACTGACTTGAACATCGGAGTGCTTACACGATGGCAACCCTTGGCACAAGTTTTGGTGTTAGCAGGTCCATGCATGAAGTCCATGATAGTTGAGCCTTCGATCAAGGACAACCATCAACTGGTGTTGTTAGTGGGAAACGAGAAACTGTGTATTTCTACCACTTTTCTATTTCATTGATAAGTTGTTTCTTGATTAGAAAAGCCACTAAAAAAGCTTTGTTTCCTTTCTGATAGACCTAGTGACTTTGTCACTCTTCTCATCTTTACCAAATGATCAACATGCAACCACAGCTAACCCACTGTTTGGTGATCAGAGCCAAGAAAATCATTCTTTCTCTTTTTCTCTAGCTTTTGTCACTCACTAGACGGAGGCACGACCAAATGAGGGAGCATTGACGAGTTACAACCTAGAGGCTGCCTCAGCAGAGAGATTCACCTATTTGGAGAGCTGCATGGATGCCATGCATGCAACTTTGAACTCCTTTCTTGCATGCCAAGTGACTCCGGTACTTAGAACCCAGGCTCCAAATGTGGCGCAGAACCCCACACGACAAGAAAACACCGCTGCTAGGGATGGGAGATGCATTGACCCTCTGCTGCACCTACAAAGTGACAACCCTGAACAACAACGATTGCCTATGAGAAAAAGGACATGAGGCGAAATCTGCTTGTCCTGAAAAAGGCGTCACAATTGTTCTTCACAAAAACATGTAATGGAACAACATGTATCCCATCCAACACAAGGGGATGACTCGTCCGATCCTTCTGATGGTCCTCAGCATTGACGCTCCATTATGGGAGACTTTGCTACATTAGATTTAAGTGTAGCAAAGTCTGATGCAATAGGAAGGCTGTGTTAGGACATGACAATAATCCAATGCTAAGGGATACAGTTTCACAATAGATAAAGACATGTAGGCCCTAATTACAGCATTTCAAAAGTCCAACCAAACTCCATAGAAGGGGCTCCATCAGTATCTGGAGTTACCCCTTTCTAAAGAGATCTAGGAGGCTCAAATACAGGAGAAGTAGGATCTAGTAGAACATTCGAGCCGTTTCATGACACTATGTCCCTACAAGCAGCATCAAATGCAACAGCATGCAAAGCCTTTTCAACAACTCTCTCAAAGTGGGCAAAGGTGGAGGCCCTTACCTCTATATCTGTTGTTTAGATTTAAGCTTTTGTCTAGAAACAAGTCATTTGTTCATTCGGCGTCCTCAAGACACTAATTACCAACAATAGAAAACAGTTTGACAGCGAATGCTTCCAGACATTCTACAAAGATCAAAAAATTACTCTCAAATTTGTTACTGTATTGCATCCACAAACCAACAAACATTGGAGCTTACTAATAGAAATATCATCTATGGCCTCAAGAAGTGCTTGGGACCAAGAAATGGGGAATGGGTAGACCTGCTACCCAAAGTCCTCTGGGCGTATCGAAATACCTCAAGGAAAGTAACAAATGAAACCCCATTTTTTTTGCCCTTCAGAATTGAGGCCATGGTTCCAACAAAAATTAGAGAACCAAGCTGGCCTAACCTTTAGCTCGAGGAAGAGGACAATGACAATCTACTAAGAAACTAGTTCGATGCAATTGAGGAAAAAAGGGAACAAGCCTTTATTCGGGAAGGAGCTTATTACAAAAAAAATGACTCAATACCATGATAAAAAAGTAAGGCCACATCTATTTGCTCTTGGAAACCTTGTCCTCAAATGCTAGGAACCTAGTAAGAGTGATGACAGTACTAGTAAGCTTGCCCTGATTGGGAAGGACCTTACAGATCAAAAAGGAGATTGTCCATGACAGCTACAGACTTGAGCAGCTTGATGGAACCCCCATTCCATGAGCTTGAAACTCAACCAACGTTAAGAAATACTATTCCTAGCCAACTAAGTTTTTGCACAATGTCTAAGGCTAAGTTGTACTATGCTTAGGGCTAAGTCGCAAAGGCATTGAAATAGAAGCTCCTAGCTTGGGAACCAAAAAAGCATCCCTTGCATACATTCTAATGACCATTTTACAATACATGTAAGCGATCTCATAAGCTCAAATAAGTAGCATAGCTTACCCACAACTCGGATCATGACCTATTCTTCTCAAATGAGTAGATGAGTTCGAAAAGCTACTTGTCTCAAGAGGGCTAGTTTACAAAAGCAACGACTAGTCTGAAATGTAGTTTCGATCTACTAATCCAAAAGCCACCCAACCAATAAGCTTGTGCTGTGTATAAAAGCAATCACACTAAACGCGTTAGGTAAGACAAGTTCTTTCAGGTGGGTAAGGCTATAGCCACTACTTAGGAGCCAAGCACCTCCATAACACGGGAAAAACCACTCGTTAACCTACTTAGATCACTGGTTTGATTGATCGAATTGGGTGAGAAAGTATGAGACAACAAGTGCATTTTTTACAGCCTGCCTAGTTGATGGATGAATCACAAACTACCCAAA
Source organism: Carallia pectinifolia (assembly GCA_037832335.1). Taxonomy (NCBI): domain Eukaryota; kingdom Viridiplantae; phylum Streptophyta; class Magnoliopsida; order Malpighiales; family Rhizophoraceae; genus Carallia; species Carallia pectinifolia. The sequence continues at coordinate 14,463,474 of CM075448.1, read as the reverse complement.
AATAGGTCGGCAGCTGGCTAAAGCTTCCCTTCTTTAGTCGCAGATCACCTTAAAATTAGGTAAAAGCGATAAGTTTGCTAATAGGTCGGAAAGTAGAATGCCTAAAAGGAGCGAAATAAGGAACTGTTCGCCTAACTCATGAGTGGGTTAAAAAGAATGCGTCCACGGCAACCACAAGTGCAGGACCTAATCAAGCTTACGCCATCAAAAGGCAGCTCGGGATGAATACGCGTGTTGTTCTTAAACTCATATGACAAAAATTAAGCTAGGCCCCTAGGAGTGTATAGCAAGGTGTGCATGAGCTTGGCTCTTGACTAAGCACGTGCACTGATTGTAGCTTGGGCATGTTCCCCACAAGAAGAACTGCCTAGTACTGGTAGGTGCACACACTTCTGATCAATATGAGTTTGTAGCATACAGGCTATGCTTCAAAGAAATCAAACGAATCAAAAGCAACAACACCAACAAGCCATAAAGAATTTGGAAAATCAAGAAAAAGTATGACATAACAAATAAGATTTTCATAACAAAATCCTCTTTATTTCCAAAAATAATACATTGTACAAAACACAAGAAATAAATGTATACACATGGGTCACAGTGGTCATCTAGAAATAAAGTAATCCAACACAAGTTTCTCTAATTGCTAGTTTCAAAGATAACTCCTATGAGAATCAATTATAAGCGTTAAATTGGGTCAAAAATTTCATTCCCTCTTTTCAACGCTCCCTTGGGAAAAATGATTAATGAAGGAAGTGAAACGAATCATTCAGTGTCTCTGGGTCGAGAATCTCTCTAGTTGGGATCAAAATCTCTGCAGGATTTGCCTACTGCGGGGCACAAACAATAAAAGGGCGACTCCCATGGCTGGCCCATAAGATCTTTGAGGTGACCAAGATATGGCCGCCAAGGTAATAAAATAGTCGTCTATCATCGCATTCTAGCTCGCCTGAAAGGTAAGAACAGAGACGTCGCTAGAGTCCACCCCTCCCCACCTATACGCACTGAAAATAAATGCAGCAAATGTAATAGGTGGTGACCTGCTTTGCAACAGTTCTAATAAATGGTAACTTGCCTTGAGGATTTATTTACCAATCTCTCGAGCCAAGAAGGCGCTTTTTTCTAAAGAGGCATCTACACTTCTAAGTACAGTTCATGAAAAAATAATATAGGAATAGAAAGCCTTTGCGGAAGTTTCTCAAAAAAGTCAGAAGTTGGAGTCAAACAATAAGGATGACGATAATCCTCGAGTACAAATTCCTCTATTTATACTACTCTAGCCCAAGAGCTGAAGAGACATGTCAACTGGAATTAATGACTGTTGAAAGTAGGAATTGAGATGTTAGGAACAAAATTTGGAATGGATATTCATATCTCTGACAAAATAGTAATTACAGCTCTTTGAGAGTTGTGCGCCATATTAGCCTCTCGTCAATTCACGTCATATGTCAAAGACCGGTTCAACGAAGGAGTCATAGTTCCTGAAAAAGGAAAAATAGTGTCTTCTTGAGGAAATAAGAGAACCTTAAGCAACTAGCTACCACGAGCTGAAGTAAAACATAAATTAGCTCACAATAGAGGGAAACACAACATCTGAAATCAGGACTGAATAGGCAAATCATGATAGTCCACCCACACAAAAAGACTGCAGGGGTAATGCTTAGACACGTCAAAGGATTGCTAAAGGGATATTGCTTACAATAAGCTAACACCCGAACGCGTCCTAAGACCACTAATGGATTATTACTTGAAAATCTCCTAAAGGGTCTTAGGATCGTTAATGGACTGCAATCCAAATAGGATTAGATCCCAAAAATGTCCCAGGATATAGTATGTCAAGTTCGAGAGCAAATGAATCTTGCAAGGTGCATTAGAGTTTGCAAGGAATTTAGTCGGGCTATTGGCTCGGGCTAAGGATAGAGTCATTCTCAAATGACCCTCGAGAGCCATTAGGCTAGTGAAGCTTGGAAGGAAGTTGATAGCCAGCATAACCTTTGCGATCAACTTGCTATTGAAAGGATTGTTGAGGAATAAGGAAACCCCTAAAAAAAGCCCTACCTTACTCAAAATTACAAGCCCTATTAAAGCTGCCAAAAGCTCGTTGCCTGGAGGATGAAGATGATAGTAGATATCGCCAGAAGAGCTCCACCACGCCATCCTAGCTAGATTGGTTACCAAGGTGTCCAATGGAAGCCAATAATACCATTTTGGACAACTTGTAAAGTTATCAGCGCAAAGCAACTGGTTGAAGTCCCAAAAGAAGGATGGTCCAAAAGTAGCAACTCTTCCAACTTCAAACTCCATACGACAATCGAGAAGCTGTCGTGATAGTGCACCTCAAAGGATTGCCTACCACCGCTCGCCAAAGCATCCACTGGAATTAGGAAGCCCCCAGATAGCACATAGAAGGATGCTAAGGTAACAAGCAGCGTGGGATGACGAAGTTGGACCCCATTTGGGCCAATGAATATCGGGACATCGCATTGGCTCACAATGAGCACTTAATAGAGGGTGACCTTCCTCGAAGAGATCTCAACGCCCCTTTAGTAGGGCCAACTCTTCAAACATTAGCACAATCAAAGTCTAAGAGGCGCCTAGCTTAAGAGAAAGGAAAGTGGATCGAGCAAAAAAGGAGACTGGGCGGCTAATACTACTAAGTCCCATATATACAAGCTCTCTCGCCAATCCTCAGGCTATAGATGAACATCGTGTAGTGATGGAACATGCGACTCAAGATTATAGGAAATAAAAGAGGCTACAATGTCAACGCAACCTAATGTCCCTTATGATGGCTAAGCAAAGGTGTAAAACAATTGAAACAGATGTGACCTTTCGATATCTAACAAAAGGACAGCAGAATGCCTTGCCAAAGCCACATGGCGATTAGCTCGCTGCATGAACAACATTCATCATCCTTATAGACACAGGTCCCCGAACACCCACAAACAACTAGAAAGGCTAACACTTAAACTAAGCTTGCATTCAGCTCGGCAGAATTTGAAGATATTTACTTAAGCTTGTATATATGACAGAGAAGGATGGCAAACAAAAAGATTTTGAACACTTAACTCCTATAAAGGTACACTTCACATAAACCACCTTGGTTCTGTTAAATAATGAAGGTTTGATTGAGCTCGCAAATACTATTTCAACCTAAAAAACTTATACTAAAGTGCTTGCACAAGGTCGTGGAGTTTGCATAACCGAGAAATATCACAAACACCTCATCACATTCCAAAGAAAATTGCCTTACTCTAAGTATCTAGAGATTGAGAAAGGTATCTTGTTGCATTAATGTTTTTATTATATGAAGAATTAAAGTACAAAACACTTCATTATATAAACAAAAGACTTCATTACATGAACAAGTTCATCGACAGTTCATTACCTAAACAACATTCATAACATCAATGCTACAATACACTAAGGATCTTCATTACACGAAAACTATTTTGCACGAGAACTTTTTCAAAGGAACTTTGGATTGTGTTGCTCAACTCTTTGGAAGAAATTGCCTATGGATTGTAGCTACTCGAGAGGAGAAAAGTCTTGTAGCATAAACGACTAAAGGGCTGACTCCAGCAAGAAAGACCCAGTGAAACTAAAGTGGAATCCCAAAATATGGCATCTTCTAGGGTTCACACGAGCTAGTAAAACTGGAGTAGAATTTTGAAACTTGGCATTTACCAAGGATTTTACAAGTCTTCCTACTGGAAGATGAAACAGGCGGCTGACTTTTGAGAGACCTTCAAGAAATACACTAGCTCCCATGATGATAAGGAGCCTAGGGTACCCATGGTTGGCTAGGAATTAGCACCGCAAGGCAACATCACTATGATACTTTTCTTTCAAAGTAACTAGAGCTGACGTTCATTGCAAGGAAGAATAATAAGAAATGACGTGGCTCACAATGCCTCAAAACATGGTCTCTCTCCAAGGAGGTGTCTGCCAAATATGTGATACTAGAAGAACTAGAGAATCCATATTAAAAGTTACAGACTTGTTTTTCAAACTTAATGGATAACAAAAAAAAAAAAAAAAACAAAACGAGCCTTACCTATTTATAGGGACTCTCCCTGACAAAGTATCCTTAAAAAGCAAAGAGAATATGAAGCGACGACAGTAATGAATGCATGTGAGCACTAACTCTTCGAACACCACATTTATGAAAGAAGTGCTTAGTTCAAAGCAATTTGGGAAACTCAACAGCCTCTCACAAGTTAAACTCTGGAATAAGGCTTTGACTATAATCCACAATCAATCTAGCAAATAGGGCCCCAACTAACCCCATATCAATAAACAACCATGGATAAAAGGAAAAGAAGAGAAGCAACCACACCAGCAAGAAACTAGCGAAAGAAAATCAGGTCAGTCAGATTGCCTATAACAGGAATTACAAAATGACATATATGATGCCTCAACACTTTTCCAAAAATACTGAACAAAAATATAACAAAAATACAAGTGTTCCTATAGACATTATCACATATCATTAAGCCCTTGTGGAGCTCCCTAAGTGGAAGGATCATTAGACCTAGAAGGATGAGATTCAATAGCTGCACCTTGAGAAGAGCTCGATGCCTCATTAGGAAACCTTAGGTAAAGGAGTAGCCTCAAAGAATGGCCAACGAAAGGTGCTCTAATCCAAGCTCACACCCTTGTTTTTAGCAAGATCCCGAGCTCCAATCAGACACTTGAGATAGCCCAATTAGCAGAAACTTGGCCCAATCCTTGGCCTTCTCGCATCGACTTTAACTACTTAAGCTTTTTCCTGGATACTTAGATCTCCGTGATTAGCTTGGAATGCTCTCGAGTCATAAAATCTTTGAAATCCATGTGACATCGATTCTCATCCCTTAATGGGTACTTTAACTCATGAACTTTCAACTGTAGGTTTCCCTCTTGGACAGCGGTTAGCTCGTCGACAAATTGCCAGTGGCTAAGCGTAACTCCATTCAACTTCTTTTCCAAAGCTCCAATCACATTCCTGAAGTCACTCACATCCCCACACCAACTTTCAATCTTTGTGTGAAGAAGAGTGATCAACTAATGGTACTCAGTCACCTGACTCTCAAGGTTGACAGCAAGCTTTCTTATATTCCCCAGCACCGTAATCATCTCGCTAGGAGTCACCAAGTCCACTCCCTTTGCTTGGTCGATAAGCTGGCTAAAAGAAAAAACTTCAGATCTTCGGGAAAATGTGGAACTAGGAATGGTAGGACCCCTTTCCCCTAAACGATTCCATATCGGACTAGAAAAGAATGTGGTCGGGGACAATTAAGGTCTTTTTCTTTTGCCATACCAAGATCTGAAGTCAAGCTCTCTTGGGGCAGGCAGAGGAGTTGCCCCCACCTGACTAGAGCTTTCCCTAGGCAACAATGCTAGAAGAACTTGAGGTAGGGTACCATGAGATTGACTAAAGGCCATGACGGTCAGTGATGCTTGCAAGGGCACCACACTGGTCTCACCTTAAGAAGGCAGGCTAACGTCAGGGGAAGCAACTATCTTGATAACAACTTTTCCCATAGGTATAAGGGCTTGAGAAGTAGAAGTATTGGACATCACTAGCGGCCGAACTGGAGTATGCAGATAGGAACCTAAGGAAAACTGCAACTCCATTGATTCGCAAAGGTTTGGACGTTAATACTCAATATCTTTGACTGGATATTAATTGGGTCGAGAACTTTTGTGTCATTTGCAAGAGTAGTAGAGGGAAACTAACTAGCAAAGGATTGGTTGGCGATGACATCCAAACAGAAAGTCTGATCATACAAGCCAGTCCTCACAATGCTGGCACGTTCAGTATTTATACATGAAGCTCTTGCATGAAAATATCAAGTGAGAAACAAAACTTGAGTCATCACCCAAAATCATATCAAAATAGTAGAATTGTAAGGATTGACCCACTCAAAACATAATCAAGCTCGGGCTCAAAGCCTCTAAACCTTTGGAACCAAGAGAATCAAAATTTTGCACATCCACCCCCTTATTCGGATCAACGAAGTGAGCATCAGGTCCCAAAAGCCTCAAATACTCATCCCCTAACTGAAAGGTTGCGAGCGGCCAAGATTCACCTTCACTCGCTCGAGCAGTTACCAATCAAGCTCTCTTTGGTAACAAAGTCAGAGAATATCTCAAGATGACCCCTGAAGTGAGGAAGATATCTATACAACTCCAACTTCAAAATAAAGTTTGTCCATGTCTGCTCACTCGTGACAAGGGCAGGTAAGTGATTTTGCCCAAACAAGACATGAGGATTACAATTTTTGGGGAACTTCACTATTTCGTCCTCTGGGATCTTAACAAAAAAAATACTTTCTTAAGTTAAAAGGTAACGGTGTCGAGTCCTCTCCCTCCATCGCCCAAAGATTCGATGTGAACTGACGATCAAAGCTTGCATCAAAAGGGTCAATTCCTGAAGTAGTAAGGGTTACTTATACCCAAAAGCAATGGCTAAGAGCTTCGCATTCAATCTCAACCATGCGTGCATTGCTAGAGCTATCATGCCTACTATTTGCCTCCAACCTTCAGGAACCAGTTGATGGGGAGTGATCCCAAATATTTCAGAAAACTCTTAGACTTGTAAGAGCAATGAAAGGTGCAATCTGGTGTAAAATTGTTCTACACAGAAGGTATCATACCCTTCCAGAGGGCAATAAGCCCTCTGTGTGATGGAAGGAATAGTTAGGGTATACCTTTTAGGGATACAAAATCTTTGCCTAAGTTTGAAAATAACAAACCCAGTGTCCAACTCTGAGAAAGCTTAGCCTATGGCGCAACTGGCATGGCCACAATAAATGGGGGTAGACATACATAACTATGAACCAAAGATCTGCAACAGGAAACTCCATGACCTCACGGGATGTCCTCTCTTCGAGGATTTCTAGAAATAAAAGGGATTCACCCCCTATTTTGTACATTTATCAAACTCTCAAACATCTTTTTTGATTAAAGGGTATTCCAAAATTCACAAAAGGAAACTCTAAAAGTTAGAATTTGGAAGTAAAAAAACAATCAGTAAATGGAGAAAAAGCACGAGCCCCAACCCTTACAAGCTGCCTCCACGATAACCATTCCGTCTCTTCAGACGCAGAACCATAATTCCATAAGCATTTTTTTCTCAAATAATGTTGGAACAAGTGGTAAGATCCAAGAGCCTATTTTCAAAAAAGGGGAGTCGCTTTGACTTCTTATTTTGAAAAAATGACCTAAATTGACAAAAGCCACTTTCCTAATATCTCAAGACCACGATCTCATGCAAACGACCTATCTCAATACTCATCAAAGGATTACAGCTTGGGATAGTTCGCTATTAAGGGAGAAAGTAGAAGGTAAGTAAAGGGGAAAAAAGTCAAGAGTATGAAATTATAACAAAAGTTTTATTATTACAAAAAGTTTATTAGAAAGACTACAAGGGAAGCTATTACAAAGGCTTAGTAAGTGAGGTAAACCACTTCGGTCAATCTTTCCTATCAAAAGACAGAGAGGAGAAGTAGCAATGAGAACAAAATTGCGAATCGTCTCGAACACCCTCTCAGTAACTACGCTTACAACTCTCATCTATTATACTATTAGCCTTGGCCTGAAATACCTATAGTACCCCTCTTGAGCCAGCTTCTCAACTTCCTAAACATATTTCTCAAGCTCCTCCTGAGAAGCAATGGAATCCCAAATAAAACATTCAAAAGAGGAAAATAAATGCCTGAAATCGACGAAGAAAAATTAAAAGAGAATTAACAGTAACTCAGGTAAAAGAAACTCCTCTGCGCGCTCTAATAGACTATCAGTCGTCTGCAAAAGAACATCATGGATTGAACCCTTTGGCTGGCTGTAGACAACAATAATAGTGCCACTAAATGAATCACCTTTAAAAGGTTTAGCCCTCCCCAAAGCCTTACTTCTCGTCATTTTTGGGACGGACAAGAGGCAATAGAATTTAAAAAGAGAATTCATAGGGATGGAAGCAAAAAAAAGGATATTTTGCGAATCCAACTTGCAAAACCACCCCACTTAACTAAGGCTGCAGGAGACTGGCACATCCATTAATAAAAGGCATCTGCAATAGGAAATGACCTCGTGAAACTATATAATGGATTTCAAAAATTAACAGGACTTGAACAACCCCTTGATTAGTCGAGAAATTACATTTCTTTGCTTTTAAAGGGGGCCATATGATAAAATATTACCCAACATGGGCTTAATGCAATGCGTATGGTCCATAGACTTGGGCCCAAGCCTTGCCAAGTGGCCTCCAGCAACCCAAAGGTTGGTTAAGCAAGTCATCTTGGTAGCTCTTATGGTAGCTTGCATAAAGCTCACATACAAACCCAAGCTCTTATAACCCTGAGCTACTCTCTAACTGACACCTGTTATATCATTCACATTTGCGTCTTTTCAAACATTAGACTACTATAGGTCAGTATATAAATCAGAGGCCCACTCCTATGTAAGGGAGATCAGATCCCAATCTAACTCCAAACTCCTGATCTAGTATTAACTCTTCACATACATCCTCTCTGACTCTTACTTCCTCCACAACGCACACCCCATCATAGGCACTTCTACTAATAGATTGATGGGGCACCCACCTCTAGTGCCTTACCATTACAGGCCAATCGTGAGGACCTTCTTGGGCCCTCTAGGTCTTATTTAACCTCTTACTAATTTGAGCGTTGGAGTGCTTATGCCGAGGCAACCCCCTAAACTAAGCCTCGCTATTTTGCAGGTCCATGCACAAGGCCCTACAGTAGCTAAGCTTATGACCAAAGACAATCAATAGAGACCCTTATCAGCCCAAGTATAGAGCAACCATGACATAAGTAACGTCGATATGCCAAAAGCCTTTATGGATGGATCCCATCTTAACATACTCACAACATGAAGAGCTCCTCGACGACAAGGTGCATGCTACGAAAATTTATTACAGAGCAGTTCGCTATGTCATCTTTGACGACCAACTGTACAAGCGTTTCTTTTTCAAACACTACTGAAATGCCTTACACCACATGATGCTTTCTACGTAATGAGCAAAATACATGAAGGAGTTGTGGCAATCATGATAGGGCCCATATTCTATAGTAGAAAATCTGCAAGCAAGGATAATATTGGCCTACCATAGACAAAGATACAAAACAGTTCGTCAAGAGGTGCGACACTTGCCAAAGATTTAGTAACATCTCGACCACCTGACCATCAAGTTCACAGTAATTCATACTTCATAGTCATTTGCTCAATGGGACCTTGAGATCATCGAACTATTCCCTTTTGCCCCAGAAGGAAGAAAATAGACTACTTTATAAAGTGGGTAGAAGCAGAAACCTTGACTTCTATCTCTGTCACTCAAATTCATTTTTTTTTATTAAGAAGTAATTTGTTTGTCGATTTGGTGTCTCTAAGACACAGATCACTCATCACTAAAAATGAAAAATAGTTTGACAGCAAGCACTTCCAAACATTATGCAAAGTCCTAACAATACTCTCAAATTTGTTGTTGTCCGGCATATGCAAACTAATGGAAAAGTAGAGGCTACCAACAGAAATATCATCCGTGGCCTCAAGAAGCACTTGGGATGAAAGAAGGGCTACTGACCAGACCAATTACCCGAAGTGCTCTAAGCATATTGAATACCCCTAATACCTGAAGTCCTCTAGTGTATTGAACTACACCAAAGAAAGTAACAAATGAAACTCTCTTATCCTTGGCCTTCAGAACTGAAGCCATGATTCTAACTAAAATTGGAGAACCAAGCTGTCATAACCTTCATTTCCAAGAAGAGGACAACAACGATCTACTAAGGAAATGTTAGACATAATCGAAGAAAAAAAAGGAGCAAGCCTTTATTCGGGTGAAAGCGTATCACTAAAAAGTAGCTCAATATCGTGATAAGAAAGTGAGACCATGCCTATTCGCTACTAGAGATATTATCCTCAGACGCTGGCAACCCAACAAGAGTGACAATGGTACCAGCAAGCTTAGTCTGAATTGGGATGACGCCTACACAATCAAAGAAGAGATTGTTTGGCAGCTACAAACTCGAGCAGCTTGATGGAACTCTATTCTACGAGCTTGGAACTCAATCAACCTAAGAAAATACTTTTCATATCCAACTAGGTCTTTACATTATATCCAAGGCTAAGTTGTTACATTTAAGGCTAGGTTGCAAACACGCGAAAATATTGTCGCATAGCTCAAGAACCAAATGGCATCCCTTGCATACATTGTAATGACTATCTTATAATCCATGTGAGCGACCTTGCAAGCTCGAAGAAGTAGTACCACTTACACACAACTCAAATCATTACTTCTTCTTCTAAAATGAGTAGACGAACTCAAAAAGGCTCCTGTCCAAGAAGGTTGGTTCCCTAGAGCGATAAGCAGGTTGGAGCACTATCTTGATCTATTGACCCAAAAGCACCCAACCAACAAGCTCGTACATTGCATAAAAGTAATCACACTTAACGCGTTGGGCAAGGTAGGTTCTTTTAGGCACCGGCCGGTGAGACTATAGCCACTCTTCAGAAGCTAGGCCCCTTCAAAACTTTGGGGCCAGAAAGGCCACCCATTGATGTACTTGGATTACTGGTTTGATTATATATGAGAGAGTATGAGACAACAAGCGCATTTCGTACGGCCCGCTTAGTGGACAGAGAAATTGCGAACGATTCAAAATAGGCCAGTAGCTGGCTAAATTGGGTAAAAGCAATAAATTTGCTAATAGGTTAGACAATGGAATGCCTAAAAAGAATAGGTTAAAGAGCTTTTTACCTAACTCACAGGTTGGTTAAAAGGAATACATCTAGGGCAACCACAAGTGCAAGACATTGACCAACTTTATGCCATCGTTGGGCAGCTTGGAATGAATATGAGAGGAGTTCTTAAACTCATCTTGTAACAACTGAGCGAGGCCCCTAAGAGCGTATAAGAAGCTCTATGTGAGCTCAGCTCTTGACTGAGAATGCACACTGACCCTAGCTTGGACTCATTCTCCTCGAAAGGAACTGCCCAGCACTAGGAAGTTGCACATTTCTAATGAATACGAGTCCGTGGCCTACGTGTTACCTCTCAAAGAAATCAAACAAATCAAGAGCAACAACACCAATATGTCATAAGGAACTTGGAAAATCATAAACGAACTCGACACAATAAGTAAGATCTTTATTACAAGATCCTCTTTTATTCTAGAAGTAATACATTGTACAAAACAGATGTAGTGCGTGTATAAATAGGGTTATCTAAAAACAAGTAATGCAACACAAGGTTCTCTGGTTACAAGTTTTAGGATGACATCTACGAGAATCAGTTGTAAGTGTTAAACTGGGCCAAAAGTTTTTTTCCCTCCCCTTGACAATCACTCAGGGAATGTGGGTGATGAAGGAAGCAAAACTAATCTCTGAGTGTCCTTTGGTCAAGAATCTCCCCAATTGGGATTGAAACCTCCCAGGGTGTACTTGTTGCGGGGGCAGAAACAATGTAAGGGTGACTACTATGACTGACCCATAAGATCATTGAGGTAAGCAAGATAAGGCCACAATAGTGAGGAAACGATCTTCTGTTGTGGCGGCCTGTCTTGCTTGAAGATTAGGGATGAAGACGCTACCAGAGTCTGCCCCTACCCACCTATATGCGCTGAAAATAAATACAGCAAATGTAATAGGATGTGACCTGCCTTACAATAGCTCTAATTGATTGTAACCTACCTTAAGGATTTATTTACCAATCTCTCGAAGTCAAGGAGGTGTTTTCTTCTGATGAGGCATTTGCACTTCAACTTTTATTAAAGCAAAAACAAAATTGGAAAAAAAAAGCCCTTAAGGAAATTTCTCAAGATAGAATCAAAAGTTGGAGCCTACTAATAATGATGAAGACAACCCTCAAGCACAAACTCATCCATATATACTACTCCAGCCGAAAAACTGAAGGGACATGGCTAAAATTAATAACGTTTGAAAAAACGAACTGAGGCTTTATGTACAAAATCCATAATGGATATTCACATCTCCAACAAAATAGCAATTATAGCTCCATGAGGATTGTGCACCACCTCAACATCTTGTCTCTGCATGCAACACGGCAAACACCGGTTTAGCGTAGGAATAATAGTCGCTAAGAAAGGAAAGATAGTGTTTTCTTGAGGGAACAAAGATTCTTTAGCCAACAGCTGCTGTGAATTAGAGTAAAGCATCACTCAGTGTGCCAAGTAGCTCATAATAGAAAGGAAATACTATATCTGAAATCAGGACTAAAGAGACAGATCATTGCAATTCACTTACACAAAGAGACTACGGGGATAACGCCTAAAAGTGTTGAAGGATTGCTGAAGAGACACTACTCACAATGAGCTAACACCCAAGTGCGTATTAAGTCTACTAACAGATTATCACCCAAACATCTTTTAAATGCCTCTTACGACCGTCAACGAACTACAATCCAAAGTATTACATCCTAAAGACATCCAAAGGACTACCAATGAACATGTAATCCAAGCAATGCTAGCAACATAAAGCAATCTCACCTTACTGAAGACCCAAGACACTCTACAATCAATCCAAGAATTGGAATGTGCTCGCAAGTAAGATATCACTTTCAAGCAACCATCTAATTTACTGATTGAATATAGTCAACATTACTACAACAAAGTTAGTAACTGGGATAATAAGCAAAGTAAAATTCCAATTAGGCTACTCATTTGCATTTTGTAAGAATCAATATAGTACAAGATATTGCATACATATAAAACAAGAACAAACCGATGAAAATGGAATACAGACTACGTTGAAGTTTGGAAGTAAGTGAGTCTTGCAAAGCTGCATTAGACTTTGCAAGGAATTCAGCTTGGCTATTGGCTTAGGCTAAAGACCCTCCAAAGCCATCAAGTTAATGAAGCCTGGAATCAAGCCAATAGCCCATGGAATCATGATGCATGACCTATAGTAGAAAGGATTGTCAAGGAGGGGGGAGAACCTTCAAATAGGCCCCACCTTACGAGAAATTGTAACCCCTACAAAAGCTACCAAAAAGCTTATTTCCTGGAGAATGAAGCTGACAGCAGATATTGCTAGACATGCTCCACAATGCTTACTGGAGCTGGATGGGTTATCAAAGTGTCTAATGGAACCCAATGATGCCATTAGGGACAAACTAAAAAACTCATTGGCATGGAACAACTGGCAAAAATCATCTATAAGGAGGATGTTCAAAAACTACCAACTCCTCTAGCTTTGAACTCCAGAAGGCAATCGAGAAGCTACTGAGGCAATGCACATTAAAGGTTTGCCTACCACTTCCCACCAAGCATCTATTGGAACTAGGAGGCCCCCCAAATAACACATGGAAAGATGTTAAGTCAATTAACAACATGGGACGGTAGAGTTAGACCCTATTTGGGCAAATAAATACTAAGGTGCCTTACTCACTTACGATAAGCATTTAAAAGAGGGTAACCTACCACGAAGAGATCTCAGTGTCCCTCTAACGAGCTAACTCTTCAACAATCAGCACAATTAAAGTCTAGGAGAAGCTAAGATTAAGAGAAAAAGGGAGAAAGATCAAGCAAAAAAGGATTGAGAAGTAAGTACTACTAAATCCCATTTATATAAGCTTTCCTCCCCAATCCTCAGGCTACAAAAAGGCATTGAGCAGTGGCAGAATGGACAGCTCGAGATTGTGAGAAATATAAATGGCTATAACGTCTAGACAACCTAAGGCCCGTTATAATGGCTGAGTAAAAGACATAAAACCGCTGAAAATAGATGTGATTGTTCGACATCTGACCAAAAGGATAGTAGAGTGCCTTGCCGAAGCCATGTTGTGGTCAGCCTGCTGCACAAAAAAACCCTCATCATTCTCATTGATAGAGGTCCCCAAGTACCCAAATATGATTAGAAAGGCTAACTCCTTTCCCAAGCTCACAGTACAACTTGCAAATCTCAATTTGCCAAAACTCCAAGATTTTTGCTTGGGCCTAGTATGCATGATAGAAAAGGATCGCAAGTAAAAAGAGCTTGAACATCTAACTCTCACAAAGGTACACTTCAAACAAACCACCTTGGTTCTATTAAGTAATTAAGGTTGATTGAGTTCCATCTTTGGAAACCTATACTAAGTGCTCGCACAAGAATATGAAGTCTGCATGAACTACAAAAATCATAAACACCCTATCACATTTCAAAGAGAATTGCATTGTACCAATTTAGGATTTATAAATGTCTAGAGATTGAGAAAGGCATCTTGTTGTATAAACATTTTCATCAAATGAAGAATTCCAGAAAAATAAATTCTTCATTACATTGAGAAAAGACTTTGTTACATAACAAGTTCATTTACAGTTTATTACATAAAGGAACTTCATAACATGAATGCTACAGTACACTAAGAAACTTCATTACGTGAAAACTACTTTGCATAAGAACTTTCTAAAAGAACTTTGGATCGTGATGCTCAACTTTTTGGAAAAAGTTGCCTATGGTCTGCAGCTGCTCAAGAAGAGAAGAGTCTTGCAGCATAGACTGCCAAAAGGATGAGTCTAGCAAAGAAGACCCAGTAAAACTGGAGTAGAATCCAAGAATATGGAATCTACTAGGGATCATATGAATTGATAAAACTAGAATTAGATTTCAGAATCTAAAATTTTCTAGGGATCCCATGAGTCTTTATGCTGGAAGACGAAAAAAATGACTGGGTTCCTCAAAGACCTTCAAAGAATGTACCAGCTTCCATTAAAATAGAGAGCCCAACTTACCCATGGTTGGCTACGATTCAAGCCACCCCTCATAAAGCAACATCATCACAACACCTTTCCTTGAAAGGTAACAAGTGTCGATGTTCCTTGCAAGGAAGGATAACAAGTACTGACGTCCCTCGACAATGCCTCAAACCACGATTTTTCTCCAAGGAGGTATCTACCAAAGGTATGATACCAATGAGCCAAAAAACCCATATTCAAAGTTTCAAACTTTTCTTTTCAAGCTTAAGGAATGAAAAAAAATGATTGAGTCCTGCCGATTTATGGGGGACTCTCCTAATCAAAGTCCCTTAAAAAACAAAAAGAATATAAAGAGACAACGGTAATAATAAACGTGTGCGAGCACCAATCTCTAGACGCTGTATTTATAAAAGAAGTGCTCTGTTCCAAGCAATTAGTGAAACTAAATAGTCCCTCACAAGTCAAACTCTGAAGCAAGGCTTTGACTAGGTTCTAAACCCGATCAATATGGCAAATGGGCCCCCAAAACCTGCATCAACAAATAAACATATACAAGAGTTTTGAAGGAAAGAAGAGAAGCACAAACAACACTACACCAATAAGAAACCATCAAGGGATATCAGGTCAGTTAAATTGCTCATAACGAGGATTACAATATGACATATATAATGCCTCAACACTTTTCCAAAAAGTTTACAAAAACACAGCAAAAATGCAAGCGTTCTTAGAGGCATTATTATATGTCATTGAGCCTCTATCGAGCTCCCTGAGTTGAAGGATCATGGGAGAACCCAAAAGGAAGAGGTTTAGCAGTAGTAGCTTGTGAAGAGCTCAGTACCTCACTGGGGAAAACCTTAGGTGAAGGAGTAGCCTTAGGAAAGGGCCAACACAAAGTGCTCCAGTCCAAGCTCACACCTTAGTTTTCAGCAAGCACCCAAACTCCAATCAAGCACTCGAGATAGGCCCAATTGGCAAAACCTAGATCTAGCTTTCAGCCCTCATGTCTTGATTTTAGCCACTAGAGTTTCTCCTGGGACACCTTGATATCCACGACTAGGTTAGATTGCTCTTAAGTCTGTATGAGATTGACGCTTATCCCCTTTGGATAGTAGTCAGCTCGCTCATAGCCCATTGGTGACACTGGGTAGTTTTATCCGACTTCTTTTTAAATACTCCAATAACATCCCTGAAGTCAACTCCATCTCCACACAAACGCTCAATCTCAACGTTAATATGAGTGATCGACTAGAAGTATGCAGACACTTAACTCTCAAGGTTGGTAGCAAACTTCTTTATATTCCCCAGCCTTGTAATCATCTTGCGAGGATTAGCCAAATTTACTCCTCTTGCTTGACCAATAAGTTGGCTGAAAGAAGGAATTTCAAACCTTTGGGAAAAGGTGGAACCAAGAATGACGGAACCCCTATCCTCTGAACAATTCCATATCAAGTTGGAAAAGATGAGGCCAGAGACAATCGAGGTTTGTTTTTTGCACCACTCTCAGATCCAGAGCCAACCTCCCTTGGTGCAGGTGGAGTAATTCCCCTAACCTGACCAAAGCTTGGCCCAGGCAACACTGCTGAAAGAATTTGAGGTAAGATACCATAGGTTCTACTAAAGGCCATAGTGGTCAACGGTGTTTACAAGGGCACTACACCTGTCTCACCTCGAGACGACACGTTAATGCCAAATGAGGTAGCTCTCTTAGTATCGACTACTCCCATAGGCGTAAAGACCTAAGAAGCATAGGTACAGGAAATCACTAGTAGTTGAACTGAAGTATGAGAATAAGGACTTGACGCGATAGTCTAAAAAATCTAAGAAAAACTGCAACTTTACTGACTCACAAAGGTTTGGACATCGTCGATACCCAATCTTTTTGTATGGCTATCATTTAGGTTGAGGACTTGAGTGTCTCCCGCAAGAGTAGTAAAGGGAAACTGACTAGCAAAAGGCTAGCTAGTGATATGATACAAAGAGAAAGCCTAATCATACAAGTTAGCCCTCACAGTGTTGGTATGTGGAGTACCTACACTTACAGCTACTGTATAAAAATATCAAAAGAAAAATAAAATTTAGACATCACCCAAAATCATAGCAAGATAGCATAATTGTGAAAATTAACCCACTTGGATCAAAATCAGGCTCGGGCTCAAAGCCTCAAAAACTCTTGGAACCAAGAGGATTGACATTTTGCAAATCTACCCCTCACTCAGATCAACAAAGTGTGTGTTAGGTCCCTGAAATCCCAAATACTCCTTTCTAGGTTGAAAGGTTGGGGCGGCTGAGACTCTCCTTCCCTCACTAGAGCAATCACTCCACAATCAATCAAGCCTTCCTTAGTAACAAAATCCAAGAATGTCCCAAGACTACCCCTGAAGCGAAAAGGATTTCTATACAGCTTTAGCTTCGGAATGTAGTTTATTAATATTTTTTCACTCATCCCAAGGGCAAGTAAGTGATTTTGCCCGAAAAAGACACGAGGATTCCAGACTTTCGGAAACTTCACCACTTCATCCTCTAGGATGTGAGCAAACAAAAAAAAAGGTAGTTTCTCAGATTAAAGTGTAACGATACGGGGTCCTCTCCCTCCCACGCCCTACGATTCGACGCAAACTTGGCACCAAAACTTACGTTAAAAAAGCCAATCCCTAAAGTAGTAAGGGTTACTTATATCGAAAAAAATGGCTAAGGGGTTTGCCATTCAACCTCAACCTTGCACGAATTGCTAGGGTAATCCAGCCATTAATTGCTTCCAACATTCAGCAACCAACTGGCATGAAGCAATTCCAAAAACTTCAAAAATTTCTTGGATTCCTCATAGTACTGGGAAGCATAATCCGTCATAAAAATGTTCTACATAGAAGGTCACAGACCCTTCTGTGTGATAGAAGGAACAACTAGTATATATCTTTAAGGGATACAAAATCTTTGCCTAAGTTCAAAAACAACAAACCCACTATCTAACTCAGAGGAAACTTAACCTACAGTCCAACCAGTAGGACCACAATAAATGGGGGGTGGGTATAAAAAAAAGCAAACACCTTAAGACGAAACTCAACGCCTGTGTGGAACATCCTCTCATCGAAGATTTCTAGAAAAAGGAGGGACTTGTCCCCTACCTCGTGTATTTTTTAAACTATTAAACATCTTCTTAGATAAACGGGTGTTCCAAAAATTTACAGAAGAAAATTCTACAAGTCAAAAATTTTGGAGTAGAAATAACAGTCAGCAAAAAGAGAAAAAGCACAAGCCCTGACCCCTATAAGCCGCCTCTGGGATGACCACCTCGTCTATTCAAACAAAGAGCCATAATGTCGGATGCAGTTTACCCTTATAAGTTGCCTCCAAGATAACCTCCTTGTCTTTTTAGATGCAGAGCCATAATTCTGGAAGCAATTTCTTCTCAAATAAGGATGGCACATGTGATGAGATCCAAGGACCCTTTGTCAAAGGGGAGTCGCTTCGGCTTCTTGCTTTGAAAAATGGACCTAAACTCATAGAAGTCACTACCCCATGATCTTAAGACCACAATCTCATGCAAACACCAACTTTCAATGCTCGTCAAAGGATGATAGCTCAGGAGAGCGAATGATTGTGGGAAGAAAGGAGAAGGTAAGTAGATGGAGAAAAATCCAGAGAAAAAAATAATAGTGAGTTTTATCATTTAAAGTTTATTGCAAGGCCTGCAAAAAAGCTATTACAAAGGACTAGTAGGCGAGGCAAGCCATTTCGGCCAATTCTTTTTATTGAAAGATAGGGAAGAGAAATCACAGTGCGTACACAAGTGAGAGGCATCTCGAATGCCCTCCTAGTATCCATGCTCGCAACTCCCCTCTATTATACTGTGAACCCTTGTATGAAATGCCTATAGCACTCTTTTTGTATCTCTTTCCTCATTACCCATAACTTCTTTCTCAAACCTCATCTCAAACTACTACAGTAGACTTAGTCTCAACAAGCGTAGATTCCAAGTAACCCACTTTAGCAGTCAACCTCTCAATCTCCTTGCCTTAAGATACTCCAATAAATCTTGCTAGAGGCTTGCAACCTCTTTTCCTGAGTTTTTAAGGTAGATTTTATCTTGGCTAACTCACATTAAAGGTCCACAACCACTTTTTCTTGAGACTCTAGAACAGATCTGGCCTTGGCAACCTCTTTCCATAGCTTTGACATGGAGGATTATGCGTTGGTTTTCCCTTCCATTAAATGAGTAATCTCAGTGCGAAGATCCTTAACCTCAGCCATATCATCAGCATGAGATGCAACCTGAAAACTCTCTTTTAGTGGACCCCTGACAATGCTTAGTTTGCTCCTCAACGAAGCAACAATCCCTTATATTCTTCCTTCTGGGCACAAAGAAAGTTGTACTTGTCAACCATATTTTACATAGAGCCACAATAAGATCATAGCACAACCCTCCTTGGAGTGCATTGTGAATTGCCGAGTAGTGAATTAAGCGAAGTAAAGCTCCAAGGTCTTGACCTAACATCAATTCTTTTGAATCAGGATCACTAGTCATAGTAGACAAACTATTGGCCTGTAGTACAGGTATCAACTCATCGCAACAATACCGCAACAAAGGATTATTATTCCTTAGATGACCTTCATTGGCACAACCTAACTTGGGAGGAGATTATCCAACAACCTCCTTTCTGCGGGAAGTTCGCTGGATAAAAATGTCAGCCAGCCCCAAAGGAGGATCCTTGACAATCTCCTTACCACGATCAGCATTCTCAATGAGAGCACCTCTAGACTATTGAGGAAGCTCTACAACATCTTCCTGGCCAACAACAACTCGAATGATACCAGACCCTTCATTAGTGGTCCTACTCCTAATTTCAAATGAAAGGGCCCCTGGGCTTTTCCTCATTCACCTCCTCCAACAAGGTCGAGCTAGAAATGATGTTAGAAGGAGGCCCCATACTAGCCTTTCACTTATGCCCTTTCTTCCTCGACTTTTGTGCAGCTTCTCACTTCTTCTAACCATTTTCCTCCTTCTTGACATCCAATTCTACCAGTTCGAGATTGTTAAGCCAAACGAGCATGCTACCGCGAAGTTCTTTAACCTCAAGGAATCGGGCCAAACCCTTCAACTGATCAAAACTTTCCTTTTCCTTAAGGGACAGGAGAAGAGCTTCAGAGTTCAATATGACCTCATCATTAAGACAAAATCAGGAGGAAGGCCAAGAGGTTCGGGAGGACGAACAAAAAAGAAGTGCTCCTTATACTCATGCTTGTCCGGATGGCCGTTACTAATCTCGTTTGGCATCCAACTCTTTGAAAGGACTATATAAGTCATGCTAGTCACCTTTACGATGAAAGCTTTATGCAAAATACCAATGGTCAACCTCAATTGGGTGTTCACAAAGAACCACCAAACCTAACACATGCCACCATAAGTAGGGACCAGTCTAATCAAAAGACAACTAGTAATAAATAAGAAACCCAAACACAACATCTGAGACGAAGAAATGAACACCTGACATCGATGAAGCATAGGAAAAAGAGAAGTAACCATCTAGGGGATGGCAACACTTCTCTAGTGCTATTGGTAGGCGCAATGGGTACTCAGGCAGAAAGAACGTCTCAACACGCCCCAACAGAGTGTCAATCATCTAAGAAACAACATTATGGACCAGACACCTTGGTTGGTTGTAGGCAATAACGCCAGTACCACCTAAAAGGACCACCCTTTGGAGGATTAGCCTTCTCTAGAGCTTTAATTCCCATCATTTTTTTTAGTATAAGAGGTAGATAGAAATTGAAAGGAAAATCTTTAGGGATATAAGCAAATAAGAAAAATTTTGTGAATTTAACTTGCAAAGTCACCCCCTTTTAAATAAGGCTCCAGTAGAACAACACAACTTTTAATAAAAGGCATCTACAACAGGACATGACTTTACAAAATGACAACACAAGAAAAGACATGAAGAACCTCTTGATTAGCTGAGAAATTACATTTATCCATTTTTAAAGAGGGGCAAGTGATGGATATCACTCAACGTGGGCTTAAATCAATGCATGCCAACCACGGGCTTAGGCATAAGCCTTGCCATGCAGCCTCTGAGGGCCCAAAGGTAGGTTGAGCAGGTTTCCTTGGCAATTCCCATAACAGCTCGCATAGAGCTTGCTAATGGAGCTTGCTAGGCAGCCTGCAGTATAGGCTTGAGCTCCTACAGCCCCGAACCCTCTTACATACACTTGCTACATCCACCACGCATGGAGCTTAAGTCGTTTCAAAGATTAGACTATCCCAAGTCCATAGGCTGGTATATAAGCCATAGGCGCATGCCTAAGCAAAGGATCCAGATTCCCGACCAGATACTCAATTCGATGTCAACTAAGCTTCTTATAGGTAACCTCTCTAACTTTGACTTCACACAACCTCGTAAGCACCTCCACACAGAGATTGACGAGGCGCCCACCTCTAGTGCCTCTCCATTATAAGCCACCTGTGAGGAACTCATTGGGCCTTTTCAGTCCTATTTGACTTCTTATTGACATGAGCATCGAAGTGCTTACACTGGGGCAATCCCCTGGCCCAAGCCTTACTATTTTGCAGATCCATACAAGATGTCCCATGACAGTAGCCCACGATCAATGACAACCATCAACTATAAAAGTAATATTTTGGAGACTCTTACGCGCCTCTCGTGGAAAAGATTCCATAATGGGACAGTGACTCTTACATTGTCACAACTTGGATGGCTACGGATGACAGTTAGCGGTACAACTAACCAAAGTGATATCCACACTGAAATAATTACTATTCCCAAAAACAAAATGGTCAAGCCTCTATTTTTTTTTTTTTAACTTGCAATCACTTATTAGAAATTTATATCGTAAAATTTAGGCAACATGTTGAAATTTTATTGCAAAAACATTGTAAACTTTAGTGAAAGATGTTGAAGAAAAAATTTCACATTATGAGTGACTCTTGCAGGTTTACGTGACGTATACACGAAAGGTCAAACTTTATTTATTGTGAAGTATTGTTTTAGAGTAGATGCTTAGCTTAAAGCTACTTGATGTATTTTACCATTGGGTGACCTCTGACTCTTTTACTAGAAAGAGCAAAATTTTGGAGATTCTTACACGCATCTGGTGGAAAAAAAAAAACACCAAAATTAGGCAGCAACTCTTACACTACCACAACTTAGATGGCTTCGAATGACATTGTTAGTTTTACAATTAATCCAATTAGTATCCACATTGAAATAATTACCGTTCCCAAATACAAAATAGTTATACATCAAGCTTTCTACTTTTAATTTTGCATTATAAATTTGTGTCATAAACGTTAAACCAACCAGTCAAAATTATATGGCAAATGCACCGTAATCTTGAATGGAAGGTGTTGTATCAAGACCTTCGAATTATGAGTGACCGTAAAGCTTTATGCACTAAAGTACTATCTATTTGTTGGAGGTCTTTCATTCATTGTTAACTATTGTTTTATAGTTGATGTTGAGAATAAAGCAGCAAATAATTATTAACCCCTTGTGTGTCCCTTATCTCCTTTACTATAAAGAGCAAATTTTTGGAGACTCTTACATGCATCCTATGGAAAGGTCACCATAGTGAGATAATGATGTTGATAGTATCACAACTTGGATGGCTCTAGATGGCAATTAGTTGTATAATTAACAAATGTACTATCTACACTGAAATAATTACAGTTCCCAAAAACAAAATGACCAGAAATTTAACTTTCTATTTTTAATTATGCATTATAAATTTTTGTCATAAAATGTCATTAATCTATTGTAAGTATATTCCGAAAGGCGTCGTACGCTTTAATCAAAGGTGTCATAAAAAAATTTTTGCATTATGAGCAACCCTTAAAGTTCCACGAGACTAAGAATAATTTTTATATACCAAAGGCCAAACTTTATTTTAACCATCATTTCATAGTAGACGCAGAGAATAAAGCTACTTGATTTATTTTACCCATGAGCGACCTATGTCTCCTTTACTATAAAGAGCAATATTATTTCTCTACCCGTGTGCAAAAAATGATGTTTAATCACAAGTCCTAGGGTTCTCCTCTGTCGATTGAAACCCCACCCCCAACCCCCACCCCCCTTCGATGGATGAAGCCAGCAATTGCCCCATGTCGGACGAGGTCGCTGATTTGCTGGCACGAAACACCAAGAAGAAAAAGGCAGAAGAGACAGTTTCAATGTGTGATGTTGATATGCCTGAAATTTCTGCAAATCGGAAGGATGCGAAGGACTCTTTCAAGGACAAGCTTCTGAAATCGGCCAAGGGAACTTCTGATCTACATCGAGCTGATGTGCTGGAGGAAGGCAATGCTGAGGGGATTGCAGTTTCCTATTTCGAAGGGGATCCTCGCCTGAGCTTCTCCAAAGAAAGAAAGGTACTGTTCCGCGACCAATGGAGATGCTCCCTTATTGTCAAACTTTGGGGACGATCCATCAGTTACACTCTTCTTTGTAGTCGTTTGAGGGGGCTATGGAAGCCCAAAGGGGATTTGAGAGTACTTGACCTGGGTAATGAATATTTTGCTGTCAAATTTGCGTGTATGGATGATTATTCCACGGCTTTGTGTGGAGGTCCGTGGATAATATTGGGACACTATCTTGTTGTCCATGAGTGGATTCCTCACTTCCAGCCCTCTTCAGCTACTATCAATTCGGCGATAGTTTGGGCCCGTTTCCCAGAATTGCCAGTAGAATACTACCACCCGGATGTGCTGCACACCATTGGGAACTTGATTGGGCGCACTGTCAAAGTGGATGGCTCAACCTTAGAAGCTTCCCGGGGTAAGTTTGCAAGATTATGTGTTCAAATTGACTTGAATAAACCTTTATTGTCTAGAATTTGGATAGAGGATCTTTTGCTGAAAATTGAATATGAGGGATTGCCGTTGTTGTGCTTTGAATGTGGGCAAGCTAGTCATTTGAAAGAGCAATGCCCAAAACTTACCGCTCACTTATCATCCGCATCTGGAACGGGGAGGGAGGCCAGTAAAATGCAGACCGCGGACAACAATATGTCAAGTCCCAATGATAACAAATATGGGCCTTGGATGCATGCCCAGAAGAGAGGTAGGCGAGCTAACACGAGAACACAAATGGGGGATAATAAGAGTACAGAAACTGCCCAAACCAACACACAAAAATCCGTAGGGTCCAGATTTGCTATCCTGGTTGAAGAATCTGAGGCTCCCACCACAAATGACATGGCTACTCAAATTAGTCCACCCTTGATCAAACCTATCCAAACTTCTAGCCACCATACACCTATAACCCCGAACAAAACTGGATTGCCCCACTCAACAGCCAATAAAGAGAACTTAAGCCCCAATCTAGCTGCTAATGATCAAAAAACTCCCGTCCCCAAAAATCATAGGGCGGATCCAGCCCATAGCCGTACCAACCCCCGTCCCCTACAACCTTCCAACCAGAGTCAAGCGTCCAACTCCCCTGCAGTTCTGCATTCACCCCCTAATGACAAGTCCAATCTTAATAAGCACAACCCCACAGTCCCCAATCTGGCTGCCCTATTTGAGAAAGCCTTCAGTAGACCCCCTTCCTCCCCTGATGCCAGACCCATCTCCGACCAAACCACAACCCCTAACCCTACTGGCAGTTACCCCACTGGATCCATCGGAAAGGAATTAAGAAAGAAGAAGGCTTAAAGAACTCCCAGGTCTCATCCATATTCGCCCTTGGCTATATCCCCCTCCGAAGATCCAAATACCCAACACCCAGAAGGTATCCCGGCTAGGGAGATTATGGATTCTCCTATTGGTGTAGACCCGGCCCATCCAGGTGAGAGCGAGACTCTGTGTCCCACCTCACAATGAGTATACTGGTTTGGAATGTACGCGGGGCGGGTAAAAAGAGGATTACCCGAACCCTCAAGGACTTTTTCTCCCTCTATAAGCCTTGCATTGTTGCTATCCTAGAACCAAAAATTAAACAAGAGAGAGCAGAGATGGTGATGGCAGAACTCAACTTTAAAGGCACCTGTCGTGCTGACCCTTCCGGCTTCTCTGGCGGTGTCTGGCTCCTTTGGGATCCTGATAGAATTGAAATTGAAGTCTTATACAAATCCCCACAAGCAATTCATGCGGTGGTCCTCGAACACCACCAACCGTCATGGATCCTTTCCTGCATTTATGCACATCCGAATGATCTGTTGAGGGACCACATGTGGGACAACTTGCAGAGCCTTTCCGAAGACATGCCTCTACCTTGGGCCCTCATAGGCGACTTCAATGATATTTTGGATTTATCTGAAAAAAGTGGGGGTTCTTTGAAGACAACAAGGAGATGTCGTATTTTTCGAGATCACGTTGAGGCCTGCAATCTTATTGATCTGGGATTCTGTGGCCCCAAATTTACCTGGTGGAATAGCTCTTCCGGTGCACGAATCATCCGTGAGCGAATCGACCGAGCGTTGGTTTCTGAGGCATGGCACCTTAAATTCCCTAGAGCTCGCCTCCGTCATCTGCCCCGCATCAAATTAGACCACTGTCCTATCCTTCTGCAGCTCTTTGACATCCCAGAAGGCTCCAAACAAGGTCGACCGTTTTGCCTTGAAGCCATGTGGATGTTGCACAGTGGATTCGAGTCCCTTGTGGAGACAAACTGGTCTTCCCCGTCCACCCCTGTGACATCTTCACTCAATAAGGTAAAGGTGGCCGCACTAGCTTGGAACAAAACTGTCTTTGGAAACTTATTCCAGAGAAAACGAAGAATTCTCTCCAGGCTACAGTCGACTCAACGAAACATCATGCAGTTTGACTCTCCACACAGCAGCCAGATTGAAGCGGACTTGATTTGCCAGTATAATGAAATATTAGACCAAGAAGAACTGTTTTGGTTCCAGAAATCTCGACGAGATAAGCTACTCCTTGGAGACCGCAATACAAAATTTTTCCACTCATCTACAATACACCGGCGAAGGAGCAACCACATAAATATGCTCAAAGATGATACTGGGCAATGGATTGACCAGGAGCAGGCCCTTGAAAACCATGTAAAAGACTACTATGTGAAGCTTTTCTCCCGGACTGAAATTGCAACCATCCCTACACCCGTCAGCAACTCATGGCCGAAGCTCCCAAGTAGGCTCACTATCAAGCTTGGCGCAACTCCACTCAAAGATGAAGTCTTTGGGGCCCTAAAATCCATGGGTGCATTTAAAGCCCCAGGTCCAGACGGATTCCAAGCGATTTTCTTTCAGAAATACTGGCACATTGTGGGGGATTCTATATATGCAATGGTGAGAGAAGCTTTTTTGTCTGGTAGGATTCCTGACGGAGCAAACGAAACCCTGATTGTGCTCATACCTAAGATGGCTAAACCTGAAAAAATTCAACAGTTTCGGCCTATCTCCCTCTGCAATGTGGTGTATAAGCTCATTACAAAAGTTATTGTGGAGAGGCTTAGGCCTGCCATGGACATCCTCATCAGCCCTCTTCAAGCGAGCTTCATGGCTGGCCGCTCCCCACATGACAATATCATAGTTGCACAAGAGGTGATCAATTATATCCGGAGGAAGAAGCGTGGCAAGACTGGCTTTATGGCTTTGAAGATTGATCTGGAAAAAGCATATGACCGAGTTGACTGGTCCTTCTTGAGACACACACTTGAGTCCCTATCTCTCCCCTCGACACTTATCAAACTGATTATGAATTGCGTGACAACTGTTGAGATGTCAATTCTATGGAATGGTGGCAGAACTAGTAGTTTCAAACCTCAATGTGGATTGCGCCAAGGGGATCCTATGTCCCCTTATCTGTTCATGCTCTGTATTGAACGCCTCTCCCATCTAATTTACCATGCTGTGGAATCCAAAAGCTGGAAACCCATTAAAGTCTCTCGTCACGGGCCCCCACTATCACATCTCTTTTTCGCTGATGATTTGCTTTTTTTTGGCAGTGCACAAGCCTCCACGGCTAAAGCTATTGATCGAGTCCTCAATTCGTTTTGCTACATATCGGGGCAGAGGGTGAGCTGTGAGAAATCAAAACTCTTCTTTTCTCCTTGCGTTCCCCGTACAACCATGAACTCTGTATCACACATACTGGGGTTTTCGGCGGTCAATAACCTTGGCAAGTACCTTGGTATTCCACTCTTTCACGACAGAAGGAAGCCAGAGATATTTAGGGACCTCATCTCCAGAATCCAGTCGAAACTCAATGGTTGGAAAGCAACCTCTCTATCTTTGGCTGGTCGGGCTACACTAATCCAGAGTGTGTCCCAAACTGTAAGTTATTACATTATGCAGACGACCTATTTGCCTACAGCCGTGTGTGATGAGATCGACAAGCTCAATAGACGCTTCCTCTGGGGGAACACCGATGCTCAGTCTAAAATAAGCCTTGTCGCTTGGGACCAAGTTTGTAAACCGCGATGGGCGGGTGGACTTGGCCTTCGGCAATCCCGGGACATGAATCTTGCCCTCCTTGCAAAACTAGGGTGGGAAATCTTGAACGGAGCGGACAAACCATGGGTTCAGGTCCTAAAGGCAAAATACTTCCCATGTACTAGCTTTTTGGAAGCACAAAGATCTTCTTCCCAATCTGCTGTGTGGTCAGCTTTAGTCTATGGGCGTGACTTGCTCGCAGAAGGGCTGAAATGGAGTCTTGGAGACGGCTGTACTGTCAAGTTCTGGCTGGACATTTGGGCTCTGGACCGCCCCCTTGTAGAAGTTGAGGGTGTGCATCCTGGACCACAGGAAATTAGTTGGCCTGTTTGTCGTTATCTCAACTCTGATGGATCCTGGAATTGGGCCCTACTTCAAGGGAAAATCACCAGGGACGTGGAACTCACTGTCAGAAGCCACCGACCCTGCCCAGACTCGGGTTTCCAAGATAGATTTATTTGGGCTGGCAATTCTGGAAGATTCTCAGTGGCAAGTGCTTTCAAGCTAGTTAGCACGGGAGATGAACAGCCTGCAGAGGAGTGGTTGTGGATATGGAAGATTCCAGTCCCAAGGCACATGCAAAATTTCATATGGCTGGTTTGGCATGGTAAGCTTTTAACTAATTCCCAACGTTCCATCCGCCATCTTGCAGACAGCGGGGCTTGTGACCGATGTGGGGGGCAATGGGAGGATATTGCCCATGTCTTGTATCATTGCAACTTTGCTAAGCAGGTTTGGTCCCACCTACATAGGACCCTTGGCATTGATCAGTTTCCTTTCTATGGCTTCAGGAGCTGGCTTCGAAAAGGCTGTAAGGAGGAGCTAAATCTGGAGTGGGGCTGTCCCTATAGAATTCTCTTTGTTTCTGCATTATGGTATTTGTGGGATAGTCGGAATAAAATGATTTTTGCGGGTCAAATCAGGTCTGTTGCTGAGCTTGCTTCCATCGCCCGGGCGAAAGCTATTGAGTTTTATGATTATTGGTTTTCCAATCGGTTGACTAATCTCGTCAGGCCGGAAACCCGAAGGAATGCCGTTTTAATCAGTTGGCAACCTCCCACCCCTCCATACATAAAGATTAACATTGATGGTTGTGCCAAGGGCTCTCCTGGTCCTGCTGGCTTTGGGGGTGTGGCCAGGGACTCAAGCGGTCGCTGGCTGTTTGGTTTCTCTGGATCTTGCGGAATCTCCCTGGCAATCAATGCTGAAATTTTGGGCATTGTGTTGGCCTTGAAGTGTGCTCGGGACAGAGGCTGGGGCAACGTGATCGTCGAAACAGACTCACTTCTCGCCTTGCAAAAAATTTGGATGAAGGACTGGCAATCTGACCTTTACAGAGCTCTAATTTTTGAGTGCCGACGTCTCCTTCAACTTCCATGGAATTGTCGCCTCCAACACACTCTCCGGGAGGGAAATTTTTGTGCCGACCATTTGGCTAATGTTGGCGCCACCAGTGATGTCGATCTCCACATTTGGGAATAACCCCCACCTGATATCAATGTGCTCTTGAACGCTGACATTTTTGGTGTCGGGGTTCCTAGGGGAGGCTAACTGTTTTGTTGTTGTTGGTTTCCTTCCCCACTTTGTTCTTTTTGTTCCTTCTTTGCTCTAATATACTCTTGAATCCAAAAAAAAAAAAAAAGAGCAATATTTTGGAGACTCTTACGCGCATCCTGTGGAAAGGACACCAGAGTGAGACAATGACTCTTACACTATCACACCTTGGATAGCTCTAGATGCACTTAGTTATTCAATTAAGTAATATGATCTCAACATTGAAATAATTACCGATGCAACTGAAGGTCAAAATAATCAAATCTCTAACTTTTGACTTTTAATCGTGCATGATAATTTTGTAAAAAATCATATGAAGCATGGTGTCATTCATGACTTGTCATAAATTTGAGAGCAATGTGTCATAGTAACTTTTCGGAGTCTTCATAAAATTCAGTAGAAAGTTTCGTACTAAGATTCAAGTATTATGAATGACCCTTACAGATTCATACCAGTACTCTCTATTCACTAAGAGACAAACTTCATTCTATATTTATAATATGTAATTAAAAATCGAAAGCTAGAAGTCTGACCATTTTTTTTAAATTTTCAGAATCATTTTGGAGATAACCATGTCAATGCACACCGCTTGCACAATTCTGTTGCAACAAAGGCTACTTTTATATTTATTTTATCTATTAATTGTTGATAAAAACAAAAGGTAATTTTATCATATTTTTTCAATCAACAGTTGTTTGCAAGATATATCAGCAATAGTAGCACTTAAAAAAATTAACTAAATATTTTATCTTGCCTTTTGATTTTCAACAACAATACTAACACCTATCAACAAAACCAAATACCCCAAAGTAATTCTTCTAAATTATCAATTCAGTTAATGAGTTCCATAGAAGTAATTGAAAAAATTGTAAATGTAAAATGGAAAGACAAGTTATTCTGGTACAATCGTCGCTCATATTATCATAAATTAGGTCATCTAAACTTTCGTTGTTTGATTTAAACTTTCGTTGTCTACTTTTTGATAAATTAGAAAAAAAAAAGGTTTACAACTAATTTTTTCTTCACGTGGCAAGAATAATAATCGCAAAAGAAAGCTTTGTCAGTGATCTAGGGAAATGGTTTCTTCCTTGATTCTTTGCAATTAACTTTTTAACAAATTTTTTTTATTTGAAATTACGATATTAAAATTTGAACTTCATTTTATATATTTTAATCAAATACGACTCTCAATAGCATAGGACGAAAGATTGATTGCTAACTTTTAGCAATTTAAAAGCTTAAAGTGGACCACCAATTTAATGGGGCACTGTTCCATTATTGATGCAAACAAGGGCTAAGAACTAATAATTAAAGTATTGTCTAGTTGAACCATAAAAGGAATAAACAAAAGGCTTAACAAGGAATTTGAGGAGATAAGGAGAAGCACCATTATATTCTATCATCTACGTCTAAAGATAATTCTGATGCTGATCATGCTTCAAACGAAAGCTAAAAAGGGGCCATGCCCAAAAAGCTTCATTGAACCCCAAAACTGTAATTGCCGGCAAATGCCCTCACTATTCTTTTCTTGCCTTGGGTTCTGCATGTTGAATCATATGCCTTTTAGGCCTTTACCACAAGCCGTTGGAAGCAAAGACAGAATAGTCAACAAAATTATAAGGCCAGTTCGACTGAATGTGGAATTGAGAACGAGTTTAAAAATCTTGGCATGCCAAACAAATTAACCATGCAGTAGAATAAGATTATAGGGTTTTATTCAAGATAATAATTTTTGAAAAAAAAATGGAGAATTTACTTGAATTCCTATTCTGCTTTCTTCAATCAGCCTAGTTTTTTTTTTCTTTTGACCAAAGGGAAATCGTTGCATGGGCATGACATTATTTAAAGGGTGCTGCACCGAGCAGCACCCGGAGGGATTAAAATAATGTTTTTTTTCTGTTTTTTGAACACAAAACTAAAACATAGATCTAGACAATTTTTTTTTTCACTAATAAAAATTTTTTCATTTGATTTTTTTTTACCTAAAGCAATAAAAAAATATTATTTTGTTGGTGTGTGTACTATCAGTATACAAACTTCTGTATACCTAACATTTCCGTTATTTAAAAGTCCATTAATTCTAAAAGTATACAACAAGATAATGATCTCTTATTTTCTAAATCCATCTCAAAATTTTAAATTGTAAATTCAAGCTCTTAATTGCTGAAATTTCTTGTTGAAGAAAAGCATTTTTTTTTTAATGAAAAAGAAAGCAATTTTGTTGATTATACTTTAACCTAAAAAATTTAACTAAGTTATTTCATACATCAGTTTATGCATAATATGGGGCAATTTTGTCAATTTTGAAGTCTAGCAAATTTAAATTTACTTACCGACTAAGTAGTCTGATTAATTTTTATCTCAAAAAAAAAAAGTAGTCTGATTAATTTAGCAATATCCTGTACATACATAATATACATGCATGTATCAATGAAACAGAGCGAAAAAGTAACGAGAATTTTGAATTCTTGAACATTTTTGTGGGACATAAAATAAGAAAAGCATTACCAGCCACGTATTAAAAGGGAAAAAGCTGAAGAAAGGTGCCATTTCTAACAAGAAAAGAAGCACCCGTACGTAAAGAAAGAAAGAAATATCAAAGTCATGGAGACAGAAAGATAGAAAGAGAGGAGAAGTGCCAGAGCTTTCACTACGTGCAGGTGCAGCAGCAACACATAACAACATAGAGACATTAATATTGGATCAAAAATTAAAGAATGTATCGATTCAGCAACACGGTTATTGGTTTCTTGAATCTGTTAACCCTCTTGGCATCGATACCAATAATTGGGGCAGGCTTATGGATGGCAAGGAACAAGACCAGCTGCGAAAGTTTCCTCCAAACCCCCCTTCTGATTGTGGGTTTTGTAGTGCTCGTGATTTCACTAGCTGGCTTCATTGGGGCTTGCTTTCATGTGGCGTGGGCACTCTGGGTCTACTTGGTGGTCATGTTGTTCCTTATTGCAACCTTAATGGGCTTGACTGTCTTTGGGTTTGTTGTCACCAGCCAAGGAGGTGGTGAGAGAGTTCCTGGCAGGTTGTATAAAGAGTACAAGCTTGAAAATTATTCTCCCTGGTTAAGGACCAGAATTAGGGATCCTCAATATTGGAGTACAATCAGAAGCTGCATATTGGGTTCCAAAACCTGTGCCAAGCTTGCCTCTTGGACTCCTTATGATTATCTTGTCAAAGACATGTCTCCTATACAGGTAACCTGGCCCTTTTCTCTGGATCTCTCTCTAGTGCTGTTGTTTTTTAGCATCTTAAATTTGGTAATTTTGTTTTTTCAATTTATTAAGAAGCTACGATGAGATTATGCGTATATATTTTCTTTCCCAAAACATTGACTTGCTCCCCTCCAATTTCGTAGACTAATTCGTTAACTTGATTCTTTCAAAATTTTAATTAATTTTTTAAGTTCTGAAGCTTGTTTGAGGTCGTAAAAAATTATGGTGCAGTCTGGATGTTGCAAGCCACCAACTTCATGCAATTACAACATGGCAACAGCGGTAACTCAAGACCCGGATTGCTACAGGTGGAACAACGCCCCAACACTGTTGTGCTATGAATGCGATTCTTGCAAAGCTGGAGTGCTGGAAGAAGTGAGAAGGGATTGGCACAAGCTGTCGGTTGTCAATATTGTGATGCTTGTGTTCCTCATTGGGATTTATTCAATTGGATGCTGTGCTTTCCGGAATACAAGAAGGGCCGAATCCGATTACCCCTATGGAGTAAACCGGATGACCAAAATCAGACCTAGATGGGATTATTACTGGTGAGTAAATCAATCTGACTTCCATTTCCTTTTTGAATTGCAAATAATTCACGTGGACACTCTGATCCACTGTAGGTTTTTTTTTTTTTTTGGTCCCCTGTTCTTAAATATGGAAGATTTTAACCATTGAGATACAATTTAAGTCTTTGAGGAAAAATCCTTACAATTTTCGTTGCCTTTATTTATTTATTTATTTATCTTTTTTGGAATTAATTTATTGCAACTAGATTCGAATTGGAGACTGACAAGATTGTAAACATTTTCAATATCATTGAGTTGAAGTTTGTTGGAATCGCTCTTAATATTTTAGTCTTACAACAAGGATCAGTATATTCGAACTTAAAGTTTATCGGACCAAAATGCTTTATAAGACAAACATTTTGGGAGATGTTTATGATTATTCTCCTCCAATCCCTTGTTCAATAAGTTGGCTTGCTCAATACAAGCCCGTTTATTCAGCAATGTTTTTTACTTTGTAACAGGTGGAGATGGTTGCGAGACCAGAGAGAAAGGCTTTACTAGCTGAATGCTGGGCGGCTCCATACCCTCTCAAAATCTCTGTGTCCATGCCTGCGTTGTTATGTGGTCTAAAGATGAGACAGTTTAGTTGGTTTTCAAGTGTATTGGGAATCGGAAGTTTCAAGAAATCTATACCAGTTAATTTACAGTCCTTTTACAGAGTCTTCTTTTGTTTTCTTTTGTGTACAAAGGTTGGTTTAATTAACTTTGTTTCCAATAATCGTACAGGTACCCTTATCTTTGTCCCTTTTTTTTTTTTTCGAACTTTACTGCCTGTTGACACAAGTTGCGCCTTTAAATGCATAAAGTATGCGCAGGCACAACTTTATTTCAGAGCTGAACGTATGCATATAGGTATGTGAGTTTACATATGGCAGCTGTTTTGAATGATGCAGTTATATATATATATCTGCAAATAAATTTTATATTGAGAAATTTGCGATATCATCACTAAAAAATGTTAAATAATTCTCGAACTTTTCAAACAAGCTTGTTGTCCTCAACTGTTTTTGGTTTTGAATTACAAATAAAATTTGCTTAGCACGGTTCAACGTAGCATTGGTCGCTTTACTTGAACTCGAACTACTCAAATCATCTTTAGACTCTTTAGGCTAGGGCTCACCAAAGACTCTACAAAATTCTAAAATACAAGTCATATGGCTTTTTTCTAAATTTTTTCTAGTAATCTATCTACATCTACAAGTATCTTCGAACCCTCACCAGACTTGAAACACACAATAGAATAATACGCATTCAACAACTACGTCAAATCAAAAAACTTCAAACGTGGATCAGGCATGACAGCCACCAATGATAAAAATGAAAATTCTATAAAATGGTAGAGCCATTTTTTCCTCGTGTCATATGTAGTAACATACAAGTTGTCATTAGTATCACAACAGTGTTGTTGCATTGCAGCAACCATATTTCTACTTTCATAAACAACTAAATGCATGGGAGGTAATACACGATTGAAAAATTTGTTTCAGCATTATTAAAAGTCTCAAATAACATGCAAATATTTTTACAGGTATCAAAATAAGATTCCTCTAAACTAAGAAAAGTAACGTGTTGTTGAATAAAATCAATCAAAAGGGTATGACAGCCAACAACATTCCTCAAAATACGGTATGTCGAGTTCCAACGTGTGGGAACATCACTTGGGAACTTTTTAGGACATTTTCTATTTGCCAAACAAAAATCTCTCCACAACCTTTTACTTTTTTGTGGATGCTCATTTAATTAAAAAAAAAAATATCTAATTGGGTTAAAAGCATCCCTCAAAATCTTTAAAACATCTTGCACATCCAAATTTTTAAAAATGTGGCGAGTGCATCTTTGATGAAAAAATGAACCAATCATAAAAGGTTTGCAACTTTTTTCCAAATTTTCTAATCTCTTAATGTTAGCAGTAGCATTGTCAAAACCAATACTAAAAACTCTATTTATCAAATTGTACTCATTCAAAATCGAGTGAATTAAAATATGAATGTTCACAGCAGTATGTCTTTCGTCAAACACTCGAAATACAAGCAAACGCTTTTGCATAACCCATTGATCATCAATCAATGACAAGTCAAACCCATATATGATGCTCAAAATTTTTATCAGTCCAAATATCGACACAAATAGAAACATTCCTACTAATCTCCTTATGTAGCTAAGTGATCCTTTCTTTTTGGTAAAGTTTTCTAAGGTCACAAATGTTGAGACTAAGAGAAGAGAAGAGAGTTTATTTGAATAATATTTCCAGCCATAGTTTATTGAGCTCTGTCAATATATCTTTAAATAAAAGTACATACATAGCTTCAGGATAACATCTAACTAACTATGAAATTGAAAAGCTCTCTTGATAAGATAACAGCAAGGTAAATTTGAAAATTATAATAACAGATAGCCAAGGATAACTGTTATCTGACATGCCCCCGCAAAAGAAGGTGGCAGCGGCTTGGTTAGACAATCGGCAATTTGAATTCATCCACTTATGTGTGACACACGAAGATCACCACTAGCAACTTGTTGTCTTACAAAATGGTGGTCAAGTGCTAGGTGTTTCATCCGTGAATTGAACATTGGAACCAAAATAAACAATGTAAGTTGAAGTAGAAGTGCGATCATCTAGATCACCCCCCCCCCCCAAATCTACATCACATAAGGCCTGAAGGTTGGTTGCAGGAGTAGGAGACTAGGTGATTGCGAGACCATGGTAAATTGAACCTTTTAAATGCCGGAGAACATGTTTTAATGTAGACCAATAATGTTGTGTAGGAGAATGCATATGTTGGGACATTTTGTTAATAGCAAATGCTACATTAGGTCGAGAAAGGCAAAGATACTAAAGAGACCCAACAAGTTGATGTTAAGTAGTTGGATATGCCTTGCTTGAGTCATCTTGGAGCAGCAATTTTGTCCCAGTTGCCATTGGTTTGTTTTGCGGTTTTCCATCAAAAAGACTAAAATAGATCCAAGTGCTTTCAAACGTATTGGTGTTGCGAGATAATGATGCCATCAAAGGTTGGAACAATTTCAAGACCTAAAAAGAAATTTAAAGAGTCAAGGTCCTTGAGTAAGAAGCGATCTGAAAGAGCCAGAAAAACTCGAGACAATAGTCTGTTATTATTGCCAATAAGGATTACGTCATCAACATAAACCGAAATATATAGTAAATCATGAGACTGTTGATATATGAAAAAAGAGGAATCTAATATTGCTTGAACAAAGCCAAGTTGTTGCAAGAAACCACTGAACTCACGATACCAAACCTATGGCACTTGTTTCAATCCATAGATTGCCTATTTAGCTTGCACACATGTGTTGTGTTTGCACTGTCAATAAAATCTGGTGGTTGTGGCATATAAACAGATTCAATCATTGTGCCCTATGAAAAGGCTTTATTAATATCAATCTGTTGAAGGGACCAGCTACGTTGAATTGTTATAGAAAGCAACAACTGGATGGTAGCTGGTTGCACCATTAGACTATATGCATCAGTATAGTCAACACCAAGCCTTTGATGAAAGCCCTTGGCAACAAGATGGGCTTTATAACGATCAATTCCTCCATCAAATTTCCATTTAATTTTAAAGACCTATCTATTGCCCACAAAATTTGATGCTTCTGAGGGTGGAACAAGAGTCCAGTTCTTATTGGTGACCAGGGCATAGTATTCTAACTCCATGGTAGCTCACCATACTAAGTTCTTGAGACATTGATGTCGGTTCTATAGGGCAAAGGGTTGTGTGTTTAGTGGTATAGGATAAGGTTTTTGGTTTCAATATTTGATTTTGAGAATGTGTGATAATGGGATGTTTGCGGACAGGATTAAAAGATTGAGTTGTCATTGGTGGTGTTATCTGGTCAACTGATGTTGTGGGAAAGGAATTTTGAATGGGTTCAACGTTAATTTGTTGCTCGGCAGTATCGTTTGAACGACAGATAGGAGAATTAATAGGGATAAAGGAAGGAGAAGAATTTTGAATAAGAGGAGTTTGGATAGGAGTCAAACCTAATAGCTTCACTGGAGAAATAACATAATGGCCAACATTAGTCCCAACACTAGCGGAAGTTTGATTACTAGGAAAAGATAAGGGAAAAGATAAGGGAGTGGAAGCGAAGTCCTGTGAAGCTATCCTCCAAAATTCTGATGAATAATTTGGTGACTAGGCAGAGTAAGGAAATTGACACTCAGAAAATTGAACAAATCGAGAGGCCAAAAAAATTTTGTGAGTCATATCGCAACATTTAAAGCTAGTGTAAGTAGGGGAATGCCCAATAAAACCACATGGTTGAGATTTTGGGGCTAATTTATGTGGCGCATATGGCTTGGGCCATGGGTAACAGAGGCAGCCAAAAACTTTTAATTTGTTTCAATTCAGATAAGACCCAAAAAGAATTTCATAAGGTGTTTTCATGTCAAGATTGTGGGTTGACAACTTATAAGGTACACGACAGCTTGGAAGGCATGAGACCAAAAGGACAATGGAAGGGTAGCTTAACGCAAAAGTGTTCATCTTGTTTGTGCTTACGTTCAAATGCACCATTATGCTCTGATGCAAATAAGGGTGTAAGCACATGAGAAATTCCATGTGACAACAAAATGGATTTTAATGCTTGAAACTCTCCTCCCCCATCAGAATATAAAGATTTAAGGGTCTGATCAAATTGTTTTTTAACTAGATTTTTTATTGTAAGAAATATTGGAAAACTGTTAGACTTAAATTGAAGTGGATAAAACTAGGTATATCTAGTAAAATGATCAATGAAAACCACATAATATTTGCTCCCATCAATTAACTCTATTAGTGATGGTCCCCATACATTTGTAAAAATTATTTCAAGAGGTCTTGTACTAGACACAGTAGAATTGGAAAAAGGAAGACGATGACTTTTTATTACAGCAACATGAATTACACTAACTTGACTTTTTTGCAATAGAATTATATGGTAACAAGTGTAGTCTAAGCACATGCTCTAAAATTTTGGAAGAAGGGTGGCCCAAACAACGATGCCATAAGGACTACGATTGAGTAGTGGCAACAGGAGCAGAAGAAGTAGCCAAAAAAAGAATTGAATGATAGATGAGTGACTAGGAGCTGATATGTGCCATTCTTAATTGTACCTCGTAATAATGCTGCCCCCATGTTTAACTCCTTCACCAGGCAAAAGGATGGAAAAATTTCCACAGAGACAATATTAGTTTGACAAAGTTTGGAAATTGAAATTAAATTATTGGTAATAGCCGGAACACACAAAGTTTCATTAAGTTTGAATGTTCGGTTATTATTTGAGACATAGAGGGAACATGTATGTGTGATAGGCAGACCTGCTCCATCACCAACATGGATTTCATCCATTTCATTATCCTTAGTGCATAATGAAAGATTGTGGACATCAGTTGTAACATGATGGGAAGCTCCAAAATCAAGAATCCAATTTGTAGAATTTGGAGATGAAAGTTGAACATTGTTTACAGCCATAACGTTTTCTTAAAAGAAGGATTTGCTTTTGCAGTATCGCTTGGCTGTGTGATCGAGGCAATCACAAATCTGGCAAACAGATCGACCAGGACTAGATGGAAGGCCATGAAGGAAGGAAAAAGAGCCACCTTTGCCACTGTCGAGTATTCCACCTCAGCCTCAGATGAAGAATTAATTGGAGCTCGGTGAGCAACATGAGCAGTCATTCAGAAGTCTGTAACTTGATCAACTTTCATGAGCATAATTTCAAAATCAATAAGTTTATCATGTGACTCTTCAAAGGTAATGGAAGATTCACGAGCTCCAATTACAATAGTGAATTCCTTAAACTAATGACCAACGCCATTGACATTATGAATATTAGGATCATCTGCAGTAATGGGAAAATTGATTATGGCCAGTTCATCAGCAATGGATTCATATTCTATAAATATTCTGCAATGGGCTTAGTTTCACGCTGCTCAAACAGCTTTCCTTTAACAATATCATTCGGGAATGTGAAGAATTAACATATATTTTGGATAACTTATCCCATGCCTCTTTGGCTGTAGAGGCTGAGGCTATCAAAGAAATAAGATTATCTAAAATTGAAGCCATGATAGCATGCAAAAGTAATTGATCTTGATGAAACCAGATAGAAAACTTGGGGTTTACAATTTTTTTAGTATCATTGGTGATAATTTTTGGAGGACAGGGTGTAGTTCCATCAATATAATCAATGAGATTATAACCAAGTAACAAATAATTGAACTAAGCTCTCCAGGAGGAATAATTGGAAAATGTCAATTTGAGTGGAAGCTGGGCTGTGACGTTGATGATGATTAAGCCAACTGAACTTGGTAGAGAAATAGCAGATTAAACATCGATGGCAGAGGAAGAAGAAAAAGAATTATTGGAAGACTTTTTTTTTTTTGTTAAAGTTGTTAAGCTTGAGTAAGCTCTAATACTATGTTGAGACTAAGAAAAGAGAAGAGAATTTGTTGGAATAATATTTCCAGCCATAGTTTATTGAGCTTTGTCAAGATATCTTTAAATAGACTTATATACATAGCTTCAGGATAACATCTAAATAACTATAAAATTGAAAAACTCTTTTTATAAGATAACTACAAGGTGAATTTCAAAATGATAATGAAAGATAACCAAAGACTACTGTTATCTAACAAGGAACGATTGATGTCCTATGTATATGAATGCATGCAGGTTGTAATGAACTCTTACAAAAATTATCAAAACCAAGTTTTTCACCAAAACCAAAAGCTAATTTATCAATAACAATCATTCTACAAAATTTCTCCTTATTTTTCTTATGAATATAATGAAATTTACCATCACCAAAAGTAGTAATTTGAGATTGAGACTTATCTTTAGTAATCAAACTTAGATATTTATTTTCTATGTGCCTTATCATCGAACTGTACCTGCGGCCTCAGACCCACTTATAAGTGTTCCCACAATGATTACAACGCACGTATATAAATGTAAAAAAATTTCATTATGTCATGATAACAAACAAATAATAAGACTAACAATTATAAAATAACAATAAAATGATAAATAACATTACTCAAAAAAATAATTTACCTTTATTTTCATCTTTGTGTTGGGATAGGTTCTACTTTCCAAAAATAAATACAAAAAATATCAATTTTATTTTTCATTTATTCGCTTTCTTGTACGTTGTAGTGCATCGTCTAGGGCGACATCACTTTCTTGAGTGTCGAGTACCAATGGGGATTCTTCATCATCCAAATCAGGATTGTAACTATCGTCATAATCATAATCGTACTCCATTTGTTCACTTAAATTGATTAGAGCAATAGGAGTATTTCTCTTATTGCATCACGATAAGGATACCATATTTTTGTGGAAAAGCAAGACAAAGAGAGATAGAGAGAGAGAGAGAGAGAGAGAGAGAGAGAATTTTAGAGAGTTAGAGAGGCAAAGGAGAGAGGGAGGGAGAGATAAGAGAGAGAGAATTTTTGTAGAGAGAAAATTTTTAGAGGGAGACAACATATTAGAGAGAGATTTTTTGTAGAGAAAAGGGAGAGAAAGTTGCAAAAGAAAGAGCGGCAAGAGAGAGTGTAAAGAGAGACGCGTGGAAGAATGAGGGGAGAAAAGGTGTATTTATAGGTTTTTTTTAAAGAAAAAACAATTCCAATGGTCTAGAGATATCTATGGATTGTAGATCGGGACCGTTCTCTTTCTATGTTTCTTTTTAACTCACTATGAAACAAATAGTTCTAGGGTTGGTTTGGAGAGAAACTAAGATAGGTTTGGCCACCTAATTCTAGGCCGACTTGGAACCGGATGCTCACAGTTCCAGGTCAGTTCCATTGCCAGGCTTGGGCCTACCTAGGCCCGTGGCCATGTCTAGGGCTATGTCAGTGAATTCTGCAGTGGCAAATGAAAACTGAGTAGAGGTAATCTCTTGATTGCAAAAGGAAAAAAGACTCTTTATACAGGACACATGCCAAATTGTGTAAACGGGGGTTAAATGCAATCGGTGACTCCTCAGTTAAATTATTGCATCTGTGTGTTGGTCACTTGAGCGAGGAAGGACTAGACA
Source organism: Carallia pectinifolia (assembly GCA_037832335.1). NCBI lineage: Eukaryota > Viridiplantae > Streptophyta > Magnoliopsida > Malpighiales > Rhizophoraceae > Carallia > Carallia pectinifolia. The sequence goes on along the minus strand of CM075448.1, from coordinate 14,422,974 downwards.
TTCTCACCAAAAGGAAAGTCACTATTTTATGTGGTATGACCCTTAAAACTTGTGATTAATATTTAATAGGCAAATAACATAGAGTTGCATTTCAGTGACATATTTTATCTGGGAAATCACTTGTTCTTAACTTGATTCATAATGATGTTTCCTCCATGGTTGATAGATCTCCTAGTGCTCCTTGTATTTTGTTACTTTTTATTGACGATCTTTTCAAGAAAGTGTGGGCTTTTCAACTAAAGTCCAAATATTAGGTACTTTATATGTTTAGACAATTCCACGACAATGTTGAGAGAGAAACAAAGAAAAAAAAATGAAAGTTGTCCGAGTAGACAATGACAGTGAGTATTGGGCTTCCGTTGAATAGTATTGCAAAGAACATGACATCAAGATTGAGAAGATAGTTCCTAACACTCCACAACAGAATGGGATAGTAGAAAGGATAAACCAAAATATTGTTCAAAGGATCAAATATAAGCTCTTTCATGCTAGGCTCCTTAAATCCTTTTGGGCTAAGGTAATGAGAACTACATTCAAGTTAATCATTCTTTTTCCTTCAGTTCCTCTTGATGGACAGGTACCCAAGAGGGTGTGGTGAAGAAAAGAAGTCTCATACGATCATTGAGAGTGTTTGGTTGCAAGGCATTTGCTCACATTTCAAAAGATGAAAGGTCAAAGCTTGATGTGAAGTTAAAGCAGTGTATCTTCCTAGGTGATGGACACGATGAATTTGGCTATAGGGTATGGGATCCAGTGGACAAGTATGTTTTTGGAAGTAAAGATGTGGTATTTGTTGAAGATGAATTCTCTAGGGATCCTGACAAGACTCAAAATGCACAATCAGAGGCTAAGGACATCATTAATACAAAGGAAAAACAACTTCCAGCTCCCGGGATGTACACGATGGAGATGCTCAGGAGGAAGACAATGCTTCATTTGATGCATCCACAATTGATGATCATGATGTTGAAAGTAAGCAACTTAATTAGTTTTTGTAGGCACTAGTAGTGGCTCTTCATAATGTCAGGAGATCTTCTAGGCCAGACATACCTTATGTGAAATATTCTCAAACTGAGTTTGTATTGATTACAAATAGGGGAGAGCCTGGCAGTTACGAATAAGCCATCTCTTATGTGCATAAAAGAGAGTGGTTGAAAGCCATACAAGAAGAAATGAGTTCTTTGCATGAGAATCGCACATTTGACTAGGTAAAGCTTCCTAAAGAAAAGAGAGCACTCAAAAACAAATGGGTGTTCAAGTTGAAGACAATTGAGAACAGCTCATAACCAATGTAAAAGGCAAGATTGGTTGTGAAGGGTTTTGACCAAGCGAATGATGATGATTTTAAATAGATCTTCTCTCTGGTGGTTAAGATATCTTCGATCTAGATTGTCCTTAGTTTAGTTGCCAGGCTAAATTTGGAGATTGAACAAGTTGATGTAAAGATTACTTTTCTCCATAGTGACTTATAATTGGAGATCTAAATCACCATCACCAAAACATAAAAAGAAACTAGAGATGCCTCTAAAATACCAGAACATCCATTTAACAGTTGACTGGTGTCTTTTAAGGGGTTGGAGAAAAACAGGCTAACGAACTAGTTTGCTATAGATGCAGATATAACACGTGACATCAATTCTAGAAAGTCCACTTCCAAATATCTAATGACTTTTTTAGGGAGAGCTGTGTCATGACCATCAAAATTTCAAAAGTGTGTTGTTTTGTCCATTACTAACACCGAGTACGTAGCAGCAACTAAAGCCAACAAAGAGTTGCTACGGTTGAAAGAGTTCTTACAGGAACTTAGTTTCCAGTAGGAAAGCTATTTACGCTATTGTGACAATTAGAGTGTCATTCATCATTCCAAGAACCCTAGATTTCTCTAAAGATCCAAACATGATGATTTGAGGTATCATTGGATTCGAGATGCTTTGGAAATAAAGTAATTCCAACTTGAGAAGATCCATATTGATCAGAATGGTTCAGATATGATGACTAATGTTTTGCCTACTGATAAGTGGGTAAACTACAAACTGAGGTAGGTATGACCTGACTCCCCATTTGGGCTTAAGAGAGAGAATTGTTGGGGTCAAACCCATTTATGTGAGTCTGTGTGAATGGTCAAAATAGAGAGAAGAAAAGTAAAAGAAAAAAAAAATAGAGAGATTGTGTGGGTCACGTGAGAGAGAGGAGAGAAAAAGGAAATAAAAAAGGTAGTGTGGTGCTAGAAAGAAAGAAATGAACAAAAAAAATTGTAAAAAGTCAAGAGAGAGTGGAGAAGAGAAAATAAGAAAGGTGAAAGTTATTCTAGAAGATCCAACGGTGGATTTGTCTCTGATTGAGCTAATTTTTCAATATGTTATCCTAAGAATGTGCTTTAGACATCCAACGGTTCAAATTTTCCATTTGTATTTGTTATTGTATCAATCCTTGGGGTGATGTTACCAGTTGATTGTGAGCCAAGAATTGATGATTTTGATGGATTTCTAGCTTAATAGGTTAACTCTGGTTGTGTTTGTACTGTGATCCAATTTTATGGTGGAAGTTGCTAAACTAGCTTCTGGTGATTTTTTTTTTTCCACATTGGAGAGTTTTCCATGTAAAAGTTCTAGTGTCTCTTGTTACTTTTTGTTGATTATTGCTATTTGGTTTGGTGTGTTGTTTGGTGTGTTGTTTAGTGTGTTGGTAATAGAATACTGCTACACTGTCGATTTGTTCAATCTTTAGGGAAAGAGGATAGATCCAAGGCCTATTGATTGGGTATTGTTATCTTTTATTAAGTGTACGCTTTCCAACACAATAATGGGAAATGTAGTACTGATAAACCATAGTCAATTTTTTATGTGATTATCTTTATATGTCTATATTTAAGTCATGGGCCTTCGGTGTAGTGGTCACTACTAGGTGGGGGTTCAAACTCCTTAGTGACAATTGTAGCATTTTGCTTAAAATTAGGAGTACAAACAAATCAAGCAGAAAAGAAGTTTAACATGTTCGTGTTGAAAAATATATATATAGAAAGAATATGGAAGCAAAAGAAATAAACTAGAAAAGAAGGATACCAAGTTTAAAGAATGCATACCACTACTATTAAATTGGTCTCATAGACAAAATTTCTAAGTGGAGTAGGTTATGACAACTATCTGCTTAGGATAGAAGACGTCATCTCAATAATATCTACTTGTGATTGAGGTAATAGAAGTAATACAAACTTTTGATTAACCTAACAAATATCAACAAATATGGCAGCTTGTAAGTGAGAATATGATATTCTCACAACAGGATGAAAGAAATTGGTCTTAGTTATATTATCTATAGTTTTTATGTCTCATAAAATAGAATATGAGACTAAAGATAATCGCTACAACAACTTGTGGAATAATTGCTAAAATAACAAAAAATCTAACCATAAAAAACGACTAGTTTTGACCAATAGAAAACTGATAAAATTCAAAGAATCTGGGCTTGGAGGTAGGCCAGCTTACTTGGTCCACTGAGTGGGATCACTTCGAGTCTCCCATTTCAACCTTGAGTTTGGATCATTCACATATATGCGAGGCCTTCATTGGATCTTTTATTTTACAATATTTAAGACAAATGTTGTCTTATAAATATGAATGAGAAGGCTCTCTTTTTTGACATGAGATCTAAGCCTTTTAAATTACACTAGTTTTCCAACAATTTAGAATTAGGCTCTTGTTAACATTTGTGCCAAAATTGATTCAAAGTTTAATCTTTGAGCTGGAACTTGGTTCATATACATAAAATTTTTTATCTTAAAATAAAACTTCATTTAAATTCAATCCCAAGCTCAACTTATATTGAGCTTGGCTTGCCAAGTTCATTATGCATGACTAGAAATTTTTTGCTTTTCATATCTTCAGATGAGTCATAGTAAACAAGTCTTATGAAGTTCTTAAATGAACATGAAAATAGGCTTTGAACATCATTTATGTATGTTATTTTTGTGAGACAACTTATTTATGTTGCTAGACAAGCTCAAATGAGTTTTTATTCAGTGGAATTACCTAGTCTTATTTATATACTACTTATGCTTTATTTTAATTTTGACAACTATTTACCTATCTTAATCAGGTCTTATACTATATTTTATTCTAGTTACTCCTTTCCCCCACTTTTTCTTTTGAACAAACTGTTTTCTTTAACTAATGCCTAACTACTCCTTTCCCTAACTAATTCATATTAAGTTATCAACTATATTGCTATATAAGGCAAAAGTTTTAATTGTAGGCTTTAGCGCTTTACATTGTGTTCGAGAGAGGGAAAAACAAAGGAAAAGAGCAAAATAAAAAGAAAAAGATTAAAGTTTATATTTGGAAAATGTCCAAACAATGGGGAAACTCACTAAATTCATTCATCTGAAAATTTGAATGAACTAGTTATCGATTTCCACATTTGATTTTTAAAATGAACAATTTAACTATATTAACTCTTTTTATTAATACTCATCAATTTTAGTAAAATGGGAAAAATGGAATTGTAATAAATATTTTTTTTCCTCTCACATTGTTCATTCTTTCTCAAATAAGAAATTTTTAGTTTTATTTCCTCACAATTGTTTTCCAAACATTGAAAAGATAGAAAGTTTTTATTCCTCTCACTATCCTCTCTTTGCATTTTTACTTTCATTTTTCCCTTCCTATATTTCCCCCTTTTTGTTGTCTGAATTGTTTTTAGACTTGCTTAGGCTTATTGTCTTTTGGGTACAAAAGGCCCAAGTAGGCTTTAGCTAGAGAAAGTATACATGTTACTAAAATTAAAACTACAATTCTGACCCAAAAAAGATAGAGAAGAATAAAAAGTAGAAATTGAAGTTCCAAATCTTTAATTCTTTCAAATAGTCTCACTTTCACCTGTACTTAAGAATATTGTAAGTATTTTGATCTTTGGAAACAACCAATTGCCGACTTAGTGAAAGAAGAAGCAAAAAGTTCAACCATCACTACTCCCTTAAGTCCCTCCTACCCCATGCCTCTCGCCCTTTGGTCAAGTTCAACTGCATTTTTAAACAAAGAACTGCTAGATAATTATTAGACTATGAATAAGGGTAAATTATATGATAATTTATACATTGTTTTTATTATTTTATAGCCAAACTTTAATTTGTTACAATCAAATCACTTAAATTCAATTTATTTCAATTGAGTTGCTCTATGTTAACAAGATTAGATGAAACACTATACAATCCTCTCCTAATTATGCATTGTTTATAATTACCTGACTCATATTTATTTTTGTTCAATTAGCAATGCAACAATAATATTTAACATAATAAAATATTTATAAATTCACCTTGATACACATAAAAAATTTTACCACTTCTTAGAACTTCTAATTTTTTTTGGGTACATAAAACTTCTAAATTTTAAAAGTTTAAAAACATAGAAAAAAAGTTAGCAAAACAAAAAACCTTTATATGTTTCTCTTATTTTCACTCTCCCTTTTTTTGTCTTTCAAACACTTCTATGTAGAAAAATAAAAGTTATGAATTTTAAGACATTTAAGAATATATCAAAACTAATTATGATGTGTTAACAAAATTCAATCCAGTAAAAATACCAAATTATGAATTTTAGAAAATTAAAAATTTCAACAATACTTAGGCAATTTTTTTAAATCTTTTTAGAAAGTTTTAGAGGGGTTTATATTTTATTTTTTCAATAATTTTGGGTGAACTTATTACTTTTATTTTTACATTTGTAATTGTCATTGTCACCCTTAGTTCGATAATGATTTATATTTATTCAGATGTTAATTAAAAAAAAATATGATGATCTTAATTGTGTAAAAAAGCATTCTCATGGTTAATTGTTGAGCTACACTTTATTAATTTTCATGAAAGAAACACTTTAGTTATTGAGAATTCAAGCTGTTGCAAAATTCACACCCTATGCATACATTAAAAAAATTGTTACTAAGTGTGAATTCATGTTTTGAAGATGAGTCTTTTGATCATGAGCTATGAATCAATCTAAGACAAGTAGAAGTGAATTTCATTTGTATGCTCTTCTAAGTATACAATTTAGGTTCAAGAAGTCCAAATAGGTCTACATGATATCTGATATGTGCAAGAGATAAGGAAGATCACATTGGACTTAATTAAGCTCCAATCTCTAAGAGACTATTTAAGAGCAATTCAGTTTGGGCAAAAGTCCAGGTATGCAATCACTCATTTTAGAAATATGTTGGATCTAAACTAAATATGGTTTTTCAGAACTATGAGTCTAGGTTCAAATGAGATTGTTTGTCCAATTTTTTTACCTCTAGAGAAAACGTTATGAATTTTCTACCTAAAGGGTGGAAGCTGTCAGAAAATTCTAGTGCATATGAGATGACTTTAAATAGCTTCCTAGATGAGCAAACTATAAATGTTAATGCAAAATTTTGTGTGTAGACTCTTTACCTTGTCTATTGTTCAATGCAAAAGAAGCAAGTCAAAATTTGAAGCCATATGCAAGATATTAACATTCTACTGAAAGTGTTCAGACTGTCTAATGAAATTTCAACGTTTGTATTCCTACGTTTATTTGACAATGCTATACTCATTAAAAAATAATCAAATTTTGTGGGTACAGATCTTTGACAACTACTAAACAACCAAAAAAGAATCATAATTTTTCAAGCTTCCTACACAAACTTATAGCCATTCAACCAGAAGGTGACAAACAAGGGAATCAATACGAAAGCAATCAAGTGGGCAAACAACTAAATGTGCATGTGCACCCATGGAAACGACTCTAAGAAGTTGTTGCCTTCTTTTACAGCTATTTAAACATCACTTGAAGGTAGTTTACATGCAAGAAAAGTCATATTCAGGTATTGTGTAATTTCTCTCAAAAGCAAAAGGCTTTCTTTGCTCCTAAGCACTCACATTGTAAAACTAGCATAGAAGCTCATACATTTTCATTTCTATTCTACTTCAATGTGAGATTAGGTGAGTGCTCCCAAGTGGGACTTATGAGGATAATCTTGTAAGGAGTTAGGGTTGAACTTCAAGAAGGAAAACTCAAGAGAAAAGGGAAATTGGTGTTGGTAAGTGGGACTTGTGCAACAACCGATTTGAAGGCAGATGCACAGGTGTTCATGGAGTCTTCTTGTAAGCTGTACGCTGGTGATTGGTGTGCCCAAAGGCACCCTTATAGTTGAACTTTCAAAAATCTCCAAAAGATGGATTGTTGAGAAGACCAAGGATGTAGCCATTTTGTGAACCTTGTAAAAATCAGTATTATATTTCTGTCAATCTCTGGTTTACATTCATTTGTAAGAAATTGTATTTGAGAATTTTATTTGTAAAGCCTATTCTCTCCCCTCTAGGCTTCACCCAAGGGACCAACATTTGGTATCGGAGTTTAACCTCACTTGTAAGGCTTAACATCCTTAAGGGATCCCCATGGAATCCTCATCTAGTGAAAACAATAACAAGAAACTTTTCTCTAATGGTAGTGATTTTCAATACTATAAAGATCATATGGAAAGTTATATTAAATCTAAGGGAAAAAGAGTTTGGTTAAGTGTATCAAATGGACCATATGTGCATAAGGAAGAAGTTGTTGATGATAAGGGAGTGAAAACCATGAGAAAAAAACCAATAGGAACAAGGGATGAAAAAGAGTTTAAAAAAAAACCAAATAGATGAAAGAGCATATTATTTCCATAGCTAAAAGTGATTATAACATCATCAAGTATTGTAAAAATGCTAAGGAAATTTGAGATAAATTGCATCTCTCAAATGAAATGAACATTAAAAGTTAGAAAAGTTAAACTTGGCATGCTCATGAAAGATTTTGAACTTTTTACTGTAAGACCAAATGAGTCAGTGAAAAGTGTGTATGATAGACTTATAATTGTTGCTAATGGATTAACCGATCTTGCCAAAGTGTTGGAAAGGGTGGACTTGTACAGAAATTAATGAATTCGGTGAATGAGGAATACAAAATGAAGATTAATGCCATTGAAAAAACTCGGAAGAGCTAAACATGGAAGAGTTGCATGAGTCCTTGATGATTCATGAGATCAAACTCAAAAAAAGAAGTACTCTACCACAAAGAGAATCATCCTCAAGAAATATAGCACTCAAAGCTAAAGCCAAGCCTCTTTTGAAACTTCAAAAAGAGGTTGAAAGTATTGATGACGAAGAACTTGCTCTAATTGTCAAAAGCTTCAAGAAGATGATGAAAAAATATCCTCCAAGAAGAAGGAACCTCAAGAAACAAGTGTCCAATAAAAGTGAAGAGAAAGAAGGGCGTCTTTGTTTTGAATGCGACCAATCCAACCACTTTAAGGTACATTGTCCCGATCTCAAAAAGAAAGGGATGAAAGGTAATAAAGCATTTATTGCAGGATGGGGTAGTAATGATAATGAGGATGAGAAAGAACTAAAACCAAACATGATACTCATGGCCCTTGATGATGGCAATGGAAGTGATAATGACGTAATAAATCTTGCTTGTTATGAAGAACTTAGAGAAGCTTTTGATGAGTTATTGGTGACATTTAAAAAAAAATGTAAACAATGTAAAGAGCAAAAGAAAGCATTTGAAAAACTTATTCTAAAGAAAGATAAAGTTGCCTTGAAAAATAGTCTTTTAAAACAAGAACTAAAAAAGGTTAAAATAGCTTATAAATGAACTTGTGGTAAGTTAAATTTAGTTAAACAAGAGCTTGCAACATCTAAAGAGACCCTTAACATCAAAGACAGTTTACATTATGCTTTGAAAAAAGAAGTAGAGGACTTTAAAGAAAAGAATTCAAATTTAGAAAAGTCATTTTCAATATTCACATTAAGTAGCAAAATTTATATGAGATGTTATCTCTTCAAAAGAATTTTTTTTGAAAAATTCGGTTTAGGTAACTTAATTAAAAACAAGTCTAATCCTATAAAAAGAGAAGAAAAATGTTGTATCATGTTTTTATTGTTACAAAGAAGGACACAACGCTCATAATTGTAGACTTACTAGACTCAACAAAGCCCCAACAAGTCCTATATCAAAAATTATATGTCATCTTTTAAAGCTTGGATAAAGCCTAGTAAATTCAAATAAGTATGGGTTGTAAAAGATTCAATAAAAAAGAATGATTGTCAAACAATGAAGGACCCAAAGAAAAATGGGTACCAAAATATTCTAATTCTTGTTTTGTAGGTGCAAAGGTACTTGAAGGTAACATATTTTAAAGAACATGTCATTTGATAGATTGATAGTGGATGTGCAAGGCATATGACCAAAGAAGTATCATTTTTCTCTACACTAAAAAGCAACGATGGAGGATGTGTCACATTTGAAGACAATAAAAAAGGCAAGATAATTAGAGTTGGTACTTGTAAAGATTTGTAGAAGCATAGGCCCAATAACTTAAACGGATAACAAGAGGGAAGAAACAAGCAATATTAAATGAGCTTTTAGACATCACATCTTACCTAAAACCTTAACGCTTAGGTTATGGGTCTTTTAACCACACTTATATGTTGATTTACTTCTTCCTTCTTTTCTAATATGTTCTATATTTTATACTCCAATACACCCCCTCACACGGAAGCCCAACTCACCTGGGATGGGCCCAGCTCACTTGGGCTGGAAGCGTGAACAAACAACGAAAGTCCAACTCACCAGGGTTGGACCCAGCTCACCTGGGCTGACTCTAGTTCACCATTAAATGTGAGGGGCAGCAAGATTCGGGCTCTGATACCATGTAAAGATTTGTAGAAGCATAGGCCCAATAACTTAAATGGATAAAAAGAGGGAAGAAGCAAACAATATTAAATGGGCTTTTAGATACCACATCTTACCTAAAACCTTAAGGCTTAGGTTATAGGTCTTCTAACCACACTTATATGTTGATTTACTTCTTCCTTGTTTTCCAATATGGGATTTCTATATCTTTTACTCCGACAGTACTATAATTAACAATGTATCAAGTTTTATTGAGAATGTTAATTTGGTAAGTGGTTTAAAGCACAACTTAATTAGGATTAGCTAATTGTGTGATAAAGGTTTTGAGGTATTATTTAAACCCATGATTTGTGAAGCATATGATCCCCATACTAAAGCATTAAGATTTGTAGGAAAAAGAAAAGGAAATGTGTATATGCTTACTTTAGAAGATTTGTTTTCAAGTGACGTGTTTTTTTTTTTTTTAAAGAAGAAAAACCTTGGACTTGGCATAAAATATTTGGACATACTAGCATGAATATTGTTTCAAATTTATCTAAGCTTGATTTAGTGAGAGGTTTGCCTAAGCTTAAGTATGAAAAGAATAAGTTGTGTGATGCATATGCTAAGGATAAACAAACAAAAACTTCTTTCAAATCAAAAAATTGTGTTTCCACTTCAAAAATTTTAGAATTGCTTAATATTGATTTGTTTGGTTCTACTAGAACTAAAAGTTTTGGTGGAAAACAATATGGTCTTGTGATTGTTGATGACTATTGTAGATTTACTTGGGTATTTTTTCTTGTATGTAAGAGTGAAGTTGAGAATGTCTTCATTAATTTTGATCAAGTGATTCAAAATGAAAAGGGAATGAAGATCATAAGCGTAAGGAGTGACCATAGTAAAAAGTTTGAAAACCTTGACTTCCAACAATTTTGTGAAGAAGCAGTTGGTCCTAGAACTCCCTAATAAAATGATATTGTGGAAACGAAAAAAGAGACTTTAGAGAAAATGGCAAGGACTATGCATTGTAAAAATGCATTATTTAAATATTTTTGAGCCTAGGCTATAAACACTTCTTATTATATTATGAGTAGAGCTCTAATTTGTTCTATCTTAAAAAAAGTTTCATATGAATTTTTTTTTAGGTAAAAAGCCTAATATAAGTTATTTTCATCCTTTTGGTTGTAAATGTTATACTCCTAAGAATGAAAAAGTCTCTCTTAGAAAGTTTGATGTCAAGAGTGATGAAGGTATTTTTTTAGGTTACTTTCTCACATCTAAGGCTCATAGAATTTTCATTAAGAGAACTTTGGTAGTTGAACAATCCATTCATGCAATTTTTTATGATTCTAACCCCTCTCCAAAGGAGGAAAAAGAATTTGTCAATAATGTAGGTAAAAATGGAGGTTACTACGTGGATGAAGAAGATGAAGATATGAAGTTTCCACACTCTAATGAAGAGACACTTCAAGAGACTCCATATAAGGTGTTAGAGAAGAAATTCAACAAAAAAAAAACACCTTTTTAAACAAAAAGAACCTCTTGGAAAAAGGATATAAGGTATGTGAAAAGAAATACTATCCTACGTGATCCTTCCAATGGGCTAAGAACTCATTCAAGTGTTAACAATATTTATATGATTTCATCTTTTATCTCTCAAATTGAACCAAAAAACATTTATGAAGCCCTTCAAGATGGTTATTGGATAATGACCATGCAAGAATAATTAAATTAATTTGAACGAAGGCAAGGATGGACTCTTGTTCCAAGACCTCATGATAAATCAATCATAGGAACAAAATGAATTTTTAGAAATAAAATAAATGAGCATGGAACTATAGTGCGAAATAAAGCAAGATTAGTAGCCCAAGGTTGTTGTCAACAAGAAGACATAAATTACGATAAAACTTTTGCTTCAGTTATTAGACATGAAGCAATTAGACTTTTCATAGCATTTGCTTGTTATATAGATTTTACTTTATATCAAATGGATGTCAAAAGTGCTTTCCTAAATGGCTTTATAAATGAAGAAGTTTATGTTGAACAACCTCTTGATTTTGAGGATGTTAAATTTTTTAGTCATATTTTTAAACTTATAAAGGCTAAATATGAAAGACTATCCAACTTTCTTTTAGAGAAAGGCTTTCAAAGAGGTAAGGTTGATACCATTTTATTCATCAAAACTAAAGGAAATTACATATTAGTAGTTCAAATCTATGTAGATGATATTACTTTTGGTTCTACTAATGATAGTCTTTGCAAAGAATTTTCTAAACTTATGCAAAGTGAATTTGAGATGAGTATGATGGGAGAACTAAACTACTTCTTGGCACTTCAAGTTAAACAAATCAAATATAGAACCTTCATTAATCAAAAAAAGTATGTGAGGGACTTATTCAAGCGATTTGGAATGAATGAAGCCAAGCCCACCTCAACACCAATGAGTACTTCCACAAGGTTAGATAAAAATGAAAAAGGTAAATCCATAGACAATAAATTTTATCATTTTATGATTGGCCCACTTCTTTACCAAATGGCTATTAAATCGGATATCATGTTTAGTATATGTCTTTGTGCTAGATTTCAAACATCTCCTAAGAAATCTCATTTAATAACAGTGAAAAGAATTTTTAGATACTTGAGTGACAGGCCTAATGGTATCCTAAAAAATCAAAATTCAAGTTACATGCTTTTTCGGATGCCAACTTTGGTGGTTGCAAGATTGATAGAAAAAACACCTTTAGGACTTGTCATTTTTTAAAATCAACGCTTATTTCATGGGCTAGTAAAAAGCAAAATAGTGTAGCATTATATACCACAGAAATTGAATATGTTGCAGTAGGTAATTGTTGTGCCCAAGTTTTATGGATGAGTGAACAACTTATAGATTAGGGTCTTAACATGAAAGAACTTAGCATTAAGTGTGACAACACTTGTGCAATAAATTTGACCTAAAATCCTATCCATCACTTTAGAACAAAGCATATTAATATTAGACATCATTTCATTAGAGACCATTTTCAAATAGGTGATATTGTGCTTGAATTTATAGACGCCAAAAATCAAGTAGCGAACATTTTTGTTAAGCCATTAGATCAAGACCAATTTTGTAATCTAAAAAGAGAATGAGGCATGTCACACCTCATGTATTAGTATATATTTGAATTTACACATTTGTATGTCTTCATTTTGCATGAATGTTGTGATTATGTCATGCCATTTTATAGCATAACAAAGTTGCCAAAATTTTCAATGAAATTACTTCAAGTTAATGAAGCAAATACATTGAAAACTATTCTCTATAAATATTGCACATAATACAAAAACACCAAATCCATTTTTGTTCTAGTGAAACCTTTTAGAATTGAGGCATTATCTTCTAAGTTCATATAGTCTATTCTTTGTTCTAACTTAGTGGTTGTATTTATACTCTACAAGGCCTAAATTTCAAACTTATTATAACTTATATGCCTAATTGTAATTTCAAACTTGTGCTACATGCATATATCGAGGGGAAGTCTCAATCTCATAATCATGTTAGCATTCACATTTTTTGTTTCAACCACTTTGTTGATGATAGACAAGGGAATCAATGCAAAAGTAGTCAAGTAGGCAAGCAACTAAATGTGCTCATGCAACCTATGGCAACAGCTCTAACAAGTTGTTGTCCTTTTTTATAGCTACTTAAACATCATTTGAAAGTAATTTACATACAAGAAAAATCATATTCATGTATTGTGTAGTTTCTTTCAAAATCAAAAGGCTTTCTTTGCTCCCAAGTGCTCACATTGTAAAACTAGCATAGAAGTTAGTACATTTTCATGTCTATTGTACTACATTGTGAGATTAGGTGAGTGCTCTGAGCTCTGAAGTGGGACTTGTGAGGATCATTTTGTAAGGATTTAGGTGAACTTTAAGAAGGAAAACCTAAGAGGAAAGGGAAATTGGTGTTGGCAAGTGGGACTTGTGCAATAATCGATTTGAAAGCAAACACAATGGTATTTGCAGAGTCTTCTTGCAAGCTGTATGCTGATGATTGGTGTGCCAAAGGGCACCCCTATAGTTGAACTCTCAAAAATCTCCAAGAAAGGGATTGTTGATAAGACGAAAGACGTAGCCGTTAGGTAAGCCTTATAAAAATTGGTATTGTATTTCTTTTAATCTCTTGTTTATATTCATTTGCAAGAAATTTTTTTTGAGGATTTTATTTGTAAAATCTATTCACCGCCCCTCTAGGCTTTACCCAAGGGACTAACACAGACATATATTTTTGAGGTCTAAAATTCTAATAATGGAGATGGGACATGTAGTTTATGAGGATGAAGAGAAATATACTTATTGTATAACTCACGGTCCAATAACTCTCTTAATGGATAAAAAAATTTTGTAATTTCTTTTACTAAGAATAATAATAATATTCTTAAGTAGTTTTTTATTGAAATATTACCCAAAATAGTGTAAATAATAAATTAATTCTTTAGGAAATGTGGTGTAAAGGGCTTAAATCCAAATTTCACTCACCGAATTTGAAGTTTTATTGGTCTGCATCTTTTTTTTTTCTATGAAAAACACCTGCTATGTTACCTCCATTTGTTAAATTTCACTAATTCCTTTACTTTTTTGTTATCTTTCGTTAGCTGGCGTACACATGTCTATCACATTAGTGTATGATCAGTTACCAATATGCCTAGTCATTTTTTTAATGACGAGGTGTGGTAAGATATTGTGGCAAATTAAAAAAAAATTAAATTACATGTCCCAGAATAAAATGAAAAAAATTTTAAAATAATCCAAAAAAAAATTTATCTCTCTATCATTGATATTTTAGGGGATGAGACGATTCCAATGCTACCATGGGCAAAAACTTCCTTACAAATGTCATACAACCTCTAAACAAGAGACATTGCCATTGCCTTCTTTTATTGATATCATTGGCCCTTCTTTTCCCTGTTGTTAGCAATATTTGCTCTAGAATTAGGGCTCAAATTTGTGTCCTACATTTGTCCTTTGCAAGTTCTGAACTCTCCTTTGTTGTGTTATCACCCTCATTTGTTTCAATCCCCATACAGCACTATAATAGCTCAAAATAAAAAATCCCCAAAATTGGGTTCAAAAAGAAACAATTCAAAGAAGGGTATTATCAAACACCCTTAGAAAATGAAAGTCACAATCTAGGTATTTAAAAAAATAATTTTAACCAATTTGTGTTCTAATGCTAGAGCTCACTACCAAAAGTTTTCCATTTTTGACAATCTCTTTCTTTCTTGGAATTTTTTGGATGTTATTTAGAAATGAAGTCAAACGCCACAAGACCTACGATCATACAAAGGCAGGCAAAGATATTGAAGTTGATATACAATCTCAATCTCAATCTTTAGGATTTGATTTGTGTAATCTTGCATTATTTTTAGAATGTTTGTAAATCTTTTCATTATTAGGTGTATATCTTTTATTTAATTAGGAAGATTTAGTATATCCTGTATTAGCTCATACACTTGTATATATTCTAATTACATCAATGAGAATTGCAAGCTTTCCTGCAATGTGAATTTACATGGTATCAGAGTGGGACTACCTTCATCATGGGTAAAGAAACTTCTTCCGTCATCTCCAAGACTTCAACATCGAAGTCTATGTCAGATCAATAGTTGTCTTTTCCTTACTTTCTAAACTCTTCAGATCAAGCTAGTTCCTAGGTTATTTGAAGACTTCTCTTGGCCAAGGAATTTTCTTTTCATCTACTAGTAACTTTAGCATCAAGGCATAAGGTGATGCAGATTGGGCCAATTGCCCGATAACTAGAACATGCATCACTAGATATTTCATTTTTGTTGGAGATGCTCCTATCTTTTGGAAATCCAAGAAATAACCCACAGTTTCTCATTTTTCTATTGAAGTCGAGTATCGATCCAAAGCCTCAACAATGAGTGAGTTGATATGGTTGTATGGTTTACCTGTTTATCTTACTATTCCACATATGCATCCCATGTCCCTATATTGTGACAATCAGTCAACCCTTAGTATTTGATATGTTTAATCTTGAATTACCTTTGTAATCATTTCTTTATTAGGTGCATAACTGTAATCAGAATATATACAGGTGTATGAGCTAATACATAATCTACTCAATCTTCCTAATTAAAGAAAAAATATACACCTAATAAAGGAAAGATTACAGAGATTCTAAAAAATAACTCAAGAGTTTACAAATCTATTCCTAAAGATTGAGATCACGAATGTCGAACTTGCATAGAAGAAAGAGAAAACGATCGTGTCCCAATGCTTTTGTAAATAGATCAACTAACTAATGTTGAGGAGGCATGTAGTGTGTAGCAATTTCATTTTGTTGCAATCGTTTTCAAATAAAATGACAATCAATTTCGTTATGTTTAATCTGCTCATGAAAAATTTTATTAGCTACAACATGTAAGGCTAACTGATTATCACAATCTAAGGACATGGGTTGCAAATGTAGAATAGTCAGATAAGCAAGTAAACCAAGCAATTGTCAAGGCCATGGATCTAAACTCACCTTCAGTGGAAGAATAAGAAACTGTGAGTTGCTTCTTGGATTTACAAGAGATAAGAACATCCCCAAGGAAAATGAAGTATTCAGTGACAGATGTTCTAGTCATTGGGCAACTGGCCCAATCTGCATCACAATATACCTTGATACAAAAGTCACTAGTAGATGGAAAGAAAATTCCTTAGCTAAGAGAAGTCTTCAAATAATAGAGGACATACAAGGCAGCATTAAGATGCGGTTGACAAAGTTTATTCATGAGCTAATTGAGGATCTGGACTGCAGATGTGATATCAGGCCGAGTAACAGTCAAATAAATAAGGCGACCATCCAGTCGGTGATATCAGCATGGATCCTTTAAAGGTTCTCCACAATCAGAAGAAAAATGACGTTGCTGAATACGAAATGATGCAGGATTACAACCCAACATACTAGTTTCCTCCAAAATATCAAGAGTATATTTTCTTTCACAAAGCATGAAGCTTTTTTGGGAATGAAGTAATTTCTATACCCAAAAAATATTTGAGATTGCCATGATCATTGACAAGAAATTTTCATACAGATATTTCTTGAGTTGCTAAATCTGGACAACATTATTACCAACGATGACCATATCATCAACATAAAGTAGAAGAGCAAGAACATAATTACTTCAGATAATGGTAAATAGAGAATGATAATTATAGGACCATACAAAGCCAACATGCCACAAGGTAGTAGACACTTTTTCGAATAATTGTCGAGAAGCCTGGTTCAGACCGTAGAGAGATTTATGGAGTCAGCGAACACGTTTATCTCCTGTAGAAATATAGCCAAGAGGTGGTAACATATAGACTTCTTCATGTAAGTCTCCATGAAGGAATACGTTGTTGATATCCAATTGATGCAATTCCCAATTCTTTGCCAAGACATTGGACAATAGTTAACTTTGCAACTAGTGCAAAGGTTTATGTATAATCCAAGCCTTCAACTTGTGTGTAGCCTTTTGTCATTAGACGTGCTTTGTATCGTTCAGTAGAACCAACAGCCTTGTATTTGATTTTGAAAACCCATTGAGAACCAAATACTTTCTTTTTGGTACGTTAGGACTTCAAGGTCCAAGTAATATTCTTCTCGAGAGCAGAAAGTTCTTGTTTCATGGCATCACACCACTTGGGACCCTAAATAGCTTGTCAAAATGATTTAGGCTCACTGTGAAAAAAGATGTTTGCTAAAAGGCCTTGTAAGTGGAACAAAACCAGAATAGGATCGAACTCACAAAAAATGAAATTAATTCAAATTTTTGAAATTAATTAAATTAAATTAAATATTAAACTAATTAATTGAAATTGAAATTTAATGATTAAATTAAATATTAAATTGGAAAATAAATAAGATTAATTAACTAACAAAATAAAAATAATTAAAAACTAACAAATGAATTAAAACTGAGGTTTCTTAATTTAAGAAGAGACTAAAATTCAAGATTTCACTTAACAGGAGGTAAACTATGTTAACGTTTCATAAGTTTTATAATTTGAACGTCATTTTTGCCACTATAGCTTTCGCTCTCTTTTGAGAAACTAAACTATACCTAACTTACTCGCGATCTTATCACGAAATCACACGAAAATAGATTAAACCTATGAAGATTAAAAAACTCATTGACATCATACAAATCTCTCATCTCTTGAAATCAAAATTTGTATATCTATCTAACTAGTGCACGGTTAATATCTCATCTCCCGGAATTTTGATATGACCCAAAGATTTATATTTATAGTGATCAGACATAAAAGTAACAATTAACTCAAAGTAGATAAATCAAATTAAAGTATTCAATAGATAATAAAAATAATTTAAAAATAAGAAATTATCAATGAAAGTTAAGTAATTTAACCCTCAAGTTAGGCTACATCATTTACCCTAACTTGAGGTTTAACTATTTATGCTAAAAACCCAAAACAAAAAAAAACAAAAATATAAAAGAAGTCTTAAAAATCAAAATAGATAAAAAAAAACTCTGTTTAGATGTCCAGAAATCCAAAATTCTAACTGCAGTCTTTAATTTTCTTTCGCTTTCTCTCTCATATTCTCCTCTTTTTGTCTTTTTTTAGCTCCCAAAAGAACCCCCAAACTTCTGCCCATGTTTTATGTTTATACATTTAAAAGGCTTGTAGGTAAAAGACCCAAAAATACAAGTAGGAGTGAAATAGGGATTTTAAAATTTTGGACAATTTTTAACCCTTTAATTGTCAACCCAATTTTAACCATTTTCTAGGAAAAATTTGGATTTGATTAAAACACCGAAGTTGTAGCCCTATCTCTTAGGTTTAATTTGGCTCAAGAATCGCACAATTTCAACTTATGTAGAGGAAGTTATGGTAAAAAAAACTGAACAATATACAAAATTAGAAAATCTGCCCACATAGTATCAAAATAATGCTCGATTACTTTTTTTAACATCCATTTGACCTACAATATACAAAATAGAAAATAGAAGTAGAATCCACCAATAAACACAATATTTGTATAAATAAATATCAAATTAAATACAAAGTTGCGCATAATATCCATGCAAATATTGGACATATCACTTGATATTATGGAACTGCACCAAATTTTTATTTCCTTCAACGACACCTTCTTTTCAATATCTAAGCAAAGAGACATAAAAAAAAATGATCAAATATAAGGGACTCTATATCTTCAACATAGAGTGAATAGTCAAAATCAAGTAGACATAGTGAGGAAGCTTTAAAAAAAAAAATACTACCAAATTGAAGATCAAGAAAAAAAAACTCACCAAAAAGTTGAAATTTCTCATTGTAATTGTGCTCTTAAGGTTGAAAAACCTAATTCGTTCACGTTTCTCAAACAAATGGTTGATCAAACTCACAATATCCATGAAAAAAATGTTGAAAAATGCCAAAACCTCAAGTGGCAAACTAAATATCTTAGCACATAAATCATAATCATAATCTTACCTGAAGAACCATATTGGACATCAGTGATGATGATTTGTCTACCCCAACGAGCGTACAAACATAGTCATTAAGATAACTAGGTGGTTGTCATTCTCGCTACAGTCATACAGCACGAGTTGGAATCAGTTGTTCCTTATAGAGTTGTGGGGAAGAAACCAATTGAGTTGAGGTATTTTGATCATCAGTAGAATCATTTGGAGGTACAATAGAATTTGGTGTGTCAAGAAGAAAGGGTATGAGTTGTTGTCATGATGTTAAAGATTGAATAGGTTCTAGTTGAGAATCTTGTACTAGCAAGTGAATCACCACACAAGATTTTTTGGGCCAATAGGTGTTTTGAAAGGAAATTGGTCTTCATAAAAAAGAACATCCCTTGATATGAAAACTTTATGTGAATCTATGTCATAGACTTTATAATCCCTTTGGCCCATAAGATAACCAATGAAGACACAGGGACACAAACGAGGTGCAAATCTGTCCTTAGACCTTTTGGTATGGTAAGTATAGCAAAATAAACCAAAAAGTCATAAATAAAAATATTACGAAGATCTTGAGAATAACATTTCATATGGACTTTTACTATACAATCGTGGAGTAAGAGTGTAATTTATGAGATAGGTTGCTGTCAACACACATTCACCCCAAAACTTGATGGGTATGTTGGCTTGAAAACGAAGAGAACGAGCTACCTCTAAATGATGACGATGTTTACGATCGACTATTCTGTTTTGTTGTGGGGTGTCAACACAGGATGTTTGATGAACAATTCCATTAAGCTGAAAGAAAACCAACATGGGACCAATAGTAAATTCTAAAGCATTATCACTCCTAACCTGTTTTATGTTGTGACCAAATTAAGTCTTGATCATGGCATGAAATTAAGTGAAGTAAGAAGGGCATCTTATTTATGTTTTAGAAGAAAAAAACCCAAGTATATCTTGTGTAATCATCAACAATAGTGAGAAAATAATATGCATTAGATAAGGATGGAGGGAGTTTTATAAGTTCCCAAAATGTCATGATGCACAAAATCAAAAGGAGACTCAAATTTGCTGAAACTTAATGGAAAAATATTTCAAGTTGGTTTAGCAAAATATGAAACATCAAAACACCTATTAAAATTTTTGAAAGAAAAATTAGATAATAAAAGAATCATAGACAGACGATCGAAAGAATGATGACCCAAACACTCATTCCATAAGATTGGTGTGAAAGGAAGTGCAATAACAACAAATGGTTTTGGAAGCTTACTAAAGTAGTACAAGCCATTACATAATTTACCCATCCTAATCAGTTTCTTTAAGGTGAGGTCCTGTAAAACACAAAAGGTAGGAAAAAAAAAGTTACAAAACAATTAAGGTCTTTTGTTAATTTGCTTATGGAAACAAGATTGCACTTGAAAGAAGGCATGTAAAGGACATTATTTAAAGGGATGTTGGACATCTTAGCTTACCCATAAGAATGTATAGCTATGGCAGACCCATCAGGCAATCTAACAGGTGATGTGTTATGAACATGACTAATATTGAAGAGAGTACATTTATAAAATATTAGATGTTCGGAGGCACCAGTATCCAAAATGCAGCCGTAAAGTTCATGAGATTAAGTGACCTTACAAACAAAAGTGGCTACATTAGGATTTCTATCAGGAGGTAGCAATGACATGAGTTGACCATACTATTCTGTTGTAAGAGTGAGACCTCTACCTATAGGCTGTTTAGGATTTGAAGCCAAAGTGGCATTATTGGCAAAAACATAGGTTATCCATCCCTTTGAGGATTTCATGCCAACCCAGTGGAAACCCCACAAGCTTAAAACACCGTCTTTTGGTGTGTCCTGGTTTATCACAATGCTCACATCTTGGCTTAAAACTCCCTTGATGAGTAGAACCTACATGATAGGGCACTCTTGGTGTTCTTTTGGAAGATTTAGGTCTTGAATCATTACTTTGTCTCATAATGAAGGTTGTTGCCTATATTGGTTGTAATTGTGTGATAGAATGAGTTTGCTATTTTTCTTCTTTGGTAACAAGAGCATATGCCTTGTTGATTGTTGGAAAATTCTCCATATTTAAGATTTGGGATCGAATGATTCCATATTGATCATTCAATCCCATGAAAAATTGATGGACCTTGAAAACCCACAAGCTTAAAACACTGTCTTTTGGTGTGTCTTGGTTTATCACAATGCTCACATCTTAGCTTAAAACCCCTTTGACTAGTAGAACATGATAGGGCACTATTGGTGTTTTTTGGAAGATTTAGGTATTGAATCATTAGTTTGTCTCATAATGAAGGTTGTTGCCTATATTGGTTGTAATTGTGTGATAGAATGAGTTTGCTGTTTTTCTTCTTTGGTAACAAGAGCATATGCGTTGTTGATTAATGGAAAATTCTCTATATTTAAGGTTTGGGATCGAATGATTCCATATTGATCATTCAATCCCATGAAAAATTGATGGACCTTTTCTTTTTCTTTCTCTACAAAAATCTCTTTTGTTGCACTGCAAGTACAAGAAGGAATAGTGGAATAAGTTGATAACTTATCCCATAGACCTTTCAATTTTGTGTAATCAGCTGCCATAGATAATTCTTTTTATTGTGCAAAACAAATCTCCCTCTTTAATTCATGTTTCTTTGCAAAAAACATTCTTGCAAATTTGTCAACATCTCTTGGGCTGTGTCAACATAAGCAACACTATCATGTACTGTGATATTAAAGCATTAACAAAATTACCATAGAGTTGGATTTTTCCCACAATTGCACTTCTAGCGAATTTGCGACTGGTTTTGGTAGCAATCCATCAACAAACACGAGTTTGTTCTTGGCTTGAAGAGCATTGATCATAGCTTTCCTCCAAGCAGGATAGTTTTCTTCTTTAAGGAGAAATGAAACCAAAATGATTCCTAGGTTATCTAAAGAGTTTAAAAAGCAAGGAGAAAAGAACTCTTGATTTGACATAGACTTTGATGTTGAAGTCTTGGAGATGATGAAAGAAGTTTCTTCACCTTTGATAAAGGTAGTCTCACTTTGATACCATGTAAATTCACATTGTAGGAAAGCTTGCAATTCTCATTGATGTAATCAGAATATATACAAGTGTATAAGCAAATATAAGATCTACTAAATCTTTTTGATTAAAAAAAAAAGATATACACCTCATAAAGAAAAGATTACAAAGAATCTAAAGATAATTGAAGATTACAGAAATCAAATCCTAGAGATTCAAATTGAGATTGCATGTCAACTCCAATAAAAGGGGGCGAGGGAGAAGCCACCAATAGTAGAGAGTGACAAAGAGAAAATATCATTTTTTGGGTTTTTTTAAAAAAATTTTACATTTAATTTTTCTTAAGACTTTATTGTTTTAATTTTGTACACAATATCTTGCCAAGTCTTTAAAAAATGACGCAGCATCTTAGTAATTAAATTTATGCTGATGTGGTGGACACGTGTACGCCAGCTGGCTAAAGATAGTGGAAAAATGAAGTAACAAGTGAAATCCAACAAATGGAGGAATCAATGTGGATATTTTTCACAAGAAGAAAAGATAGTGGGTGTAAACCAACAAAACTTCAAATTTAGTGGGTGAAATCAGGTGCAAAAAAGACAAATGTTTAAGTATTATTGGATGCCAAAAAAAAAAAAAAAAAGATATATTGCCACCGAAAATTTGGAAGGAAATGAAAATTTCAATAATCGTTTGTAATTTATCTGAGATTCCAAAAGGCGTGTCAGGATTTTTAATTCGCCCTAAAGTAAATTGTAGCCCACCCTGTGATGGATTGCTGAAATTGTGGGAAGCTCAGTCTCATCCCCGTTTATACTTCAAAAAATAATATTACCTAGACGAAGTGGGGGATCAAGTGACAAAAGAGAGAAAGAGAGAGAGAGAGAGAGAGAAAAGAGTGGGGGGAATAGTGAGACTTATTGTGGATCCTATCAACTTCTTTTTAAAAATATATAAAAATTGTCTTTTGTACCCTAATATACACTTTACATACTAAAATTTTAGAAATTACAAAAACATATTAATGATTGCAAGTGATAACAAAAAACACCCACTATTAACTTGTCATTGGTAAAAAGTCTTTTTGAGTACAAAAAAAGCCATTAAAAATGACTTGAACGGTCCAAAATACTCTTCCATACAAAAGAGTCAAAAAAGAAAAAAGAAAAAAAAAACTCAAACCTTTAAACTCCCCTATCCCCTCCTCTTTTCTTTTTGTGGGCAAGGACTATGGATAACATTGCAACTTCTAGCTTTCCAACAATGAAAAAGCATAAAATTTAAATAAAACAAACTAAGAACAAGAAAGACAAGGTTCTTAGGGAAGGATATAATTGTTAATAAGCAATTGGGTCTGTAAGGATATTGCTTGCAGTTAGTGCGCTCCAACTTATTCTCTATAAAAGAGAAGAGAAAAAAAATATATCACCACATAAGACTATGAGAAAACCCATGACCCCATGCCAGCTCCTCATCTTATCATTACTAACAAAAAAATAAAATTTCCATGAATTAAAGACATTAGACCTAAACACCTACAAAAAAAAAAAAAACCACTAGATCTAGAGTCCAATGGTAAGATATACACAACCCCCATCGAGAATTCTTTTGAGTGTGTGTGGAAGATTCTTCCAAATCTACTCCAAAGTATCACAACTGAGCAATAAAAAGAGAATTGCAGCTAATACCAAGAAAAAAATTGGGAGAAATTCATATTTAGGGAAATTTAAATTTGTCATCCTAAAAATAGAGTATATTTACAACTGACATCCCCTAATTTCGAAAATTACAAAAAACATACCAACATTACATAATCCGTTAAATGACCGTCAGTGAAAGTTGATTTTAATTGCAAAATTGCTATTATAAATGACATAAGAGTCTAAAATACCCTTATGAAATATCTAAAAAATTGTTTGTCTTCTTCTTTATACCCAAATCACGCACTGTAACCCTAATTTCTTTTCATCAACCATTGTTCACAGCTGCAGCATCATCATTGTTACCCTTTCTCCTTCTCTCTCCTCCAAGCCCATAATCCCAAAGAGAAAAAAAAACAAGAAAAAACAAATCCACAAATCCAAAAAACCCATCAAAATCCATTATTTTTCTTCACAATCTCCACTGATTTCTATGATTTTGATGCATCACCAAACTTCCCCAAAGACTCTAACTGCATAAATTAAAGTAAATTTCATAAATCTTTCAATACCTCCAATCCCAAGGACTACCAACCACCTCAACACCACTAACACAAGCATCCCACCTAGAAAATCTCCTCACCAGAGGTGAGATGCCACCCAAATCTGACTGGCAAAGTCCCAATCTTTCACCAAGAGGGTCCTCAAGCACCACCACAATCCCCACTGCCACCACCTCCACCACTACCTTGCAGCCGAGCCACCCACACCGACTTTACCTCCTTGAAATGCGTTGCTTGTAGTTGCCACTGTAACTTCTACCGTCATGAGCTTGAGGAATTCCCTCCCTCCTTAAACACCATCACCACAATCGAATACTAACCCCACCACTGTCATTTCCCTCAAGCGTCGTTGTTGTCGCCCCCACAAGCCCCACAGCAGGACAGAAGCCCCAATTTAACCTCTCCCCTACCAATCTTCTCCCATGAAATTTCTATGAAAATTTTAAACCTTCAATTTCTCATGAAAATTCTTTTTAGTTTGTTACCTATTAAAAGAGATCAAAATTTTATTTTTTTTGTTTTGGTTTTGATTTTGGTTTTAGATTAAGAGAAAAGATGAAGATGAAGATTGGTTGAATTGTAGAATAAAATTAGGGTTTTCAACTTTAAAATATATATGAGGCTATTATGGTCAATTTACACTTTCCGTTTGAGTTGACTAAAGACTGTTAGTCAGAATATGTTTTTTGTAATTTTTGAAATTAGGGGATATCAGTTGTAAATACATCATATTTATATGATGATAAATGTAAATTTCCCTTCATATTTAAGACACAAACTATCGTTTAGTCGCAAACTATGAATTTGACCAAATAAGTGCATCAACTATGCAAAAAGTTCAAAATTGGGACATTTTGCTAATTTTTCTGTTAAATGTCAACATGTCCGTATAGTTGGACAATTACGTGGCGAGGTACATCCAATTTGTCAAAAAATTTGCTGACATTACAAAAATGTTGTGCCATGGTAGTACAAGTTTTGAGACACAAACTTTCATTTCCCCTTTCCTCCAAAGCCAAGTCTCTCTCTTCTTTCTCTCTTCCCATTGGAAACTTGTACCGTCATATACACAATTATAAAATTCAAAAAATATAAAAACAAATCTTAATAAAATAATAAAATTCAAAAAATTAAAAATAAAATTTAAATTTTGATAAAAAAAATCCAAAATTGAGAGAAACTGAAAAACATTTTGAAATTTTTAAAAATTATAAAAGTCTAAAAATTTGTAAGCAATTTCACAAATTCAAATAAATAAATTAATTAATTAATGAAACCGAAAATCTTAAAAAATTTAAAAACATAACATAATCGAAAGAACTCGGATCCGTGCAAGTAAATTGCATCTGCCAACAAAGATAAGATTTTGATTGGTCGACCGTTATTCATATTTCTCATCAAACACAAAGACCGTTTTCACCTGAAGCTACAAATAATCCAATAGCCAAACCATTGTTTACTTTTTCTTTTTTTTTTTTTTTAGGCTCATCTAATTCATAGCTAATTGTTGTGAAACTCCATCATTGCCATATGGTCATGGGAAGAAGCACCACAAGAAGAAAGAAAACCCGTTTGCCAATGATTTTGGCACAAACAATGGAAGCCACTAGCAAATGACTTGATGGTAACTCAACAATCTACGGAAATGCAGGCTTGAGCAAGGGCTGCACTCTCAATTTTGCTAACAAATGAATTGATCTTGACCCAAACAAGGGAAAAGACAGAGGCCAGTAGCACTGACTAGAGAACAACAACGGGTGGTGTTCGGTTTTGGCCACCCACGAGACCTTTGAGGAATGGATAATGATAAAGAATCACCCAAAAGGCAAAGAACACCCTTCCACAGAGATACGGCAACACGCGCGCTGTAGCTACTGCAAGGTTTTCAGAACCGAACTGGTCATTGAACCGGAAAGCTGAAAGGTTCAAGGTTCAACCGGTTCGACCGGTAAAACCGCGGTTCAATCGGTAAAACCAGTATTTAATATTAAATATATAAAAATTAAATTTTTATATAGCTTATATAATTATATAAAATGTTATATTATATAAGAATGATAATAAATATTTAAAATAAAGTGTATTTTAAGAATTATATTAATATTTACATACATTAAAGATATTACAATTAGTATATTTAACAAAATATAATTTATAAAAATTAATTCAAAAAATAATATTTATAAATAGTGATTAAATATTAATTTTTAAATTTTAAAGATTAAATTGAAAATTTTAATCAATTGAGGAATAAATTAGAATTTTTAGTTAAAATTAGAGTTTTAATTATAATTTAGATAAATTTTTGGGTTAAATTATAATTTAAAATTTTTTGGTTTAAATTGAACCGGTTCAACCGATCCCGATTTTTTCGGTTTTCCCTGTTTTTTACCGATTTTTCCAATTTTTGACCGATTTTTTTCGGTTCGGTCCGAATTCCATTTTTAGACTTGAACTGGACCGGACCTAAGACCGGTTCCCAATTTTTTCGGTTGAACCGGCCGGTCCGGTCCAGTTCTTAATTCCATGATCTACTGTCGTTACTCGCCGGAAGCCAGGTCCAGTACTGTTTCCTGCCAATCGCCCCGTTTCTTACCTTCACGTGCCCCGAGAAAGACCAAAATGCTGCGGATCTAGAGAATTCGAAAGCTTGGGTCGCCGTTCTTCCGCGCCGAAATCATCTCCTTTGATCTCCGCTACAAATCGAAACCACCATATTTTGACTTGCCGATCGCTGATCTACACTCCCAACAGCTGATGCGCCTGATTACTTGCCATAAGCACATTTGAACTCGCCCGCCCTCCTTGCTTCCTTTGCTATGAACATCGAGCCACTACTGCCATTTACTGTTGCTCCATCCACTGACCAATCTGCCGCCACAAGATCATTCACTGCTTGTCCCTTATGTTACTGGCACCAATTTCCATCGCTGGTGGCTATTGCGGTGAACCAACGACAAAGAAATTTTGAGGAGGAATAAAAAAACAAGGGCAACTCTAAAAAAAATTCAAAAATCAAGATCTAATTTTTTAAAAAAATCTCACAATTAGAAAAAAATTCTTTTGAATTTTTCGAATTTTTTAATTTTTTAAAATTTATTTTTGACTTTTTTAGAATTAAGCCCTCAATTTTTTATTTTTTTTAAAAAAAATTGTTTTTCGGGTAAACATTCATAGTGGCTCAAATGTGGACAGCCATGTCAATTTCCTATTATGGACGTTTGTGTCCCAAACTTGTACCGCCACGTCACGACATTTCGTATCCAGGCAACAAAGTTTTTGACAGATCGAATGCACCTTGTCACTTAATCGTCTAGCTGTATGAACACGCTGATATTTTATGAGAAAATTGATGGAATGTCTCAATTTTAAACATTTTGCATAGTTGGTGCACCTATTTAGCTAAATTTATAGTTGGCAACTCAAAATTGAACTAAATGATAGTATAATAGTTTGTGTCCCAAATATAAACTTTCCCCACCCCCCCCCTAAAAAAATAACTTTATGATTTACTATAATAAAATTCAGCATTTACTTATAAAAAAATTGTGGGTAATACAAGGTTTTTATAACCGAACCGGTCATTGAACCGAAAAGCTGAGAGGTTCAAGTTTCAACCGGTTCGACCGGTAAAACCGTGGTTAAACCGGTAAAACCGGTATTTAATGTTAAATATATAAAAATTAAGTTTTTATATAGCTTATATAATTATATAAAATGTTATATTATATAAGAATGATAATAAATATTTAAAATAAAGTGTATTTTAAGAATTATATTAATATTTACATACATTAAAGATATTACAATTAGTATATTTAACAAAATATAATTTGTAAAAATTAATTCAAAAAATAATATTTATAAATAGTGATTAAATATTAATTTTTAAATTTTAAAGATTAAATTGAAAATTTTAATCAATTGAGGACTAAATTAGAATTTTTAGTTAAAATTAGAGTTTTAATTATAATTTAGATAAAGTTTTGGGTTAAATTATAATTTAAAATTTTTTGGTTTAAATTGAACCGGTTCAACCGGTCCCGATTTTTTCAGTTTTCCCGGTTTTTGACCGATTTTTCCGATTTTTGACCGATTTTTTCCGGTTCGGTCCGAATTCCATTTTTAGACTTGAACTGGACCGGACCTAAGACCGGTTCCCAATTTTTTCGGTTGAACCGGCCGGTCTGGTCTAGTTCTTAATTCCATAATCTACTGTCGTTAGTCACCGGAAGCCAGGTCCAGTACTGTTTGCTGCCAATCGCCCCGTTTCTTACCTTCACGTGCCCCGAGAAAGACCAAAATGCTGCGGATCTAGAGAATTCGAAAGCTTGGGTCGCCGTTCTTCCGCGCTGAAATCGCCTCCTTCGATCGCCGCTACAAATCGAAACCACCATATTTTGACTTGTCGATCGCTGATCTACACTCCCAACAGCTGATGCGCCTGATTACTTGCCATAAGCACATTTGAACTCGCCCGCCCTCCTTGCTTCCTTTGCTGTGAACATCGAGCCACTGCTGCCATTTGCTGTTGCTCCATCCACTGACCAATCTGCCGCCACAAGATCGTTCACTGCTTGTCCCTTATGTTACTGGCACCGATTTCCATCGCTGGTGGCTATTGCAGTGAACCAACGACAAAGAAATTTTGAGGAGGAATAAAAAAACAAGGCCAACTCTAAAAAAAATTCAAAAATCAAGATCTAATTTTTTAAAAAAATCTCACAATTAGAAAAAAATTATTTTGAATTTTTCGAATTTTTTAATTTTTTAAAATTTATTTTTGACTTTTTTAGAATTAAGCCCTCAATTTTTTATTTTTTTTAAAAAAAATTATTTTTCGGGTAAACATTCATAGTGGCTCAAATGTGGACAGCCATGTCAATTTCCTATTATGGACGTTTGTGTCCCAAACTTGTACCGCCACGTCACAACATTTCGTATCCAGGCAACAAAGTTTTTGACAGATCGAATGCACCTTGTCACTTAATCGTCTAGCTGTATGAACACGCTGATATTTTATGAGAAAATTGATGGAATGTCTCAATTTTAAACATTTTGCATAGTTGGTGCACCTATTTAGCTAAATTTATAGTTGGCAACTCAAAATTGAACTAAATGATAGTATAATAGTTTGTGTCCCAAATATAAACTTTCCCCACCCGCCCCCCAAAAAAAAATAACTTTATGATTTACTATAATAAAATTCAGCATTTACTTATAAAAAAATTGTGGGTAATACAAGGTTTTTATAACCGAACCGGTCATTGAACCGAAAAGTTGAGAGGTTCAAGTTTCAACCGGTTCGACCGGTAAAACCGTGGTTAAACCGGTAAAACCGGTATTTAATGTTAAATATATAAAAATTAAATTTTTATATAGCTTATATAATTATATAAAATGTTATATTATATAAGAATGATAATAAATATTTAAAATAAAGTGTATTTTAAGAATTATATTAATATTTACATACATTAAAGATATTACAATTAGTATATTTAACAAAATATAATTTGTAAAAATTAATTCAAAAAATAATATTTATAAATAGTGATTAAATATTAATTTTTAAATTTTAAAGATTAAATTGAAAATTGTAATCAATTAAGGACTAAATTAGAATTTTTAGTTAAAATTAGAGTTTTAATTATAATTTAGATAAAGTTTTGGGTTAAATTATAATTTAAAATTTTTTGGTTTAAATTGAACCGGTTCAACCGGTCCCAGTTTTCCCGGTTTTTGACCGGTTTTTCCAGTTTTTGACCGGTTTTTTTCGGTTCGGTCCGAATTCCATTTTTAGACTTGAACCGGACCTGACCTAGGACCGGTTCCCGATTTTTTCAGTTGAACCGGCCGGTCCGGTCCGGTTCTTAATTCCATGGGGTAATACTACAAACCCACCAAAAAATGTTAAAATCCCTGTTAGAAATTAAAGACATGAATTTTCATAAAAAAATACTGTCAAAAGTATAAATACCTCAACTAGAATAATTCCCTTAGTCCAGTATCCGGGTTGAATCCCCAACCGTCTTAGGATGTGAGAAGAATCTTTTTTTTCTCTATTTATCGATTAATGTTTAAGAATTCTGTTGTCTCTTACGTTAAACTGCATTTTTCCAATTGCTACAGAAAGAGAATATAGCCAAATATAGGGGAGGTTGAAGAGTTTTAGGACTTTTCCAATTACTCCTCAATATAACCACTCTCAATTGATTTGTCTACTTATTAATCAGGTCGAGTTATATTAATCAAATTGATTTCAATATTTACATAAGTTTTATACATATTTTTATATATAATCTTATTTATTTAAATATTGTGAATTTTAGTAGATTTTGCTTTGATTAGTTATATTCTGTTTTGTAGGATAAATGAATGCAACCAAAGTATTTGAAGCAATTTTCGGGAACCTATCGAAAAAAAAAACAAACTAAGATTCAGTTAGAAAGCTAATTGGTGGTTTAATTTGGGCAAATTTTCCAACTTTTAGCATTGCTCGGTATTTCAGCCATAACGTCCTCTTCAAATGTCAAAATTGGGTGATTCTTCAATCGAAGCTAAGCTAAGAGATAAAGGTACAACTTTATTATTTTAACTGAATTTAGATTGTACTTGAAAAGGGTCAAGAATTGGGCCAAAATTCGCAAGATCAAAACTGTCTAGAAATTTACAAATCCTTTTTTTAACTTTGATTTGGGTATTTTGGAGCTTTTTACCTTTAGTGTTTGGGAGGAATATAAATACCCAAGTTACAGAATTTTGGAGGGGATTTTTATGCTTTACTTTTAATGCCAAGACAGATGGAGAGAGCGCAGAGAGAACAGAAGAGAAGAAAGCAAGGAAAGAACACGAAGACGTCGAACATGACTTTTTCAATTCCTTTTCTTTCTTTTTTGCACTTTATGATGCTAAATGCTACTTTTTCTTTAGTTTTTAGCATGAGTGGCTAAAACTCTAAACTAGGGCGAAAGAGACGTAACTTAATTTGTGGTTGGGTTATTTGATTTTTATTGATACTTAGATGTTCTTTTAATTATATTACAATTATATATTGAGAATTCAATTTGATTTATCGATTTTGTTTTTAATTATGCTTTTGTGTCTGACCTCCATAAAAGTAGTCATAGGATTTGTATTAAGATCGATAGATGAGACAAGAGTCTCACACTAAATAGATAAACATGTGAACTTTGAATAAAATATGAGATAAGATTATATGATATCATAGAAATTATATACTCTTAATGGATTCAATTTACTTTCATATGAGTTCGAGATAAGATCACAAATAGGTTGAATACGGTTAGGGTTGCTTGATAAACCTAACTAAAGAAGATGAATTGACGCTCAAATTACTATTTCACAACATACATGTAATTCAACCACTTCTACGTGAGAACCCATAGCGCTGGTGCACTTTATCTTGTGTTGAGTTCTTAATTAAGTTGCCTCTAGTTTTTAATTAGCTAAACTGCTTAACTTACCTTAATAATTTTGCTTTTTATTAATTTTCACAAACATCAAACTTCTATTCACATAATTAGAATCATAATTAATTTTTTGTTCCCTAAGGTTCAATACCTAGAATATTCACTAGGTTTTTACTACTACAATTGACCTTATATGCTTGTAGGATTTTGTCAGTCACAACCCATCATGGGTAGATACCTAGACTCATAAATCAATAATCCAATAAAAAGAAAAAACCCAAAAAGAATTTTTTTTTTTAAGTTTAAAATAAGAGATTTAAGCCTCAAAATCTGAAAATCAAGAAGAATTTTGATTTAGTAATCTAAACAACAGAATAAGAAAAAAGAAATGGGAAATTATCAAACTTACCAAAATCTTAAATAGGGTTCAAAAATTAAAATATTCTATATGGTGGCTTTCCAATAGATAACATTCATGTGAGCCTTCACAGACTGACACTTAGACCTATAAATCAACACCTCTCACTCGCACATAATGAGTTTGCATCATTTGACTATCCAGCCATTTGATTTTCTCAATCATCCTCTCATACTTGGTAAGTGAGCCATGTAACCTTCGAACATACCTGCACTTGGGAGCTCAAACTATATGCCTGTTAGGGACAACATAGTGGCTACAACCCTAGGGAAAAAATAACAATTATAATAATGTCTAGCAATGCTCCAGAGTCATCTTTGTCACATCAGACATAATTTACCTTATCCCTCCAAGGCTAAACTTGACACTTTTTCTCACTATGCATTCATAGTTACACTCAATCTTCATTAGATGAGTTAACTAGTTGACCAATGCATATGATAAATGACTGACAACAATAATCTTCCCTCCACACTTATAACTGTCAATATCAGTTCAATTACTTTCCTAGACATGTCTGAAAAGTCAAATCTTTTAATTATGACTGTAACATACTAAAATAGCGATCATTAAACTAATACCTCAAGATATAGTTACAAGTAACATAGGGCACAAGTAGAGGCTAAATTATTGCCTTAAAGGACTCACACAGTGAAGAAGTAGTGATCAATTCTTTCACTTCCCTTATTGGTCGTTCAATTGGCGCACATGGTATGAATCATGTGCTATGATGAGTTTTCTCCTTCTCAGAGCTATGCCATTTTTCTTACATCTTGATGACTCATCATATAGATCTTAGTCTAACTGCTCTTGAAGAACTAATCTGAGTTCTCTAAGTACTCGTTCTTCAAAACACTAACCGAGATCTCACATATGCTTTTCACAGGTTATATAGATAGTAGGCAATCCATATCAAACTTACTTTTTCTTGTAATCTCTAAAGCCTCATCTTGATTTTTCCAAGGCTAACAAAAATTTGAGTGTGATTTTCTTTAAGTCACTTCCTTTGCTCAAATGGTCTCATCTCTACTTACCCTCAAAGCGATAGAGGCGATTGCCCATGTGAGTGGGCCAATTTCAACTTGTGTGATATGCCTTTCAAGCAACATATTTAGCACTTGTACATGTGACACTTAATTATTGCTGCATTTCTACATTAGCATCAATGTACTGCATTTCAAGCAAATATGTAAATTTTTACTTAACTTTCAAAGATTTAATTGGAGATTCCTCCACTTCTGCTACTATGTCTCTTATTGAGTTGTACTTCATGTTAGGTTTAATGTTTTGCTAAAGATCGCTCGAGTAAGTACCGCTTACTAAATTTTTATCTAAAAACAAACATTTCAAGATCTTTTAAAGCAAACATTATTACTTATTGCAACCAAATTTATACAATCAATTGCACCTTCATTTACATAAGGCTATGATGTGTATTTCTTGCTTTTCCATGTAATAGTCTCACTATTATGGAAGCAAGAAAGTTCATTTACCATTTTGCACTTATTCAAGTTGTTATTCTCAATAATAACTTAACACCACGTTAAGTGCGGGTTTTTCTCCTTGTAATACTCCTAGTCACTTGGAGACTAGTTGCAGTGGCCATCAAGAATTCCAATATGTATTTCACATGCATATGTAGAACAAAAAACGTCATTGACTTAAAAGTTCTATCCTACAACTCAAACTTGAAATTTACTTACTATTATAGTACAACTATGATACCATTACTATGTGATTACAAAAGTTAAAAAGTTTATAGATACAATATAAGACTCAAAACTCCAATAGAGTGTCTACAGGGCTACAATGATGAAATTATTAAAAAACTTTTTTTAAAGCAATTAAGTTATTTTACTTGACAAGCTTAGGACAATCTTGTCTATATTGTTTATCCTTGTCCTTCTACCTCATAGTAAAAGATAATCGTTTTTGAATGATTTTGAGGAACTCCTTATAATCTCTAACCAGTCTTTCACTGCTAACATATAGATATAAAATTACAAACACAGTGCCAAACGCTAATATACATATAGTGGTTATCGTGGAACATTACAAATCCATATAAAATTTGCCCATTGCAATTTCAATACCACAAACCACCCTCATTATTCTAGGTCAAACACAGTTTGCAACCTTTGAACTTTTGACCTATCACAATGAACATTAATATGCATTCTGTGCATTTATATTCTAGTCTGTTCTTCACAGAGAAAAATAACTTTCTAGAATGTTTTATGTAATTCTAAATCTAAAAGTACAACATGTGAAATTTTAGGCAGATCAAACATAAATCTAAAGGTTTACAAAATAACATGCCTGTTTATTATATGCATTCTAATCGCCACTAATGAGTCATTTATCTTTATATCATTTTACTTAGTGTATGTCTAAGAATTCACTCATTCTCTAGCATATATCTTATATTTTTTTGACTTCTTATTCGATCGCTATCTTCCATTCATATTAAGTAGGTAGGGGAGAGCATTTCAAAATTGTTTTAAGCTCTCCATCATCTTAATTAGTAGTCAACATAACATTCCTTTCAATTCTTAAATTTCTTAAGTATAACTATTTGTACAATTACTTCAATTTAGTTGAATTTCCCAATAAACAAATGCTCTCACTAACTTAAGCAGGATGAGACACGTATCACATATCTCAATTTATCAATTTAGTATGTCACTTAGTCCATAATCTTTTAATTCATAAAAAATAAAACACTTATTTAACTACACCCCTACTTAAAGCTCATTCTCTTTAGAACGTGATATCTCATGATTCTAATTTACTCATTTCCCCACATGCTAACTCATTAGTGAATATAAGACCCCTCTTCAATATTCATTAGGTAGTTAAATATATATCTCTCGTATCTTTTTGAACGTAAATTCCACTCTTTAGTAAAATGTTATGAGCAATAGCAATGACCTTTTAGGTGAGGAATGAGTGAATTCAAGGCACAAGGTTAAACATATATGATGCACTCTCTTATGCATTTTGTAATTATGGCAGTAGCAAGTTTCTTTCTCATTTTATCATTAACCTTTAGGGCTTTTATAACTAGCTATACCTCTCACTACAACAACACTTTATTGTTAAGTTCCTTGAATAGTTAGTTGCCTCATTTTCTTATTTTTAGCCCCATTATGCTCAAATCAATGCTCACGTTTTCAGTCAATCTCTATTATTTTGATTCATTTTCTTTTAATTTGATTCCTAGCCACACTTTTTAAAGCACCCTTATGCTCAAACTTGTGGAAAATCAAATATATGATCAAAACGCATAAGCCATTTAATAATATAATAAAAAATATGAGTTCAAAACTTTCTCTTTGTAATCATCAGTTCATAAATATCTCAACAGATTGATAACAATAGAACACAACTTTAAGTGCATTTTAAATATATTCATTTTGTTTTCCAATCAGCTCATACTAGTTTATAGGCTAATCAACATGAGTGAGTAACTCTAATAGACTTTTTTCTAGCTCAATTCTCAATTCTTTGTTGCTTAACATGACCAAATTTCTTAAGTAAGAGCTTTAGTAAATAGTATCACCTCAAACATTTATACCACTGTAAAAAAAAAATAATAATAAGTACTACAAAAGACCAAATTTTGCCTTATTTAAGGCATATGAGAAATGTCATGTAAGAATTAGATTTCGATCACTATGCAACCTCATTTGCAAGTGGTAATACCCTTCGGTACTCAATCAATTCTCTATATATTCATTACGTCTCAATAGCATTCACCAATGCTTTATTCATGCTCTAAGTTCTCATACTATACAATTAATTACTCAAAACTACCATCCACTTAGGATAAGATTCAATGAGTAAATACCAATTGAGCAACATAAGCATAAAGACAAAGTAGGCTATAGGTTAATTTCTTTACTAGCTTGTTGTACTTCATGCATTCAAGAGCATTTGACCCTTCTAACCACAACCTTACCAATTGGTCTTTTCCTTTCATTAAATGACATGTTCACATCTCATGTCAATGGTTTCCAAACGCCACATCTCACATCATATCTCATGTTCACATCTATTAAATGACATGTTCCCTCTTTAAATCTTTTCCAAATGCTCATCTTCAAGTACATCTGACATTCAATGTCATAAATTACCAAACACCACCATTCTGTGTCATGGTTTATATGTGCTCCCAATTTTTGGAAAAGGATTGAATTGTAGCTCGTATATACTGCTTGAATGAAGGTTTAAATTGATACAATCAATTTTAACTTCACACCTTTTTCAACTCTATCACAAAGCGTTTAATGAAGATTTAAGTCACCTTTACTCACTCGCGAATATGCCTCAAAACTCCATTTTTTAGGGCAAACCATATCATTTGACAAGTGAAATATTTCTCAAACCCTTTAAAGAGATCAACTCTCATGTTTCTCAATATTGTTATGTGAGAAATATTTAACTTAATAAGTCTTTCAATCTCTATATGGCGAGTCATATTTTCACTTTCAATTTTAAAACATGACGCGATATAAAGTTTTTCAGTATATTCCTTTCTTAAGATTGAACTAAATTTCACCAGGTGAAAATTTTTGAATTTCCTCCGTTTAAGTCCAATTCATTCATAGCAACGCTAGTTGTCATGATTCATGGACTGAATAATGATATGCTAGTGCATAATGATGCTAAAACAACCACACTTGTACATAAATTTTGTAACGAACTCAACTAAAAGTAATGATAACCTAACAAAGAATACGAGATCGAAAGTTCACTATGCTTACAATCATCTCCTATATACCAATGTCTAATTATCATTATCTTAGTTAGTTCTCACAAAATTTAGTTCTATAAATGAGAATTCTTTTTAATTCTTTCAATGTATGAACTCCCACTAGAATCTAGATCTCTCATTGGGATTAAGATTCTTTATGACATTTCTAAAATGCATATTACATGACATAAACAATTTCATATGCCAACATCATCATAGCAAAAATTAACTCATATAATTTTACTAATAACTCTAAAGCATATAATTTATTTATTTATTTATTAAGATATCATTATGCACCAATAATACGTTTTAGCATGCTTGAGTCATTTTTAAAGGCATATTGAATAGAGCATAACTTATGAATTTCATATAAATTTGCGTAAATATGCCATTAACATGTCATCATCAACTTAATTAGTCAAGTAATCACTGTATGCGGTATTCATAACATGCCAATGCCATGATAACTTATTTCCCACGAATTGGACAATTAACACATGTTGTCTCATGGCATGTAGGGAAATTATATGCATGGGTTACGGCTTCTAATAAATGCAAAATGAACATTGCCAAACGGTGCCATAATATCTTGTTTTATGGGCTTGTAGAAGACCTTTTACTTGGCACTACTCTAGTGCCCTTGGGTATACACCCTTTTATGTTACCTACCTTTATCAGTTCAGCTCACCAACATCTAACATGTCTAACTTGGATTGGTTGGAAAACACAGAGCCATCGACTACTTACTCTTAAGCAAGAGCCTTGTAACTATCAGTGGTTGTATATGGATTTGGTGCATCAACCATCACGTGTTGGCACCATTCCAACAACTTCCGTGACAGTTTTCCTCCCTTTTAAAAAAAAAAAAAAAAAATTGCTTTATACATGTCAATGCCCATTTAACTTGGGCAGTTCATCAATTGTTGTACACATCTTCACAAAGTAACAACGTGGCAATAAGTGCAAAACATAATTTCTGCAAGTCTACAATGAAGGCCACCTTTTTTTTTTTTTTTTTCAGAAAAGTTTAAGACTCACCCAAATTTGTCCTGAGATTTGTTTCAATATGTATATAAAGAGCAACAAATTATCAACTTTTTCTAATTATATCGATAAAAAAAGTAACAAAAAATAAAGCGATAAGATATGTTTTAATTTTTTTGTTATTCTTTTTATCAATATAATTATAAAAAATTGATAATTAATTATTCTTTATATACATATTGAGACAAAATTCAGAGACAATTTTGTTTGAATCTAAAACCATTCCCTTTTTTTGGGATTGGTTTAAGGACCAGATTGGTCATCTACCCTAAGTGGTCGACCTTTTAGGGTGGGACCAGTCTATTGTGGCTAGGTAGAAATAAAAATGAAAAAAAAAAAAACAGTGGCATGTATTTGGCAGAAATAAAGGAAAATAAAGCATAATTTGGGAACAAAAATAAAATAGAGGATTATGAAAAAGAACAAAGTAAATTTTTAAGGGTTCTATTACGCAGATATGCAATCTATATTATATAGAAGACACGTAGTTAGTCAAACGGTATATCTTTTTTCTTTTTTTAAAAATTCAATACACTTTTCACAATTTAACAGTTTATATTTTTATATACTAATTTTATGTCTAACATTACGTCATCACGTGCATACATAATTTTTTTTTTATTTTTAATTGTGCTTATCATTTTGCATATAGGTCTACTTACCTATATGATTTCTATGTGTCTAATAGACTCAGCCTTTTAAATGGAAGCATAGTGACTATTATGGGAGTGTTCAAATAAACCAAAAATTTTAGGGTCCGTTTGGAGAGAGAGTTTGGGTAGAGAGAGAATGAGTGGAGAGAATGGTCGAGAGAGAAAAAGGAAAGAGAGAGGGCAAATGAGTAGAGAGAATGGTAGAGCGAAAAAAAGGAGAAAGAAGATAAAAAAAAAAAAAAAGGAGAGAAAGAGAGAGTGGGCAGAGGGAGAATGAGTAGAGAGAGAAAAAGGAGAGAGAGGCTAGAGAGAGAATGAGTAGAGAGAGAAAAAGGAGAGAGAGGCTAGAGAGAGAATTGTAGAGATAGAAAAAGGAGAGAGAGAGAGGGAGGAGAGAGAATGAGTAGAGAGAAAAAGAGAAGAGAGAGAAAAAATAGAGAGAGATAGAGAGAGGATGAGTTAAGAGAGTTATAGTGAAGAGGATGGATCGAGAGAGAAAATGTTCTAAAAGAAAGTATAGAAATGAAAGTGAAAAACAAAATGGAAAATTATTTTTTATTGTTTTCCCAATTTATTTTTTTCTTTGAAAATGGTTTTAACTTTTCAACAAAAAATAGAAAAAAAAACGATACCAAATATATTTTCTATTTTTTTTGAAAAATAAATAGAAAATAGAAAATATAATTCATACCAAACGGGGCCTTAGTTAACCGCATCAATCAAATCCAGCCAAACTGGTCTATGCAATTAAACGAATCAATTTTATCTTAGGGTAACCAAATTGAAACAAAATCGAATTTTTCAGTTCAAATTTAGTTTGTAAAATTAAAATACTAATTACTGAACTAAAATATTAATATTTCCTACAATCTCCTAAAATATATTAATTTTTTTGGATACATAAGAAAAAAAAAAAAGAACTGATTCAACAAATACTTATTTGACAAATATTATTATTTCTCAAATAACAAATTATTTATATTTTAAAATAAAATATTAATTTAAGAATTACTTGAAAAATAATTTTGAATAAATATATTCTTTTACATTGACCAAATAAATTACAATTATTATTAATATAAATTCACTTAACCAAAGAGGTAAATAAAACCGTTAATAGAAACCGAGCCGAATTGGCATTGAGCCGAATGCTAAACAGGTAAATCAATTTTAACGGGGAAGGCTCCACCATTATTTTACTCACTCTATTTACCACCCAAAATTTTCCACTTCTGTTAAATAATTTTTTCTTAATGCTACAAAAGCGCAACCGATAAGTAAATTATACTTCTTGTAATGAAATATCAACAAATCGGAATTCTTACTAACACGTGGAAATTTTTTCAATCAAAGGATAACTTAGAAGAACTACCGTGACTTTCAACCCTAAACATAGCTTATGGCCAGTACGTAATTATTCTTGCTAGCTTATTGTTAAACCTCTAATTGGAATTCGTTTTCTTTCAAAATTCAATAAACGTTGGGGGAGGGCTTTTTTTTTTTTTTTTTTCATAATGCTACAAAAGAGCAACTGAGTACCAACTTAATAATACTTATCATCTAAAAAAGCAACAAACTGGAATTCTTGCTAACACATGAAAATGTATTCAAAGGGACAACTCTGAAGAACCATTGTGGGTTTCAACCCTGAACAAAGCTTCTGGCCCATATATAGGTCGTCATGCTAGCTTTGCCGATGGTTAAGTTCCATTTCTACGCAATGCTACAAAGGAGCAACCGATTATATAACTTAAATATACTTATAGGAAAAAAAAAACAACATATCTGAATTCTTGCTAACACGTGGAATGCCAATCAATCTAAGGGACAACTTTTAAGTTTGTCTATTTTTCCGTTTTGCTGCAAAAGAGCAACCGCTTTTTTATTTAATTATACCTAAGGTCAAAAAGAATGCATCTAATTGGAATGCTTGCCAACTTGGAAATATATTCAAACAATGGACTTATCTAAAGAATCACCGTGGCTTTCATCCCTAAACCAATCGGCCGCCGAAATTGTATGTTATCATGCTAACTTTAAAATCAAAACATATCATTTCAATAACTCAATAACGTATGCTACAAAAAAGCAACCGATTACTAAATTAATGATGGATTGTGATAATAAATACGCAACAAACTTGAAATTTTGACCAACATGGATTTCAACCGTAAACCAATCAGTAGCCATGTTAAATGTGATCATGATAGCCTAAATGGCTGAAGTTTTACGACAAAATTCAAACAATACTGAAAAAGGTGTTTTGCCTGTTTGGTTATTGCTACGAAAGAGCAACTGATTATTTGCTTCATGGTACCTAACATCACAAAAAAGCAACAAAATGGAATACAAGTCAACATATGGAAATTTATCATTGGTGCTTATTGCGACAAAAGAGCAACGGACTGCTTTATTATTGTCTCAAAATGTCTAAACACTGTAACAAACAGGAATTCCTGTCAAGCAGATAAATATGATCGAAACATGTGTTAAATTTGAGGAAACAACTTCGATTTCTGCACTCCCCATCGACATGATTGTTGTCTCATTACACTCAACCGCAATTTGACCATTTGAATATTGCCATAACTTTTACGCCAAAATGTAATAGTTGCTAAACGAGCGAGAAAAATATTTGTGCATCAGGTTACCAAAGTGTGACCGACTGCTTTCTTACTAATAAAATTTGTTTGAAAATTGCAGTAAAATGGAATGCTGGTCCAAAGATGGAAATTTGTTGTGGAAATGGAGAAATATGAATAACCACCAAGTTAAGTTATATGCTAACTTATACCTTGCCTAGGAATATATATATATATATATATATATATATATTGTCGCCAGAAATTCGTTATGATTCTTTTTGGGTTAATATCTAAAAAAAAATTATGATCTTTGTATAAATTAACAAATATATCATAATCTTTAAAAATTTATAATTTAAGTTTTATAGGAATTTTTTCTAACAAATCTATAATTTTGTCCAGTTTAATAAGCATAATCTGTTAAAAATAGTGATTTATCGTAATAAAGTGAATTAGTTACTTACATGAAATATTAAAAAAAATAACAAATAGAATTCACTTTAGATGAAAAAAAAGTCATTAAACTTGATAGTGTGGTAAATTTATTAAAAAAAATATTTACAGAGTCTAAATTGTGAATTTTTAAAGATAATATTATATTTATTTATTTATGCAAATATCATAATTTGTTTTTAGATATTAACTCTTTTTTTTAATTATCAAAAGCATGCAACAACGTGAAACAACCTATGTATGAGTTGTAAATATGACATCGATATGTGAAACCAGTTCATATATCTGTGTAATAAGATACTTAATTATTGTAATAAAATTTAAAAATATTTTTTTATTTTTGTTATACAAATTAAGTCTTTTATTAAACAAATAAATTAACTGATTGTATAAATATATAGATCTATCGATTTTTGTATATTTTTTTTTCTGTCCACGTACAATTTTCCTCCCACGTCAATCAGGACAAGTATTGTAGAGACATTTGTCAGAGTCTCAAACTTTGTCGCGTTATTTTTTATTTCCGTTGACAATATAGGTGCACATCCAAAGAGTGTCACGATAAGTCTCTCGTCAAACAATGCCATTCAAATGCACGCAGCATAAACTCACAAGTGTAAAATTTTTATTTATTTGTTTTTTTTTAACGTGGTCCGTACATGTTCAATCGCATCGGGCATTTTGGCACTCCTTTAAACCTTAGGAAAAAGTACGAATTTTGTTTGTCCAAGTTTTGTCCTTAGCGAGTTTTTAATTTTTTATAATTATAATTATATTTTTTATAATAAAAAATATAACTTATTTTTTTATTGTCAAAAATATTACTATAATTATAAAAAATTGAATACCTAATACATTCAGGCAAAAATAGCAAATAAAAAATTTCCACATGTATATTTATATCCTTAAGGGTTCCATTAGGTAGATAAACTATACTATCATACATTTCAGTCATACTTTTGGTCATTTTACAAGAAAGCATAAGTTTTGTAGCCACATACATAATTTTTTATAATAAAAAAATAAATTGTAAATTTTTATTATACAAAATATAATTATTGTTATAAAAATTATAAATATTATTACATATAACAAAAACATATAGCGTCAAATTGTAGCCATTAATATTTTCCCTATCCTTAAACCTTATGCATTCTTATTAAAATTACAACGTCCTTCCACATGGCAATAAAGCATTGGCTGATTCTTATAGGACATTTATTATAAGTTCCAAAAAGTTGAAGTTGACGCGAATGAGTGGTAGTATAATAAGTATATAATAATTTAAATTATTAAATTATAAAAAATATATTAAATTTAAAAAAATAAAAAATAAATAAATTATTAAATAATATTAAATTAATTACATATTTTTTAAACATTTATTATATATGTCTGCATACTCAATTTCTTTTGAGCCCTCTCTTTTTAGTCTTTGATTTCAAAGTTTTAGCTAAGATTTCCAATGCATGACAAGGGTAAGCGCATAATTTTGGTTCTTTGCTCTTTTGGTGGAGATCGAAGAAGAGAATTTTGGGGTTTTGAGAAGAGAGTGGCTATTGCATTTTCAGCCTTTTTTTTTTTTTTTAAATTACATTTGAGGGTATAATGGTTAATTCGTGATTTTCGTTCAGGTTGACTAACTTCTATTAGTTTTGGTACTTATTTTTTTTGTAATTTCTTAAAACTTAGTGTGTAAAGTGTAAACACACCCTAAACTTAGGATATAAAAAGTAAGTTTCCCAAAAAAATATGTATTAAGTGTATATAGTATTTAATCTTGATATACAACATATCCAAGTAAATAGATTTATTAAGCATCATCTGCATAATGATAAACGTTAATATGCAATAGAAATCATGCACATATTATTAATATTGATATATAACAGATCTAAAATTGATGTATAACAGATATAAATTTTAAAAAATAAAAAACAGTCATGGCTGCCCCTTAATACCTATATCTGGGTATAAGAACTCTTTTCACAAATGGTTGTAGAACTGAAACCATTACTGACATACGAATCACCGACCATTTTTGAAATCTTGATTGAAACAATTTATGGTCTCAATTCTACACTTTGTTGTTTATGTTCTCATTACTGGTTCGTCAAAATTAGAATTCATTAGTTTGTGAGAATTTAAGAAGGAGGAACTTAGAACTCTAACCTCCACAAAGAGCTCAATCTCTTGTGATAACTTTTGTACTAATAGAGATTGGTCTTGAAAAATCGCTGGAGCTGTTGAAGAGAAGTTTTTGAAATTCGTTTATTTCTGTTATGGCAGCTCAGTTTGAAATCCAGCAGCACAGGGATGATGTTTCTGGTTCAATCTTCAGTTGCTTTTCAATTAGTTAGTTGTATTTTTGTTCATTTTTAACTTTGGGATTTTTTTGTAAGCTCATCATCGAGCTAAGCATGAGTTTGTTTCATTGCAATACAAGTTTTAACAGCATTTATCTGTAACGTTTGAGGTCGCTTGTTTGTTTGGTTAATCTCTTGTAAGCAAGTTAACTAAGT
This sequence comes from Carallia pectinifolia, assembly GCA_037832335.1. Taxonomy (NCBI): domain Eukaryota; kingdom Viridiplantae; phylum Streptophyta; class Magnoliopsida; order Malpighiales; family Rhizophoraceae; genus Carallia; species Carallia pectinifolia. Next base: position 14,378,734 of record CM075448.1, on the reverse strand, counting down.
ATGGTTGTCATGTATTCATCTACCTAATCTTTTGTAGGCACGTTACATATATCTGATGAAATGAAACAGAGAGCATAGTTGATAGTTGTTGTCTCTCGATCAATTTTCTCTCCTCTCTTGTGGTTGGGCATCAAAGTTCCTGATTCTTGAGAGCAGAAAATACTGTTCTGCTATAATGAGAGCTGAGAAATGAGAGCACAGAGATTAATGTATTAAATATAGATATTTGTTAATTTTATTTTATTTTTTGAGAATAAAATTAATTTATAATTTAATATTATTTAAATATTATTTTTAATTTTTTATTTAAATAAATTTTATTTATTATATAATATAAAATTATATATAAATTACACTCAATTAAAAAATAAAATAAAATAAAAATCACAAAAAAGGCAACCAATTAGTGCAATCACCTGCTGTACAGCTTTATGCTGTATCCCTTGTATTTGCTTTATCAATGAATTGTACGCGGTGCCAGTGCAATTAATAGATAAGAGCCCTTGTTCCCTAGAAATAAAATTAAATGACGGGCACCTTCTCTTTTCTGGTTGCTTTCTAAGGATGTATCCCCTACATCCCGCAACAAAAAATAAAAATAAAAACCACTCGCAAAACATATGGCAATGTATTTGTTGGCTTCAAATTGACCAGCAAACCGCCAACTTTAATGAGCTTGAAATTAACCAGTTGGATGAAAAGTTCATCCTGAATTCTCAATTGAAAAAAAGTTGGTATTTATGGTGTATTTATTTTGAGCAGTATTTCAGTTGAATTATAATTGATATTTTTAAAATATTTATTATTTTTATATTTTAAAAATTATTAATTTTATTTTAAAAATATTAATCATAATTTTAATTAAAATATTGTCTAAAATAAAAACATTCGGAATATATATACTTACTCTTCCCAATTCACGTCAGTCTCTCACTTAATACACGTTTTTTTTTTGGATTCTATTCGAATAAATATGAGCTCTCAAGACTCTTAATTTCCAATTTAATCTCGGATGTATTCGAGTTTGGATATTTTCCAGCACTCTCTCTCTCTCTCTCTCTCTCTCCGGAAAGTGAATTGCAAGTTGCCATTTATTTATTAGTGCGCGCGCGACTTCGTCTTATCATCAAATAATTGTAATGGTCCCATTTCGTTGAAAGTTCTAACGAGGATAGGATCAAATTTCGATATAGAAAACAACAACAAAACAAAACAAAAAAAAAACAAAGAAAGAAAGAAAGAAAGAAAGGAAAATTTCTTCATAATCAGAACCGGCTTAAATCCCTCACATTCACTTTGTCCTCTTTGAAAAAGCATTCCCTTCTCTGCTGATGAACCGAAGATTAATTTAATACAGCAACTAGAACCCCTGAACTTTTCTTGGTCTTTTACGGTCAAAATTAAGAGCCATTTACAATGTATTTGGATAAAAAATTTTTGGGAGGGAAAGGTGAGGAAGAGAAAAGTGGAGAAGAAGATCATTAGAGGAAGAAAATATTTTTTATCATCTCTTGTATTTGAAAAGAGGTGATGTAAGGGAGGAAAATTATAATTTTTTTTGTTTGGGAAACAGTGGAAAGTGGGGAGGAGAGGACTATAAAATGTGTTGAAATAATAATTTTATCTTTTATAATAAATTCTATTAAGATATTTTATTTAGGTAAAATTGTAATTTTTAGATTATGTAAGGGTAATTGAGTTATTTAATAAATTTAGTAGGAGAACTAATAACTTTTCTCCTATTTTTTAGAAGATTGTTTTTGGTGGGATAAGGAGAATTAGGAGAATTAGAAACTTTCCTCTCCCCCACTTTTCAAACATTTTTTAAATATAACAATTTACTTTAATCTTCTAACTTTCCTCTCCCTCTTCCCACTTTCTCCCTCCCAAACGCAGTGTTAACATTTCATTTTTTTTTTTCCTCTTAAAAAAGCCTTTCATGTTCGCTACCGTATCAAAAAAGACTAGGTGATGATAACATGTCAATCCAGGTTGTTGATATTTATATAGAAAAACTGTCAACATTGTTTAAATTTAATCATGCATAGAGTAAAGTCTAGAAATTATGTTAAAAAAAGAATCTTAAAGTTGGTTAATTAAAGTTTCTTTGACTAAGTTTCCGATGATTCAAAAATAAATAAATAAATAAGGTTTCTTTCACTAAAGACTAAAAGCAAATACGTAACCGTATCTCTGCCTTGGTTTTTTATTTTATTTTTTATTTTATGGACTTCGATCTTCTTGTTTCGTTAATCAAAGTAGGAGCTCGATAGAAGAAAGAATATTGTGCAAGGAAACGCAAAATTTTAAGGGTCCAACGTAAAAAAAAAAAAAAAAACATGTAAATTGTTTTAGACTTTTGCGGCTATGGATAGGTTTCGGTTTACTGAGTGAATCACTCTCATGTAATCTGCCAAATACCAAGTCCACTTCAGTTTTAGGGTTAATATTACAAAAGTATCTTAAAATTTACGTTTTATAACAAATTTAACACAATTTATTTGATGTAATGACTTGTTCACCGTAAATTAGTTTTGCAATAAATATAATTCACAATTAACCAGAATTGATGGATTCTATCGAGTACGACGGATTTAGTCATTTTTTATTTTATAGCTACATCATTTAAAGAAGTCTCTCAATAGGCTACATCAACACTTAATAATATTAATTAATTTTAATTGACGAAGTGTTATTTTTGTTATAAAACTAATTTATAGTACTTAAATCATCATATTTTAAAAATTAGGTTAGATTTTTTTAAAAAAAGTTTAAATTATTTTTTTATACTAGTCCTAAATTTTATACTGTATTTAGATAAAATTTTTGAGGGAGAGGAAAGTGAGGAAGAGGAAAGTGGATGAGAAGATCATTAGAGGAAGAGAATATTTTCTATTATCTCTTGTGTTTGGAAAGAGATGATATGAGGGAGGAAAATTATAAATTTTTTTATTTGGGAAATGGTGGAAAGTGGGGAAGAGGAATATAAAATGTGTTGAAATAATAATTTTATCTTTCATAATAAATTCTATTAAGATATTTTGTTTAGATAAAATTATAATTTTTAAATTATGTAAAGGTAATTAAGTCATTTAATAAATTTATTAGGAGAACTAATAACTTTTCTCTTATTTTTAAAAGGATTGGTTTTGGTGGAGTAGGGAGAATTAGGAGAATTAAAAACTTTTATCTCCCCTACTTTTCAAACATTTTTTTAAATATAACAATTTATTTTAATCCTCTCACTTTCCTCTCTCTCTCCACTTTCCTCCCTCTTAAATACAGTATTAGGAAAGAATTTTTCTTCTCTATCTCCATACTATTAATTTAATTCAAAAAAAGTAGACGCAATGATCCACCTAATGAATGAAATATGACAGGAGAAAAAAAAATTGAACTTGTGGCCTTTCTATTTCAAGGGAGGTTGGCGGCTACTCGCTCCCCAGTTAATTTATGTTTATCATATTTATCTTTTCTACGAGAAAAAGTTCTAGCTCACGCTGTAAAGCTGTATAGTGCGATCATATGTATGAGAGGAAGTGTAAATCATTATTAATAAAATGTAATTATTATTTTTTTTTGTATAAAAATACTTTTTTAAGAAATTTTTTTTTTCAAAGTTAAAAAAATTTATTTTTTTAACACTTATTATGTGTGATCTATATTTTTAATTTCTAAAATAAAACTCATCTAATTTTAAATTTTAAATTTATATTTTCATATTTTATAAATATAATTTCATTAAATTAAATGTTATTGCACTCCATTAATTTAATAGCCTATGGTCAAATGTGCGGATGCACGCTACGGCGGGAAACCAAGCTCTTTTTCTATTTCACGCAGTGTCTTTCCAGTCAAACTTGGACAGAGTTCAAGCAAACGCGCTCAGAGTCTGCTTCCCCTCGCTGGCTTTGTGTGACAAAGTCAAAGTGTTTGTTCTTATATAACGTCTGATAGCCAATACGAATTCATTCTCACATGCAAACGTATAGGTACGAAAACATACGCAGAGCCGGCAATAATTCATTTTCTGCAAAATTTCTCTGGGGAATTTGCAACATACATATATATATATATTGCTCATAGATAGCAATTAGCATCATTCCTTCCTTGGCCTCTTCGCTCTGAGCGTGCTTCATATCTTTGTACTTTTCTTGGTGATTCCTTGTGAAGTATCCGCATTGTCTTGCCTGAGGCCATACAGTAGCACACCATCATGGCCGGAAAGCAGGACGCCCGGTCTCTGGAGGAGACCCCCACATGGGCTGTTGCAGTGGTCTGCTTTGTCCTGCTTGCTATTTCAATTGTCATCGAACATCTAATTCATATTGTAGGAAAGGTATGTGCTTGGCTATCACCATGCATCTAAAGAAACATACGTTTTTTTTTTTTGTTACCTTGCCTCACCAAAAAGTAATCTTAATCTGATAGATGAATTGTGTGGACTCAGTTACCTCTGATATTGTTCTTACAACCTGTTTCTTTCTTCGTTGCAGTGGTTGGAAAGAAAGAAAAGGCCAGCTCTAGTGGAAGCACTGGAAAAGGTTAAAGCAGGTAGATAACCTATATATTTGAATCAAATTGTTTCTTTGTCAATTTCTGAAGTCACAAGCAGTCACACAATTTTTTTCTTTTTTTTTGGTTATAAGACTAACCCACAAAGTTCTGGCTTCTGTTATTGCAGAGCTCATGCTTATGGGCTTTATATCCTTGCTTCTAACAGTAGGACAGGGACCGATCTCTGATATTTGCATACCGGAGAGCGTGGCATCCACTTGGCATCCTTGCGGCAAGAAAGACGGAACAAAAAAAGTTTCAGAAGATTCAACCGACAATCGTCGGAGGCTTCTACAGCTCCTAGACTCGGGCGAAATTCATAGGCGTATTTTAGCCACGTCTAAGTACGACAAATGTGCAGACAGGGTAAGATTGAATATATTCAATCAATTTCTTTCCTTATCATTTTTCTTAACCCGCATGCTACAATTTTCTTTGGCTATTGAAAGGTTAAAAGTCTGCCCAGAACTGATAATGATAAAAAAAGATGAATTTGTTACTTGTTATGTTGTTAGTAGGTTCAATATATAATGGCTAACCGATTGTACGAATACCTTAGATATTGGAGCAAATGATAGCCTAACATGTTTAGTTGTGCTTACGTTTCAGGGTAAAGTTGCCTTTGTGTCAGCGTATGGAATCCATCAGCTCCACATATTCATCTTTGTTTTGGCAATCACACATGTGCTCTACTGCATAATTACCTATGCTTTGGGCAACTCCAAGGTACTGGAATGTTAATTAGTCTTCTCTCTCTCTCTCACACACACACACACACACACACACACACACACACACACACACACACAAACACACAGGTACTAATTATTTATCTTCCTTCGTTATTTTCCTGATTCATCTTAATAAAATGTATTCGGATTGCAGATGAGAAAGTGGAGACAATGGGAGGATGAGACGAAGACAATTGAATACCAATTCCATAATGGTAAATTTTACTCCTCACCTTCTCTTACTGATGTACACAAAGAAAAAAAAAAATTTCCAAAGACTTCACAAATTGAACTGTTCTATCATATAAGGTCATCTGGCCATGTATTTGCAATAAAAGTTTCTTATGACGACTTCAAAACCAGTTGCACCCTTATTAGTTGAGACTCTAAGCCAGCTTTAACTAACAACTGAATAACTTCTGACATTTAGATCCAGAGAGATTTAGATTTGCAAGGGACACTTCATTTGGGCGAAGGCATTTGAAATTGTGGAGCCGGTCACCCATTTTCCTCTGGATTGTAAGTAGTGGAATATCAATGACTTAATGCAAGATAGCTATTTTGAGAAAATCAGCATAAGCTATTATCGAGTGTCTTTGGGACAAAATTGATCGTTAATATTTGTTGCCTCAAATTTCAGGTTTGTTTCTTTAGACAGTTCTTTGGTTCGGTTACCAAGGTTGATTACCTGACACTCAGACATGGATTTATTATGGTAAGTCAAAAATATGCCTGTATATTCCTGCATTTAGTCTGAAATTAAATTCCCAATTCTCATTGTTTAACTGTTGTTGTAATATTATGTTGCACAGGCACACTTGGCCCCTGGAAGTGAAAGGACATTTGATTTCCAAAAATATATTAGGAGATCACTTGAAGAAGATTTTAAAGTAGTGGTGGGGATCACGTGAGTGCTTCTGCACATCTAAACCTATAAGTAGCTTTGGATAATTATTTATTCCCCGAGCCTAACTTGCTTTTCTTGTGCAGTCCTGTTATATGGTTTATTGCAGTATTGTTCCTGCTGTCCAATACATATGGTAAGCACAACATTCTGGAGAAATTCCCAAATATTGCATCGTTTTTTAATGGTTCAAGAACTTAAGAAAAGGCTCCTTCTGTTGCAGGATGGTATGCATATCTGTGGCTACCGTTTATCCCCTTGATTGTAAGCACAAGTTCCTCATGCTTCTTAAACCAATTATCAAAGTCCCTAGCTACTTCAGTTATGGTGAGCAACAAGAGTTCCCGCTTTTAATTGGTATTTTTGCAGATAATTTTGGTGGTAGGGACTAAGCTGCAAGTGATCATAACACAAATGGGGTTAAGAATTCAAGAGAGAGGAGATGTGGTTAAGGGTACTCCTGTAGTTCAACCCGGTGATGATCTCTTCTGGTTTGGCCGACCGCGCCTTATCCTCTTTCTCATCCACCTAGTCCTCTTTCAGGTACTCTCATTCATGCCTTTCCATCTTCAAGCTCCTTTATGCAAACATTTTGCCACTATGGCTTTTTATGCTGATGTTTTCATTGTCTTTGCAACTGCAGAATGCATTCCAGATAGCTTTCTTCATATGGAGTGTGGTAAGCAACTGTATTCCATCCCTTGACACCATCAATCAGTTTTAATTTTTATTTAGTCCATATACCAAACCGTTGTTTCTTTCGTTGCAGTATGAATTCACCATTAATACTTGCTTCCACAACCGCACTGAAGATATCGTCATCAGAATCACAATGGGGTAAGCTTCATTCCCAAAACGCATGCATTCAATAAAAATATTTGCACTTTCATTTTCACAGCCCTTTTTGGGGACATGCGGTGAATAGCCATTTCACTCTAAAATTTAGGATCACTTTTGAAAATTATTGTAAGAGTCTGCTGCATATAATACTGCAAGTAACACAAAGTAAAACTTGAATTCTGCAGGGTCGTCATACAGGTCTTGTGCAGTTATGTGACACTGCCTCTTTATGCTTTAGTAACTCAGGTAAGGAACTGATATTGCAGGGGCATGGGCAATTTATAATCTGCGAAGTTTTTGGACTTCCAATCACAGTTTATCCATGATCCAATAACACTGTTCTTCCATAACCTTGCAGATGGGTTCTAGCATGAGACCAACCGTGTTTAATGAGCGAGTGGCGACAGCTCTTAAAAATTGGCAACACACGGCCAAGAAGCACACGAAACATAGCAAGCATTCTGAGTCACACACGCCAATGTCAAGCAGGCCAGCCACCCCAACGCACGGCATGTCGCCAGTCCATCTCTTGCATAACTACCGCAGTAGCACAGCCCCTGATAGCTTAAAGTCCTCTCCAAGGAATTCTAGCTATGAGCAAGATCATTGGGACCCTGAAGCAGGGTACCCTGTGCATGACCACGACGTCCACGAGCCTGGATTCCTTGCGAGTCCTGATCATGGGGAGCACAACGCTGAAGTTCAAAATCCAAACCTTATGCAATTGCCTCCCAGGCCTCGTTCCATCCGTTCCGAACATGAAATTAACATTGGTTCATCTGACTTCACCTTTCGGAAATAATTGGTGGAATGCTTGGACAGATAGACACGTTTACATTGCTGTGTAGATTGTACTGTGTACATTTCTTGCATGGATGGCTCAGATGGCGCAAGTCTCTGGTCAATTCTTAATTTTTTTTCCTTTTTTTTTTTTTTTTTCTTTTTTCCAGCCCTCTGGTCTTTGTACTTTTCATTTCTTTCTTTTATTGCACTGGAGTAGTAGATTTTTTTTGTTTTGTTTTGTTTTGTTTTTTTTTCTGTTTTTCAACGGAACTAAGTCTCCCTTCCATGCGGGAATTTGAGGGAGCTGATGTGTGAACTCATTAACATTGCTTTAAGAACTTTGCTCTAGTACCGTAGCTTGTATTGAAATTTATCGGCTGCAGATTTTGTATTTTGTCATTTCATAAAACATCAAGAGATCTCTTATATTATGTTAATAAGCTTTAACGTTGGTCTAATTGAAAAGTAATCTTTTTCTAGTTGCATTCACTAATCTCAACATAAATCAGTTTAACTTTGATCTACTTTGTGAAGTAAATTTAACACTGCGATTCTGCGAATGAAATACATGTCCATGGTACTACTTGCCTGTAGAGATAGTTTAAACTGAGGAAAACCCCACTTCTAATCTACAATTTTTTTTTTAAGAGTAATACTGCATATTTTCACATAAGTAACAACAAATATTATACAATTTTATATACAGATTACAGCATTTTATCTTTTTTTTTTTTTAATAAATTCGATCATTTATTAATACATATCATTTTGTAATAATTTTAAAACTAGTTAAACTAAACTGTTTCCTTTTTTTGTTTCTTTTGAATGATGGGGTATGCTATTTTCATGCATAGAAGTCTGCACGCACTGAAAGTTCTAACTTGGGCTACTAAATAAATTAATTTTAGTTCCTTTTTTTTAAGTAAAACTAACTTATAATCTAATATCATGAAAATATTATTTTTAATTTTTTTATTTAAGTAGACTCTACTTATTATATGGTGTAAAATCATGAGTAAATTATACTCACTTAAAAAAAAAGAGTCAAAATAAAAATTCTCCTAAATAAAATGAAAAAAAAAGGTCTGTTCGTAGATAGACTTGATGCGTGGAAATAGTTTATGTGAGGCTCACTTTTTTATGTCTAAAAACCAAAAGCGAAAAAGAAATAATTAGCATGCAATCCCGCCGTTTTTTCTTTTTTTTCCTGGAAAATTCTGTTCTAAATTATTGAAAATCTGTTCATCTATTAAACATTCACATATGCATAAAAAAAAAAAAAAAGTTCTCTCAGTCTCTCTTTGGAAATCTTTATCATAAACACATGTACATTTAAGTACACAAATGAAGAAACAAGACTGTATATAACTACCATTAATCTCAAATACGAAGGATGAATAAGATGTTCGAGCCAAAAGTCAAAAAGTTAAGAATTGCAAACCTGTTTCAAGCCGTAAAACTAATATCTTTAACCTGAAGACAAATTACCTCTTTATTTTGTTCACTAGAAGAAGAGCGAATTTTCTCCAAAAAAAAAAAAACAAAAAAGGATTTGGGCTTAAAGAAGCATCTACTATTTTTGCAAAATCATTAATTCTGTGTTTTGTTTCTACTATTTCTTAATGTCATCTATGCACATTTGAAGTTTCTCCATATATTAAGCCTTAAAATATTTTTGCTTCTTTTCCATGTTGAACTTGTTATGTCACCTATCTTTTGTTTCTTTTGAAAATACACTGACTTATTATTCTTAGGTTATAAGTGGGATAAGTTCATATTTAGGTTAGTAACTTACGAAAAATTAAATTTCAAGTCACTAACTTTAAAGAAGTCTAATTAAGGTCACCTTTATAAAAAAAAAATGTTCAGAAATAAGTTATTAACTTCCTTTCCATCAAAATAATCGTTAAGTCTTTACGTGGTGATGACGTGGCAACACGTGGCACCTATGCGGCAAACACCACATGCCAGGTAGTGCTGATGTGTTGGCCCCACACGTCCACGTCATCAAAGTTCCACGTGGCTGAGAGCAAAGTTTTAGTTTAGTAACTTACAAAATATCATAATTGGGTCACTAACTCAATGAAAAGACCAACATTAAGTCAGTAACTTACAAAAAATTCATGATTTGAAAGAGTGAAAATAGAAATAGAAAATAATAGATATAGAATAATCAAACTTTAATAACAATGTTAACTCTCATTAAAAGTTAGAAAGTCTATTAAACATTGTGATTTACAATTTGTTCTATCAAAGTGGACCTTAGATTATCTATTTTCCTCTCTCTGTTTCTTCATAGGGCCACTGACCAATGAATTAGAAAGTAGACTATATGGAAGTGAATGTGGGTTCGGTTGTTGGATGTTATCGACAGAACAAGCTGGTCCGAATCTACCATGATTCCAATAGTGGAGTTCGTGTTTCTTTGCTTGCTTAATTTGTTTTTCTTTTTTTTGGGTTTATTTGTTTGTTTGTCACTTAGATGATTGCACTTCTAGTTTGCTTACATAGAGATTTTGTTTATTCCTTTTTTTGTTTCTTTGCGTGGGTTGTGGTGTGACAGATCAGAGCGTTGGTTCAGTGAGATTGATTTGTTCTAAAAGCTTTGACTTATCTTAGTTTGTTACTTTTGGTTGCATTAGATCTCCTTCTTGTTGGGAATGTGAAAGCGCGTTCTGTTAGACGTTGATTTCAATTTCAGTTGAGCAGTAATTTTAATTTTAAAAGTATTATGTACCTTATTTTCACCAACATGAACATCATTCTGCTCTTCATTAGTAAACATATATTGGCTTAATGTAACAATTATGGCACTGTATTCATTCAAAGATATATTAAAAAATTTTACATGTATCAAATAAGGTTTAAACTTAGAAGTACTATTTCTCTCAACATGTAAACAATGGGGAAAGCCTTCGCATGAATCTTCTTCATACTATGCAATAGCGAGAGAGAATTTAGGAGAGATATTTTCAAGGTCTTCTAGGGAATTCAGGACAGTGTATTATAATATCCATTATGAACAAAACAATTCGTAAGTGATAATCTCTTATTTTGCTAAGGAAGTGGTTGAACATTTCAACTATCAATTAATCACAGGTATAAGCAAATAGCTAGTCCTATAGGTTTGGTAAATTTGCAATTAATTCCTAAACGTTAGGGTTATTTCATTTAATTCCTGAACTTTTAATTCTTGAACATTATTAATTATATTTTAATTAAGTCCTAATTCAGATGAAATTGGGTTTGACTGTTGAAAGAAGCATTTGGCCATGATAAAAAATTCTTAAAATTAAAGAAAACAAATCAAGAAATGGAAAAATACTTTTATAATAGCTGAACGGGATATCAATATTTTTAGTTCTAAATCTTTAAGTTTTTTTTACGTTTGAGTCCTAAATTTTTTTGACATTTTATTTGAGTTCTAAACCTTTTGATTTTCTACCAAATCAGTTCTACTGTTTATCAAAAGTGATCAATCTATTAAAAAATGATTTTAACTTTACAAAAAATTATTTAAAAAAGATTAAATATATGAATTGAATGTCTTTTCTATCAAAAATATGCATGCTACCTATTTAATTCACATATTTATTGATTAAAAAAATATTTAATGTGCATATTTTGTTGATGAAAAAAATATTTAATTCATGTATTTAATTTTTTTAAAATAATTTTTATTAAATTAAATTTATTTATTAATTGATTGATTACTTTTTGTAATTTAAAAGACTGATATAGTGTGAAATCAAAATATTTAGAACTCAAATGAAATGTTAAAAATGTTTAAGATTTAAACGTAAAAAAATTTAAAAGTTTAGAATTAAAAATATTGATATCTCATGAATACATATACAAAATGTAAACCTACTCAAATTAAAAAGGCAAAGTCTATCAACTTTGTATCTAAACCCAAAAGTTCGCAATGATTGCCTTAATCTCTCTTCTTTCTTCTTAACACTACCAACCCTAAATTTGCAATTGCTTGTAAACCCTAATCCCTCATCAAAAATCCCATTTTCTTCTCTCTCTTTCTCCCAAGACTTCTCTCTTTCCCTCATACAACTTCTCTCTTTCCCCCATCAATCACCTTTGTTTCCTCTCTCGATAGCCATATCCTCTCTTTGTCTTTCTCTCTCTCACATTGCCAACAAAGCCCCTCTCCCTTCTTATTTTGCTTCTCTCACTCCAAGTTGCATTTCCTTAATCTTAGCCTTGACAGCACAACAAACTTTTCTACCCAAAATCTATCTCCCTTGCTTTTGCCTACACTATCTTCACTATTCATTCACCAATTTTGGGGGGGTTCAGTTTGTACCCATTTGATTTTACCGGGATGTGTTTTGATTCTATGGTCGATATAAGCTTCTAGGCTCACTTTGTTTGGGGTTCCGAATGATGACTTGGAAAATTGGATGAGTGGTTTCAAGCTTTTTGGGGTTACATGTTAGTTTCCCCAAGATTCATGCATTTTAGATTACTTGTTGCTTGAATTTGGGAGATTGATGTTGTGAACATTGTTGTTAGAATTTGTCATTCTTGGGTCAGATTTAGAGAGCATAAGTCTTGGGATTGAGACTTTAAGGAAGACAGAATCAAGTACAAAAATTTTGGAGATTTTAGGCTTCTGTATGTTACATTTATGTATTTTCCTCCAAAATATGTGGGCGATACGAATTTTATTCTTATTATTTTTCAAAATATAGTATTCTGCAATTATAAAAGTGGTTTTGTTGGTTTTAAATTGGGGGAGTTCAAAACTTGAAGAGCATCATAATAGGCTAAAAAAGCATCGTGAATAACAATTGGGCCTTATAACCTCTTCTTACCCAAAATCCTAAGACATTGGGTTATGGGTCTATGCCACATTTATTGTGTTTGCCCTTAGCTTTTATTATTCATGCGGGACTCAATACTTGCATATTTCAATACTCCTCTTAAATGTGAGTCCTTCAAATTAGGCTTGTGCCATTTTGGGTTTTGGGCTCTCTCATTTTGGATTGCGCCAAGACGAGGTAGCCAAGCGGGCTTAGCTCCAAACTTACACCGGATTTTCAATCCGCTTGTGCCACAAGTGGTAAACGTGCATCCACAAATGTTTAAGGTCCCTAGGTGAAACCATCGGCTCTAATACCACTTATTGGTTTTAAATTGGGAGAGTCCAAATCTTAGAGAGCATCATAAAGGGCCAGAGGAGTAAGCAATGACAATTAGGCGTTGAAACCGCTTCTTGCCCAAAACCTTAAAGAATCGGGTAATGTGTCTTTGCCACTTTTATTGTGCTTGCTCTTAACTTCCCTTATTCACGTGGGACTCAACACTTACATACTTTAATAGTTTTCTTATTTTGTAATTTGTTTTCTTTAATTTTGGAATTTTTTTTATTATAGTTAATGGACTCTTTTAACTGTCAAACCCCTTTTCGTCCATAATAAGACATAATTGAAATAGAACCATTAACAATTAGGGCTTAAATAAAATAGCCCTACCATTTAGGAATTAATTACAATTTTGTCAAACTTATAGGACTAACTTTTTGTTTTTCTCATTCATCACATCCAAGGTCTAACATCATATATAGGATGCACCTTTACAAAAGTTTCAAAATTTGAGATCCACTTACCATACAAGTGACTAATGTAATTAGAAAATTGCTCAAATATGATATAATCAGTTTTCAGCTAAAAGGTATCTCTCATTACATCAATATGAGAAAAAACATTTGGAACAATTATCCTTATAATTTCATTGATGCTTCAAGCAATTGAAACTCTTATATTAGAATCACAACATTGAAAGAATTGAAGTCAAATAAATGCTTTCATTAACAGATTCAAAGCGACCAATTTTGTAGGTAGCTATGCTTCATTCTTAGTAAGTTATCTTCAAGTTGATCGAGAAGAGAAAAGAGAACCTCATTGCAATAAGGCAAACTTTACAATCTTGACTCAACATACCAAATCTACTTATCGACCTAATCGTTTCTGGTGGGGAAGTCATGATAATCAGAAGAAAATTCATTGGGCATCGTGGGAACGGTTGATGCTCCCGAAGATGAATGAGGGATTGGGCTTTAGACATTCTCTCTTTTTAACAGAGCCATGCTTGGGAAGCAACCGTGTAGGTTGATAACGTGCACTGATTCCTTATTAGCTTATATCCTAAAGGTGCGCTACCGCCCCAATTCTATGTTCTTGGAGGCAGGGAGGGGACATCGGCCGAGCTATATCTGGAGTAGTATTCTTGAGTCCTGACCTTTACTTAGTCAAGGGATTCAATGGCTGGTGGGTGACAGACAGAAAATTAATATATGGCAGGATCTTTAGCTTCCCGACCAAAACAGATTCAAGGTGCTCTCTCCAATGGTTCCACTCGCAGATGATAAAGTGGCTGAGTTAATTGATGGAGATACGAAGTGCTGGTAAACTAACTTGGTTAGATAAATTTTCATGCCAGATGAATGTGAGCAAATCTTATCCATACCAATAAGTGTGCGAGGTATAGCTGACATAATTGTTTGGCATTATGATTGACTGGGGCATTATTCAGTACACAGCGCCTGCAAGCTTGCAAGGACAGCAGTTGAACTAAATCCAGCAGTGCCAAGTTCCTTTTCAGTCTCCAATTTCAGGGGTTGGGATAGTTTGCAGAGATTGAAGATTCCAAATAAAGTAAAACACTTCCTCTGGCAGACTTCCCATGATTTTCTCCATACGGCAGGTAACTTGGCCAAGAGGGGAGCTGCTATTGATCCAATGTGTATCCGTTGTGATCTAGCTGAAGAAACAACAATGCATGATCTTCTTTAGTGTACTTGGATAGAAGGTACATGGTTTTTAAGCCCGTTGTGCTTCCGAACTAGACTGATGAATTTGAACAACTTCCTAGAGTGGTTTGGCTCCTTACCAAAACAAGATGGCCGAGAGATTCAAGAAATCGTGGCTAGGCTTGCATGGTCAATTGGGAGGTCCCGCGATGCATTAGTTATGGTAGGCAAAGTCCTTGATCCTCAGATGACAGTTGATATGGCAATGAGAATTTATGAGGACTTTGAAAAGGTGAATAGTGTACTGCAAGGCTAGCGCTTGGTTCCTCGGAGGGACAGATGGTCCCCTCCTTTGGAGGGAACAATCAAAGTTAATATAGATGCAGTGTTGGCAAGAGGTAGAGTGGGGCCCGGCATGGTGTTCAGGAACTATGAAGGAAAGGCTATGCTGGTTTTTAGTCAGGGTTTCAAAGGTTTACTCTCGCTTGAGGTTGTTGAAATGCTTGCCATCCATTGTGCAATCAGCGAGCTAGGGAGAGGGGGCTGACCCATGTAACATTCAAATCGGACAGCCTCATGACAAGAAGAGAAATTTTGTCAAGTCCTGACGAGAATTCTATCTTGGGAATACTAGCTGCAGACATTCGAGCAATGTCTTCATGCTTCCATTGCTGCACTTTTCAACATATCAATAGGTATTCAAACGAAGTGGCACATGCAATTGCCAAGACCTCTTTAGATCAAGAAGGTGATTTTCATGTTACCAAGGCCAATTGTGACTTTGTTTTTGACCTTATGGATTTTGATGTGAGGACAGATAACTAAATAAAATCACCTTTTTGTTCTAAAAAAAAAAATCTACTTCTCAAGAATAATAGCATTCTTTTTCTTTTTCATGCTTTTTTTTTTTGTATTTTTTAGAAAAAGAACATGACTACTAACTGTTTTGTTTTGTTTTTTTTCCCAAAAACAATAAAAAAAATGATGCATATAAGCAGGCTATTTAGTGTCAGCATTTACCTTTTAGCAATGAAGCATGGTGGACGTGTGATGACGTATGAAGACGCAATGGGACGATGACGTCGAATATCTTAGCGCGTTAAAGGCGGAGAAAGGTCGATCAATGGTCAGCACTTTGTTTTAGACTGTTTGCAGTCGTCAGAAACGAGCGGCCACGACTAGCTAATCTATGGCTGCGCGGCTCAAAATCACTGGATCTGCCACAGTCTTTTCAGGTTTTTCTGACCTTAACCGATGTATGGACATAGCAGAAGAGGATGACTACGCAGCTTACACAATCAGCGCCTCAAACGCCACACGGACAGGTGGCAAGCGGAGGTTGTTTAGGCATGTGACAGGTGTTTTTGTCTTTTCAACGAGTAACGACTAAAATAGTGATTATAAGGTAAGGGTAAGAATGAGTTTTACAAAATAATTAAGTTAATTTTTTTTTAAAACAAAAATCATATCTTCTACGACTCTCTCTCTCTTCTTCAATTTGAGCTCAAGTTCTTTTGGAAAATCCTCCCTCCGAATCTGACGCTTTCCATTGGAAGCGAAAGGCCTCTCTCCTACAAATTATCATTCTTTGATGTCCAAATTGAGGAGAAACAAGCAATACACAAAGAAGAGGAATCACAAGAAGACGAAGAAGAGGAGTAGAGATTGGGTTTTTCCGTATTTTGATCGACGAACTCCAATTCCTCTTGCAATCCGTTCGATTCAGTCTGCGCTCCTTTTCCAACAACTCGTCTGCTAAGGTTTTTTTTTTTTTTTTTTAGTTGAGTTAAGATTTTTTTTTTCTTTTTATGTTTGGACCATGTTTATGATAAATCTCGTGAATGAGAATGAAAATGAAAACGTACATATAGTGGTTGTTGATATTTCTGGCGGTCACCATGAGACCAACAATGTCTGCGATTTCAAATTTGTGCCAAGACATGATGTTCTCGCTTGCTATACTTACATCCATTTTTGTTGTGGTGGTTGTTTTTGCTTCGAAAGTATTTTGTTTAGCTTAATAAAATGAAATGGGAGGAAGTATCTTTGTTTTGAAGGAATCTTTATAATTTTTTTTGGTTGCCGAGAGAAGATAAGGGCTAGTGCCTT
Source organism: Carallia pectinifolia (assembly GCA_037832335.1). Lineage (NCBI taxonomy): Eukaryota > Viridiplantae > Streptophyta > Magnoliopsida > Malpighiales > Rhizophoraceae > Carallia > Carallia pectinifolia. Next base: position 14,362,044 of record CM075448.1, on the reverse strand, counting down.
CGGTAGGTAGTCTCTTGGTTTTGCACATGGAAGTGACTACTACAGTCTTATTATTTTTTGATGCATGTATTTTTGTTGTTTGGATCTCTATCTCCTTGTTTCAGGAAAATACCGTTCAGGCCTTTATACTTGTCTTTTACCTCTTGAAAACAACAGATTGTGTGACAGTGTGCGCAAGTAAGTTTAATTTTTTTTTTTCAAGAGGTTTCTGATTGAAAATTTCCATTGAAAGGCTTTTTGATTTATTTTTTTTCCTCCTAGTGTTGTCTCCCATCAAATAAGTTATCCATAAAAAGCTGTAATTGTGGTCTATTTGTCAATACTGCTGCCACTACCTTCAGACCGACACTTTAGACAAGTAGTAGCATTGATTTTCAATCATGTGGTCAACATTTCATGCCGATTCTCCATCTTGAGATGGCAAAGGTTGTTTTTGGAGGTCATGCTTCATGATCTAGTTCATTTACTAGTGATGTTAATTGCAGCATCAATTTACTCAGAGTATGTTGTCCCTCATAAATCTTGTAGGTCCAAACATCCAAGGATTCAAATGCCTATGCATGTAATCTATGTGTTACCTTTATTGCAGATCGACCTGCAATATATTGGATCCACCAGCTCGAAAAGTGGAAAAGGCCAGCAGAGAGGCCATTTTATTTTATTGAAGTTCACTATTTTATTTTCTGAATTTTCTTCAGTATCTTCACTATTTATTTTGCAAATTGTCTTCAGTATCTGTCTCTCCCCTTTTTTTTTTTTTTTTTCCATGTTACTGGCCTAACCCAACTTGTTTATGGAGATCCAACATTGGTGAGGGAAAAACTAATGAAATCTTTGAAGCTAAGGCCTTTTTTAGTGGAGGACCTGATAGCTCTTGCTACAGGTAGATCTATATGTGTCTATGTGCTATTTGAGACTAATCTGTAATATCCTAACAAGATTTTGTATTTTCAGTAATAGTAAAGATGAGATGTTTGTCAATGCAGCATAACAACTTTTGCATTTTATCTTACAGGTGAGCTGGTTACATGCTAGTTCTCTTGAACAATATATGCGCCAGATACACTTGAGTGCAAATTATGTTCTGCCTTTCTTTTATTCTTCTTATGAACGTGATTATTTCTCATAATTTTCAATGCATCAAAGGTCGTGTTGTGTTGGTTTCTTCTTCAATGCTGTGTTCAAAATTCTATTAAATGTCGTAGCATGCTTTCTTGATGTTATAATCTGAAAAACAAAATCTAGACATGCAATACGCTGAATCGCGACATTAGATTTTGGAAGCTTTTAAAGTTTTTAGTAGTCAGTTAGAAACTGTGGTTCTGAAACAAATTGGATGGTTTTTGTCTATTTAGCTTGTTTCATGGATATAATATATGAAATGTACGATCGAAACTTGTGAAAAGAAGAGATCATCTTGGTTTTGGTTTTTTTATGTGAACCATCACTATGTCTTTTTGTGATGTTCTTGGTACTAACAACTACTAAGCTACTTGTGTGATTGTTTTTGTTGCCTTTTACAATTACTTATTGGCAAAGCACTCAATTCTTATTGGATAAGCTAATTTATATAATTATATTTTCCTCATTCCAATGATTTCTTCCCATTTGGTCTCATTTGGTCTTATGTGCACTGGTTTCCTTTCAAAAGATATTTCCTCCCGTTTTATTTTAAGTTGTGCATGAATTCTATGGTTTGGAAGTGCTTAGACATACTTGTTTTTTCACTGGATGCACCACCAAATTTTAGAACATCAAGACCTGAGAGGCCACTTTCGCCTTTTAGGGGTAGGCCTAGGCTACCTACTTCACGTTCTTGCTTTGTTGAGCCCAAATCTATTGGAAGACAAAGACAAGAATCATTTTTCTCTCAAGAGGACGAGCCCCCAATGGCTTTAAGCACACCAGTGGCAGTTCTGCTGCTGCTATGAGTCATGGACATTCTACAGTAGATGACAATGTGAGTCTTGTTGTAATTAGAACAAAAGTGGTTGAAAGAGTAATAAATAAGCAGAAACTAGCACCTCCCAAACAAAATGGCAAGCATTCTCCTTTTGGTAGCCTCTTTGGGAAGTCTGCCTCTCTAGAAGGCTCAAGCTTTTGGAAGAACGCTCTCAAAGAAATCTTGGGACATGGCTATAAGACACATGATATGTATCTTTACAACTAGGACAAATGTTTCCATTTTAATCAAGATTGGCATGTTTGGGTACAAAATATAGAAATATATACTGGGACAGTAGATAGAGTATTTTGAGTTAATAGTTATTTTCTTTTATTTCCACGTGTTTGATGCTATTGAATTTTTAAGTTATCCCCAATTGCAAGACACGTTGCTATTAAGTTATTGGATGTTCATTACCCTAAGTGATTGTTTATTCTAAGCTCCCTTTTTAATTTTTATGCAGGACATGAGGCAAAGCATTCCAAGCAATTTGAGGCCTTTCCAGCATCTGTGATGTATAGTGTGAGATCAGGGCATGCACAGAGCTGAACATTTAGTGCAGCAGACTCTCCTCTTGCAATAAGCAACAATGCTAGTTAAGAAGTGAGTGTCAATAATAACAACTGTTGTTTACATGGGTACAAATTAGAGAATGATTATTGGGACTAACAGAGGCTGTTCTCCTTTACGAGGCAGGTGATGGTAGGCCTAAGAACTGAGATACAAAATGCTTTTCTAATCACTTTATACATCACTATGGGTCATATGGTAGCCCAAACAGTTGGAAAAGGAAATCAATTTCTGATCAGTTTATTGCTCCAATATTTGATGTAAAGTTTGTCAGATTGGTTGGCAATCATGTTTTATGTAATCAAGAATAGATATCTTAATAGGAAGGTAGCTTATAAGTCAAGGTTGATGATCCTGCCTTTTTGTCCACCAAGTTAATTGGGTCCGCACAAAAATTAGAGACTATATCCCTTGGGCTTGGATGGCCACCCATCTTTGAGCTAAGAACAGTATTGGAAATTCAACTGATGTTCCCTCCCAAAAAAAACTCACAAAGTGAAATTTGGGAATTTTTCCTTCAAAGAATCATTTAATGATTGGTCCACAGGGGCATTAGGTACTTTCAATCTTTTTCTCTTTGCTTTTGCTGGTTGCATTATCCAAATTCTGGATTAGAGTAATATACTTGTGCCTTATGGATACACAAATTTATAAATTCATTTGAATATACAAGTTCCATATTACATGTAAAATATTTTACAATACACAAATAATATTTTGTATCACAACATTAGACAAAAGCTAGTTTTCAGTCTTCCCATTGACTAAAGTCCCAAGGATAAACATCTTTATTTCGCACAACAGCAGCTCTTTTAGTTGCAGGGGAAGATGTACGCTCTGATGGCATTGAGACGAAGAAACCTGCATATAATTGGAGCTGGCTAAAGAACCAATAACATGAAACCTGAAAAACGGGGAACAAAAACAAAATCAAAAACATTGCAATACCTCAACTCTAGAACCTAATTGAATGTTTGTGAGGACTGTAAACAAAGAAAAAAAAAAAAAAAAAAAAAATGAATTCGTTGAATTCAATGGCCGGCGTTGCCAATTCAAAATTGGCAACGCCGGCCAAAGAAATTTTTTTAAAGAAAAGATTCCTTTCCCATGTGATGTTCACATGGGAAAGGAACCCTATAAATAGGCCCCTGCCCCCCAGTTCAAAAGACATTCAGCAAATCTGTAAACAGAAAAATCCAGAGAATTTGAGAGAAAAAGAAAATTTTGAAAATCTCTCAAGAAAATTTCTCCTTTTCTTACGTGCTTTTACTCTGCAGTATACTCTCTTAACTCCTTTTTGAGAGATATTTCAGGGGTAAGGCCCAAAAAATTTGCTGTTTCCATTTCTAAAATTATTTTTACGTTTATATTCTCGGATCGCTCTACATCTGAATTTCTGAGAATATAGATCTGAAAATATCAAATTACTACAAATTCGGCTGGGATTAAGCCTCATACGGCCCTCAGCAAAATCCAGGCAACTCATCCGAGAACAAGTCCCTTCGACCCTCGGTGAAATTAAGCCAGATCGGCTCAGATCAGGTCTCTGCGGTTCTTAACCGTAGTGAAAACATTCAAATCAGATCCGGTTTCAGTCTACCCAGTTCAAGAAAAATCTGTGGAATTTATTTCTGTCAAGATCAAGCTCGTGCAGCCCTTGACGGAGTCAAAAAAGGAACACTAATCGGAGGATCTACGGAGATCGACCCCACGTAAATTTTCTTTTATTTTTAAATTTTTATTTGTAATTTATTTTTGTATTTTCGAGTTTAATTGTTTTAGACTCGAAATTTACGCTTTACAAATTTTTGGCACGCCCGATGGGACCTCTTCACCTCCCATCTCTTGTTCTTTAAAAAAAAAAAAAGTAAAAAGAAACAGCAAAGAAAAGAAAAAAAGAAAAAAAAAAAGAAAAAAAGAAAAGAGCCGAAGAAAAGGAAAAAAAAAAGAAAAAGAAAAAAGAAAAAGAAAAAGAAAAAGAGAAAAAGACAAAATAGAGAAAAAGACGAAAAAGGTAAAAAAGTATAAAAAAAAAAAAAAAGTGAAAAAAAAAAAAATTTTAACAAGGTGTTCAGCACATCAAATGGCACCAAAAAGGAGTATAACTGCTGCCACAAAAAAGAAGACAACGGCTCCATTGCCTGCATCAACTACCCTACCTGGGTACGCAGGACCACAAACCCGCGGACGGACACAGTTTCTTGCCACTCAATTGAGTCCACAGACTCGCGCAAGAACAAAGTTCCTCGCCACCAACAAAGTTAAAATTGAGGACTTGCAGCTCACACAGCAGTTAGATTTCTCACGTGACTCTGTCACTAAACAGAGGAGTCGATCACCTACCCCTACCGAAGTTAGGGGTAGAGCATCAAATTCTGCCCAACAACAGAATCCGACCTATTCTGCACAAACGAACACAGAGGAAGAAGAAGATCCCTCTACTCCAGTCTTCTATAGAGCATCAAATTCTGATGAACAGCAAAATCCAACGCGTTGTGCTGAAACAAGTCAGGAAAGATCCGACGGGCCCTCTACAACAGTCTTCCGTGGAGAACCATCTACCGCTGCTGATGTCAGGCTGACCAACACCACCAGAATAGAAAAAATGTTTGCAGATTTAAACCGCGGATATTCACAGCTGATTAGCGGATATGCACAGTTGATTGAAAATATGAAGGAATTAAGACAGCAAATAGATGACGTTAACAAAGGGCTTCACCAAGCCCAACCCGCTGATGCAGTCAACCGCGAAGATCGTCCTCAATCATCTCGATTTGGGGACACAGTTTTTAGTCAATCGGACCAACAGAAGGACGAAAGTACCGACTCAGCCACAAGCTCATTTGCAAGTGGGAGGGGTCATGTCTAGTTCAAAAAAAAATGCTTCCATGTTATCAGGTCAGAAATGCATTTCGACCTGACCCAATAAAACAGGTAAATTTCAGAACTACTGTTATGTCAAAAAGAATAAAAAAAAAAAGAGAAAAAAAAATTCAAAAAAAAAAAAAAAGAAAAATTAAAAAGCAAAAAAAAAAGAAGATCCCAAAAAAAAACAAAAAAAGATTAAAAAAAATACAAAAAAAAAAAGAAAAAAAAATTATCAAAAAAAAAAAAACAAAAAAGAAAAAAAAAAACAAAAAAAAAGGGGGCCAAAAATTCAAAAAAAGAAAAAAAAAAGGTAAAAAAAAAAAAAGAGAAGCACAAAAAGGCCAAAAAAGTGTCGAAGTCACGACGTCTAGAAGGTTAGCCCCCTTTTCCCTTTTTTATTATTGTACTAATCTTAAATAGGAGGAAGGACATACCCAACCCGAGTCAGAAGTGCTTCGAAGACAGGCTTATCCAGTCAAACAAAGAAGGTGAAGTCAGAGGTTCTACATTTCATGTCACAATTAGCGAGGAGGCTGATTCCGACTCATCAGATGGTGAAGTGAAGGAGGCTCCCCCGGAACTTGAAGATGGTGGCCAAGCAACTGTTGATGAACTCAAGGAGGTCAATCTTGGCTCTCCGGAAGATCCTCGACCTACATTTGTAAGTGCTTTACTTACTGCAGAAGAAGAGCAAGAATATGTTCAGGTATTAAGTCAATACAGGGACGTGTTCGCATGGAATTACAAAGAAATGCCTGGACTTGACCCAAAAATTGCGGTGCATCGTCTAGCAGTAAAGAAGGGTGTCCGTTCTGTCAAGCAGCCACAACGACGGTTCCGCCCGGAACTCATTCCACAAATCGAGGAGGAGGTGAACAAGCTGATCAATGCCGGCTTCATCCGAGAGGTCACCTACCCAACGTGGATTGCCAACATTGTCCCGGTAAGAAAGAAGAATGGACAGTTGAGGGTATGTGTTGATTTTCGAGATCTTAACAAGGCCTGCCCGAAAGATGACTTTCCGTTGCCCATAACGGAGATCACAGTCGATGCAACAACGGGTCACGAAGCATTGTCTTTCATGGATGGTTCTTCAGGCTATAACCAAATCAGAATGGCACCAGAAGACGAGGAGTTGACAGCATTCCGCACCCCAAAAGAATGTTATGTTGATGACTTAGTTGTAAAGACTAAGAAGCGCAAAGACCACCTCGAGGATCTCAAGACAGTGTTCGAAAGACTTCGGAGGCATCAGCTCAAAATGAACCCTCTCAAGTGCGCATTCGGTGTCACATCAGGAAAGTTTCTTGGGTTCGTGGTGCGCCATCGTGGAATCGAAGTTGATCAGTCAAAGGTTGAGGCAATTCAAAAGATGCCTGAACCTAAAAACCTGCACGAGCTGCGAAGTCTACAAGGAAAGCTGGCTTACATTCGCCGTTTCATCTCCAATTTAGCTGGTAGATGTCAACCTTTCCATCGGTTGATGAAGAAGGATGTCAACTTCGAGTGGGACGAAGCTTGCAGCAAAGCCTTTGAGAGCATAAAGAAGTACCTTTCCAATCCACCAGTCTTAGGAGCTCCAATTCAAGGAAAGTCGTTGATTCTCTACATTGCAGCGCAGGAAAGATCTTTGGGAGCCTTGCTTGCACAGGAAAACGAGCAGGGAAAGGAAGTTGCCCTGTATTACTTGAGCAGAACACTAAACGGTCCGGAACTGAGTTATTCGCCCATTGAAAAGACATGTCTAGCACTGTTCTTTGCCATTGACAAGCTGAGGCACTACATGCAGGCTCACACGGTACGTCTCATTGCCAGAGCTGATCCTGTCAAATATATCTTATCTAGACCAATCTTGTCAGGACGACTTGCCAAGTGGGCAGTAATCCTACAAAGCTACGACATTGTCTATGTGCCTCAAAAAGCAGTCAAAGGACAAGCTCTAGCAGACTTCCTTGCAGATCACCCTATCCCATCCGATTGGGAGTTCACAGATGATCTTCCAGATGAAGAGGTCTTTTACATTGAGACACTACCACCATGGACGATGTTCTTTGATGGTGCAGCAAGGCGTGATGGTGCTGGTGCCGGTATAGTGTTTGTCACTCCTCAGCGACAAATACTACCATATGCTATCATACTCGGTGAGTTATGTTCAAATAATGTTGCTGAATACCAGGCTTTGATCATTGGTCTTCAAATGGCTGTCGATATGAAGATTCCAACTATAGAAGTCCATGGAGATTCCCAGCTCGTCATCAACCAACTTACAGGATTGTATGATGTGAAGAAAGAGGACCTTGCACCTTACCATCAACTTGCTCGACAGCTAATGGATGAATTTGAAAGCATCACCTTGGAGCATGTGCCTCGACGAGAAAACACTCAGGCAGACGCGTTGGCTAACCTGGCCACTTCTCTTGCAAAGTCAGAAATCCAGGCTACAGTTGTTGCCGTATGCCAGAAATGGATAGTGCCACAAAAGGATGATGAAGAAACTACAACAGCCAACGCTGTATCTGTACGTCTCGCGGAGGACGAGGACTGGCGTCAACCAATCATTGACTACCTACAGCACGGGAAGCTGCCCGAAGATCGTCGTCATAAGATAGAAATTCAACGACGAGCTCCCCGCTTTATATATCTCAAGGATGCTCTGTATCGAAGGTCTTTTGATGGAATTCTACTTCGCTGCCTAGCCAATGAAGAGGCAAAACAGGCTCTCACTGAAACACATTCTGGTGTTTGTGGCGGACATCAATCAGGGCCTAAGTTGCACTTCCAACTCAGAAGGATGGGATACTACTGGCCAACTATGGTACGTGATTCAATTGAGTTTGCTAAAACCTGTCAAGCTTGTCAATTTCATGCGAATTACATACATCAACCACCGGAGCCACTGCATCCAACTGTCTCATCCTGGCCCTTTGAAGCTTGGGGTCTCGACTTAGTGGGGCCCTTGCCAAAGTCATCCCTAGGTCACCTGTACATCCTCGCAGCAACCGATTACTTCTCAAAATGGGCTGAAGCCATTCCACTAAGAGAGGTAAAGAAGGAGCATGTTGCCAATTTCATCCGGACTCATCTGATCTTTCGCTATGGAGTCCCTCGATTCATCATCACTGATAATGGTAAGCAGTTCTACAACAGCTTGATTGACAAACTCTGCGAGAAGTTCAAGTTCAAGCAGTACAAGTCATCCATGTACAATGCCCCAGCAAATGGCTTGGCCGAAGCATTCAACAAGACCTTATGCAACCTGTTGCGGAAGGTAGTCTCTAAATCCAAAAGAGATTGGCATGACAGAATTCCAGAGGCATTATGGGCGTATCGTACAACTTACCGGACTCCAACACAGGCGACGCCATACTCACTTGTCTACGGTGTCGAAGCAATACTGCCGTTGGAAACACAGATTCCATCCCTGCGCATGGCTGTTCTGGAAGGACTCACACAGGAGGAGAATGCTCGCCTACGTCTGGATGAGTTAGAAGCCCTTGATGAAAGGAGGCTTGAAGCACAACAACAACTTGAGTGCTACCAAGCCCGGCTCACCAACACGTTCAACCGCAGGATCCGCCCTCGATCTTTTCAAGTTGGAGACCTTGTTCTTGCAGTGCGACGGCCCATCAACATGAAGCATCGGCCTGGTGACAAGCTTACTTCCAAATGGGATGGGCCATACCTAGTGCAGGAGGCCTATACTCACAACGCTTACATGCTGTCAGACCAAGAAGGCGTCCGAATCGGCCCAATCAATGGTAAATTTCTGAAACAATATTATGTGTAAATATATTTGAAAAAAAAAAAAGAAGAAAAAAAAAATCAAAAAATCAAAAAGAAAAAAAAAGAAGAAAAAAATCAAAAATCAAAAATCAAAAAATCAAAAAAAAAAGAAGAAAAAAATCAAAAATCAAAAAAATCAAAAAAAAAAAAAAGAAAAAAAAATCAAAAATCAAAAAAAAAATCAAAAAAAAAAATTGAAAAAAAAAAAAAAGTTCGGAAGTCCCGATCTGAAAGTCCAAGCGAAAATCCAAACCCAAAAATCCAAACCCAAACACTTGAGCCCAATTCAGAAAACACAAAACCTAAGTCCAAAACCCAAACACTCAACCCAAATCCAAAAGTCCAAACCCAAACACTCGATCCAAAAACCCAAATCCAAATCAACCCAAATTCAATTCAAAGCCCAAAACCCAAAAAATTCCAAGTTCTAAACACAGTCCAGAAACCAGCCCGCATGAGTATAAACTGTGAACGGCCCAAAAATATAAAAGCAACGGAGGGTTTGAGTCTGAAACTCAGCATCAGTCTCAATCGATCTTCACCACACACCAGACCTTTGCTCCTCTGCCACAAGAAAGATGGAACCAGTTGCAGAACCTCAAGACAAGGGAGAAGAAAGGTCACCCCGCACAAGGTGGCAACCAACCATGGCGCAACTGCAAATTCTAGAGGAAGTCTTCCACAACAATGAAGGTATTATGCCTAATGCATCTCAGATTTACCAACTTGTCTCACGATTGCGCCCACTCGGGGCAATCGAAGGAAAAAATGTGTTTTATTGGTTCCAGAATCGGAGAAGCAGGAAGAAACCAGCACTGAGAGCTGATTTTTCCAAAGAACAGTCTGCTGTTCCGATGGTAGATCCCACCAGTACAACTTCGCCGTCAAATGAAGCAGGTCCGAGTTCTTCCACCGCAAAAGTCTCTCCACGGTATGTTCATCAAAGCCGTAGCCCATGGGAGCATGCACGCTGGTCCTGGTGGTCTTACGGAGTCAGCCAAGGGTTCATCCCTCCTAGATACTTAAGTCTAGGAGGAATTTTTCTAGCAGAAAGGAGTTATTCCGGTGAAACTTTACCTCTCTTTCCAGAATATTCCGACAGCATCAACCAGCTGGAAAGCGACGTCGACGTCGACGTCAACATCATCGGCCCACCAGACGAGGTCGAGCTTGACTTGGAGCTGCGCCTCGGGCCCCGCTAGGACGGCCGACAAGATAAGGTGCAACGACTTCTGCAGCATGCGGCAACGACTTCCGCAGCACACGGCAACGACTTCTGCCACACACGGTAACGACTTTCGTGACACGCGTCAGCCGCTGCCTCTTTTGTCTCTTATGCAGGAAAGGGACGTGGATGACCCTGCGTACCTTCTTTATGACTTTTCAAAAAAAAAAAAAAAAAAAAAACTCTTTATGTTATGTATATATATCCTGCATGTCCGAGCCATAATACTCACCCCTCAGCTCTTCTTTTTCAAAAGAAAATGGCTAGTCTCTGCACTTGTCTCAGGAAATTCTTCGATCAAGAAGTTGGAGGCGCACGAGCTAAGAAAAGAAGGAGTAGTCTTCCTCGAGGGATCCCTAACGCCATCGGTGTCATGGAGTTCCAACTACTCTCCTTAGTTCACAACTAGCACAGAGGGATGAGACGCTGCAATCATCCTAATCTTTCTTTGGATGCGGCGACGTATAGGGAAGTTCCAACTACTCTCCTTACGTCGAAGCAGACTTGGAAATCATCACTACAGTCAGTCTCTCTGTGCGCAGGTCTTAAAGTTCCAAAGTGCTGGGCCTTCCTCTTGGGGAGGTTCAAGTTCTTTGCCTATCGGATCATCCTCGCCAGAGCTCTGGAACTTTAAGAGATATAAAAAATCCTTTGCGGGCTATGGAAGCTCGAACGCACCTGGAGCCAAGACTTCAATTTTTATATTGGCTGGGGTGCTAACTTTCTCAAGATCGTATCGGGTTCCTATTGTGATCCAACAACAGCAGGCATAGTCGGAGATAGAAGATTTCAACATTCAACTTCAACCTGGACTTCAAGACTCGGATCGGATCACGACCACAAAGTTCTTCCTTACCGACCCTTGAAGTGGGGGCATTTGTAAACAAAGAAAAAAAAAAAAAAAAAAAAAATGAATTCGTTGAATTCAATGGCCATTGAATTCATTGAATTCAATTGCCATTGAATTCAATGGCCGGCGTTGCCAATTCAAAATTGGCAACGCCGGCCAAAGAAATTTTTTTAAAGAAAAGATTCCTTTCCCATGTGATGTTCACATGGGAAAGGAACCCTATAAATAGGCCCCTGCCCCCCAGTTCAAAAGACATTCAGCAAATCTGTAAACAGAAAAATCCAGAGAATTTGAGAGAAAAAGAAAATTTTGAAAATCTCTCAAGAAAATTTCTCCTTTTCTTACGTGCTTTTACTCTGCAGTATACTCTCTTAACTCCTTTTTGAGAGATATTTCAGGGGTAAGGCCCAAAAAATTTGCTGTTTCCATTTCTAAAATTATTTTTACGTTTATATTCTCGGATCGCTCTACATCTGAATTTCTGAGAATATAGATCTGAAAATATCAAATTACTACAAATTCGGCTGGGATTAAGCCTCATACGGCCCTCAGCAAAATCCAGGCAACTCATCCGAGAACAAGTCCCTTCGACCCTCGGTGAAATTAAGCCAGATCGGCTCAGATCAGGTCTCTGCGGTTCTTAACCGTAGTGAAAACATTCAAATCAGATCCGGTTTCAGTCTACCCAGTTCAAGAAAAATCTGTGGAATTTATTTCTGTCAAGATCAAGCTCGTGCAGCCCTTGACGGAGTCAAAAAAGGAACACTAATCGGAGGATCTACGGAGATCGACCCCACGTAAATTTTCTTTTATTTTTAAATTTTTATTTGTAATTTATTTTTGTATTTTCGAGTTTAATTGTTTTAGACTCGAAATTTACGCTTTACAAGGACTTCCACAAAACAAGCGAACAAATCACACTGCTTTCCATGCTCATGTTAATTTGGCTATGGACAAAATTAAACTTTATTTTCTGATATAGATCCACTAGTATGCATGCAATCAATGTCAGAAAGAAATTGTAAGTCCAAGATCAACATATACCATAACCATATCACTTGCAGCCTCAGGAATGTCCTTAGATAGGCGTTATTGGAAAAGCCGTTTGTAATAATGTGTGAAAGGATGACAACCAACAGAAAGGGCATAGATAGCTGCCAGTAGCAACAACACCATTTGCTTATTAAATGGGGAAGACTCCTACAAAATATGGCCATGTTATGTACAACCATATAAAGATAGTCAAACAATCATAATATGGTTAGACAAGATTTGGTTCCAGGAATATGGATAGAATGGCAAAGAACTGCTTCTATAAGATTATCATTTCGGGAAAAATTGGCTGTTGGATTTTCCTTTTTTTTGAAATTACAAGAGAGATTGTTCATTAGTTTATATTGAAATTTATTACTTCCTATTAAACAGAATGCAACTTTATTAATTCCTATTAAACAAAATGCAATTTTATTACTTCCTAATTTTTCGAAATTGCAATACCTTTTTTTCATTGGACCTCTAGTGTCATATTCTTCGCTAATTTTGATTTAAAAAAATTAAAAGGAACATAATTTCATTTAAGCAATGCAATTTATTTTTTTATTTTTATGTCAATTATTTAACTTTTTATAATTTTTAGATTGCTTTTAGAACAATCGTGCATGCTAGTTGTTGACTTTTTTTTTTATTGAGGAAGAGTCGTTGACTAGTTTATCGTATGATGAGATTGCTATATTTGCTTGTTCTAAGAAAATTAAAATATTTATCTCTGTTAATTTTTCCTAAAAAATTAATGTGTGTGTATAAAAGCACAAATCTAATCTTGGAAAAGAGTGGGATGTGAGAATGAAAAAATTATGTTATCATATAGTTGAACGAACTTTTATTTATTCTCTTTTTTTATGAATAAAATTTATTTATGATCTAACACCACATAAATTTAATTTTTTTTATTTTTTTAAATAAACTCCACTCATCGTGTGGAATAAAATAATAAATAAATTATACGAAAACAACAAGGAAATTAAAAATTCTTTTCAAAATTTATTATATGATTAAAAGCCTCCAGTTTAGTCATATTAATTTTAAAAAATTCCATGCACCAGCAGCCAGACTGTGACATTAAGCGTTAACAAAGAAAATTCAACTCTTTTTTCTTTTTAATTTTTTGGGATTTTTAATTAAATAAGGACCACGAGACGAAAATACCAAGTGCCAACCAACATAGCAACAAACTAAATTGATTAAAAAATTTTTTAATTTGAACTATATTTTTTAATAAGTGTAACTTATTGATAATCTTATATTATATAACAAGTGGACTCTATTTAAAATTAAAAAAAATGAATTTGTGTTATGCAATATAATGAGTCAATTTTACTTACAAAAATAATAAGATTAACAAATATTATTAAACAAACAACCAAATGAGAAGGAACGAGATGAAAAAGAAGATTTTTTTTTTTCTAAGCTTGAGAAGAAGAAGAAGATTTATTATTATTATTTTTTAGCTTGAGATGAAGAAGATTAATAAAACAGAAACTTCTAATTCTTTCCTATTATCACTAATTTACTGCAAATAAAATAAAATAATAAAACAAAGTATTATTAGCATATTTGTAAGTACTTAAAAAAAAGAAAAAAAAAACTAATCTGCTTTGTTATTCAAGTAATTTGACAGCCAAGTCATCCCATCTAACGGACTAAACAAAGTGTAGTTTGGATACAATTCATTTTCTTCTTTTTCTATCATTAATATTTTTTAAAAAAAAAATTGGGGCAACAGAGAGGCCACCCATGGATTGGTTTGCGTACACAGAAAAATAGATTTTTTTTTCTTGTATTTTTTTCTAATAACAATAAGACGTTTAATTATGTTGAAAACTTTAAAAGGAAACAAGGAGAAAAGAAAGAAATAAAGAAAGAAAGAATTTCAAAAAGAGAGAAGGAAGAAGAAATTCTTTGTTTTCATTCCATCGAAACTCAGCATACTTCTCTCTCTCTCTCTGAAATTCTTTATTTTCATTCCATCGAAACTCAGCATACTTCTCTCTCTCTCTCTCTCTCTCACACGCTACTGCAAAATCGAATTCTGATTCTCAATATCCAATTATTTAATATTTAATTTATATGTACTACGGTCCTGTTAATAATTTTTTTTCATTTATTTGGAGGTAAATTTTGGTCTTTTCTTTTAAATTTATTTTCTTCGCCCCTCGGTCATTATGTGGTTGCTATCTGATATTTGATTTTCTTTGTTTATAATATATAATTTTTTTCGTTTAATTTATGGTGTGATTTCAGGAGATTTTAACGAAATAAATAATTACTCTGTTTATTACAAATTTTTTCGTTCCCCATTAGTTATAATATAGGAGAGGAGGACCACTAGAAACAATTTTTTACACTTATTTCCTTATTTTTCTACGACAAATGATTCAATGGTTATGATACACGTATTTCTTTTGTACAATACTTAGTCACTTACTACAACAACATTAATTTTCCCATGTGATACTTCACTTTTGACATATTCCTTCTATTGCTATTGTATGACATATGCCCCCTTTCCCTGGACAGATTTACTCTATCTATTCTCCTTGGAGCACCATTATATGACTCTCTTTAGTAGTTGTTTGGTGGCTAACAGATATGACACAACATGTAAATTATATGATACAATGAAGGAATTATACGACACGTCAGAAAAACTACATGACACACACAACTAGCCATTAAAAAAAAAATTTTAATGGTACATATAACCTGTCATATAATTTTTTTGATATATCATATACTTTCTTTTAATTCCTCCACCATGTCATATAATTGACCGATTATGTCGTATATTGACAGCCACCAAACATTTAGCCAAAAAGATTTTCCCATCTTGCTATTCAGAGAAACTTTTTGGCTGTTTTTTAAGTGGCTGTTTCATAACTATCATAGACAACATAATAGGTAAAATATACATCCTAGTGAAAAATTATACGACATGTGTAATAAGCCATTAAAAATTTTTTTTCAATGGCTAGTTACACTTGTCGTATATTTTCTTTTAACATGTATAGTTTCCTTAATATGTTGTATATTTGAATTAACATTTCGTATATGATATATACGAAACAACCATCTAAGAGACAGTTATGTAGTGGCACTCCTATCAATTTTAGACACCTTAACTCATTCCATTAGACTTTTGTGTTTCTTTTGCAATGCACTTGGGTAATTTCGGTATGAGCACCACTACATGGTTGTCTTCAGTGGTTGTTTGGTGGCTGTCATATATGACACAACAGAAAAATTATATGACACAACAGAAGAATTATATCACATGTTAAGAAAAATTATATGACACGCAAAACTAGTCATTAAAAAACTCTTTAATGGTACATACAACTTGTTTCATATAATTTGTTTGATATGTCGTAAAATTTCTTTTTAATTCCTCCACTATGTAGTATAATTGACCTATTATGTCGTATATTGACAGCAACCTAACGTACAGCAAAAATTTTTTTCCCTTCTTGTGTATACCTTCCTTCATACAACACTTGGTCAGTTCCCTATAACACATTTTCTTCTTTCGTGCAACACTTCACTAATTCTCAAAGACAGATTCATTTCATTTCTACGACACATTTAGTTGCATTCTCATACGACATCTTTACTTCTTTTGTATGACAACAACTTCACTTCATACGACACTTTTAATTCTCTTTATGATACTCGACTTATTTTCTATGACACCTTTGATTATTTCATATGACACCTACTTCACATCCTACAACGTTTTTATTTTTCTCATACGATATTTCACTAATTTCTGTACTGAAAATTTTTTGTAGATGTATTTGATGATCGTGTTATTTCGATACATTATTTTAATAATTATTCACATTTATTTCTTTCTTTTTGTAAGACACGACTCATTGGTTATGACACTTGTATTTTTTTTATACCACACTTGTGTCACTCACAATGGCACCATAACTTCACTCACTACGACAAATTACCTCTCCCAATTCTAGTTTCACTCTCTACAAGACCTCTATTGTTATTTTATGATACTTGACCCATTTTCTACGTCACATTTATTTCTGTCGTACAATATTTCACTCTTTTCATACGACATTTTTGTTTCTTCTATACGATACTTGAGAAATTCCAAGAAATACCTTCACTTCATTCTTATAACACTTGACGGTTACCTATGACACCTTTGATTTTTTTGTACGACATTTAACTAAGTCTCAATGATAGCTTCATTGCATTTATATGACTCTTGTGTAATTTCCTACTACACGTTTATTTTTTTTACAACATTACATTATTTTTTTATATGACAGGTGAATAATTATCTTTTCATTCTTTCTGCATCCCCTCTCCCTCTTTCTTTCCCTCTCAACCTCAAACCTTTGTTATAATTTTTCAATTTAAAAATTGGAAATAAAGATAGATGTTTTTCATACTAACAAAAATTATAAATTTTGTATATTTTCAAAAAAAAAACTTAAAAACTATTCCACAATTTTTGAGAATTCTCATATTATAAAGAATGAAATATTCAAAAATATAAATTTTATGATACTCAAAACATTGAAACACTTTAGAAATCTAATAAATTCAAAATGTTATATTTCCTTTTCAATCATTCTCTCTCTTTCTCTACCTCTTCTCTCTTACTCACCCTCTCTCACTTTGAGTTATCGTGGCATGTCAAGACTCTTAAAAGAGATAGAAAGAGAACATAGAGGAAGAGGGAAAAATGAAAGGATAGCTAGAGAGAGACAAAGACAAATAAAGAATGAATATGAAGAAAGAGAGATATGCAGGATAAGAGAGATACAGAGATAGAGAGACGGTGGAAAAAGAAGCAGTTTATTTTTTCTACAACATAGTTATTACTGTTGTAGTAGAATATATGCATTCTTTACGAAATCTTCATTCTTTCGTACGATAGGTACTTTACTCCCAATGACACCTTTATTTTTTCTCTACGACGCTTCTTACGACGCCTTTTTTCTTTGTATGACACTTGATGACCTTCCCACAACACCTTTATAAGCACTCTCGTACGACGCTTGACTCATAACCTATGACACATGACTCATTAACTATGACACTTGCATTTTACCGCATAACGCTTATGTCACTCACTACGACAATATTTCTTCTCTCCTACAATGCTTCACTCTCTACAAAACCTTTATTGCTAGTGTACTTTTACCCATTTGTTATGACATATTTATCTTTTTTGTACGACACTTTGTTCATTACGTACGACACTTTTGTTTATTATATCTGACATTTAGGTAATTCCCCTATATGCCTTCACTTTATTCATATAACACTTGGGCGGTTCCCCATTACAGACTTGCTTCTTTTGTATGACACTGCACTAATTCTTAATGACAACTTTATATCGTTTATACGACACTTATATAATTTTTTATAATACATTTATTTCTTTCCTATGGCACTTGATAGATTCTCTATGATACTTTTATAGAACTCTTATGTCATTTGAATAATTATCTACGACACCTTTATTTTAGTCATACGACAATTGGTTGCTTCCCTATGACACTTTTGTTTTTTTCATATGACATGTGATCAATTACCTTCTCATTCTTTCTTTCTCTTCTTTTACTCTCTCTCTTTCCCTCCCTTGACCTTAAAAATCGAAAAATTTATGAAAGAAAAAAGAGAATCGAAGGTGTATCCTCCTAAAAAATTTATGAAAAAGAATCCAAAGTAACTATTCTCAAAATTTTATGAATAGTTTGTAAGTTTTTTGTTTAAAAAGGACAAAATTTTAAATATAAAAATGTATTTTCAAAACTCCTTTTCTTTCTATCCTTCTCTCTCTTTCTTTATCTCTTCTCTTCCCCTCTCTCACTTTATGCACCCTTCATGTTGGAGGTGGATTAATAGAGATAGAGAGAAGTTAGAGCAAGAGGGAGGAGTAAAAAGAAAGCCAGAGAGAAAGACAAAAAGAGATGGAAAGAGAATACAGAGAAAGAGAGACAAACAAGAGGGAAAGATTAAGAAATAGCGAGACGATAAAAAGAGAAAACTTTTATTTTCCTATGACACTATTATTATTGTTGTACAACACTTGATGTATTCCCTATGATATCTTTACTTTTCTAAAACAACAACTGCCTCACTCTTTACGGCACATTTCTTCCAGTCATCCTTACGATGCTTTTATTTATTTCATATGAGTCTTCATTAATATTCTACGATATCTTTATTTCATTCATATGACGTATTCATTTTATTTGTATGACATTTAACTACCTCTATACAATAACTTCATCTTTCTGTGTGGCACTTAACTCATTCCTTAAGACACCTTTATTTAACTTGTAACTCACTTGACTGATTATATACAACACTTTTATTTAACTCGTACACCATTTGAATGATCATCCACGACATCTATATTCCTTTTATACAACACTTATCTCATTTCTTTCAATGTTTTTCAAATCCATAAACTTGTTAAGTTCTACAAAGTTTGTCATAAAAAAATAAAACAAATTTTCAAACACTACAAATTTTGTTTTTTCAATACAGCACTTGGGTAATTCTCATAGAAACATTCACTTCATTCATACAACACTTGGGTAGTTCCCTATGAAATTTGTCTCTTTCGTACGATACTTGACTAATTATCAATGACAATTTTATTTCATTTATGCGACACTCATGTAATTTCTACAACACATTTAGTTCTTTCATACGATAGTTGATTGATTCTCTATAACACCATTGTTCAACTCGTACGTCACTTGAATGATTTCTACGACACTTTGATGCTTTTCTATGACGCCTTTGTTTCTTTCATACAACATGTGAGTAATCACTTTCTCGTTCTTTCTCTCTTCTCTCCCTTCTTTCCCTCTCTTTCAACCTCATAAATCAGCAAAAATTTTGAAAATTTAAATATTCAAAAAAAAAATATACGAACGTTTTACATATTCAAAAATATTTTAAAAATTAAAAATTTTATACTAAAAAAATTATAACACTTTTATAATCCAATAAATTCAAAACTTTCTCCTTTTCTTTTGAATAATCTCTCTTTCTGTACCTCCTTCTCCTCTTCTCTCTTTCTCTCTCTCTCGAGATGGAGAGAGAAGCTAGAGCAAAAGGGAGACATGAAAGGATAACTAGAGACAAAGACAAAAAGAGATGGAGAGAGAATATAGAGAAAGTGAGAGAGCATGATGCGAGAGATACATAGATAGAGAGATGATAGAACGAGAAAATTTTATTTTCCTCACAACACCATTATTGCTATTGTAGGACACTTGATGCATTCTCTATGACATCTTTACTTCTTTAGTACAACAACTATTTCACCCCTACAACACCTTTACGACACTTTTAATTCTTTCATACGATAGTTGTTTTACTCTTGAACAACACCTTCACAGACACTCTCGTACAACGCTTGATTCATTTCTTACTGCACCTTCATTTTGAAAGAAAAAATTAAAAACAAGGTTTCACCTTTATTTTGAACAGAAAAACATCTTTATTTTAAATTTAACCTTTCATGTTCTTTCCATCTCTATTTTTTACCCTTTTCGTTAGTTAGACATTCTCTCCGCCATGTGGCAAATGAAAAACTTAAAAACAAGATTTGAACTTTATTTTGAACGAAAAACACTTTTATTTTAAATTTTACCTTTCATGTACTTTCCATCTCTATTTTTCACCCTTTTCGTTAGGCAAACATTCTCTTTTGCGATCAAACATTACCCAATCAAATGCATGTCATCAATTTTAGATGATGTGGCTTTTTTTGGAAATTTAAAATAAATTTGCAAAAATTTTAGTGTACTTTTTTTAATTAAAATAAAGTTTGATTGCTATAAATCAAAAATTAAGATAATATATAACTAAATTGTAAATAATACTATTATTATATGTTTTCATGACAGTAATAATACTAATAGTAGTAGTTCTAAAAAAAATACTAATAATAATAACCACATATATAAAAAAATAAAATAATATTTCTATTTTAATAATATCAATTATTATTGTTATTATTTTTTAC
This sequence comes from Carallia pectinifolia, assembly GCA_037832335.1. Lineage (NCBI taxonomy): Eukaryota > Viridiplantae > Streptophyta > Magnoliopsida > Malpighiales > Rhizophoraceae > Carallia > Carallia pectinifolia. The sequence goes on along the minus strand of CM075448.1, from coordinate 14,341,730 downwards.
CACACTTGCTTCACTTACTATGACACACTCAATTTTTTGTACGACCTTTGGCCTGTTTCATATGACTTCTTTTATACGACAATTTTATTCCTGTTGTACGACATTTAATTCACTCTCCCTCTTTCTCTTTCAAACCTTCTCTTTCTTTCCCTAGTTCTCTGTTTCTCTCTCTCACTTCGTGTACTCTTCATGTATGAGGTAGATTGATAGAGATGAAGAGAGAGGGATAACAAAAAGGAGAAATGAGAGAAGAGCTAAAGAGAAAGACGAAGAGAGATGGAGAGAGGATATAGAGTAAAAGAGATAAACGAGATGAGAGATGATGGAAAGAGGAAATTTTTATATTACCCTACAACACCTTTTTTGTTGTTGTAGATACTTGATGCATTCCTTATGACATCTTTACTTCTTACTTCATTCCCTACATCACTTTTGTTTCACGCATATGATATTTGACTCATTTCTTATGACATCTTTATTTCTTTCGTATGACACTTGTTTCAATTTCCATGAGACATCTTCATTTCTCTCAAAAAAACTTAACTCATATCCAACAACACCTAAAATTCTTATACACGACACTTGCTTCACTCTTTTTGACACCTTTATTTTTCTAGTACCATATTGCACTAATTTGTTGTGATACTTCTAATTTTTTTTCATACAACACTTGTTTATCTCCTTACGATACTTTTATTGAAGTTTTACGCTCCTTGACGTATTCCCCATGACACCTAACACTCCTTTTATACGACACTTTTATTGAAGTTGTACAATAATCTACTCATTCCTTATGTCATCTTCATTTAACTCGTAACACACTTGATTGACTTTTTACGATACATTTTCAACTCGTACACCACTCTAGTGATTTTCTATCACTGACATCTCTGTCATTCCTTTCAATATTTTATATATCCATAACCTTATCCAGTTACTAAATTTAAAGTTTGTAACAAAAAAAAAAAAAACTTACAATCTAGTTAAAAATTGACGAAATTCTCACTTTCACAAAGATTTATCTTTTGCAAATAGATAAATTACTCAAGTCCATAACTTTAGCAGCTATCACAATCCAGAAATTTTTGTTTTTTTCTCTTTCAACATCCAACCTTCGCTTTTGTCACCTATCTCTTTGCTGCCATTTCTTTTACATACGTTTGTCCCTATTGTATGTGCCAATGGATATTTTAATTTTAAAAATATTAACATATAAGTTTTGATATACTTTTCAATGTTAAATGTACTTATTTTGGTATAACCTTAAGTTCGACTGTACAATTCCCAAAAAAAAATTTAGCAATACTAGTTAGCTAAATTTACATAATAATAAAATAGAAATAAAATGATTTTACCTATTACATAATTTTAATTAGAGAAAAGTATTGAAATTTTAATTAGATGAACTTTATATCTACCCTACTACTATCTATAATTTTTTTTTTTTTTTTTTTGAGTAATACTTGCAATTTCATTTAACTTTGTTTTGATTCAAAACAAAAATTTTAACTTCAACGTTTTTTGCCTTGCCGCCACAACTACAACCCACCTCTACCATAATCATTACAAATTCTTCTGTTGTTGTTACATTACTCTTATGCCCTTCTTGATTTACCATTTATACCCTTTAGAATTAAATAATTGAAAACAAAATGCTAAATGTTTTCATTGGCCACATGTGTGTGTGGCAGCGATGTGGATATCATTATATCAGCTACATAGCTTTTCCCATAGCAGAAATGTAGATTGGCGCATGGCAATTCCTAAGAGGTATGCAATGAAGTAGTCGGTGGCCAACAGCAACGACAATAACAGAGGACTAGCGAAGCGGCGACAATAGTGAAACGAAAAAATCTGGAGGCTTTTGTAAGGGAAACTTTAGCTCTTAAACCAAAACTGATGTAAGATGTCCCATGAAATCAATTAATAGATAAAACTTCAAAATATAAACGAGAGAATTAGCATCAAAAAATAAGAACATGTGTGAATCGACACTGAAAGGCAAATGTTCCACACTTGTTGGAAAATACAATTTTAATATCAATTATTAATTATCATAAACAGTTTATCTAACTAATGAACCGACTAAGTTAAAGGAGTATTTAAGCAAGTTTTTAAGGGGATGCATTTGTATTTATTTTAAAAAAATAAGAAAATAAGTATTTGGTAAATTTTTTTCTTACTGCTATTTGATTCTAGTTATTTTTTCATATGACTTATTAACAGCAGCTAATTCTAAAACAACTCAATGTTACTTTTTACTATTTTTTAAGCTACTTTTCACCTTTTAATATTAATAATAATTTATATGGAATAAACTACCTTAAAGAATATTTATATAATTTTATTATTTTTTTTACAAGCCATATAAATTAGATATGTTAATCTATTTCATTAATATTTGTAAAAATACAAAATTTTCTTTTTTTTTAATATTCTTATATAATAATTTTTTTCCTTCAATTTTTTTTTAATATTGACATTTATATTAAAAAAATTAAACATTATATTTTTTACCATCTAGTAAAAGTTAATTTTTTTTAAAAAGTTAACAATTAAGTGAAAAAGTTTTCAATATTATTTAAAGAATATTATTATAAAAATATAAAATTATATAATATAAAAATAAAATTTTTGATATAATACATTTATATAAATTAGATGTCTAAATTAGATATTTCATTATTCAACATTAACAACAATTACAAAATAAACCAAATACTTTATTAATTTTATCAGCAACTAGCAAGAGGAAACAAGAACAAGCAATCAACACAGCAGAAGTAATCAATAGCAGCAACATCTAACAAGTATCCCAAATGGGCCCTAACTAAAATTAAATCGAAGTAGGACTCTAAACAAGAATTTAAAATAGGCTAAGAAAATAATTAAATAACTAGTTGTTAGGATTTAACCTCGAGTATAAAAAATTCATCATGAACAAAATATGTATTCAATAGCAATTTACTCCAAAGTACTATACATAACAAAACTGTAATCAATAACTCAGACAAAAAAATGTATCCCCAAATGCTACACAATCTCGGAACTCATTACAAAATACAACTTTGCACCTATTGTTTGGGTTCAAAAGAAAGTTGATAAGGCATCAAACATTCTCCGTGGCTTCTTTCTTGAACTCTTCTGCACTCCGTGCAGCAGCCAATCTCTCAGCTGCCAATCTCTCTTCCATTTTTCTAGCTCCTCTTTCTTTGCAAAGGAAAGATTGGTTAGGGACACCAGCTCTTTGCAGCAAATAGGAACAATGTATACTATCATGACTATTGTTGATCAATAGTATCTACAGAGGTGTATCCTTGTTGCATAGCTATTGTTAGGGATTATAACCGTTTTGGTCCTCAACCTTTATAGATTTTTTCAATTTAGTCCTAAACCTTTCAACTTTTTTAATCAAGTCCTAAACATTTCAGTTCTTTGACAAACTGGTACTTCCGTTAACGGAAGTCAGTCAAACCATTAAAATTAACCATTGACCAAACGAAGATAATGGTTTGACTGACTTTCGTTAACAGAAGTACCAGTTTGTGAAAGAATTGAAAAGTTTAAGATTCGATTGAAAAAATTAAACGGTTTAGCACTAATTGAAAAAATTTATAAAGGTTTAGGACTAAAATGGTTGTAATCCTTGTTTAGATAAATAGAAAAAGTTAGAGGAAAAAAAAGTGGTGAAAGAAACGATAAAACAAATTATTTTCTCTCTCTACATAAGGATAGCAGTCTGTAAATCTTATCTTAAAATTCAAATCTAATAACTATTATATTATAATTAAGAGCATCACTTGTAGTATACCAAAGACACACAATTAATTTAATAATTTAATAATTTATTTTTTAATTTTAATATATTTTTTATGATTTAATAATTCAAATTTTTGTATATTAAATTTGGATCTATCGTGTCTAGCAACGAATTTCTTTAACAACAAACAATGCTTTTCTTAGTCTGCCTTTTTCTTTCTAAACTGCTTTTACTCAAAATTTCACAAATTAGGTCACAAGTATTTAAAAAATTCATATTCCATATTTTTTCATAGTCAATAAAATGGTGACAAAAGGCATAATTTGTACAAAAATTTTCATTTTCCATTTCAATATGATTTACTCTTTTGTAGACTATTTACAACATTTCTGAAAAAACATAAAAGAACAAATGTGCAAGTTTAATATTTGTAAGTTTAATGCATAATTATACTTATCTACTCAACAAAAAATAAAATGTATGTCTGGGGTTACACTCATTTTGATCCTAAACTTTTATAGATTTTTTTAATTTAGTCTTAAACCTTTCAACTTTTTCAATCAAGTTATAAACTTTCCAGTTCTTTTACAAATTGATATTTCCGTTAACAAAAGTCAGTCAAACAGTTATCTCCGTTTGGTCAATGGTTAATTTTAACGGTTTGACTAACTTCGGTTAATAGAAGTATCAATTTGTAAAAGAACTGAAATGTTAAAACTCGATTGAAAAAGTTGAAAGGTTTAGGATTAAATTGAAAAAGTTTATAAAGGTTTAGGACAAAAATGGGTATAATCCTGCTATTTTTATTGCTCTTCAAGCGAGCTATGCTCTACAGAAAACCTTGAATTAATAGCCCATAACAATTGTTTACACAATTTCCAAGAGCTCAATGGATGTGCAAAGTTTATACGTCGCTGAGATGATTTCATTAGAATACTACTGCGAGTCATATCAGGTACCCATTCAACACATTCAAAATGGACCTTATTTTCATCTGCAGGCCAACATTACCTCCTCCTAGATGCCTCCATGGGGTCTGAACCAGGCACTAAAGCACCTCCTACTATATAACCATGTTCTTCGGTAGAAGTTTCAGATATACCATAAAATATTTGATGGAATATTGATGCAATGGGATCAATGACTGGTCTTTAATCAGAAAAAAAAAAAGAGAAATGGTAGTAGAATGAAAAATCATCAAGCATTTCCAAGCCGAAACACAAATACATCAAAAAGTGGGAGAGAAAAATATACCTAAGGAACTTAGGGAAGAGCGAACAGAATGCAAAATCATCGCTTGGGTCAAATCTGAATTTCATTTTAGGTTTCCTTCATAGATACCTCAGGTAAATCCAACTCAAATATGTGCCAAATATTATGGTTGGAAGATATCTTGCAGACTCCATTGTAAAGAAGCTCATAGCAACAACTAGCAACAGCATGAGGGATGGAAACCACTGCGAGCCATTCAACACAACACCAAAAATTCATGAGTGACACTAGAAGGCAAGTAGTGAAACTTTTATGATACAAATATAAATGTACATACTTTTGCCCTTATTCTCATTACAGATAGTTCCTGGTCAGGTATAATTTGTTTCAAAGTAACCAAGAAACCTGACAGAACCACTTGGAAGCCAGAAACAAGCATATAGGTAGCACAAAAGAGACAAACAAAAGGCCGATGTCATTATAAGGATAGGAAAGATATAAAAATTAAAAGAAATTGAGGTTAAAGTGCACCAAGGAGCTGTAGGGAGGGTAGAACCATCTAAAATAGGAATTAATCAAAAACAGAGTTTAAAGCCAAACTATCCACAAACTCAAATAACAGGCACATCAAATAGTGCTGAATATAGCTTTTATTGTCAAAACTCTGAAACAAGTCTAATCATGGTTGCCATCCGTTTAATTGAAAGAAGAATGTAATCTATAGGTAGGGTAAAATAAAAATGGAGTTGTGAAGGCAAGTGGAAGGATAACCAACAGACGAAAACAGAAATATACATACAATTTGGAAGCACATACTTACAGGTAATTTTTCTGCCTTGTTATATGGTGTAAGGAGATAGCAGTGATGAAAACACACTCTAAAGTAAGAACGTTAACCACAAAAATGAACTTTAACAACTCTTTAGACCCCCAAATAGGTTCAAGCAGTTTTCCCGTGACTAGGAGGCATAAAGTACTGAAGGCCACCTAACATACAAGCCTAATCAACAGTCAAATATTTGATTCAAAAGCAAAGTTAAAGGACAATTAAGACAAATTAGTGCAAGGAAATACCAGTGTTAGAGAAAATTACATACCCTGTGTGTTGATTGTTCAATATAATCAGTTGTTATGAGGTTCCATGCAAAAGGAATTGTCTTGCAAAACAATTATCGGGAAGGAAAAAAGTTTCGTAAGCATTGAAGTAAAATTTATATCGATGCAGAATTACATCCAAAATCAAGGCAGTTACAATGGCATTGAATATTCAATTCTAAAAAATTACCACGTAGAAAAGACCTGCTTATATATATATATATAGATATGATGAATAAAAAATATACCTAAGAATAAGAGCGAGGTAGTTAAGGGCGGAAGGGAATATCTCAACCACAATGTGAGTGGCCACAAGAACCATTGCAATACCCTTGGATAGCCTCATGAATCATGTAAACAATCTCGTGCCCTGCCGAATTCCAATTGCAATTGCAATACCACTCAATAAATTAATTAATTACTTAAATGCAAAATCTAACCCATCATGAATTAGGTTTAAGCAAATGAAGTTAGTTCAAGATCTGAGCAGTATCAGTTGAGAATGAAGTTTTTATAAAAAGCATTTCAAAGATCTCATTGCACTTTGCAAAACAAAAATTATCCTTCCTTAACACACAAACACACACACACACACAGAGTGATTTTTTTTTTTTTAATAAAGTGAGTTGTATGTGAAGAATCTGAGTAGCTAAGGCCCAATAGTGGTAATAGTGGTCAGGCCCAGTATTATTTTAGCTTGGTCCATGTAATAAATTGGTCAGTATGAATGTTAGTAGCTGTAAGCAAGTTACAGAAGAGTAGCCTAGTGAATGGGATCACGCAGCGTGAGCTTGGAATAGCGCATATGTAAGGAGGTCGTGGAATGATTCAGTTTGTTATAGAAGTAATGAATACTCAATTTCTCTCTCCAATGATTTTCTCTCTCTTTTTTCTCTAATTTTTCCTCTAAAATCCTCCCTTTCTTCCTCAATATTTCTGTCTCAATGATAGAAATCTTCCCTTTTTTCCTGGCACTCTGGGAGGATTTTTAGCCCTTATAATATTGAGACGAGTGTTTTCTATCATTCCTTTTAAATGATAGCTTTGTATCAATTAGGTCCAACTTAAGTGGGCTAAAGGCCTGCATCCAATCAATACCCAAAATTACATCACGGGCCCCCAACGGAAGAAGCTGCACCTCCTCTATGAACGTGTGCCCTTGCATTTTCCACGTGAAATTCAAACAACGTTCCGTACAATACACCCGCTCGTCGTTAGCCACCGTAATAGTCATCGGTGGTACCATTTGGATGTCACACTCCAACTCTATCGCCTTTTGAGAATCTAGAAAACTATGGGTACTTCTGCTGTCAATAACGATGACGATAGGTTTCCAGCCGACATAGCCAATTAGCTTCAGAGTACCGTTACTCGAATTTCCCGTGATTGCATTCATCGAAATCTCCCATGAATAGTCAACTCCAACCCCTCGATACTACTCGACAATAGGCTCATCCTCCAACTCCTCCTGACCTTCAAGAGCGAGTAGCTGTTTCTTGAAGCATTGGTGACCATAGGTATACCTGTCACCACATTGGAAACAGAGGCTTGCCTTCTTAAGCTCTTCCTAGGATTTCTTCTCCGGCATGTCAGTGCTTGCCTTCTCAGTCATTGAAACCTACTTCGTTGTATTTGGTGAGAAGGATGTCGAACCAGTAGGAGTCCTAGCCAACTTGAACTTCTTCACCACTGCCTCGACAGCCATTTCTTGCAACGCCGCAATCTCAAAAACTTCTTCCAACGTGCTCGACTTCACAATCTTCACCATCGGCAGTATCTCGTCGCCGAGCCCCCTTAAAAAGGAGAAATAGGATTCTGTGAGCCCTGGGTTGTTAATCAAAATTAGGGGGCAGATTTCCTCAAACTGTTCATGGTTTTGCACACAGAACCTTTTTGTCGAAGCTTCTTCAGTTCCTCGATGGAATCGAGAATAGATGGCTCTCCAAAACGCCTACTCAAGTCACTTTGAAATGTCAACCACGTTGCCATTGGTTTAGCAGCCATCCACCCTTAAAACCAAACGTCCGCTTTTCCGTCTAAGTACATGGCCACCGTATATATCTTCGATTCCTCCTCAATGTTATACATTTGGAAGAACCTGTCACATTTCTGCACCCACCCTTTGGCATCTTCACCATCAAACCAAGGAAACTTGATTTTCGATGGTTTTGGGGCTAGTGTCAAACTTCGCTATGAATAAGTGGTCGATTTGAGGCTGTTCTTGTCAGAATCCATGGGTTGGACTTGTGGCGTGGGTACGAGCCCCTTTGCCAAGGCCATGAATGGGGTCTCTTGAAGTGCTCCTTTATCCTTGCACTGCATTGGAGCCGATCCCCTGATGAGCTATGCCAATTTATTAAACATCGCCCAAGACTCCACTCGAAGACTGTCTTTAAGGTCTTGTAATGAAACCTGATACTTTGCCTGCAAACTGTCAATCTACAATCAAGTCTCAGCCTGATAATTATGCACCTGGGTAGGTAGAGATTCTAGTGTCTGAAACTTCTCCATTACCAGCTAAAATTGTTGGTCATGCTGTTTCACATGGTTATCCAAAGTTTTGAGACAAGTGTTTTTTGCCATTGTAGCTTTATTTTTCTTCGCCAGAGTGTGAGAAAGCTAGCCACACAAGAACAGTGCTCTGATACCCATTGTAAGGGCCAAGATCCGAGAAGGAAATATTGAGGAAGAAAGGGAGGATTTCAGAGAAAGAATGAGACAGCAAGGAGAAAGAAAATCATTGGAGAGAGAAATTGAGTGTTCATTACTTCCATAACTAACTAAATCATTCCACGACCTCCTTATTTATTTGCAATTCCAAGCTTACACTACGTGATCCCATTCACCAGGCTACTCTTCTAGAACCTGCTTACAGCTACTAACATTCATACTGACCAATTTATTACATGGACCAAGCTAAACTACTACTGGGCCTAATTATTATTACTACTATTGGGCCTTAGCTACTCAGATTCCTGACAACTTCTCCCCATTAATTCAATCCTTGTCCTCAAGGATTTTAAAACCCGTAATCAGGAAATTGAGATTTGAGGAATGACAAGTCCTCTCATGTCGCTTCTTCTAGAAATAAATTAGCCCACTGAACTAGTACTTGAGTGGTTGCAGCATCCTTCTTCTTAATCATCCTTCTTCCCATAATGGCTACTAGTTCCACTTTGATTTGTTCATCACTACCAAGCAATGGCATCTTTGTAGAAACATCTGCATGAGAACCAACAGACTTTTTCAACAAGGAAACGTGGAACATTGGGTGGATGCAGCTCCCAGATGGCAAATCCAGCTTATATGCTACCATTTCGATCTTCTCCAACACCTTATAAGGGCCATAGTACTTGCTCGACAGCTTCAGATTAGCTCGAACAACAATTGATGTTTGATGATAAGGGTGGAGTTTAAGATAAACCTATTCTCCAACCCCAAAGCTTCGGTTAGTGTGATTCTGATCAAAGAAAAACTTCATTCTTTGCTAAGACCTGTGCAATTGTTCTTTCAGCAACCTTGACAGCACCTACCTTTCCGACATAAGCTTAGCCAATGTTGTTACCTTCATATCAGATGTCGGCATGGTCAATAGCTGTGGCGACGGACTGCCATACAAAGCCTGATATGGAGACTTGTTGATTGTCATGTGATGAGTGGTATTGTACCACCATTTCGCCAGAGGAAGCCACCTGAACCACTTCTTTGGCCTCATAAAGCACATGCAATGCAAATAACCTTCCAAACACTTATTAAGAATCTCCATTTGGCTGTCGGATTGCGGATAATAAGTAGGGCTAAGGTGTAATTCTGTCCCCTCCATTTTATAAGTTCTTGCCAGAAAAAAACTCGTGAAGATTTTGTCTCTATCTGATACAATCAATTGCGGCATTTCGTGCAACTTGTAAACTTGCTTAAAGTAAATATTAGAAAGTAAAGGTGTTGTATAGGGATGGCTTAAGCCTATAAAAATGGGTAACATTTGTCAAATGGTCCACAATCCCCCAAACTGTTGTTTTCCCTTCAGATTCCAGTAACCCTTCCACAAAGTCCATAGCTATGTGCCTCCATGCCTAGTCTAGAATCCGCAAGGGCTGTAAAAGACTAGGATATGGCAGGTTTTCTGTCTTACAATGCTAGCAAATGCCACATGAGCTCACCCACTGCTTGATTGATTTTTTCAAGTTGGACCACCAGAAATGTTGTTTAATTCTTGCATATGTGGCTTGGACCTCAGAATGTCCCCAAACAACTGAGTAATGCATACCCTTAATTAATTGTGCCCTTAAATCCCCACAGCTGCCCACATAAATTCGGTTTCCTTCTCTCAAAATTCCTTGACTGTATTTGTACTTTGCACCCGCATTACTTTTCCCAATAGCAAACTGAATAAGCTCAAGAATTAAGTCATCCCCTTCACAACTAGTTGCTACCTCTTCCATCCAAATTGGCATGCCTGTAGTAACAGCATTTCACAGCCCTTCGGATTGCCTAGAAAGGCCATCAACAACCTGATTTTCCACTCCCTTTTGACACTTGATGATGTAATCAAGACCAAGCAATTTTGTATTGCCTCTCTGTTGTACTAAAGTTTGTAGTCACTGTTGTAGCAAATGCTTTTAAGCTTTTGTGATTAGTTTTGATAACAAAGCGCCTCCTTTCTAAATAATGCTGCCATTTAGTTACTGCCATAATCACAGCTAAAAATTGCTTTTCATAAATAGAGAGTCCCTTGCTTCGAGTGTCAAAAGTCTTACCGAGATAAGCAATCATATGCCCATCTTGAACTAAAACTGCCCCCATCCCACTTTTGCATGCATCAGTCTCAATTTCGAATTCTTTCTAAAAATTGGGCAAGGCTAAAATGGGGGCTTCACACATGACTCGTTAAAGCTCCTCAAAGGTCAATTGAGCATCCTCGCTCCATTTAAAGCCATCCTTCTTCAACAAATCTATCAATAGCTTGGTTATAACTCTATAATTGAGCATGAACTTCTGGTAGTAGCCGGTAAAACTAAGAAACCCACGTAAACTCTTCAATGTGGTTGGCAAGGGCCATGATGACATTGCTTCAATTTTGGATAGGTCCGTACATACCTTGGCAGAGGATATTACATGGCCGAGATACTTTATTTGTTGCGGTCTGAAAGCACATTTAGATAGCTTTGCATAAAGCTTGTGCTGCCTCAAGAGTGACAAAGCCATTTGCAAGTGGTGCTCATGATCTGACAAACTCTGACTGTAGACAAGTATGTTGTCAAAGCAGACAAGAACACACTTGCATAGCAAGGAGGAGAAAACTCGATTCATCAAGGACTGGAAAGTGGTCTAGGCGTTGGTCAACTCAAACGACATTACATTGAATTTGCAATGGCCTTGATGAGTGCGGAATGCCGTCTTCATGATATTTGACTCCCAAACATGGATTTGATGATATTTGCATGTAAATCCAATTTGGAGAAATACCAAGCACCATAGAGTGCATCAAGCAAGTCATCAATGATTGGAATAGGGTATTTATCTTTCACTCTAATCTCATTGAGGTGCCAATAATCGACACAGAAGCACAAGGACCCATCCTTCCTGCGTACCAGCAGAACTGGTGAGGCAAACTGGCTATTGCTGTCTCTGATCAAACCTGACTCCAACATGCCTTGGACTTGCTTCTCAATTTCTGTCTTTAAGTAATGAGGATACCTATATGGCTGAACGTTCGCTGGGGTTGCTTCGTCAATCAGAGGAATCTGGTGATCTTGGCTTCTCAATGGAGGCAGAGTCTTGGGCTCATCAAAGACATCCTAGAACTCTACTAACACTTGACGCAAGGCATTGGGACATTTTGTAGGTAAAAGCAAAAATATTAAGAAGAGGAAGTGGGCTTGAAGTCTTGGTCTACCCTTTTTAATCAGCCTAGAGATCCTTTTTCCAGAACTGATTGTTGAGCTACTTTCCTGAGCAAGTCGATATAGATGAATCTTCTGCCCATTCCTTTTAAATGACAGCTTCATATTAATCAGGTCCAATTTAAGTGGGCTAAAGGCCTACATCCAATCAACGCCCAAAATCACATCGCAGGCCCCAAACGAAAAAAGCTACACCTCCTCTGTGAACATGTGCCCTTGCATTTTCAACGTGAAATTCAAACAACGTTCTGAACAATACACTTGCTTGCCGTTAGCCACCATAACAGTCATCGGTGGTACCGTCTGGACGGCACACTCCAACTCTGTCGCCTTTCGAGAATCCAAAAAATTATGGGTACTTCCGTTGTCAATAAGGATGACGATAGGTTTCTGGCCAACATACCTAATCAGCTTTAGAGTACCGTTACCCAAATTTCTAGTGATTGCATTCATCAAAATCTCCTTGACTCGTCAACTCCAACCTCTTGAATCTCCTTGACAATGAGGTCATCCTCCAACTCCTCCTGACCTTCGAGAGCGTGGAGCTATTTCTTAGAGCATTGGTCGCCATAGGTCTCTCAAGATTTCTTCTTAAAACAGAGGCCTGCCTTCTTAAACTCCTCCCAAGATTTCTTCTTAAAACAGAGGCCTGCCTTCTTAAACTCCTCCCAAGATTTCTTCTCCAGCTTGTCAATGCCTACCTTCTGAGTCATCAGAACTGACTTCATTGTATTTGATGAGAAGGAAGTTGATCCAGTAGGAGTCCTAGCCAACTTGTACTTCTTCACCACTGCCTCGACAGTCGCTTCTTGTAACGCTGCAATCTCAAAGACTTCTTCCAACGTGCTTAGCTTCACAATCTTCACTATCGGTCGTCTCTCATCGCTAGGCCCGCTTAAGAAGGTCAAAAGGAAATAAGATTCTGTGAGCCATGGGTTGTCAGTCAAAATTAGGGAGCAGATTTCCTCAAACTGTTCCTGGTAATCATGTACATAACCTATTTGCCGAAGCTTCTTCAGTTCCTCAACGGAATCGGGAATGGATGGGTCTCCAAAATGCTGACTCAAGTCACTCTGAAATGTCAACCACATTGCTATTGGCTAAGCTGTCGTCCACCCTTGGAACCAAACATCCGCTTTTCCATCTAAGTACATGGCCACCGTCTCGATTTTCAATTCCTCCTCAATGTTATACATTCGGAAGAACCTATCACATTTCCACAACTAGCCTTCGACATCTTCACCATCAAACCGAGGAAGCTTGATTTTCAGTGGTTTTGGGGCCAATGTCGAACTTCACTACGAATAAGTGGTCGATTTGAGACTATTCTCACTAGAATCCATGGGCTGGACTTGTGGCATGGGTAAGAACCCCTTTGCCAAGGCTATGAATGGGGTCTCTTGGAGTGCTCCCTTATCCTTGGACTATACTAGAGCCAATCCCCTGATGAGCTCTACCAGCTTATTAAACGTCACCTAAGACTCCGCTCGAAGACTGTCCTTAAGGTCTTGTAACGAAACTTAATACACTGCCCGCAAACTGTCGATTTGCAATCTAGTCTCAGCCTAACAATTATCCAGCTGGGTGGGTAGATATTCTAGCATCTGAAACTTCTCCATTACCAGCTGAAATTGCTAGTCATGGCGTTTCACATGGTCGTCAAGAGTTTTGAGACGAGTGTTTTCTGCCATTGTAGCTCTATTTTTCTTGGCTAGAGTGTGAGGAAGCTAGCCACACACTAGGATGCATGGACACGGATACGGGACACGGACACAACACGACACAGATACAAGGGCATAGAAATTCTTAAAAAATTAGGATACGGATACGACGTAGACACAACTATAAAATATATTAAATAATATATATATATATATATATATATATATATATATGTGTATGTTAATAAATTTTAAATTTTTTTCTACATATATAGTTCATAATAATAATAATAATGATATTTTTTGATATAATTTGTATTTTGTTCATAATTTTTTCAAAAAATATTATATATGTGTGTATATATATATTATATATGTATGTGTGTGTGTGTGTGTGTATGTGTGTATATATATATATAGAACAAAATATTTAAGTAAATAATATATATGTGTGTGTATAATATACTAACTAAAATATCAAATATATATAAAAGTGTCTGACACGTGAATTAGAAGTGTCCGATATGCGTCTCTGAATTCTTTTTATTTTTATTTTTTTTGTTGGACACGTTTCAGAGTATCCAACATGTGTCTGATGAGTGTCAAGCGAGTATCGTGTTCGACATGTATATCCAACACAGACACTCATCATTTTAGAAGTGTCTGTGCTTCCTAGGCCATACAAGAATGGTACTCTGATACCCATTGTAAGGGCCTAGATCCCGAGAAGGAAATATTGAGGAAGAATAGGAGGATTTTAAAAGAAGAATTAGAGAGGAAGGAGCGAGAAAATCGTTAGAAAGAGAAATTGAGTATTCATTACTTCCATAACTAACTAAATCATTCCATGACCTCTTTATATATGCGCGATTCCAAGGTCACGTTACGTGATCCCATTCGCCAGGCTACTCTTCCAGAACCTGCTTATAGCTACTAACATTCATACTAACCAATTTATTACATGGTCCAAGCTATACTACTACTGGGCTTGACTACTATTACTATTATTGGGCCTTAGCTACTTAGATTCTTGACAAAGGAGGAGAGGAATTACTCCTGGAATGACCAAAGACATTATCGTGCAGTTTTAGGGTTTTGGAATTGGCAGTGATATATTTTTTTTTCCCTCAAGGAAAAAGAAGAAGGAGAAGGAGAAAGCAGAAAGATGCGGCTTGTAGGGGTAATATCATTTGGGGTTGGGGACCTGAGCAGAGCTTATTTCTTATTTGTTTGAGCTTTTTTGCTTATTGGAGAAGTTTGAGTCTGTTTGGGTTTTCGACGAACAACCTATATAGGATCATTGGATTTGGAGGCAGTTAACTCTTTTTTTTTTTTTTTGATCCAATGAAGGGATGAACGCAGCCTAAACGGCTATAGAGCATGGCCAAGAAATCCCACAAATGTCTTCAAGTACCATATGTAGAACACCCATAGGAGTGCTAGCAAGCATAGTAAAATCTTGTGATTGATCAAATGCTGAATTAGCCAAGTAATTTGCTACCCGATTCACCTCACAGTAAACATACTGGATACGAACCTCCTACTCCTTACAAAGCCAATCTTTGCATTCACTTACTAGATTAAAATGTGAATAATCTAGCAAGACTTCTTTATTTAGCACCTCAACAACTAGATGGGAATCAATTTCCAAGATTAATTTCCTAAAACTAACTTTCCAGGCTAAAGAGAGCCCCCTTAAAACTCCTCATAATTTAGCCACATAAGCTAAGCACAATCCAATCTTCTATCCAAAACCCCCAACCCAGTTCCCAAAATGGTCTCTCAAGACACCACCTGCAATAGCATGTCCTAGATTGCCTTTTAATGCCCCATCTGTATTAAGTTTCATTCGCTGTTGAGGAGGTTTATACAAGCCAACCAAATCTTCTACCTTTGTTTTCTTTTCTCCACCACTTGCTAGGAGCCAATAGCACTTGAATATCCTTTGGTTAATCTGATCACAAACCCAGCATCATATGGACCCAAGGTAGCTCCCTCAATAGCTCTAGTATTTTGTCACTTCCACAGGCACCAACACATGACTACAAATGTAACAAGCCAAATTCCCAGTCCTTTTCTCCCAAAATTCCCACTAAAATTCTCCTCAATCTGTGCTTGACCAAAAAGCTGAAAGAAGAGTGCCTTTTTAGATGGGTCAACAATCTATCCCCAAGCCCCAATTGCCTCCTTGCAATCCCGAAGCAAAGATTCTTCAAAGCCATGACAGAGAGGGCACAAATTTGATTTACCCATCCCGCACTTGTGTCTTTCCATATTAGTAAGCAATTTTCCATGAGAAGCTTGCCAGAGAAAACAACGAATCCTTTTAGGCACTTTCAATTTCCATAATAGTTTATACAAGACTCCCTAGACGTTCTCGATTCTCCCTACATTTCTTGATATAAGGACTTCACAAAGAAAACTCCATTAGCAGTCAAATCCCTTCTAATAGTATCAACGTTGGTAGCACTACGGAACAGCCTATAAGCAGCAAGCTATTTTAGCTGGTAGCTTTCCTCCTAACCTACTCCACTCCCAATCCAATGTTGGGAGCCAATAATCTACCCCCTTTAAAAATTTCTCATTATCCCCTAGCTCTTCAATGCATGGTCAATTAGGGGCTCCCTAAATAGCCAAAGGTCCAACCAAAGCCTCACCAAATTACCATTCCCTACCCACCATTTCAATCCCAAACTGAGATAGTTATTTAACTTAACCATTCCCCACGAAGTATGAGACACAACTCTATAGAAGTCCAAGCTATTACTTCCCACCTCTTCTTTACAGTACTTGCCATAGAGTGCTCGAGCCCACAGGCTTTCTGGTTCTTTAATAAATTGCGAGCACAATTTAGAAACTGAGGCTTTATTAGTCATTCCCATATCTCTAATTCTCAAACCCCCAGCAAGCTTGGGTTTACAAACAGTTTTCCAATTGACCATATGCACTTTCCTTGCATTTTCAGAATCCCCCCACAAAGAACTCCTCAGCAACTTATCTATTTGTCCACATACCTAGACAGGAAGCATAGAAGTTTGCATAGAATAAATCGGCAAACTAAAAGATATAGCCTTAATCAGAGTAATTCTACTTGCCAGAGAGAGCTGCTTTGCTTTCCAACCAGCTAAGGCATTCTGAACTTTATCAACTTCATCTTATAAGTTTTGCCAAAAACCCTATTGTGTAGTACCGATTTACCCAAATATTTAACCAAATCATCAATTAGCAAAATGTTGGCAGGCCGACTAAAATGGGAGGCTTAACCTGGAGTGACATTCCGAGACACAAAAATTCTTGACTTTCTCAGATTAATCCTTTGTCTTGAACATTCACAAAAAGGATCAAGGCAATGCTTGATTTCAATAATCTGCCCCTCATCACATTTTGCAAATAGGATGACATTATCAACAAATAAGAGATATGAAAGTGTAGGTCCCCACTTTGACAAGGTAATGGGCCTCTAATTCCCATTTCTCATTGATTCCTCAATCAGTGGAGATGATCATTATATACTTAATATAAATATGTAAGGGGATAAAGGGTCAACCTGACGAATTCCTCTTGAAGGAGTGAACTCTTTGAGAGGTGAACCATTCTATAAAACTTGCATCGTAAGGGAAGTAATAGCCACTAGTTTTGTTGGCAAACTCATCTATGACTGAGTACTGAAAATAAATTTCTAGCTGAGCCGGTCATAAGCTTTTTCCAGATCTAGCTTATCAATTATCCCTTTCTTTCTACCTCAAAACCCCCTAAATGGATGCATAACCTCCTGTAGGATTACCACATTATCAGCAATTTTTCTTCCTGGCACAAAGTTGACTTGTGTAGGACTAATCCAATCTGGAAGAATAGCTTTGAGCTTATCCACCAGAATCTTGGAGAATACCTTATAGCACACATTACACAAACTTATTGGTCTTAAATCTGTGAAAAATTAGGGAGTCCTAATTTTAGGCACCAAGGCAAGGAACGTCATATTAACTC
This sequence comes from Carallia pectinifolia, assembly GCA_037832335.1. Lineage (NCBI taxonomy): Eukaryota > Viridiplantae > Streptophyta > Magnoliopsida > Malpighiales > Rhizophoraceae > Carallia > Carallia pectinifolia. The sequence goes on along the minus strand of CM075448.1, from coordinate 14,324,112 downwards.
CACGGGGAAGCTTTGCCTTTTTAAAAGCTTTAAATATCCAATCTGTAAACACCTTACCAACTATATTCCAGAAGCGGTGACAAAAAAAGCCAAAAAACCATCAAGACTAGGGGCTTTGAATGACCCAATTTGGAACACTGCAGCTCTAATATCTTCTTTTGTAATCTCTAGGTCACACACTGCTAACTGCCCTTCATTGAGTGGCACGAACATACCTTTTGGCAACTTGTCTTCAAACCCAAGAGCTTCTTTGGAGTAAAGCCAAAGAAAGAACCCACAGATATAATTCTTCAGCCCTTATTCATCCCAAATCCAACGAGACTACTGACCGGGTAAAATCCTGCAAGCGTATAGGGCCGATCGTAGTAATAAAATCCTGGTGAATACTCCAGGTGTCGAACCCAAGGGAACAAAGAATTAATTATGATTTAAGTTATTCAAACTAAAGGTTTTATGTTGAGAAAATTAATGAGAAACAGAATTATTAAACCAAAAATTAAACAATTTAACTAATGGAAAATCAGAGGCAAATTAATTAAAACTAAACAAGATAGAGGGTACCAAGGCTATGGGTTTTCACCTAGAAGGGGCTGAATTACATGAATTTTGTGGATTAATGATTTGAATGTCAATTCCTCTTCTTTAGTTAGTGTTCTTTGTCAAGCAACCCTAACCGTATTCAATCTATTTATGATCTTCTCTCGAACTCACACAAAGTATATTAAACTCATTAAGAACAGAGAATTTATAATGACATCATATAAACTTATCTCATGTCTGACTCAAAGTTCATATGTTTATCTATTTAGTGCACGATTGTATCTCATCTGTCGATCTCAACACAAATCCTATGACTACTTTCATGATGGCCAGGCACAAAAGTATATTTAAGAACAAAATAGATAAATCAACTCGAGTTCTCAACTGATAATTGCAATAAAATGAAAAGAACATCTAAACATCCACAAAATCAAATAATCCAACCCTAAACTAGGCTACATCCCTTTCGCCCTAGTTTAGGGTTCTAGCTACTCATGCTAAAAACTAAAGATAAACAAATATTCAACATCATTAAGTTCAAAAGAAAAAGAAGGGAAAGAAAAGGAATCGAAAAACTCGTTTCTGATGTCTTCGCGTTCCTCCCTTATGCTCTTCTCCTCTTTGCTCTCTACGCTTTTTCTCTGTCTTGTGTCAACAAGAATAGCCTCCAAAAGTCCTCTAACTCTGCTGTAATTTTCGTATTTATAGTCCCCTCAAATAAGCCCTAAAGAGTCCAAATTCGAGTCGGAAAAGGATTTATAAATTTTCTGGACAGTTTTGACCCTGTATCTACGGACCCAAATTTCGACCCCGTCCACGCAGAATCCGAAGTTTGTAAAAACAGAAAAGTTGTAGCTTTATCTCTTAGCTTTGATTCGGCTTAAGAATCATCCAATTCCGAGTTGTGTAGAGGAAGTTATGGCTGAAATACCGAGCAGTGCGCAAAGCTGTGAAATTCTACCCGAACTGACCACATATTAGCTTTCCAACCAAACTTTTAGTTCGGTTCTTTGGTGCTCGGCTTGTTTCTACTCCTTCAAACCCGATAGGTTCCTTTTTCCAAGCGTCAATTACTTCGGTTATGTCCAATTGTCCTACAAAGTATAAAACAAGCAACCGAAGTAGAATTTACCACAATTTACAATATTTACATAGTTAAACTATCCAAATATGTATAAAAATTATGCATAAACTTATGTAAATATTGAACCTATCAAATTCCCCCACACTTGAACTGTTGCTTGTCCTCAAGCAATTCAAAAATATCACATGACCTTCACGAGAATTCCATTCAAATCGAATTCTTCAAACAGTGCCTCATCAACACATTACAAAATCAATCTAAAAGTATCACTCAACACTTCACTAATCAAATATAATCAATAGCGTTCTCATTCCCCACAAAACATGTTTTACATTGATTAATCATGTGCAAGAACCCTTTATTAATCAATGATAACGCTTAGCTATCGTCATGTAGAAAGTAATTACACATACTCATCCAAAATCCAAGGACAAAAATTATCTTCTCTTAAAAATACAAAACCACACAAGGGATCAATAGAAATTAATTATTTTAACTTTTTTTTTTTTATGTAATAGAGGCTTTAATACTCTTCTCTAAATACTGACATGCTTTTTGACATGAATACCATCACTTGTGGTGTCGGTACCCGATTACTACTTCACAAACAGATATTTAGAGTGCTTTGCATACTCATAATTCAAGTTACTTTTTGACGTGAAGACCAACAATTGTAATGCCGACCCCCAGTTACTCAGTAACTCAAACAGCGGAGTAGATGACATATTAACAACTTGCAAGCCTCGTTTTTTTTTTTTTTTTTTTCAATTCAATTCTTAAATCATATCCCCAAAATTCTTTAAAAGAAGAGAAGATAACGTTTGTTCAAGTTCTTTAAATGAGTGTACATAATTAAAAACTACATAAAAATCTCTAAAAGCTAGCATATCTCTTTAAAAGATCATCGCACAATTTTAAAAGTAAATTAGAAATAAAAAATTTTCAAGTGGAGAATAAGTTCACTACTAACTATCTCTAACTAGCTAATGTCAAATACTACTCAAAGACCAACCTTGCATGCATTAGTACTATCATCGACGTCCAAAAATTTAACTCAAATAGAATTCAAGTGAAGCTCATGGAAATCATGTAAAAATTACCAATCAAAGCATTAAAGCGCAAAAAAATTTTGGCAAAAAATTCAAAATAACACATCTCCCCCACACTTAGCCAACATTGTCCTCAATGTTGCAATAAAAACATAACTGAAAAGAAAAGAAAACAAAGAGGACGAAACTACCCGGACAAAACGGAGGAGAAAAGCAACCCTCACGTGCTCCGCCATCATCGAACAAACAACCTTAGAATCAACAACAGGAGACAAGAAAAGTAAAGACAATGAGAAAAGAACAGAGAGCAAAAATATGTGATAGCCAAAATCCTAGAAAGCAGAGAAATCTAATCCTAAAGAATCTAAGTCATGGAAAAGGAAAAACAAAAACAAAAACAACGCAAGCAATAAAAAGAACTAGATGCAAGGAATGGGATAAAATCAATGAGGAGGTGGGCGAGCATCGAGAGCATCTACAAGTTGAAGAAATTAGTGCTTCGGACTCTCCAAAATCTAGTGCAATAGCTTATAACCAAGGTAGAACCCTCTCTAATAAAAAGAAAAACCAAAATCTTAAGAAAAATAAAATTAGAGGGTTTTAAGAGAAAGATGGGTAGAGGAAAAAAAAGAATGAGAGAAACTTTGAAGGATAATGGATGCTTGGGTTTTGGATATGGGGGAATAGAATAAGAGATTTGTGAAAGAAAGAAAGATTTGAGTAAAGGGAATATGAATTGATTGGGATTGACTATAGAAGGGAATAGGAGAAGAAGAAGAAGAAGAAACGTGAAAAGGTAACATTGGGTCAAAAAAAAAAAAAAAAAAAACGTTTTTTTTTTGCACAATTGGACCGGACCTAGTCTGGACCTTGACCAGGTCCGGTCCAGCGGTCAGAATTGGACCGGACCTGGACGTAAATAATTTTTTTTTTTTTTTTTTTTTTCGGATCCCTCTTGAGTATGTATATAAATAAAAATATCCCAATCAACACACAAATACTCATCAAAAGAATTCTTTTTCTACTCATTCCCACCCCCACACTTAAGTTAACCAATATCAATGTATCGAATAATAAGGTCAAAAGTGAGGGTAAGAAATACTCCATGAACCAAGCAGCTTGTGATTTGTTGCTTTGTAATGAACATGCTTTTCCTTCCCAAGTTCCTACACACAAAAGAAAAGAAAACAAACTAAATTAAACTTATCAATTCAATTAAAATATAAAATAAACATTGGGTTGCCTCCCAACAAGCGCTATGTTTAACATCTATAGCTAGACGTTCTTCTCTTGAATTAAGGAGGATGATCGCAAAGAGGATGAGGCCTTAAGTTGCCTCCATGAACCTTAATCACCCCAGACTTCATGCTCCAAACATCGATCGCCCCTTGAGGATATACCTTGTGCACTATGAATGGTCCCAACAACTTCTTTTTCTTTCGTTTCCATGGGATTGTCCTACTGTAAGCATCATAGAGAAGCACTTTCTCTCCCTCTTTGAAGTCACTTCTTAGAGAATTATGCTCTGAGAGAAGAGAAGGCTGCTTTAACTCTAATGGAGTAGGCTTTGCAATGGATGGTGTTTGACTTGGTTTTGCCTTTAGGATAGGTTGCTCAAATAGCATCTCGAATGCACTTCCCAAGTCTATATTCATGTTCTTTGGGTCCTCTTTTGGTGGCTTCATTGTTTCCACCATGAAGCATGTATCTTCTAGTGATGGAGTCTTCAATGCTTTGAACACATGGAATACCTGCTCTTCTTTTCCTACTCGGAATGTTAGCTTTCCTTGTTCTACATCAATCAACGCCTTACCAGTGGCTAGGAACGGCCTCCCTAAGATTATCGGGATGTCTACATTTTCATCCATATCCAACACCAGAAAATCAGCCGGGAAATAGAATTTTCCTACTTTAACTAGCACATCCTCAATCTTTCCATATGGATACTTGATGGATCGGTCAGCTAGCTGCAAAGAAACTGAGGTTGGCTGCAGTTCTCCTATCTTCAACCTCCTGAAAAGAGATAAAGGTATCAAATTAATGCTTGCACCTAAGTCACATAAACAACGTTCAATATCTAAACTACTAATGGTGCAAGGGATAGTAAAGCTCCCTGGATCTTTTAACTTTGGAGGTAGTTTATTCTGAAGAATAGCACTACACTCTTCAGTTAAGGCAATTGTAGCATGTTCCTCGAGTCTCTTCTTGTTTGATATAATCTCCTTCAGGTACTTTGCATAATTTGGCATCTGTGCAATAGCCTCTGCAAAAGGAATGTTGATGTGGATCTTCTTAAACATGTCCAAGAACTTAAGAAAGTTCTTGTCCTCATTCCTTTTTTTCAGCCTGTTGGGAAATGGAATCGGCGGAACATACGGCTTGACTTGAGGGGGAGGAGTGGGTGGTACCGGCTCCTCAATGTTGTCCTGCCCTCCCTGTTCATTATCCATAACTTTCTCTTGCACAAGTTCCTCCTCTTTACTACCATCTTTGGTGGGCTTGTAATTTTGCTGAGCATCGTCAGAATTTCCTACCACCTTCCCACTTATCAATGCAATAGCTAAAGCACTCTCCCTTGAATTCACCTCAGTATTACTAGGGAGTTGACATTGATTCCTATTCGAAATTGCTTTGGCAAGTTGACCCACCTGTACTTCCAAAGTATGAATCGAGGCTTGGTGAGTGGATGCAACTTGATCAATTTTTAGGTTCAGTTTCCTCAGCTCAGCATCCTGCTGTGTCATTCTCTCATCCATCTTCGACATGTACTGCATGAACATGTCTTCTATCTGTGACTTTTTCTCTTGAGGTTGGCAAGGATGACCTTGAAATTGGGGTCTCGGTTGCTGAAACCCTGGTGGTACTACTTGCCTTGTATTTCCTTGCTCCTTCCAACTGAAATTTGGATGGTTTTGCCATCTTGGGTTATATGTGTTGGAGTATGGGTCATTCCTCTGCTGTTCTCCAGCATAAGCTCCAGCATAATTAATCTCTTCCGCCAACTTTCCTGAGTCTCTACCCATGCAAGTGGCTTCGGTGTGTCCAAAATGTCCACAATAAGAGCATTGTTCTCTCTGCATCAAGTCCCTGCTCAATAATAACTTCACTTGGCGAGATAAGTCGTCTATCTTGAATGTCACATCAACGTGTGAAGATATGTCATAAACTCCAACTCTACGCCCTCTGATAGCTTTCTGTTGGGAGTTATCTGCCAGCAGCTCATAAATATCATAAACCTCATCAGCCGTTTTATCACCAACATAACCCCCTGCAGTTATATCAACTAGCATCTGGGAAGTAGCATTGACCCCGTCATAAAAAAATTGCATCTGTAACAGCCTTGGAAACTGATGATGTGGGCATTGGACGAGTAGCGTCTTGTATCTTTCCCATGCTTCATGAAATGGTTCTCCCTCCATCTGAGAAAATGAACAAATCTTGTTCCTAAGCTCTGCAGTCTTCTGTGGAGAGTAAAACTTATTCATGAACTTATTGTAAACTTGCTCCCAAGTATTAAGTGATCCCTCTGGTAAATTAATGAGCCAAGTTTTAGCTCTGTCCTTCATAGTGTAAGGAAAACACCGCATCCTCAGCTCATCTTCCTGACAGTCTTGTAGAGGAAAAGTCTGAATCGTGTTGTAGAATTCCCTAATAAAGGTTAAAGGGTCTTCATTAGGTAGCCCATGAAAGGATGGCAACATGTTGAAGTGAATGGTCTTCAACTCATAGTTCCGCGCTCTCGTACTCAACTGGATGCAAGAAGGATTGGCACCAATCGCAGGCCTCTGAATATCTTTCATGCTCACCCTGGCTTGCCCATTGGCAACCATTACAACTGCACGATGCTCATTATTATCATCAACCACCAAGGGATTGACATTCACTACCTGTTGATCAGCCATCTCTGCTCTTTTATGTGCCTTGTTTTTACGACAAATCCTTTCAATCTCCAGGTTCAAGGGAAGAAGATTAGTGCTGCTTAATGATCGCAATTGCATGCACTACCTACAATCACGAAAAAATAACAAGTAAACCAAAAACGTAAACTAAATACACAAAACTAAAGCTAAGCTAAAACTAAAAACTAAAAAAAAAAAAATTAATAATAATAATACTAATAATAATAAAATAAAATAAAATAAAATAAGCAAAAATAACAAAAATCACAATTAATGCTTCGTTCCCCGGCAACGGCGCCAAAAACTTGACCGGGTAAAATCCTGCAAGCGTACAGGGCCGATCGTAGTAATAAAATCCTGGTGAATACTCCAGGTGTCGAACCCAAGGGAACAAAGAATTAATTATGATTTAAGTTATTCAAACTAAAGGTTTTATGTTGAGAAAATTAATGAGAAACAGAATTATTAAACCAAAAATTAAACAATTTAACTAATGGAAAATCAGAGGCAAATTAATTAAAACTAAACAAGATAGAGGGTACCAAGGCTATGGGTTTTCACCTAGAAGGGGCTGAATTACATGAATTTTGTGGATTAATGATTTGAATGTCAATTCCTCTTCTTTAGTTAGTGTTCTTTGTCAAGCAACCCTAACCGTATTCAATCTATTTATGATCTTCTCTCGAACTCACACAAAGTATATTAAACTCATTAAGAACAGAGAATTTATAATGACATCATATAAACTTATCTCATGTCTGACTCAAAGTTCATATGTTTATCTATTTAGTGCACGATTGTGTCTCATCTGTCGATCTCAACACAAATCCTATGACTACTTTCATGATGGCCAGGCACAAAAGTATATTTAAGAACAAAATAGATAAATCAACTCGAGTTCTCAACTGATAATTGCAATAAAATGAAAAGAACATCTAAACATCCACAAAATCAAATAATCCAACCCTAAACTAGGCTACATCCCTTTCGCCCTAGTTTAGGGTTCTAGCTACTCATGCTAAAAACTAAAGATAAACAAATATTCAACATCATTAAGTTCAAAAGAAAAAGAAGGGAAAGAAAAGGAATCGAAACACTCGTTTCTGATGTCTTCGCGTTCCTCCCTTATGCTCTTCTCCTCTTTGCTCTCTACGCTTTTTCTCTGTCTTGTGTCAACAAGAATAGCCTCCAAAAGTCCTCTAACTCTGCTGTAATTTTCGTATTTATAGTCCCCTCAAATAAGCCCTAAAGAGTCCAAATTCGAGTCGGAAAAGGATTTATAAATTTTCTGGACAGTTTTGACCCTGTATCTACGGACCCAAATTTCGACCCCGTCCACGCAGAATCCGAAGTTTGTAAAAACAGAAAAGTTGTAGCTTTATCTCTTAGCTTTGATTCGGCTTAAGAATCATCCAATTCCGAGTTGTGTAGAGGAAGTTATGGCTGAAATACCGAGCAGTGCGCAAAGCTGTGAAATTCTACCCGAACTGACCACATATTAGCTTTCCAACCAAACTTTTAGTTCGGTTCTTTGGTGCTCGGCTTGTTTCTACTCCTTCAAACCCGATAGGTTCCTTTTTCCAAGCGTCAATTACTTCGGTTATGTCCAATTGTCCTACAAAGTATAAAACAAGCAACCGAAGTAGAATTTACCACAATTTACAATATTTACATAGTTAAACTATCCAAATATGTATAAAAATTATGCATAAACTTATGTAAATATTGAACCTATCAACTACTCATCCTTCAATGCACTAATCTGATTTCTATGTCTCCTGATTAGAGTTGCCATGTGAAAAAATTTGTATTGCGGTCTCCCCCAATGATCCACTTCTCCCTTGATTTTTGATACCAGAATATTTCTTTTTATTTAAATATAGCCTCAAGTTGATTGGAAAGTTTCCTCTCTAATCTCCGTAGACCCAAATTGAACAGTTGTTGCGATTGAGATTGGCACATAAAGATTCTTGCCATAAGTCTTTGTTTACTTGCAAAAAAATTGCCAAATGCATTTTTGTTCCATTCTTTTAAGACTGTAGCTGTCTTGGACATAGCGTCCATGAAATTAGCACTGCCTGTCCAAGAATTGCTAATCACTCCACATATTTCTTTATGTTCCAAGCATGCTCCTTGAAAGATAAAGGGATGATTTCCACTACTAATCCGTCAAGAAGATTTCAACTAGATCAATAAAGGATTATCATCCGATTGAATTCTGGGTAAGTGGCTTACCTTTACATCCGGCCAGCATTCTAACCACTGAACACTACCCAAAGCTCCATCTAATCAACAGTAGATCCCTGTTTGTGGATCTCGTCCCCTGAACCAAGTAAACTTCGGCCCTGTATAACCCAAATCAACTAAATAGAGATTATTAATCCACTGGGCAGCAATTGGCTTTTTCTTTTGAGTTTTGAGATGAGAACAGATATCTAGACTCTAGCTAATAGTTAGTAGTTGTACATGACATGTCGTTTTAGGGGCCGTTTTAGTAGTTGTAGTCTCCCACAACAAAACAATGTCTCGATTCTCAAACGAAATTACCAGTTATCACATATATGGGTAAATTCGCTTCTCCCTTCCTTTTTTTTTTTTTTCTTCTTTTTACATGGCAAATTGACAACTTGTGTGTACCTTCCGTGTAAAAAGTAAAAATCAAGTGCGTATATGTTAGGGGCCATGCTGTTTGTTTTAAGGAATTTATAACTAAAAATAAAACCGAGAATGAGTGATTCATATTTATAATTTGATGAAAAAAAACATTATTCTCATTTTTTTTATTTATGTGAATGAGATTTCTCGTAAATGAAAATTACGAATTTATCATTCCTCTTAGGTAATTTCATTCCCATTTTCCCACTATTTTATATATATGAAAATGATTATAAATATAATAAAATATATTATGACAAATAGCAAAATAAATCATATATAAAAAATTAATAAAAATATATGTAATGATAACAATAATAAATAAACAAATATGTTTTATAATGGCACTAAGTATTCAAAAATTATAATAATATCTAAATTACCTATAAAAATAATTATACAATTAAATATACATGTTTAGGTAATATTAAGTTAAAATACAAGTGGATAATAATAACAAGTCATCGTATTCTAATAAGAAAAAATTCAAAAGTAAAATATTTAAATTATTAATTAATAAATGATTATTTTCATTACAATAAAACTTTATGTGAAGATTTTTATTTGGGATTGTATATTTATGGTTATTATCATCAAGTACATTATTAATTTATTATTATTATTATTATTATTATTATAGTAATTTAATATTTTTAATTTGATATTCATGAATTTTTAATTTTAATAATATTTCTCTTATTTTGATGGTGACATAATTATTGTTGTACATTTGACATTGTTTTTTATTTCAAACAAAAACAAATGCCTATAAAGGATTTTGATTCTGATTGCAGAGTAAATCAGGCATGTTATAAATAATTTTATTTCTGATTTCCCTCAATTACAATTTTGATTTTGATCATCATTCCAGACAATAAACTAACCAGCTCTTAGGAAGGAAAAAGCCACTAAAAGTGAAATTTCACTTTTCACATTCCAGGCTTTTTTTTTTTTATGGGTTAATCCAAAAAAAAAAAAAAAAACCATGTCTGATGTTGAAGTTCTACTGGACATCTTTTGTTGTGTTTGATACAGCTAGAGCAATGGCATGTTACTTGGCCTTGATGTCTATGTCTGAATCCTATATTGGCCGTTTGCCCCTTGCTCCTAAGAGAGTGACTGTTAGTGTCTGAGATATTCTATACTTTTGTGAGGAATACTTGACTCTTCCACTCACCTTGGCAGTAATATTTTGAAGATGACTCTACTAAACTGTGGGATATGTCATTAGTATGATACTTTGGCAGTTATAGCACAGGTTGGATTTTGTGGAACCAGTGCTATGCTAATCTTTGGTTTTAGTGTTCGTTCTGACTCCCTTAAGCTAGCTTCCATATCCACATGACAAATGTGTTGGAACTAGAGCTCAATTAGCTTTGATACCACTGTTGGAACTAGAGCTCAATTAGCTCTAAAAACCACTGTTGGATCTTAATCAATTTTAAATTTATTTTATAAAACTGAATAACGCCACATAATAATATAAGAAGCACATACTCTAAACTAATAAAATCTCTCAACTAATATATTCATTAGCCGCACAATAAACTGAGACTTTCAACTACTTATATACTAGACACTAATAGCTCCTACTTCGATTCCAATACTGAAAACATAACAAACTGATCATAATCCTACAAAAATAATAAATCTTAATCTAAAACGAATCTAAATTAACTCCAATATCCCCCCTTGTTTAGATTCGATCATGTAGTCATTTACAACATTTACTTCATTTGACAAATCTTCAAACATCAACTCAGTCTTCAAAATATGCATCACATCAACAACTCTATTACTTCATTTGAAACCTTGAATTTTCTTCTCACTGACTCATTGTCAGCAAAAAAACTTTCAAATCATCATCAACATGATTAACAGGAGTCTTATTGACTAACTTCTTCTTGTAATCCTTTTTATTGATTTCAACTTGACCTTTGATTTTGTTTGACCAATTCTTGCTTAATTGTTTCAATCTTCTAAGGAACTTGTAACAAACGACCTTCAACAAAGTCTAGGACTTCATTCTCCACAACACGCAATCTGGGAATTGTAGTGTACTTTTACTCTACCTCCTAGTTTGTTTTCTAATCACACATAAAAAAAACTGAACTAAGTTATCTTCTATAGCTCTCAACTCAATAAGTCCCTTACTCTGAATTGTCCTTTAGCTCTCAATTCCGCAAGTCCCATTTGAGTTTTTTGATTAACTCTAACAAACACTTTCATCTAAGTGTTCTCTAATTCTTGATTGCTGATAACTTTAAAATTCAATTCAATTCCTGAATTCATCTTCAACTTTAAATCTTCTTTCACTTCATGACTGCTTAATTGGTTTCATGATTACTTCAAAGTTATTCTTGAAATTAAAATTCTCCACATTTTCTTTATCCTCTTTTCCCTTTTCTTTTTCCTCGTATCCATAATTATAAGATCATCAAATCTCTTCCAACATCTTTCTTCATTCACACATGTCAATTCCTTTGATTTATCATCAATCCTCTTCTGGTATGCTTTTGATTTTTCATTCTGACTCCTCTTCTTTCTTTTACTTTCAGTTTTGCTCCAATCCTTTTGTTTTCCTCTTCTTCTGCCCTACTTTTATTGTTTCTTTTTATCCTCATTCTTCCTTTAAATACGGCCACTGACAAAGATTAATGTCAGTAAACAACAAGCAGTCTCAGGCCAGTAGTAAAGACACTTGCAGTGGCTTCTGAGACGAACGACGGTTGGAGGACGAAGGTGAATGGCAACGAGCAATACACCTACGACAGAAACTGAAGAAATGACAACGACAAATCCCAACAAGTCTTTCAAGCATGTCAGCTATAAGGGATGGTAGATCGGGGGCTGGTGAACCGAATTTTGGTGGTTCCAAACCACGGCAACTACAGGATAAGGTGATTCCGACGTGAGAAGGGCAGTTAGAGCTTTCTGGTTTCTTAGATCTCAAGCTTTTCAGCAACTATTCTAATGCGTGCTACTTGAAATTAGAGATAACGGCAATTCATGGTGCTGGGGCTGGTTTTCGACCACTAAAATGGTGACTATCAGTGCATGTAATGGTTCAGTGACTTCTTTGCAACTCCGGTGCTTCCTCCTCCTTGTTTCGTTTTCGACAGACTTTTATAAATTACCCGGTTCAAAAAAAAAATCTAACAATACTATTATCTCCTGGGGTGACTGGTAGCAACTTTTTTTAGTGCTTTATTTCTTCAATTCATGGTGGCAACTCTATTTTCTTCATTTAGCTCACGATTCGAACTGACCCGACAAAATTTTGGGATTGACCCTTGTTTTCGATCAACTGGATCTAATTTGGTGGCAATAATTTTTTTTACCTCGATTTTCAATCTAACAAACTCTAATAAAATTCCAAAATTGTTACTTTAAACTTTCTCGACAAGTGTTCCTCTACACTTAGATACACATTACTTTTCTCAACAGGGTTGCTTCGCACCTAGAGATCAACACTATTCTCGACAGGTCTTCCTTCGTACCATAAGATCAACACAAACTCTCAATGGGATTTTCTTTACTCTCGGAGATACAACACTATTCTCGACGGGTATCTTTATACCCAACGACGCAACTCTTTGATAATACTACTTGGATCGAACTTGATAATAGCTCCTGGATCACACTCGCTGATAGTGGCTCATGGATCAAACCAGCCTCTGATATCTTTCTTTGATAAAGTTGTTGTTTTTCTCTTTTTGGCCCCTGTAATCGAATTACTAGTAATACCACTGTTGGAACTAGAGCTCAATTAGCTCTGATATCACTGTTGGATCTTAATTGACTTTATCTTTATTTTATTAAACTGAATAACGTCACACAATAATATGAGAAACACACACTCTAAACTAATAAAACTTCTCAACTAATATACTCACTAGTCACACAATAAACTGAGACTTTCAACTCCTTATATACTAGACACTAATAGCTCCTACTTTGACTCCAATAATGAAAATATAACAAACTGATCCTAATTCTACTAGACCAATAAATCCTAATCTTAAACGAATCTGAATTAATTCCTAACAAAATGCACCTCGCAGGTACAAGCTGCAGGTAATGTCACCAATAATTTCATTAATTCTTTAGAGAATAATGTGCTAAATGAAGGATTTTGATGGCAGGCTTGTAGCAAGTTACATAGAGAATCACAATTGTACATAGTCAAACACCAATTCCGAGATCAGACAGATGCCATTTTGCCTTGTGAAAGGAGTTTTACTTAGTTGCTTCAAAGCTGACTAGAAAAAGGGAAATAATATTTATGGTTAATTATCTTAGGCACCCTAAAAATCTCGTTTTTGGGCACTGCATCTTGCTTGGCTGGGCAAGAGTTAAACAACTGTTCTCTAGCGGAATGATTTGAAAATATTATTGTAGTATTGGCTGTCAGGGTGGAGTTAACACGTAAACCGAGAGCTGGGGGAGATGGGTACCAAGTATAGCAAAATAAAATATAATAAAAATATATTATGACAAATAGCAAAATAAACCATATATAAAAAATTAATAAAAATATATGCAATGATAACAATAATAATATTATTATTATTATTATCGTAAACAATTATGTAATATAATACCCCTAAGTATCCGAAAGTTATGATAATAACTAAATTACTTATAAAAATAATTATACTATCAAATGTACATGTTTAGGTAATATTAAGTTAAAATACATGTGAATAATAATAAGAAGTCATAGTATTCTAATGAAAAAAAATTCAAAAGTAAAATATTTAAATTATCAATTAACAAATGATTATTTTAATTGTAATAAAATTTTATATGAAGATTTTTATTTGGGATTTTATATTTATGGTTATTATCATGAAGTATATTTTTAATTATTTATTATTATTATTATTATTATTATTATTATTATTTAATATTTTTAATTTGATATTCATAAATTTTTAATTTTAATAATATTTCTCTTATTTTAATCGTGACATAAATATTATTGTATATTTGACATTATTTTTTATTTCAAACAAAAACAAATGCTTATAAAGGATTTTGATTCTGATTGCAGAGTAAATCAAATATGCTATAAAATTAATCATTTTGTTTCTATTTTTGCTCAATTACAATTTTGATTTCGATTATCATTCTAAACAATAAACCAAATGGCTCTTAGTTTACCTTCCTTAGTTGGAAAAAGCCACAAAAGGCAAAATTTCACTTTTCACATTCCAGACTCATTTTTTTTTATGGGTTAATCAAAAAAAACATATGAATGTTTTAGTTTTTTTTCTAAATTTATCATATACTTTTATTTTTTTTAAATATATCACAAACTTTTCAATTGGTTTCAAATTTATTATCTCATGATTTTATAGTAACAGATTTTATATTTATTTCCAAGATTTAAACTTTAAATTTTCCTAAAAAATTGTAAACTTTTCGTTTTTGAATTGAAAATGTAGATTTAAAATCACAAAACATCTTGTTTGATTTTGTCTAAGAGTTGATGGTTCCAAAAACAAAAATTAGTCTATATTTGTGAAAAAACAAAAAAAAAAAAGAAAAAACAAAGAACCAAACTTGTTACAAACTAGCAGGCACAGACACTCTATTTTAGAGAAGTATGTTATGTCGGACATGCATCAATAATGGACATGTATCCCACATGCTTTGGGCATGTGTGGACATGCCAAAAAGTGTCAAACAAAAAAATTTAAACAAAAATGGACATACGTATCGAACACGAAAAATATGTGTTTTTGACACAGGTAGAACATGTTTTAAATAAAATAATAATAAAGAAAAACCTTACAATAACTTCCCTTTTTAAGGGGGGAGGGGTTTCAAAAGAAGCGCCTCTTCTTTCTTTTTATAAAAGAGGCACTAAAGAGAGAAGACTTAATTATTTTTTAATTTTTATGACTGTTATATTAGTACTTAGTATGTATTATAAAATATTAAATATAGTCAAAAAAAATATTATAAAATTTAACAACAAAAATTAAATTTAAGTTATAATTTATATTATACTTTAAAAAATAATATTTTCCTAAATTTATGTGTATATAAATACAGATATATAAATACACACACACACACACACACACAAATATATCTACATCGTATTTGTATCTTAATTTTTCAAGATTGACATGTCGCTATATCTGCATTTGCCATGTTCGTGTCGTCATGCCCATATCCGTACAATCTCAGCTACAAAAGTCGCCTATATGGAATCTCTACTTACCTGCATATTATAATTCCTTGCAGAGAGTCCACAGCTGCTGCTTTGACATTTCGTTTTCGACCTTTTGTCAATTCACGTAAGATTATCATCCACGGGCAAATCAAATTAATTTCAAACCCCACAGTTAGATCTGACATACGCTTCACAATGCGAATAACCATGGATCAGAAGAATCTCTCATGTCGGCCCCAAATCACAGAGAAGCACAACCATAGCATGAATTTTGAGCGACAGCATGCTGAAAACGAGATTCCTAGGTGAGCTTGATCCATCATGCTAACCTAAATGTCAAAATAATAAATATTGCAGCGAACCCGCTTTCGATTCCTTGAAATTTGACACATGTTTCGCACAAATTCTTAGGTCGTGTTCCATCAGTCAATATCATATCATATCACGTAGTAGTAGGCTCACCTTAGAATTCTTCCGCCTCGATTAGTTTAAGACCCATGCAATGCAACTCCCTCTACTCTTACTTTCTAATTTTTATATGTATATCCTGAACTTACCTTGCAGTATCCGCCTCCCCCAGCCCCCGGTTCTACTGTTAACTCCACCCTGACAGCCAATGCTACGATAACATTTTCAAATCATTCACGTAGAAAACAGCTGTATAACCCTTGCCTAGCCAAGCAAGATGCAGTACCCAAAAACAGGATTTTCACGGTGCCTAGGATAATTAACCATAAATATTATTTCCCCTTTCTAGTCAGCTTCGAAGCAACTAAGTAAACCCTTTTTACAAGACAAATGGCATCTGTCTGATCCCAGAATTGGCGTTTGACTATGTACAATTGTGATTGACTATGTACAAGCCTGCCATCAAAATCCTTCATTTAGCACATTGTTCTCCAAAGAATCAATGAAATTACTGGTCACATTGCCTGCAGCTTGTACCCGCAAAGTGCATTTGGCATGTGGATATGGAAGCCAGCTCAAGGGAGTCAGAACGAACACTAAAACCAAAGATTAGCACAGCGCTGGTTCCACAAAATCTAGCCTGTGCTGTAACTGAGTATCATACCAATGACATCCCACAGTTTAGCAGAGTCATCTTCAAAATATTACTGTCAAGGTGAATGGAAGCGTCAAGTATTCCTCACAAAGTGTAGAATATCTCAGACACTAACAACCACTCTCTTAGGAGCAAGGGGCAAGCGACTAATATAGGATTTAGACACAGACATCAAGGCCCGGCAACATGCCATTGCTGTAGCTGTAACAAACACAACAAAAGATGTCCAACAGAACTTCAGCATCAGTACAGGATCTTTCCTCACAGACCCTAGTATCCTCAAAAAGACCACTTTGAGCCGTCGATCTCTTATGATGGATTGACAATCATAAAGTGATATGGGTGGCCCAGAAGGTGTATTTGACTCTTTGCTTTCAGGCTCTCTATTCAAGTTTCCCTGGGAACCACAATGGCTTGTTGTGGCACCTTTTCCAAGAGTTTGAACAATCAACTGATATAATACATCAGAAATGACCTTGCAAAATTGCTGTCTGAAAAATATTCCCTCTTTGGAAACAGTTGCTCGGATTAATGAAGCTCCATCCTGTACATTGAAATGCAAATAAACATCTTTATAATCATATTAGAGGCCTCAGTTGACACCAGTCTCAGTAAGAAAATATGATGCACTGCACAACAATCCCAGTTGACCACAAAATATTTCATCACCCAACCATCCTCGAAGAAAATAGAATAAATATGCATGGTTATTTGGAGGAAGACCAACTAGTTTAAAAACACTCACTGCAGTCATTAGGAGTTTTCTGAGTACAATGCCATCCCTGGATGGTAAAAGCCTCAAGATTAAGTTCACAATGTCAACAACACCAGTGGAACAGCTTGGCAAATAATCAAGAGAAGCTTCACTTGTTGATGCTGCTGCCCGATTCAGGACCTTTCTGCAGAAAGAATCAGCATAATCATCCAGAGTCTACAATCTCAATAAACAACTGTAACTCATCAATGAGGAAAATGTAATCAGATAAGCCTAGCAAGCAGCGGAAGAGTTAGGTAAATAGCTATTTACATATTACAGCCAAAAATTCCATTAAACACTCGAGAGAGTACTTTGATGCCAGCTAACCAGATGATAGTTTTAAAACAACGTTTTATAGTTGGCTGAAGTACTGGCTAGTAAATTGCCTCACTTTCCCTTAATCTAAAAGAAAAGTTTGGCATGCTATAGATAAAAAAGAAGAAACAAGAAAATTGGATAATGATGACAATAAGATTATTTTCTTGATTGTTAGAAGTTAGCCAGTGCCACATGAGGTAAATGACCGTTGACATGCCTAGTCAAGCCAAGCCTTAGGAAAACAGTGAGCCTCTCCCATTGCAACTCTTTTCTTTTGTTAAGAGCAACCTGCATATGAACTTCAATTAATACAGTGCAGACATACACACCCAATCAGAATTTTCTGTATATAAACCAGTTTCAGCATTCTATGTAGTAATGATAATTCATACAGGAAAGATCAGTAGGAAACAAGCACACAAAGGGCAAGAATATGGACTGAGGACTGGAAAAAACTTATCTGAATCAAACATAATAACCAATAAACCAATACGAGAGTTTCAGCCTTAGAATTCCCTCTCACTTGTAATTGCAATTTATAACAACAATAATGAAGCCTTAACCTGGAATTTAATTGGGGTTGGCCATATAATCTTTTTTTTCTTGGTATTTAGTTCCATTGTGCACGAAGTTGGGCGTAAAACCTAATTGTCCTAAATTTTTTCTAAATAAAAATCTCCAAGTCAACCTAAATCTTCCTCTACTTCTTTTGATCATCCCTCTTAATTGGAGCATTGGACACATTCAAACCAACACAAATGTCACTTCATCGATTTATCTAAAATGGGTGCTATTTATTTTGCTAGGGATATCCCTATATCTTTATCTCTTATTTAATTCTTCTCAGAGTGACCATACATCCAAGTGTTCTCATCCCTGATACACTCATTTTTTGACATGTTGCTTTTTCATTGTCCAACAGTTGTTGCTGTAGAGCATCATTGACATAGTTATCATCCGGTAAAATTTACTCATCAATTTAATGAGAATTTTGCAATCACATAAAACTCTTGTGGCATATCTTCATTTTAGTTATCTAACCCTCGTCCTATGAAGAATGTTCTTCTCTATATTAACATCCTTTTGGAAAAAAGAGCCCAAGTGATGAAATTGGTCACATTAATGGTGTGTTTGGTTTTGTGAGAAAAGGGTGAAAAAATAAAATTTTAGTCAAAAAAATATCATCATTACTATACTGATTTCTCACGACTTTTTCTTTTTCACAACTTTTTCATCAATCCAAACAACATCATTTACTCACAACTTTTTCTCTCACAGATTCCTGTTCATTTTTCTTTCTCATCATTTTCTTTCTTACAACTTTCTCATCAATCCAAACAACTTTATTTTCTCATAACTTTCTTTCTCACAACTTTCTTTCTCACACTTCTTACAAATCCAAACACACTATAAGGGATTCCTACACCATCTACTCTCATAGTGCGCCCTACAACTCTCCTAATAGTACTAAAATTACAATGCATATATCTCGTTTTTGTAGAACTAAACTTAAAACCATTAGATTCTAGGGTATTATTGCATACTTTTAATTTTCGGTATGATCTCTCCTTAGTCTCATCTATCAAGACAATATTATCTGTGCATATAACATGCATCATCGCACATTGTCTTGAATACGACATGTTAATACATCCACAACTATCACAAATAAAAAATGACTTAAAGTCCACCTTAGTGTAGACCAACCACGATCGTAAAGTACGATGATTGACCTACTACTATCTTAATGCAAGTCACTGCTCTATACTAGATTAATAAATAACAAGAAGATTTTCTTCTTACTGATTCCCACCACATAACCTATTTAAGAACTTGGTGATACGCTCTCTAAAAGCCATGTTTTTCTCAATCTTTTTCCATCAACCTTCTACGAAAAAGGATACCTTTTGTCATAGATCTACCTTACAAACCCAAATTGATTACCTGAGAAAGAAAATCTTTCGTTGACATTGCACCACTACCCTTTCCCATAACTTCATAGTGTGGCTCATCAGTTTGATGCCTGATAGAGTAATCTTGGATGTCCCCCCTTGTTTCTATAAATTAGAACAACGATATTCGTCCTCCACTCATTGGAAATCCTTCCCTTCTTTGAAATTCTATCAAAAAGCTTAGTCTATCAAATTGCTCTTCTTCCCCATAAAATGTTCAAACTTCAATTAATATTCTATTCGGACTATACCTTCTTCCACCTCTCGTTTTCAATCAAGCTACTTTACTTTTGAAAGATACATACCTCGTGTAAAATATCTTTTTCATTGGACTACTAAGGTCATTGAGCTTAGCTTGACTGATTGTTAAAGAGTTCTGTCAAAGAATATTCATCTTTACTTAATCTCGCCCTCTTTTACCAGGATCTTTTGTGCATCATTCTTAATGTAACTTACTTGGTCAAGATCTTAATTTGATCTAGTCTATGAATCCTCTTTTCTCGTTTCTCAGTTCCAACTTTGCTATGCAAATTATTAAAAGCACCCGCAACTACAACAGCTTTCTTTGCCTCCTTTTCAGCTAATTTGTATCGTTCATAAGTATTGCTATCGTAATACTTAGGGAACCTTCTGCAACATTCCTTTTTTTTCTTTTAGTGGCATCTTGCAATTCTTGATCCCACCACCAAGTTTCCTTTGTTGATAGATCATTTCCCTTGGCATCTCCCAAGGTCTCTGCTAACATCGTACAGATGCAGGTTGCTACTACCAACCACATGGTATTGATATCTACGTGAAGTTCCAAATCCCCTTCCTCCAACATCATATTTTGGAGCTCCAATGTTTGTTGTGGTTTTTGTAGGTTCCACCATTTAGCCCTATGTTTTTTTTACCTTCATTATTTCTCTATCCACACCCGTATCCTCCATGCAATCTCTCAAATCCTTCTATATCACTTCCTACATGCCCAATCAAATCCCCTCCAATAAATATCTTTTCGGATTCATTTAATTGCAATTTACAGGGCAAAATTTTCCAAAATTAGACACATCAAATCAAAACATTGAACTTCCTTTGGGAAACTATTCATTATGCTTAAATCTAGACCAAAAACCTTGTGCTCTCAATTTAAGGCGTGAGATTCTCACATTGGCTGAGACAAGCATGATAATCAAGAATAGTCCAGTAAAAGAATATGATATCTATCTTTTACCGATTGCAGAATTTCCCTTGTTTCCGCTGAGTTTTCAGTGAGTAGTTTCTGAACAACAAATGGGTATGCAGCTTCAAATGTTTTGAAGTTTGGATCTGCAGCTACCGCCAAACCTGAGATAAAATGACGAAGGTCAAAGTGGAAAGCAATTTCCAATCATAAGTCCCAAATGAATTTAGCAATTTCTCATTGCTGATTCATTACTTCAGCAAAGCAGCTTCTAGTTAGAAACTATCATGAAAATAAATAGATAGATTTCCACATCTAGCAATTCATAGAATCCAGTAACCACAGATGCATCCTGATACACAATGCAAAAACTTACCTTCCAAGGATGCGAGAGAACGGAGAACAAGTGTATAGTATGGTGGCATGCGAAAGTGATACTTGAGGGCCATAGACCATATTTTGCTCAAAACCTTCAACATTATTGTAGAAATCAGACAGGCATTAACAATACAGTGACATAGGGACAGAATTTAAAGGCTACCAGCAAAGAAGCATAGACAATCCAAAAACTAAAAAGGAAATGTTTCTAAGAAGTATGAACAATATACTATGAAATGTTAAACTTTGACAGTGCAAAAAAGAGCAAAATGAATATACACTCAGAAACACCCATCCATTATAAATTAGCATGCAAAAATTTGTTACTACAACCCAACCCAACCACCCCAACACCGCCCCCCCCAAAGGGGGACAGGGGCACCCCAAAAAAAAAAGGAAGTGGCAAAGTTGAATAGGAAATTCACCATCCAAAAAAAAAGTCAAAAATTAGATATGAAATATGGACTATATAGCAAGGCAAATTTTGTGCCGAGAACAATCCAAGGTCAAGGGGATGGATTCTCTGCCCCAATTGGTGCATTAAATTGTAGTGCATAGGTGCGAGGTGTCAAAATTTTCACACATCAGTTATCAGAAGCTATTTTAGTAACCAAAAATTTTAGAGATCACTCGCTTACAAAAACTGGAAATCATTAACAATTCTTGTCTCAAGTACATTAGACTTGTTCTCAACACATAATTCTTACTTTACTGAACTTCAC
Organism: Carallia pectinifolia; assembly: GCA_037832335.1. Classification (NCBI taxonomy): domain Eukaryota; kingdom Viridiplantae; phylum Streptophyta; class Magnoliopsida; order Malpighiales; family Rhizophoraceae; genus Carallia; species Carallia pectinifolia. The sequence goes on along the minus strand of CM075448.1, from coordinate 14,302,346 downwards.
ATCAGGAATCCCATCTTTAAATTTCACCCCCCCAAAAGCATCTTCAAGTTCCTGCACCATATATAACAACAGGAATCAATAGTTGAAATCTTGTTTGTGATGACAGCAAGTGTATGAGAAACAGAAAAGACTGTTCTCTGAAAATTTTCAACCCATTGCAGATCATAGTAAGGCAAAATCAACTACATAATCAGTGACGTTGCAGCTACCATTGTAACAAGATGGATATTGGTCCCCGGCCTTACTACATCCATTTGAATGAGAGCACACACAAGGGATGGCCAATCTCCGTTTACTATGTGCACTATAGATGCAAGCATTGCAAATCTATGCTTCCTTTCCATTTGGCATAGTAAACCGAAATCCAGGAACCTGGGAAAAAAGGGAAAAAAAAAAAAAGAAGAAGCATAAACAAAGCACAACTATTGATAGTTTCTGAGTCTTACCGCTGCAGATTAGCCAAGATTTAGCAGATATCATTTCTTCGGGACAAAGACATATTTTTGGCATAAAAAAACTGGTAAGGCAGATGCTCTGATATAGTAGCAACCATGCAATGTCCCTCAGCAAAAAGAAGTCATATTATATCTGCCCTAAGATACGGTATCCATACCCTATTTGTCCTGTTGATATGTAACGCAAATTGCCAGGATGTGGATCAGCATGCAGTAATCCTGTTTCAAGCAGCTGAACCAATGATGCTTCCACTCCTTTGTAAACCTGGAACAGTTGAAGTACAAGGAACATCTTCACGTGGCTTTCAACATTGAAATTGGCTCATTAGAATACTTTTATAAACCACATATTGCAAGACAAAAGAACCACCCAGACAAGAAGGCCAGAATGTTAAGTCTAATGCAAAAGAAGGTGAAGGTAAACTACGGTATGATTTGACAGACCAGATCAAGGAGACACCTCTGTGCCTTAACTTTCTGTATCTCTGAATATGCAAAACCTTGATGAACAGTGTCACCGGTGGATATTGAGAGTAAATCAGTTGGACTCTCGCCAACCACCCATTCCATGGTCAGAACTCTCTTTCGACTTAAATGTTGAAATACCTTTGGAACATGCATAAATGAAAAAGATGCATGAGCTTCCTGCACATGAAGCAATTTATAGTCAGTAGGAAGAAAGAGCATCTGATGCCAAATATTAACAAGGAATTCTAATCTTGTGGCTAAATCCTCACACAGCAGAGTGGCAGTTGAAACATATAGGCATCTTTTTAGCTAGTTTTTACTCCTCTAAATTTCTACACCTCAAAACAAAACAAATAGTCAAGCAATAAAAGAAAAAAATAAATAAATAAATAAACTCATTAAGTTACTGCTTCCCAGAAGAGAGGAGAATTTTATACAAAATGACTGGACATGGCAACACTAACACCTATTTTGAAACATCTGACACCTATTCCAAGTACCAGCAAAGCTATTACCATCCATTGAGGATGCTGAGTGGAAAACCCAATAAACTGATGCCTTTTCTACAATGCAACATAACTGGAAGCAGTGTGCACCCAAAAAAAAAAAAAAAAATTACTGCAAGCAGTTATACTTTGATAGAAAATCAATCTATACCAGAAACTTGGAGGCATTGGCAGCCTCTAAAGTGTAGTCTAGCTCCCCGACCAAACCTTTCCCAAGCTCGTCGGCATAAAGGCGAAGGTCACTTTTTCTTTTGGCTATCTTTTGCACCAGCCCAAGCTGAAAACAAAATGACGAATCTATTTAGGAACTAAATACTAAATTGAGGAGGAGGGGATAACTTGGACCAATACCAACCCCGAGGCGAAGAAGATAGATATCTCGGATAACCACATGACGAAGATTTGGTCGCTGGACTTTCACAGCAACATCATATCCATCATGCATATTTCCACGGTAGACCTAGCATGAACGTGATATGGTGATGAGACCTAATAGAATATTCAATGATACATATTTAAACTTCTATGAGCATTCAGAGATATTGCTCAAAAATTATTTTAATTATCCAACAGAATATCAAGGTTACAAAGTCCACCTGACCAAATGATGCTGCAGCTACAGGTTCTTCAGAGATATGGCTAAACAATGACTCAACTGGAGAACCCAACTCTTCCTCAATGATTTTCATAGCCACAGTCCTGGGAAAAGGAGGAATCCGATCATGCAGTTCAGAAAGTGCCTGCAATCATATATTAAAATAAAAAACCCTTAAGATTATCTACACCCATCAGCTCTCAGACAAGAAGGACCATCCAGCTTCACAAAAGAAGAAACCTCAACAAGGTTAAATGCATTATTTATGTGGTATCATTATTGTCCTTTTCACACACAGCTTGTATTCATGCATATGTGCAACTCCAGATGGATGCAAGTCTACCACCTGTCAATTTAATCAGCATATCTAGAAGATCTTCACACCACCTGATAAAATTTTAACTCACATATGGTAGGGAAAAATGGTTCTCAACGATCAAGCTCACCTGACAATAGACAAAAGATACCCTTTGACAATAAAGCATGAAAATGCTATGGCATACACACAACAAACCAAAAAAAGCAACAAATGAATACTAGGGTCGTGTATCATTTCCAGAAGCTAATTCTCTCAGTGACAAGTGCACAGTGACACCCGTTGTTTAACATGCCAATGCAATTAACCATTTAAGCTCAATACACAAAAATGCATTATCTGAAAAATTATGCTTGAAGCAAACTCAAATAGAAAACTGTCCACCATCTGACCTTGGAAATTTCAGTACCAATTATATCCGGCCTTGTGGAAAGGGACTGACCAACTGCATCAGCAAACAGATGCAATTAACTACCATATTGGTAATCTTGTGACTACAGAAAAGAGTAGAAACCTGGCACGTTATAACAGCCATAATGGAAGGAAAAAGTGTGAAATGTGAGGATAACAAAGCACAATAAGCAAAGGAGTGTCAATTTATATGTTCAAAATAGAAATTTGCTCAAATGAGAATTGAAACCTTTGATAAAAGTGGGACCCAAAGTTAACATTGTTTCTTTTAGGACCATCCCAAAATCATACTGAGATATGTTCCCATCTGTAACCTGGTCTGGACTTGTCCCTAGAAACTTTCTGATCCCAGCTGCTCGAATTCTCATTGTGGCAAAAGCAAAGGCAGAAAAAACCTTCCATAAAAGAACATAAAAAAACCCAGTAAGAATGTATTTTGCAGCATAACCCAGAAAGTAGCCATCCATGAAAATTAGATAGCTAAGCCTGATAAGTGAATAAAATAACTTATTCCAAACAAACATTGCATGACATGGGAACTCCAACACCAAATGGAATCTTAGGAGTTGGCTTCTATTTGATACTTAAATCTGGCATTGCAAAACCTGTACAATTATCTCAAATGTGCATACTGCGATAAAATGGGAGTGGTCACTTTATAGTCGGTGTAGGAACCATATCCAGCGAACATTTTCCTCATGCATGCTCGAGACAACACTCGGACGTGATTTACAAGGAAGTGCTCCTTGTACGCCTAAGAGTATACACAAGATAAAATACAAACTTAATCTACAAAGGGATTAACAGAAGGACATGAAAAGATCTATGAATAACACTCTAATTTACAAGCCCAATAAGTTCTTACTAAAGAAGCCGTTATTAGGCCAGACAGTGCTTGAAGCATCATAATGTGTGCAAGAAAAGCGAAAAATCGTGAAAAATTACTATTCGCCAATGAGTCCCAACAACTGAAATCCACTTCAGGGAAATCATTAGTTTAACAATAAAATGGGAAATATGTTTACAAACATATATATTACGAGTAAAGTAGGCATACCTCGAGAAGCCTAAGGGCCACCATATGAGGCCTGCAATTGAAATAGTTAGCAATGTCGTGGGGATCGTAGCCTTCGGGAAGTGGCTTTGACCAAACCTTAGAGAGATGATAGTAGTAGCTAGCATATGCTTCCAAGGCTTTAAGATCAGCCATTAATAAATCCACACCAGAAAGTTCTGTAATCACATGTAAATATCTAATTACCAAATAAGAACTAACTCTTGCCCGCACTGCAAAACCAAGGGATGACCAATAATAGATGTCCTTCCTCTAATTACACAGTAAAGTGTCGCACCCTTTATTCATGATTCAGTGATCTCCTGCAGTATTTAATTCCACAATTCATGTGCACCACAACTACATCATGGAAATTCTTATCCTAGAAAAAAAAATCAAAACCAAACGCAAGAGAATCCCAACATAAAAACTGAAAACTGCAAACTGCAAAGAGTCTACTAAGCCGGCCATTCTGCTCAACATTCTTTGCTTAACTTCCATGTTTAAAAAACAATCTAAATATGTGGAATATCAATTATATTCTATCCAGTCACATACACTTCCTGTAATTAATTATTAGAATAAATTTCTATATAACATTAATAATCAAGTAAACACAGATAAGAGTCCAAGGAAAAAAAAAAAAAGAGCATAACCCTGAGATCGCACAACCAAATGGCACCATGACAAAAATCTTGGTAACCAACTTTGAGACCAAATGAATGAAATATAGGCAAGAGAGCACGAGCATATAAAATAATGGTGGTCATCAGAGTATATGACCTGGATACGAAGGCCCAGGCCAAGGCCGCGGGTCCAGAGGAGGAGCACGTGGATCCTCAAGATACCTCAGCCACAAAGCGTCGTCTAAGGTTTTAAAGACTTGAGGAATGCGAAAAGCCTCGTTAGCCCAGCCAACTCCTCTGCCTATCCCCTCCTTCAAGAACTCCCAGTCTCTGCGCAACACGTCTCCCAAGCGGCTCCAGTTCCCTATCTTGCGCATTTCCACCGTCTTCTTAGTTGCCGTTTTGTACTCTTCTCTGATCCCACGAAGCACACAAGACGGCGGCGCTAACCGCGACGATGCAGCAGCCACCGCCAGAAGAATAGTCATTTCTTCTAATAGTTTTGATTTCTAACCAGATGTTATGATTGGTGTTTTATTTTGGGTTACTCTAAGTTACATTACATTAATTAGATAATAATAATAATAAAGTTGGATTTAGGAGCCCCCACTGGATAAGCGGGTGTACAAGTTAATGGTTAGGGCAGAGCAGAAAGGCTTGGCTAGGCTGCATGAGACACGATGAAGAATGAGATCGAGATGAAAGAGCATGGTGCGGTGCCGCTGCCATTCATTGGTTGGTTGCCGTTGCTTCACTCTTTTTGTTTGAAAAAAAAAAAAAAAAAAAAGATAAATGTAAAAGTAATGAATGTGTGAATAGTCAAATAAGAAAGGACAAACTTAATTTTAGAAGGATGTGATGTGAAAAAATAAAGATAAAAATATTTTATTCAAGATGCGGTAAAAAGTAAAAAATAAAAAAAATAATATATACTTGATATTAATTTTATTTTTTAAAAATAATAATAATAAAAGATTTTAGCAAAAAAAATGTAGTTATGGAGGTTAGTTGTTTGGTTCATATTTACTTGCATCACACACACCGTAGGGCTTTTTCACCGGCATCTTTAGAATAGAGATGTTCCAGGATTGAGGAAGTCAGTTTTGGAGTATATTTATATTTTAATTTATAAATGGTGAATTAGATAATTTTTTATTTATATTTAATTTGTCATCTTAGTTAATCCATCCAATTCAATTTGTCAATAATAAATTGGATTAAATTGACTTTAATGAATAGTATGTAATAAAAGAAATTATTTCTTAACAAATAAAAGCAACTTTTCATATGTACTTTAAACTTCGCAAAAGAATCTGGTATTATTGATACAAATGTAATATTCATTGAGGTTAAATTGAACTCTCCAAATTTAATCTTTCAAAGTCTAATAGTAGAGCATTTCAAAACTAAAATCAACTTTTGTAAAAGTTCAAAAAAAAAAAAAAAAAAAAACAAGAAGTGAAAGAAAGTATGCCACAAAAAACATGTCAACTTAAACGTGTTCAACCTTTTTGAAGGAACACAGCCACAGATCAAGAAATTAGAAACATCAGCACAAGCAAGAAACTGGAGAGAGTATCTAATTTGTCATATTACAAGCCACCGACGGTAGCCAGACACTAAAAAAGAACTTATGGTAATAAGAAGGTTTGCAAAAACTGGCAAGCAAGAAAATAAGGCTTATGGTGTCTTAAAAGCAATCATGTTGATTGACAACAGGATGAATGTAGACAAGAGGGAAGACTCTAAATATAATTTTTGAACTCTAAACACATGAATTAATTATATTACTTTTTTCATTTTAAATAAAAGGGTCGGACTGGGTCGGATGGAGATAGATTTGAGAACTTTTAATCCATATCCAATATACCCTTAAAAGATTTTAAAATTTCAAAATCGTAACTAATCCAAACCCTTGTGGTTTTGACAAATGTGGGTTCGTGCGGGTCGGATTGGTCAGATCGGGACAGATTGGTCAGTTTTTAAACAACTCTACATTAGGATACGAAAAAATTTAGTAGGTAGCTAAAAGAGATTACGAATGATTAGGGTATGAGAAAAAGGTAGGGAAGAAAAATACTGGAAAACAAATTATTATTTATTTTTTGTTGTAAGTTTTTCACATATTCAACTAATTTTTATCTCATACAATTTTTTTTTTCACAACTTTCTTTCTCATTTTCTTTCTTATCATTATCTTTTTCACATATTTTTCATTTCTCTAAATTACTTTCATTCTTATTAATCTCTCACAATCAAATACCTTATAAAATTAGGGTGCTTGTTAATTTTACTTAACTTTTTTGAGTATAACTCACTTATAATTTTAAATCATACAAATTTATTTTTTTATTTTTATTTCAAAGAAACCCAACTTATTGTGTATTTAAGATAATAAATAAGTTACACTCATCAAAAAAATGTAAATTAAATTAAAATTTTCTAACTATGATGTACTATAAGTAAGATATTATTTACTAATCCACGCAAAGAGAGTTGGATCAGGAAGACAAAATTATGGGGTCGAATTCTGTCATTTGGTGGTTGCAGTGGTTTGGTGGTCATTCAGAGGTTTTCTCTCATCTACGACTCAGGTTCAAGTCCCCTCAGATGCGTCGGTCCCAACTTCTTGAGATTATATTGAGAGCATTTCGTTGGATTCCAAACTCGTTAACACTGCAGTCAAGTATGAGAGAGACTCTCTTAGGTTCATTAGTGATTTGGTGGTGGCTCTACTCTCATCAAGATAGTTGAACGTAGTATTCAAATAAAATTACTCTAATTTCGGCCAAGACGTACTAATGATACATTTCTTTTGCTCAAAAAAATTCTATAGCTGATAAATTGCGCGGCAAGTAAGGAACATTCAAAAAAAGCAACTAATCAGCCTTTTTTAATATTATTTTTTTAAGTTAAAACGGAAAATTAGAAAAAAATATGACAATATAAAAAAGAATAATCGACTCCAAAAAGAGTAGTTTTTCTTTTGTCATAACACATTGGACTAACTAAAATTTTTAATTTCATATTATTAATGCTTAACCAAAAAGGAATATCAAAAAACGTTAATTAGGCAAAAAAAAAATGTTAACTGAAAATTATTAAAATACTTATTAAATAATAATTTTATTCAGTTATTTTATTTTTGAAATTAATTCATGTCAAAGTTAATAAATACATCAAACTTATAAAAATAATGAGTAATTTTTAACTTTTTAATTAGAAACATTCAGTTTTTACATGATATAATGGGTATCAACAAGGCCATGTTTTCATCTAAAACATAGGCTATAATACTTTTTATTAATTTATTATTACTTTACAAATTGTATTGTCTATGAGTAAATATTGAAAGTACTTTAGTAATTTCGTTTAAAATTATCACCAAATAAAATAATGTTTAGATTTGTTTATATAATTGGGAAAGCATTCTCATTTTTCGTGAGTGTGTCTGGCACAAACAATAATGCCAACATAAATAATTGAGTTATAATTGTTCTTATCATGTGTTTAACAAATTCAATTTACAAGTAATAAACTCATAGGATGTACAGGTTATCATATTAGGTGAAAAGTTATTTTTGCTTATGTTTTATTTAAAAGTGAAAAAAAAAAGAGATTTAAATTTTGGGTAGTATTTTCCTTTTTGAGAAAAGTAAGAGAAATTTGGAAATATATTTTTTTTGTAATAAAACAAAATAGAAATTTAGGAGTAGTTTGTTTTCTTTGTATTAAAATTTTTTCAACTTGTTTCTTTTATTTTTTTTAAATTATGAGTATTTGTGTAGTTAGATTTATAATGTATTTAAATAATCATTAAAATAAATTAAGTAAATTATATTACATGTTAGATCATAATGTGGTTAAGGAAGAGGATGCATAGCCACTGCAAGAACTTTTTCTAGATGAATAATTGCCTGCAATTGAGGTAAATGCCCCTTGGTATGCAAATATTGTCAATTATAGGGTCCAAAAGACATTGCCAAATGACTTAATAAAGGCTCAAAAGGAAAAGATCAACAGTGATTCGAAATAGTATGTATGGGATGAGCCATACTTGCGGAAAAATTACTCGAATCAAACGATAAGAAGGTATGTACCCAAGATTGAGTTTTATTCCATTCTCACCTTTTGTGATTCATATACTTGTAGAGGACACTTTGGATTAAAAAGAACAGCAAGGAAAGTACTTGAGAGTGGTTTCTTTTGGCCATCACTATTTTGTGACACTTACATATTTTGCAAGGCATGTGAACAATGTTAAAGAGTAAGTAACTTATCTCATAGAGATCAAATGCCATAAACCCCTATACTAGTTTGTGAAATTTTTTATGTTTGGGACGTTGATTTCATGGGGCTTTTTCCTTTTTCTTTTAGTAATTTTATATTCTTCTTGCTATTGATTATGTTTCCAAGTGGGTGGGGGCTTAAGCCACCAGGACTAACGATTCTAAAATTGTTGTAGATTTTGTTAAGTCTCACAATTTTGATAGGTATAGAACACCCGGCGGCTTTGATCAGTGATAAAGGTGCACATTTTTGCAACTGAATGGTAAAGACTTTGTTGAGAAAATATCATATAACCCATAGGGTGTCAACTGCATATCATCTACAAACTAGTGGACAAGTTGAGGTGTCCAATAGGGAAATTAAGAGTATCCTTTAGAATATGGTGAATCCAAATAGAAATGATTGGAGCACGCGCCTTACAAATACACTTCGGGTATAGTTTATAAGACACCAATTGGCATGTCACCCTCTTGGTTGGTTTTTGGTAAGCCATGCCATCTTCCTATTGAACTAGAGCACAAAGCATATTGGGCTATCAAGCAATGCAATATGAAGATGGATAAAGTGGGTAAACATAAGAAATTACAATTGCAAGAGCTTGAGGAAATTCGCAATGATGCCTATGAGAGTTCTAGGATTTAAGAGAAAAGGACAAAATTCTTTCAAGACAAGATGATCTCTAGAAAGAATTTTGTTGTTGGTCAAAAATTTCTTCTCTACCATTCAAGACTGAAGTTGTTTCCAAGTAAGTTGTAATCACATTGGATTGGTCCTTTTGTTTTTGCTAATATCTTTCCTCATGGTACAATTGAGATCCAAAGTATAAAGAAAAATAAGGGACTCAAAGTGAATGGCCAAAGGTTAAAAATTTATTATAAAAGGGTTCCAAGTGTGTACCATAGAGGAGATAGAGTTGGAAGACCCTAGTTATGCCACATGACATGCTTTGGAGTTGGGTTAACGACACTTAGGAGGCAACCCAAGAATCAGATTTGCTTTTCTCTTCCCTTTTATCTTTATTTTTGTTTTGAGACGTGAGTTGGTGTTTTTGTTTTTTTTATTCTTCTTTACATTTACTTCTTACATTGGGGACAATGTTAGGTTTAAGTGTATGGGAAAAGTAAGAGTGTTTTGTTCAATTGTGTTATGTTCAATTTTGTTAGGTCTTTTGTCTTTTTTTTTTTTCCTTTTTTCATTAAGCTTTTTTATAATCTTTTTTATTGCATAGTAATGCAAGTGAATAACATCTTTCTTACTTGAAACTTGATTTGGAATTTGACAAGATTTTATAGAGTGAGTTTGAGAGTCTTCTGCTATTATGAGTATTGAAGTGTATACTCTCTTTTGGGTAGGTTTATGATTTGGTATGGTTGCCCATGTGATATTTGACTTGTGATTACCCCTTAAATATTTAAAGCTTAAAGAACAAGAGAAAAAAAGAAACGAAAGGAAAAAAAAAAGAAAATAATAATAAAAAATGAGAAGAAGGCCAAAAGTTTGTAACAGTAATCTACTCTAATGTTTTAAGTTACTTAGTAACTACGGTCGTTAGCACAAATGTTGATCTTCACATCAAAAGATGACTTGAAATATAAGTATGCAATGTACTCTAAATATCTAACTTGTGAAGTAATCGAGTACTCTCACTACAAGTGTTAATATTCGTGCCAAAAATCAAGTAAGTGTTTAAAGAAAAAAGTATTGGAGCCTCTAAATAAAAGGAAAAAAAAGATGAGAAAATCTTCAGTTTCTTGTTTTCACTGTAATAAGATAGGGGTAACTGCTTGTTAGATATTGTGTTATTCAATTGTGCTGATCATGAATTTGCATAAGCTTATTTGGAAGTATGCGTGGATATATGAATGATGGTTAGAGCATGATTTGCTCGCTTATATGGTTTTGTTGGGCTCTAAGTTAAATTTATGTTTGATAGATGTTATGAGCTTGATTGCTAGTTAGTATTTCTCTTATTTTGTGTGTTTAATACATTGCATCCATGAAAGATTTTGTGGATATATCTTTTGGAAACCCTCACGAGATATAGCTAATTTACTAGGGGTGACCTGGGGGTTTAAAGCCTTATTGCATATGCTAAATGCAATCGTGATTCCTTCAAAAATGAATTAGAATTTGTTTTACGTTATTTTGTTTTGCTTGAGGACTCGCAAAAGTTAATGTAGGGAAAATTGATAAGTATGTTATACTCATTATATTTGCTCTCTTGTATTTAAAATTTTTAGTTTATTTTCATCTTAAATGTGCTTATTGGAGTTGTTTTCATATTTTAGAAGATTAAATGGATTCGAGCAAGTTAGAAGCTTAAAGATGCAATTTTAAGCAAATCTAACTATTAAAGGGTATTTTAGGAATTTCAAAATCTAAGCATTGCTAGATGGATTTGCGGCCTTCATGAGAATTAAAGTAGACTCCTTGAACTTTGTAGAATGGACTAATTTGTGGAAATCCGAATAGAATTGTATCTTCAATTGGTGTACCCAATTCAGCGCATAAGTTGGATTTGTTGAAGAGGATAATCTGTTGTCTTGACTTTGAAGAGGCACAACTCACCTCTTTATATGGGACATTGATGAATTATATATGTACAGACAACTACAGATGTCCAGTTTCATATACAATAAATGACATCTCAATTTGAGTTATACATATCAAGTTATAGCTATTTTAGTGAGTAGAGATTAAGGCATTCCAAACCCAGACCCAGACCCAAGTCGAGGTCCAGTTCTCCTTGGGAAGAATTCATAAATTTTGTCTGAAAACATCAATCTAAGATCGATTCTCCCTAGGAAAACATGGTCTAAGTTAAAAAAAAAACAGCTTGTGATTTTGTTATTTAGATTCAATTATCTTTTTTTTTTTAATGTTATCAATAAATTATATTTAAAGAGCTTGTCGTAAATAGTTCAATTGATAAGAGGTTAATTATAGAGATTGTCTCAATTAATAACAAACAAAAGAAAGATTTGAAATAATAGAGCTTATTATTCTAAGCTAAACATTCAATTAAAGGGCTAGTCATCTCTAGTGTCAATGATATGTATGAATCTAATAGTGTAAATATCTTTGTTACCAAATGTTCATCTATTGATTTTATTTGCAATTAGTTTTAGTTTTAATTTTTAGTAGTTTATTGTGAATTCGTCACCCTTTTCCTTTTTATTTATATTTTTGTGGATTTAATAGAACTAAAATCTTAAATCAACTGATTAATTAAAAATCAATCTTTGTGGTTTCGATCTCTACTCACCCTAATTACAAACTTATTAATTAAGTGATTTAAAATAATTTCTTTTGATATATTTGACACACACCAGTTGCATAAATATATGATATACACACACATGTAAAGCACTGGTGTGGATTGGAGATGTATTGTTCAGATGACGGGAAAACAAGTATGAAATTGATAGAGCAGATGTAGGCCATTCAAGATATCTAATATACAGCTTGGGAATTTGTGCCACTTATACTCCTAAGAGCAATATAAACCTACGCATGGAAGTATCAGGTTCAGATTTTTTTTTTTTTTTAAGGGAGGCAGTATCATATTTTTAATTATAATAGTAAAAAATTATATAGCAATTAAAGAAATAACAATAATTATTTCATACAATAAATATTGCAATTGTTTTATTTACTAATTAATTTTTAATGTTGTTTTCATTGTTTATATAATTATAATTTTTTCCACATATAGTCATAAAATCATAAAACCATCTGTCAATAAATTACAATATAAAAATTCCATTCCAATATTTGTAAATACATAGAAAGGTCTTTTTTAGGTATAAAAAAGTTCTTTTTTTATAAACAATTATTGCAAAAAAAGTTCTTTTTTTACTTATAAATTATAAAAATTCTATTATTAAGCAAAAGATTAAAAAATGGGCCTTATGTTGGTAATAACATGATAACAAAAAAAACCTAAAAAAGTCACGTTCTAATTAAATTAGTAAACGAAATAATTAAGGCCGAGAGTTTTAAAAAAAGAGTAGTTTTTAAATATTGGAATTACAACTACTAGAAGAAAAAAAGTAAAAATGTTTTTCTTTTGTTTTGTTTATAAGTGCGACAAGAGAGGGCAAGAAATACTGGAACGGGAGACAATTTCGCAAACTCTAGCATACATATATACATTTTCACGGGGGAGGGCGGAGGCAATTGCCCCACGTTGCCCCTTTATGGATCTGTGGATGAGGATAGGAGTTTTATTATTGAGCTCCATTACACGTTCACACAAAAAATTATTTATATAATATTTATATAATAAAAATTGGTATATTTTATACAACTATAATTAAAAAAATTAAAAAAATATGAATAAAATAATAATAATAATTTTTATTCTATATTTTTAATTGTAATTATATAAAATATACTGATTATTAAACTATAGATATTATATGTATAATTTTTTGTATGACTATAAATATTTAGTGTTTATTATTATTATTCACTCTTGAAAAAAGTACTTTGTATGTATATCGGTCACCACATTTGTGAGTTAAAGTTAGAAATCACTTACTGACGTCGTTATTTAATTATCCACATAGAGCAGATACATCACTTGAATATTTGTGAGTTCGAGCAAGTACTGCTACAAATAACCTTGACGATTACTGAGTTTGAAATCCAATACTTCACTTCAATCCTTACTTAGCTAAACCTACACGTAACTTTATTTGTTAAGAAAAAGTGTCGATGCTGAAACTCAAGATTATCTATTTACATCCTGAGCTTGCTATTTACGTCTCGAGTAAGATTATCTAGATATATTTAGTTAAGTACACGAGAGATACGTAATTATTTTAATAAGATCTAACAGTTTATCTATTTTTTTTTATATTTCAAATTTAATATATTTTTCTGATCTTATAATTCAAGTCACTATATACTCATTACACTCTTATAATTACGTGTCTAACAAAATTTTCTCTTCTGACTTTTAGCACTTGGTCGGCAATTTTGTGCTGTGTTTCAACCTATGTCACATTGTAAGCATCTTCCGTTCGGTACTTGGCACGTTCTGTCGTTCTCACATACAGTTCCTATAAAGTAAACTAAAACATGTTCTTTTGTCAAAGATATTGTGGATCTTGCTTTTATCCGACCCCCGACAATTCCTTCATTTGGATTTGTTCACCGATTCCATTAGCTGGCTAAAACAAAAACTGGCCATTATATCAAAAGAAAATTTGACCAGCCTCAAATGATTTTTTTAAGAAATCTCCCTTTTCATTTACAAATGAGAAAATAATAAAGAATCACACTATTTTTATCATGTAAGATGCTCGATTCCTTTATAAATATGCATGCACACATGTACTCATACCAAGTTACCAACTATACTATTTTTAAGTTGAAAAAAAAAATAGATATATCATTTTCAGGCAAGTGTTCACTTGCGACTACAATATTCACTTGCATATATTTTTTTAAATAAAATGGAAAAATGGAAGTGGTGTTCGAAAAATGCACCAAAAAATATTACTTCCAATTTCAAAGAAATGTAAATATTTTGGATGGATACGGCTGTATCCATGATAATATGCAAAGCAACTTATCAAAAAATAATAATAATAATATGCAAAGCAACATAAATCATTAGTCAATCTGTAAGGTGGAAACGAATTATTAAAGCCCAGAAAAAGATAGGACATCAGACAATTAAATGAATCAGAGAATGACCGGCGACAAATTGAGGTTCTCCCCTTAAGATAAAGAACAAATTCTCTTTCACTCTTTTTATATTTGACCAATTAGATAGCTTTTCCAAAAGTTTACTACAAATCGCTAAAATCCTCCTTTTCAATCAAGGGGAAAAGTTGGAGGGCAGACGCGGGTGCCAGATGTTCGTGAACAGACGTAATTTTTGTGCAATCACAATTATATTTTGTGTAATTAAAACGATAAAAAGTGAGATAAAAAAATATTACTGTTTTTTTATTACACATTTTTTAATTACGGTTGCATAAAATACACTTGTGGTTAAATAAAATCTGCGTCTGCCCATCGCATATAACATTTCAGTCTACCCATGTGACGAGACCCTTCAATCAATTGGTGTACCGATATTTTAATTCACTAAGAGACCCACTTAGAGCTGAGTTACACAGAGTTAATTTTTCACTCACTCATCTAATTCAAATATGAGATTCATCGAAAATAGATATCAAGACTTCTATATGATGAATGTTCCTTTTATCTTTTAAGTGATACACTAGTAATTAATATTTAAATTTTTATTTTAAAAATTTTGGATTGCAATTTTAGAAAGACATGCCTATAATTTATGAGAAAATGAAAGTTAGTTCTATTATTGGCTGCAAACGACGACCTCTTAATGAAATAAAAAAGACATGTTCCTTTTGGGACATGAGTGTGTGTGGCAAATTTTGTTAAAAGGAATTCCTATATTCCACATAGACATGAATGATGTTATCCTTCTTCAAGAAAAGCAATATAAACTGAGAAGCAAATATCTTCATTGGCAACATCTCGTAACGATGAGAATTACAGGTACGACAACAGATTACATAAATCAAGCATGAAAAGAATATAATCCAATTGAAAAATTGATCATGTTAACAGATCAAAATCATTGCACTTCTACTTACACATATGCCTTGCTAATTTTTCCGACCAAAAGCTCAACTTTTTTTTTCAGATGACAATTTTAATTAGTTCTTAGAACCTATAGGAATTTTTTCAGATATGATAATTTAGACTTTGTATAAATTAACTCTACATGTGACAGATGCAACTAAACCTCATATGACCATTGTTGGTGTCAATCTGGAACAATGGAGGAAGCTTACGGTAGACTGACAACTAATATGCTCTTATATTACATGAGTAGTGTAAATTAATGTTTAAAATAGAAAAACGAAAAGCACTAAACCGACACCCTGCTGTTTTGATGTGAACCTAAAAATGCTATCGGTGGCCCTTGTATTGGCAAGAAAAAAGATTCTTACCAAGATTGACGATTCGTATAACATTCAAAAAGGTCCCAAGCATCATTGGGAAACGTTGGTTGGAGGGTCGTGTGCAAACGAAGATGTTAACTGTGCTGCCCATTATTATGTACATTGGATATGAAAACTACTGTGAAGCATATATGAACCAAAATCCAACCATAAGATAAAACAAAATTTTGACAAAGATAGGTTTCACGTTCCTCAAACATGTAATTTGCTGACACAAATCGGTCATGAATATTTATGCGTGCCCGAGCAAAATAATGATGCTATAGGCTAACTTCTGCAAAACATTGCATTTCTAATCTCAACAAAGATATACCGTCATTAATGTCACAATTGAAATTCACAAAAGAAAAAAGAAAAAATTTTTGTAGTCTGCCTCATATTTTAAAATTTGGTCAAATGTATTTTTTGATGACAAAGAACCCTAATATACTCTCATAATAAGGGCATACATATATGAATGGCGTTACGATGTAATATTGGGGAAAATGGTATCTAAATGGACAGTTTGCGACTGCGATAACTTAAAACATTAGAATTTTTTTTTCTCTCTCTCTCTCTCTCTCTTTTTTTTTTTTTTTTTCTGTTTGATAGATGAGAAGAAATGTTTTAAAGAAAAGTCAATACTGAGATACAAGAGATTAGAGAGTCCCATATTTCAAAGAATCGTTAAAAGACCTGAGATAGTGTTTGAAAACAGAGGGAAAAAATAAAAAATAAAACTGGAAGGTTAAACAAAAGTAGAATAAAGTATTGGATTAATTGTTCACTAAAATGGAAAGAGAGCCCGGATAATTTATTGTAATATGAGTAAATCCATATGAAAATAATAATATAATAATAAAGAAGAAACTTGAATTAGAGACGTAAGTGATGGATATAAAGAAAAAGAAAAAGCAACGAAGATAAAGAAAAAGAATTAATATACAAAAATATTATCAATTTTACTTAAAATAATAAATATAATACCAACTTTAAAAAATAATAATTTACCATTTTTTAAATTTTTTTTGTAGCAAATTTAATTCACTATGAAATTTCTTAAATAAAATTTATCTGTTTCGATAATGTGGTACTAACTTATATAATTATTAAGTTATCAAAACAAATATATTTCTATAAATCTGTCATTAAAACTAACAGATTTTGTTTATATAAAATTATTGTATGTTAGAATTGTTGTAAAAATATTCAAAGAGAGATAAACTGTTACTTTTTAAAATTAGTATTAAATTTATTATTTTAGACAGAATTGATAATGTTTTCATATGTTAACCCTAAAGAAAAAGATGCACTATACAATTTACTTCATGTTTCTCACAGCAATAAAAATTGATTTACTTATAAAAATAAAAAGAAAAAAAGAAAAAGATGCACGACAAACATGATGCACGTATTTCTTCCTTTTTTTCACTTTATCTGAATATAGGGAAGGAAAGTAAGGCAGAGAGAATCCATGCGTTTCCAAGCACTCCCAGACAAAATGAGCTTCAGAGGAGAGAAAAGCAACCTTTAGCTTTATCACCTAGAAATTAAAGAAGATTTTGAACCATCATAGGGTTAGCTTAGGAAATTGGGTGGTTCAAGAGTAACTCAAGCCATTCTCACCTTTCTTTTTCTCTCATGTGGGAAGTGTCTATATTTAGTTCCAAGCTTGAGGTGCAACCATAGCCCCACACCTTTCCTTCATTTCCTCTCAAAAAACTACACCCAAACCCGCATAACATTAGCCAAACCTTCCTAAGTTCAGCCACTGGTCTTCTTGTTCTTCTGCCAATTCAAAATGACTATAAGGGGATTTTGAAACCCCACCCCCAGCCCACCCAAAAAAAGAACTTGAACATGACCCAGTTGTTATTTGCCATAGGTCTCTCTTTCTCCTCCATGAATACCGATTTCTGTTCCTTTCTACTTAACCTGCTTACCATTTTATCTCTTTTCCTCTCTCTGTGGCTCTTCACAAATTTTGGTGTTTCTCAATCAGCTAATCCAGTCAGATACATATGCACTCTATTATGCAACTTCCCTAGATGTTTGATAGAGAATCATTGAGTATATGGCATGGAGGCTTGCATATGCAAATCCAGTTATAGCGTATCATTTCATGCTAGCAGCATACGCCGCATGATTTCATTCAAGACACTTGTCCTCTTCTAGAAATGCATTAGCATGTTGTTTACTTTTGGGCCAGGCGTACATGTACTGAATGTGCCTGGCTCCCTGTATGCCATTTACAGAGCCCACCGGAGCACCGATGGCCTCCGTGGATGGCGTATGAGGAGCCAAGCATATTCCATTTGTGCTTGCCATGATATATTGATTAATTATATTTGCAGATTTAACATAACTTTTTTTTTTATTCGGCCTACACATATCTCCTTACATGAAGCCCAAAATCCACAAGGGTAGCCTCGTAATTTGGGAAGGTTAAGTTTCTTTCTGTTCTCAACTACAAGGTACTTGCTTACTTCCACCTTCTAGTTTGGAATATCAGTTTTATGGGTTTTAGGGTTTTCATGTAATGTTGTACATTTTTGCAGAGAACATAATCCATAGTGCTTTGTGAATAATTTCTGCCGCTAAGGATTTCATGTATTATTCTCTCCTTTTTTCTGATACTGATTTAACATGACTAATTGACTATACTTTTAACGGGGAACAACGAAAGCAGTTTATAACACATGCCTCTTTTGCTAAAACTAACATGATTTCGGAACCGTAGCTAAGAACATATATAGTCAAGTTGCCCATCCGGCCATCTTGTATAAACATGCTTGTCTCTTGGACAGTTCATAAGAAAAAAGAAGTGTCATCAGACTCCACGGAGACAACACAAACTCACAGTATTAACTATCTAGCAGATGATCTTGAGAAACAAGTCTTTGTTCCTCCATAATCATGTGGTTCTGTGCTTTGATCTTGGTATAGATCAAAACCATTTAATCATTTCCTGTTAATATGCATTAACAAAATGAACGTCCACAAATATATATATATATATATATATATATATATAATTAAATTTGTAGTTCCATTAAGGTTTCAGCTTAAGAATAGCATACTCAAATATATAGATACATACATACATACATACATATATATATATATATATATATATATATATATATATATATGGCTAATTTAATGTTATAGAACACCGGTTTCTGCTTTTGATCTCCTGTTCCTAATTGCCATTATGTAATGTTGTTGTAGAAGTTGATCGATCATTCTTAGGCCATTATGATTGCTGGTTAGAACTATTAAAACAAAACTTCAAAATGAGAGAAAAACTCAAGGGGGTCTTCTATGATCTAAAATGCTTTAATCAATGCCAAAGATTAGTGGAAGCAGAATTATAGCGCCTTTAGCAGGTCGAAAGTTAAGAACTCATTCCTCTGGGCCACGGGTATTGATTATCAATAGAAGTGCTAAATCATCAAAGCTAGCCCTTTTTATCAATTCCAGTCGTCAATGCAGCGGGTCAGCTGAAGCTTGAAGCTAATAATAAATTTAAAAAAAATGTTTTCCATTTTGTTTCGTAAGCGTGTGTGAATGGGTTCGCATTTGACAAGGCGTTGCTTTAACGAGTTATGTCGATGCTATAGAAATTAAAGATGACAAGTGCAGTCGGTCCAGCTTCAGTTAAGATGTATGAGGATGAGGAATACACAAAACCCCACCTCTGCATTTGGTACTTACTTTTGAAATTGAAAAGGATAAAAGTTTATTCGCAGTTGAACACAAGTGGAAGTGTTATAATTAGTAAACGAAAGGGTTCTTCCTTCTAATCACATCAAGTATCCATTTAGTAAGTTTTTTTTTTTAAGCTAAATAATTAATGGCACACAAGATATGAATTAAAATTTTTAGTGCTAAGGGATTTCTATCGATCGAAATTTATGAGTAAAATTCCAAAAGAAACTTCCAAATTATGGACAATAAATAAATATATACGTATACATATACATATATGAAGAAGTAGATTATTATTGTACATAAAGAATCATCGTCCTTGTGGTCAGCAGATACTAATAGGCTACCTAGTGGAGGAGTCTGTGTGGAGTGAGTTCACCTGCACTGAATGTCCTGATATGACGAAACACCGGCAATAGATGCTTTCAGGGGTTATCGTTCTCTGCACACACAAAAGGGATAAGCTTAATCACTCTAGGGCACGCTCCCCTCGCGTCCAATCTCTCTCTCTCTCTATCTCTCTCTCTGTCTCTCTCTCCCCCCTCTCCGTCTCCCTCTCTCCCTCTGTCTCTGCCTTCTCTCCCCCCACCCACAACACAAACGCCACGCCAGGGATTCAAGAAAGAAAGAACGAAAGAAAGCAAAAGTGTGGGTTTTATGGAAAGTAAAGTGTGTATTAGTTGCTCGCTGCTGCAGCAGCAGCAGCAGATAGCTACTAGGGAATCTCATACAAAACAGTGGACCCTGCACGAAGGAATATGTTATACGGTCAAAGCAGGTCAGAAGGACACTTTGGCGAGGCAATTTGGGCTGGGGGTGGGGGACCACACGTTTGAGATCTGCTCCTCATTTCAGTTTTGAAATTTTCTTTTAAGTACTGTTACAGTATTAAAAAAACTTATACTTAAAATTTGATTGAAATATAATTAAGTTTTAATTTTTTGTAATTATGATAATATATTTTGTAATAAAAAAATAAAATATATTTTTTTATTATAAAAAGTATGATGGTAATTATAAAGCATTAATACATTGTTGTATTTAAACAAAAGTTAAGGTATGATGGTAACTATACTTTTTTTCTTTTTCTTACTTAGACATTTAAAATTACATCCAAATTTCTTTTTTCATTAGTCATTGATTTCTTTTCATAAAATCTTTTTTCTTTTTTGGGTTCTAATAATATCTTTTCTATTTTTTTATTTGTTTTCTTTTAAAAAAAGAATTTTTAGTTTTCTGAGAGCCCATAATTCACAGAAAACTTTTAGTTTTCTGAGAGCCCATAATTCACAGAAAACATTCTCCTTGGTCAGAGATAAGTAGTTAAAAAAATGATGATGTACAACAAAATGTTGAGTCTTGGATATATTAAATGACAGACAGAGAATAGATACAGTAAAATAGATTGATTGTTTTGTATAACTAAATGATTACTGTTTGCAACAAAAAATCGATAAAAGGTACGTTCATTTTTATTATAAATATTAATCGTCTGACTGAACAAATCAATCGGTCGATTGTGTTGTTACTATTTCTCGTCTATAATTTATTTGTATCTGTGTATGTTTTTCGTAAAATGTATGAGCCTTACCGGGCTCACACCTTCCACCTTCCAGGGAGCTTTACGGCGAACTAACCTGTTGTAGTTGTAGTAGTATCACATTTTACCTTATTATCAATCTGTTTGTAAGATTTTTGTTATGAACGTTGTAACTTTAGTGTTTGTTATATATCCTGTTATATTTACTGTATAATTTGTGTGATTTTTCACAAGGGATTAGTTTTTATTTTTAAAAGATTTTCCTTTAAGAATTATTATCAACATGTAATTCACTAATGATAAATAGATAAGATACATCTTTTTTCTTTTCGATTTTCTTGATCCATAGAAATTAGAAAATTAACTATTATATTGTTCTGATGTGTTTGGTACAAAACAAATTTCATAGTTTTAACAAAATGTACTAATAATAATAAAGCCAATATTGGCATTAGTACATTAACGATTATATTATTGCAATCAAGGGTTTAAAAAACGAACTAGTTATTAAACTAGAAAGTTCAGAGGATTAAAATTCAATTAACTCAACTAGGGAACAGGTAAAATTAGTAATTGATAATAAATATATGAAAAATTAATTATGTAGATACATTATATGATCACATTGATAGGTAAAATATAATAATAGGGAAAATATAAGTGTGATATCTAATATATTTGATGTAAGTGGTTAAGTGTATTGAGGTCTCCGGAATCCTGAATAGTGGTATTTTTGTCTTTCCCTGACTCAGGTAAGGATTAAACTATTTTCTTCATGAGCTAATGGTCATTAATCTACTTCCCGAGGTTCTTTAGTGAGTTTGTGATATTGATGAACCTGTTGTGCATGTTTGAAACGAGTTCATCACTTATCATCTTGAATAGCTCATACTCATGCATGAGATAATCGTTCTTTGACTCTTTGACTTGTGATCTTCCTCATGTAGAACCAAAAGCCTATCCCATATTTCTTTGGCACTTTTGCATAATGACAGTTGGCTATATTCATGACATATCAAAGTACATTGCAATATAAATTTTTCATTATAGTTGAGGTTGAGAGTTTCTTTTGGTTAGCAGTGAGGGTAGTCACCGTTTTGTCAATAGAGCTAGCCTCGGATGTGGTTTGAATGGTGATAGGTTCTTTCACAATAACCACTCAAAAGTCATAATAAATGGCTCTTAATGTATGTAATCATTTTGTCTTTCCAGGTATCGAAATGGGTTCCATCAAAGATAAGTGGTCTCAATATGTTGTTCCTTCGGTGTAACAAGTTTGGCCAAACATGGATCTCTGTAGGATGTTAGGCCTTTTGAAAAGGACTGAGGTCTGATACCACATGTTGGTCACAATATAGGCCAAAATAGGGGGTAAATTAGGTATTTTTCAATTTCACTCAATCCTAATTCACTCAATCTCAACTCTAAAAGGTTAGTTTTAATGATAATCAATAATCAAAGAAAAACACATAAAGTGAACGCAACTAAAGTAAACAGGAGATAGAAAGAGAATAGATGACACTGCGATTTATAGTTGTTCGATTTCAACTAGGAAACTACGTCTACTACTTAAGGATCCTTTCTTAAGAATTAAATCCACTAACTCTTTCTTCTTTTGATGGGTGAAGAATAACCCCTTACAATCACTTAAACACACAACCAATAAGATTTTGTGAAACTCTTGATTACAAGAACACTATTGTCCTTTTCACTAACACTTGAGCTCAAGCTCTCACTTGATTTTTCTCTTTTTTTTTTCACACACCTTGCAAGGATTTTCCTAAGATGTTCAATCTCAAAAACGTGTCTAACTAGGAGATATTATTTTTTTCCTTATAGACTACTAGCTTACAACTAGCCGTTGTCCCTTGATTCTTTCTCAAAACAAGTAGATCCTTCTCAAAAAAGAAAGTCAACTCTGTATCTGCTGAGACATCGGTCGATCGTAGACTTCGTCTGGTCGACCTGAACTTTTTGTAACTCTAGACTTTAGCCTTCTGATTGCATCAGTCAACTGCTAACCTCATCTGCTTGACCGACCAAAACTTTTTGTAACTTATCAGTTTTTGCTTTTTTCATATCTAGTCAACCAAAGCGACTCATAAGTCAACCGATTTGGACTTTCTATAATTTTGTACACTTTCTTCACTTATCACTTGGTCGACCATAGACCTTGTCAAGTCAACTAGTCTTGCCTTGTTGTATCTTCCAACATGTGAAAACTTTTTTTTTTTGCTCGTGATCTCACTAGATTACATCCAATACCTTTCTAAAATAAGAGAGTTGATAGATACAATAAGATATTGGAATAATTGTCAGCTCATTCAAAAATTGAATATAAAGATTTTGTCATAATAGAATGTAATCACAAGATATATTGCCATATAGGCTCATTCAATCAACAATCAATGAACTAACACAAATATGGAAATGTAATTAGCACAAGCAGTCATCAATCAATCAAGGGGGTCAAATATTAAAACTAGTCCTCAATAAATTCTAACATTACCCTTGGCAGGTTATCTACCTTGGATAGCGTGCTAATCAAGGCTCCTTAATTCAAATGATGACACTTCAACCTTGTAATTAGTATTTTCTTAATAATGATTTGCATAACTTTTTTCTTGGGTGTCATTTTGACTAATACATTAAGTATTTTTCTCTCACATAATCTTTAGTTTAGTGAGAGATTGAGTAGATTTTTGTATATGATAGAGGTCTTCTCATTTCTAACAATAAAAACATTACTTATTGACACCTTCTTAGGCTTCTTCGAGTTCTTCAAGCAGCAACTCAAGAAATTATGGATAGTCATTAAGTCATGGTGCAACTTTTTTTTTTCATGAATGTTATAGTACATAAATGAAGTTTATGGAACAATCACTGGAATCAAGGGGATACTTGAGAAATTAGGAAATTTGTGGGTACAAGAAGAAATTAAGCATCACTACAACACCACTAGTAGTTGTTCCTTAGTGTGCATTTGCTACATGCGAATGAATGAGATAGTAGATAGTATAGGAAACTATTTT
This sequence comes from Carallia pectinifolia, assembly GCA_037832335.1. NCBI lineage: Eukaryota > Viridiplantae > Streptophyta > Magnoliopsida > Malpighiales > Rhizophoraceae > Carallia > Carallia pectinifolia. The sequence goes on along the minus strand of CM075448.1, from coordinate 14,278,356 downwards.
TATCCTATCGATGTCCAATTTTTGGAAAGTCATTTTACAAAGGCTAAGCTTAATTCCTAAAACATATTTTATATAAAAACATATAAGGTGAGTCCAAAAATCTTTCTTTTTTCTTCTCTCGTCTTTGCTCCTACCACCACTGCTGGTCATCGTCACCACCACTACTGCCTTTTCCATAACTGCGCAATAACATAATCATTGTTGCCACCATCACCAGCACCAACAATGCCATCAATGTTGTCACCAACACTACCACCATCGGCAATGCTACCAACGCTGCCACAACCACCTTTTTTGATGTCACTGCCATTAACGTTGCCACCATTCTTTCCATCATTGTCATCACCACCGGCATTGCCAAATCACCAATGCTATTGCCACTGTCTATCATTATTGCAACTGCCACCATCACCACTGCCAATCATCTCTATGTTGTTTTTTTCAACCTTTGCCTTTTTCTTTGTCTCTCCATCTGTTCCCTTTTGTCTTGTTCTTATCCATATTTCTCTCTTTAATTTTTGCTCTCCTCATTTTTTTTCATTTCTATCTTTTTTTCAATCCCTCTACTCTCTCTCTATCTTCTAACTCTATGTCTTCATCTTTTTTTTTTCTCTCTTCATTTCTCTTCTACCTCTTCCCTCCTTTTTTTCACTCCTTCTCTTCATCTCTTCTATTCCTATCTCTCTCTTCCATCCCTCCTTACCCCTCTCTCTCTTATTTACATTTCTTTTCATCTCTCTCATTCTTTTGCATTTGTCATTCTCTTTCTCTTCTCTTTTCCTTTCATCTTTTTCCTTTCCATCTCTATCTCTCTTCCATCTCACATTCACTCTCACCTCAATCTCTCTCTTTTGAACATCTCTCCCTCTCTCTCTTATATCTTTTCATCTCTAGCCTTCTCTTCAATCTCTCCATATATAGCTCAATATAGCAATTATCTTTCCATCACAAAATTGTGCTATATTCGACTAGTATTTTTTATATCCTATCATTTTTTGCTTACTAAATGAACCTTAATTGTTTGAACGATAATTCGAAATGCAATTTATGCTTCCACAAACATTGCTTGAGTCGAGGGTGCAATAAACCAACAATATCTGAATTTATTATGGACTTTTTTCAGCATTAAGCATATGTTTGTTTTATTTTACTGTTTCCTAATAAAAATAGATGAGGAAATTCTAATTTATCTTATACATTTTAATAGCAGGAATTAGTGAAGCTATTTAATGACAATACTACATAGAGTTCTACCACATATTGGTTTTGACTATGTATAACAAAGAACACTAGTTACAAGGAACTATTTAGGGAAAGGCGTGCCCTTCTTGGTCTAGGCATCTTTGCATTTGAGGTTGCATTGTAGCAAATCCTGCAAGATTTCTTAGTCTTGTAGCTCTAAACAAGAGTATCAAAAAGATTGAATTGTAAATAACGTCCTTAGCAGTTGGAATTCGATTAACGCCGCAAATTAATCTTCAAAAGAAAATTCCTCTCATAAGGATTAAATCCCAAGTAATAATTGTAAATTGAAGGAAAGTATATAAAACCTGTTCAGTAGTAGCAATGCCCTCCACAGACTGGCAGGTTCACTATATTTTGTTAATAGAGGAAAACATCCTTTCCCTATTAATTACTAAAAAGAACAAATTCATCACCTATTTTTGAACTCATGTCGTTCCGTATGCCTTGATTGGCTCTCTTTGCTCTCTTTCTCCTGCTCTCAATCCCCCCTAAAGTAAAATCACCGACATTGCAAAAAAAAAAAAAAAGAAAGCTTAAAGACCATGAAGGTAAAATAAGAATGTTACCCTTAAGAATTTATTCTTTAAGATGCATAATAAAATAAAAATAATTTATTTCACAAAATGGCATAATTAGACAATAGAGAATTCATCCATTCTTGGCGCTAACTCCACTCTTGAATTAAAAGAAAACCCACAGATAAATAGTATAACTTGCAGACTAGTTCTTTATAATAGTCACATGCTTAATAAGCATCTACACTGCGTTATTGCATATTCTTGTAGCCTCAATCTTGAGGTGATGGATTTTTGCTTCTGTTTCTTGCTCTAGCCTCTTCACATTAGCACGTGAGTCCCCACTCTTTTGTTTCATGAGAGATGGGTATGTTCCTGTTAGATTTTGACTACTAGGTGATGTAGATGTTGCATGATTTGAATTTTACTTCATGAAGTAAATGACAATCCAAGTACCCTTATTGTGTATTAACCATCCAAATCAATAATAAAAAGAATCATAATATTAAGTATTACTTAAGTAAACAAGAGCAAGCTTTGGTGTAATGGTAAGGGTACTCCATTATAATTTGCAAGTCATAAAAACACTCTTGTGTTAAAACAAAAATAAGTTTGTGTAGATTTGACCCTTACCCAAACCTGAGTATGGAACCTTGAGCATAGGACACCCTTCTTTTAGATGAAGAGACTAACTAAAACAAGCAATCCATTAGAGTCAATGCATGAACTATAAAGCGTATCAAGCACTATAGAGTATCCAATTTACATTGTATTGTGCTAGAAAGCGCAATGCACTCATTGACTAAAGTTAGAGGCTAACATATGTGATTAGGTGCTCTAAACTTATAATTAATTGGCTTGCTCACCTGTGCAAGGTTTCTCTAAAACTCAACTTCCACTTGAGCACAGAATTGAGCAGTTGTCATGACCCGAAATATGATATGTGACTGGCATGCTACGCAAGGCAACTAACTTGCCTCAGTAACTCTAGCATGATCAATAACTGCAGACAATGATTAAGACTCCATAGTAAACAAAATGCGAAATGTACTAGCATGCAACCCCCTAATATACCTCTTTATCTGTATCTTCTCATTTGAAAGCAAATAAGGAGCATACTTGGACAATCTAAAAAATTATTCTATATACACATTTATACTCTTAGTCCCATACTTCAAGGTCTCAAACTCTATGGCCCTCCGATCTCTAATGCATTAGGGAAAGAAATTGTCAAGAAAAGCTTCTCGAAATTCATTCCAATAAGCTCTAATACCCCTATTAGCTCGAGTCTCCTTTCAACCATTGTATCAATTCAGTGCAAAATCCTCCAACTTATAAGCTGCTAATTTTGTCTGTAAATAAGTATCCACACCCATGAGCTGAAGTCACCTTTCCATTTCCATCAACTAGTGGATCCTTTGTCTCTCGACTACTAAAACTTGGAGACTTTTTCTTCAAGAACTCAAATAGAACACGTTTAAATCTTGCATTCTACCCAGATGCCTGTGCAGTAGGTGCTGGGGGGAAAACTCCTTCTTATAAAGCTAGATCCCTAGCCAAACTCTGAATTGCATGATTGGTACCTTGGATGCCTCTATCAATGTCCTCTATAATAACTCCTTAAGAGGTTCCAGCACCCAAGTCAATTGGTGGCGCAACATTATGTTGAATTAGCTCATTTTGAATTTTAGCTTATACCACATTTACTATAGGTCGCCTTCTACCACGTTTAGCCTGAGGGGCAGGGTCATATTGTGCTAACGTTTATTTAGGACACCTCATCCATATGTCACACGGGCCCTATCTCGAGGTGGCATATTTTCCCATAAAATGAAAAATTTTCGGCACAAGGCCTATAATCAAATAACAAATAGATCAAAGAGCACATAAATTAGAAATACAAATCCTAACTCGGGGTATGTAGTACAAGATTTGATTTTATGCTCCACTAGTCAAACATTCACAAGGAATCGTGCCTACTTACCCTACAAAAATAGGATATGATGAAGTGCTTCACCACATCCAAGAAGAAGTAGAATGTGTATTCCCAAACATAGAGTAAAAGGGATAGGTCTAAAAAAATAAATCTAAACTTTGATACTAACTTTTTCATAACCCAAAATATGAGTCGTAACTAGCATTAGACTCAAGGCAGCTAACGTGCCACGGGCAACATGAAATTGAAAATAAAATGACATCCCATGCTCCATTGTGGAATATAAATAATGACATTCACAACTATGGAAATGAACATACTATGTACCAATTCTAAAATAAGATAATCTATAATTTCAAATATAAACTCATAATGTCAACAAGCCTAAGCATATAATTCATAGCCAAAATAGTAAGAAACTGAAAGTTCCCAACTACGTGATTACAAATGCCAAAGTCTAGCAGAGCACTAATGATAAGAACGACCAAAATAAACTGCAATGCAACACACCAAATCTTTGCTAAAAACCCAAAGACGTCCGAGGATGATCAAGTCAACCATTACCTAGCTGAAACATGATAAAAAATTAAGGAATGAGTAAACCACTCAGTAATTAGCTATAATGAATAACATGGGAAAGAAGCTTAATTGGGTAAATAACACGATAAAATATGATGTTCTACTACACAAAAATATATATAACAGAAAATAAATATAACAATTAAAAAATACGATCGGATACTGCCCGTTTACATACACACATATATTATACAAAACTTCGAACATAGAGGGAGGGAAGTAACGAGGACTATCACTTATATCAATTTATATTCATACATAATATATAAATATAAATATACATATGTCACATAGTGGCTAGCTAGCCATTCACACTTGAAACTCCCCCATCACGCCAAAAAGCGCAATATAGGCGCATAACCAATAATCGCGATGCGCACATCGACTACTGTCAAATCTGGTAGCTAAGCATCTAACAATTACATTTCGATCCAAACATATCAGTGAGGGTTAGCATATAATAAATTACAACAACTACGAATAAATAAATTTTAATTTTTTAATTTTCAAAAGGGTTATTTTAATTGTAAAATGATTTTCCTTCAATGATTATTAATCTTTCATGTATATGAAAATAAGCCATTGGGGATTTTCAATCTCATAAGCATTATAATCATAAACTGATAAACCATCGTCGTATGCCTGACTCAAATGGAGCCAAAATCCAAGCAACTCTCAAAGTCAATCCAAAAATACCTTGACATAAATATAGGTTGATCCTATCAAGGCACTGTCCTTTACCTAAGAGTTTCTAATTCTTTTAAAAACATTTATCTGATACATTTATCATTAATTGATCGGATTCTCCAAAGTGTTTTCTTAAAAAAATAAATAATAACCAAGTAATAACATAAGTATATATACATGCAGTATGCCTAACACATTCCACATATTATAACCACTCACAGACTAGAAGCAAAATTCCTGTCACGACTATAACTGAGAAGATGATGGTGTAACCTCCATCAAACCCATAAAAAGCACTAGTAAAGATATAACCAACAATATTAAGATAATGAGAATGATAACTATAAATATAACTAATGGAATTGCCCTTCAAATTCCCTAATGTGTGGTCACTAATTCTCCCTTCAATTATGGAATCTCATTGACTGAAATACAAACTTTTACCCAATCTGTCCAAAACTGACAACATGCTTCAGGAATTTATTAAAACTACTTCCCGAATGTTTTTTACCTTGAAAGTTTTTGTGAAAATAAGACCATATGTTTACTTAGTTTAGTATAAATTTTATGTCAAAATTCAAAACCAATAATTAATTAAAAATCTAGTAATACATACTATCTGACAGCAAATGTCCAGAAAACTACTTCAAATTTAGCCACCACTTCAGCCATCTATACTATTCCCAAAATTCTGAAATTTTGTAGGTAAAACATAGCCTCTACTGTGAATATTCTCTTAAAATTTTATGCTCAAATTCCTCGTATAAAAGGAATTACACTTACATCCATTTAGACCTGAATTGTTTGTCTGAAATTTGCAATTTCCTCGTCCTACCTCAATCAAACATAACCCTTTTCATTTTAATATTTATGTCTACTTCTTTGAATTCCAAACACGCTCTAGTTCATCAAAACTCCTCCAAAACTCAACTTCAGCCTTCAATTCACTTCAACTAACCCCCAATTGTGATTATATATACCCTAAGAGCTTCAACTTCACCATACAACCTTGAATTTGGTGAAAATTGAAGACGTTAGGGTTAGGAATTAAAGGGGTTGTTTTGGAGAAATTATGAGGGAGAGAGGAAATGAATGTTTGATTGTAGTAATGACAACTATGGGAGTAGGAGATGGCAATTATGGTGACCGATAGTGGGGTGTGGTGGTTGGCACTCTAGTGGCAGTGACTAGTAGTAGATAACAAAGAGAAGAGTAGTAGTGTTGACTGGAAAAAAAAAATTGAAAAAGTGAACATCAGGCTTTGGGGGAAAATAAGGGAACAAGAAAAGAAAAAGAAAAAAAAAGAAAAAAATAATTTAATTTGATATGGGCAAGCCTACCTTAAGCTCATACTTCACCCAATCGTTTATTTTTTCCTTTTTGTTTTTTTTTTTTGTAAATATTATAGTAGCCTTTTTCTTTGCCTCTTCCTTAGCTTGTTGCAGTCTAGCTAATTTGCTATGTAAAGAAACAAAAGGAAGCAAAATGTCAAGATCTAAAGCATACAATAAAAAAAGTATATAGTCTTCTCTCGTTGTATTAGCTCTGGCTTTGTTGTGCGATCTTGCTCCTTATTCAGTCTGGTAAAGTGGTGCAAGAGTGTTACTTGTTTCAAGGTTTATAAATGAAGCCTGATGGTTCAATTACATAACATGCATGTGCAGCTACAAATTTAAACACACTATATATAGTATATTCCATTCAACAAGCACTATTGACGGGTAACTTCAATGCTAGCCGAAAGATGAAGAATACACATAGACGAGGATAAAGTACTTAAAACCTAGAACTTGGGAGCCAAGTAATGAATGCTAGAGAAACAATTGGCAAAATACTTTCAATCTGCATTAATGTCAAGTAATTGTCATAATATTGTGCATTGATTTTTAAAAGAACATTAAGCCAACAAGTTCATCTCAAAAGGGATGAACAACTTAAAAACAATATGTAAATGACTTTGTTATTGAGGTTGTTAAGGGGAAAAAAAAAAGAAAAGAAAACAAATAGTAAGTGCTTACCACTTCCAGCAGCATTGACAATATGCTGAGCTTCTTATTCAGTAGCTAGCAAGAGTTGAATTCCATTTTGACACTGGTACCCATCCATACTTCCTGGATTCTTCAATGCCAGAATGAAACGTAAGTTGTAGTTCACATGGAATTAATATTTTTAATTTTCAAACAGGAAAAAAGTTGCCTCTTCCTGTAAATGGTTACTGGCTTGTTTGCCAATCACGGATGTATTGCAATAGTAAAACACATAGTTTGGAACATAGAGTCCATTAATGAAAAAACGTGGGTTGTAAGGTGGTCAACGAAATGGTGAGGTGTCCTATGCTGTACCACTGAACATAAAATTAATGCACGTCTAATTTTTGAATTGAATGAAATAGAGATCCCCACAAACCAAAAAGACAAGAGAAATATTCTTTTTCCCCAAAAAATTTTTAAAAAAATTGTAAAAAGAAAAAGCCTATATTTGCTTATGATCATATAACAGAACATTTAATGAAATACAACCAACAACACAAAGGAATGGCATACTGAAGAACCGAGTAATTGTATAAAAGAAATTTATTATATACACGGGAAAATAGTAGCTTAATTTATAATGGTAGCAGGAAGTTTGTTGCATACACAGGTAAATAAACAAAATTTTAAAATCAAAAACCCCAACGATGGAAGACATTAAAAAATTGTAGACAAACTAAAGTAAAGAAATGCCCACTTAATGTCCATTAGGGACACTCTAATAGTTAAATAAAAAAAATAGTAGCTTAATTTATAATGGTAGCAGAAAGTCTATTACATACACGGGTAAATTAATAAAAATTTTAAAATTAAAACCCCAACGATGGAAGACATTAAAAAATTGTAGACAAACTAAAGTAAAGAAATACCCGCTTAATGTCCCTTAGGGACACTTTAATAGTTAAAGTTCAAAATTTTATTTTAATATTGTTGGATTCAAATCCCAACAACGGACGAAGTGGAATTTAAATCCTAGGAAAAGAGATGGTGAGATTTATAGAAAGAGAGATCAATGAAGAGTAGAGCTGTCACATTGCATCATGCACTAATGAGCCTCCCAATAAGCAAAATAAAAAAAAAAATAGCCGCTTAAAATCAAAATCAATAGAAATGGAGGGTCATTCCTCCTAGTCTTAGTCAATGCAAATACAATGTTAAATTCCAGTATCGTAAAGATGACATGACCAAATGCAATCAGTTCGTTCAACAAAATAAATAGTCAAATCCAAGATTCACCCATTAAGAATTTTAACCTGAAAATATATCATGAAAATCTCAGATAAAACATTACATCCCATTTTATGGGATTAAAAAAAACAGAGATCTCGAGATCAAGAAAGGTTGAGGGAGCATAGCTATATAGAACATAAATAGCATGGATATATAATTAACAGATAGTATCCAAGAGCCAACGAGAGAGAGCACGAGAGAGAGAGAGAGAGAACTGAACCCCGCAAGCCTCAAAAGTGATATGAAGGCATGTGTCGAGAGGGAGAGAGAGAGAGAGATCCAAAGAGAGGGAAATACATAGTGCACGTGTTAGGAGTGTTGATTTATTTATGATTTTTGTGAACCAAACAAACAAGTCATAGACTGCGTTGCTCACATAGGCTACCATTTTTGTTTCTTACGAGACATAATAGAGGGAAAAATTAATTGACTGATGTTTAAACAGGATAAAAAGGACACATGCACGTGCCTTCAAAACTAGCTGATCAAAAAAATTTTTTTTTAAATTTTTTCGATGATAGGATTACAAAACAAAGATGAACAAAAAAAATAAAAGTATCAATAAATCTTTTGTGATTTCATCTGTCCACATATAAATCAAACAATTTTTTTTTTCAATAAATAACGAATTGCTCACATACGGCAAAAAAACAATAAATGGATACTAAATGAATTGAGTAATGATTAGTAGCATCAAAGGTTATAACAAATAGTTACATGATTTTATTCAATGACTCCAACAGTTTATCAGTTGATTCCACTTTTATCCCACCTAATAAATTTCACTAATATTAAACAAAAGTGGGTTTAAGAGTCACTTACACTAAGACTGGGCATGGGAAAGACTCATGTAGGCTAGATCCTCCTATGGGGAGGTTGAATAAGGATGTCAATAGATGACCTTTAGCTTCGATTCACAAGTGTAATGACTAATATACCTATGATGCACCTCTTTTCTGTTATATATATATATATATATATATATATATAATTTTAAATGCAAATTTTAAATCTTTCTATTAAAATATTCTTGAGAATGAAATTATTTGTGGGGAAGATGTGTATGCTTGAATATTTTTGGGACTTTTGGAATTTTTAACTCTTAGGTTTTCATAGGAAAGGAATTTTCACATTATATAGGAATTTGAAATTATGGAAACGAAAAACTTTTAGTTACTTTTCATTTTTTTATCTAATACGAGGATGAAATTATATTTTAGAAATATTTGCAGTTTTAGAAAAAAAAAATTGGAAAAAGAAAACATTGAATGGAATTTAGGCATGGCAAAATGGGATTTAAGGGATTGTAAGTTATAGACCTACCTGGCCAAAAGAAGAAAATCAGGTTTGAGAGAAAAGACTAACAAGGGAGGCCAAAGCTCAATCCCTATGCCTTGCAAAATGACGTTATTAAAGGATAAGTGTAAATGCTTCTCTTATCGGGCAGCCCTAGACCTTTAGATCTTTTCTATTAGGGTTGCCATTACTCTCTTTAGTTTTTCATTTGTCTCTTAATTTTCTCTCAAACTTCAATATGTTTTAATACGATTACCTATTTTTATCTTGATTTTATTGAATTTTGAACGATTTCAAGGGTTGCAAGATCTAATAAAACTCTATTAGTCTTGATTTTGGGTGTAGTGAGGAGAGGACTCAATATTTTTTTATTAGTTTTAGGCTCCGACTTTAGATGATTTCGATATTGATAGCTCAATTTTGGTTAGCTGTGATGTGTAGAATTAACTATAAATTCCTTTTTTTTTTTTATGGTCTGTTAAAAATGGTGGCCAAAGTGGACAACCACTCCTAATAGGATATGGAGGTAAGAACTCCCCTCCCAACAAGGGCCTTCGCTAGGTTTCGAACCCTTGACTTCGTTGGCCAAGACATTCGCTTAGAGTGCTTGACTATTACACCAATTTATTATTGGTTGAAATTCTTATTCTTTAAGAGGCAATTTGAGTTAGATTTTCCAAATTTTGATGGAGCGAAATTGAAGGTTAGGTATACTAGAGCAAACATTCTTATAAGTTAGATGGTATATTAAAGGAAACTAAGGTCAAGGTAATGACCAACCATCTAGATGATGTGGCATTACAATGACATATGAATATAGTTGGTAAGAGACCTAATGGTGAATTACTAGTATGGTAGGATATATGCAAGCTATTTTACTCAGCTTTGGAGTTATTGCATTTGATGATCCTATAACGACCATTTTATCTCTCAAATAGAATGCTTATGTAGTTGATTATCAAAATTGATTTAATTGCTTCTATAATAAAAATTAATTACTCAAAGGAATACCTTGTTAACTTTTTTTTAAATGGTTTAAAGGAAGAGGTATACAATCATGTTAAGATGTTTATGTCAAAAAAAATTTTACATGCTACTACCCTTGCAAAATCGCAAGAGGCAACTAATGCTACCTTCAGTTTGGAGAAAAAGGGCTACTAGAACTACTATTGGGCCTTGAAAAGTGGATTCAAACGAAGGCTTGTTGAGTTGATATATTGGGCTGCTAGGCTTGTTGGCTTGGACTGGGTCTGAAGAGTTGGGCTCGCTACATGGGCCTATTATCTCTTCCCTTCACTATCATGGGCTAGTTCTTCAGTAGGCTGCCTTGTTGCCTTGTGCAATGGGCCCCAAGCCCTTTAAAAAATGTGTAGGGCTTTAAGCTCTTGCAAAATCACTGTCTCTTACCATTCATCATTGGACTTCAAGATTTTGTGATTAGGCTGTAAATGGGCTTCTAATTAAAAGGTTATTTATTTTTTTCTCTTTTTTTTTTCCATTCTCTGTTTTTCTTTTCTTTTTTTCTTTTTCTTCTTTTTTCTTTTTTTCTCTTTTCACATCTAAATATGAACAATATGCAAATATGTGTACAAATCGAAATAAAATTCAACCGCAATTTAAATGCAATTAAACTGCGATTCAAACAACCCTAAATCCAAACGTAATTAACTTTCCACGATTCAATTAAGCCCAAATTCATCTGCAACTACTATGCTAACTAATTAACTTAAACGACATTGAACTATAATTCAACTAAGATAGGGCTACAAACGAGCCGATACGTTCGTTAAAAATTCGGTGGCTCGACTCGATAAATGCTCAGCTCGAGCTCGTTCATTAACCAAATGAGTCAGGCTCGAACTTGATTTTAAAGCTCGTTTTACAAACAAGCCAAGCTTGAACAACCGTAAGCTCAGCTCATTAAAGCTCATGAACAACTTGTTAGCAAGCTTGTTAGAGCTCATATAGCTAAATAAAAAAATTTAGACTTAAATATTGACAATCAAAGTTAAAATGAAAGCCTCAAGCATGAGCAAAAGAACACACACACGATGAGCAAAGGAGCAAGAGTGCTCTATTTATAATTGTCCACCCCCTCCTCCTTTTGTTCTACTTTCGGTGTGGGACTTTTGATGTGAAATAGCCTTGCTCTCTATTATTTTGTTCCACTTGACTCCTTTTGTTCAATCCCACATCAAAAGTGGAACAAAGGAAGGAAGGGGTGGACAATTATAAATAGAGTTGCCCCCACCCTTGTTTGATTCGACTTATCAGAAAGCCTAAGTAAGCTAATTTTATGGCACTTTTTGGGCTTAGATAATGGCTTGAAAGTTATGGTATTTGAAAATTCTGAGTCGAGCTTGAGCTTTGAAATATTTTTTTCGAGCTAAGCTCAAGCCTAAGTTCTTAAAGCTCAGATAAAGCTCGAAGCCTACATATTTTTGTAACGAGCCGAGCCCAAACACCTTTGAACTCAGCTTGGCTCAGTTCATTTGCAGCCCTAAACTAAGCCCAAATAGAATGTGGCCTTTTAATTAGGCTGGACAAAATAGGGGTACAACATCAGTCTTAGTGTCAAGTACTATGATCAGAAATTCCCCGGCTTTGGTGCAATATGGAAACTATTAGATCCATTGCTTATCATCATAGAGTCGGTAAGTACAATAATACTCAATGAATAATGTCATGAACATAGTAAAATGCTCATGTCATGCCATATCACGTAATGCATAGAGATAACATTCATTTTCTTTTGTCTTTTCCCTTTTCTTATGTTTTTTTTATAGGAGCTCTTCTCTCAAGCTATCTCCTTTCTTCCTTTATCATTCTTGTGCATATCTTGATTTGTTCTTAACATAATTTTTAAGAAAGATCTTCCTTTATTTCTCATGAATAAAATTCACTTTCATAGGCGAGAGTCAACTCTTGGATCAAGGTACGTGGATGCTGTCATCCGTTCACATTGTGTTTAATCACAAAGGCCATTTGATCTTACCTAGTGGTACCAAAATCTTGCATCACATGCCACACTGGAGCCAAACGTACCTCAGTTGCATAAAAATCTTACATTTGCTACCAGTGGGCTAGTAATAATAATTTCTAAGGCACCATATCACATGCCAAGTCCTGGTAAAGATATTTTCATGGTCAAAATCATTTTTCTTTTATTTTTTTACATAATGTTACTACTAATACAAATGCTTGGCATGTATGCGTGCTCATACTTAATCAAGTATACATAAAATGTAAAAACACATAATCACATAAAAATCTACGGTAATCGTTTGACTTCCATTCCTTTTTCTTTTGACCTAACTTTTCCATTTCCTCCCACTTTTGATCCAGACGTCCCCCTACATCAATTAATCATAACTTGCCTTATAAGGCAGATAGTCATAATTCATCAATTATTTTCGTATCCCGAACTTTTCAGAATTCACAATGAATAGCCTATTCTCAATTTTACCAAATTGTCAACTTTTTTCCCATGGTTGATTTAGAGAAAAACTATGACCGAGTCCCTAGGTAAAAGATGTGGTAGCAATGAGCAGGAAGAAGGTCCTCACACTATTTATTAACTTAGTGAAAGACATGTACCTATGACTCGAACGAGGATAGACGGAGGTGAATCTGCAAACTTTCCCATCATAGTTGGCCTACATCAAGGGTCAGCTCCAAGTCCATTTCTATTTGTGTTGGTCATAGATGTCTTAACAAGTGATATTCAGCATGATATACTATGTTGTATGTTATTTACAGATAATATTATCCTTATAGATGAGACGGGAGAAGGGTTAAACCACAAGCTAGAAATTTGGATGGGCACTTTAGAATCTAAGGGTTTTAGGTTGAGTCTTACGAAAATCGCGTATATGCATTTCAACTTCAGCAATGTTATGAGTGTAGTAGAGGAAACCATTAGGCTAGATTGGATGAATGATCCTAGTTGGGACCAATTTTGTTGTTCAGGTTTTATTATTTGGAAGGATGGCAACAAAGAAGAGGATGTGCTTCACAGAATGAAGGCAGGATGAATGAAATAGAGATCTGTGACTGAGGTTTTGTGTGATTGCTAAATTCCCCTTAAGTTGAAGGGTAAATTCTATTGCACAGCATTGCGTCTAGCAATGCCTTATGGTAGCGAGTATTGGGCGATGAAACATCAATATGCACAGAAAATGAGCGTCATAGAGATGAGGATGCTTAGATTGATGAGTGAGCACTCTAAAAACGATCAAATTAGGAATGAGAATATTCATAAAATGTAGGTGGCGCACCCATCATTGAGAAATTAAGGGAGTGGCATATGTGTTGCTTTGGACATGTCAAATGTACACCAGCAAGTGCTCATCTTAAGAAGGGCAACCTGACTTAAGTAGATAGAGTGAGGAGAAGAAGAGGTAGATATAAGTTGACTTAGAAATTAGTAGTTAGAAAAGATTTTGAACAACTAGGTCTTACAAAAGACTTACTATATTGTTGCGATGTGCCCTTGAAGCGAAGGCGCAGCAAACAAGGAATCGGTCGTCGCTAGGCTCCGAAAATGACCTTTTAAAAAATGACTATGAGCTACTATCAACCATTTATGGTGCGATTTGAACACCATGACCCACTAATTTAGAAAATCACCTTTTTCGAGAACCAATGAGACTCAGTCTGCTTTACCAGTATTAATCGGGGTTAGGGAGTACGATTACACCTGACGAAAAAGCCTAGAAGCCCGTCACATGTGACGGTACCACAGTTCACCTGATTTCATGTTCATGCTACTTCCTACTTAATTTTATTTGTTTATCTTTATATGACATATAAATTATCTACCACATACATGCACGCACACACAAGAGCTTAAGAATTTTTATTTAACGAAATTGAATGAAAAAATGAGCTACTTATTAATTTATGTTAAACAAATTTTTACAATTGAAAAATGAGAACAATTAATAAAAGAAAATTTTTGGATCCTTTTTTTTTTAATGTTTAGATGCTTTTTCCAATGATCCTACGCACCAAGATTTTGACAAAGTCATTTATGAAAATGTTTGGATGATTTTTATGACGATTTGTAGCATCGAAGAAATTTTGAAATTTTTGAATATGACTCAAATAATTTTGCAGTGATCCTAAATATCGAAAATATTATTTTTGAAAATTTTTTATATTATTGGATGATGAAAATATTAAATTTTTGACGTGACAAGAATATAAAAATTAAAATTTGACATGAATGGATGAAAAATTAAATTTTGACATGACTAGAGGATAAGAAATTAAATTTTTGGCGTGACAAGAAGTAAAAAATAAAATTTAATGTGACTACATAAAAAAAAAATTTTTTTTGACATAACTGGATGATTTTGTGGTAATCCTTTACACGGAAAAGATTAATTTGGAAAACTTTTGACATGACCAAATGATGAAAAAATTAAATTTTTGACATGACTAGAATATAAAAATTAAAATTTGATGTGCCCAGATAAAAAAATTAAATTTTGACATGAACTACAAATAAGAAATTAAATTTTTGACGTGATCGAGAATAAAAAATAAAATTTCACGTGAATAAATGAAAAATTAAATTTTGACATGATTGGATGATTTTGTGGTGATGCTTAGCACCCAAAAGATTCACTTGGGAAATTTTTTGACAAGACTCAGATGATTTTAGTAATCTTTTGCACTGAAGTTTTGAAAATTTGATTTTTCAAAATATTGTAATGATTTTTACGGTGATCAATAACACCAAAATTTTGAAAGGTGATTTTGAAAAATATTTAGATGATTTTAATGGTAATCCATTGCACCAAAAAAAATTGGTTTTTTTAAAATTTTTTTTTAAAAAAAACATATGGATGATTTTTACAATGACTCGTATTATCGAAAAGATTTAAAAAAGATTGTTTTGAAAAATACTTGGTATTTTGGTTAATATATGATAAACTTTGAACTGTAACCTATGAATCTGTAAAAACAAAAAGTCTTTTGGGCTTAATTAACATAACTAAAAAGGCAAGATATATTTTTTACAACTATCAAATTAACAATCCAAGTTGACAACTCATTTAAATACCTCAATTAAATGGATTTTTTAAAAGAAGTAAAAATTCTCCCCAAAATTCCAATTGCTTTCATCCATTATTCTTAAACCAAAAGATCAATAGCTTTCATCCAATTATCTCTCAGTTTGCTAACATCCACGATTTTTTTTCTTTTCACTATTTGTTTTACTTGAATAGAATATTGAAATAATAAATTAATTGACTACTAACTTTAGACGACGAACATTCCAAACTGTATGAACTAAAAGATCTTAAAGATTCAACCAACGCTACCAAAGATACAATATTCATTTTTATGACCTTTAGACTTAAAAATTCAAGTTCAATAGCTCTTCTATGTTGCTCAAATCAATGATCAAATGCTTGGGAATTTGAAAATCAAAGTTGTCCAAAAAAAACTAATTGAAACAGTATCCAAATAAAATCAAACAATCGTCGCACAAAAAAACCATTTTTTTCGTTTATTTTTTTTTAAAACAAAAGATTGCCTTTTAAGTGGAACTATTTAAATATCATAATTTTCCCAAAATAAAAAGATTTTACCATTGGTTGAGATCATTGTTGTATCTAAATATTTAAAGTTAGTTACATAAATAATAAGAAAATTTGATATAAATAATCACACATAATTACCGTAAAATAAAATAAACAAAACAAATAAGCTATACAAACAGTGAAGATAAATTGCAGTGATATAAACTATGAAATTTTCGTAATATATATGTGAATATTTATAGTACAGAGTTAACAGTTAGACAGTTAGTCATTAGAGGAGACAGAATGCACCGGTTAGAGGATACCACATAGGGTGCAAAGTACCCCACCCACACTTGGTGGCACCTCTTAAGAGCATTTTAGTATTAAAAATAATAAATATAATGAAATAAGGTCATATTTAAAATGAAATTATGGTTTGTAAGAATGTGACTTTATTATCTATACTATAAGTTTATAAGAAAGACGTGGATTACATTGTTATTACATGAATAACATTTTTTTTTTATTATGCATAACTAAGAATTCAAACTAGTTATAAGCTTGTTATAACTGCATAAGCTCTCTCAACCTTGCCTTTTTTTTCCTAATTCTCCCCTGCTTTTCCTTGCAAACTAAGGCCCTATTTATATGATTACATTTTATAACTAGGACAAAAGAAGATTACTGCATCCTTCTATTTTTAACATCCATCGTTTGCCATTGTTGAAAATTTTTCATCAAATTAATTACCATCACCATTGTTGACAATTTCCATCTCCTTCTTTGAACACCCAACGCCTCCTATTTTGCCCTTTTCCCTTCTATTTTGTAAAAATTGCGCCCCCGAATGCAAAACTATTTTCTGGCTACAAATACGTAGTAAAGTGTGTATAGTCGTTGTATCAGGTACGACAAAATATGGTACAATATATATAACAACGAAATGGCCAGAATAGATTCATGCAGCCGACCCTAATTAAATTTGGGATTAAGGCTTTGTTATTGTTATGCTGTTGTTGTCAACTTTTGCCCTTAAGATTTATCATAATTTACATTCCGGTCTCTCAATGCCCACTTCTATCAAATCAATACTCATTTCGTCTAGCTTTTCATTATTGGCATATTAACCACTAAAGGTTTGATATTTATCAATACGACTCACGTTTACTTAAATTTCTTATTATTTACATTTTAGTCCCTCAATGTTCAAGAGTCTTCAAACTAGGCCACATGTTACCTTTATTTCTCATAATTTCTATTTTAGTCCCCCATTTTTAAATATTTACTAATTTAGTCCATATCTACCTAAACTTACTCATTTAAAATTTAATCCCTCAATAATTCAATCCCTCAACTCTTGGAATTTATCAAATTTACCTATTTTCACCCCACACTTCCTAGCTTTACTTTCAATCCCTCAACTTTCTACTCTTATCAAATAGGTCCTCATTTGCTTAAATCATTTCAATTAAGTCCAAATTCCTAAATTAAGTGCAATCAAGTTGCAATTAGTGTTTAATAAAGTAATTAACACACATTTAAGGTAGATTAAAGTTAAATTCATCTTCTTTCTTAACGCGAACCCTGCAGATAACACCAGAAGACCTAGGCGCGCCTGGAGTCACAACCGAATGAAAGCCAAGTCAGGTTTAAAGAACCTTGACACAACGTCAATATCGAGATGCGAACCAAAAGTATAACAGAAGGATATAGTCACCATACCCTAGAAAAAGAAAGAGGAGTGTGATCAGACTTGGGGTGAATGCCACGAGGAATGGGATCTTTGATAAGTTTAGGTTTAGATGCTACAAGGTTGAAAACCCTAGTAAGTCATAAAAGACTTCAAAAAACCCAAAGAACAACAATTCTATCAAAACATCATGTTTGCATATATGTTTGTAAAATAAGACAAATAAGCTTATTTAAAGGCAAACCCAAGTTACTCGAGTTTTAAACCTACTACGACTAAAAAGGCTACTAAGATTATAAAAACAAAGGCTCTACTTCTATAAGGAAAACCTAATTTAATTAAAAATAAGAATTGAAACTAATTCCTACCATCAACTAGATTGGGCTTAAATAAAAAAAAAAATTGGTCCAAATAAATAATAAAACTACAACTTAATTAAATCAAAATCAATTAAGCCCAAATAGCTCTTTCCGGTCCAAACTTCATCAATTTGGTCAATGCTCCTCCTCTTACACTCAGATCGACAGAGAAATAGATACTTGGAGTATATTGATGTCTTCACTACGAATTAAAAACTCTTGTTATGAACTACCACTAGGTGATCAAACCAAGAAAATGAGCTAAGTGGTTAAACACTAGATCTACAATGATAAAATCAACATGAGAAGACATATCAAACATAGAATCAACAAAATTAATTGGTTGTAGTGTTGTTGACTGACTGGTAGCTCCATAGTAGGGCATATTGCTACCTCTCTACTATCTACCAATTCAACTTCAAGCACAGATTCTACATCCAATTCACAATTTTCCACAAGTTGACTCTTATGGCTTTTAAATTCAGATTTCGTAACAGCAACCATTGTCTCTGCTTCACCATCATGAGCAACTTCCTCATGCGATGCACAATTGAGCTCAACAACTTCAAATTCAACCTCAAAAGCAACTCTCATATATGATGCCACACACCCATGGTTAGATGTATGATCAACAACTTCATCTTCAACCTTTTGTTTTGGTGGGGCATCTTTGATCACACTTTTGAAATATTGACCAAACATTTGGAGAAAATCCTCATCAAAAGTTGAATACTTTTGGGTTTAGAAGCACTTCTTTATTGCTTTTTCCTGATCAAATTGGCAACGGCAGCTTCTTGCCTATCCATGCTATCTCGCATTTCATCAGAAAAAGCAAATACTCGATCAAATTGTTGTTGCATCGCTTTGATCACAATTGATTCATTAGTTGATTCCTCCTCTGAAACAACTTTTTCATGGTCTAAAGACTTGTTTAAACGTACAAAAATGTGTTAGAAAAAGTAGAAAAGGTCCTCACAAACACTCCCTTACGTGTTTCCACTCCACTTCTCAAGCTATGTCACTCAAATCTCATGTTTGCACTCAAATCACTCAACCACTCGTGTTTACATCTGATCCTTAAACCACAAGCTCAAATTTCAATCTCACATCTTTCTAGATTCTAGCAACTCAAAAGTTAAAGAATCTTAAAGAACAAATCACGACTAATTCTTTTTTTCTCTCTGTGTCGCCAAACAAGGCACAACACTTCCACCTTTTTTTATTTTAAAACTTTCTAGAAAATAACAAGGACTGACTCAAACAAACACTAGGACATATGAAAAAAGGTTTAGAAGGGGTGGGTTAAGGTTTTCTCTCTTTTCCCTAATTAGGACAGATTTTGAACATTGACTTTGAATGCATTTTTGACCAAGATACCGATCTAACTAGACTTTGGCCAAAACATAGAAGTTATAGCCCTATGTATTAGCTTTAATGTGAATCTAGAATCACATTATTTAGAGCCCTAGAGAAGAAGTCAGAATAAATACACTGAACACAAGTCAAAACTGGTGGCCTAATCAAGACAAATTTGAACGCTAATGTCAGATGCGGTTTTTGACTACACTAACAATCGAACTGGAGTTCCACTAAAACAATAAAATTGTAGCCCTAAGTCTCAGCTTTCCAGAACATCTTGAATCACTCGATTTGGAGTTATATAGAAGAAGTTATGAGAAAAATACTGAATAGACCTCAAATTTGGAGAACAGAACACGCAAAAACACACGGGCTTAGGGTTTTCTTTTTTTTTTTTTTTTTTTCGATTTCCAACAAAGAACACACAAAAGAGGAACAAGAACACACTAGGTTTCTTTTTTCGGATTTTTTTTGGTTTAGATACTAAACAACGAAACAAAAGGACAAAGATGAATAGATACAAACCTAAGGTTAAGAACACGATGAAAACACAAAAATAAATTGTGGCTATGCAAAGAAGAACACAACTGATGCAATGAAAACACAAAAATAAAATTTGGATATGCAAAGAAGAACACAACTGATGCGATGAAAACACAATGAATAACACAACATGAAAGAAACAAAGTCATAAATAGAAGAAAGATACGTAAACCTGACGTAGAGGCTAAGCTCTGATACCAACTGATGCGAACCCCACAGACAGCATCAAAAGACTCAACACCTATGGAGAGACGTTAACCTTGTAGATGACACCGGAAGACCCATGAATGAGATTGAAGTGATAAGCTAAGAAAAGGCAAGTTAGGTTTGAAATAACCTTAATCCAACGTTTATAATAAGACACAAACCAAAAGCATAATAGAAGGATATAGTCATCAAACCCTAGACTAGAAAAAGAAGGAGGAGGGTGATAAGACTTGGGGTGAACGCCACAAGGAAGGAGATCCTTGATAAGTTTAGGTTTAGACGCCACAAGGTTCAAAACCTCGATAAGTCAGAAAAGAGTTTAGAGAACCCGAAGAACAACTGTTCTATCAAATCATGATCTTTGCATATATGTTTATAAAAGAAAAAATAAGCCTATTTATAAGCAAACCCAAATAGCTAGGGTTTTAAACTTACTAGAACTAGAAATGTTACTAAGATAGGAAAAACAAAGGTTCTAATTTCATAAAGAAAATCTAAGTCAACTAGAAATAAAAATTGAAACTAATTCCTACCATCAACTGGATTGAGCTTAAATAAAACAATGTCTAACCCAAATAAATAATAAAACTATAAATTAATTAAATCAAAATTAATTTGGCCCCAATAGCTTTTGTCAGCTCGTACTTCATCAATTTGGCCAATACTCCTCCGCTTGCACTTGGATCATATAAATATAGACTTATAGCACCTCCAATCTTCATTGCTTGCTCCACAAGTAAATTACATTGCTTGCTTCACAAGCAAAGCACTTGCTTACTCCACAAGTAAGGTTCACCGAGCATCAAAGATTACATCAAACGATGTAACGAGGGTGCTAATTAGCCTCACATCACTTCTCCTCTCTCCCTCTAGGTTGATCTCTCTCTCTCTCTCTCTCTCTCTCTCTCTCTCCTTTCCATGTTTTTAACCTAATTAAGTTTATAGAATTGTAGTTTAAGCACGAAATCATCTCATTTACACTTCAAGCACATCAACAAATCCCAATTCACCAACTTTTCACATCAAAAACCACTTTCTCTCTCCTCCCTTTTCTTGGACGAACCTACCCTCTCTTCCAAATTCAATTTGTCTTCAATTACGACTTGTAAAACAAGAAAACACAACCACAACAATCATTTCTACCCTCAAATCCAACCTTTAAAAGCAATAAGCACCACTAAACATCAAGGTTATAATAATCAAATAATTATTCAAAAATGAAAAAGTATGTGAGAAAGTTGGACAGTTACTAACAAAATGTGTAGATAGGTATAGAAAAATATGCTCTCAACGTTGCTACCTTGGTATAATTTTCATATTTTTTGTTTTTCTATCTTTCTCTCTTTACTTTCTCTCGCTTCCTCTCTCGGGTATTCCCTAGTTCTCCTTTCTATTTTCTTTTTGTTGTGTTTATCTGTTATTATTTTATTATTTATCATTATCCATTTCTTTCTTTACAATGAGAAAATGACGATCCAATCATTTCGTGCCACATCGTGCTTTGACTAATCTAAGCTTAATTAAGCTCGGTTTAAAATTTTTTCAGCTTAATTAATTAAATTTAACCTCAATTTACTTATTCTATTTTCAATTAGTGCTAATTCTAGCTTAATTAGCCCTAATTTTAGCCTATAGAAGATTAATTTGGGTTTAGAGTTACTTAAGCACTATTTAGGGTTTAATTAATAATGATTAGCAATAATTAATCGTGATTAAGATGGATCAATTAATCACACTTAAGGTTTAATTAATTTTGATTAGCTCTAATTAATTGCGATCAATCATTGCTAATCACGCTTAGTCTAAGTTAACCACTTTTTAGCTTAATCTAGGTTTAAGCTTAGTTTAAATTAGTGTAATCATTTTTAAAGTTAATTAAACCTACTTTAAACACAATTAACCATGTCTCCCCACACTTTGATTCCTAAATTGACTTTTATATATCGTATGCACATACCAGGTATATGTCCGTGCTCAGAAAAATGTGACAATCCTAATAGGGGGCAACAGCGGGAGTTACAACACTTGTAGAATGTAGGGTGATTTACAATTCATCACTCCGCATTTCATTTATTTTCATATTTGTTACTCAATTTTTTAGTTTGTTACAATCAAACTACTCAATTTCTATTTGGTTTCAATTTGATCATTCTCTCACTTAATTAGATGAAATATTATAGAATTTCCCCTTGAAGGATACAATTTTATGCAGTTATATCCATTAAATTTCCTTGTTCAATTAACATTTTCATATGCTAAAATTATTTTGATTATTCCAAATGATATATACAATTGTAGTAATGACAGTTTAATAAGAATTACTATTTGCTCATCGTCATCTAATTTTCGAAAATTTTAAGTTTTAGAGAGATAAGTTAACAATATTTGAATAAATATAGAAAAATGGCACAAAAATTTATTCTTGGTGAATGGATTTCAAATTTTTGCATCTAATTATGTCAATATAAAATGACAAAATGAACACATTGAAATAAAATTAAAGTTAAGTTATTTGATTGAAAAAATTAAAATTGAATGAAAAGATAAAAAGCAGTGTAAGAGTGGCGCGTATATACAAATGTATGTTTGTTGCTATAACGTAATTTTTAATGTTCTTCAAAAAAAAAAAAGTCCAACAGAGGAGACGACATTCCTTACAATCACTTTGGCTGGTTTTCCGTAGTATATGGAGTTGGTGTCTTTTGACTCTTAAAGTAAAATCAAGTTGAATGAACGACATGTACGTGGTCTATTCAATATGAATGAAATTGTTTCCACCTATACTTTTGTATTGCCCGCTCTAAACTTTTTATTGTCTCCGTTGTCTTTTAGAATTGTTCTTCTAAATTTCTTTTGTCACTACACTATCATTTAATAATTTTTTTATTAAAAAGGTAACTCTTCTTAAATTTATAAATCTCGCATCTATTCTCAAAATTATAGTGAGAACTAATATAAAATTCTAAAATCTTATTCACTAAGCATTCCCTAAGTAACTCTTAATAATTTTTAGGCACGCAAGAATAACAACAACAGCAAAGATTTAACATTTACGAGTTTGATGTTGTACGTCTACACTATTTAAAAAGTATTCTTTGATTTTTATTTAATGTAATAATAAATAAAGTCTGAATAATTAAAAATTATAAACCTAGAAAAAGAGACAAAGGACATATGAGACAAGAGGAATTGTTTATTGGCGATAACAGGAGGTCACGTTGAAAGAATAAATGATTTCAATGTAGATTAAGTTTGTGTTGTCCATCATGGGTTAATTTACAAATCTACCTATTTATAAGTAAATGGCTCGTTAATATTGTAATTGAATTTAAGTGAGACTTACTCACACTCAACAATATTTCAATAATAAATTCTCTTTATAAAATAAGTTGAATAAGAATATCAATAATATTAAAACCAATATCAACTTATAAATACTATAATCAACATACTTGTCAATAAAATTTTTTTTGTTTAAAAAACAAAACAAATGACCATTAATTTTCTTTTCTTTTTTATTCAATCGATTTCGCAAGAACATGGGAGCCAACTGGCTAAATTCTTTTATAGTTTTTTATATACACAAAATAATCATTCATAGACTTTAAAATATGGAAATTCATACAAAACAACAGTTTTTGGGCAAAATAACTAATATTATTTTTTTAAAGAATTTTAAATATAAAGTTTATTGTTATATTCATACATGTTTATGTGCGCCGACAAAAATTTTTGGATTCGTCAGTGCTTGCGCACATCTTCTTCTTCTGCTAGGGTTGGGTTTCTCATTAATCGTCCCTTCTCTATTCTTCTTCCACGTCAAGTGCTTCCAATTTCCTTTCTCCTTTCTTGTTCTTCTTCTTTCCTTTTTTTTTTTTTTTTTTTTCCTTTCTGGATGTTGTATCACCTTGAAAAATATGTTTTACTTCTTAATCCTCTTTTCATCTAGACTAATTGCCTTCACTTGGTGTTTGACTTGAAGTAATTCTGTTAACTGGCTGAGCTTTTAACTTAATTTTAAGCTCATTTTCAGTCTTACAGCTTTTATGGAATTTGAAATTCCCTTTTTCTTAAAAAAATTTTGATGAATGAGAAATGCTTGCCGACAGAAAGATATGTTACCGGATAATCTAGAGTTACGTTTCAAATTAGTCATTTACTGATTACTAAACTAATCTTTGGAGTGATGATGAAATGCATTGTTTACATTATGCCAAGTATAATTTAGTACAGCTACTGGAAACTTATTTGGATATTCTGGTGATCTTACCTAATATTGATTTAGAAAATTATGAATTAAAATATAAAATTGAATCGTTTAATCGTAAGATTCTATTAAAAATAAAAATTAACTAACATTAATATATATATATATATATATATATATATATATATATATAACTTATAATTAAACATTTTATATATATCAATTCAATAATTAAAAAAATTATAATAATTTTTTTCTTATATAAAAAAAAAATCATCTCTCATCTTTATACTTGTTAGCGAATAATTTTGATATATTAGAGTTCTTTTCTTGCTTTTTCTATATTTGGCATTCAAATTTAAATCAAAACATATTTTTATTATTCTTGTTGTATTATTAATAAAGATGAATTTCAAATCAAAAACTTAATATAAAAAAAAATGAAAATAGTGAGATCAGATCGAAATTCTTTCTATTCTATTATTTAAATCAAAATTTTACCAAAATTTATCTCAAAAAGATTCTACCATGACACGCAACCTATGAAGCACGAACACGGAAACGGCAATATGAATACGGTATGACACGGATACGGCGATACACTAACCTTAAAATCATTAGGACACGGACACGATTCAGACACATCTGTATATATATATATATATATATATATATATAGAAAAAAAATTAAATTTATAAAATTTTTTGCATCATATATATAGTTTTGAATCATTTTATAAATTTTATTCATCCAAAAATAATATTTATATAGTTATTATATGTTTTAGAAATTTTTTATTCAAAAAATATATAGTAAGATTCTTTATTCTTTATTGTGAAGTTTTAAAATAAAGATGTAAGATTTTGTAATCAATTTAAATGTTTTGTTAAAATTAAAAATAAGTTGAAATTTGAATCTCTCAAAAGTTAACAATTGACAATATTAAATTATAATTTTTAAAAATTATTTTTTTATTTATTAAAAATAATTATAAAATTATTCAGACATATCTGTAACATATCAGACACTTATACTTCCCGTATCTAACACATATATCCAACTTTTTTTTAAAAAAAAAATTTTTTAACACTTCTAACAGTATTGAACACATATCCACCATATATTTATATCAGACACATATTCGACACACACTACCACTTATTTTTAAAGTGTTTGTGCTTCGGTGCACGCAACATTAACTTTATATAAAAGCAGAGTCATAAGATTCTACAATCCAAATCAGAATTTTAACAACCTCGCCGTGGACACAAAAGTTGTTTTTCTTCCACAAAAATGCCCATCTCGTTAGCGGTAGAGTCAAACGGGTCAGATTTAAGCAGGTTACTTCGATTTCCGGTCATTTTGGTTAGATTACTTACGGATCACACTGCATACAAGTCGGGTTCAAGTCATTCACGGGTTGACGTGTTAATTTGTAAGACTGGCAACATAATCCATTAACAAAGGTCAAAGGGGCATAGCGTAATGAACCAAAATTCTTGGGCATTATTTTCACCAATGCTGATGTTTCTCACGGCTTAGTTTCCATTTTTTCAGTGTCTTCTGTTGGGATTCGTGTATCTGCATTTCTTTACTCCACAGTCCACCGAAATTACAGCATTCAAATACAGGGCACACCAGTACAAAAATCAAATTAACTGGAGAGAAACTTCCTGCAGCTCTAGACCACTCACAGATATGGTGCAATTCAGCCACTTTGACAAGTTGACAGCTGAAACACGCCGTCCACAGCTTGTGAGTTAAGATGCTTGCACAAATTTGTCCAAGGCCGAAGTATCCAAAGCCTGAAACTCCTTGACAGCAGAAGCCACAGCCAGTCCAAGTTTCACAGCATCTTCATGGCTAGGTGCCTGAAGGTGGATTATTGCTAGTCATTATAAATTAAATTGCTGTGGCACTTCAAAGAAAACTGAAACTAATATTTTTACCTCAATATTAAGGGGAAGGACAGGATCGTGTAGTGAAAGTCTGAGAAGGAACCACCCACCGTGACCAGAAACACGTACCTGTCCACAAGCAACATTCAGTTGAAATAGAGTGCATGCAAAACATTTGGTATGCATGGCAAAGCCAAGAAAATACAGTTTATGCAGCACAAACTGGTGCAGAATCCTCTTAAGTCTTTAAGGCCAAGAAAGCACATTGCTTTCTAGTGTTATATATGTTCAAGTTTCTTAATCTTTCCTTTATATTGTTATTGCCATCAGGTTTCAAAGAAAAGTTTCACATGATGAGCATATGACTTTTTGACAAGGCAATACTCATTAGACAAGCCATTGAGGGCTGTGATTTAAGTATTATTGTACCCAATGAATGCTAACATTATTCATATTTTAATCAAGACCACAGTACTGGTCCTTTTTTACTGTTTCTGTTATCTTTATCTCCTATTTTTGTGGTTCATCTATTGCCGACTGCTCAACAGACATTTTCATTACGATTATAACAGTAGATCTCATTTAAGTGACCTTCTAAGAGTTATGTATGTCTCAAACTCACCCCTTCATAGTTCACAGGCGCTTTTTGAAGCTCTGGGTCCAGACTGATAGAGTTCTCCAAATGTTGCAGCACTGCCTCTCCATAGTCCTGGAAAGATCTGGATGTTCTAGCGGATCAGCAAACTAGAAACAGATGGATACTGACAGCTTATAAACCACACAAAACCATACCCTCCTTTAAGATCAGAATGATTCTGGTTGATTTTGATTCTCAACTCCACAGCGACTTCTGGTTCCTCCAGACCCGCTACAAGATCTGTCAGAACCTTGCTGCCACCACCAATTCCTGAAGCTCTTGCAGAAGCAAGTTTAATTAAAAGCTTGACCTGAAAACAGGCACCAGATGAAAAAATAAGTTACCAGCTGCTTGGATATTGCCATATGCTAAAGAAGTTCAACAATGATGTGTTACACGTGAACCACACCATGAGATATGCACCATCATCAAGCCAATGATTTTCTTTGAGAGCTCCATGGCCACTGGTTTCGATAGCCAGATGTGATTCCTCGCCAACAGAGTTCTGAGAGTAAAGCTTATCACTTCAATTTCAAGTCAACAAGAAAGACTTCTTTATACATTAATCATCCGAACAAGCCAATGCTCACCAAACGAATTGCTTCATCAATGACATTCTTATAACCTCTCTTGAAACGATGATGCTTTCCTCCTAAGAGCGATTGCATGTCACAAACATGGCATTTACAGAGGGGAAAAAAAGGAAAACATTATACGTGTCAGTTTTCTACGTACCAAGTTTCTTTTCAATGAACACAGTCAGCCCATCTGAAGTCACACTGTCCGTAACAATAGTTGTTCCTGGCTGCTAAAAAACACGAGGGGAAAATTCAGAGACAATCACATGTATAGGCAGCAGCTTTGAAGACAATGAAATCAAGGATCTTACTTCCTCCAGGACAATGGCAGACATCAATGCAACGAGGCAATTACGGTTCAACTCGTGACCAGTGGAGTCCACTGCAGCAGATCTAAAACAAAATGATCAGACCTTCAGAGGAACATGTCATTATTATGCATAAAATGACTGGAAGAGGCAGTTATGACAAGTACCTGTCAACATCAGTATCAAAAATAATGCCCAAATCAGCCTTGTTGTCAAGGACTGCCTTAGTGATAGCCTTCATTGCTGCCTTGTCCTCCGGGTTTGGAATATGATTTGGAAACATACCTGTTTCCAACCACATTTTTAACAATAAAAGCATAGATGAAGATCCATAACAAAATTTTTCTGGTTCCAACATTACCATCTGGTTCCAAGAACTGACTGCCAGAAGTATTAGCCCCCAAAGGCTCTAGAACTTTTTCCTGACAAGCAATTGAAGAAATATTTCAAATGGGATGACCTATAAACTTCCCATGGCTATTGAACACATTACTGAAGCTCAATCAAACAAGGTTAGTATTCCCAGATTCAATTTTCCAAGAAGTGCCACGTCAACTAAATAAAGATTATTGGCATGAAATTCAACCGCAAAAGAGGTAGATGTCTAATAAGGTTTTCTTTACGTGATCAAACGTTAAATAAGCATTTTCATCCAGCTATGACTGAAGATTGATGCATCCAGCTTAAAGTACTTAACATAGCACAGTACAAGTGCCTATCTTCTTTTTTCATGCGAATGATTGCAAGGATATCTTCAAGCTATTCTTCTTAACAGCTGTTTGCATATGAGGGGATTTAAGTTGATTATGCCAACCATCAATATCATGACAATCCAAAATTTAATGTCATGCCGTGTTGTACAAAACTAAGCTTCACACATCCTTTACCATGCAATAAAATTATTAACAAGCATTTGAATTTCTGTCTCAACAAGCTAAAACTGTCTCAGGATCAGCACCACGAAGGGATGGACGCCCGATGGCTCGGTCGCGTAATGGATAGGTGGACTAGCAAATGAAACTATGCGTTTATTGCCATCATCCTAGTAGCCAAGAAGAAGCCATATTCTTTTAATAAAAAAAGAAAGATATTCTGGAACTCAGTCCACTACAATTCCTACATTTCAGATCCCCTACGCGTTTTTTATGTTTCTTTATGTTAAGATGCCTCAGGGTATGAAGGAATTGTAGTGGACTGAGTTCCAGAATATCTTTCTTTTTTTATTAAAAGAATATGGCTTCTTCTTGGCTACTAGGATATTCTGGAACCCTAAGACAAAATGCAGAATAAAGAGAGGGTTGCAGGCGGCCCCGTGGGGGCAGGGGTGGGGGGTGTGGAGGGGAGGGGAGAGGGGTTCTGAAAAATGGTGCTGGGACTGAGGGCCTGGCAGCTTTACCACCAATTATAGGTGTCAAACGGGTCATCGGGTCGGGTTTGGATTGGGTCATTTCGAGTTCGGGTCACTTCGGGTCGGATTACTTATGGGTCAAGTTATCTTCGGGTCATTTTGGGTTGGGTCACTTCGGGTTCGGGCCGGGTTTGGATCAACCCACGGGTTAGCCACGTCATCAAAAATGAAGACGTGACATTTTTTATTAAAAATTTTAAAAATTTAAAAATTTCAAAAATTTTACTAAAAATTCTTAAAAATCAAAGAAAATCATATGATTGAAAAATAATTGAAGAAATTTATTTTAAAATATTTTTAAAAATTAAAATAAAATTTAAACTGTATAAAAAATCTCAAAATATTCTAAAAAAATTTATAATTAAGATTTATATTGAAAATAGTATAATCTATACTTTTTATAATATAAAATATGCTAAATTTTTTCATTTTATTTTTTTGTTCCCTTAAGAAAAAAAAAAAAGTTCAGGTCAAACGGGTCGGGTTAGGGTTGGATCGGGTTTGATCCAAAGATTTTCGGGTCATTCGGGTTCAGGTCATTTCGGGTTAGGCCATCCTTCGGTTCGGGTTCGGGTCGTATTTTTCGGGCGCGTTCGGGTCAACCCATCGGGTCGGGTCAGATTTTGACACCTCTACCACCAATTGACACCAGAATTTCCAAATATCTATTGTGGGTTCTGCAACTATTTTCTGCACAGCTAATAGTCAGAGAATTGCATTTAAATGCCAATGATTACAATGGAAAATACTGAACTTTTAACATGAGAAAATCACTACATTCACATAAAAAAAAGCTTTTGAGACAAAGAACTAAATATAGCCCCCCATACAACCCCACACCCCCCCCCCCCCCCCCCAAAAAAACAAAAAAAAAATATATTCTCCATAGAACTCACAGCAAAATATCCTCCCGCTCCATTTCCTGCATCAACCACAATATGGAATCCCTCCAATGGCTTTTCTAAGAATTCAAAATATCAACCTAGAGTTAGCAAACTGGCACATAATCCGGTATTACAGAACCCACCTTAAAAAGTAGTTTGTAAGAATCATAGTATAATACACAATTTTGCTCATACTGCAATTTACATGCCAGTTTAAAAAGCCATTAACATTTGGATGCAGTTTAATATTAATAACACTTTTAATTTGCATTTGGATACCTATGTTTCCTGCAGCTTTTCGGACTGCTTTCACGAGATCAGATGCATAAATAGTCATGTAATCAACTCTCTTCACTGATGCAGATGCCTTTCTTTTTGAGTTCATTAAACCTTCACTGGTAAAGTTATTGTATATAGTTGCAGCACGCTCCAAAATGTCTTTAATGTCAGCCTTCCCCAGTCCTCCAGCTTTTGTGAAGAACTTAAACCCGTTCCTGTTGTAGGGAAGATGACTAGCTGTTTGCACAATGACATCCATAGAAATTTTCATAAGGTAAGATTATGCCCTAAATCAACAAACCTCATCCAAGGAAAGACTGGTTTCAATAGATTACTGATTTCCAAAGGGCCACTACTACAACAGCTCAAAAAAACATCAAGCAGAACAATGACTTTTATAAAGCACCTGTTATCATTATAGCCCCTTCTACTGGACACAAAAGTGCCTCATCTTCAGTGAGTGTGCTATTAAACATTGCTGGCGTAGACGACAACCTACAAAGGAATGATAATTGCAGAAGTAGGACAGTAAGATAAGCAAATACCAATAAAGCGATAACGTGGAAATTAACATAAGAAAATACAGTTACGGATCAGATCGCTGAGTCCAGACTAGGCCAGTTGATTGTATAAATCGTTTTAAAACTAGGAAAGCAAAAGGAACCATCAACAGGCACCAGGCCCATAATCATGCAAAAATTGCTCCACAAACCCCAAGGCAATGGAGGCAAACATAAATTTTATGCCAAGGGATCATAAGAAGAAGTTTTATCCAAAGAAGCGATACCTCAATCAGGAAGTATTACATCCCTGGATTTTTCCTCTCCAACACAAAAAAGATATCAGCTTAAAGTAATTTCTCTGAACATACGCTCAAAACAATAGATTAAAAGTATTATAGGCTGAAAAATCATTAACCCACCCATACTGAATCACTTCTAGGCCAGCACCAGTAACACCTCGAGAAACAGCATCCTGTAAGTCAACACCATCAAACTTCAGAAACGAAAGACACTAGCATGTGGTACAATTCCTGAATATGGCAAGTTTAGCTTGGGTAATAATCTTGCAAAAGATTGAATTTGTCATTCATGAATGATACTTTCAATTACACAGGTAAAGTCTGATACGGCTCATAAGTCTTTAAGAAAATCAACTAGAAGGATAAATATTAATATTTCAACTGATGTGAAACAAACCTAATAAATTGCATTAGAGGAGAATGCAATCACATAGGTGGAATTGATTTATTTTCAAGAAACTGTCTTTAACAAGTAGATTGCTGGGGGTCCAAAATCTAAACTTTCAAACTGCATAGGTCAATATTGGCAAGGCATAACCAATATATGAGTTCAAGAAGCTCATGAAAGACCCAAGAATAATTGGCAATTCCGCAAATGACAAAGGAAATAATAATAGACATTCCATGGTATACTCCAAATAATTGCTAGACCTATCATACATATACCCTGAGCAAGAACCTGGTACCTGTAACAGAGATGCAGATATTCGGGAATCATGACCCACGGACACTCTCACTGTCTGGGATGCATCAGTTTTCTTCTTTTCCAATAACCATGAGGCAAATGCAGCAGCTATTGCTTCTGCAACTGGTTCGGTAAACGTAACAGGTTCTCCCTCAACACCACCAATGGCCACACCTCGGATATCACTGTGTTCCAAAAGGAAT
This sequence comes from Carallia pectinifolia, assembly GCA_037832335.1. NCBI lineage: Eukaryota > Viridiplantae > Streptophyta > Magnoliopsida > Malpighiales > Rhizophoraceae > Carallia > Carallia pectinifolia. The sequence continues at coordinate 14,246,254 of CM075448.1, read as the reverse complement.
AATAGCCACAAACTCTGATTCAGATGGTTCAAAAAAGCACTAGGGCTTTTTTGAGCTTCAAACATAAACCTATCATGTCCTAAAAGTGAAACTAATGAAACTAATATGCCGGCTTAGCCATAAATTGAAAAAAATAATAATAATAACATGAAATTATTCAGAGCGGTTGTAAAATTTTTTGTGGTCCCATGTTCTCGAAAGGGCATGGCCACCTTGAAAAATAACATGCAAGTTCCCAAACAAACCCTTGTTTGCAAGAAGTTTTGGAAGGCTTAGACAGAAGCAATACAAGAATTTCTTGGAATGAATTGCCATAAAATAATAAAGAAGAATAAACATGTATTTAAAAGAGGAAGAACAGAGCAATAGAAAACAAGAAATTTTGTAATGCACGCATGCAGCTTTAAAGAGCCCTGACCTGCCATTTTGAAGCCTCAAAAAATCAGCTTTGTCCAGACATGGCACTGCAGCTGTAGATTGAGCAGCTACAAGAAAATTAAAAAATAAATTAGATGAAAACTAATGGGTTAAGGGAACATTCACTTTTGATGAAACCCACGTCAAAAAAATCAAACTAATTAGCTTATGCATCACAGCAGACTGATCAATTAAATTTTTTTTTTAAAAAAAGCAGTTAGAAGTTTTGCAGAGCAACTGTTGTACTTAATTTCAACCTGGATGCTGAGAGTCTAGAACAGACCATTGCAGTAAACAGTTCCTCTGTTAAGACAACCACTCTGTTGTATCGACAAGGTGTGTATTTGCATGGAAGATATGGTAGTCCATGCCAGCTTCCCTCCACAAAAGGGAAGCAAGTCAGAGGTAAAAGGGATAGAAGAGAAGCCCCTTCTGTTTTGGGTCCCCAACTGTCTAGTCTGAGCTACAAAAACATTTTGGGCAATAATCTTCCCTGACATTGCTGCTGCATAAGAATTTGGAGCTTCTATCAGATCCCACACGCGAAAATTGCTTAACAGTAAATTCAACTTAAATGTGAGTCTGATAAACTCGCCAAAAACTACCCATTTTTTCTTCTTTCTTTCTTTTATTTTTTACTTCCCCCTTTTCTCCGTTGATGTTTTCAATGGAAATTAAAATTCAGAGATTGCTCGAGCAGGAAGATGAACACCAAAAACTCCAGTTTACAAGCACGTAAAAACAACAACATCACACAATTTCATCCCCCAAAATTGATCATTTGAAAACAAAAGAAGATAAAGAAAAATAAAAAATTGCAAATCAATTAAAAAGAGCTTATCGCATATTCAAGTCAAAGAGGCAAAATTATAGATAACTGTGCGGAATATTATAAAATAAAACAGTCAGTTAGACGAGAGAAATTTAAATTCTGATTAGCAGATTTGATTTCAGATACGCACTCTCCATTTCTTTTCTTGACGATACAAATAAAGGGAAATTAAAAAAAAAATCAAAAAGCAAAATAGAGATCAAAGCCTTTACGACTGCTTTATTTTTTATTGCGTCAATCAACAAGTAGAAATTGAGACACCGAACCTGCCATTTTTTGACGACCAACGGCTATATCACCGATGATAAGAACTTGAGGGAGTGAGAAACAAAAAACAACTAAAAATAAAAATTAAAAAAAAAACAGAGAGGCTGGAGACTAATAAAATGTCCACTTATGGGCAAGGAAGTCCCGCGTCCATAGTGTTACCCACTGCTTATCCGACGCTTCCACGTGCCATCTCTCTCTCTCTCTCTCTCTCTCTCTCTCTCGCTTACAGTTCGCGTTTCAGATGAACGCCACGTGATAATCCTCGCGTCGCCTTGCTTGTTTTTTTACTTTCTTTTTTGCCAAAAAAAAAAAAAATGGAACTCGATTTTGGCTGTGGTTTTAGGCTCTAGCTTATTCCATCATTCCTTCTTTTCATAAAGTTATTTAAATATAAGTGTCTGTTTGCTTTTACTGATATTAATTATTATTACTTTTACTTATTATTGATTACTATTACTTATTATTGTTATTAATAAATAAAATATTTAATTAAATTTAATACTAACTGTTATTGTTTAGTCTACATCATCAAATTCTCTCAACAACAATTTTTAGAATAATATCTCCAACCTATAATAATAGTTCCAAAAATATTTATCTGATAGTTATAAGTCACATAAGTCATAATCTTTTTAGGCAATATGGCTCATTATTTTATTTTTTAAAATAAATAAATAAATAAATAAATTATATACTCAATTCATTTTCTCACTTGGTTATGAGTTTGGATAACCAAACCTAGAGAGCAATATTTTTAACATTCTATGCATCCCAAATAATGTCTGATTAAATTTAGTGGTTCCCTAATTCATTTGCCCGACACATTGTAAGTTGGAGGAATTTTTGTTTCTACGAAACTCTATTTCTCAAATATGGACAAATCTTCAAAGGTTAATATGCACAACTCTCAAAAACAAACTGTAATTTTTTAAAAAAGTAAATCACAATATGATTGCTTAATGGCTTTGAGATATCAACGACAAATAGCAGACTTAATGTAGCAAATACACAATACAAATAAATTAAGAAAACAAATCAATAATATTTAGAAAATAAATTTTACTCCTATTTTTTGGCATTTATTAAACTAGAAGCAATATTATTGTGTAAAACATCAATTTGAGTTGTCATGTTTCCTTGGCGACTTTCATTGCACTGAGAGTCTTCTACATTTGAAAAAATATCCTTTGGAATAAAATGTAGGTTTTAGTTGAATATTGTAAATCCAGGATCAGCAACAATTTGCCTTTGAATATAATTGTGCGACGCCATGGTTACCACAACTATGTCCCTTTAGGTACTACATGAATATGATGGCATTATTCGTAATATTTTCCATCTAGCTTTCCAAACACCAAATGATCTTTCTATGCAAACTTCAAAGTGACAAATGCCAATGATTAAAAGTTTCTTTGAGTCTTTTTGGTTTGCCACTACATTGAAATTTTTGAAAATGATATCTCGTCCCTTTGTATGGTCCTAAAAATCCTTCCATTTGAGAATATCCAGCATCTACTAAATAGTAGTTTCCTATCACATTAAAAAAAGTTAAAGTTATATCGAAAGATAAAAATTAAATATTTAATAACAACTTAAATGTTTTTACGAACTAGGTGGTGGCTTGGGAAAATTCACATTTTTTTTTTTAAGAGCATATTGAAAAAGTCGTCCATCGTGAGTTGTATCTTCCCACTTAGCCATTACAAAGGTAAATTACAAGTCAAAACTGCAAGCAACCATGATATTTTGGGTTAGAATTCCTTTTCTACCAATAAGTACTTGATCGTCTTCTCTCACAAACAGGTACATGAGTGCTATCAATAGCTCCAACATAATCCTAATCCAACAAGATCAACTAAAATTAATGATAATAATACATAAAATTAAATGAAATATGATTATAATAAAGAAAATTACATTAAAATGTGGCATGTATCTTGTGTTGTTGAGAATTTCGAGTGGGATGGTTTGAAAAATGGATCTTTAGGTTGTATTATATTAATTGAAAACCTCAACATTGCTTGCAAGACTTCATGAAAACTATGGCTAATTGTCTCACCTGAATGTTGAAACCTTTCTTGAAATTGTCTATTTGAAGCTCCTAAAGCTAAAGTATGTAGAAACATGCCCACTTTCTCCATAATTGACATTCTTCTTGAAGCTTGCAATCTATAATTTATCTCTAAGTAATGAGAAAGACTAATAAAAGTGTCTTTATCCATTCAGAACATATTTAAACATCGTTTCTCATTTCCTCGCATAATTTGTAGCAACCATATTATTCCTATTTGAAAGGAATCCATGCAAGGTTCCTTGTGAATAAATATTTGATAATATTGATAGATAGTCTCAACTACAGAAATAGTTATTTCTCATGTTTCATCTTCTTTGTCAACAGTCAATTTACTAACCACATCCATGATCTAAAAAAATAAAAAAAAAAAAGTGAAAGGTCTACTGCAGTAGCGTGAAGGATTATTTGACATGATTGTAACGGGTAGATTTTCGAGCCTGTAACAGTTAGACTCAAAAAATACAGAAACAAATTACAATAAAAAATTGTAAAATAAAAAGAAATTTATGTGGGGTCGATCTCTGAGTAGATCCTCTGATTAATGCTCCTGTGTAATTTAGTCAAGGGCCGTGAAGGCTTAATTTTGACCGAGAGATGGTGAATTTCCACAGCGTGAACTTGAACTGTAGGAAATGGATCCCACTGAGGGCTGAGGCTTGATCTCAAGTGGATTAGTTGAACTCCGGTGAGGGCCGTAGGAGGCTTGATCCTACACGGATTGGATGGATTTCGGTGAGGGCCGTAGGAGGCTTGATCCCACTCGAACTGGATGGACTTCGGTGAGGGCCGTAGGAGGCTTGATCCCACACGAATTGATTGGACTCCGGTGAGGGCCGTAGGAGGCTTGATCCCACTTGGATATTTAATATCTTGGGTTTTTGATCTAGCGGATCCAACTTAGTGGCAGCTAGAGAGCATACACCCAAAATATTTAGAGAGAGAAAGGAAGAGATGCAAAGCTTTAGAAGATGAATGATTTGCTTTGCTTGGGATGGTTTGAAAGGCTTTGAGGGGATCCCTATTTATAGGGTTTTGGGGGAGGATGGATGCCAAAATTGTATGACTTGGATCATACATGGCAAGGGCCCTCTTTGGTGGTTGAATTTTGACATTTTGCAATCAAATGGAAATTAAAATTTCCATATGATTCATCATGAGTAGGATCCTACAAGGCAAGGACCCTCTTTGGTGGTTGAATTTTGACATTTTGCAATCAAATGGAAATTAAAATTTCCATATGATTCATCATGAGTAGGATCCTACAAGGCAAGGACCCTCTTTGGTAGTTGAATTTTGACATTTTGCATGGTCATCAACCAAATGGAAATCATCATTTTCATATGCATGCACTTGTTGCTTTCATGTAGGGCATGCATTGATTTTTTTTTTTTTTTTTTTGGTGTTTACAAATGCCCCCACTTCAAGGGTCGGTAAGGAAGAATTTTACCGTAATGATCCGAACCGAGTCTTGAAGTCCAGTTTGAAACTTGAGATGTCTTAATGAACGTTGAATGTTGGAGTCTTCTATCTTTGACCATGCCTGCTGTTGTTGGATCGCAATAGAAATCCGATACGATCTTGAAAAAAATTAGCAGCCCAGCCAATATAGAAATTGAAGCCTTGGCTCCAGGTGCATTCGATCTTCCATAGCCCGCAAAGGATTTTTTATATCTCTTAAAGTTCCAGAACTCTGGTGAGGATGATCCGGTAGGCAAAGAACTTGAACCTCCCCAAGAGGAAGGCCCAGCACTTTGGAACTTTAAGACCTGCGCACAGAGAGACTGACTATAGTGATGATTTCCAAGTCTGCTTCGACGTAAGGAGAGTAGTTGGAACTTCCCTGTACGTCGCTGCATCCAAAGAAAGATTAGGATAATTGCAGCTTCTCATCCCTCTGTGGTAGATGTGAACTAAGGAGAGTAGTTGGAACTCCATGACACCGATGGCGTTGGAGACTAAGTTTCGAAGGCTTTTAGGGATCCCTCGAAGAAGACTACTCCCTCTTTTCTTAGCTCGTGCGCCTCCAACTTCTTGATCGAAGAACTTCCTAAGACAAGTGCAGAGACTAACCATTTTCTTTTGAGAAAGAAGAGCTGAGGGGTGAGTATTGTAACTCGGGAATACAAGATATATATACATATGATAAAGATTTTTTTTTTTTTTTTTTTGAAAAGTCAAAAAGAAAGTACGCAGAATCGAGTAGGGTCATCCACGTCCCTTTCCTGTATAAGAGACAAAAGAGACAGCGGCTGACGCGTGTTACGAAAGTCGTTGCCGTGTGCTGCAGGAGTCGTTACCGTGTGCTGCAGAAGTCGTTGCACCTTATCTTGTCGGCCGTCCTAGCGGGGCCCAAGGCGCAGCTCCAAGTCAAGTTCGACCTCGTCTGGTGGGCCGATGATGTTAACGTCACTTTCCGGCTGGTTGATGCTGCCGGAATATTCTGGAAAGAGAGGTAAAGTTTCGCCGGAATGACTCCTTTCTGCTAGAAAAAGTCCTCCTAAACTTAAGTATCTAGGAGGGATGAACCCTTGGCTGACTCCGTAAGACCACCAGGACCAGCACGCATGCTCCCATAGGCTACTGCTTTGATTGTTATAGCCTGAAGAGACCATTGTAGTGGTAGAACTCGGACCTGCTTCATTTGTCGGCGAAGTTGTACTGGTGGGATCTACCATCGGAACGGCAGACTGTTCTTTGGAAAAATCAGCTCTCAGTGCTGGTTTCTTCCTGCTTCTCCGATTCTGGAACCAATAAAACACATTTTTTCCTTCGATTGCCCCGAGTGGGCGCAATCGTGAGACAAGTTGGTAAATCTGAGATGCATTAGGCATAATACCTCCATTGTTGTGGAAGACTTCCTCTAGAATTTGCAATTGTGCCATGGTCGGCTGCCACCTTGTGCGGGGTGACCTTTCTTCTCCCTTGTCTTGAGGTTCTGCAACTGGTTCCATCTTTCTTGTGGCAGAGGAGCAAAGGTGAAGATCGGTTGGACTGATGCTGAGTTTCAGACTCAAACCCTCCGTTGCTTTTATATTTTTGGGCCGTTCACAGTTTACACTCATGCGGGCCAGGAGTATGTTGAACTGTAGTGTCGCCTTTTATACTCGTGCGAGGCAGGAGTGTGTTGCTGAACTGTTCGCCTTTTATACTCGTGCGTGGCAGGAGTGTTGAACTATGATGTCGCCTTTTTTACTCGTGCGAGGCAGGAGTGTTGAACTGTGATGTCGCCTTTTATACTCGTGCGAGGCAGGAGTGTTGAACTGTGATGTCGCCTTTTATACTCGTGCGAGGCAGGAGTGTTGTGTTGAACTGCTGAGCTGTTGAGCTGGCGAGCTGTTAAGCTGTTGAGCTGCTGAGCTGCTTGGCTGTTGAGCTGCTGAGCTGCTTGGCTGGTGAGCTGGTGAGCTGTTGAGCTGCTGAGCTGTTTGGTGAGCTGCTGAGCTGTTGAGTTGGTGAGCTGCTGAGCTGTTGAGCTAGTGAGTTGTTTGGTGAGCTGTTGAGCTGTTGACTTGAGTTTTGATTCAGGGTCTAGGTTTTGCCCCCGAATCTGGATTTAGGCTATGAGTTGGAACTTGGATTTGGGTTTTGAGCCCGAGTTTAGATTTGGTGAATTTGTGCTTTGGGCTAGGGTTTGAGTTTAGGCTTTTTGGACCTGGATTTGAATTTGGGCTTTAGGCCCGAGTTTGAATTTGGATTTGGATTTTGAACTAGAATTTGGGTTCGGACTTGGATTTTGCCCCCGAATTTGGATTTGTTGGGTTTTGAATCGGGGTTTGAGATCTGCCCCCGAATCTAGATTTGGATTTTGTGGAAGGGTTCTGAACTTGCACATAAGTTTCAGACATTTTTTTTTTCTTTTTTTTTCTTTTTTATTTTTATTTTGTTTTTTTTTTTTGAATTTTTTTTTTCTTTTTTTTCTTTTTTCTTTTTTTTTCTTTTTTTTTTGAATTTTTTTTTTCGCTTTTTTATTTTTATTTTCTTTCTTTTTTTTTGAATTTTCTTTTTCTTTTTTTTTTTGCCTTTTTTTTTTGAGATTTTTTTTATTCTTTTTAACATAATAGTAGTTCCGAAATTTACCTGCTTTATTGGGTTAGGTCGAAATGCATTTCTGACCTGATAACATGGAAGCATTTTTCCAACTAGACATGACCCATCCCACTTGGAAATGAGCTTGTGGCTGAGTCGGTACTCTCGTCCTTCCGTTGATCCGATTGGCTAAAAACTGTGCCCCCAAATCGAGATGTTTGAGGACGATCTTCGCGGTTGACAGTATCAGTGGGTTGGGCTTGGTGATGCCCTTTGTTGACATTGTCCATTTGCTGACCTAATTTCTTCATATTTTCAATCAACTGTGCATAACCGCTAATCAGCCGTGAATATCCGCGATTTAAATCTGCAAACATTTTCTCTATGTTGGTGGTGTTGGTCAGCCTGACATCAGCAGTGGTAGATGGTTCTCCACGGAAGACTGTTGTAGAGGGCCCGTCTGATCTTTCCTGACTTGTTTCAGCACAATGCGTTGGATTTTGCTGTTCAGAAGAATTTGATGCTCTATAGAAGACTGGAGTAGAGGGATCTTCTTCTTCCTCTGTGTTCGTTTGTGCAGAATAGGTCGGATTCTGCTGTTGGGCAGAATTTGATGCTCTACCCCTAACTTCGGTAGGGGTAAATGATCGACTCCTCTGTTTAGTGACAGAGTCACGTGAGAAATCTAACTGCTGTGTGAGCTGCAAGTCCTCAATTTTAACTTTGTTGGTGGCAAGGAACTTTGTTCTTCCGCGAGTTTGTGGACTCATTTGAGTGGCAAGGAACTGTGTCCGTCCACAGGTTTGTGGTCCTGCGTACCCAGGTAGGGCAGTTGATGCAGGCAGTGGAGCAGTTGCCTTCTTTTTTGTAGCAGTGGTTGTACTCCTTTTTGGTGCCATTTGATGAAGCTGGATACCTGCAGGAAATTTTTTTTTCTTTTTTTTTTAACTTTTTTTTTTTTACTTTTTTACTTTTTATCCTTTTTTTGTCTTCTTCTCTGTTTTGTCTTTTTTTTTTTCTTTTTTTTTTTTTCTAAGGAGCAAAAGATGGGAGGTAGAGATGTCCCATCGGGCGTGCCAAAAATTTGTAACGGGTAGATTTTCGAGCCTGTAACAGTTAGACTCAAAAAATACAGAAACAAATTACAATAAAAAATTGTAAAATAAAAAGAAATTTATGTGGGGTCGATCTCTGAGTAGATCCTCTGATTAATGCTCCTGTGTAATTTAGTCAAGGGCCGTGAAGGCTTAATTTTGACCGAGAGATGGTGAATTTCCACAGCGTGAACTTGAACTGTAGGAAATGGATCCCACAAAGGGCTGAGGCTTGATCTCAAGTGGATTAGTTGAACTCCGGTGAGGGCCGTAGGAGGCTTGATCCCACACGGATTGGATGGACTTCGGTGAGGGCCGTAGGAGGCTTGATCCCACTCGAACTGGATGGACTTCGGTGAGGGCCGTAGGAGGCTTGATCCCACACGAATTGATTGGACTCCGGTGAGGGCCGTAGGAGGCTTGATCCCACTTGGATATTTAATATCTTGTGTTTTTGATCTAGCGGATCCAACTTAGTGGCAGCTAGAGAGCATACACCCAAAATATTTAGAGAGAGAAAGGAAGAGATGCAAAGCTTTAGAAGATGAATGATTTGCTTTGCTTGGGATGGTTTGAAAGGCTTTGAGGGGATCCCTATTTATAGGGTTTTGGGGGAGGATGGATGCCAAAATTGTATGACTTGGATCATACATGGCAAGGGCCCTCTTTGGTGGTTGAATTTTGACATTTTGCAATCAAATGGAAATTAAAATTTCCATATGATTCATCATGAGTAGGATCCTACAAGGCAAGGACCCTCTTTGGTGGTTGAATTTTGACATTTTGCAATCAAATGGAAATTAAAATTTCCATATGATTCATCATGAGTAGGATCCTACAAGGCAAGGACCCTCTTTGGTGGTTGAATTTTGACATTTTGCATGGTCATCAACCAAATGGAAATCATCATTTTCATATGCATGCACTTGTTGCTTTCATGTAGGGCATGCATTGATTTTTTTTTTTTTTTTTTTTTGGTGTTTACAATGATAATTGCAGACCAACGAGATACATGTGATTGGATGTTTGAGGAAGACATGAACTTCAAGAATTTTAGTGACTTGGTTATAAATTCTAATTTAGCTCTAGTAGATGACACGTTCAAGTCATTGCTTATACCTAATATTTCCGACCATGACAAAATAAGGTTAATAAACTCTGTTGCAAAGGACATTTTGTCTTACCTTATGGGTGTCTGCATGGATTGGAATCTTTTGAAGGAATATAAATTTATCCTTAATATCTTTTCCTTTTATCAATATAAATTGGAGGAATATCTCATGCCAAGAAGAAATTTATTGGGAGAAACTAGTGGCAGCAGTTGTGTGAATGCACATGTATTGCTTTGTATAATTCTTACAGGTCTCAACGAGCAATATGACTCTTAGCATGAAGGATGAGTCAGGTTCCTACAAGTGTAGATAATTAATGTAATAGAAATGAATAGACTTAGGCAACTTCTCCCAAAAAAAATATGCATGAATAACTTATTAGAAGATGTTGTCAAGAAAAAAGTTTCCAAGTCAGTAAGCATCAATGAAATTTCACATCCCAATCCATTCTCTTTTTTCTTTCTTTTTTTACAGTACAAAACATGATGCATGTAGCCACTATCATCCACAGTTGTAGGAAAAAGTTATGAAATTCTAACACAACAAACATCATTAATGATTTTGAAACATCATTATAAAATCAAGCAAAATATGAAATAACCCACCCATCAAGTCTGGTTGTTAAATCAGGTAGAACGAGCAAACATCTAATATTTGCTTATCTCAAGCAATCAAAGAAATCAACATATATATCTGTACGCAATCATCTCATATTAAGAAACCTATTCCAAGTTCCGAAGAATGTTATTTTTTTTAGTCAATGTATCAATTCTTCTTTTGTAATTTTCTTGTCCTATACACCAATGTCATAAAAAAAATTTAAAAAAAAACATTCAGAAGAATCAAAAAAAAAAAAGGAAGCAAACTTGAGAGAAGAAGTGAGAAGGCTTGAGCAAAAAGAAAGGAAATTCCAAAAAAAAAAAAAAAGAACCTGAAGAAAGCAACGACGACAAACCCTCAACCAAAACGGAAGAATATCGCAAAATGTCGGAGAATGCTAGGAGAGAAAGAAAAGACACGAGTAGAAATAAGCTAAATTATGAACGGTATTTTAGTTATAAAAAATACATCAACTGTTGATATATAAAAAAAGTAGCTCTTTTTTACTTTTTAGATCAGCAACTTTTGGAAGCTTTCATCAGCAATCAATAGTTGATATTTTAATTAACTAAACACTAATTTTTCTACTTTTTGGAAAAGCAACAGCAACAGCAGCCATAAAATGTAAAACCAAACACCCACTAAGATTGTTATCTCATCACGATGTGTTCGTATTTAATGGCATGTTTGGATTGTGAGATTTTGGTGAAAAAGAAAGTTGTGAGAAAAGAAAGATACAAGAAAATGATGAGAAAGTGAAATTAGATATTTAAATTGTATGAAAAAATGGTGAAAAACAAAAATTTATAAATAAAATTATAATAATACCCTTATAATCATTGAATAGTAGATTGAATGAAGTTAAAAAATTAAGGTTATTTTGATCCATTTATTTCTTTTTAATTGGTTTTATATACTTTTTCTGACACGTAAAATTACGTGCCATTTTTCTTCCAAACCATTTTTTGATAGTTCCCAAACGACAAATTGTGTTTTGGATTTTGTGCTTTCTTTCGCTTTTATTCTTCCTGCCAAAACCAAACAGGCTGTAAGAATTCTAAATATATTTATCAAATAGATATACAATTTAATGAAAGATTTAAAAATTTTATTTTGTAAAAGCAAATTGATTAGTTGTCTAATATTATTACATTATATATAATAAAAAAGAATTATTACCAAAATCATCTTTAATTCTTCTTCTCTTTGTGATCAAATCGATGGGTTATCACAAATTATTATGATCTAAACATTCGACCTTCAACAATAATTGACACATGCAATCTAACAACAATATTATAAAAGGGAAGCTTAGAGTAAGCTTTCCCTTATTTGTAGTTAAACGATTAATATATTTTAAATTTTATAATTCTTTGTATTTTTATCTCTAATTATAATTTAGAAAATTCTAAAGGTAATATATTAGCATATGATTATACTATGTTAAAATTGAAAGAAAAATTTGTTTCTTAAAAAAATCTTGATTATATCATGATTACATATTTGATTATATGGGGAAAAAAATTTCTTAAATTTGTTTGAAAATTTTGAAAAAAAATAAAAAAATTGATTCTTGATTTTTTTTAAAAAAAATTCTTTTGAAAATCTTGAAATTTAAAAATTTGTTTCTTTTATAGGGGAAAAGAATTCTTTCTAAAATTTGTTGATCAAAAAAACTAACATTTAAAATCAATGTTTGATTTCTTTACCCTAATGTCTATAAAAAATTCCTCTTTGTAACGGAAAGAGCATTAAATAATAATAATAATAATAATAATAATAATAATAGAACATTTCTTTAAATGGTTTCTTTTGGGTAATTTCCATAATCTTAGGAACTTAATCAAATTTGAAAATCATCCCTTAATCTTAGCTAACTTCCTAGTCAGTCATTTAATAAAATTAATAACAATCTCATCAATTCCTTAACTAACAAAATTTCTCACAATTATTACTTTGTTAATGATAATTTATTATAATTAATAACAATTTTAACCATAAGACAATGGGATCTCCACCCACTATTTAATTACCCCCAAATTTCACTGCTCAATCAAACCATCCATTGACTCCTTCTCAAGCAAAACCTCTCTACTTATTTCTTTAATGGAAAAAAGGTTGCGTACTTCACTTGGGGTATTTGAATGTTAGGCTCTTTTATTTTGTTTCCACTATTGAAGATATTTTTTTTTAATGCAGATCAAATGCAAAAGTCGAAAAATTGGGAATTACTGAATTAGAAACATCATAGTAGAATGTCAATACATGACTGATGATTTTTCTTATGACGTTACACAAATTTTGTCTCTCCATATTATCATTCTTGGCTAAAAAAATAGTATCATTTTTTATTATGATTGTTTAGCTTTGAAAATTTCAAGTTACCTATGAGCATTTCTGTATTTGTTGATTTCAATTTTACACTTCTTCTGAGTTTATGATTCAATTACATATTCTATGTTTTCATATGATTAATTTCTGTTAGTTTTTTGGCAAAGTTTGCTTCAAAGTAAAGCCTTTGACATCCGAGAGCAAATATGGCATGATGGCCTTTCATCTTTTGATTCAATTGTTGCCATTTTGGAGAAGATGCTTCAGATGGCAAAAATCATACTCTAAGATGAGGTTAGAAAGGTGCAAGTTTTATGCATCTATAAATTAAATGTTGCTCGGTAGATATAAAGTAGCTATCATAGCAAGCCAATCTTATTGGTAGGGTCAACAATCTTGCTTCTTTAAGTGAACATGTTAAGAAACAAAAGCAAAAATAAAAAGAAGAGACACAACATGTTGCATTATTTTCTGACCTTACCACATCAAGACTTGCTAATCATAAGTAATATGGGCTCATTGAATAAGAATAGGGTGGAGGCTCTCAATTAAGTCTTTTAAAGTTGGCTCTCAAATTAATCTATATGAGTAAAAAAAATTGCTGAATTGAAGAAGTAAGAAGAATTTGAGTGGAAAAATTCACTCATTTGGAAAGAAATGGCAAGATTTGTCTTTTGCAATTTGTTAGTGCCCTCTATAAAATTTATGGGTTCGTACACACAATTACACATGATACAACTTAGGCAGATAATGACTAATAATCATGAGATTTGTTAATTGTATTGTGTAATTAACCATCTAAAAAATGATATTTTTACACAAAAATTTAATCATAAACCTGTGCATCAAACGGGCATAAATCTAGTAAAGACATAATGCTTGCAACCTAAAACCTTTTCAAATCTAGAATCCTTCTATGGAAGAAAGACCACTTTCTCTAACGTGTTATACATTTGTAGTCAGTCATAATGATAAAAAATTAGTCTTATACATTTGGCAAAATTTCAATTAAGTTCTAAATATGAGCGTCGTTTCATTTAAATCCTAAATGTTAATGCATTTATGTTAATTGAGTCCTATATTGCAGGGAATAAAGTTTGACAGTTAAGAGAGATAATTGACCATATTAAAAATTTCTAAAAAATAAAGAAAACAATTTAGAAAATAACAAAACACAATTATAACGTCATATATATAGAATACGCATAACCTACATATTTTACTAAAATTTGACAAAACGTAAAAAATGAAAAAGAAAAAAACCACAACCTATCATTGGATTTTTTATTTTTAGCCATCTTTTCCTTATTTTGAAATCTAACTCTATGTCTTGGGAACTTTGAGAGTTGATCTTTGTTGCTTTTGGGTTTTGAGCTGATGACTAAAACAATATGGGCACTCAAATATACCTTACTTGTCAGAATTTCTTGCTTGTAAGCCCTTCGCAATACAACTTTTCTTGTGTCCAGCCGATGCCCGTGAAGATTGAAACTACTTGTTGCATTTCTGACATTGAAATTTCAAATTTTTGCATCTCCATCTTCTTTGTTATCTTGTCTCTACGACCTAACATCCCTCAACATCATTATAACTCAGGGATAGCATTGAACATCCAACTCAACAGTTCAATTCCAGCCACCAGCAACTCGACGAAACAACTGGGATTGACATCGAAATTTTGCTCTTGATTTTTCTCGAAACTTGATTTTCTCCCCCTTTTAGATCCCCTCTTATTTTGGGTTTTAGAGTCGTTGACACCCTCTTTACCAATGGCAGAAGCTGAAAAGTCAGGATTTACAATTTTGATGATTTTTTTTGAATTTGCTCTAAGCCCATAAACTAAAGTGGCTTCTTCACTTGAACGATATCCAAGTTCTTGATTTTCTTCTTTTCTCGCTACGCAATGCAAGGTGAATGAGATGATGACGATGACTCGGCACAGCCAAATCGCTACCTATGAATCAGCTTTGGAGGAAGATGAGAGTGGGTGGCATGATGGGTGTTTATGTGACCAACAAATATTGTGTTGTTGGCAAAAGTTTGATTGCAGAGTTGGCATTTAAACTTTGTGATTGAAGTAGAACAAGCAAGCAAGCAAAGATGAAAGATTTTCTAGATTTGAAGGGGAAGCGATAGTTGAGATTCTTTTTCCTTTTTATGTTTTTTGTTTTTTTTTCTTTTTATAATTTTTGTGAGATTTTGGGATTCTTTTTCCAAGAATACTCATGTTATGCATATTATATACTTATTATGATATTATAAGTGTTTTTTCTTATTTTCTGAATTTTTTTATTTTTTCTGAGAATTTTTCAATGTGATCAATTGCCTCTTTTAACGGTCAAACTCCATTTCGTCCCATTTAAAACTTAATTGGCATGGATACATTAACATTCGTGACTTAAATGAAATGGCCCTAACGTTTAGGATTTAATTGAAATTTATCTAAACGTATAATACTAAGTTTTTGCTTATCCTTATAATGACGTATTTGTAGGGTATTTAGAATTATGTCAATCATCAATAAATTACACTTTAGTCCTTATATCTTTAAATATTATATATTCACCCTCATAAGTTTCTTAAACTTATCAATTAAGTGAAATTTGATCTTCATTTTATATTCCTTCAATTGTCTTTATGCTTATATCAAATTAAGATCCTAACATATTGACAACAAATGTGATTATAATCTTAAAGGATTAGATAAATTAAACCTTTGATTTATGAGTAATTTTTTAATTACTTAATTAATATTGATGGATAACATTTACGTCTAGCCACATATCATGACTATTCAAATGTTAAAACCGTCGAGTTTGTTTAATTAATCTCTACAATGCACAGATTCTCAGTGTGATTAAACTTTTTTCATCATACTAATGTTTTAACCGAATATAGAGTATGAAATTAGCAGCTACTCTATGATGTCCAATTATATTAGTTTACATTCATATGGTCGTTAATTTAATGAACGAGATCATAATTTCTTATGAATCATTACTCTACATTGCACAAAAAAAATTTTAATCAATATTCATTGGGAAAAAATTGAACATTCTTCTATGATCGCTTTAAGATAGCAAATCTTTTATTAATCACTAAACTATTTCCATATAGTTCATGATGTACCTAATGTTCACCCATATAAGTAATTAGGATAAACCAGAAGTGAGATCAAAACATATCACATTATATGTGAGTTACCTAAGGGATATCAAGTATAACAATTATTTACACGACAATCACATGAAAAATTCCTCAGACATATAAGTAATGTTCATTTAAGAATTTTCATGATAGGTCAATTAAGTGAAGATGTTCAACTAATAAGTACCCTATATGCTTGTTCAAGCATCTTTATACTCCAATCTATGGGATCCACAATTTTCATCATAAAAAAGAAACATAACATGTGTTAATATCACAATTCCATCAATGTTTCATTTTGATGATTGACCAAAAATATTTAGGTACAATGGTTTCATTTAATAGGTATCTCATGATCATAATTTCAACATAATTACTTTTATGAAATTTGTTTTTTGCTCCTGGAGACCACTTAGCAGTTACTCATGCTTTGATCATCTAATCAAGATTCATCCACTTTACTGTTAAAAAAGTTGTTTATTTTATGGACTTTATCTTTAAAGTTTATCGATGACTATATCATAAATATAAACTATATTACAAATAAAGAATGTTTTTTATTAATTAATAATTTGCATTAAATATCAAATATCTATTCAAAATAGTAACAACACATTTGCTACTAAGATATAAACTAACAATTTGCTTATCACATTAATTTACTTGACCTAGACTATCTCACTAAGCATAATTCCTAAAAATATCATTTACAAAAAAATCATATAATATTAGCCCAAAAATTATTTATTCCCTTTTCTCTCCCATATTTGCCCAGCCACTACCAACCTTTGCCCCCGTCATTACTAGTAGTCCACACAAAAACAAGATTTTCATTTAGTCGTTTTTTTTGGGGGGGGGGGAGAGGGAGAGAGTTTTTCAATAGTTATAAAGTAAACAAATTGATTTATCCAAGCATTTGTGTCTTGGGCCCTTTCTGATCAAACTCGCAACCCAACTGACAGCCCATGAACTGCGATCCTCGAACTCAGAATTTTGAACTTGGAACAAATTAGAAACTTTAAAATTCTTCTATCACAAGCAAAAGGCCTCACACCAATCATTTAGCAATGTCTGGACATCATGTTCTAGCTATCAGTCTTTGGGAAGAGTTGTGTTCTAACGTCTATTCCCTTCAAAGAAACAATTTTTAGTTGAAAGTTTCAATGAAGAGAATTTGTCAATGACCTCACAAGTGTCATTTGGCTTCTTACCTTATTTTTTTATGTAATCACATGTGACATAAACTTTAGTCCTTTGTTTATATTGTATTTACAATTAATCTTTCATGCTTAGAAGTTTAATAGTCCTTTTATAAGTTGTGGCCATTTTGCTTGTCATGCCCTAGCACACATCCAGCATCAATAGTGCCGAAAGGGGTCAACACGCCACTGATGTATCCCAATACTGAATCCTCAAATAGTCTTTAAATCCTAAGGACTCACTTAAGTGATGCTGCCGACTCTATCACTGGGTTTTATTCTAAGGTCGGGTAGTCATTAGATCAACGAAAGTCAAATTTTCTTTAAATCATGTCCCGAATCTCTTTGGTTATGCTTTATCCTTTTTATCTTATAACCATATTAATTCTTTTCCTTACATAGTTATTTATTCTTAATGTGGCAGTATATGGTCGAACTCGAGTTTGTACAAAAACAAAATACGCAATTTTTATTACATATAACACACAAAACCTTTGTACAAGCTACAGGTATGATACATAGAGGTGAGGAGAGTAGCTACATCCTACCTACGGTCAACATAGGAGGACTCTCAGTATCTATTCTGTACAGTCCTACTTACCATGCTTGACCCTAATGGTTCTAGTGGTCCTTCCTCCTTTATACACCTACCTAATTCTCTCCCTCCTCAATCCTACTATATATACACTACAAAAAGGCTAGCTAGACATCGGGAGGAACTTGCAAGGCTAGGCCCCTTTTGAATTCTATGGTAATGTTTGGAACTCCCTCGACTATGTTCCATATAATGCCCAAAGTGCAAAATATTATGGCAAACCCGGCTTCAAAGACTACAACTTTGAAGCCCCGAGTTGGTGAAACACACTGACTGTCAAATCCATCACTTGTCATCACATAGTAAGTGAGTACAAATAATACTCAATGAATGGTGCTATGCATGAATGCGATGAACATGTGATAAAATGTGAAATGCATGTCATTCATATACGTAATACGATTTCTATTTTTTTTTCTTTGGTTCTTGTGGCCTTTCATGTTCTTAAATCCTTACCTTTTTTGAAGCTTCTCATTTTCTTACTTTGTAGTCAAGCAAATCACCTAGGGTTTGCTTATTCAATTTTAAAGTAAAATAAACTTGTTCATTTTCTTGAATGAAGAGGCATGTTCATTGAAATTGAGCTGACTCTTGAACAAGACATGCGGTCGTATTTAGCCCTTTATACGGTGTATCTTTAGCATTTAATTTGGTCGGTTTGACTCTTTCCCAGTGATATCGGAACTGCATTGGCTACTACACTAGAGCCAAACCTTGACTCAGTTGTACAAAAACAATCATCTACCACCAACTAGCCAGGAGCATCTTTATAAATCTCGGGCACCGTATCACATGCCAAGTGTCAAATGAAAACATTTCCATGCTTTAAAAAAGTTCATGTGCTTTTCTTTAATTTTCTCAGGACCTCGTTTCTCATTCTAATGCAATCATGAATCGTGTATGCGTGAACATATTTCATCAAGTATACGTGGTTTTATAAATACTTGCAGCAATATAATAATTCAATTCAAATGCACGAAACATAAAAGGATGGGGATAAGCATA
This sequence comes from Carallia pectinifolia, assembly GCA_037832335.1. NCBI lineage: Eukaryota > Viridiplantae > Streptophyta > Magnoliopsida > Malpighiales > Rhizophoraceae > Carallia > Carallia pectinifolia. Next base: position 14,227,552 of record CM075448.1, on the reverse strand, counting down.
TTTTTAGTCCTATATGTTTGCCCGTTTTTTACGCAACTCCATAACGTTTGGGTCATTTTATTTAAGTCTTATACGTTAGAGATCCATTTCAATCGAGTCCGAATTTGGACGGAGCCTTAGTTGACCGTTAAATGGAGATTTGATCGTATTAAAATATTATAAAAACATAAAAAATACGTAATTTTAACGTATTAAAATGAATAAAAAATAAAAATACATTATTTTAAATAAATATACATAAATACAATTATAAAAAAATAAAATTTCAATAAATTTGAAAACAAAATATAAAAAAATTAAAGAAAACCCAAAATTCATAAAAAAAATTATTGATTTTTTTAAAAATGTTTTCAAAATTATCAAAAATTGAAAAAAATGTAAAAAAAATTAATTTCCCTTTCCTCTTTCCTCCTTCTCTCCCTTCCCTCTTTTCTTTCTCTCTCATCACCTATATATTCCCTCATCCTTCTCTCTCCTCCCTCCTCTATTTCTTTCTCCTCGCCTCTCTCTCCTCTATCTCCTCTATCTCTCTCTTTTCCCTCCTCCCTCTCTTTTCTTCCTCCCTTTCTCTCTCCTTGTCATATAAGATCCAATTCTCTGTTCATATAATCCAACAATTTTTTTTTTTACAAAAATGTGAAAGAAAGATAGGAAGAGGAAGATGGCAAGGAAAGAGAAAGGGATGAAGGAAAAGAGAGGCAGAGGAAGGAGGAGAGAGAGAGACGAAGGGGAGAGAGGCGAGGAGAGAGAAAGAGAAAAGGGAGGATAGAGAAAGAAATGGAGAAGAGAGAATGAATATTTTTAATTTTCCTTTATTTTTTATTTTTTTAATTGTTAATAATTTTGAAAAAAATTTCAAAAATTTATATTTTTTTATAAGTCAAATTTAATATTTTTCTTTTCTCTTTTTTTTTTTGTTTTTAAATTTATTGAAATTTTATTTTTTTTATTTTTTTACAATTGTATTTATGTATATTTAATTAAAATGACATATTTCTATTTTTTATTCACTTTAATAAGTTAAAATGACATATTTTTATTTTTTTATAATATTTTAATGTAGTCAAAGCAGTATTTAATGGTCAATCAGGTCTCTATCTAAATGTTTTTAATTTTTTTCCTTTTTTTAAGTTTATTGAAATTTTAATTTTTTTTTTTACAATTGTATTTATGTATATTTAGTCAAAATGACATATTCTTATTTTTTTATTCATTTGAATACATTAAAATGACTTATTTCTATTTTTTATAATATTTTAACGTGATTAAAGCAGTATTTAACAGTCAATTAAGTCTCCATCCAAATTTCTTTAATTTTTTCTTTTTTGTTTTTAAATTTATTAAAATTTTATTGTTTTTTATTTTTTTTATAATTGTATTTATGTATATCTATTCAAAATGGTGTATTTTTATTTTTTATTCACTTTAATATGTTAAAAGAGAGGGAGGAGGGAGAAGAGAGAGATGGAGGAGAGAGTCGAGGAGAGAGAAAGAGAGAAAGGAGGAGAGAGAAAGGAGGAAAGAGGAAAGAGAAATTAACTTTTTAACATTTTTTTCAATTTTTAATAATTTTAAAAACATTTTTAAAAAAAACCAATAATTTTTTTATCAATTTTGGGTTTTCTTTAATTTTTTTCTTTTTTGTTTTAAATTTATTAAAATTTTATTGTTTTTTATTTTTTTTATAATTGTATTTATGTATATCTATTCAAAATGGTGTATTTTTATTTTTTATTCACTTTAATATGTTAAAAGAAAGGGAGGAGGGAGAAGAGAGAGATGGAGGAGAGAGTCGAGGAAAGAGAAAGAGAGAAGGGAGGAGAGAGAAAGGAGGAAAGAGGAAAGAGAAATTAACTTTTTAACATTTTTTTCAATTTTTAATAATTTTAAAAACATTTTTAAAAAAAAACCAATAATTTTTTTATCAATTTTGGGTTTTCTTTAATTTTTTTCTTTTTTGTTTTTAAATTTATTAAAATTTTATTTTTTTATAATTATATTTACGTATATTTATTCAAAATAACGTATTTTTATATTTTTTATAATATTTTAATACGGTCAAATCTCTATTTAACGGTCAACTAAGGCTTCGTCCAAATTTGGACTCAATCGAAATGGATCTCTAACATATAGGACTTAAATAAAATGACCCAAACGTTATGGAGTTAACATAAAAAAACGGGTAAACGTATAAGACTAAAAATATGCTTATCCCTAAAAAGATGTCATTTTTCGTTTTTAAGGTTCCTGTGCTTGGCTGTCAAGGTTTAGTGACTGTTTCTTACCCAAAAAGGCAAGCAGCTTGGCTTTTTATGCTATTGAGACTCTTTTTCCCAATTTATGCTTTTACCCTCAATTTGCTTTATCATATACAATTAGGTTCACAAACTTTGTAAAATTACTATTTTGTCCCTAATTATCCCAAAATTACGATTTTGCCCATAAACATCCTTTTTACCTCAATTTACATTTTACCCGTTAAACCAATGTCATTATTAATTTAGTCCTCGTAATAACTAAATCTTTCAATATAGTCTCCAATTAAATCGAAATTTTCATTTTAATTCATTTTACGATTTAAACTTAATTACGCTTTGTTTATACCCGAATTAAGTAATTAATTAACACATAAACTATCTCAACACAGATTTCACTTTCTCTCTCCTCTCTCTTTACACCGAGGCATCTCTCTCCTTGGTTTGGCCCAATTCCTATTTTTGACTTGTTTTTAGGTCTCTAACTTAGGATTTTCATCAAGAGGATTACTTGTAGCTCAACAAAGCAAGGATTGAAGATTGTAAACTCTCTCTCTCTCTACCTCCCTCCTTGGCCAAATGGTCTCTCTCGCCTCTCTCTCTGTTTCTCTCTCTCATTTTCTTACGCCCTAAAGTCACAAAAAATCCATCTAAGCTAGGATACATGCTTCCCAAACCCATTACTTGCTCGTCAAGTCACCTTGTTGGACTTAAACACAACCTCTCTTTCTCTCTTCCCTTGGTCGAATGCCCTTTCTCCCTCTATCTCTCATATTTCTTCCCAAATAAGAAACCTAAAACCTAAGTTGACTTCTAATTCAACACTACTTGCATCAATTCTTCCCAATTAATCAAATTCATGATCCCTCTCTCTCCCCCCCCCATGGCCAAATGCTTCTTCTCTCTCTCTCTCTCTCTCTCTCTCTCTCTCTCTTCCATTTTAAGTTACCAAAACACAACCCTAACCTACAACTAAGTGATATCAAGCATCAAGTTCCTATAAAATCAAGCAAAACAACCTCTCTTTCTTTTTTTCCATAGGGCCGAAGCTTCCTCTCTCTCTGTCTCTCTCTTGTTTTTCTTTTGTTTCAAGCAACCAAAACATCAACAAAAAACATAAAACAAAGCATGTAACGTCAAATAACGCATAACAAACATCAAAGACAATCAAAAAACATAAAATGAAGCATATAAATTTACTAAACAAAATCAAACAAAACAAAACCTTGTGACAACAGTTGAGAAACACCACTCACAGTCTATGTCAGACTATTAAGCACGTTGTCCTAAGTCTCGAGGTGCTCCCTTTTTTTTTCTGATTTTTCCTCACTTTTTTTTTCCTTCATTCTCTCTTTCTCTCTCTCGTTCTCTCATTCTCTCCTGGGCCTTCACGAAGGCTTTGGCAAGATTGACTTACTAACATTGCCTTTTTATCTTCATTTCTTTTATTATTATTCTTATTATTTTATTATTATTTTATTATATTCTATCTTTTTCCTTTTAATTTAGGCTTCAGGGTTATTTTTATTTGAAATAAATTCACCTAGTTGTTATTTCTTTCTTTTAAAATTGAAATTAGTTAAATTAACCCTAGAATATTTCCAATTAGGGTTTTTAGGGGTTTTTAAAATTTTATTTGCACCAAATATTTATAAATGGAATAAATGACGATTAAAGGTTCACTGACCTTTCTTAAGTCCTAACAAGTCCCTTTTTTAGCATTCTAACCCTGAGTAGTTCTTGCGAGTCATGTTTTGCCCTACCAAGCTAAATTAAGGTTTCGAGTTGATTTATTTACTCATGAAACTAACTAATTTTATTTAAAAATACAGTTAGGCTTGTTTTTCCCTTCCCCTGTCTTAGGTTAAATCTCTATAATGTAAATGCATGAATTCAAGCATATGCAAGTAACCTGACCAAAACTGCGATGCTAATAAAAGGGAATTGTGGGCTACATTGCTTATTGCTACAAGCAATCAACATACAGACAATCAAGGCTCTTTGCAATGATGTATATCTACTTAGCATATAAGAAACTGGTTTTCCATAGATAGAAGTTGAGTGGTTTATACTCATTCTTGGCCTTTCAACTTTCTAAAAATTTACAACTCAAAAAGATTTTACTTCCTATATTCATGGTATTGTAAACTCTATTTGAATTCTAATTGGCCAACCAGCGGTGGTGGGCTGGCCATCGGTCCTCTTTCCATGGCTTTTGCACCTTTCCCTCCTCCTCTCCTCCTCTGTTCCTTCCATTTCACTACCTCTTCGTTCTCCACTTTTTTATTCCTCATTATCTTTTCCCCCAGATTTGATATTTTGTGGCTTTTAGTTTGTTTTCGTCAAAATCAAGCCTAAATAACGTCGCCTACAGCCTTCCCAGTCCCGGATCCATGCTCTGCGGTGTTCTGTTACCATTTTTCCTTCTCTAGCATTGGCGCACTCATTATGCAGCCACTAGAGTCCATCTTGCTACTGCGGACACTGGCATTTTCTTCACTATTGTCGACGTTACTCTCTTCGATGCTACTTTTGTTGCCGGAATCATTGTACCAGCCACCGACACAACCATCGGAGAACATCTTCTAGCAGCAGGATTTGGTGCCGCCTCCACTACAACTGTCTTTGCCAGTGCAGTTGCCGTCACTTTCCATGTCTCCGTCACTCCCGACCAAGTGGCCACCATTGTCGCTGCTGCTGTTGGATTTGACCGAAAGAGCCTTTGTTGGATTTGTTCAAGTTTGGTGACTTGTACTACCTGCTGTTATCATTTTGTTTGTATTTTAACTATTTTGGAAATCGTTATCTAGAGTACTAGCCTATTTCTGTCAAGGGTCCATCGAAGTGCAGCATGCACTATTATCTTCAACTTTTTCTGGCTAGATTAGATCTAAGTAACACCTCACGGTTAAATAAGTTTAGTTCTAGTCTGATTAGTATCCTCGATAGAGGATTTAGTGTTATAGGGCTTTGAACTCTGTTTGTTAATGGTCAGTTTGACCATATGATATGTAGGTCATTTGTGTCGAGTCTCTCTCCTGTTCTATACAGGTATTTTTGTCGTTCTTTTATCGGTCCCTTGTATGAATTTGTTGAGTATTAATGCAACGGCTCTATTTCGATTAAAAAAAAAAAGAATTCTGGCAAGTTTATTTTTGCATTGCCATAGGGGATATAATAATGATTTGGGCCATTGATCTGCAACTTCTGACTGTTTGATATTTGATCATGTTTTATGTGTATAGCATAAGGCACTCGTGATGATGATGATGTTTATTTTTCAATATTATACCACTAATTAAGGTTCTTAACCGAATAAATGGTTAATAACAAAAAAATCACTAATTTTATGTTAGATAAGAAATTTAACATCAACTACACAAAATAACAAATTTAGCAAAATCTATAAATTTTGTAACAAATTTAACATTCCGTCAATTTAACCTAATGGAATCTATTAACATATATATATAGTATGCCCACGTATAAAACTTGATTATGCAGCATACCACATGTAATTTAATTTATAATTAATAAAAATAATTAAATAAAAAATACAAAGAAAAAATCTCTCATCTTTTTCCTTATTCCTCTCTCCTCTTCTACCCTTCTCTCTCCTCTCTCTCTTTCTCAGATTTTTGTCCATGCTCTCCCAACTATTCTTGTGAATCACTTGCCTCCTCAAAAACCAAACAATCAGTTAGCCAATCATATAACAAAATCAAAAACCCAGACAAGAAATTAATTCCGAAAACCTGGCTACCAATTTTGCTTCCCAATAGGAAAAAAAAAAACAAAAATTTCCACTCATAGCCACACACCCAGAGAGAGAAAGAGGAGGTGGCCATAGCGCAGGATGCGGCAACGATGAAAGCTATCATGAACATAAAACTCATTAGCAATTGTTCATTAAAGTTCATAATGTGCATCATCAGGTCAAAAAATTAGAGAAAAAAAAAGGAAACTTTGCTCAAAACATTAAACCCAATTAAATAATAATTTTTTAAAACAAAAAGAACAAATCTTGGCCAGAAGACCCCAAATTTGGGTTTCTGAGTTGCATTAGTATCCTCATTTGAAAGACCCCAAAAATGAGGTTTAAATTGTTGAGCAAGTGAGAAAATGAGACGCTAAGTGAGAAAGAGAGAATGAGAGAGGAGAGAGAGAGAGAGAAATAAGGATGGAAGAGGAGAGAGAACGAGGGAGGAAAAAGATAGAGAATTTTTTATGCATTTTTTATCTAATTATCTTTTTATTTTTATCAGTTATAAATTAAATTACAAGTGGTATGTCATGTAATCAAATTTTTACACGTAAGCGTATTATATATTCATGCTAAAGAATTTCATTAGATTAAATTAATGATAGGTTATATTTGTTATAAAATTAACAGAATATGTTAAATTTATTATTTTTTATAATTAGTTTTATATTTGTTATTTGACCTAAAGTTGATGATTTTTTTATATTAACACCTCAAATAAATGTGTGTTTTGTCTAAGTATTCTTCGACAAGTACACATTTACTATTTATAGTTTGTTTATATTGTTATTTGGATGTCGTAAATAAAATATACTATTTTAGATCATTATTTAGATACAACATTTGTTCAGTAATGTATCACATATATAAATTTTTGTGCAACTTGATTATGAGTCTATTAAACCCGTATTTGAGTGCAACCCTCCATGAATGTCTATATTTTTTCCAGTTTTAGATAAATTTATATGTAAATCAATATATTTCAATTAGTCTAGGAATCGGACTGAAACTATAAAATTGTCCAAATATGGACAGCAACGTTATAAAAAGTCCACAATTGAGTCAATATTATGGATTCCATCAGTCTGTCTGCTAAGTAATGACGCGTCGTCCCACATGGTTGGTGATGTGGCAATAACTACGTGACATAAAAAAGATTAGGCTGACGCTCATTAACTTTTTAAAAAATTGATTTTTCTTTTCAATAAAATGCAAAGGATTTTCAAACATTTCAAAAATTTTAAAAAATCTAAAAAATTCAAAAAATAGAAAATTTTAAGAAAGGTAAAAATTTGCAAAACTAAATCCAAAAAATGTATATAAAATTAAAAAATTATTAAAAATATAAAAATTGAAAAGTATTTTGAAGTTTCTCAAAATTAAAAAAAAAAACAGAAAATCGAAAATTTTGTTACCGTTACCGTTACCCCAGATTTGTTTTTTAAATCTGGGGTTTTCTATCCCCGGATGTTACCGTTGTAACTTTGTTTGTTCCTTTCCATCTCGACTAAAAAAAATCAGAAAATTTTTAAACAATTTCTGAAAATTCAAAGAAATCGAAAATCATAAAAAATGGAAAAAAAATTAATAATACATGCACACTCACAAAAATCTGAAAACATTAAAATATTGAAGAGTAAAATTTCAAATAAAAATCAAAAATTCTAAAAAATATGAAAAAGTTCAAAAAAATTTTAGAAATCGTCGTTTTCTCTCTCTCCCTATGAAGCCAAAAAAGAGCCCAGAGAGGGACATAGGAGACTTGACTTCTTCCTCTTTGCAAATGCTACCGCACAAAATCAACCCATCACATTACAAGAGGTAATGAAGGAATAGGGAGAGAAATTACGACAGTGAAGAAACATCAGGAGAGAGAGAGAGAGAGAGAGAGAGGCAAAGCTATAGCCTATAACGGGAAGAAGAAAGGAAAAAAGAAAATTTTCGAACTGAGAAATTATGCTTATTATTTTTTTTTTTTGGTAATGCTTATTATTACTATTATTATTATTTTGGTCAATTGCTTATTATTATTTTTTTGGGTCAAGTTGCTGCTTATTTATTGGGTCGGCTTCGACTCCACAACAAGAAAATAAATTTGAACGCGTTGTTTGTTGGACATTAAACTCAAATTATATTATTTAGGGCCTGGCCCATTTGAAAGCAAATTATCCAAGCTTGTAGATGGCCCAAATTTGCAGGCTGCGGCTGCGCACTCTGATTCAGACCTATGATTGGTTTGTAATCGGCATATCTTTTTTTTTTTTTTTTTTTTTTGGACTCATGTAATCGGCATATCTAAAGGCTAGTCGCAAGGTCTATTGAACATGGACGGTTGGATTAACTTCAACGTTACCGCATCCCTTTGCTTACGCCCATTAGCAGCACTGTTGGGGAAAAAAAAAAGCTCATTTACCATAAAACAAAATATAATCAACATATTTAGCCCGTACGCAGATTAAATATTTTTTATTTAATTTTAATTAAATTTATATAAATTTTAGAACATGATTTCTTTGTTTCTCATAGTGATTATTAAATTTTCATGTCCAAATAATTCAACCTTTTTCATTTGAAAATTTGTTATAACTAATGTCGTGTTTGTTTTTAAAGGTCACAAATTTTCAATCATTCGTAGACTAAGAAGCCTTTTGTAGAAAATTACAACTTTCCATATTCAATTTAATTAAGAGGGCTTATCTATATATGATTATTATGTGGTTCAATTTTCAATTTTTTTTGACACAAACAGATTCTTTCTATTTCGATTTTTAATGTTTCTATTAGCTTGTGCGTTGTGCAGAATCTAAATATTATTGTCAAAAATTTTTAAATTAATTTGATCATTTCAAAATAATGAATATATTATTACTAAAACTAATGTAGACATAATCCATAGTCCAATTAAGGTTAGTCGCCAAAAGATAAAACTGCACTCTCTGTGTATGAAAACATGCATACCTTGGTAAAATGAAATTCCCAAACATGGTCACCAAAATTGTCCCTTACGATGCAATTCTTGGATAGAGAAACTACACAAATAAATCACATTTTGCCATTCGAAAAGGAAAAAGAAAAAAGGAATCATTATTGCCTGTGCTTCCCAAGATTAAAAGCTCAATGAGAGTGCGAAAGTTTACACAAAGTGACTATAATTCAATTGTCACTTGCATAAATCACAGTATATATTTACAATCAAAGGAAAAATGAGGAGAAAATGTTTTTAAAAAAGTAGTACCTTCATGAAAATAATATCCAGAACATGAGCCCCGGCTTTAGAACCACACATCTCAGTTTTGTGGCTGTGAATGAATTACATAATAAAGGGCATTTAATACATAATTCTAATTATGTACCGTAAACAACAATTAATACCAATTATTACCATTTTTTTTTCTGTTAAACTTTGAGGTTATAGTGAGAATTATCTTTAATTTTCTCTTAGCAAGCTAAACATATATAGTAGATGAGAGATGAAACTGAAAACAAATTTTAAGCAATCATTCCATGATTACATGTAGTAATGGAGTCACAAATAGTAATAACGTGTGAATGGTAAAAATTTAATGTGGATATATGGAAATAACGTATGTGAATATATGCAAATACTGTTGTTACGGCAAATCACATTTGACATTCTTGTTATTAAGAGAAACTCGAGATCGTTTCTATCTTGTTCTAGCTTTGTGATTCTGAAATCAGTAGAAAACATTCTTATTCTGTATCTTTCCATAAAAAATATGAGGTCCCGAGATAATTTTTTTTTTATGGTAGAATAATAAGCAATATCACGTCATTTGCAGTTACTATATCCTTCCCTAATCAGGAAACGATTTTTATGTATTAATTGCATCATTTTATATAGTAACCAAATTATATCAATATGACAATTGAAACCAATTATATGCATTTTCCTCCTTCTTGTATAAATATTTATGAGAATTGAAATTTTATTAATATACATTTTTTTTATAATAAATCATTCTTTTTTTTTTTATAATAACTCATTTATAATTATATCATATTATAAGAAGGTAACTGAAAAGGGAAAAATTTATGTTAGGTTATATTGGTAATAAGGGATTCCAATTTGAATTATCTTTCTATATTCAATCATATTTCAATTACTATATATAACTGCAATTAAAATTAATTTTAAAGCATTAAATACGTGATTATATATAATAACAGAGTCATTCTATACAGCAAATAACATTGAATATGATATATTGACATATCAGTAATATTAATAATTTAGTTATTTAGTTAGAATTAAGGAGCAGTTAGAAGAAATTTTTCTCAACTTTTTAAATATATTATTATAATAAAATTACAAAGTAAGGCGGCATATTATCTTTCGCAAAAGGTTTGCAGACGGAGGGAAAAGCGCATGAATAGGAACTACGCGGCGCATTATAAAACAATAAAATTGGAGTCACGTGCTGTGTTAGTTGGAAATAATGATTAAAAACGACAGTGGCAACAAAGTGTGTAAAGGCGGCAAAATGGTGAAATTGCACGGAGCATTGGCTGAGATACTATTTTCCGGGTCCGACTTTTTTTTTTGGTTGCAACTATTGGGCAGGATATCACATATAAAAGAGTAGGCTTTTATTATGTGATCATACTTTTATAGACATATTTAATTTAAATTTATTTTTTATTAAAAATTAAATTTTAAATATATTTAATAATACCCTAAATATATTTACTATTACTTTAAATTATAATTTTTTAAAATTTGGCTATCTTTATATAACCATAAATTTTTTCTAAAATACGTATGGGTTACACTTAGATGTGGCAAAAGACCGAACCTAAATCACTCGATTTAACCCGCATGAAATCCAACTTGACTCGACTGACTTTGACTAAAAAAGTTAATGGCCCGTAACCCGAGCAATCCGAAACTGAAATAACTCGAAATCGAATAACTCGAAACCCGAATGACCTGAAATCCGAGTAATCTGAAACCCGGAAGACCCGAAACCTGAGCAATCCGAAACTTAGGTAACCCGAATAACCTGAACTCACGTTTCCAACAATTTATACACCTAATTATAATGTGTTTCTTATTAATTAATTGTATATTATATTAAATATAAATATTATTAGATAGATTATATCATTTAATATTTTTAAATAATTAAAATTTAAATTATTCACATTTTGATTAATTATTTTAAGTACTATGGTAAAATATGCAAATATAATTTTTGAGTCTGGTAAAAAATAAAAAATATTATAATGGATTAACTCGAGACCCGCTTGAATCAAACCAAAAAATTGAAGTAATTTGATCCGAAATAACCTGAAACTCGAAATATCTTAAACCTGATGAACCTGAAACTCGATAAATCCAAGATCCGAATGACCCGAGACCCAAAAAACCCGAAATCTGATGAACCTGAGACCCGATAAACCCGATACTCGAACAACCCGAAACTCAAATAACCCGATCCAAAACCGACCCAACCCACCCATTTGCCACCTCTAATTACACTAGGAATATGTAGAAAAAAAAGTCATAAATTAGTTATAAGAATAAGTTTAACTTTTAAAAAATAATTAAAATTTTATTTTTTTAAAACTAAATTCTAAATATATTTAGTATTACATTAAATTTATTAAATATTACCTTAAACCTTGATTAAAAAAATTCTAATTTTTTTTGTTTAAAAAAACTTTCTATTACCTATAACTACTTTATCACTATTTTCTATATTCTTCTAATTTTTTTCAAAACAAATTTGACTTGAAAAAAGGTACAAAAATGAATAATAATTTACAAATACAAAATGAACAAAGTAGTTGAAAATACATTTTCTGGAAAATACATATCATATCAACATTATAATTAGTGTAACAAATGAAATTATTTTTCATAAATTCTTAAAATTTAAAAAATCCAAAAAAATTCATAAAATTATGAAAATAGAAAAAGAAATTCCAATTTCAAGGGCAATATCAAATTTTATAAAAATAAATTCAATCAATGTTTCAAAAATTTTAAATTACATCAATAAGTTATGAAAATTAATTTTGTCTGTTACAAAATTAAATAAAAACAGGAAACCATAATCTTACATAGCAACAATATTCATCATACAAGTACTGTGACTAATGACACACATATTATAACACGATTTGTCAATCGATGTCGTATCTATTAAAGTAATGAATTTGTAAGCGACACATTGTGGAACCCAATGTTTTCACAAGCAAGGGGACAGGTCAAACATCGTAATTTAACACTCAGAGCACAAGATGACAAGAAGTTATTGTTATTTAGTCATTGCTGTCCAGTTTCGGTAGGACATTTTTTACTAAAATTGTTTCTATTTCCAACAACAATGATAATGGTTGTAGAATCAGTGTGTTGTGTTACATGAGTGTGATTGAATGATGATCCTTTGGAAACCCACGTGGCAACAGATCAAGCCGACATTGTTGACACTATTAGAAGATGATTAAAGCACATGTTGACCTGAAGTTGGTATTGTTCCCATTGAAATGAAATATGTTGTAGAAAGTTACCACATTGTTCCAAAAGAGATTCATACAGACCTTTTGAAGCGATTAACTAATTAGTTCTGAAAGTAAAGGTACGCGTTGCAGCAGTTTCCTGACCCTTTGCAGACTTAGGATTGAAATATGGTGCATTAATCATTTGGGATGTAATGCGACTCCTATGGACCCCAATTTTTTGAACACTAGTGGGACCGGTTCTCAACCCTATGGTGGTTCGATGTTACCGAGGTCATGAGCTGCATTCGAGCTATACTAAGTGAAGGTTTGGTGTTCTTCATGCTATTAGAAGACGATTAAAGCACATGCTGACCTTGATATTGTTCCTATTAGAATGAACTCTATTGTAGGAAGTTACCACATTGTTCCAAAGGAGATTCATACAGACATTTTGGGGCGATTAAGTGATTTGTTCCAAAAGTAAATGTATGCATTACAGAAGTTTCTCGACCATTTATAGACTTAGAATTAAAATGTGGTGCATTAATCATTTGGAATGTAATATGACTCCTATAGACTCCAATTTTTTGAGCCAAGAGGGATCGGTTCTTAACCCTATGGTGGCTCAATGTTACTGAGGTTTTGAGCTACACCCGAGCTATTCTAAGTAGGTTTGGTGTTATTGACACTATTAGAAGATTTTTACAGTACATGTTGACCTAAAGTTGGTATTGTTCCCATTGGAACAAAATCTGTTGCAGAAAATTACCACATTGTTACAAAAGAGACTCGTAAAAACCTTTTAGCGGGATTAAGTGATTAGTTCCAAAAGTAAATATATGCATTGTAGAAGTTTCTTGACCATTTACAGGCTTAGGATTAAAATACAGTGCATTAATCATTTGGAATGTAATGCGACTCCTGTGAACTCCAATTTTTTGAGCACCAGCAGGATGATTCTTAACCTTGCGATGGCTCGATGTTACCAAGGTTGTGAGCTGCACGCAAGCTATTCTAAGTAAAGCGATGGTGTTTTTAACACTATTAGAAGACAATTACAATACATGCTGACCTAAAGTTGTTATTGTTCCCATTGGAACGAAATCTGTTGTAGAAAGTTACCACATTATTCCAAAGGAGATTCATACAAACCTTTTAGAGCGATTAAGTGATTAGTTGCAAAAGTAAAGGTCGGCGTTGCAGAAGTTTCCCAGCCATTTACAGACTTAGGATTATAATGTGGTGTGTTAATCATGTGGAATGCAATGCAACTCTTGTGAAACCTAATTTTTTGAGCACTAGTGGGACCGATTATCAACCCTTCAGTGGCTCGAAGTTATCAAGGTGGTGAGCTATACCTAAGCTATACTAAGTGAAGGTCTGGTGTTCTTGACATTGTTAGAAGACAACTACAGTACATGCTAACCTGATGTTGGTCTTATTCCTATTGGAAAGACGTGTTATAAAAGTTATCATATTGTTCCAAGGGAGCTTCAATGGACTTTTTCAAGTGATTAGTTCTAGAAGTAAATGTATTCATTTTAGAATTTTTTTGGTCTTTTATAAACGCAGGATTAAAACATGGTGCCTGAAACCTGTGGCATGTGAAGCGCCTCCTGTGGACACCAATAATTTGAGAACAAGTGGGATCGGTTCTCAACCTCGCAGTGACTCACAGTTATCGAGGCGGCGACTTGGACCAAAGTTGAACTGAGTGAAGATCTGGTGTTCTTAACACTATTAGAAGAAGATAACATTATATGCTAATCTAAAATTGGTCTTATTCCCATTAGAATGTCATCAATTGCAGAATGTATCCTCATTGTTCTAAAGGAGCTTTAAGCGGACCTTTTCGAGCAATTAAGTAATTAGTTCCAAAAGTAAAGGTAATCATTGCAGAATTTTCTCAGTTTTTTACAGGCGTAGGATTGAAACATGATCTATGAAACCCTTGACATGTGTAGCGCCTCCTGTGGACAGCAATAGTTTGAGAACAAGTGAGACTAATTCTCAACCTTACGGTGGCTCGCAGTTATTGATGTGGTGAGCTACACCCAACCTGAAATGAGTGAAGGTCCAATGTTCTTGACGCTATAAGAAGAAGATAATAGCATATGCACCTGAAGTTGGACTTATTCCTATTGGAAACACGTATGTTGCAAAAAGTTACCACGTTATTCCTAGGGAGCTACAGATGAACCTCTTTTAGCAATTATGTGTTTTGTTCCAGAAGTAAAGGTTCGCGTTACTGAATTTTTCTTGTCTGTTAGAGATTTAGGATTGAAATAGGTTTAGGATTAATCCTTCTAAATGTGATGTAACTTCTGTGTACCCCAATGTTTTGAGCATCAGACTTATAATAGTTTAATGAAGTTTATTTGTCTTGATCATTAATGCTGAAATTTATGTTGTAGAAATTAAAAGAAAATTTGTTTTTTTCAATTGTGTTGAATAACACTTGTTTCACATCCTTTTTTTTTTTTTGTGGAAAATTCATAATTTCAAAAAAATTAATTAATTGTTAAATCATTATTCTCTATGTATCCAACCTCATAGCTAAAATATACCCTTTTCCGTCAACCTTCCATTAACTTATCCACGTGACGTCGGGTCAGCTACCAATTAGAACCTGTTTCAACATATCTATCTGACTTGGCAAATTTCTTTTCTTTTTTCTGAAAACATCCATTATTAATTTCTAAAATATCCTTATTTTCAAAAAAAAAAAAACTCTTTTTTAAAAGAAATTCTTTCTTTCTGATTTTTTATTAAAAAAATCTTTTTTTCTAAAAAAAATCTTTTTTTTTATTTTTTTAGAAAAATCTTTTTTTAGTTTGTAAAAAAAAAAACATGATGTTTTGATTGTTTTTCTATTTTTTTTTTTGAAACAAAAAAAATCCTTTTTTTTAGTTTTTAAAAAAGAAATCTTTATTAACGTGACGACTTTTGTGGGACATCACTTGCACCCAATGTTATCAAAACCAAACTAGACTGGTCGATTTGACTAGTTTAATCGAAACTGGTCTCTGGTGCAGTTCAGTTTTACACCTTGAAATTGTTCAATCCAAGAACCAACCAGAAATCGGCAAATCGGCCTGATTCAACCGAAATCTGATAAACCAGTACTAATTTATCTGGGTCGGTCAAAATTCCAGCATCAGGTGTCGAGTTAGTAGACTGTCACGTATCGCTGGAATAAGCAAGAAAAATGTTTAAATAATTCCTGATCTTCTCCTACTTTGAACTCGTGCCACTGAACATAACAAATCAGTGTCTCAACCACTAAACCAATTCGTCTTCTTTTTGTCTATGCCTACAATCAATCATTTTAATACTTCCACGCACATGCCAATCTATCCGTTTGTATCTTCCTTTTTTTTTTCGAAATTATTTTAGTTTATTGATAATATTACAATTTTAAATTATGAAATAATATATTTTTTGTTTTATAATAAATTATGAAAGAATTGTGATGTAATAATATTTTTTTATATTAAATTATGGATAACGTATAATTAAATCTATTAAATATCATGTTAATATTTAAAAAACATATTATTGAATCTCTATCAATATATTATATTAATTAATTTTAACATATAATAAATTATATTAAAACTACCTTTTCGTTAATTACCTACCTATCTTTAATATTGTAATTAATTTTTTAATTTTCCATATATTAAATTATAAATTCAGTATAAAAATTTCTCAAATATAATATTATAATATCTATAACAATTATATGTTGGATATTATGACACTTTACTCATCAATATTATTATATAGTGTATATGTACACGTGTGTATATATATATATAATTAAATATCAATTTTATTAGTTCAATTTTTATTAAATTAATTGTATCAATTAAACCTTAAATCTCTTATATTTTTAATTCTATGACCAATTAAATTCTTACAGCCTTACTTGCACCGGCCTTTCTAGTTAGTTAGCTTATGATCTGCTATTCAAGAAAA
This sequence comes from Carallia pectinifolia, assembly GCA_037832335.1. Taxonomy (NCBI): domain Eukaryota; kingdom Viridiplantae; phylum Streptophyta; class Magnoliopsida; order Malpighiales; family Rhizophoraceae; genus Carallia; species Carallia pectinifolia. Next base: position 14,211,088 of record CM075448.1, on the reverse strand, counting down.
AGTTAGCCCATGATTTGCTTAAAGGACACTTCTGTCCTCACTCGTAACCCCCGGAGGAGGCTAAAGCCAAGGGCATAATCATCATTTAAATTTGAGTGGGACTTGGCATTAGGAAGCCTGATAAGACGTGACTCCAAAAACGACGAGAACGTGACACGTGGCAAGATCATGCTACAGAAATCTGAACGTGGCGGGAGGTGAATGTTGCTACGCCTTTTGTTTCTCTGTGTTACGGTGAGTGTGTCAAAATAAATTATCGAATCCAATTGGGTCTTTTCAAATTAAATTATTTATAAATTAAATTATCTTTAAATCATTTTACGTTAGATTACTTCAGTTTTTGAATTAGCTCACGAGTTATTTATGTCATTAAAATGATGATATGATATTTTTTATAAAAAATTTTAAAAATTTATTAAAAATTCTTAAAAATCAAAGAAAAATAATTTAAGAAATTTCTTTTAAAATATTTTAAAAAATTCAAAATAAAATTTAAAAATACATAAAAAATATTAAAATATTCAAAGAAAAGTATAATTAAGATTTATATTGAAAATAATAGAATCTATACTTTTTATAATATAAAATATGCTAAATTCTTTTTATTGTTCCCTTATGAAAAAAAAAGTTCGGGTTAGACGGGTTATTCAAGTCAGGTTCAGATTTGACCCAAAATTTTCAGGTCATTTCAGTTTCGAGTAATTTCCGGTTAAACTATTCTTCAGGTTGGGTTCGGGTTGTATTTTTTCAGACAGGTTCTAGTCAACCTATCAGATCGGATCAGATTTTGACACTTCTCCTCCTAGTGGGGCCAAGTCCAATTCTTTTGGGTTGCGTTAGATAGACATACAAAAAAAAAAAAAATTGTCATATTATAATTACATTGTAAGAATTAATATATTTTGTGCAACTGTAATAAAAAAATGAATTAGAAAAAATAGTTATATTTTTTTTATTACACATTTTATTATTACAGTTGTTCAAAATATACTAATTCTTATAATATAACTATTTCGTATGAAAACTTTGTATGTCATAAATTTTTCCTACTCCTTTCGAAAAACATATATGGACAGGCAAAAATGATAGGCGTGAGTCAGTACATTGCCACCTGTCTTTTTGTTTTTACAACAAGATACTTAATTTTTATAATAAAAAAAAAGTAAAAAATACTTTTAATTTTCATTACAGAAATTAAGCGTCTTATTACAAAAATAAAAAGACTAATTACAACATATCGATACACATATTTCATTTATACGTGTTCACGTAATCACTCCTTATTCTTTTTTACCTTCATAACTCTTTTTTCTTTTCTGTCCAATTTATCAACGCCTCTCTCCTACGTGGCATGCCACGTCATATTAGGCGTGTCTATGGCGCAAAGTCCTGTGTCCCCATAATGGTCCCAATTTTCTTTTGGTCATTTCTTGACACCATTCAGACAATCAAACAAAATTGTGTTGGGAAACATTTGGTGCAAAACAAGTAGAATAAAGATCTCATTCTCACGTTCTTAGTAGTAAAAATTTCCGGCAATCTTGTATACTGTATAAAAAAAAGAGGCACCTTACATTCCATTCAATTTGCTGTCATTTTTCTTAAACAGTATCCCACCGAAGCTCAACGTGTATCACTCCATTCTTTGAATCCAGTAGATGGAATTTCTCATTGATCCGTCCATTGTGCACGACATCATCTAGATTGATTTCAACGCGGCCCAATAATTCCTACATAACAAAGGATGATAAACGAGTAAGAGAAAACAATTAAGAATGAACAGGGAAGAAAATTGATCATGATCGTGATCATAATACCTTTGAAAGAAAACTAAAGCTTGTCCGCTTGCTTGCAATTTCAATGTGGATCTTCTCGCGTAAAGGAGGCTGATCGAGCGTAAACTGAAATTCCTCATTCCAACGTGGGTCGCGAGTTTTCTTAATCATCTGAAAAAACTCGGTTGTAATCGTTGGAAAGTGGAAAGCTAAACTATCAGTGACCATTAAAAAAGGAATATCTTTTGACTTCATTTCCTCATCTGCAGACCGAACTAGAAAATAAAGCAGAGCTAACATTATCCTGTGTGTTACAAGCAAATAAAAGTTCACCTTTGTCTTCCTCCTTTCTCCTCTGAAAAGGACAATGGCATAGGGATTGTTGTGTCGCTCCCCGTCTACATCCTCAGCACTTTCAACAACGACTGTAAGTAAGCCTGCTCCACTCAATGTCTCATCATCAGAAGACCTCGCAACTTCACTATCCATTCTGCTATGACTGTCCAACTGTCCACTGAACTTGAAAGTGTCTTCTTTAAAAGGGACGAAGGCCAGTTCTACCACAATTTTCCCTCTTTGCTTCTTGTCGTGAGGATCAGAGATATTTGTGTGCTTAAGTAAATCAAGAGTGAATTCCTTTGTCTCATGGGGGGTCAGCACCTTAAGGGGAACTACTTGCATTCCCAATTTGTCATGACCACCAACCTGTGAATCAAATTGATTGAGAATTCTTGAGATTTAATTGTAGAGTCAAAAAACTGATCGGAGGCTTCAGAATGTAAGCAATAGTATGGTCTCTTATGGTATTTCTCAATAATAAAACAGACTAAAAATGTTCGCTCTAATAACATTCAGAGATTCCATAAACATGTTGAAAAGGGTGCAGTTGCTACAAGTATTTTGATTTTTATATTTCAAACTAATTTCTGACCTAGAGTTCATGATTCATTCCAAACAATGACTTAATGATTATACAATGAAAAAAATTGGGATTATTTAGCTACTAGGCTAAGGCTTTATTTAGATGGTGAAAAATGCACAGGAGATTAAAAATAAAAATAAGTATTTAAGAAAACCTTGTCCCAGTCAAACACTTGTAATTGTAGAACTTGAGACTCAGGATCCTTGACAACAAGCTTGAAATTCTCGTTCCATTCAGGATTCAAATTTTTCTTCTTGATTGTGGTTTTCTTTGCAGGAAGGTTCTCTCCAGTAAGGCTGAGCTCGACATATGGATCAGAAGATCCCAGGATATCAGCCTTTAAGAGGTTTGTCGCCCGTACTACTTTCACATGCAGTATTCCCACAGGCTTCTTTGTAGCCACACTGGAATGAAGTCAAAAGATAAAAAAAAAAAAAAAAAAAATTCCATTTAGATATATGATTATGAGTGGAGTGAAAGGGACAACCTCAATTCCGTAATGCAATCACTTTGTTTGACAGCTATATTCCCATGAAACAAGATAAGGGCTCAACAAGCACCATGTTGAGATTTCTATCAAAGATGGACCTAGAGTAGCTGTTAACCATGCAAGCGGCAAAACCTTCATATTTGACACAGGCAACACAAAACGGACGTGTTCGAATAGCAAATTACATAAAATGGCATCAAATCTTTATCAAAGAAGACTAAATATCCACTTTAGCTTGGGTTATTTGCGTCTCTTAAGCATTTCTTGAAAAAACATAAACTTAAACAGTGTAACAAGTAAAACAAAGGAGACATGATGGATATCATAATGCCTGAGACAAAAAATGTAATTTGACATATCACATTATAAGTTTAACTTACATTGAAGCGTCGAGGACAGATATTTCAAGAGTTTGGGGCCAGAGGTATAGGCTTGCTACTTGTTTTTTAATGGTGTCCTGCATTAAGTACAAGTAGTTAATTGGTTCAAATTCATCTAGATCTGGCACTATTATAAGTGGTTAAACAATGATTCATTTTCTAAAAAACAAATCACAGCTCAAATCCTACCGACATAAATATTTAGCAGTGCAGCACCTGAACAAATCGATAAAGGCCTGGTATGGACATAACATCCCCTCCTAGCACTTTCAGTCCAAAATCCACATGAGGCTATATAAAAATTCAAACATGAATAAATATTTGTCAGACCACCCAAAGAAATAAAATAGCCTTCCTTTGCCAAAACAAGGTCTTGTTTACCTTCTCCATCAAGGACACCACAATGTTGCCAAAACATGGAAAGGTTGGAACAAGAGGTCTCAAAGTTATTCGAGGGGCTGCACTTATATGCAAGTCCACCAACTGCAAAGTAGCAATCTCAGTCTTCCAGAGATCTGCATTTTAATTCTAGAACTAACAATACTATTCTTTGCAAAAGTTTTGTCCTTTAGGCTTTTCTGACCTGAAATTTAACTTGTAAAGACATAAACTTTAACGCCAAAACTATGTTGGGATTGCCGGCCCACCTGATTGCTGGTTCCATGACTAAGTCCTTCTCATTAGTTTCATAAATTTTCATACCTGCAAAATATTTGCAGATGTTGCACAACTTATCTGATTAAATGACTCTAATTTTATTGCATGAGCATGAAAGAACGGAAGAAAGTGCTCCATTTTGATCAAAAGTAGAAGAAAGAAGAGAAGAAACATAATACGATGTTCCCAAACAATCCTAATAAGTCCAAACTTGTCATAAATAACTAAGAAGCACTTACCATGAATCGTTGGAGGAAGAGTTCCAAGAGTTAGATGCTCGAACTTGATGGCTTCTATTTTATACTTCCCTATATAATCTACAAATTGGGGTTCTGCTGTGCTTCTTGTTGTAGTGCAAATTGCCTGCAGATGATAATAGATACAATACTTGACAATGCCTTAACAGGAGCAAGGCAATTTAAATTTCAAGCTATCGATCACCTTATCAAGGAAAGGCCACATATACAAGAGCAACTTATTCAACCAGTCTACCTGAGAAACCACAGAATAGAATAACCTGGGTGACTAGTTAATGTGATAAGGCAAAAACAATAAGCACACTAGAAACTTCAATGTCTTCTCTGTTCCATACTTACCCTTTCATAATCAGGGCATTTGACCCATAGCGGAATCTCCGGTAGAATATCTTGCAAGGCATCCATGTCTAACTCGCAAAGCGGCCTAACACCTGGATCCTACACAGCTCATAGTCCAGCATCAGAAATTCATGCTGTATAAGCAGGAAACTGTCACAGACTTATGACTCATCTTTGTTATTTTGATTTATAAACTCAGAAAATTTCCTTCTGTAAGCTCATAATTGAAGCAAATAACAATACGACTCTTTTTCCTACAGATAATCAATCAAACACTCAAATTGCAAGTGGCAACTTATATTCATCATTTGTGGTTAATTCAACTGCAAATAGAGTACTTGCAGAGAGAATCACTGAACGAGAATCACTTATTGGATGCAATAGATTACTCCTGCAGAGAGAATCACTTATTTTCCTGAACTCTTTTACAGTTGTTATATCCTCAATATGTTGGATGCAGTTTGCTTCCAAGTAATCACTGAACGAGATAAAACTCTTTGCATGCCAGTAACAGGAAAAATCAAACCTTCAAGACTCGAATAGCAAATAAACATGCTAGTTCAAAGAGCGAGGCAAGAAAAAGATGGCCTAATTTTGAAAAGGATCAGGATAATGGAAGCCCACATCAGAAAAGAAGAGAGGAAAAAGAAAAGACTGGAAATTAAATTTTATATAATAAATGATGATAGCTAATGATGGGCCACATGTAAGTATGCAGTCAGATTCACACTGATTGTAGACCTAATCAACAAATTTTAGCAATAACATTAGATGGCAAAAGACATAGCACTGAAGGGTACAATCAATCCGGAAGGGTCATGCACAGAAACATGAAAACCACATAATCGTTTCTTATTAACAATTCTATCGAAGCATTCTTCCACAAAAACATAAGGTTCCAAACATAAAACTCCAATTTCATCTCCTTTAAAACTTTCTGGAACATCAGTTATACTAAACATTTGAAACTGCTAAATGTCGTAAGAAAATACAGCATTTCGATTCAGTCTGTCTTGTCCGAAAACTAAAATCTAGCCAAACATGAAAACCAAACAGAAAACCCACAAATCCTGACCCAAAAAAAAAAAAACAAAAGGTCTTCATGCAGCACCGGAACTGAACAAAGACCTCATCAAATCTTGAACATACATTATTGGAAAAGGAAAGAAAAGGCGAAATGGTCTTACCTTAACATCTTTAGGCTGAGAATAAACAAAGAGAGAGAACCCAAGCAAGAGTCCAACAGGAAGTCCAAATCCAAAACCAAGAAGTCCCAGGAAAGTACTAAAGAATCCCATTTTTCTTTCAAAGAATCAAGAACTGGAAATTGAAAATGCACATATGTAGCATATTATTTGACAACAAATGGTAAGTGGCGTGTGAAACGGGAGTCAATCCAGATGAAAGAACTTTCAAGGAAAGCACTTAGAGAGGGAGAGAGAGAGAAACAAAAAAGAAACAATAAAGAAATAATAAAGGAAGGGCAGGCGAGAAAATCCAAGACAGAGAACGATGTTTAAACACTTGGGGGAACGTAAAGGACTAGAAGAAAAAGAGCCAGAGAGAAGAAATGAAAACCGCCAAAACAGATGACAACTTGTCTTTAACTACCGCAGGCTGTCTAATCTGTGACTCTGACCCTTTTGCTTTGCTTTGCTTCCAATCCCAAGATAAAACTGCGTTGCGTCATTTCCAAAGGTTGCCATATAAGTAAGTGTAATCCAAACACAGACTTTTAAATAAAAGACATATAAAAAATTGGTAGTCACGTTTGAAAGCAATACTTGGAGATTATATTATAACAACATACAAATTTTTTATAAATATATATATATTTTTTATAATAAAAATTTACAATTTATTTTTTAAATATATTTATTATTATAAAAAATCTGTATATTATTACAATATAACTCTTCAATATAACAAAAAGCATATGGTTTGCTAATGAAACCCATAAAAATATTCCATCTTTTGTGTTATTTACAACCTCCTCATAGATGTGTTAAGTCAATCTAACAGAGAGCGCAAGTCACAAGCTCTCGCACCTCTTTCTCTATATTTTCTTTGTCCCTATTTAAGAAAACAATACCAGCTCCTTGCTGGTCGGCATCGGCCAGTCCCCAAATCCTTTCCCTTAGCCTCCCCTCTTTCCTGCTCCACCATTCTTCCGCAAATCTAATTCCTCCTTCTTCCCTTCTATCGCTATGCTTCCCATACCAGCCTTTAAATTTGCCTTTTTGAGATCTTTAGCTTTGTTTTCTATTAGATTAGGCTCAAATAACGTTAAAATCAGCCCTCCTTACTTCAGATCCATCATCTCTGGTGGTTTATCCGTATTTTCATGTTTTCCATCATCGGCACCGTTGTTGTCACCACCGTCTCTGCCGCAGCCTCCACCGGCGCTGCCTTCTCTGCCACAGCCTCCAACGGTGCCGTCGTACGGGTTGCCAGAATCACTACCCCTGACGTTGCTATTGCAGCCGGAGCTGTCTTACCGAACACTGGAGCCACCGTCAGAACTCACTAAACTGCTGCGTAAGTTGACGTCGCTGGTGCTACCCTCAACACCGTTGCCCCCACCAGCACAACCACCATCTACACCCACGTATTTTCAGTCACTGTCCACATTTCCACCGCCGTCGGTCACCTCGCTGCCGCTGTTCGCCATGGCCGCTGCTGCTGGAACTGATGGCATTAGTTTCTGTTGGTTTCTTGTGGGGTCTTGTCATTTGTACTGTCTGTTTATGTTTCTGTGTTTATATTTTGGGTGTTTCGTTAATGTTTCTGTGTTTGTATTTTAGCTGTTTCGACAATTGTTGTCAGGACATTTGGACGATTTCGCGTTTAGGTCCGTTACCGTACAGTTTGTGCTATCCTAAGCAGTTTTTTCTGGTTAAATTGGATCTAATTAACCCTTTCAAGTTAAATAGGTTTATACGCAATCCGACTAATAATTTCAAGCTTTATGTCCAGACTTTTAATGATCGATTTGATCATTTGTCATATAAGTCACATGTTTCGTTTTGTTATCCTGCTTTATGCAAGAATCTCGGACGTTTTTACGTCAACTTAATGTATAATTTGTTCCGTTTCGGTCAAAAAAAAGTTTACAACCTCCTCGTTATCATAGCTGACGAAAATTGGTTCAATATATTTGAATAACCTCATCCAATCTGAATCGATTCTACTTAAACTAACTAAAATTTTTTTTGTACAATATGATCAAAATAATTCGAATGTAAAACATGAAAAGCCACTAATTGTGAAATTTGATATATTTAAAAGTCAGCATTCCTTAAACGCAAATAATATAAGAACTAAATAATCTGATCTGAATTCAACTTAATTACTTATTTATTACCTTAGATTATAATTTCTTTTCAAAAGCAACAAAATGTTCTATTCTTTTTTCTTTTATATTTTTTTAAATTCTGCTCAAGTCGTATATGAGAACACCTGTTTCATTTAGAATTATTGATAGATGTATTATTATTTATATTTTAAGATACAACTCTACTCAGCACTTAAAAGATGGAGGACTTTATTATGCTTAACGTAATTCAACATCATTTGAGACTAAAAATTAGGGCTTTGTTCTGCCGTTTCTTAGGAGTTTGGTGACCATGATTATTCAAACTCTATTTATTATAATTGACGAAGCAAAATGAAACAGTAATTTTTTTAAAAAAAATATTTGTTCAGTTTTTTTAACCTTATGTTGACTTGAACCTATTCCAAAATTTGTAATGATGCTTTAATAATGTAACTGATGAGTGAAAGGAAGTATTAAATAAATTCCCATTAAATATTTATATCCTTCACATGAGCTGTGAAGAAAATGAAGGGCTATTCCTGATATTTCACAGCTTCCATTCATAGTCGACAAGTTGAAAATGGAATTAACTAGGAAAGGCTGTTTTTGGGGGCCAGATATACATAGCACAATGCTAAAAAAATTCTCCCTTTTTGCCTAACTTTGTGTATGGTTAACTTAACGATAATTTAGTTGAACTTTTTTTTTCCCCACTAGGAAGCTCACCTTTGGCAATGGGCATGGGGCTTGCTGGTGCCCAACTTTAATATTCTTTATGCATTTAGTAAACATAATGCTATCTAGCTTTCATTAGTTTTCTTAAACACTTCATGTTCACAATTGATCTTAGGGAAAGATCCTAATTCCTTGCGAATTAATCAATGCAGCGGGTTCATGCCTCTATATTTTGAAGTTTAATCAGAAATGATTCAAACGAGTACTATGTACGCAACAAAAAAGAACTTAAATAACTAATTAATCAAGTTAAGATACTGGGATGAGATATTGAAAAACCGGTCATATAATAAGAAGCCGTATCTGGCAAGGCGTCAAATTTGGCGAACGGTGATGGATGAGTCATCCATCTAAAATAACTTCTTGAGTCAACTTCGCTCATTTCGTATATGAATCAAACTATACATTGAAAGCATTGTTGTTAGAAACGTATTGGACCGGTCGGTACGACCAGTTTAACCGGTGATGAGCCAAAAGTCCGGTCTAGTTCATGCTAATTTTTAATAAAACCTCAGATCGGTGAAGAATCGGTCAAAACTGATGAAAATCGGACCAGTTAGATCAGTCTGAATTACACTAAAAAATTCATAAATTATAATTTGGTTTCAAATATTATTTAAATTACAATTTAAACTCTAAATTTAATTAAAAGTTTCTATTTAGTTCTAAATTTATCAAAACTTTTAATTTAGTCCTTAAAATTAAAAAAATTAATATCTAATCACTATTTATATTTATTATTTTTTTAATTACTTATATTGGGGTTATGTTGGGGTTTAAAGGTTTGGTCAAAATAGATAAGCCAAGTATGGGTTCGCTTTTTATTCTGATAACAAAAAGCATTAAACCATGCTTGTTGATAATCTCAATAAGAAAAATAAATGGTTGAATCGGGATTATTAGGGTCAAGTTGTATGCATTCCAAAAGAAATGGAGAGCCATATTATTTAATTAAAAAATATCCCCACCATTGAAGAAACCAATTGGGGATATGTTGGGGTTTAAAGGTTTGGTCAAAATAGATAAGCTAAGTATGGGTTCGCTTTTTATTCTGATAACAAAAAACATTAAACCATGCTTGTTGATAATCCCAATAAGAAAAATAAATGGTTGAATCGGGATTATTAGGGTCAAGTTGTATGCCTTCCAAAAGAAATGGAGAGCCATACTGTTTAGGATGGAGAAGGTCCATAATTTGGCAAGTGGAATAGGCATAGTCTTTTTTTGGGTCAAAGGTGTGTCTGTGAGGGTCTGCCAAGAACCATCAGGTTGTTTTACTTGGTATTGAAATTTCCATTTTACTATATATATATATATATTAAATACTGATTTAAATATCAGTTCGACTGGTTCAACCGGCTGAATTTTGACTTACTAATATTTGTAATTCGATAACTGATCTAGTTCTGATAATCTTGATTGAAAGTTTATCTTAAAAAAAAAAACTATATATTGAAAGCATAGTTATGGATCATCTAGTGTGATAGTTTAGTGATAAATCAGTGCATCTTTCCCGTATTAATTTAGGTTCGAGTTCTCATTCCGTTGTCTGCAGCATTAAGTGGGACTTATGTTGAGGTATAGAGTTGAAAACTCTTTAACACTGTAGTCGGCGCGGAGGCAAAACCATTCGGCTCCATCAGTGGTTAGATGAGAGGTTGTCTCCATGAGAGAGATTGAATGAGAACGAAACAAGTGACTCCCGGATCTTTACCCATATATGTGATAGTTCACATATCAACGATACATATTTTTTACTGTTTTTTTTTAAAAAATCAAATTTATAGTCTCTAATTATATATTAAAAAATTTAAAGTTATAATTAACAATCATGATAGCGTACTATCTAAACTTGTGTTTGAGATGCATTTAATTTGTTTATTCCCTGTCATTTTTTTTCTCTGTAAATTATTTAAATCTTCAGATTACTTGCCCATTAAGAACTTTTCTTTTTAGATATTTAAAAAATGACTCATTTCACGAATGACAATGAAAATGGTTTGAGGGTGGCAAAAGAGAGAAAAAGGGTGAAGTGAATCAAATAATAATAATAATGTAAACAAAAAAAAAAAATAGTAATAAATGACAAGGCGTACATTAACTCATACCTATGAATAGAAATATTATTATATCTATTATTATGATGAACATTTCAGAGGCCTTGTTATGGTCCGAATTTATTATCAACGTTGTCGGGGGTCCAAATTTAAGATGCACCTTGCGAAGATGAACCTGCTGAAAAATAAAATTTATCGTCAGCCTTACATTATGACCGCTAAGACGGGATTTCAACTTTTGTGAACTTTTTTTTTAATGAAAAAAATTTATTGTAGATATGATAGTCAACGGAAATATGGGTCGAGACTAATTTTTACACCGTTGATGTTCTCATTCAACTTCTCCCATAAGGAGGATCTCTCACTAGAGTATTGTTGGAACTGAAACAAGTCTCTGTCGAGTTTGACCTCAATGTTAACGAGTTTGAAACCCAATATTATGCTCACAGGTAAATCCCCTTTTATTTGGAGGAGCGCCAGTGCAGGAATTCAAACCCAGATTAATGCTAAAAAAGGCATGCCAAAACACCATCAAGCTACTACCTCTTGTGATAACTGGGTCAACTTCTTTGACCTTCTCTTGTCATGATTGTTACAATTTTTAATGTATCTTGTATTCCTATTTCTAGCGTATCTTGTATTCCTATTTCTATTTGATTATCATAATTAGCTCTTATATGTTTATTAAACTCATTTATTATTCTATTTATATTTTGTTCACTAGTTAAGTCTAATAAATATAAGTATGCTTAAACTTCTTAATTATTGTCATGCTATAAGTTGTGATGTCTTTTATAAATCTTTATACATTAGATTGTGACAATTTTGTAATTTTTGAAAGTCTTATGTCCTCCTTCATGTCTTCCAACCTATGTCCTCCAATCTTTTTCCAAACTTTATTATTGGACGGTTCTGCTAAGATCAAGTGCAACCCACGTATAAACAAATTAATTTCTTTATTGAAGCAAGGTGTTCAAATTAGAAGTGTTAAAACAGGTCATCTGATACATTTTGAGTCGAGCTGTTTCGAATTTAAATCGTTTTGGGTCGAGTCATTTTAAATTGACTTGTGTTTGTACCATTTCAGATTCGAGTCAATTGGAGTTCGAGTCGTTTCGACTTAACCCACAGGTCAACTAATTATAATTCATCTTTCTATGAACTTTTGATCTATAGTTTTTTGTGATTAGAAAAGAAGCCGTCATTGACGGCCCGTCTCTAATCACTACGGCTAATTTATGCAAATCTCGTCGGGACTACGCTAGAACAAAGGGAGTAAGAGGAAGAGAAACTCTCGGAGCCACCAGAAGCACCATTAGGATGTCGTCCACCTCTACACGTGCCGTTACAGACCGCCACACACGCCTGCGCACTGTTTTCCTTTTGTTGCCAGAAGCTAGGTTCAACACAGCCTGCCGGCGATCGTCCCATTTCTGGGCTTCACGTGCTCTAACAGTCTGTTTGGAGTGGAAGGAATAGAGGATAAAGAAAGGGAGGAGAAAGAAAACTCTAGTGGAATCCCATTTTCGTCCGTTTGGAGTGCAAGTGCAGTGAGAGGGGAATGAAAGTCAGGCGAAAGTGAGAAGAAAAGATAATGGTTCTGTACTGTATGATTTTTTACTCCAAAATGGGGAGAAAGTATAGCTGGCAGCACCATTGATACAGTAAAATGACTGTAATACCCTCACCACAACGTTCAGAAGCTCTGATCAAGGAGAAGTGACTCGCTAGACCTCTGATACCAGAATCCCCTTTGGATTGGCTTCTCAAATCAGTTTCAAATCAGTATGTTGTAGCTGGAAGGTGCCATCAGATTTCAGAAGAAGGCTCGTATCTCGGTTTGGGCGTGACCGTCCTCGTCCTTAAGGAGCAGGGCAAATTGTAAAGCAGTTTCCATCTTCACTCTCTCTCTGGCTCTCTCTCAAGAGCCCATACCAGACCCAGATGGATTATTTTAGGTGAGCCTTCATTTTTTAAATTAATTTCGTTGGGTTTATTTCGATTTCGTTTTCCTTTTTAGGTTGGGGTTTGAGAGCACGATAGATTGTGATTGTTTTTTTCAAAAAATTTCTCGTTTTGGGATGGTGTTTGCCTCTCTCTTTTATAGTCCGTGCTGGTTTACCTCCTATCCTTGTTGCACATTGTTTTGTTTGTTCAATATTTGTTTTTTTCTTTTTTTGTTGGTACGACCCTCTCACTTTGTTGAACATAGAGAAACAATGAATGGATCTTTCCACATTATCCCCATGAAGAAAAGGTAAAATATTGTTGGAAGAATAAATGATATTTTAAAAGGCTTGAATCCCACATGGAAAAGAGAAGTCAAGTAGTATTTAATAAAAGAGTATATAAGGAGACTTAAATCTTACGTGAAAAAAAAATGTTATGTACCACTTGTTTATATACTAATATGTGTCTTATACGTTTACAAAACAAAAGACTCATAAGAGGTCTTGCGCAACCCAGTTTCGGGTTCGATAGGAGCGAGCCCATAGGACCTTATGCAGTGGACAGGCTTTGACCAGTCCACCTCTGAACTCAATATTTTTGAGACTATTCAAATTCTTCGACTACTATTATTCTGTCCATTATTCACTTTTATGATCATTATTTACTTTATGAACTTTAAAAGCTGAACCAGTATATTAGCAACTCATCCTTCTCCAGAAAGACGACTTTTCAGATACTTTTCTTCCTGCACATTCTTCTTTGTTGTATTCTGCTAGGTTAATTAAGATTAGAGTTGTTTTTTTCACCTCACTATTTAAAATGCACATTAGTGGGAAGGTCTGTTGTATCCTGAGAGAGTAGCCGCTGCGACCTGCTGCACTGTCTCGATTTGAACGGGGGCGGAAACTATTCTTAAGGATAGTGTCTTGCACACCTCATATATTATTTTATATCCTTTATTATTTTATTTACATCTATTTTCTTTTAATTTTACATACATTTCCTAACAAATATTGTGTAACAAATAGCTTAACCGGGGTGCCAAGCAATTTAACATAGGATTCTCCTACATTTTACGATGCTCTCTTATCTGTAAAACTTGAGTTTGGTTGAGATTTAATGGTTTTAAAGTTTCAGGCTTTACCAGAAATTAGGATTTTTGGGTGTCACTCACTCATTTTTCTACGAGTTTGGTGGGGATGTGATGGAGATATGGGTGGCATGTTGGTATCTTGGAAAGTGGAGGTTTCTGTGGCCTATTTTTTTATCTCAATTGTTTGGGGTGTAAAGTTGGGAAATCCATGTCTTCCCCGGAAAACTGTGCAAGGATTTCTATGCGCTTGTACTTTTTGAAATTCTGATTTTATTGTCTGATAAATTCAAAAAGATATTCTTTCACTTATGTGTTTGCAAAACTTTATTTCATTCTAGTTGATTCTGTGTTCAAAGTCCAAATAATTTTTAGCGCATCTGCAGCATAGCTTTGTCCGGAGCCGCAATCAATACAGTGTGAAGATTGAAGCTAAGAAAGTATGGATGTTGGACATGGCAAGCGTTTTGAAACCCCAAAGGTTTGCGCATTGCCTTCGGAACTAATCAATTGTATTCGGGGATTGCCTGTTTGGAGTTTTGAAGCAGTTAATTGGGTTTAAGTGTCGACATTCTCTCTGTTAGATCTTGGTTTTTTTAATTGCCTTTTTCACATAATTTGCTAATGGTTATGCATCTCAGAAGAGCTTATGGAAGACACTGTTGCTATTGTCATGTTAAAGTCTTGGAGTAGTGTATGGGGACCTTAGCATCTCCCCTCTCTATGTTTACAAGAGCACTTTTGCAGAAGATATTCAGCATTCAGAGACCAATGAAGAGATCTTTGGTGTTCTGTCATTTGTTTTATGGACTCTTTACTTTGATTCCCTTGTTCAAGTATGTCTTTATTGCCCTTCTTTATTGTTCAAGTATGTCTTTATTGTCCAGCAATATCTGGTAGATTCCTTCCCAATTAACACTTCATTCAATTTGCTTATCTTTCCTCTGGGTTTTTTTTATGTAGACTTCATCTACAGTGTCTGGCCTCGATTCTAGTGTGTAAAAATTAATGTGAGAACTGTGAAGACCCTTAAAATATTGTAAGCCTGAAGTCTTGAACAGACATTTCATTCCGACAAATGGAGTGAAATCATATGGTCTAGTGTAAGCTTCTGATTCTCTTCATCGAAATGGTTGCAATCCTGCGGAATCCTTTGCATTTCTTGTTTTCCTAGTTAACGAAAGAAAGAGAATTGATGCATAGAAGAGGTTATACGTGCATAATGATTTGGAAATTAGATGTCCGACATTGAGATCTACTCTTACTTCGTCCACATTCTTTGCTCAACAATGTGCAGATGCAGTTGTTCCGATCACTTGTTTCATCTTGGTGTCTTTTTGCATTTCAACACTCTGGCACACATAGGGTGGGATTTTTGTTTGAACCAGTTATCTTAACTTGGCTGATATGCATCAGTTCTCTCGGCTTATACAATACAATCCATTGGAATCCACATGTCTATCAAGCTCTTTCTTCTCAATACCTGACTAAAAAACTAATAATAATTATTATCTATTAAAAAACAATATTCAAATGTGGAGATATAATTGTTATTTGTAATTAAAAAATTTTCTTTCTCTTAATTTATCTTGTCATTCCAAATAACATAAAAACAAATTAGATTCTCTCCATTTATTTTCTTTCTCACTATTTTCTTTCTCTCCACTTTCTCTTCCCACCCCTTTTACACTTCAAACAAAATGTAAGAGAGCTAGGAACGCTCCCTCATCACTCCCACTCCTAGGGCCACGCGCTCCGAGATATTTATTTTATTTTATTTTTTAATAACAAGTGATCCAATGAGTCACTTACAACCCAACCCAAAAGGACTCGAAAAATTCGAGTCATTTTGGACTTGAGTCATTTTCGAATTAGTATATAACAAGTCGGGTTTAGATCATTTAGATCATATTTTTATGTGCAAATTCAGGCTAATTCATTAGATCAGATTACAATTTAACACCTATAAGTCAAACTATTTGTCACTATTCAAGATAATCTCAATCGTGTGTCGATATATCACCAAGAAGAGTATATGAAAATTTCAATGCTTACAACATTGAAGACAACCTGTAAATGAAGTTAACAACATGTCCGGTAAATTTTTACAAACTGTGAGAGTCCTCCTGTGCAAATAAAAAAAAAAAAAAAAAAACAACAACAAACAAATTATGCATGAAGCAAGAGGAAAGGCGTGATCTGAGGCTTACTACTTGGAGATTCTTACCCTTACACAGCCGTGGATCTCCTAGTTGAATTCTTCTTAAGGCATCCTCACAAGCTTTTGCCTCCATGTTCTCCATGAAAAACATCCTTCCTCTCCAATTACTGAATTGATGAACACTCCTTTTATATGCTTCCTTCTAGATACTTCAGGAACATCCTTTGAGGCCAAAGTTTTCATGGGGATTGGGACTTGAGAGCTTCCTATTTCTGTTGCATCCACAATTTTATTCACCATCTCTAGAACTTCACTCATTTTTGGGCGTGCCTTAGCCTGTCGTGCCAGACACCGGTTGGCGACAACAGCAAGTTTTTGGGCAGACCTGAGATTGTATTTCCCCTCTAGCCTTGGGTCCAAAATCAAACGAAACTTCTTCGAATCTGACAGGTGTGGCCTAACCCATTCCAACAGTTTTTGCTCTTTCTTTGGGCGGTTACGGTCAAAAGGACGTCTGCCAGTGATAAGTTCATAAAGGAAAACCCCATAAGACCAAACATCACTTTTAGAGGTGAGATGCCCAGTTTGTATGTACTCAGGAGCTGCATACCCAATGGTTCCAACAACCTGTTTGGGAATCACACAAGTCTGTTAATCTATGTCAACAAATTCATCTCTCATATATTGCACAAACTGACAGTTATTACACACACGCACAAGAAAAAGAGACAGAAAGAGAGAGAGAGAGAAGAAAATAATTTCCTGTGGCAAAATTGTCAGAATATTCCAGAAGGCCAATAAGATGAAAAGTGGAGCAATGTGAATGAAAACGCTCCATTCATCAAAAGGGGATTGCCTGATAACATCCATGTAGAACAGGCTTCTAGGTTTCATAGGTTCCAATAAAATCTCATCAATCCACTGCCAACGTCTTACACGACACAAGCAAAAAAGCAAAGATCATTTTAAACTAGCGACATACCGCAGTTGAAACATGACTTAACCCATCAGAAGGCCCTAACCTGGCCAACCCAAAGTCAGATAATTTGGCGTTCCATTGACCATCCAGAAGGATATTCGAGGACTTGAAATCTCTAAAGATAATCTGCATCAACAGCCAAATAAATATGAACAAAACAACTCCCAGGCCAGTGATATGAATAGTTTCCACATAAAGGCACAAACATAGAATGTTCTCACAAATACCAGTAGTTTAGGAATTTTCGAAGTAAGAAATTCGATAATCAAGCCATACAAGGAATAATAATAAGCATCATGAACAAAGAATGGGGGATCATGTTTGCTGTCCAGTCTCTGTTATTCATTCTCTTGTTTACTTGTTTAACCAACCTCCTGAACTCAATTACCATAATACTTATTTTTCACAACTGAAATCATTTGACTATTCCATATGGCACAAGTTTCCCTCAATTCCCAATCCATCTCTCTTGGTATCACATTATATGCTCAAAGCCCACAAAGGTAAAGATACCTGAAAATTCATCCCTTCATGGAGATATGCTAAGCCCCGTGCCGAGTCCTGGGCAATTTTCACTCTTATGCCCCACGGAAGAGTTGTCTGAAACCTAAGTGACAAGTGATCTTGCACACTTCTATTGGGCATATATTCATATACCAGCAGGCGCTGGATTCCCCTTTCATCATCCTCAGCACAGTAGCCCAACAATTTGACGAGATTTGGATGATCAACAACTCCTAAAACATTTACTTCAGTCACCCATTCCTTGTGCCCCTGAAGAACAAGATGAATGAAAAAATAATCTTAATATGCACTTAAAAATAATGCAGAGAAAGACCAGGAAAATGGGATAAACAAGGATTCATTACAAGAGCTTCACAACCATGTCAATCTAGGCTTCACCAATAAGAAGTGACAGCTCAACACATCCTCACCAGAGATGTAACTCATGGAAGAAAGTTTATTCACAATGCATTTACGAGGTACTAAGAAAACAAGAAAAAAAAAAAAAAAGAAGGAAAGAAAAGAAAAGCTTGCCTGTAGTCCTCTTCTACTCAATTGTTTCACAGCAATATCAATCTTCTTGTTTGAGTCTTCCAAGCTCCGGATAACTCCTCTATATACACCACCAAATCCCCCCTCTCCAATCACGAGGGAGCGGCTAAAATTCTTTGTAGCCATCTTCAACTCTAAGAACGTAAACTCTATGAGATTACTTTGTCTTTGAGAGAACACATCAAAGGAGTTCTTTGTGGTTGATTCCGTGCTGTAATCAGAGACATTCTGAGAATTGAACTCAGACCCTGATCGCCTAAAGTCATGATCAGCTGACATTGACATTGAAATTGACGTAGAGGAGGAGGACCGTGCAGAAATAGATTTGGCGGTTCTTGGTCCTGCATTTTTATCTCCAGCATAAAATTGAAAACACTTCATTGCATCTAAATAACGGATTGCCTCGCTGCAAATCCACAATCTAGTCAGCAACAAATAATGCTACCCGAATTTTTGTTCATCCAAATATCTGTCAAACATGTTCACAAAGACCCCGGTTATGAAACAGCCCAGAAGTCATGTTCCTAAGAAAATAATGAACAAAATAAACAACATCCACATGAATGGCACATAAACGATCGGAAATCATTACATATTTTGGAATTCCAATTCCTTAGCAATACAATTGTTGGCTCAGATATGTGGGTCAAACAAACTTAAAAACGCCTTACTTGTGCCCAACTGCAATAAGCTTTTTTCTGTAAACTGCCAAGAATCATGCCAACAACAGATTACAAACGAAGCTTACAAGCATCCATTCAAGAAAACCTCAATTCCAAACTAAAGCAACAAAGGTTTCAATATTTGTTCTAGAAAAGCCCAAAATTGAAAAAAAAAAATTGTAAAATTCAAATGAACAACCCACCTATTATGACTTTTCAAGCACTCCCCAAGAAGCTAGATGAAAAAGAAACAGTGATATTCTTCACGGTTCTTCGCATTGAGAAAAGTCCTTTGGAAAGACCCTCAACTAAAAATGGTAAAAGAAATCAAGCAAGGACCAGACCCATGAACGAGCATACCTTGATACGAGGCAAGTCAACACGGGCAGCTGGATTGCAGCGTACCAAACAATAACCCCATTTATTTAAAATTAAAAAAAAAAAAGGACAGATTGAGTGAGTAAACAGCCCTTTGCTGCTGTCTTGAAAAAAACAAAAATAGAAAGAAATACATATCTCCTTTTCTCAATCAAAGAAATAAAATTAAATAACCAAAGAAAGAAGAAAGTGGGACGTGTGAAAAGGGCTTTTCTTTATTTTATTTTGTTTTATTTTTTTCTTTATGTTTTGAGGAAGGAGAAGGGAACTCAGAAAGACAGACTAATGGGTGTCACCGTGTGGGATTAGTTCTTTCTTCAAACGACAGGATTCTTGACAATCAAAAGTCAGAAACAGTCTTGTATAAGTTGTATAAGATGTGTATTGGAGGGTCATTATGTGATTTAACCTGGACCAATTCAGGCACACAGCTATAGATAGTTGGAATGGTATAAGTTACACATCTTAATTGTGCAATTTAGAAACCAGCAATAGGTGGAGGGTTTTTTCATTTTTTAAGATTGGAAACTAGAAAATGGAAATATAAAATCTCCATTAATAATATCTAAAACTTTATTTTAAAATATTAGGTGACATCTCATAATTATCAGTAATATAAAAATAAAGTGATATGAATTGTTAAAGAGATAAATTTTAAAAATTTTTTAACAATGTCTGTGTAATTATTTTAGTGCGATTTAAGGTTAAACTGGGAAGCGAAACAAAATAAATTTTGCTTTAAAATTAAATAAAAGAATTTTTAATTGTAGGATTAAAAGCATGTATACTTCTACCTATATTTATAAAAACTTGTATACTTTTGCACGTGTTTATAAAAGCATATATACTTGATAAAGCATGTTCATGCACACGCGATTCATGATTGCATTAGAATGAGAAAAGAGACCCTCTTGAAAGTTAGGAAAAGATGCATGAACGTTTTTAAAGTATGAAAATGTTTTCATTGGGACTTATCATGTGATACGGTGTCAAGAATTTATAAAGATGTTCCTGGCCAGTTGGTAGCAGATGATGATTCTTGTACAATTGAGTTAGGGTTTGGCTCTGGTGTAGTAACTGATATAGTTCT
Organism: Carallia pectinifolia; assembly: GCA_037832335.1. Lineage (NCBI taxonomy): Eukaryota > Viridiplantae > Streptophyta > Magnoliopsida > Malpighiales > Rhizophoraceae > Carallia > Carallia pectinifolia. The sequence continues at coordinate 14,190,794 of CM075448.1, read as the reverse complement.
GCTACTACTGGGTAAGAGTCAAAAAGTCTAAATGAAAAGCTAAGATACATTGTATGAAAGAGAGTACAGCCACAAGAGTGGGCTCAATTTTGATAAACATGCGTCTTCATTCATGAAAAGTAACGAGTTGATTTTGCACTAAAATTTGAGTAAACGAACCCTAAGTCATTTGCTTGACTACGAAGTAAGAAAATGAGACACTTCAAGAAAACAAAGAATTTAAGAATATGAAAGGCCATGAAAATCGAAGAAAATGAAACAGAAATCGCATTACGTATGTGAATGATATATACATTTCGCGTTTATTACATGTTCATTACATTCGTGCATAGCACCATTCACTGAGTATTATTTGTACTCACCCACTTTGTGATGACAAGTGATGGTTCAGTTTGTTGTCGCCGTGTTGGCCCGGGCTTTGGGAGTGAGGGCTATAATTTTTGATTTAGATAGTAACCTGTTGCTGTGCGTTGTAGAAACTAGTTACGCGATGGTTGACGATTTCTCAGAGATAACCCTTAGGATGATACCCCGTCTAGCCGATTAAGCGAGCTACTATGTTTTAAATATGTGTAGAGGCTAGTGTGAGGGCGAGCCAAACAGTAATAAAAGAGGACCTCTAAGACCATTAGAGTCAAACATGGTAGGTAGGGCTGTTCAAAGTAGTTGCTGAAAGTCCTCCAATGTTGACTGTAGAATATAGCTACTCCCCTCACCCCGATGTATCATACTTTTAACTTGTACAAAGGTTTGGTATGTTATATGTAATAAAAATGTGTGTTTTGTTTTTGTACAAACCTGAGTTCGACCATATACTGTCACGCTAAGAACAATTAAGTACATAAAGAAATGAGTTATTATGGTTAAAAGTAAACAAGGTAAAGAATAGCCAAAGAGATCCAGGACATGACTTAAGAATGAAGTCTTGTAGTAAAGACCACGTCATCGCTTAAACGAGTCCTTAGAAATCAGAGACTATTTGGGGATTTGGTAACAGGATACATCCGCGGTGTGTCAACCCCCTTTCAACGCTACAGGCACCGGATGTGTGTTAGGGCGTGACAGTAATCTAACTCGCAATGATCGAACTCGAACTCAACTTGAATCAAACTCGAAAAACATGACTTTTATTTTTAAAATTGAATTAAAAAAACAGTTGAATAGTATTTTTTATGTTTTCACTTATTATTTTATTTATATACGCACTACACATGTGTACGCTATCATATATATCTTAGTATAATGAAAACATTACTTCATTATAACTTGATGATCACAAGTTTGAATTATGGTAACAATATCTTTGTGAAAATAAGAATAAAGTTGGCTACATTAAATAGTTTATTAAACTTTATAAATATGAGAGTCTTGTACAATAGACACTATTTTTGATATGGATTCAATTATTTTATTTTAACATCAAATTATTCATTTTTTATAATTATCAATTTTTATCTTTTTTAAATTTATAGTAGTTTAAGAATGTTATCTATTTATAAATGCACACTAACTATATACACATATATACAAAAACATATATGTATATACATGTTATAAATAATAAATTATACATAATACATATATATATATATATTTATTTATTTATATTTGTATATATATTTATATATATATTCGCTTCACGTGTGCTTTTTCAATTTAAATAAATATTTATGATCTTAATAAAAAATATTAAATTTCAATAAAATAAAAAATATAAAGTTAATTGTTGAGAGAACTTATAAAATTGGTATCCATAGGCATTAAAGCTCAGTAGCTATTACAGTGCAAATTAAAAGCAACGCATCATCATCAAACAGAATCCTTTGGATAAAATGAATCTAAGGAAAAAAATTTGAAATTTGAATTTGATGAGCATAAAAGGTAAAAGGATATCAAATAGAAAAAAACTTGAATACAAAGTAGCAAATACTAACCTTGATGGTGTCATAATGGTTCCATCCAATCTCACAACAGCTTGCCCAAGAAATAGTACTCTTTTTCTTCTTAGCGATTGTAAACAACTACAAGAAAAAGACAGCAAAATCATTGCATATATGCATGTATGCATACATGTGGAGCTAAGATATATATATATATTAATAACACATATTAATATTGTCTTCTAATATTTTGGGGGATTTTTGATCGAATTTGTTTGTAGATTGGTTTCACTACTTGTATTTGAGATAGATTTCAACAAATAGAAGATGTAATTGTATATTCATAAACTTCTTCAATTTAGCTTAGCTTTTAATTATTTTTATAATTAATATATAGGTACTCAAATGAAAACCTATTTTTAGGAAGTTGTAAAGAAAGTTAAATTTGATACAAATATTTTTATACGAGTAGATTAGATTAGATTAAAATAGCAGTGATTAGATGAAATTTAAATTAAGTAGTAAGTTTATCATAATAATATATTTTAATTAAATTTATAAAAATAATTAAAATTTCAAGATCTCGAACAAGTAGAAAGTATGTTATGTAAGCTAAAAATACTTCTAGACTCAAGGAAAAACTTTCTCTCTTTTGTAATTTAATATGTTATATAGATATAAACTATAATAAGTGATTTTATCTATACTATATTATGTACATAAATAATAATATAATTTACATTTTTGAATTTATGATAAAATAAAAAATTAGTGAAAAAAAGAGACTTATTTTCTAAAAAATGAGCATAGTAACACATCGACCCACTGGTTGACCCGAACACGAGCAAATCCAACTTGAACCTGAACCAAGCACAACATGATTTATAAGTAACTCAACCCGAAATCACTTGAACCAGAAGTGACTCAGCTCAACCCACCTGTTCGATACCTCTACTATCAAAACAGAACATATTGTTGAGTTGGCTTCAAATTGAGTATTTTGAGTTTATGATATTTTAGGGTTAAGTTATTTTTAGATCAAATTATTTTTACGTCATTTGAATTTTGGGTCAAGTTCGGCCCATCCGCAGATTGGCGAGTCGTCATTTTATATAATATCTCATTTTTATGAAAAATTCGAAAAATATAAAAAAACAAAAAAAATTGAAACAATTCTTAAAAATAAAAAAAAAAACAAATTCAAAAAATAATTCACGACATTTTAAAAAAATCTAAAATTCAAAATGGAATATGAATTTCATAAAAGTATGAGAATATTTTGAAACCAAATCTACGGTCAAGGATTATAGTGAAAATAGTAGACTATATATTTTTTGCAGCATATAATCTATAATTCAAATGTTATAACCTTTTATTTTACCTTTTGTTTCTCTTAAAAAAATTGGGTTAAGGGTCTTTGTGGGCCATGTTTAGATGGGTTTGACCTTAAATTTTTGTGGCATTTTGAGTTTAGGTCATTTTTTGATTAATCTACTTTCCGATCAGGTAATGATCAAATTTTTTGAATAGATTCAAGTCAATACATTTGTTCGCATCAAAATTTGACATGTCTACTTATATTTTAGACCTTTAGTTTTAAGGTCTCAAGTTTTAATTATAATAAAATAGTATAAGATTTATGAAAATAGAGAGAACTATATATTATATAGTTTATAACCTAATAGACTTCTTAATAAATACCAAAAAAAAAATTATTAAGCAAGGCCCAAAAAGTAAACAATAATTAATAGTTGCTTTTTGAATTGTTCCTTACAAATTAGAAGCCACAACGCATGATTAGAGGTTTCTTTTAACTTGTGTTAGTTGTCATTAAATTATGTAGTGGGAAAGAGGAAATAGAAAAAAAAATTTCAAAGTCAAAGATTGACCAGTTATGAGAACAGAATTTATAAGAGTCGAATAAATTTGAACAAAAAAAAAAAAACAAAGAGTTCAGACAGTTAAGATAAAGCACAAAAAATAATGTCGATCACCATGTTATTGTGGACAAAAATATTGATTCAGGACTTTGTGAGTTTTTTTTTTTTAACAGTGCATTATAACTTGTTTATGTGCTTGATATAGAGCTTTTAAATTGTGATGAGACTATACAATTTTTACTAGTCTATGTCTTAGCCAGCCAAATGTTAGAATGGCAATGACATTTACTTTAGTAAATAAAAAATGCCTACCACTCAATGTAAATATCTATTTTAAAGAAAAGCACAATCTCGAATAAAAAAACAGTGAAAAAAATCTTAATGAACTATAAAACAATGATCAAGTATCAACCAAGGTTTTGAAAACCGAATCAGTTATCAAATCGAAAAGTTCCAACGGTTAAGTTATAACCGATTCAACCAATTCAATTGAAGTTTAACTAGAAGAATCAATATTTAATGTGTAAAATGTAATTTTGTACATAAAATATATGTGTTAATATATTTTATAAGCCAGTGCAATGCACAATTTTTTTAATATTAATCAGAATTTTAAGTATAAATACAATAATCTTGATTATATAATTAATTTGGTATGCAAATATTAGATCAATATAATTCATTTATAAAAAAATATAAATTAATTTTGACATCACAAAATTTTTTTTAAAAAAATTACCTGAGAAGTGATGCATACTCTTTTTAAGTGGCACCGAAACACTAGCCCACACGGTCGTCTAGTAAAAAAAAAAGAGAAATCATGTCAAAAAAGTAGTGCAATGCTACAAAATCCCATCAACGTGGTCCAATCACATGACATATGTTACCAAACTCATCAAGCAAGAAAAGGAATGCAACAAAAGTTGGCTACTAACCTATATTAATTAAGGATTAGGGCTATTCATAAACCGCCCAACTAGCTAAAAATTGCCCAACTCGCACTGAACCAATATGAATCTGCCAAAACTGCTAGAAAAACAATTGTCCACGGTTTTAAAATTTTCAAAACTGCCAAAGACGGATTGGTGGCCGTTTCGCAGTTTTAAAAACTGCGGTTAACCAACCCAATTCGCCATACTTAATATATATATATATATATAAAACATATATAATAAAACGACATCGTTTCATTTAAAAACATATAACCTTCACACTTTTCAGAAGTGCAACGTCGTTCTAGGCTATCCCTTGCTCCCCTTCAGACTTCAGTCCTTCACAGCTCACGCACGAGTTTTCCTAATCGCCTCTATAGATTTGTCCTTCATTTTTGTTCTTCCATTCCTAAACCTAGCCCCCGCCGCCCTCAATCCAATGAATCCACTACAATCCTTCACGGCTTCTGATCTCTCACGGTAAGATTCTTCTCTTCTTTGGTTTTTCCGTTTGTGTATTGGGTGCTCTTTTTTCCTGTTCAGATTCTATACTTCTTTGGATTTCTTGTTCAGCTTTGCTATCCCTCTCTCTCTCATCCAAGCGAGAGAGAGTGAGGATTTGGTTTAAAGTTATTTTGTGGCTGATATTTGGTTTACTTTTGGTCAATCAAATTCGTGTTTGAGGTTGCTGATTCTATATGCTTCTGGGTTTGGGGCTACTGAATTTTTCTTGAAGCATTTTGTTGGGAACTAGTTTTTGTTCTATTTTTTGAATGTGTTTTTGTTGATTGCTGCTATGGATGTCTTTTTTTTTTGTCTTTCTTTTTGTTCTTTTGAGTTATTTGAATATGTTTTGGATTATTGGTTGTGCTGTGGTGACTGGCAAGATCCCAAGTGGGTTTTTGAGTTGGGGCTTTTACCTTTTAGTTGATTTCTAGGATTTGAATTTAGATGGGTACTATAAAATATAGTTTGGTTGTTCTGGGATGATAAATTGATGCTAAACTCAATTGGATTGAGTTTATTCCACGAAAGTGATGAATTATTCTCAATCTTTCTTCCACACACTGATACTGAAAATCTAGTTTGTTGTTGTATTACATTGTACACCAAATTGTTGTTACAGTATGCGTGCTTATATGCACATGCCTATAATTTTTTTATGAAGTACTGAATTTTGGTGTCAGTACGCATACTATAAATGTTGGTTGTTGATTCTAAATATGTTTAAGGCTGAGAAGATCATTTATTTTTTGTCTGGGGTAATTTGTTTCCATACAGCACATTTGAGTCTTTGTTTTACTTGTGTTGTTACTCATTGTGACTCTTTATTTTATAACAGATGTTGAATGAACCTACTACGACAGATGTGATGATGGAAATTGAGCTAAGGGAGAGAAAGGTGGGGATCCTAATGGTAAGAACACAAAGAACACGGATGAAGGTAACACTTCCCTTTTTTTTTCCTCTTCCTTTACTACCGAAATTATTTTAAACTATGCTAGTACCCCTATAGCTTTTTCCCTCATTTCCAATTTGGTTCTTTAATTTTCAGTTTACTACAACTCCATTATAGTTTACCCAAACATTTCCATTATTGCTATCCAATCCCCAACTCTTGATTAATTGCAATTAGGTCGCCAACTACTCAAATTTTTTGTATTTGCAACTTGGTCCCTCAACTTTTAGTTACTTGCAATTTTGTCCCTACATACCCTAACTTTCCATATTTACAATCTAGTCCTCAAATGTTTCTACGCTATTAATTTAGTCTCATTTTATCCAAATTATTCAATTCAATCCTAGAACATCAATCTTGCTCGATTATGCAACGTTTAGTGCCTCATCACGTAATTAGCATGTAATTAAGCTGGATTAGGTTAAATCAACTTTCTCTTTCCTTTCTCTCTAGGCTGGCCACCCTCTTTATCTTTCATCTTCAATTATCTTGCAAATTGAAGCATTCAACTAAGATTCATGCATGGAATTAGGGTTTTCTCACTCTTGACACCTTGATTAACCTAAATTCATTGCATTCCCTAACTCCAAATCACTTTCTCTCTCTCCTCCCTCTTGATGGCCAAACCTCCTCTCTCCCTCTCTCTTCATTTTCTCTTTAATTAACTTACCAAACAGCAACCAAAAGCATAGCCAAGTTCACAACACAATAATCCTACTTTCAAACCATCAAAAACACCAAATTCAGTAACTTCAAAAATCAAGCCATAAAATATTCACAAAAAGAAAAGCCTGTGGCAACAATTGAACATCCACTCACTTGATAGGTCAATTTACTCCCCTCGTCCAACTCTCCCCCAAGGCTTACTCGGTTTGTTCCTAGGCTTTCCTTTTTTTCTTTTCGTTCCTTTGGTTCCTCTCTCTCTCTCTCTCTCTCAACTAATTAACCTTGCTTTTATTTTATTTTATTTATTACTATATTATTATTATTTTTATTGTAATATTTTTTTCATTTTCTCTTTTTATTTTCATTTCCCTCATTAAATTTAATTAATTTTTAATTAAATCTAATCTTAGTCATTAATTCTAGCTTAGGGTTTAAGTTAATTGCGCTTAGCACTAGCTAATCGAAATTTGGGTTAATCGCAATTAGGGATAGACTAATCCTGCTTATGTTCTAGTTAACCTAGTTTAGCACTACTTAATTGTAATTATCATTTAATAAGCTAAGTTAGGGTTTAGGTTAGCTCAATCGCACTTAGGGCTAATTAGTTGTACTCTAAGTATAGTTGGACTTGTCTTTCCTACATTTCTCATCCTAAATTAGTTTCCATCAGCTAAATGCATATAGCACGCATATGAATGTGATTATATCACTTGTCGATCCTAATAGAGGTAAACAGGGTGCTACAAAGTTTCCTCACAAGCTCTATCCGCAAAATAAGACGATGTAATATTACCCTCACAAAATAGACCTTCGCTTTTAAAGCTACATACCTCACTTGGTGGCATTTGTTTGATAGAGGGGTCTTCGATTTCAACACTCGTGCTACAACTTTGTCTATTCAACCAATTCGACCATCTTTCATTCAAACATTTAGTAAATAACATACTATGTCATAATTTCTTGTTGAGTAATTATTTGCATAGCATTTAAGTAATTATGTAAATATATTCGTACTACCTGAGTCTCCATCGGTGCCTTTGCATAATCCTATTGGAGTTCCTCTCAGTTAGATGAGGTATCGTATATGTGACATCACCAACGTACAAAATACATGACTTTTGCTTTTTTGAACTCCAAATTAAATACTTTGCCCTTCTTGATAACTATGACGATAGATTCATTGTCCCTCCCTAATTTGTGAGGTTTTTTGTGTTATACAATCAATCTCCTAATGTTAATGTAGTCCAAGTAAAAATTCGAATAGTCTACAATAAAGTAATTATTAGTTGCAAGGAAGGAATTTCAATAATAGATGTAAATGTCATTTATCAAACAACATGGGAATAGTGCTGATGGATTCCTTGTTGGAATGGATTAACAAGTAGTCCAAAATAAGGAGATTGAGCAAGTAAAGGATGGAAATGGATAGGGAAGTCCACCACTTAGGTGATAATGCAAGAAACCACACCAAATATAAGAATTTAAAGGAAATTCACCACACTCGAAGAATACAAGTGACAATAAGAAGAATTTGCCACATTTGAAGAACACAAGTGATGCGAACCCCGCGGATAGCACTGGAAGACCCAACACCTAGAGGGCGATGCGAACCCCAAGGATACACCGAAAGACCCACGAACGAGATTGAAATTACAACCCAAGGAAAGCCAAGTCAGGTTTGAAGGAACCTTGACCCAACGTCTATAAAGAGATGCGAACCAAAGGTACAAAAGAAGGATATAGTCGCCACACCCTAGAAAAGGAAAAAAAAGGGTGATAAGACTTGGGTTGAACGCCACAAGGAGGTGTCCTTGATAAGTTCGGTAAAAGAGTTCTGCAACTCCAAAGAACGATTGTTCTCAAATTATAATTCAGCAAATCTATTCAATTCCTTAAAATAAAAGAGTTTCACAAGCCTTTTATAGGCAAACCCAAATAGTTAGGGTTTTAAACGTACTAAGAGTAGAAAACCTACTAAGACTAAAAAACCAAGTTCCTACATGAATAAGGAAAACCTAATTCAACTAGAAACTTGAAAATTAAAACTAATTCCTACTTGCAAACAGATTGGGCTTAAATAAAAAATTGCTTGGCCTAAAACAACAATTAAAACTCTAAACTAAACAATCCAAATCAGTCCACACATTGTCTTATATGCACTAGGCCCAAATAATTCTTGTTGGCCCAAACTTCCTCAATTTGGTTAACACTCCTCTTCTTGTACTTGGATCACATTGATGTAGACTTGTAGGACCTCTAATCTTCATTGCTTGCTCCACAAGTAAAGCACGTTTCTTACTCTCCAAGGAAAGTCCACCGAGCCATAAAATCACATCAAATCATGTAGTGAGGGTGCTAGCTAGGCTCACATCATTCCCCCTTTCTTCAAAAAGATTTTTCCTCAAATCTTGCTGTTGTTCTACTTCAAAGCCTGGAGGGAATGTCTTGAGCTACAAGGAATTGATGTTTCCCATGCCAAAGAAATAGATACTTCGAGTATTTTGATGCCTTCACCGCAAAGCAAAATCTCCTCTTTTGAATTACCACCAGGCGATCAAACAAAGAAAATGAGCTAAGGTGGTTCAGCACTTGATCTACAATGACAAAATTAACATGAGTAGACACATTAAGCATAGAATCAACAAAATCCATTGGTTGTGGTGTAGTTGAACTGAATGGTAGCTCTATAGTAGGACATTTTGCTAACTCTCCACCATCTACCAATTCAACTTCATGCATGGATTCTACATCCAATTCACAATCTTCCACAAGTTGAAGCTTATGGCCTTTAAATTCACATTCTACAACATCAACCAATGCCTCCGCTTCACCATCTTGAAGAACTTCCTTATGTGATGCACTACCAAACTCAACAACTTCAGATTTAACTTCAAAATCAACTCCCTTATTTTATACCACACACCCATGGTCAGATGTATGATCAACAACTTCATCTTCAACCTTATGTTCTTGTGCAACTTCTTGGACCACATCAACACAAGATTCAGAACTCACATGCTTTGATTTAGAACTCTCCACTTGCTTGATATATTGACTAAACTTTTGGAGAAAATCTTTATCAAAAATCCTTTCCTTTATTGACACATCCATCTTACCCTTCTCTTGGCTACTCCCAACCTCCTTGATTTTGTTTGGATCGGTCTTGAATTTATTCATTGCTTTATCCTCCCTTTTGTTCTAATTCGGCTTCCATGTTGGGGAAGAAGTCAAATTTGAACAATATCTTGATGTTGTACTCCTTCCTTTGAGCTGCCTTTCAACCTTCATAGCCATGTAAACCATGTCCTCCAACTCCACATAATGTCGCAACTCTACTATATCGGCTATGTTCTTGTTTAGCCGTTGTAGAAATCTAGCCATTGTAGCTTCTCGATCTTCCTCAACATTGGCACGGATCATAGCTATCTCCATCTTCTTATGGTACTCCTCCATACTCTTGGTGCCTTGAGTGAGCCCTTGTAACCTGCGATAAAGCTCATGATAATATTGGTTAGGAACAAATCGTTTTCTTATAATTGCCTTCATCTCATCCCAAGTGTCAATTGGTCTCTCACGATTTCTTCGACGATTGAGCACTAACTGGTCCCACCAAATTATGGCATAATTGGTGAACACCACGGCTACTAACTTCACCTTCTTCTCCTCAGAGTAATCATGGCAGTCAAACACAAGCTCTACCTTTTTTTCCCACTCCAAGTAAGCATCAGGATAACTTTTGCCTTGAAATGGAGGAATCTTCATTTTGATGCTCCCAAGGTTGCGATCTTGTTCCCATCTCCCAATATTCCTATCTCCTCTACCTCCACAGCCTACTTCACGTCTACCTCTCCCTTCTTTACCATGTGCCAGTCTACCCACACTATAATTGGAGCCTTGATCATCTTCAACAAAATCATCCTCAAAGTGTGCTTCATAATGTTCTCCACCATTCCCACGTGCATTGGGAACTCTTTGGTGCTGGCCCCGCTGCAAATTGGCTATGGCAGCTTCTTGTCTATCCATGCTATCTCGCATTTCATCAAAACATGCAAACACTCGATCAAATTGTTGTTGCATCGTGCTGATCACAATTGATTCATTGGCTGATCCTTCTTTTGAAGTACCCTTGCCATGGTCTGAAGACATGTTTTAAATCTGCAAAATAATGTTAGAAAGGACCTCACAAACACTCCCTCGCGTGTTTGCACTCCACTCCTCACGTATGACACTCAATCTCTCGTGTTTGTACACAAATCAGTTCAGCTTTTCTCTCCAATGCAACTCACACTCTTGCCTTTTTCCACCAAATTGTTCCTCACTCTAAGCTGTTTGGAGCCAAGAACCAACAAAAATCAATTTACAAACTCCTTGCAACAACTAGAACTAGAGATTGAAGGAAAAACAACAAGGGAAAGGGTTTGGTACAAGCTGTCCACACAAGTAATTTGACCAAATAGTTTTTTTTTTTTTTCAATATGGCCAGAACTCTTTTTTTTTTTTTTTTGGTTAAACTTGATGGAAAGTAACAAAAACTGACTCAAATAACCACTAGGAAACACAAAAGAAGGTTTAGATTGGGCGGACTAGGGTTTCTCACTTTTTCCCAATCAGGACAGATATTGAGTGCTGAATTCGAACTCGATTTTGACTAAGATTCCAACCGAACTGGGCTTTGCTCAAAACACAAAAGTTGTAGCCCTATGTGTTAGCGTTCAAACACAACTGGAATCACTCAATTTGGAGTTGTATAGAAGACCTTATCACAAAAATACTGAACAGACATCAAATTTTCCGGACAGACGCGCGGAAACACAAAGACTTAGGGTCTTTTTTCTTTCTTTTTTTTTTTTTTATTTATAATTTTCAGCAAAGAACACACGAACAAAGGACAAAGAACACACTAGGGTTTTGTTTTTTTTTTTATTTTTTTATTTTCTAGAATAGACACTAAACAAGAAAACAAAGAAGACAAAGATGAATAAACACAAACCTAGGGTTAGGAACACGATGGAAAACACAAAAAATAAAACTTTGGATACGCAAACCTGACCTAGAGCCTAAGCTCTGATACCAACTGATGCGATGAAAAAAGACCTAGTGCTAGCAAAATGTGATGCATCAATTCCCCCTTGTTGGAAAGGATTTTCCTTTAAATCTTGCTCATCATCATCTCTCAAGTATGGAAACAGGTCACAGACATTGAAAGTACCTAAACCATTATAGTCCAAAGGCAATTCGAGCTTGTATGCATTTTCTCCAATCTTTTCCAACACTTTCAATGGACCTTTAGCTCAGGGTGTTAGTTTTGACTTCTCTTTGCTAGGAAATCTTTCTTTCCTCAAGTGAATCCACACTAAGTCACCAGGAGCAAAATGAACTTTCTTTTTCTTCTTGTTTACTGCTTGCTTGTAAACCTCTCTGTTTTTTTTTTCCTCAATTTTAGCTCAAATCAACTCGTGTAGCTTTTTCATTGGCTCTTTCCTCTCCGTCAAAACAAACTCAATCTTTTTGGGAAGTAGAATGAGATCAAAAAGAGTGATGGGATACATCACCTCAAATAGAGTGCGACCTATGGTGCAATGACTGCTCCTATTGTATGCAAATTCAGTATGAACAAGTTGTTCATCCCAATTCCTCAAGTTCTTGCTAATTAGTGACCTTAGCAAGGCTAATAACGCTCGATTAACCACCTCAGTTTGCAAATCAGTCTGATGATGACATGTGGTACTGAACCAAAGCTTGGTGCCTAACTTTTTCCACAAAGTCTTCCAAAAATAGTTAAGGAACATCACATCCCGATATAAAACAATACTTTTAGGCACTCCATGAAGCCTAATAATTTCTTCGAAGAAGAGATTAGCAATGTGAGAAGCATTATCTATCTTGTGGCATGGAACAAAATGAGCCATCTTCGAGAAGTGATCTACAACCACCATAATAGAATCTTTTCTCTTTTGTGTTCTTAGCAATCTGAGATCAAAGTCTATGATCATATCAGTCTATGGGATCTCTAGAGCTGGAAGATGAGTGTAAAGGCCTTGCGAGCTCTCCTTGGATTTGGCCTTGTGACATATTACACACCTTTCAACATTAGCTTGCACACTTTTATTCATTCCAGGCCAATAAAAATGCTCTTGATGTATTGCTAAAGTTTTGTTTATTCCAAAATGTCCAGCTAGACTCCCTCTACGAGCTTCGTGAACTAAGAGCTCACTCACCAAACTCTTGGGAATACACAACTTTCCAGCCTTGAAGAGGAAACCATCATGCTTGTAGAACTTGTTTATTGCCTTCTCATTACAAGACATGTAGATTGTAGACAAATCTGGATCTCCAAGGTACAAGTCCTTGATTAGCTCGAATCCAAGTAGCTTGGCATTAAGCATAGAGAGCAATGCATGTCTCCTTGATAGTGCATTTAGAACTAAATTAGAACAACCAGATTCATACTTGATCACATAAGGGAATGGTTCTAAGAACACTACCTAACAAGCATGTCTCTTGTCGAGTTTTTCTTGTCCCTTCAAATGCTTTAGGGATTCACGATTAGTGTGAATAACAAACTCCCTTGGAAGCAAGTAGTGCTATAATGTCTCAAGTGTATGAATGAGAGCATAAAATTCTTCATCATAAGTAAAATGATTCAATAAAGAACTAGAGAGCTTCTCACTAAAATTTGCAATGAGTCGACCTTCTTACATCAACACAGCTCCAATACCAACTCCCAAAGCATCACACTCGAACTCAAAAGTTTTGTTGAAATGTGGAATTGCTAAATTGGGAGCTAAGCTTCCCTTTTGCGCGCTCAAAACACTTTTGGGTAGCTATTTTCCAGTTGAACTTTCTTCCTTTCATGCATTATGTCATTGTTGCTCTTCACAAATTTTCGATGGAATGATGCAAGGCCATGAAAACATCTATCATCATGGATGGATGTTGGATCAGGAAATTCTTTGATAGCTCTCATCTAATTTGTTTCCTTCATGGGAAATCACATATCTAAGGAATGTAACTTGATTTTGGAAGAACTGACACTTATTGAGGTTCCCATAGAGCTTTTTCTTTCTCAACACTTGAAACGCTTGTTGTAAGTGTTTCACATGCTCATCTTGATCCTTGCTATAAACTAGAATATCATCAAAATAAACAACAACAAATTTGCCAAGGAACTTTCTCAACACATGATTTATTAGTCTCATAAAAGTACTGGGAACATTAGAAAGTCCAAAAGGCATTACCATCCATTCATAGAGGCCATGCTTTGTTTTGAAGGCTATCTTCCACTCATCACCTTCCTTTATTCGAATCTAGTGATAACCACTCTTCAAGTCAATCTTTAAGAAGATTGTGGCACCTTGAAGTTCATCAAAAAGATCATCAAGCCTTGAAATGGGTAACGGTACTTCACAGTGATCTTGTTGATACACACCTATTAACACACATGCACATTCTTCCATCCTTCTTTGTAACAAGTAGGGTAGGTACTAAACATGGACTCATGGATTCACAAACATAGCCCCTTGTAATGAGCTCATCAACTTGCCTTTGGAGCTCCTTTGCTTCTTTTAGATTGCCCTTATAGGCTGGCCTATTTGGGAAGGCAGCTCCTAGAATAAGATTAATTTAGTGCTCAATTTCTCTTATAGGAGGAAGTTCAGGTGGCAACTCCTTAAGAAAAACTTCCTTGAATGCTTCTAGGACAGATTTGGCTTGTAGAGGAATATGGCAGTTCATGTTGAAGCTCTTTTCAACCATCAAAAGAGCAAACACTTGCTTGTGCTTGGAAATGGCTTTTTCAACATTTGCTTTACTGAAGAAAAGGCTCTTCTTGGTTTTTATTTTAGAATGATTTGCAAGACTTTGATGTAGGCTATGAGGAACCAAAACAATGTTTTTACCATCTTCTGAGAAAGAATAAGTGTTCTTGAAGCCATCATGTAAAGATTTCATATCAAATTGCCATTGTCGACCCAGTAGGAGATGGCCAACACTTATTGGAGCAACATCACAAAGCGCTTCGTCTTGATAATATTTGCCAATATAAATCTTAGACACTTTTACCTCACTTTCATTGTTTAGCCATTGTAACTTGAAAGGATGAGGATGGTGAGTTGTAGGCAATCCCTACTTGTCAATAAGAGTTGTATTTCCAACACCTTTTGGGGTGTTAAATACATTCAATTCCTTCTAATAAGTGTGCAATTGATCATGATTTGCATTTATTAGGTGTATAAGACCATTTGTGGCATGAATAAAGGGGCTAAATCACTTCATTTCTTTCAAATAAGTGATTTTCTTTTATTTTAATGGCTTATTAAACCAAAATAGAACTTAAATAAAGCATAAATGCTTACAAAACCTTTAATTTCAATACAAAAAGCATTTTCAACACCTTTTGAGGTGTTAAATGCATTCAATTCCCTCTAATAAGTGTGCAATTGATCATGATTTGGATTTACTAGTTGCATAAGACCATTTGTGGCACGAATAAAGAGGCTAAATCTCATTATTTCGTGCAAACAAGTGATTTTCTTTCATTTTAATGGTTTATGTAACCCAAATTGATCATGATTGGGGATATTAAATGCACTCAATTCCCTCTAACAAGTGTGCAATTGATCATGATTTGCACCTATTAGTTGCATAAGACCATTTTTGGCATGAATAAAGGGGCCAAATCACTTCATTTCTTTCAAATAAGTGATTTTCTTTCATTTTAATGGCTTATTTAACCCAAATTGAACATAAATGAAGTATAAATGCTTGAAAAAAAACTTTTACTTTCAATGCAAAAATCATTTCCAACAACTTTTTGGGGAGTTAAATGCATTCAATTCCCTATAACAAGTATGCAATTAATCATGATTTGCATTTATTAGTTGCATAAGACCATTTGTGACATGAATAAAGGGGCTAAATTGCTTCATTTCTTGCAAATTAGTGATTTTCTTCCATTTTAATGGATTACTTAACCCAAATTGAACTTAAATGAAATATAAATGCTTACAAAAACCTTTAATTTCAATGCAAAAAGCATTTTCAACACCTTTTGGGGTGTTAATTGCATTCAATTCCCTCTAATAAATGTGCAATTTATCATGATTTGCATTTATTAGTTGTATAAGGCCATCTGTGGTATGAATAAATGGGCTAAATCACTTCATTTCCTGCAAATAAGTGATTTTCTTTCATTTTATTGGCCTATTTAACCCAAATTGAACTCAAATGAAGTAAAAATGCTTACAAAAACCTTTAATTTCAAAGCAAAAAGCATTTTCAACATGTTTTGGGGTGTTAAATGCATTCAATTCCCTCCAATAAGTGTGCAATTGTTCATGATTTGCATTTGCTATTTAGATAAAACCATTTGTGGCTTGAAAAAAGGGGCTAAATCACTTCGTATCTGGCAAATAAGTGATTTTCTTTCATTTTAATGACTGATTTAACCTTAATTGAACTTAAATGAAGTATAAATGTTTACAAAAACCTTTAATTTCAATGCAAAAAGTATTTCTAACACCTTTTGGGGTGTTAAATGCATTCAATTCCCTATAATAGGTGTGCAATTGATCATGATTTGCATTTACTAGTTGCATAAGATTATCTGTGGCATGAATAAAGGGGCTAAATCACTTCATTTCTCGTAAATAAGTGATTGTCTTTCATTTTAATGACTTATTTATCCCAAATTGAACATAAATGAAGCTTAAATGCTTACAAAAACCTTTAATTTCATTGCAAAAAGCATTTTCAACACCTTTTGGGGTGTTAAATTCATTCAATTCCCCCTAATAAGTGTGCAATCAATTATGATTTGCATATATTAGTTGCTTAAGACCATTTGTGGAATGAATAAAGGGGCTAAATTATTTCATTTCTTGCAAAAAAAAATGATTTTCTTTCTTTTTAATGGCTTCTTTAACCAAATTGAACTTAAATAAAGCATAAATACTTATAAAACCTTGAATTTCAATGCAAAAAGAATTTCCAAAACCTTTTGGGGTGTTAAATGCATTCAATTCTCTCAAATAAGCGCACAATTGATCGTGATTTGCCTTCATTAGTTGCATCAGACCATTTGTGGCCTTCATTAGTTTGATTAATGGCCTATTTAACCCCAATTGAACTTAAATGAAGTATAAATGCTTACAAAAACCTTTAATTTCGGCGCAAAAAATATTTCCAACACCTTATGGGGTGTTAAATGCTTTGAATTCCCTCTAATAAGTGTGCAACTGATCATGATTTGCATTTATTAGTTGTATAAGACCATTTATGACATGAATAGGGGGGTTAAATCACTTCATTTCTTGCAAATAAGTGATTTTTCGCATTTTAATGACTTATTTAACCCAAATTGAACTTAAATGAAATATAAATGCTTAAAAGAACCTTTAATTTCAATGCAACAAGCATTTCCAACACCTTTTTGGGTGTTAAAAGCATTCAATTTCCTTTAATAAGTGTGCAATTAATCTTGATTTACATTTATTAGTTGCATAAGACCATTTGTAGCGTGAATAAATGGGCTAAATCACTTCATTTCTTGCAAATAAGTGATTTTCTTTCATTTTAATGGCTTATTTAACCCAAATTGAACCTAAATAAAGCATAAATGCTCACAAAAACTTTTAATTTCTATTGAAAAAGCATTTTCAACACCTTTTGGGGTGTTGAATGCACTCAATTCCCTCTAATGACTGTGCAATTGATCATGATTTGCATTTATTTATTGCATATGACCATTTGTGGAATGAATAAAGGAGCTAAATCACTTCATTTCTTTCAAATAAGTAATTTTCTTTCATTTTAATGACTTATTTAACCAAGATTGAACATAAATGAAGATTAAATGCCTGCAAAAACTTTAATTTCAATGTAAAAATCATTTCCAACAACTTTTTGGAGTTAAATGTATTTGATTCCCTTTAAAAAGTATGCAATTGATCATGATTTACATTTATTAGTTGCATAAGACCATTTGTGGCATGGATAAAGGAGCTAAATCACTTCATTTCTTACAAATAGGTGATTTTCTTTCATTTTAATGAAGAATAAAGGGTTAGAAAAACCATTAATTTCTTTGCAAAAAGCATTCGCAATTCCTTTTGGTGTGTTAAACGCATTCAATTCCATATAATAAGTGTGCAATTAATCATGATTTGCATTTATTATCTGCATAAGACCATTTTTGGCATAAATAAAAGGGCTAAATCACTTCATTTCTATCAAATAAGTGATTTTCTTTTATTTTAATGGCTTATTTAACCCAAATTGAACACAAATAAACCATAAACGCTTTCAAAAATTTTTAATTTCAGTGCAAAAATCATTTCCAACAACTTTTGGGGAGTTAAATGCATTCAATTCCCTTTAATAAGTGTGTAATTGATCGTGATTTGCATTTATTAGTTGCATAAGACCATTTATGGTATAATAAAGGGGCTAAATCACTTCATTTCTTTCAAATAAGTGATTTTCTTTCATTTTAATGGCTTACTTAACCCAAATTCAACTGAAATGAATTATAAATCCTTGCAAAAACCTTTAATTTCATTGTAAAAAGCATTTCCAACACCTTTTGGGGTGTTAAATGCATTCAATTCCCTCTAATAACTGTGCAATTGATCATGATTTGCATTTATTAGTTGCATAAGACCATTTGTGGCATGAATAAAAGGATTTAATCACTTCATTTCTTGCAGATAAGTGATTTTCTTTCATTTTAATGGCTTATTTAACCTAAATTCAACTGAAATGAAGTATAAATACTTATAAAAACCTTTAATTTCAATGCTAAAAGTATTTTCAACACCTTTCGGGGTGTTAAATGCATTCAATTCCCTCTAATAAGTGTTCAATTTCTCATGATTCGCATTTATTAGTTGCATATGACCACTTGTTGTAAGAATAAAGGGGTTAAATCATTTCATTTGTTACAAATAAGTCATTTTCTTTCATTTTAAAGGTTTATTTAACAGAAATTAAACTTCAATGGAGTATAAATGCTTACAAAAACCTTTAATTTCAGTGCAAAAACCATTTCCAACACCTTTTGGCACGTGAAATGCATTCGATTCCTTCTAATAAGTGTGCAATGGATCATGATTTGCATTTATTAGATGTATAAGACCTTTTGTGGCATGAACAATGATGCTAAATCACTTCATTTCTTACAAATAAGTGATTTTCTTTCGTCTTAATGACTTATTTAACCCAAATTCAACTGAAATAAAACATAATTACTTACAAAAACCTTGAATTTCAATGCTAAAAGTATTTCCAACACCTTTTGGAGTGTTAAATACATTTAATTCCCTTTAATAAGTGATTTTCTTTTATTTTAATGGCTTATTTTACGCAAATTCAACTGAATTAAAGTATAAATACTTGCAAAAACCTTTAATTTCAATGCTAAAAGTATTTTCAAAACCTTTTCAGGTGTCAAATGCATTTAATTCCCTCTAATAAGTGTGCTTACAAAAACCTTTAATTTAAATGCAAAAAACATTTTCAACGCCTTTTTGGGTGTTATATGCATTCAATTCCCTGTAATAAGTGTGCAATTGATCATGATTTGCATTTATTAGACGCATAAGACCCTTTGTGGCATGAATAACGATGCTAAATCACTTAAATCACTTCATTTCTTATAAATAAGTGATTTTTTTCCTTTTAATGGCTTATTTTACCCAAATTCAACTGAAATGAAACATAAATACTTACAAAAACCTTTAATTTCGATGCTAAAGTATTTTCAACACATTTTGGAGTGTTAAATGCATTTAATTCCCTCTAATAAGTGTGCAATTTATCATGATTCTCATTTATTCATTGCATAAGAGTATTTGTGGCACGAATAAAGGAGTTAAATCACTTCATTTCTTGTAAATAAGTGATTTTCTTTCATTTTAAGGGCTTATTTAACCCAAATTGAACTTAAATGAAGCGTAAATGCATACAAAAACCTTTAATTTCAATGCAAAAAGCATTTCCAACACCTTTTTGGGCGTTAAATACATTCAATTAGCTCTAATAAGTGCCCAATTGATCATGATTTGCATTTATTAGTTGCATAAGACCATTTGTGGCATGAATAAAGAGGCAAAATCACTTCATTTCTTGTAAATAAGTGATTTTCTTTCATTTTAAGGGCTTATTTAACCCAAATTGAACTTAAATGAAGCATAAATGCATACAAAAACCTTTAATTTCAATGCAAAAAGCATTTCCAACACCTTTTTGGGCGTTAAATACATTCAATTAGCTCTAATAAGTGCCCAATTGATCATGATTTGCATTTATTAGTTGCATAAGACCATTTGTGGCATGAATAAAGAGGCAAAATCACTTCATTTCTTGTAAATAAGTGATTTTCTTTCATTTTAAGGGCTTATTTAACCCAAATTGAACTTAAATGAAGCGTAAATGCATACAAAAACCTTTAATTTCAATGCAAAAAGCATTTCCAACACCTTTTTGGGCGTTAAATACATTCAATTAGCTCTAATAAGTGCCCAATTGATCATGATTTGCATTTATTAGTTGCATAAGACCATTTGTGGCATGAATAAAGAGGCAAAATCACTTCATTTCTTGTAAATAAGTGATTTTCTTTCATTTTAAGGGCTTATTTAACCCAAATTGAACTTAAATGAAGCGTAAATGCATACAAAAACCTTTAATTTCAATGCAAAAAGCATTTCCAACACCTTTTTGGGCGTTAAATACATTCAATTAGCTCTAATAAGTGCCCAATTGATCATGATTTGCATTTATTAGTTGCATAAGACCATTTGTGGCATGAATAAAGAGGCAAAATCACTTCATTTCTTGTAAATAAGTGATTTTCTTTCATTTTAAGGGCTTATTTAACCCAAATTTAACTTAAATGAAGTATAAATGCTTACAAAAACCATTAATTTCAATGTAAAAAGCATTTTAACACCTTTTGGGGAGTTAAATGCGCTTAATTCACTCTAATAAGTGTGTAATTGATCATGATTTGCATTTATTAGTTGCATAAGACCATTTGTGGCATGAATAAAGGGGTCAAATCACTTTATTTCTTGCAAATAAGTGATTTTCTTTCATTTTAACGGCTTATTTAACCCAAATTTAACTTAAATGAAGTATAAATGCTTACAAAAACCATTAATTTCAATGTAAAAAGCATTTTTAACACCTTTTGGGGAGTTAAATGCGCTTAATTCACTCTAATAAGTGTGCAATCGATCACGATTTGCATTTATTAGTTGCATAAGACCATTTGTGGCAAGAATAAAGGGCCAAATCACTTTATTTCTTGCAAATAAGTGATTTTCTTTCATTTTAACGGCTTATTTAACCCAAATTTAACTTAAATGAAGTATAAATGCATACAAAAACCTTTAATTTCAATGCAAAAAGCATTTTCAACACCTTTTTGGGCGTTAAATACATTCAATTAGCTCTAATAAGTGCCCAATTGATCATGATTTGCATTTATTAGTTGCATAAGACCATTTGTGGCATGAATAAAGAGGCAAAATCACTTCATTTCTTGCAAATAAGTGATTTTCTTTCATTTTAGAGGCCTATTTAACCCAAATTGAACTTAAATGAAGTATAAATGCATACAAAAACCTTTAATTTCAATGTAAAAAGCATTTCAACACCTTTTTGGGCGTTAAATACATTCAATTAGCTCTAATAAGTGCCCAATTGATCATGATTTGCATTTATTAGTTGCATAAGACCATTTATGGCATGAATATAGAGGCAAAATCACTTCATTTCTTGTAAATGAAGTGATTTTCTTTCATTTTAAGGCTTATTTAACCCAAATTGAACTTAAATGAAGCATAAATGCTTACAAAAACCTTTAATTTCAATGCAAAAAGCATTTTTAACACCTTTTGGGAGTTAAATGCGCTTAATTCACTCTAATAAGTGTGTAATTGATCATGATTTGCATTTATTAGTTGTATAAGACCATTTGTGGCAAGAATAAAGGGGCAAATCACTTTATTTCTTGCAAATAAGTGATTTTCTTTCATTTTAACGGCTTATTTAACCCAAATTTAACTTAAATGAAGTATAAATGCTTACAAAAACCATTAATTTCAATGTGAAAAGCATTTTTAACACCTTTTGGGAGTTAAATGCGCTTAATTCACTCTAATAAGTGTGTAATTGATCATGATTTGCATTTATTAGTTGCATAAGACCATTTGTGGCAAGAATAAAGGGGTCAAATCGCTTTATTTCTTTTAAATAAGTGATTTTCTTTCATTTTAACGGCTTATTTAACCCAAATTTAACTTAAATGAAGTATAAATGCTTACAAAAACCATTAATTTCAATGTGAAAAGCATTTTAACACCTTTTGGGGAGTTAAATGCGCTTAATTCACTCTAATAAGTGTGTAATTGATCATGATTTGCTTTTATTAGTTGCATAAGACTATTTGTGGCATGAACAAAGGGGTCAAATCACTTTATTTCTTGCAAATAAGTGATTTTCTTTCATTTTAACGGCTTATTTAACCCAAATTTAACTTAAATGAAGTATAAATGCTTACAAAAACCATTAATTTCAATGTAAAAAGCATTTTTAACACCTTTTGGGAGTTAAATGCGCTTAATTCACTCTAATAAGTGTGTAATTGATCATGATTTGCATTTATTAGTTGCATAAGACCATTTGTGGCAAGAATAAAGGGGTCAAATCACTTTATTTCTTGCAAATAAGTGATTTTCTTTCATTTTAACGGCTTATTTAACCCAAATTTAACTTAAATGAAGTATAAATGCTTACAAAAACCATTAATTTCAATGTGAAAAGCATTTTTAACACCTTTTGGGGAGTTAAATGCGCTTAATTCACTCTAATAAGTGTGTAATTGATCATGATTTGCATTTATTAGTTGCATAAGACCATTTGTGGCAAGAATAAAGGGGTCAAATCACTTTATTTCTTGCAAATAAGTGATTTTCTTTCATTTTAACGGCTTATTTAACCCAAATTTAACTTAAATGAAGTATAAATGCTTACAAAAACCATTAATTTCAATGTGAAAAGCATTTTTAACACCTTTTGGGGAGTTAAATGCGCTTAATTCACTCTAATAAGTGTGTAATTGATCATGATTTGCATTTATTAGTTGCATAAGACCATTTGTGGCATGAATAAAGGGGTCAAATCACTTTATTTCTTGCAAATAAGTGATTTTCTTTCATTTTAACGGCTTATTTAACCCAAATTTAACTTAAATGAAGTATAAATGCTTACAAAAACCATTAATTTCAATGTAAAAAGCATTTTTAACACCTTTTGGGAGTTAAATGCGCTTAATTCACTCTAATAAGTGTGTAATTGATCATGATTTGCATTTATTAGTTGCATAAGACCATTTGTGGCAAGAATAAAGGGGCCAAATCACTTTATTTCTTGCAAATAAGTGATTTTCTTTCATTTTAACGGCTTATTTAACCCAAATTTAACATAAATGAAGTATAAATGCTTACAAAAACCATTAATTTCAATGTGAAAAGCATTTTTAACACCTTTTGGGGAGTTAAATGCGCTTAATTCACTCTAATAAGTGTGTAATTGATCATGATTTGCATTTATTAGTTGCATAAGACCATTTGTGGCAAGAATAAAGGGGTCAAATCGCTTTATTTCTTTTAAATAAGTGATTTTCTTTCATTTTAACGGCTTATTTAACCCAAATTTAACTTAAATGAAGTATAAATGCTTACAAAAACCATTAATTTCAATGTGAAAAGCATTTTTAACACCTTTTGGGGAGTTAAATGCGCTTAATTCACTCTAATAAGTGTGTAATTGATCATGATTTGCATTTATTAGTTGCATAAGACCATTTGTGGCAAGAATAAAGGGGTCAAATCGCTTTATTTCTTTTAAATAAGTGATTTTCTTTCATTTTAACGGCTTATTTAACCCAAATTTAACTTAAATGAAGTATAAATGCTTACAAAAACCATTAATTTCAATGTAAAAGCATTTTTAACACCTTTTGGGGAGTTAAATGCGCTTAATTCACTCTAATAAGTGTGCAATCGATCATGATTTGCATTTATTAGTTGCATAAGACCATTTGTGGCAAGAATAAAGGGGTCAAATCACTTTATTTCTTGCAAATAAGTGATTTTCTTTCATTTTAACGGCTTATTTAACCCAAATTTAACTTAAATGAAGTATAAATGCTTACAAAAACCATTAATTTCAATGTAAAAGCATTTTTAACACCTTTTGGGGAGTTAAATGCGCTTAATTCACTCTAATAAGTGTGTAATGGATCATGATTTGCTTTTATTAGTTGCATAAGACTATTTGTGGCAAGAACAAAGGGGTCAAATCACTTTATTTCTTGCAAATAAGTGATTTTCTTTCATTTTAACGGCTTATTTAACCCAAATTTAACTTAAATGAAGTATAAATGCTTACAAAAACCATTAATTTCAATGTGAAAAGCATTTTTAACACCTTTTGGGAGTTAAATGCGCTTAATTCACTCTAATAAGTGTGTAATTGATCATGATTTGCATTTATTAGTTGCATAAGACCATTTGTGGCAAGAATAAAGGGGCTAAATCACTTTATTTCTTGCAAATAAGTGATTTTCTTTCATTTTAACGGCTTATTTAACCCAAATTTAACTTAAATGAAGTATAAATGCTTACAAAAACCATTAATTTCAATGTGAAAAGCATTTTTAACACCTTTTGGGGAGTTAAATGCGCTTAATTCACTCTAATAAGTGTGTAATTGATCATGATTTGCATTTATTAGTTGCATAAGACCATTTGTGGCAAGAATAAAGGGGTCAAATCACTTTATTTCTTGCAAATAAGTGATTTTCTTTCATTTTAATGGCTTATTTAACCCAAATTGAACATAAATGAAGGATAAATGCTTACAAAAACCTTTAATTTCAATGTAAAAACCATTTTCAACACCTTTTGGAGAGTTAAATGCGCTTAATTCACTCTAATAAGTGTGCAATTGATCATGATTTGCATTTATTAGTTGCATAAGACCATTTGTGGCATGAATAAAGGGGTCAAATCACTTTATTTCTTGCAAATAAGTGATTTTCTTTCATTTTAACGGCTTATTTAACCCAAATTTAACTTAAATGAAGTATAAATGCTTACAAAAACCATTAATTTCTATGTAAAAACCATTTCCAACACATTTTGGAGAGTTAAATGCGCTTAATTCACTCTAATAAGTGTGTAATTGATCATGATTTGCATTTATTAGTTGCATAAGACCATTTGTGGCATGAACAAAGGGGTCAAATCACTTTATTTCTTGCAAATAAGTGATTTTCTTTCATTTTAACGGCTTATTTAACCCAAATTTAACTTAAATGAAGTATAAATGCTTACAAAAACCATTAATTTCAATGTGAAAAGCATTTTTAACACCTTTTGGGGAGTTAAATGCGCTTAATTCACTCTAATAAGTGTGTAATTGATCATGATTTGCATTTATTAGTTGCATAAGACTATTTGTGGCAAGAATAAAGGGGTCAAATCACTTTATTTCTTGCAAATAAGTGATTTTCTTTCATTTTAACGGCTTATTTAACCCAAATTTAACTTAAATGAAGTATAAATGCTTACAAAAACCATTAATTTCAATGTAAAAGCATTTTTAACACCTTTTGGGGAGTTAAATGCGCTTAATTCACTCTAATAAGTGTGTAATTGATCATGATTTGCATTTATTAGTTGCATAAGACCATTTGTGGCAAGAATAAAGGGGTCAAATCACTTTATTTCTTGCAAATAAGTGATTTTCTTTCATTTTAACGGCTTATTTAACCCAAATTTAACTTAAATGAAGTATAAATGCTTACAAAAACCATTAATTTCAATGTGAAAAGCATTTTTAACACCTTTTGGGAGTTAAATGCGCTTAATTCACTCTAATAAGTGTGCAATCGATCACGATTTGCATTTATTAGTTGTATAAGACCATTTGTGGCAAGAATAAAGGGCCAAATCACTTTATTTCTTGCAAATAAGTGATTTTCTTTCATTTTAACGGCTTATTTAACCCAAATTTAACTTAAATGAAGTATAAATGCTTACAAAAACCATTAATTTCAATGTGAAAAGCATTTTTAACACCTTTTGGGAGTTAAATGCGCTTAATTCACTCTAATAAGTGTGTAATTGATCATGATTTGCATTTATTAGTTGCATAAGACCATTTGTGGCAAGAAAAAAGGGGTCAAATCACTTTATTTCTTGCAAATAAGTGATTTTCTTTCATTTTAACGGCTTATTTAACCCAAATTTAACTTAAATGAAGTATAAATGCTTACAAAAACCATTAATTTCAATGTAAAAAGCATTTTTAACACCTTTTGGGAGTTAAATGCGCTTAATTCACTCTAATAAGTGTGTAATTGATCATGATTTGCTTTTATTAGTTGCATAAGACTATTTGTGGCATGAATAAAGGGGTCAAATCACTTTATTTCTTGCAAATAAGTGATTTTCTTTCATTTTAACGGCTTATTTAACCCAAATTTAACTTAAATGAAGTATAAATGCTTACAAAAACCATTAATTTCAATGTGAAAAGCATTTTTAACACCTTTTGGGGAGTTAAATGCGCTTAATTCACTCTAATAAGTGTGTAATTGATCATGATTTGCATTTATTAGTTGCATAAGACTATTTGTGGCATGAACAAAGGGGTCAAATCACTTTATTTCTTGCAAATAAGTGATTTTCTTTCATTTTAACGGCTTATTTAACCCAAATTTAACTTAAATGAAGTATAAATGCTTACAAAAACCATTAATTTCAATGTAAAAGCATTTTTAACACCTTTTGAGGAGTTAAATGCGCTTAATTCACTCTAATAAGTGTGTAATTGATCATGATTTGCATTTATTAGTTGCATAAGACCATTTGTGGCAAGAATAAAGGGGTCAAATCACTTTATTTCTTGCAAATAAGTGATTTTCTTTCATTTTAACGGCTTATTTAACCCAAATTTAACTTAAATGAAGTATAAATGCTTACAAAAACCATTAATTTCAATGTGAAAAGCATTTTTAACACCTTTTGGGGAGTTAAATGCGCTTAATTCACTCTAATAAGTGTGTAATTGATCATGATTTGCATTTATTAGTTGCATAAGACTATTTGTGGCAAGAAAAAAGGGGTCAAATCACTTTATTTCTTGCAAATAAGTGATTTTCTTTCATTTTAACGGCTTATTTAACCCAAATTTAACTTAAATGAAGTATAAATGCTTACAAAAACCATTAATTTCAATGTGAAAAGCATTTTTAACACCTTTTGGGAGTTAAATGCGCTTAATTCACTCTAATAAGTGTGTAATTGATCATGATTTGCTTTTATTAGTTGCATAAGACTATTTGTGGCATGAATAAAGGGGTCAAATCACTTTATTTCTTGTAAATAAGTGATTTTCTTCCATTTTAACGGCTTATTTAACCCAAATTTAACTTAAATGAAGTATAAATGCTTACAAAAACCATTAATTTCAATGTGAAAAGCATTTTTAACACCTTTTGAGGAGTTAAATGCGCTTAATTCACTCTAATAAGTGTGTAATTGATCATGATTTGCATTTATTAGTTGCATAAGACCATTTGTGGCAAGAATAAAGGGGTCAAATCACTTTATTTCTTGCAAATAAGTGATTTTCTTTCATTTTAACGGCTTATTTAACCCAAATTTAACTTAAATGAAGTATAAATGCTTACAAAAACCATTAATTTCAATGTGAAAAGCATTTTTAACACCTTTTGGGAGTTAAATGCGCTTAATTCACTCTAATAAGTGTGTAATTGATCATGATTTGCATTTATTAGTTGCATAAGACTATTTGTGGCAAGAACAAAGGGGTCAAATCACTTTATTTCTTGCAAATAAGTGATTTTCTTTCATTTTAACGGCTTATTTAACCCAAATTTAACTTAAATGAAGTATAAATGCTTACAAAAACCATTAATTTCAATGTGAAAAGCATTTTTAACACCTTTTGGGAGTTAAATGCGCTTAATTCACTCTAATAAGTGTGTAATTGATCATGATTTGCATTTATTAGTTGCATAAGACCATTTGTGGCAAGAATAAAGGGGTCAAATCACTTTATTTCTTGCAAATAAGTGATTTTCTTTCATTTTAACGGCTTATTTAACCCAAATTTAACTTAAATGAAGTATAAATGCTTACAAAAACCATTAATTTCAATGTCAAAAGCATTTTTAACACCTTTTGGGAGTTAAATGCGCTTAATTCACTCTAATAAGTGTGTAATTGATCATGATTTGCATTTATTAGTTGCATAAGACCATTTGTGGCATGAACAAAGGGGTCAAATCACTTTATTTCTTGCAAATAAGTGATTTTCTTTCATTTTAACGGCTTATTTAACCCAAATTTAACTTAAATGAAGTATAAATGCTTACAAAAACCATTAATTTCAATGTAAAAGCATTTTTAACACCTTTTGGGAGTTAAATGCGCTTAATTCACTCTAATAAGTGTGTAATTGATCATGATTTGCATTTATTAGTTGCATAAGACTATTTGTGGCAAGAATAAAGGGGTCAAATCACTTTATTTCTTGCAAATAAGTGATTTTCTTTCATTTTAACGGCTTATTTAACCCAAATTTAACTTAAATGAAGTATAAATGCTTACAAAAACCATTAATTTCAATGTAAAAAGCATTTTTAACACCTTTTGGGAGTTAAATGCGCTTAATTCACTCTAATAAGTGTGTAATTGATCATGATTTGCATTTATTAGTTGCATAAGACCATTTGTGGCATGAATAAAGGGGTCAAATCACTTTATTTCTTGCAAATAAGTGATTTTCTTTCATTTTAACGGCTTATTTAACCCAAATTTAACTTAAATGAAGTATAAATGCTTACAAAAACCATTAATTTCAATGTAAAAAGCATTTTTAACACCTTTTGGGGAGTTAAATGCGCTTAATTCACTCTAATAAGTGTGTAATTGATCATGATTTGCATTTATTAGTTGCATAAGACCTATTTGTGGCATGAACAAAGGGGTCAAATCACTTTATTTCTTGCAAATAAGTGATTTTCTTTCATTTTAACGGCTTATTTAATCCAAATTTAACATAAATGAAGTATAAATGCTTACAAAAACCATTAATTTCAATGTGAAAAGCATTTTTAACACCTTTTGGGGAGTTAAATGCGCTTAATTCACTCTAATAAGTGTGTAATTGATCATGATTTGCATTTATTAGTTGCATAAGACTATTTGTGGCATGAACAAAGGGGTCAAATCACTTTATTTCTTGCAAATAAGTGATTTTCTTTCATTTTAACGGCTTATTTAACCCAAATTTAACTTAAATGAAGTATAAATGCTTACAAAAACCATTAATTTCAATGTAAAAGCATTTTTAACACCTTTTGGGGAGTTAAATGCGCTTAATTCACTCTAATAAGTGTGTAATTGATCATGATTTGCATTTATTAGTTGCATAAGACTATTTGTGGCAAGAATAAAGGGGTCAAATCACTTTATTTCTTGCAAATAAGTGATTTTCTTTCATTTTAACGGCTTATTTAACCCAAATTTAACTTAAATGAAGTATAAATGCTTACAAAAACCATTAATTTCAATGTGAAAAGCATTTTTAACACCTTTTGGGAGTTAAATGCGCTTAATTCACTCTAATAAGTGTGTAATTGATCATGATTTGCATTTATTAGTTGCATAAGACTATTTGTGGCATGAACAAAGGGGTCAAATCACTTTATTTCTTGCAAATAAGTGATT